>JAJHZJ010000671.1:0-1412500 GCA_023548195.1 Bettongia penicillata ogilbyi
AACCATGTTTGTCTCAATTTCCTCATCTGTAAAATGAGCTGGAGAAGGAAATAACAAACCACTCCAGAGTTTTTTGCCAAGAAAACCCCAAATGGGGTCATGAAGAGCGAGACATGACTGAACGATAAAAAATGGTTAGGGGAAAAGACAGAGTGATAAGATTATGATTAAATAAAGGAATTTCAAAGTTCAAAAATATGGAACCAGGACATACGTGAATGAAGACAAGATCTCCAAGACTTGTACACAAAAATCTATAAGGTATAATTTGAAAAGTGATAGGCAAGAGGTACAAGCAGAAGTTCTGTAAAAGTATCAAAGCTGGGCTGTAATAAGGGTGGGCTACGAGTAAGTAAAGACTGGTGGGGAGGTAATTTCAGGCAGGGGGAAGATGAACAGCCATGGGCAAAAATGAAGGTTACCACAGTATCTGGAGAATGGCTAATGGGCCAATTTGAGTGAAACATGTTAGTATTGAAGAGCACTGAGATGTAATGCTAGAAAGAGGCTGGGTTCATACTATAGAAGATCTTAATGCTAAGCTACAAGTCTGTGCTTATTCTGTAAGAAACCAGAAATCATCATAAGCTGAGTACATTAGTATTACTACACACCCTTTACTAACTAGAAAAATAAGTCTTGTTGTCTTATTGAGGAAATAAGAGGTGAAGTAACTTTTCTGTATGGGAGGCAGAATTCAAATTCAGCTCTCTCTACTCACTTTAAGTCTACTATTCTTTCCATTATACCGCACTGTCTTTCTATCGAAGACCTGAATCTACTTGTTTGAAAACTCATCTGGTCATGGGTGCAGAGTGACTAAAGGTTAGAAAGACTACTGCCATTATCCACATGAGACTAAGATCACTAAGCTGGAGTGTTGCCAGTGAGAATGAAAAGGAGTGAATGGTTACATGAAGCTTAACAGACATGATATAAAACAAAGCAAGGGATTTTATTGGGAGCAGAAAGAGAAGCCAGAAACAATGAACAATCTGAAACCTACTGCAAGCTAAGATGGGAAGAGGGGGTACTGGGGGACTGATTTACCCTGGGCTTTTTATTCATAAGGTTTTAGAAGCGCATAAACTTTTCTGATTCAAAAAACATCCTACAGATTCCCAATGGACCAAAAAGGTTTTCCAACATATTAAAGTGATATGAAAAAATAAATACCTAATGTAACAAATGGCAGGAAAAAAAATTTTTACGTAGCAGTTTTCCAACCTTTTCAAAAAAAGAATGAGGACAGTACCAAATTATATAAATTCAGTAGCTCCTCTATCTCTATTTTCCCCTAACATACACAACTTTCCAAAAGCAAGATGTCCCCAAATATGTAGTTTACTCCCAAACATGTTGCTTAGGTGTTCACATTTCTGAAGAAATGTTCAGACTTTCTAGAGACAGTATAACTCCAATTTAAATCACCACAGGAAATTATTCACTATCAAATGTGAGAACAGCTAAAGGAGTATTTATTTCAAATGTCAGAGACTATTCATTGGCATTTGAAAAAATGTCTAGCATCACCATTTGTGTTAGTATATTAAGATTTCTCTAGTCTAAATTCAGATAAAAAATATGGCTTTTCTTATTCCTTTAATATGAATAATTTATTATTCAGCACACAGAGATTTTGATCTTAATTATCAAGCATTCTAAAACTATGATTAACTATAATCAGAAATTCAATGTGGCTAACATTTCTTTCATTAAAACCACTGTAAGTCACCACTGTTAAAGAGCATCCATTCAAAGTGGGAAAATGGCTTTAGAAATGCAAAACTAATTGTGTGCTAACCTTGGTGGCCAAATATTTTTAGCATTTAAACACAGTTGTAGAAATAATCATCAACAAAAACAGTTTTTACATGGAAAAAATTCCCAATAACTTAAGAGAATCAAAATTTCCTCCCAATTATTAATTCAATGTCAAAAGTGAACAAAGCATTAAAAAACAACAAAAAGAACAAAATCATAGAAATTATAACGGAATAATTACTTACGCTGTATGTGAATTAGCTGCTTTGGCATCTTAAATTCCCCAGGATATATAGATTCATAGTAAGCAATATTACTCTCTGCCTCTGGGACGGGAATAACCATATTATCCCTCTTCTCGCCATATACCTGCTGTGCTGAAATTGCCCGCTGGAGATGATGTTCCTAAAAACAAAGGTGGAAAACAGACAAGCAAAGCATATTTTAACAGAACATATCAAAAGGCTGAGATCCTACTAGCTGTTTTATGTAGAGATAGAGTGTCAAAGTCAGAGCAAAATATTATAGCAAAGAAAAATGGATCTCAAAATTGAATAGTTAACTTTTGACACTCTAGTGAGACAACCCACGTTGTAGTTCATGCAGATTTAGGTAGATATGGAAGATGACTTGCTTATCAATCGTGATAGCACTTAAAATTTGTCAAGGTTTGATGGCCCAAGGTATGCAATGTTTACTAGATTCCCGTTGCTAACATTATGTAACTGGCACCAGATTTTACTTTTACCTACCTTCTTAAAGAATCAAATTACTTTCCTGAAACTAGGTAAGGTTTGGGAAGAAGGAAGCTTTAGTTCATATCAGAATCAGAAATGGTTCTCTGTTCAGAAAGGGAAGTGGAAGAACTTTACTATGGGAAAAGGAGGAGAAAATTGAGAACAAACCAAGGGAACAGGAAAGAGTTCCTATAGGAGGTTTGGGCCAAAAAGAGCCATGAAGAAAGTTAAGAATTCTAAATAGAGGGAGAGCAATGCATTCTACCAACGGGGGGGTGGGGGGGGGGGGGGGGGGGGGGGGGGGGGGGCAACCAACAAGGCTAGCCTGGATAGAAGCACAAGAGCAGATGAGAAATTATGAAGTATGTTATGAAATAACCTAAGTTTTTATAAAATAGAGGGATTTCTGATTTACATTGTGAGCCAGACTTAAAAGGCAAAATAATGATTCCAAAACCAAAATAAATATAAGACTATTCTTCAAGACAGAGAGAAAATTCATTTATTAGATATAGATTCCAACCATACATATGAGTTGGATCATCCATCTGCTTCATTGAGTATGTACCTAACTCATTCTATTAAACAATCATACAAGCACCTAAATTACTGCTGAGGTTTGGGAAAACTAGACATGCTAATAAGCTATTTATTAACTGCAAGTTGTTAAATTTAATTCTAATTGAGATGAAGTTGGAGTTGGTGTACAGGCATTCACCTGGTCTAATACTCAATGAATAGTCAATATTTTGAATGTGAACCCAATATAAATAAAGCCTACTTTTCAAAAATGTACTTTAGTTAACGAGGAAGAAGCTAACTTATGTTAAGTCAAGCCATTAAAAAATACTTTACCTTAATGACTAAAGTTAATTTTTGGTGTCATAAAGTACTGTGGTTATCCACAACAATTAGAGTTAATAATATGTAAGGTTATGATGTGCAAGATGCTCTCAGAAAAACCTGGAAAGACTTGCATGGGCTGATGCAAAGTGAAATGTACTGTATACAAAGTAACAGCAATATGGTAAGATGATCAGCTGTGAAGGATATAGCTATTCTCAGCAATACAATGATCCAAAACAACTCTTCAGGATTATGATGAAAGATACCATCTATCCCAAGATGTCTGTGGTGGTGTCTGAATACAAACCGAAGCATACTTTTTTAAACTTTATTGTTCCTGAATTTTTTTGATCTCTATTTTCTTCACAACATGGCAACAATGGGTATGTTCTGTATGACTAGACCCTGTATAACCTATACTGAGTTGCCTGTCTTTTCAATGGAGGGAGGAATGGAGAAAATTGGGAACTCAAACTTTTAAAAATATTAAAAATTGTTTTTGCATGAAGCTGGGGAAAAATAAAATACCAGAGTAAAATAAATAATACGAAAATAAATAATCTGTGAGGCGTGTGCAGTTTGACACTGAGACTCATAGAGCTGGCACTGGGAGTCGTTAAGTTGTTCAGTCCATTTTCAGCTGTGTCTGACTCTTCCTAATCCCTTTTGGGGTTTTCCTGGCAAAGTGGAGGGGTTTGTTAATTCCTTCTCCAGATTAATTTATACCGCTAAGGAAAGTGAGGCAAACAGAGTTAAGTAATTTGCTCAGAGTCACACAGCTAGTTAGGTGTCTGAGATCAGACTTTCCTTATCAGGCCTGGCACCCTATCTACCTGTGCCACTGAGCTAAAATCTCACCTCTGATAAATACTGGCTTTGTAACCATGGGCAAGTGGCGTCAAAATAAACTAGAAACAGGGTCCACTAAATAGTACAAAAGAGCCACAGAATGACATTTTAAAAATGCAGTATTATCTATGCATTTATATTTTACTGAAGACCTCCCACTCACATTTTACTCTGGTTTGGCCTCCTCAGGAGCCCTGTTTTGACACCTCTGCTCTCAGCAACTAGCAAAGATTATAAATTACAAAGAAGGTACCACTCTGCACTGGTAAGGGGAGTTTCCTTGTCAAGGAATGTTCTATACTAATGAACTCACCAGTCCAGCCCCCATCTCTATTATCAAGATATTTGTTAGAAAGAAAATTTCACTTCTGTATTACAGAGACAAAACAACTGAAATGACTCTGTAACATTCCTAACAAATTCAAATAAATCACAATATACCAGGTCGGAAACAAAAAAGGACTTTTAACACAAATCATAATTACACAAAACACATCCTATGTAGGACATTAATATTTCTTCATCCATGTATTAGCAAGGATGATTTTTATAAAAGGTAAAGGTTGTACTTCTTTTGTAAGTTTAATTTGAAAGGTCATAAGCACTAAAAGCTTAATAAGCCCCACCACTCCGGTACACATCATATATAGCCTCTTTATTCTTTGTACGGCACCTTTCTTCTTTCCTTCTCTCCCTTTGATACTGACTTTCTTATTGTCTTTACCTTGCCCTCCCCCCAACCCATCTCTTCTACTGATCATTCACCTTGTCTTAATCAGGCACCAGATGGCACAACGTACTGAGCACAGATCTGAAGTTAAAGGACTTGACTCAGACTCTTAGCTACATAAATGCTAGCTATCATTACTATATAATTATCAGTCATCTATTTCTACTTGAATAAAACAAATTTCTCTCTTCCATCTAAAACACTTCCTTTTCTTCCGAATCTATCCATCCTCCCCATTTTCTATTCACTCCCTAATTTTCTCTCACCTAACATAGCTTCAGTCTTTTTTTGTTCATTTCATCACCCTGTCTTAAAAAGTGTTTCCTTTTTCTAGTTCCTATCTTCCCTGTGACACTAATTTCTTTTCAATTCAACAAAACTTATGCATCATATGTAAAGCACTGTGCAGCCCGAGAAAGAAAAATGACATTGTCCCTATTCTTTAGGGGTTTATAATCTAATGCAAGAATGCAGTATGTACGTACACGTATGTACATAAGTACAACGCAGGTAAAATGTAATTAGAGGTATAGATGAGATCCAATATTCTGTAAGAAAACTTGAAGAAGGGGAAATCTTTCAACTAGTAGGGGAGGCTAGGAATAATGGCTCAAGGAAAACTGAATAGAGTAAGTCACACATGAACTAGACACTAAAGACCAGATACTAAAAGGAGTTAAAATGCAGAGATGAGGAGGTTGAGAGTATATCAGAGGCCAGGAAGTTAACTTGAGCAAATTCTCAAAGCCAAAGGAGATCACAGAACAGCTAAAACTTGTTTTGTCTGGAATGTAAAGTGCACAGGGAAGTTAGAGTGAAATAAGGCTTGAAAGATTAAGAGTCTGTGGTGGATCTTTTAAATACCAGGCTAAGGAACATTTTATAGGCAACAGGGGAGACAATGAAGTATAAACGAAAGTGAAAAGATAAATGAACAAAAATGTATTTCTTAAAACAATTACTTTATGCCAAGCACTGTGCTAAGCACTGGGATACAAATAGAGAAAGAAGACATTCCATTTCAAGAAGCTTACATTCTAAGAGAAGGCAACATACATTAGAGAGTTCTGCCACAGGCTGGATGGAAAGACCTGGAGGTCCCAAGGATGCAGCTGTAGCTCAAATGCCAAAGTATGGAAACCCTGAAGAGCTAGAAATGTTAACATTCTATTCAAACCTGGGCATTCGAAAGTACTATTTAGGCAGCTAGATGTATGAAGTGGCAAGACTGTAATGCAAGCACTGCAGAGGAGTGAATAACACCTTAACAAGAACGGCAGCTGTTGTGAGGAGCAGGGGACAGATGTCAAATGTTAGAGTGTAAAGCAGACCTCTCCCTGCCATACCCCACCCTCCACCACACACTTAAAAGAGAATTGGGAAATATCGAACAAAATTTAAAAAAACCACATAGCACAGATAAAGTAAATATGTGGTTTTCAAAGTCAACATACAGTTTAGTGGCCCTGTTTCTATGAGTTCAACACCCACAAGTGTACAGGTAGATTAGCCATGCTTTGGCAATTGATTTTAGGTGGGAACTGAAGAAGAATGACAATGAGGTCTGGGGCCTAGATGGACTACAGGATGGGTGTGCTATCAACAGAAATAGCTAAATTTGGTGAACATGTTTTTGGAGATGATGACAGTTTTGAATGTGCTATATTTCAGAGAAGTTCACAAAGTGGTTGGAAATATGGGACTTAGGTTCAGGAGTTAAATGAAGCTTAACACAGAGCTTTAGCTGTCATCACAATAGGTAACAATTAAACCTGTGGAAGGAAAGGTGACAGCGTGCAATAAAACAGGTATTTAAGGCTGGAATGTCCGTGTAAGCACCAAGACTAATTTCTATAGAAAGACGGAGAGACTAAAGATGTGAGAAAAAAGTGAAAGAATGAATTGTCAAGATCAAAGAACCCAGAGATGGAAAGGGAGAAAATCAAGGCCACAATAAAATCTTAAAAATCCTATAAAGAGATGAGAGAACTCAACACAGAAGACCACAATACTATCAGCAAATACAAGGCAGGAAAAGTAAGGGAGGGTAAAACTTGGGGCAAGAGAAAATGGGTCTGGATCACTTGCTGTAGGGGTCAAAGAACTTTAGAGATGGAAAAGACTCAGAAGACATGTAGTTAAACATGTTCTTGAGGAATTCTTTACAATATCCCTGACAGGTGATCACCCAACACAGCCTTTGCTTGAAGATCTCAAAGATGTATCATGTCCCACAGCAGAACATTCCCCTTTTGTGCTAAATGTCAGAAAATTTTTCTTTGCCTTAGGCCTAAATCTGTCCCTATATAATTTCCTCTTACTATTTTCTTCTGTCCCCTGGGGCCAAAGAGTATCAGTTTACCAGTCTGTTCCTCTTCCACCTGACAACTTTTCAAATATCTGAAGACAACTATCATATAGGTCCATCTCTTCTCAAGGCTACTGAGTTTTATATGGGATAGATTCACCACAGTTCCTTCATCATCTTCTCTGCTCTTTGGCCTGTCAATAGCCTTCCTAAAATGTAGTACCTATAAATAAGCATGTTGGGAATCTATCACAAATAAAAACTTAACAGGTAGTGTTGTCATGAGGGCCTAGTTGAGGTTAGATAAGAGAGCATGACTCTCTAGTAGACCTGGTTAGGACATCTTCATGAATTTCTCTAGCAGTGCTTAGTCTATCAGGTATAAGAGTGTCAAAGGCAGATAGTAGACATGATCCAGACAGAATTATTAGGGTTGGATAAAGGAAAAGGAGAAAAGAAACTTGAAACTAGAGAAGAAAGCCTTGCTGAAATGGCTGTACATCTACAAAAGTACAATCAAAACAAGGATAAATTGGGAGGATACGGAGAGACTGATAAAGCAGAAATCATTGCTGTTAGTCCTTTGTTCTCGAAGAGCCCCAAAGACCCCAGCACAGAGATATTTTGACTTGCAAATGAGCTGAATTTAAGTGAGGCAGAGCTGTGCAGTCATTAGCCTTACTCCTCCAAAGTCACTGATGTCTGGTGGCAAGATACAGGTCAAGGTGATGCTTTGGATGTAGTGGGAGACCATGCCCTTTTTCAAGCTAAGGTCTTGCAAACTAGGCCAACTTTTACCTCAATTCTTACCTAGCCTGTAACTACCAAATGGGCACTGCCTCAGACAAACTGAGTCCTGAGAAAGCCCTTAGCTTAAAAAAGATCCCACAGTCTCCCATGGCACCTGAGGCCATTCCCAGTCATCTTGACCTACGTCTTGCTACCAGGTTTGGCTATTTCTGATAACTCTGCACAGCTCTGCCTCACTCAAATCCAATTCACTTGCAAGTCAAGACATCATCCTATTGATGTCACTGGTCATCTTCAAGAATGAAGGACGAACAACCAGAAGTCACAAGTTCAGAAGAGAATTGAAGGAGAAAGAATTGATAGGACCGATCAGAAAAAAGAACTCCCAAGTTCTCGATTGTGACAGTGGAAGCTTCTAACAATGTTATGGTCTAGGAGGGCTAAAGCTGGGAGAGAGCTAGAAGTCATGAGAATTGAGGAGTTGGGTCATTTATACAAATAATGAAGTCACGAAGAATGATGCTAGGTGTTGCAGTGAAAAGTCGAGTGCCAAAGACACTGAGGAAAGTAGGAAAATGTCCTAAAGGTTATTGTGTCCATCCTTTGTTGCCGAGTAAGACCATGCCATCAGAGAAATGACATGACTTGCACTTGCCCTTTGTTTTGCGTGGAGGCTGTACAAGGTCACCAGCCTCACTTCTTCTACAGAGCCATCTGAATCCAGTGACCAGATACTCCTCAGATGACTGGAGATGACCCACGATGCACTAGGAGACCCTGGCCCCTTTAAACCAAGGTCTGTGAAGGGCACTCACTTAGGGTGAGGTAATGTTCATTCATTGAATAGGCCTGTTTAAGAGGTGGCCAGGGCTTCCTTTCCTAAAGGTTGGTAGATGATCAAAATAATGAGGATGACAGCCATCAGCTTGAACTTCAAAGTCAGGCTGGTTGTTGTGTGAAAATGTCCAAGCCCCAGTGTGGAAAATCGCACATCATGTGAACAGACTATGCTTTGAGGGCCCTATGAGTAGTGTGTGAATGAATGAATGAAATGTTTATTAAGAACTTACTATATGCAAAGCCCTGTGCCAAGAAGCTGAGGACAGCAAAAGAACAGACTTCCTACTCTTAAGAAGCACATGGTCTAATGGAGAGATAACATATGTGGAAGATTTCAGCTGCAAATCTTATGATCTTTAGGGTTCAGTGGAAAAGCGGATTTTAACGCCTCTTCTTTAATGTCATCTCCACTGAAAAAATGAACTAGTTTCTGATATTGGATTTAAGAATGCCAAGAGCTTTCTTTTCTGGATCATTAGCTATGGCTGCAGCACGTGCAGGAGCAGTTGCCACCTGTATCTCAACAGGGGTTACTTCTGCAGGTGATGGATAGGGCACTGAGTCAGATGGGAAGTATGACGAGTCCCAAGGACTCAGGGTCCTGGTTGTCCTCATTAACATCCGAGAGGAAATGGCAGTCAAGGTGGTAGTGGTGGTTTGATGTGCTTGACTCATACTGACTCCTGGCTGGTCCTCAGAGAGCCTGGCTACTTCTGCTAGGATGGTGTGGCTGCCTTTTGTGTGGCAGTTGGTGGGGATGGCTGTGAGGACGGGGCTGGAAGCAGGAACTAGTAATCTATGAAGTACTGCTTGCCATTCCTAGGGCTTATGTGTCCTATCACAAGAAGTAGCGGCCAATATTGGAGAGGAAGGCAAGAAATGTTGTAAAAGCCAGGTTTCATTCGGTGCCATGACTAAAGGGGGCACTTGTTAATAAAGTGGGAGGGGGATGGACCACCTTGTTTTTTGGCAAGCTCAGTGGAAGGGGAAATTAAAGGTAGAAATATAGCTGAAGTAGATATATAGAGGAGAGTATGATGGTAGCCTAGAAAAGGGATTTTCATAAGATGGCTCTGAATGATGAGGATTAAGAAAGCATTTATTAGATACCAGCAAAGGTTAATATTAAATATGTGAAAGCTTGTAGGAAAAATCAGCCCCAAAGTTCTAATTAGAACAGTGTTCGTGAACTAGATTTCATTGCCCCTGTGATTCCTTCGGATGTGACTGTTTTAGAGAAGGGACGAAAGTTCTACTCCCTCTACTTCAACTGATGGATGCAAGTCAGTCAATTCTAAGTATAGGTCATATGTAGAATACAATGTGAAGCATGTTAGATCTGGCAAACAGAGAACCTACCTAGCAGGACTGACCTATGAGCACCTGAATACCGCCAAGAGAGTAGTCAGGGCAAGAGATGGCTAGAAAAAAGAAAGAAATCTAGGCAACTTGCTAGAAAATCTGTCTTTCAACACTAATTCCAAAGGACTGATGAGGTATACTACCCACCTCCTGATAGTAGGAAGTTCGAATCAGGTGTCAGAATGATGGCCATACAGTTTTTGGACACAGTCAATGGGAATGTTTTTTCTTTATTTTCTCAACAAAGAAGGAAGTAGGGAGAAGGGGAGGTCAGGGAATGTAGCTGCCAAAAAGATCACAAATATGTTTTTGTAGAAGAAAAGCGAGAAGGAATAAAAGATAAGCAGAGCAGATATTAAAGTAATATGCTGTATTTATTAACTACTTAAAAAAACTCTCTTCTATTTGTAAAGTACTCATTTAGTTGATGTTTTTGTCATGTTCAAAATCTTTTAAAATCAAAGAAGAATCTACTAATTAGCAAATGGCATCATATATTGACTGTTGGTAACTGTTTTAAGTGTCTCAACTCTCAGCGTTATGACCTGTCTTTCATGCTTGTAAAGCCAGGTCCTTCCAGTGCACCTACAGCAAGATAGAGTTGGGAAGTTGTTTAGCTACGCTCTGCCTGAAAACCCTAAGTTTCAATCCATCAAAATCAAGGAATGACCCTGGACAGGATATGCTGAATAAAAGATAATACCCCTTAAATGGAATATTCACGTTGAAAGTTTAATTGGGAAGTATGGTAACAGGAAGGCAAAAACAACCAACATTTCGTGGTTTTGCTATATAAAAAGCGAGAGAAACAGAATGACTACTCTTTCCAATCTTTCCTCCCATCACATAGACTGTTGACATTACTGCAGTGGCTCATTTATTTTATGTCAAATTAGCAAGGAATAATTTCCTCCTAGTATTATTTGAAACAACTCATCGCGTTTTAATTTTATTTTTAAGTGTGTAACATTTGTAAAATTGTTCATCTACTAGTCAAAACCGCTCATCTTTGATACTTTCCCAAAAAATTAATTGACAACGATTTCTACTTATTTCTACTACTCCTAGACCCATTTGAACAAGATCATTTAACAGGGTCTGGCAATCTATGGCACATGTCCACAAAGTCATTTTGTGCAGCATGAATCTTATATAAAACCATTCAAGGGTATTCTGACTTTGGCATCTTCTTACTTCTCTGATATTAGCAGCCCTGTTTTCCCTCTTAATAGTCACCACCAAGACATTTTCCTTAGCCTCACTCCAAAACCTATACTATCACCAATACTGTACATAGTTAACCTGTCAACTTGCCCCCAACCTAATAATGTTTAATAAGTTTAAAAAGATATTTTCAAGATTATTATTAGTATTAATAAGTTTTAAAAAAGATATTTTTAAAAAGAGATCTTCAAATGAGAAGAAAAAAAGCCTTTTAAAAAAATGAAGCCATTATGATGAAATGACAAACCCTATGGGGTATGCAGAAGCTGCCTATTCACAAAGCCAGTCTTTGGTACAGCGGTTAGAGTAAAAGAGAAGATAAACAGATGCATGTTTCAGGGTGGAAAAGTTTTCACCATTTACTCTTCTCTCCTCAATCTTCATGCTTTGTGGTCTGGGCCCTGACTGACTTGTGCAAACAGCCAGGCCAACTTATAGCAGCAGTTTCTTGAGGTGGTGGCATGACCTATGGGGAGGCTGCTCCCCATTTCCACCACAAAGGGGTATATAAAGACTTGACACACAACCTCTGAAGAGGTTGCCAGTCCCTGATTTAAAACCTTTCCTTCATGAGAGTTATGACTTAAGTATTCTGAACCTCTAATATCTATAGCATCATTGATTTAACAATCATGCTTTAATTGAATTCAATTATTTTTGTGATGAAGGTATCTTTAGGCTGAACACCATGCCCAATTGTGTTACATGGACCTTAATAGCCAGTGTAATAACAATTCACTAAGCTTCCTCTTCCACATGTAAGAACCAGGGTCTTTCAAACTGTTTAACATCAAATACCAAGGACCTGTATGTGTTCAACATTGTGTTAGTCCCTGTGAAGTGATACAAAAAAATCTGGTAAACACAGATCTTCTTTTTAATGTGTTTGTCATCCCTGTTTTGCCAGTACCTTTGTGGGAAACAACCCACACGGGGTCACAGAGTTGGACAAGACTTAAGTGAATGAAAAACAACGAAGCTATGTGACCTTGGGGCAGTCACTTGGTCTCACATTTTTTCCCCATTTGTAAAATAAGAGGGTTAAGCTAGATGAGAGTTTTGGTTAATCTAAGATCTCTCCCAGTTCTAAATCTATGAAGCAACCATCTAGTTGCAAAGATACACACGCATACACACACACAAAATGAAAAACAGAAGACTACATACAGATCAATAGTTTCTTTGGTGGCACGTCTCCTCTCTTTGCTATAGATTTCAGAAGCAGTAACGACTACCCTTGGCTCAAGTAATCAGAGAGAGAAGCCTTCCTGAAAAAGGTGTTTTGACCTGGGCTTCCCAGAGAACTCGGGACTATTTCATTTGTTTTTGTGTCCCCAGCACTAGAACACTCCTCAGCAATAATTTTTTTGTTGTTTACTTTTTGTTTTGGTACTCTTTTATGAAAGTGTCAGATTTGGGTCGACAGGAAGGGATTTATTTTTAAAACCTACTTGTAGATGCTTTACAACGGTTCATTTTAATAAATGAAGTATAACCCAGGCAAAGTCAGAGAAAGAGGAATGAACAAAATATGCATAGCGGATGCTAAGGAGCTAAGTCTAAATGCAACAGAAGTTTTACGTTAGGTGAGGTAAGGGTCACAGACAAGTTGGAACCCAGTGGACAAACTAAAATACCAAGCTGTTAGAATCTGGACTTAACGCGAGTTAAACAAGGGAACTCTTTGTTTTAAAAAACTAATCTTCAAGTGTTGTGAGAGCATGAGAGACATAAGGTAATAATAGTGAAGCATCTCATTAAAAGGAAAACCAGAAAAGGTAGAGCCAATGAATATCTCTGAGGGGTAAGAGAAAAAATGATAAGCTCACATTCCATTAATCTTTTATATACTTCTCTGTTTATACAAGATCATCATTCCAGACTTTAAAGTGACTTCCTCTCCTTGTACAGATGAGGAAACTGAGGTTGAGAGATTTAAGTAACTTGCCCAAGGTCACAGAAATAGTAAATAGCAAAGCTGGGTTTTGATCCCAGGGCGAGTGCTCTTCTCACATTACCAGGCTATCATTATAAACTCCTTGTGGGCAAGAGCCATTGATTTCTTTTCCCTTTGTATCCTCAGCAGCTAGCACGATACATTTTCAAACGATGCATCTGGCTTTGAAACAAGGAATTTGATTGGAAGGCTAGTGCTTTATGTCATGAACAGAGATGACAGCTAAAAGCAAAGAGGCCCTCAAAGGAATGCAGAGGAAACGCACACAGCCAAGGACAGAGCCTTGAGGATACCCACAGTTAAAAGATGAGAAAAAGAAAAAGCATCTCATGAATCCAAGTCAGAGACTGGGAAGTTAGGAAAACTATGCCATAGGAGACAAAGGATTTTGACCATTATGACCACTCGTAAAGGTTAAGGGACAAGGTGGTGAGGAAACAGCAATAACATCTGTTCAAAGAGTTTGCTTCAGACACTGCCCCACTGAGGATCATCATTACCATATCATCAAGTCACCTAAGAATGAAAGATGAAAAAGAAACTAAAAGTTTGAACTTAGAAAAAAAGGTGACAAGTTTCATTCATTCCACAAGTCTTTATTGAACCTCATGCCTTGACAGGATTAATGTAAGTATACAGTTTGATAGTAATAAATCAATAAGAACAAAAGTCCTAACATACATTGTCATAGTAAAAAAAGTTAACAGTTTTGTCTTATTTTGAAGATAATTTGATTTCATTTATTGTTGTAATTTTTTCCTGTTACTGTTTTCTAACATAATTATATATAGATACTTCAACTGCCAAATCTTCTGAAAACAAAGTCCCTTTAACACTGGATCTCCCTGGGACAGAAGTGCTAACAAAGCCATTAAGGAAGTGTGAGAACAGGCGACCCTCTTCTTCCCTGGTCATTTCCACATCTGACTGTGTCCTGGTGAAGAACATTCACTTTCAGCTACAGTACAGAGCTGCAGCCTGATCTTCGAAGGTTGTCAGGAGTATATCCTTTAGCAGGTGGTTTAATTTGCTACCCTAGTTGACTTGTGCACTTTCAGATAAGCTGCAGAGGAGGGGGACTTTCATAAAAATTGCATTCTAGTACTTAACAAGCATGCTGACTCTTTAAGAAGTAAAACACTATGCTACCAAATACCTAAGTCCAGCTGCATTGTTTTTACCTTATTAGATGAATGAGTGTCAAGATAAGTGTTAAAAATAAAATTTTTTTATGAAAGACCACTCCATACAGTCTAGAAGATGTGAAATTATTTTATTTAGCATTAAATGATATTTTAGTCTCATTTATTTATTTCCCCCCATTCCCCAATCTGATATCTTGTAAATATCCTGAAATCACATCTACCCCTGCTAAGTTTCTGGTAACAATATATGTGGCTGGAATACATTCACTTCACTAACAGAGGTATTGCTGGTATGCTGTATGTTTTATTGTGTATAATATATAAAAATCGATATACTTTCCTATCACATCTCTGAATACCTTCCTTCTACCAGTATTTTTACTGTATTTTATATTTGGCAAGTCAATCAGAGCTGAGTTGCTCAGGGTCACACTGCTAGTAAGTGTCAAGTGTCTATGGCCACACTTGAACTCAGGTCCTCCTGACTCGTTCACTCAGCCATGTAGCTGCCCCTCCAGTCTTATTAAAAGAATCTTCCTCAGCATAACTCCTGTAAGTAGATTGTCACTGTCAAGAACAGCAAGGCAGGACTTCTGAAGAAATTAAGAACAGTATCATCACCACTTTATATAACAAATTTGGGCAGTGCTTACTCAACTGCATTACCCAGAGAATTAGTCACTGTTCCTGTTAGCTTGGAAAAGGAATTAGACAACAGCACTTTTTGAAAAAATAAAAATAAACACATCTCTGGCAAAGTAAACTGATTTCTGATTTTTTATGATGTTGCTTTTTTTTTGTACAAGATTAAAAATTTTAAAATCATAACCTCTTCCAGTAAAGTCTAGATTACTGTGTATGTCTGCATATGTGGGGGAGAATGGGTGGTGGAAGATTTCACAAAGCCCAAATGCTACATCTAGTACAATTTTAGAGTTTCAAATATAACACAGTAACTGTTTAACAATTATCACAACTATTTCAGTTTTCTCATGATAAAAGATATGTATGATTAGAGTGCTCTTATAAAGTTCTCAATGATGCTGGCCCAAAATGTAAAAGAAAAAAAATATGCTACCTCAATTCCAAGTAACAAAAATGTATACAGGGATGTTCCAATATTAACACACTGACTGTAAACAACCATGTCAAAATTTAAAGAGGCACTAATTTTCATAAAACAAAAGTATACATATAGTTTTAAGAACAAGTAAATAAAACATATTAAGCCTCTTCAACTATTTTTTTACTTTACTAAGAAAAACATAAGGGAAAAAAAGCAGCATAGTATGGAGTTACCATATTAGTACTTCAGTGGAAACTTAATGCTGTTCTTTCATTCAACGTAACCTGTCATTAGCAAACCTACTAGCAGAGTCACAATAATGCTTTCTGACATCAAGCCATAGCTGGGGGAGAAGAGGGGAAGGAATTGTAACAACAACAACAAAAAGCTTAATTGGTTTAAGACCACAATTAAGAAATAATCTGACACTGCCGCTAAAGGTTCTATGTTGCTGAGATGGAAACAACGTTAGCCAGATGTCTGACATGCCACGTTTTTTTTTAATAGGACAGGAACTTCAACTACTTAACCCACTTCAACCCTTCCACCAGGATATACAAAACACCTGGGGGAAGGGAGGGTTAGTATTAGAAGGGATCTTAGATATAATGTAACACTCCCCTTATTTCCCCATTCTGGAGATGAGGAAGGAGGCCCAGAAAGGCTACATGATTTGTTCTAGGTCATAAATACACCAGATTTAGAGCTGAAATTATTCTCAGGTCATCTAGTCCAGGACCCTCATTTGTAAAAGGAACTTCAAAGGGGTGCAGTGACTCAGTCAAGGTTACACAAATAGTAAAGTGTCAAGGCTATAACTGAATATGGATCATCTGTATACATCAGCACTTTCCTCTTTTAAATGGAAGTTCTTAGAGTGGGTTTTAAAAACTTAAAAATATCTGATACCTGTATTTCAATATAATTGGTTTCCTCTGTAATCCTATGTATTTCATTTTATGCATTTAATACTATTATACTGAGAAGGGTGTCCACAGGCTTCAGACCAGCAAAATAACTCAAGTTCTACCACGAGGCCTTGACTTTACCCCTTTCTTCAGATGCCAAAGGAAGTTGTTGGTACTTTACTTTATGCCCTTACAAGTAATTTTATCAATCAATTGGCAAGCACTTATTAAGTACCTACTATATGCCAGGCACTGTGCAAAAATAAAACATCCCAGGTGTCTTATCTCCCCCTAAAAGATAAGCTTCTAGAAGAAATGAGCCATTTCTTATTTATCCAAGTGTCAAAGCAGGAAAAGGATCTTAAATAACCAGCCTAATCCTCTCATTCTGCAGATGAGCAAACTAAGGGGATAAGAGGAACACTTGTGACTAATCTAAACATATTGGCCCCATCCTCATCCAGCCAAGAGTCCTTTTTATACTATCAAACCATTGAAGAAATCACACCTCTGGACTGCACATGTGGCAGATTACATGAAAGGCATGATGATGCAGGGAAAAGTCTGCCCCAGAGTTGCTAAGGCCTACAGATGATATCCTTGCAAATGGAGCACTTCTGTCATCTTTGACCACTTAATATGCCCTTGGATATAATGGGCTTTAAAACTTGAGTAGTGGTAGATAGCATAAAATAACTTTCTATATCTTTTGATAACAGTAAGTTGAGATATGAGGAAATTGAACTGAATCATGCTTCTCCCTGTCCTCAATTAATGTTCTTTTTGCTTTACTTCCATTCCAGCAGTGTGACTTTTGGGGTCTAATATCATCTTAACCTGAATTTTGGTGTTTATTAGAGTAAGAAGAAACTGTCCAGACCTTGCATATAACAAAGTGCCTATTTTACAATATGGTAATAATATATCACACAAGATATATTTCTGTGAAAATATGTAAACAATTCAGTACACCAAAGGCAAATACAAAAATGGTTTAAGAATGCAATGAAATTATATTCACTTGACAGGGTTCATTAGTGTTTTGTCATGTCATGTGTATTGCTCATCTTCCCAATTACAAGGTCCACACCCTTCAAGGAAGTTAGAAGCTCCAGGAGAATGTCAGCTCCTAGAAAATGGGGAAGGTTTTTGCTCATGTATTTTCAGGGTCTACCACTGGCCCTTGAAAATAGCACCTGCCAACTGCCTGTTGGTCTTGGAATGAATGTGTCATACCGTCCCTGCTGCATCTAGCACTGTATCAAGCACACAACAGGCATCAGATACATTCTTACTACTGTGAAATCAGCAAAGTGAGGTGATTTCAACTTGTTGCATGTCTAGATATGGTAGAAACAAAAGAAATGAGAGCTTAGCCATCTAAGTTTAATGTGAGTAAAATATAATAAACTTCAGTAATTTAGAACCCATAAGCCTCGGGTTATCAGAATCAATCTAGTCTCTCTTCACCTTTGAAATAAACAGTAAGCACCATTCTATGGAACTAAGTTTTGCTTGATTTCAATATTTTCCTATAAAAAAGACAGCAATTTCCTTTAAGTGGAATTGACTAGAGACACAAAGTTGTCACTTATAATTGCAAAATGCCATTTTTAGCAAAATAAAGCTGCTACAAGTTAATAAGGATTATGAAATACTAACTACAACCCAAGTCATAATTTTCAAACCATTTCAAGTAAGAGGGAAAGGCTGGAATTCACAATTAAAAGGAGCAAAAACATTTTAAAATGCTATTATTGTTTTTATTAGTAATTTTTTTTTACAAAGAAAATTGAACTGGTATTTTTCAGTTTATAATCATTTATCATATCTTCTTTTACAATGAAATTAGTTTCTATTTATAAATTATGTTAGTGATCATACATAAGCCATATAAAAGAAGGGATGGTTTTCAGATGTTATAGACAGGATGTAAAATACTAATTTATGTATAATTTACACATGTAAACTTTAAATAATTTAACTGAATTTAAAGTCTTATGCTACAATTTTGCCTGTCATGAACACTCAGAAAGTCATGTGTGATAGGAATATGAAAGTGCAAAAGTAATCAGTCCTTTTTTTTCTCAGTAGTAGCAGCTTAAGCTTTTCAAAGGGCTAAAGGCAAAAGGATCAGATCTAAACAAGCTAACATATAAAATGGTTTTGTAAACCTTAGTTAAAGGAATTATCAGCTAATAAACAAACTTTAGTGGAAAGCAAGTATGTGTTAAGTTGGAGTACGGATATTTTGGGTCTTAGGTTAGATAATTAGCAAGCATCCGAAAAGGAGAAATAATAAGAAATATCCACTTTTACCCAAGCTCTTAAACTTTATCCCAAGAAAAATATCAGCTTATATACCTTGTACCTTATCTGAATAGTTACTGAAGTTTAAATTCAAAATTATATTGCAATTAGCAACAGTAGTCACATTTTTAATTTTTAAAAATATTTTATTTTCACCCAAATATGTGTAAAAACAATTTTTAACATTCATTTTAAAAAAATTTTGAGTTTCAAATTCTCTCCTTCCCTCTCCCCCTCATTGAGAAAGCAAGCAACCTGATTTAGGTTATACATACACATATTTCCATATCAGCCATGTTGTAAAAGAAAACAGCCTAGTCATATTTCTAAACTGCCATGAAAGGTACGATGATTCCTTCAAGATCCTGAAGCTTTTGATGAAAGTGTAATTATTTTTAAAATTAATTATCACCAGCTCAGCAACAGTTTGGACCTATTGTTTTATATTACCATCATCTACGTCCTTGTTTTCTTTCTTCTACTATAACATTAGTTCCCTTAAAGGCAATGACTGTTTTACAAAATCCTTTCTGTATGTGGAACTAAATACTATTTTTTATTCATATTCCTTTCTGTTTTTCTTTTTAAAGAAGGCTAATATTACTAGTACTGCAGATATGGTCAGGCTACCAAATTTGTTTTTTACAGATGGCAAGCAAGCAAGATTACAGTGTAACAGTATAATATTAAACCATTATAAGGTTTTAATATCTATATTACTAAAGGAAGATTATGTTTACAATGTATCAACTACTTAAAGTAAAAGCATGGCCTAACAATCTAAAAAGGCTAGTTCTGTTTGAAAATATGTATTCTACCCCATCTTAATAATTTCCATTTTTGTAAAGTACTCTGAGAAAAGCATGGCTAATTACTATAGAGTTGTTAATGTACAAAGTGTCAATGTCCAAATCTATTACTGAAATTTTCAGCTTTCCTGATCTCTAACCTGTTTCTTCATATTGTACTATCTTAATGTTTTCCAATTAAGAACTCCTGATCCAATGTAGGGGTTTCATAAACTGTTTTATTTCCACTAGAGTATCCATCACCATTATTAAGCCATTCTGTAGGGGGATGGATGGAGTTAGGGTGCATAGCAGGGCAGAAGCCCTATCCAAATCTAAGGCATGCACAAGTCCTTGTAGACATGTGAATGATACACACTTTCATTCTTTAAACTGAAACCCTCCCAGCAATAAGATTGGGCTTTTCTCGTTTGATTCAGCAAACATAATTGTTTCCATGTTTTAGGTAAAAATTTGTGGATCAATAAAAAAAAAGAAAAAGAAAAAAGCAACACTATCACAATAAAAAAAGATGCTCATTTTCCTTCCTAATGAGTATTAAATTATACCACAGAATACATAACATACCACAGAATTATCCATAGAATTCTATATAGTAAATACAAAGTCTATAACAATGCACATAAAACGTTATGCTTTCATCAACACAAACTTCTCCAAAGAATTCTTTGTTTAGAAGAGGTTATAACACCCTGACTTGCTTTAACATACGTCATCATGGGCATCAATATAAATAGCCAACTGTGAGGGACATTTTTCCCACAAGCAGTCTCTTTCCAGAGGATGCTTAACAAAGAAACCTAATTTAACTCAATGAATATTCACAAAGCACCTACTGTGCGTGTTAGGAGGCTCTGTTTGGGGGGGGGGGTGTCACATTTTATTGCTTTATTGCTGTTGTTTTACTATTGGGGGAGAGGATACAAAAGACACACACATTCACATCAAGATGGTAAGGGATGAAAGGTAAACAAGTCAGCCCAAGAAAGTGCTCCAGGAATTTAGAAGAGATAGCTTTTTGGGAGCAGGGATAGCACAAGAGAAAGTGATGCTGGAGCTGAACACTGAAGAGAAGGTTCTGGAAAGCTGAGGATTCCAGATATGCATAAATATGCAGAGGGTGGAGATATGTGGAGTTGAGTGAAGAGCTAGCAGTCCAGTTTAAGTGGAATGGAGTTTAGAGAAGTAATATTTCATTTTTTTCTTAAAACTTAAAAAACTAAGCTAAGGAGTTTTGTATTATAACCTAGAGGCACAACAGGGAATAAAGCAATGATTCCCAACTTGGTCTTTGAACAGTTTTCAGGAGTGTTGGGTGGGTCACCTATAAATATATATATATATATATATATATATATATATACACACACACACACACACCTATATATATATACACACACACACATACATATACATACACACATATATACATATATATGTATATGTGTATATATATATATATATATACATATATATATTTTTAAACATCTGTAACTAAAATCTATTCCTTTCTTTTCATTCCCACTGTTATCAGATCCTTACCAGTGGAAAGAATCTAACTGGATTCCCTGCCTCTAGTTTTCCTTCTAATCTTTCCTGCTCACTGCCAGTGTAGCACCTTGTGTACATTAATTAACCTGATGCTCAAAATTCTCCAATAATTCTTTACAATTTAGAAGGGAAATCTAAACTTCATAGATAGACAATGCAAGAACCTCAATAATCAACCTATAAAAACACTGTCCTTCAAACAAGTTAGACCCATTTTCACCTACCTTCTTTCCTTTGGTTTAAATAAATCTTTCCTCTTCCTTTAAAACCCAGTTTGAGGGTCACCTGACCATTTCAGCTCAGAGTAAATTTACTTGTAAATCCTCTAGTCTCTAACACTCATTTGGATTTTCTTTTACAGACCAATAAATAGTCTGCTCCCAGCCTCTTTCTAACAAAACAACAAAAAACACCATAAAAACTGAAACTTACAACCCACCATACCTAAGCAATTATAAACTTTTCCTAAAGAGTATGTTATCAGGTATTAACCCAAAATTATAATGCAGTGGGCCTAAAATGAAGTAGTAGACATATCACTATAAATAACCCAACTTTAGATGTATTCAAACATTCAATGTTCAAAGTACAAGTAAAAAGAAAAGATGGGCTCTTCGACAAAGGGCTTAACATTTAACCTCGGAGAATTTCCTTTTAGAAGCAGGTTGTACTAAAAATTCTAAATAACTTTTTATTTTTCCTTCTGGGTAACAAAAAACAGACTCAAATAACACTTTAGGTTATCATTTTAAAAAATATATAATAGTCTTATTTGATCTCCATAATGGCCTCCTTGAGGTAAGTAGTTCAACATTCTTAACCTCTTTTCATACACTCTCACATCTGTCCCATGCTTTACCCAACTTAGTTCAGTCACCATGTCACTCCTAGATCATTCCAACAGCTTCCTAAGTTGGTCTCCCTGTCTCAAGTTTCTGTCCCTTTTCCAATTCATCCTTCATATAGTTACCAAACTGATTTTCCTTAAAGCACAGATCTGATGACTGTTAACCCCTTAACTCAAACCTCTGTTGACCACTAGGATCAAATACAAACTGTTTGCCATCTAAAGCCCTTCATCAACCAGCCCAAATGGACCTTTCTAGTACTCTCCTGTAAGTGCACTGTGGTCCAACTAAATCTTCTTGCTGTTCCTCATACATGGTATTTCACTTCCTGCCTCCATGCACTTCCTTTCACCCCTGGATTCCCAGAACTCCTAATACCCTTCAAAAGGTTTAAGTGCCAACATTTTGTACAAGAGGCTTTTCCAGTCTTCCATTCTCTCCCTCTCTGGTCCTCACCTCCTTACAACCTTGTGTATGCTTACGTATATTGATGTCTTCCCAGCTAGACTGGAAGTTCTTTCAGGGGAGAAACTATTTCAATTTTCCCTTGTATTCCTGTGCCTAAGACATAGTAGATGCTTAATAAATATCTGCTGATGCTTTATCTACTAAGTGATGGAAAATACCAGGCAGAACTGGCCTCAGAAGTGGGCCTCATATTTCAATAAAAGCATTAAAATGCTTACAAATGTCACTTCAAATCTTCTGACTTGAAGTCCACTCTTTCCAAAATGCCATCTTGTCTGATCAAACAAGTCAAGAAATTAAAAACCAAAATAAAATGCACAGTTTTTCCAAAAGCATTACCTGAAAAATAAAAGTACTTTCTAAATCAGAGAAGAGCAATCTGTTCAAGATTTGACAAAGCATTAACTTCTAAGTACAAACAAATCTCAATTTAAGCTGTATCTCAAAAAACCTAATATTTGAATCAATGGAAGGTAACGGTGGGGAAAAAAAGTAAAATAAAAAGCAGACATTCAAATGACTTTATGCTAACTATACTGTTGTTCCTCAAGGCTCAGTTTAAATCTCAACTTCTGTAGGCATGTCTTGATCTACCCTCGATGCCAGCTGTCCTCCCTTCTCGGCTTACTTTATACATGCTTTATAAATATCTTCTCGTAACTTGTTATTTACATGTTGTCTCTTTCATTACAAAGTAAGCTCCTAGAAAGTAAGGGCTAGTTTCTGACTTTCCTTTGATCTCCAGACTTAGCACAGTGTCAGGCATATAACCAGCTTACTAAATTGCCTGCTGAAAACCCAATGTGATCACAATACTTAAAAGAAAAACTGCATTTCCAATCTATGTAACTAGAGCTAAATAGGAACAAAGAGCTGGTTTCCTCTTAGTTAAATTAACAAGTAAACAATTTTTAATACATTAAGAAAAATGGAGTGGTTTTATGTAAATCCAGAAGGTTTTTATAGAGGTGAGATCAATTTTCAGCCAGAAAGAGAGAAAAGTACAAATGTACAGAGAGGGCAGGATGAAATCATGGAAAAGTAATATAATATGAACTTTATGCAAAACCTTTCTTTCTATTTGCTGTCATAAGCATCAACAACTGAATTTTCTAAATCTCTGGACATGATATCATGCTGTAAATTAAAACGCCTCCAGTTATCAAACAACAATCACAAAATTCTCCTCTAGTTTTTAACAAAAACCCAAATCCTCCTCCCTTGACAGGAATGTTATTTCCCTGCACAAGCATTCCTCTTCACCTTCCCATTCCTTATTTCTCAATATCAGAATCAAAACGCAAGGACTTTTAAAAAACCAATCCATATACATACAGTCCTAAAGTCCCTGAGAACTTTCTTTGCAACCAAGAAGTCTTGCTTAATTAAACCGGACCCAAACAACTTCACACATCCAAACTCTTCACACCTCTATGCTAATCATTTAACAGACAGTACTCTTATTTATTAAATAGCCAATAATTACATAAAACACTTTAATATACAATACTCAAATGTACTATATGCATGACCTTATTCAGCTTTATTTTATATCACTGTCTTCCACAAAAACTAACTGCCCTGATCTCCACAGTCTATCTCCTACCTCCATGCATTTGCACTATATGTCTCCAAGCCTGGAATGTGTTCTCTCCACATAGTATCATAAATCTAGAACTAGAAGTAACCTTAGAGGTCACTGAGGCTACCCCCTCTTATTTTACAAATGGAGAGACTGAGGCCCAGAGGTTATGTGATTTATTCAAGGCAACAAAGGTATTCAGTGGCAAAGGTGAGATTAGGACTGAGGCCCTAACTCCAAAGTCACAGGCTTCCTGATCAACACCTCAGAATCTCTAGAATCTCTATCCAGGATCCTAAGATTTTTCCACAAGGTAAAAATTAGGTCCACGTCCTCTGTGAAACTCTCCTTCATTCAGGTTTTCCAGACATTTTCTCCTCAAAATGATTTTCCATTTACTCATCATTTACTAGGGTCCTATCATAACTTGACAAAATTAAACTCTAGATTACTTCACCACCCATCCTCTCCACTCCTACCTCACAGGCCTACTCACTGAATGGGTGTATCCCAAAGTGAAAATCTGGTAAGACTTTAGCCTAAAATGGCCAGGGTCTCCCACTGCATTCTGGGTCAAATCTAGTCATCCTGATGAATATCTGGCCACTGGACCTAGATGGCTCCGGAGGAGAAAGTGACCTCCCACAGCCCTCACTCAAATCAAAGCCAACTGTAAATCATGTCATCATCTTGACATCACGGTCCTCTTGGAGAGGGGAAGGCCAGACACAACCGCGTCACACAGCAGCGCTAACCAGCTACATTACACACTCAAGTTATCCGACTCCAACTCAGCCTTCATTCCCACTCCCTGCAACCTTACCCAGCAGACTGCCCCTGCCTTCCCTCTTGAATCTTCTGATAATAAACTGCTTTCTTTCCAATTGGTCTTCAAATATACCCGAGTATCTCTAGTCCTTAAACCTTCATTAGAAGCCATCATCCCATTAGACAGTGGTCTGTACTGGTACCAAAAGGAACTCCCCTTCACAAAAGCAGAAGTAACTCCTTGGGCAATAAATCCAGGCAAGGATTGCCTGGGGACACCAGGAGGTTAAGTGGCAGGCCTACCACAACATGTCAAAGCAGGGACTTGAAGAGGTCTTAAAGATACCAAGGTTTAGCCTTTTAACCATCATGCCATGCTCAGCTTCTGTATAATAATGAAAATGGATGCCTTGAAAAGAAGTGGCTCAATTATTAGCAAGAGCCAAGGCTGACCGCCCAGAACCCTTTGTTTTCACAGAATGAGTTCTTTTAAAAGCCCTAAAAGAAGACCTTCAGTACTTTGGGCAAATCTTCTATGAAAATATTTATGGGTGGACAAGAGTATCACAGGGTAAGTTATGGATGGATACAATCTGCATCACTGGAAGGCATATATCCAACACTAATGAGAGAAAGAAGTCACCAGGCAGCAAATTTTACTTTTGATGCCTTCTCAGCTTCTACCTCTCTTCTCACAGGTATTCACTCAATGAAGACAAACTAGTTTAAATATCTGCTGCAAAAATATATATATATAATTTGTTAATCTGCTACACAGTACTTTAAAACTTAAGCAAAATGATTTTTGTTGTACCTTCATTATTATAGACAACCAAATTTACTTATTTCCTTAAACTCATTACACAAACATGATAAAAACTCAAAATTATCTGTGTAGTAACAAATTCACCAACCTTAAATCAAGCACTGTGAAACCACTGCCATGATAACATACAAAAGGGAAGATATTTTCAGAAGAGTAAATGAATAAATTTCTTTCCTATACTTAAAAAATACAGTATGATAAACCACTAGTTTTACATATGTTTAGAAAACAGTAATGAAATTATTTCCCCAAGTACAGTGCATATCATTAAGGATGAAAAAAAAAGAACTAAGCATTAAAGGATTACCTGTGAATCACATGGCTTCAAGTTTTGTTATTGAATTTGAATTTGTAAAAGTACTGAAAAGATTATGGTCAATAGTTTGACCTTGATTTTCCAAGAAAAGCATTCTGAGTATTTGTTTTAGAATACTTAAATGTTATCATATTCTCTCCATTTATTTCCATTAGAAGTTTGGACACTTCACTGGAAGGTCTGATTACATTTGGGAAGCCTAGCTTTGAAGACAAAGTGAACATCTTACTTGTATAACTCCAGCTTTTAAACAGCATGCACTTTACCATCCCATATCCTCAAGCTCTGGTTCACAGCCGAACTACTAGAAAAAGTTATCTATGCTCCTTGCTTTCCGTTTCTAGTATTCTATACTAACCCTCTTAATCTGGCTTCCAACGAACCACTCCCTCCTTTTCATTGCTAAATCTGACGGGCTTTTTCTTAGTCCTCACTCTTCTTGCCCTTTCTGCAACATCTGAAGCGTCTAATCATCCCCCTCTTCCAAAAAAATAAAAAATTGGGAATCCCAGGTTAGAGAGCCTTGTTTTAGAAGCTCTCTCTTCCTGATATTTTTCATGAAACTATCCTTTCAGGAACCAACCCTTACTGATCTCACTTGCAGGTGAGACCCGTTATCCACATTCTCCCTCTGTGGGTGGATCCCTTTTCATTCCACTCCCCTGGTGATCTCATCAGCACCTGGAAATTCAACTATCCTTTCAATTGCAGAGGACTGCTCAAGTGGTTGAATCCAAGCACCTGTTCTTTTGGGCTTCAGACCTGTCTCCAAATACTTGTTAGACAGCACCTCTATTTGTTTATACCATAAGCATAGTAGATAAATGTCTAAAGCTCCTAACTTCCTTATTCTGAAAGATGGCTGCCTCACCCCAGCCCACAACCTAGGAGTCCAACCTCACATTTCTCCGACCCCCCAATCTCCTAAGTTATCAACTCATACCAGCTCTATCTCACCCAATATTTCTGAATTCCATCCCCTAACCTCCACTTACACATAACCACATTCGGTTCTTCAGGATTCATTGCTGCTTCCCTTAATTAATTTAATAATGTTCCATGTGGTCTTCCTTTGTCTTTTCAATCTATCCTCCATGCAGCTGCCCACTTTATAATCCTAAAACCCTGTCACTACACTGTCCCTGTTTTGGCCTTTAAAATTCTTCAGAATCTGGCTTCCCAAACTGATTATACAGAGTACTCTCCTACAACCCTCTCCCCACACTATGTACCATACACTTAAGCCAAACTGGTCTATTTGTTCTCTGTAGACCATATTTTCTCTCCTTCCTCTATGTGTATACATAGACTGAACTCCCCACCCATCCCCCCATGCCCAGAATTCTCCAGCTCTCCCTCCTCTCTACTTCCTAGAACCCTGAGCTCCCTTCAAAGATCACCTCAAAGGCCACACTAACTCCTTTAACTGGGCCTCTCTCCTCTAGGCAGCTCCACTAGATAGATGGCAGAGCCAGGAGGACTAGAGTTCAAATCTAAGCTCAGATACTCAGTACCACCTCAGCAGCCCTGGAAAAGCATTCGATTTCTATCTGCCTCAACTACAAAATGGGAGTAACAATATTCCAAGGACAGTCCCTGAGGATCAGAGAAGATCTATGTAAAAGGCTTTAGCATAATGACTGGCACATAAGAAGTATTTCGTAAATGCTTGTTTCCTCCCTTCATCTGTTTCTCCACTTTGCATCTCCACAACATGCTGTGTATTATTCCTCAGTCCTTCCTCTCCTCCCCTTCCCCTCATTCTGTCTTTCTCTTGCCTCATCTTTGTCCTGAACAGGCCCTGCCATCTTCACATCAAGAACCACACAAAGTCTGGTCTCTCCTTGTATATGGTGCCTTCCCCCTATAGAATATAAACTTTTTGAGGGCAGGGATAGCTTTGCTTCTTTGTATTTGTACTCTTAGCCCTTACTGCATTGTGCCTGACATTAAGAGCCCTTCTCATGCCCCCTTCAAAAACTGTCTGAAAATCTGTGTAAAAATAAAAATGAGAGTTTGTGGCATTCATGTTAATTCATATCAAAGCAAATTTTTATTCTAATAACTCCACTGGGATTGAATGTGTACTGCCCTTTCCATGAGCTACTAGCAAGTTAAAAGGAACACACGATGAAATGTCTTTCAGAGCTAAGTAAGCTAAGCTCAGGTATACTATTTTCACTGACATTATGGTCTTAAATTTCTTTTTATTATACCCTCTGCTGCTTTGCTCTTTATCTTTAACTACTTTTTCCTAATTAAACACCCAACTTCTGAGCAAGAATTTTCAAGTACAAATAGAAAATTAGTGACATACCAACTACTCACTGAACCGCTGCTGAAGTTCTGTGCAAAACTTTATTAAACAAACACATGCCAAGGATGCCCTGCATGTTTACATTCTTATCATTATTAAATATCACTTGATACAAAGCAGCAAAATATAAGGTTAAACATCCTGATAATGATCAATTCAAACATTTAGGGGCTTACATGCAGAGGACTGTGCTAGGGTTAAGCACCAGAGGAGACATAAAAGTTTAGATGAGATAACCCCTACTTCTCATAAACCTTACATCTAAAATGCTCCTGTTTCATCTATCCTTTTCTTTCTCTCTACTCTAGGTTCTGGGTCATCCTCACCTCTGACCTGGACTACTGAAGTAACCTCTTAATTGATCTCCTTGCTTCTGACACATCCTCCAAACATCCGCCAAACTTATGTTCTTAGATCACCGCTCTGACAACAATCAATCCTGCTACTAAAAGATTTTAATTTAAAATCTCAAACTTTTCCTACAATAGAACACAAAATCCTTAAGACTGGTCTTAAATGCCTTCTACAAACAGACTTCCATCACTTGCCTTTACAGTTTTATTTTACATCACTCCTCTTCCTACAAAAGCCCGCTAACTGTAACCTAAAGACAACATTCTGTCTCCCGACTGGTCATATAGTATCAATGATTTAGAGCTGCCTCATGAAGTCACTGGGTTCAACCTTCTCATTTTACAAGTGAGGAAACTGAGGATCAAAGAGCTTTGTTGGAGTTGTGTGGAATCTGAACCAAGGTTTTCATGACTACAAGTCAAGTGCCCTAACAACTTACCATGCTGCTGCCTCTTTGGGTTGTTCCAAAGCTGAAATGCAACTTCTTACTTTTCCCTGCTCCACAGAATCCCAATATTCTTTTGAAGTCTTTCCTGATACCACTGATACTACTTTCTAGTTTTACTATCTGTACAGAAAAACACATTCCACTCCCTCCTCCATAGACTGTAAGTTCCTTGAGGGCATGGCATTTGATTTCCATATCAGAAGTGCCTACCTTACCTACACTTGAATACAAAGTAACACGTGAGCAATTTACCAGTGGTACAAAGAGCCAAATCACAGCACAGTTGAGAATCTGAAGGCAGAACTTCAGTTGAGCTTTAAAACCGGTATGGTAGGCAAATCTCTATATTAGAAAACAGTAAGCATCAGCTCTATCTGATGAAAAGCTGATCAGGGGAAGGCAGCTGAAGATAAGCAAGACCTAGAAATAAATGCATAATGCATTCCTCAAACCCAAAGTGGGGAAATAGAGGGAAGGGACTCTCTACTATGCCTCTCCAAACTGCTAAGACAACTGAAAGATAGTCTGACAGGAAAGTTTTAGATCAGTATTCTACACAAAATATCAAGATAAAGTTCAAATGAACAGACTATCTAAAACAGTCATATCTCAGTAAAATCACACAAGAATGCAAAGTTATAGTTTCCCCAACCATAGTTATGTGAAGAATTCATAGAACTCATAAAAAGTAGATCATAAATGGGTAAATTTTTTAAAATCGTGCATTAAATGTCTGACAAAAAGATTAAATACCATTCAGTAGACAAGATCAAAGGTTCTAAGAAAAATTTCAATACAAATTAAAGCAATCATCAAAAATTACCTGAAACTGCCCAACATTCAACTACTAAGAAGAGAAATGCATCTAACAACCCTGAGATTCCCACATTGCCATCAATTTAGCAGACTGAGAAATTTAGCGTGGAGGGGCTTTCAGAAGTCAGGCACCACTCGCTACTGGTACAACTGTGATTTGTTTCAACCATTCTGGAAAACAATTTGGAACTATGAAAGAAAACTTACTAAGTTGTTACCACACCTTGACTCAGATTTCACTGCTAAGTACCATATACTCCAAAGGAAATTACAGATAACATGAAGAGGTCCATAAGGACAAAAATGACAGCATTATATGTAATAACAAAAAAACAAAATGTGTGTCCAAATCTTGGTATTGGGATGTAATGGAATATTATTGCATAAGGAATTAAATATGCAAAGGGTAAATGTTATCATACCATCAACAAAAAAAAGACATCCCTCCTTTGTAATCAAGAAACTGATATTTAATACAAATACTAAAGGTCACACCATAAAAAAATTATGAGATCCAAGATCAAATACCTCTCATAGCTATGACTTAGATCCAAAGGATGGAAATGAAAGATAAAACAGAAATAAGTTCAATTTCATGAAACTGAAAAGCTTTTGTACAAATTTAACGGCCCAAGAAGAGAAACTATCAACTGGCGGGAAAATATCTTTGCATCATACCTGATACCAAGTTAAAAATCCCCCCAGAGATCTAAAATGAATGGGCCACCCATTCAAGGGCAAGTAGACGACAGGTACGAACAGTTCTCCTGAGAACTTCAAATAACTAACAGCCAACCATATGAAAGGGCGCTCCAGATGGCGACCATGAGGGGAAATCAGAACAACTTAGGTTTGACCTCCCACCAGCGTCAGGAAGACGGGACGAGTGAACACAGGAGGGATGGTGGGAACATGGTGGGGGTGGTGCAGACCAGTCCCACTTAGTCTGGAGAGCAATGAAGGATGTGCCCATCTTCTGACCCAGAGGTCCCAAGGGCTTAGGCATATACCCCAAGAAGGGCAAAAACACCAAAATATCACAGCAGCACTTTTTGTGGTCGCACACAACTGTTTAATATAGTAGCAGATGCCTGTCAACTGGGGAACAGTTAAAACCGCAACATTACTGCCCCCATAAAATTATGGATATGTAATATTCAGAAGCAAGGGAAGACTTCTACGAACTGACAAGCTGCAATCAGGAAAACAATACATAACAATTACAATCATTTAAATGCAAAGAAAATAAGGAAACTGAAGGCTGTACAAATATAAGAAACAAGCTAGTCCCCCAAAACAAGGAGAACCACCCCTCTTTTCTGCAAAAGTGAGGGAATGGGCATGCGGAACATTTCATCTACAGTGAGAAGTAGGTGATGTGTTGGCTAGTTTACCTTAACGGTTTTTCCTTTTCTTTTTTATTCATTATTAGATAGGCCAGCAAAGCAGGCAAAGGAAAGGGATAGGAATATATTGAAAATGTGATATAAAACCAAAAGCTAGCAAATGACATTTATAAGACAAAGTAACTGGGGAATGTACTTTGTAGGAAGGCCTGTTGCAAGACAACAAAACATATAATCAATTAAAAAAAAAACCAAATAAAACCAAGAATTTTTAAAACAAAAGAATGGTACACCAAGTTACCAAAATTTGGTTAATTTCATGTTCTGACAGGAATTTATATGTTTGACTTTGATAGACTGAAATTTATATCAGATCATATTAAAAATAAAATGAGAAGAATTTAGGGGCTGGGGAAAAGAAAACATCCTAGATGCAGGAACAGTATCCATATGAGAATAATATGGACAGGAAGAGAATAAGATAAAGCAGACAAGATGGGATGGTATCAGATGATGAAGGACATTTAGTGTTAGGCCAAGGATTAATTATTAATTTCAGATTTTTTACTATTTACAAAGCTGTGCGATCACATACATAAAACAATCAAAGAGCAGACCACTTGTTTAAAAATATTTCATAGTACTGCCTTTTAAAAATTAAGATTCTCTTGGTTCAATGAAAAATAAGATTCAAAAAATGGATTTCATATATTTTCAGAATTAGTAAATTAAGGATACTCTAATCCCAATAAAGATTTCCCTCATTTTAGAATATATTAACAGAAGAAAGATTATTTCCATTTCTTCCCCTTAATCCTTTTTGGAAGTTGTGATCCTCATAAAGTAACTAGACTAAATTCAACTGAATTTTTATGCTGGAGAAGACTAGCATGAGCAAACCAAAGGTTGGGGTCCCTATTATATGGAACTTGGTAAAGGTGTTAAGTACAGGCACCACTGAAGTCCCCATCCCACCTCAAATCAACCCAGTTAACTGTAGAGGGATGTTATTTCTCTCATTCTTGAATTGTATTAAGTTCTGCTAAAAAAGAACACATGTACAATTCAATTTTTAAAAATACAAAATTAAGAAATGTACACTTTCTAAATTATAGCAATTCTTATTAGGCATGAATTTGTACCAATCTTATAATCAACATCCAGGGGAAAAAATGAAACAATTTGCAGAACCTTTTAGGAATACAAGTCTATAAACTGAAGTACCCTAAATTGTTAGACTGCTCTACCAACATATGCAAACAAAAGGTGTAGAGAAAAGTCAGCAGACTAGCACGAGGGCTGAACAACAGCAACAAATTTGAAGGGAGATGAGGAGCAGCGCACTTTTTTGGATTTACCACACAGTGGAAAGAGCACCGGAGAGGGAACCAACCGTACTAGTTACTTATATGATCTTGAACCAGTAATTTCATCTCTCTGGACCTCAGTGTATTTATTAAATGGGAGGGGTCACAGTGTGTCAATATCTAGGAGATAATCTCTAAGGTCCTTTCCTGCTTGAAAAAGACTTTATGATTCTATGATCTGGAATTGTCACCGTAAAATTGATTAATTTTTTAAAAAAAAAACTGTTTCCATCATTCTCCATTCTAATCCCATGCATTAATTTTATTGTCCTTAAACTTGGGAACATAAAGTTGGCTTCCTAACTCAGAGCATGAAATAGCTGATTTTTAACTTTGTTCTTAGAAGGTCAAATATCCAGTTTTTATTCTGACCTTCATAGAAAATATTAATTTTATAAACTTGAAAAAAGATCCCATAAACACTTAACCTTTTACCTGTCCATAAATTCTTGACTTGAGAACATGGCACACCAAACTCCCTACCTGAAAGTAGAGCAATGTTTGGTTTCATTTGTTCCCATATGTCTATCCTGTTGATGATTATGTAATAAATGCAATTCTAAATTCAGTCATCTTGGTCCACCCAGATGACTCAGTCACATCCTTTGAAACCAATTCCTTTATAAACTGAGGCTCTTTTTCAACCCTATCATAATCAAAAGAAGCACAGCTATGACTACAGGTCTTCTGATAAAAAGAGCAGGCTACATTAAGACAACTCACTTCCAGATCTTAGCATCTTTTTCTACCCCCACCACTCATCTAACGAGCATGGCTACATAACATATTAGTATATTTAACGGACCTGTATTTGCTGGAATCATTTTGCTTACATTTACAGCAGCAGTATGTTCCTAGTCTAAGTGACAGATTTTTGATAGGTTTAATGGTAAACAAAACTCTTTTCAGATTGCCAAGTAAATCTATAGTTTCATTTTTTTTGTCATGAAAATAGTATTGGAGGGTCCGGCTTCAATTTAACCTGTAGTATCTATGCACCTAAAACTAGATGTCAATGCAAGATTTTTCTCACTTCCCTGTATTTTAAAGGAATTTAAAAGTTTTCTGTGGCATAAGATAAACGCTGATCACTTAGTGTCTGGTCTGGGGGCTTAATATGGAAACTAAGATCTGATGATCAAGAGTAGCTCTAGTATAAAATTTCTTTTAGTGGCTGTCATTTCCCCTCAGCTTGGCTTCTTATTTTAAGATCCACTCTCTCTCTGATTAGTGAAATCTAACAAATTTCAAATTGTAAATGGAAAAAATAATTTAAATGGTAAACAGAATTTTGCCTTCAACTACACATATGTAATACATACATCAAATCTACAGAAATGGCATGTTGCAATTGATGCAATTTCTCTCATAAACTTAAAACTTTGAATGCAAAATCAAATATATTGATAACTTAAGCAGTCAGTGTCAAGACAAGCAAAACTGAGCCACTCCTGGAAATGCCTAAATTTAATTCACAAGACATTCCTAAAAGGATTATTACCTATGGAGTAAATAAAGCAATTAAGGGTCTTTCTTCTTGGTTCCATTACAGAGCTACTTGCATCTAAAAAGGTGTAATACTAGCATCTACTAAGCCCCTCCCACATCAAATAATTTTTCAAAGCCTACATACATATAAAAATAAAACAAAAAGACAAGATACTGCGGTCACAAGTATTTTAATTTTTTAAAGTCACTTATCAAAAACAAAATTGCACTATTCTACTCTAAAGTTAACACAAGTAAAAATTGAGGAGATTCCGTCTCACAGAGCAGGTGCTGAAAGTCAGTGAGAGCTTGGTGCCTCCCACTACACTAGGTTCCTTCAGTGCACAGGAAAATGAGATAGATTTGACACTACTCTCTTTCAAAAAAGTTAACATTCAACTGATACAACTATTCATTAATTTGCTAAGCAGCCAGTACAATTTCATCAGTTTTTATTGTTCGAGTAACATTACAATGTGCAAGCACCACTGTACAATCCATCTTTCATGTTACAGTACCAAGAAGCGATCGCAGTACAATTACACACAAGTCTGTCAAAGTACTGTGTTCTAACGGACAACGTTCCACAAACTGCGGTACTGTGCGCTTCGCGGAGCTCCTGGCATTGCCATACACTGCCCCTGTTTTAAGTGGCTGTACCTGAAAACCAAGGTATGCAATTCCTTAGGGTTAGAAGGCTTCGGGGAAAGTGGGAGAGGAGGAGGAGGAGAGCCTGGGGAGCCTCCCACCAGAACCCGACTGATTTAAACAGAACAGCTTCCGCTCTGCCTGGGCTTCCGCTAAGCCCAGAACCACCACCAAAAATACCCATGGCAAGCGGGCAGCAGAGGGTGCGAGGTTCCGAACCCAGCCCTGGCCCGGAGATCGGGGGCGGCACCACCTTCCTCCCCGCGGAGCTCGGCCCCCTCCTCGCGACTTACGAGCCCTACGGCCCGGACAAACCTGCAGCCCGCTCCTCCGGGAGGCTCGGCCTGGTGCGAGGAGCCATGGCTTTCACCCGCAGCGCGGACCCGGGGCCGGGGTCCTGGGCTCGGATCTAAGCGACCTCCGGCCCGGCCGCGGCACCCCGGCCTTTCCGAGGGGCTCTCGGGGACGGGACGAGGCGGGGTGCAGTTGGTCCTGAGAATAAACAGGAGCTCCGCGGGCCGGCAGTAAACACGGGCCTCCGACGGGCCCCACGTGGGAGCTGCCTAGAAACGGAAATGCTTTCCCAGCCAAAGCAAAATCCCCGAGCGTGCGGCCCGGGCGCCGAAGGGCCCCGACGACCTGGCGGCGCCACCCAGCGGCGAGCCGGGAGGCCTGCAGGCGGGCGCTCCTTCCCCGCTCTCCCCCCCCCGTCGCTCCCCCCCCAACCCGTTCCCCTCTCTAGCTGCACAAGGCCCAACCCAAGAACTAAAGACCACAAAATGGCTGCCGGCCGCTTCGTCACGTGACCCCCTTTGTGCCTTTCGGGCCCCCGAACCCGGCGGGTCCCGGGTGGAGGCGGCCGAGGGGGGGGGCGGCGGTGGGCAGCGCCGGTGCGGGCCCGGCGGGGCCGCGGCGGGCCGGGGGTCGAGGCCGAGGGAGTCGGGGTAAAGGCCGGGCCGGCGACTCAATGTCGGCGGGGAAGAGAAGATGGCGGCCATTTTGTGTGGGGCTGACTGCTCCGTGGCCGCCGCAGGCAGCAGGGGGAGCGGGGCCTGGCGGTGGGTCGGGCGGGGGAGTTTACACGTACCGACTCCTCTTCCTTCTCCATTCCGGTGGGCATCTGCGGCACGGCCCGGTTTATCGAGGCGTATTCGTGCAGATCGGGCAGATCCTCACAGCGGAAGACCGGCAGCGGCTTCGAGGCGTCCAGCGCCCGCGCCCGAAACGACAATTTACTCATCTCAGGCGCAGCAGATACCTCTCCGCTCTGGGGAAACGGCCCCGGCCAGCGGGATCATGGAGAACCCGGGGCTCGGTCCCCACTCGCCTGCCGCTGCCGGGGACCTGAGGGGCGGAGCGTGGGGCCCGCCGTCCGGGCCCTCACCGCAGCCGGGAGGGTGGGTGCCTGTGCCGCTCCGCTCCGCTCTCACTCGCTCTCTTCAATACGCCATGGCCAACATGGCGGACATTAAAACTCCACTGTGCGCTCTTCAGCCAACCCCAGCCATTCCCCACACTGCATCGCGCAGCGGCGCGGGCACGCGGCGGAGGGGGGAGCGCGGGCTCGAGGCCGGGCGCCGGCACGGGCTGCGCGCGCCCCCGCCAACCCCTGCTCCCCTGGCTGGCTCCGGCTCCGGCTCCGGCTCCGGGCTGCTCCCGCTGCCGCTGCCGCCGCCGCCGCCTGCTCCGCTCTCCTCCCCCCGGCCCTCCTCCGCTCCGGGGCCGCCGCTCCCGCTCGACCGCGCTGCCGGGCCCTCGGGCTGCCCCGCTCCCGGCCGAGGCTTCCCGGAGAGCCGCGGGGGCGCAGGGTCCGGCCGCCGCCGGGCTCTGGGGGCCCCCCTGCCATCCCGGCCGCTCCTCCAGCCCGGAGCCCCCAGTCCCGGAGCGTCGGCGCCCGCTGCTGCCGTGGGAGGGCAGCCGCCGAGAGCTCGATGGTTCGGAGCGGCCGGGGCGCGCTCCTGCAGCCGGGCCGGCAACTTGGGGGGCCTCGGGGAGAAAAGCCCGGCGCGACGGAGGTGGCGGCGTGAACACGCGCGCACAGCCCCCTGACACACACACACACGCGCACACCCCCCTGACACACACACACACACACACACCCACTGACACACCGACGCGCGCACACCCCCCTGACACACACACACACTGACACACACCGACACGCGCGCACAACCCCTGACAGACACACACTGACACACACACACACCCACTGACACACCGACATGCGCGCACACCCCCTAACACACACACACACACACTGACACACCGACGCGCGCACACCCCCCTGACACACACACACACCGACACGCGCGCACAACCCCTGACAGACACACACCAACCCACTGACACACCGACGCGCGCACAACCCCTCACACACACACACACTGACACACACCGACGCGCGCACAACCCGACACACACACACACACACCGACGCGCGCGCACCCCCCTGACACACACACACACACTGACACACCGACACGCGCGCACACCCCCGACACACACACTGACACACACCGACACGCGCGCACAACCCCTGACACACACACACTGACACACACACACACCCACTGACACACCGACATGCGTGCGCACCCCCTAACACACACACACACTGACACACACCGACGCGCGCACAACCCCTGACACACACACACACACACCGACGCGCGCGCACCCCCCTGACACACACACACACACACTGACACACCGACACGCGCGCACACCCCCGACACACACACTGACACACACCGACACGCGCGCACAACCCCTGACACACACACACTGACACACACCGACGCGCGCACAACCCCTGACACACACACACACTGACACACCGACACGCGCGCACACCCCCCCCACCCGACACACACACACACACCCACTGACACACCGACACGCGCGCACACCCCCCCACCCGACACACACACACACACCCACTGACACACCGACATGCGCGCACACCCCCTAACACACACACACACACACTGACACACACTGACGCGCGCACAACCCCTGACACACACACACACTGACACACCGACACACGCGCACACCCCCCCCACCCGACACACACACACACACCCTGACACACCGACACACGCTCGGGCGGGCGCGCGCCCCGCACAACTGGAGCTTCCCTGCAAACCAAACGGTCGCGAAGTCAGCGCCGTCTACCAGGGCTGCCCTCGAGGAGCTGCCCCTCTGCTGGGGGCACTACCCTGGGCACCGTTACCCTGCCGCCGTGCCGGGCTGGGGCGTCAATATTAAACACCCGGCTCCCACGAGCAAGGCTTCATTCGGTTTTATTTGCAGATGCAGGGAGGTAGACGCACATTCCCCCCCCCCCCCCCTCGAAACTGGACGGAGGAGGGGAAATCATTAATGATCCCCCCGAACGGGAACGTTTGGGAAGAATTTCATCTTTGCGAAAGCAAGGACCCACACTCCAGATTTCCCGGTGCTGGAGCTTTTGCGAAGTCCTGCTCTCCTGCTGGTGGTAGAAGAAGATGCTGTTTCCCAAGTGGCCGAGATTGATGGTCATTCGTACTATTTAGGCGGATTTCTTCTAAAACATTTTACACACATTAAATAAATACCATTTGTGGCGAAGATCGTAAAATACGTTCTCCAACTAAAACAACAAGAACATGAGCGCATCTATTTATTAGCAAGAAGGATTTAGAGGAGACGCGAAGGCAAACTCGTCATTTCAGGGTTATTCCAGACGCCAAAATAGGTATTCCAAGAGCCTTCCTATTTAAGATGGTCTTATCGACCCATAGGATGGGTCGATTGGTTTTGCAGAGAAATCCCCAGCATTCACTCCACAAAAACGTTCTATCAGTCCATTTCCCCGAGGAATACATCCCACATCACGTAAACATAAATATGATCGGTATCATTAACGACTCGATTAGGGCTTCGCTTAGGGCAGATGGGCAAATTGCTACTTACTGGCTCGGGTTAGCTCTAGCCCATCCTGGGGACAGGAATATCCACTACTTCCCTCCAGCGGGAGGATGCTAATATAAAGAATATTGATTCAACAAACTTGAGAAAGTAGAGTAAAAATCCTTCCTCCTCCAGAAACAAATATGATGACTCCTTTAGACAGGTAAATCCCCTTAAAACAACTACTGTTGATTCCCAAGTATATACCCCACAAATATTTATAGAATATATACTACATAGGGGTTACTTAAAATACAAAAGCACCAAGTAAAGACGCTTTCTGACTGAGCAAATCACTTCTCTGTCTCTATTTCCTCATCCATGAAATGGATGAACTGTATTATCTACCTCACAGAATTATTATGAAGGAAATTCCCTGTAAATATATAAATGTGAGCTATTATACCAAGACGAAAGAGACAATCTGATTTCCAGGTGCTTATGACTAGTCTAGTACGGGAAATAATACAACATACAACACAAGGCAATAATGAGTACCATGAGTACAGGGAAAGGATCACTTTAGACCAAGAAAAACTTGAATGGAAAAGTAGCATTTGAGCTTAGTTTTGAAGAATACATAAGGGGTCAAGAGGTTGAGTTGCAGGGATGAGAGCAAGGATGTTTGCTTATGGAAGAAAGGAGCAACGCATGTTTGGGGGAAAGCAAGAGGTCTGATCTTGTTAGAGCGCCATATCTGCCTAATTGCTTGCAGGTAAGGCTAAAAAAGACAGTTACATCCAATTTCAGACAGCTTTGAACTTCAGGAATTTGGACTGGATTTGGTTGTCACTGGGCATCTTTGAGCAAAGGACTAATGTGACTGAAGCTGTCCTCTAAGAAGAATAACTTGAGAAGTGGTCTACAGGATAGAGAATATAAGAGAGAATGTTAGGAGGGTAATGGAATAGGGTCGTTTTCAGGTCATAGCACTGGGAATGGACAGGAAATGATGAATGATTAAGTGATAATCATAAGTTATGAAAAAAACTAAACCCGAAACATTAATTCTAGTTCAAAACTGGGATTTCTGCTAATATTAATATATATTTCGTAAAGAAAGAAAAAAGAGTCAAACCAACAGAACCTAAAGACAGTACCCTCACATGTGTGGGTGTATATATGTGCACATGTACATATATATATATATACATACACACATATAGCCATGCTTACAATGCTTACACATACACCCAATCTGTTACCAGGTCCTTTCACTTGCTTCTTCAAAATGTATCTACAATTCATGATACAATTCATTCTCTCCTGTCCCACTGTCATCCCACTTAGAAGTCCACAATAGACTTCCTGTTTTCCCTATCTCTACCTTGTCCTTGTGCCAGCCCATCCAACAATATTCTCTCAATCTAATATTCCTAAAATACTACTTTCATTGTTCTTCTGCAGATCACATACCTACAATGACTCCCTACAGACATCCTGCCCTAACATCCAAAAGTCAAGCTCCTCTCTGGTCAGCACAATTAGTTCCCTGCCATTAGCATATGCTGTGTTCATTCTCACCTCTGGCAATCCCCCATCCTTTATTCCTTAGTCTCCCTTTCAAAATGCTTCTTGTCCATTGCAAGTCTAACTTCCTTAGTGAACCAATGATGTTTTCTGGGCTTGTTTCCTTACCGGAGGAGAGGGTTGCACTTTTATTTCCAAGATTTCTTTCAGCTTGAAAAATTCAATGACAGACTGATAATCTCTTGTATCTCTGGGCTCCTATGACTTGTCTAGTCAGTTGTGCAAAACTTTTTTAGTTGTTTTATATTTTATCTCTGCAACTAGAATATGATAAGCTTCTGGAGGGCAGATGCCATGTCTTCCATATCTTTTATATTCTCCCAAAACATCTAGCACAGTGCTGAGTACACAGTGGCACATTCGTTAAATGCCTGTCAGTCAACTGATTTGCATATATATATATATATATATAAGCATATGTTTTATATATATATGAATACATATATACACACACTTTAAATCTTATCACTATTTGTAAAACCCTAGTTTATGGAAAATAAAATCCATATTTTGGTAACCTAATGCCTTCCTCCTCTAAAATCCCACGATGGATTAGTTTGTGAAAATGTAGACTTCTTCCCACCTCAAAAAAAAAAAAAGATTCTTAGGGAAATTGATGCTCCTAACATTAAAAAGTTAATATAGAACTTTAGTTGTAAAACACTTTGTGACTGTAAAACAATAAATACTTTAATAAGTTCTCATTTGAAGGAAAGGCAGTTAACTTATTGTTTCACATTTTATTCCTGAATTATGTAGTAATCACAACAAGTATACCAAAACTGGAGTTTCTAAAAATACTTTTAAGAGGGTCATGGGGCTAGCCTAAGACATCTTAACTATAGTTAAATCTCCATTGTTACGTTGGACAAATCATTAAGTTCTCTGGGTCTTTTTTGTTTTTAATTTTCTAAAGAGGAAAAACATTGACTTCCCACATGAGATGCCTATGAGTGTCCATGTTAATTATTACTATCAATAAAATGCCTTGAGTTCCTCTGAGATAAAAAGCTGTGTAAGTACAAAGCACTTTATTTTGTATTACTCGAAGACTAAAGTTGTGAAGTTAAAAGTCAGTGAAAAAAGTTTCACTTAAATTTAGACCAAAAAAATCAGAAGTGATTGGGTATTTTCTACTACTTCCAAGCCTAACCTTAATTTCATTAACCCTCATACTGGTAAATGAACTTATCTCCATCTTGCTAGTCTTGCAAGAAACTGATGAAAAAGAAGCTTAATAGAGATTAAGACCAGGGTAGTAATGTTTAATGCGGCTATTTCTAGGTGTTGTTGATAGGAAAGAATAGTGAGATATACAGAGATGGTAATTTGAGACATTAAAATGACCCCACAACCGAATATTGACTGAGATGATGGTATTGCTCAATTAGTAAAAATAGTCTTGGTTTTTGTTATGATCTACATGTCTGTTTGTCTGCCAAGTGAAACCAACAGTTTAAAGGGTTGCTGGCTTTTATGAAAAATTAAGTAAGTGGTTGGAAAGCATTATGATATTTTGGTTGCAGCTTTTCATAGATCATAGATTTAGAGCTGGGAGAGGTCTTAGAGGTCATGTGAGGTCAAATGCTTCATTTTATAGAAGAGGAAACTGAGGCCCAAAGAAGGTGTGACTTTCCCAAGGTCATACACTTTGTTAAGTGCCAGATGTGGCATTCACACTCAGGTCCCTTGACCTTAAATTCATCAGACTTTCCATAGAACCACCTTTCATTTAACAATGTTTTGGTTAGTACTTGATAAAAGAACTATTTGGTGAGTTTAAAAAAAAAAACCAACTAAATTCCAATGATTATTAAAAATAAAAGGTTATCTTTGAAAACTAAAAGTTAAGAATTATAAATCAGGCACATTAGTAGAAACATTTAAAAAAGTATTATATTGAATTGTATAATTATATTGAATTAGACATTTATCGAGAACCTACTGTATGCAGACTACTAGGTTAGATAGGCATTAAATATGAATGGAAGAGACCTCAGGAGTCATTCGGCACACATTTATTAATCACCTACTATGTACAGAGTCCAGTGGTTAGTACTGGAGGTACAAAGTTTATAAAAAAACCATTGTCTTTGACCTCACAGAGCTAACAACATACTATAGGATGACACAAAAATACAAATGCACCATGCTTACGTGGCAAATACATTATAGAGGCACAAAACAAAGGTCTAAGAAGAAAATCATCTCTGGAAGGGGACCTCAGGAAAGTTTCATGGAGGAGTTGGTGTATGTGTCAGAAGGGAAATCAACAGATGAATAGCTAAATCAGAGTTTTCCAAGTCAATGTGAATAAAAAGGACAGAGGCAAGAAAATACCTGTTGTGTGTGAAGGCAGAGAATAGTCTACTTCATTTGGATCTTGGAATGTATTTAAGGAGAGTAGTACGAGATACGTACAGAAAAGTCAAGGGACAAGATTGTGGAAGCCTTGAATGACAGACAAGTCAATGTGAACTTTGCTTGTGGAAAATGTCTTGGCTTCTGAGTCAGGGGTTGTTATTGCCGTTCATTTGTTCAGTCATTTCCAACTCTCTGTGATCCCATGCATGCTAGGCCCCTCTATCCTCCACTATCTTCCAAAGTCTGTCCAAGTTCATGTTGTTTCCCTGACACTATCTATCCATGCCATCCTTTGCCATCCCCTTTAGCTTTTGCCTTCAATCTTTTCCAACAGCAACGTCTTTGCTAATCAATTCCATATTCTCAGTATGTGGCCAGAGTATTTAAGCTTCAGTTTCAGTATTTGATCTTCCAGTGGAGAGTCTGAATTGATTTTTTTAAAGTATTGACTGATTTGATCTACCTGCTGTCTTCTCCAGCTCTACAATTTGAAAGTGTCAATTCTGCAGCTCTCAGGTTTCTTTATAGTTCAACTCTCTCAGGCATACATTGCTACTATAAAAACCATAACTTTGACTATATGGACCTTTGTTAGGTGATATCTCTGTTTTTTAGCATGCTGTCCTGATTTGCCATTGCTTTCCTTCCAAGAAGCTAAGGTCTTTTAATTTCATGTCTATAGTTGCCATGTGCAAAGATCTTTGAACCTAAGAATATAAACTCTGACACTACTTCCATTTCTTTTCCCTTTATTTGCCAGGAAGTAATGGGACCAGTTGCCTGTATCTTAGATGTTTTTTATGTTAAGCTTCAAGCCAGGTTTTACACAGTCTTCTTTCACCCTCATTACAAGGCTTCTTAATTTCTTTTCACTGTCTGCCATCAGAGCAGTATGGTCTGCATATATCTGATCTTATTGATATTTATCCTGGCAACCTTAATTTCAGTTTTTTATTTATGCAGCTTAGCATTTTGCACAATGTACTCTGCATATAATTTAATAAAAATAAGGTGACAATATACAGCCTTGTCATACTCCTTTTCTAATCTTAAACCAATCGGCTGTTCCATGTTCTGTTCTAACGATTGCTTCTTGACCTGCACACAGATTCCTCAGGAGACAAGTAAAATAATCTGGTACTCCTTTCTCTTTGAGGGCTTGCCACATTTTGTTGTGATCCATATAATCAAAGACTTTAGTGTACTCAAGGAAGCAGAAGTGGATGTTTTTTGTGGAACTCCTTTGCTTTCTCCATAATCCAGTGAACGTTGGCAATTTGGTCTCTAGTTCTTCTGCCTCTTTGAAAACCAGCCTGCTCTCCATTCTCAGTTCACAGATTGTTGAATTGTAATCATAACTTTGCTGGAATGTAAAATGAGTATAATTGTTTAGTAATTTGAACATTCCTTGGCATGGCCCTTCTTTAGGGATGGGATGTAAACTAATCTTTTCCAATCTAGTGGCCCCTGTTATGTTTTCCAAATTTGCTGGCATATTGAGTGCAGCACTTTAACAGCATCATCTTTTAGGTTTTAAATAACTCAGCTGGAATTCCATCATCTCCACTAACCTTACTTAACAATGTTTCCTAAAGCACACTTAACTACATTCTCCAGGACATGTGGCTCCAGATCAGTAACCACATCATCATAGTTACTGGCAATATTCAGATTTATCTTGTATAGTCCTTTTGTGTATTCCAGCCATCTCTTCTTAATTTCTTCTGCTTCTGTTAAATCTCTACCATTTTTGTCTTTTATCATGCCCACTTTTGCCTGAAAGTTCCCTTGATATCTCTAATTTTCTTGAAGATATCTCGTCTTTCCCATTCTATTGTTTTCTTCTATTTCTCTGAAATGCTCCTTTAAGAGAATCTTCTTATCTCTCCTTGCTATTCTCTGGAATCTTGCATTCATTTGGCCATATCTTTCCCTTTCTCCTTTCCCTTTCCTTCTTTCCTCAGCTACTAGGAAAACAAGTAATTTTGCTTTTTTGTTCTTCTTTTTCTTTGGAATGCTTTTTCTTGACACTTCCTGTACAATATTACAAACCTCTGTTTATAGTTCTACAGGCACTATACCTATCAGATCTAATCCATTAAATGTATTCATCACCACTACTTCATATTCAGAAGAAATGTTAATTAGATCATGTCTATACAATCTGATTTTTTCTCTTTCTTCAATTTAAGTCTGAATTTTACAATACGAAACTCATGATCTAACCCACAGTCAGCTCCAGGTCTTGTTTTAACTGACTATATTGAGCTTCTCCACCTTTGTCTGCAAAGTATCTAATCAATCTGATTTCTGTATTTACCATCTAGTCATGTCTATGTTTTGAGACGCCTTTTGGGTTATTGGAAAAGAGTACTTGTTATGAACAGCAAGTTATCTTGATAAAACTCTATTAGTCTCTGCTCTGCTTCACTTTGTACTCAAAAGTTAAATATTTTATTATTCCAATTATCTTTTGATTTCCTCCTTTAGTATTCCAATCCCTTATGATCAATGTCACATCTTTTTTTGGTGTTATGTCCAGAAGATGCCGTATACTCAAAGAACTCATCAGCTTTGGCTTCTTATCAGTGGTTGGAGCACAGACTTGCATTACTGTGATGCTGAATGGTGTGCCTTGAATATCTTTTGGTCATTTTTGAGATTACACCCTAGTACTCTTCTCACTCATTTATCGACTATGAGGGCTACTCCATTTCTTCTAAGGAATTCTTGTCCATAGTAATATATGTATGGATTCAGCCATTCCCTGGTATTCAAATCCTGCCTCTATTATTTATTTATTTCCTACCTAAGGCAAGGTGGATAATCTTGCTAGACCTCAGTTTCCTGGGGACTCTGAGATCTGGGTCAGTAAAGATTTTTGAGCAGAGCAACATAACTAGCTTTTTGCATAAGAAATATTAATCTAGCAGTTGTATAAAGCATGATTCGAGAATTCAGGAGAAAAGTGACACAGAAAAATCTGTTTAGAGACTGGTTTAGTTACTAAGACCTGTTTATGTTCTCATATGGTAGCAGTGGACACAGAGTGAGAAGGAGAGATGTGAAAGGTATGTGGGAGGAACTGGAGGGACATGATACATGAATAGATAGGAGAGGTGAGGGAAGGGGAAGAATCAGTGCTTTCAGAGATCAGAGGCTAGGAGAAGGCTGAAGCCACAATTTGGTGAATTTATTTGTCAGATAACAACAAAAGGAGGAGCCCATTTAATGGGAATTATAAGAAGTTTCATTCAAGTGTGTTAAGTTTGGGGTAGTAAGAACTCAGAATAGATCTCAGGCCTAAAAGATTTGGGGATCATTGCATGATACTGGTAGTAGAAGAATATCAACAGTATTATATCACTAAAGCCAGGGATGGTCATCAGTGACTTACTACAGAGAACTCAATGTGACAAATATTTACTAAGCACCTACTATATGGAAGACTTAGTTCTTGCCCACAAGAAATATCTATTCTACTTGGGGTGGGCAGAGCAATAAGGGAGGGATGTAGCATGTACATAGGTAGCAGGTAATAGTGGAAAGCAAAGAAGAGATCCAAAATAATGGGGAAAATTTGAAAAGTGAGCAAATACTTTCAATTGGAGGTGAGAGGGAATGTTTCACAAAGGGAGGAATCACTTTTGTTCAGCAGTTTTCTTCACCTTTTTTGAGCATGATCTTCTTTGGCATTCTAGTAAAGCCTAGGGTCCCCTTCTCAGAATTTTTTTTTTAATTATGATTGAAAGAAATGCTAAATTTCAGTTATAGGTCAGTGAAAATAAAGAAGCTATTTTTTTCCCCATCCACATTCATGGGACTCTGTGAAATCTGTCCATGAATTCACTAGGGAGTCTGCTCTCACCTCCTCTCAGGTTAAGAGGTAAACCTGGAAGGAAGAAAATGATCTTGAAAGAAGGCTCAAACGGAAGAAGAATATGCAGAAGAAGAGTTGAAATGTCTGGTTCACAAAGTCTCTTTTGGCAGGAACAGAGAGTATATAAAGGAACGTGACAGAAAATGAAGCTAGAAGGATATGTTGAAACTAGATTGCAGAATGTCTTAAAAGCCAGGTCATGGGGTTTTGGTTTATTGTAGAGACAGCTGGGAGGCACTGAATGTTGTGGATCTGGGCAGTGACATGGTCAGATTTGTGCCTTGGGCAGAACATTTTGGCAGCATTTGGCAGCAACATTTCTGACTGGGAAAAAAAAAAGAGATCAATTGTACCTTTGGAAAGATCTAATTACTAGGTAATTTTCCCTTAAGTGAAGATGAAATCTGCCTCTCTACAAATTCCACTCCCAGTTCTTTCCTGGGGGACCAAGGAAAACAAGTTCCATACCTCTGGCCTATGACAGTTCTTAAATGCTTAAAGGAAGTCCTTACATTCTCCGAAGACCTAAGGTTCAACATTCCCAGTTCTTTGAACCAATTATTTTACTGTATAGTATAAAATCTATCAAATGTAGTCACGGTCATCTGGACCCATTCTGGCTTATTAATACCTTTCTGAAGATGTGTCACCTTTACTAAACTGAATGCTACATATGTCATCTGACTAGGACATAAGACAATCACATTATCACATGCCTCTCAACTGAGTTCAGCAAGTATTTTATTGTGACTGCTGGGTGGACAGCACCATGTTAAGTGATGGGGCAGCTACAAGGGTAAGACAAGTCATGGCCCCTGACCTCATGGAATTTGGAATCCTTTTAGGAGGGGATAAGACAACAGCACCAACCAAACAAGCATTGATTAAGCCTTTGTTATGTGCCAGGCACTATAACATAACAAGATGAACAAACAATATTATATGAGGAGTGATATGTTACAAAACACAGTGCTAAATGGGGGAAAGGATAACTGACAGGAGGGTACCAAGGAATGCTTTATCATAGGGACCTTGCGAGTAAGGGGGGTGACTTAGTTCATCTCCCTCACTGTGAAAATGAAGGAAATTGAGATGAAACCAAGTATATATGGGTCTGATGTAGCAGAGCCAATACTCAAATCCAGCTTCTCTGACTGGAGACCTGGGGCTCTTGCCACTCTCCCACGTTAAGGGCCTTAGTATCTGAGGCAGACTCTCAGCTAATGCAATTTAATAGAAAAAAGGGGGAGAACATCATGAGTAAAGATATGGAGGTGGAAAAAGTGAAGACCCTTTTCACAGGGTAAAGAGTAGTCTACTTTGTCCTGAGTCGATAACAAGAGTTGTACTAAGGGGCAGCGAGGGGGTGCAGTGGATACAGCATGGCCTTGGAATCAAGAAGACCTGAGTTCAAATTCAGCCTCTAACACTTACTAGCTGTGTGATCCTGGGCAAGTCCTACATCAATGAGATTACATCTCCACTGGAATATGGGCCTACACTTCACTAAAGCCTGACTCTCATGATAGCATGGAGAAGACCCCAGGTTGTTAAAGAATGCATCAGAATACAGACTCCACGAAGGAAATAGATGGCACCAGAAGAACAGCTAGGCAGTGCAGTGAATAAGGTGACAGGCCTGAAGATGAATCTTCCTGAGTTCCTCAGTCCTAGTTCATTCATTCATCCTCAATCACTAATTGTGTGACCCTGGGCAAGTCACTTAACCCTAATTGCCTCCCAAGAAAATGAAAAATAAGTTTATTAAAAAAAAGTCATATTAATGTAGTAGTAGTGGGCCTTTTACCTCCCATATTTGTATTAATGTAGACTAAGATTGCCTTAGCCTTTTGGATGCTGACATATACTTGACATTCTTGAGACATGCTCAGCTTGTGGTTCACTAAACCACCTGGAGTGTTTCAAATGAACTACTGCTGATCCATATCACCCTCCACCATCCTGTACTTGGACAACTGATTTTTAAGTGTGTGGAAGTGTGAGACATTCATCCCTACTGTATTTCATCCAATTAAGATTTAGTTGGTTAAGCTAGCATGTTAAGATCTTTTAGGATAGCAACTGTCATCTGTCAGTGCTATCTATCCCTTCCACAAGTGTGATATGATGCCATTTATACCATCTAAGTCATTTAAAGATAATGTTTTCTTATGAAACTTAAAGTCTTTAACAAAATATACATAGGAAACTACTGAAAGTTACTTTTACCAAGAAATATATCAGCAAAGACATATAACTACAGTATAAGTGAGGAATGATAAAATGAAGATCATTCATGAGCATTCATTGCTAAGTTCCCTTCCCATATCTAAATCTTATTATCCTCTGTATAGTTTCCTAGAGAAAGGTTTGAGCTAGCCTTATCAGAAGGTAAAGATAAAGGTTGGCTTAGGATTAGGAGAGAGAAAAAGGGATTTGGAATGAAGGTAATCATATATTTTGATACAATACTATGGCTCAAATAGGGAAATAATTTTGAATCAGTTTTATGACATTCTGCGAACTTAGGTATCAAATTATCTTCCTTATAATGCAGCAACCTTAAATTATGAAAAAGACTTTCTCTCTGCTAGTTATTCTTAATATCAGTTTAAGCAATGTGTCAATTGATCATTAGTACAGTGAAGTCCAATCTAGTACAGCCTTGAATAATATACTATATTATAGTATAAAGAATTAGTGAATATAGATATATGTACCTTAAGCCCAAATCTTCTTTCTCACTCTATTTGAGTAGAAAGAGTAAATTTCTAAAACCTTTGGTAGTTTGGAGAAAATAGCTTTCATTTATGGTCAGATGGAAAGTCATTTTTTTCATGATGAAGGTCTCCCTAAGAGAGCACCATTAGATCTATGGAGCAAACAGTTGAACACAATATAGTCATCCTGACTCCCAAATTATCCTCCAAATACTCCCCCGCAAAAGTTTTGTAAGACTAATACTGATGTCTTAGCGTCTGCTAGTAGCCTGCTAGAAGAAACACTGAAAGGGAAAAAGAACATGTTGAGCTCCTTAAGGACTGAGTCCTTTGAAGACTGGGATAGCTATGAGACCATTATTTAACTGCTAATGCCTCCCCTACCAATTACTTTTTGTGTATATTTAATGTATTTTGTATATACTTAAATGTGAACCTATGGTCTTCCAAAATAGAATGAGGAAAGTTTGCCATCATTTGATACAGTGCTTGGCACACAGTAGCCATTTAATCAATACTCTTTTGACTGACTGTTTATTAACTAAGCCCAAATAATATTTATTTTATTCATTTTTCAATGATTAAACATTTATCTTTTCCCCTTCACCTTTCCCCATCCCACTGGGAAGAAAAAGAAGATCCTTATAGCAAATAAATATAATCAAGTAATACAAATTCCCATATTGGTCATGTTCAAAAATGTTGACCTTATTCTACATATTGGTCCGCTGCCACTCTGTCACAAGGGGTTTAACATTATTCATCACTGGTTGTCTGGAATCATAGTTGATCGCTGAGTTGAACAAAGTTCTTAAGTCTTCCAGAATAGTTCATTTTTCACAATATTTAGATTATAGTATCTATTGTTCTGCTACTTCATGGTTTCATAGGTTTCTCTGCCCAAATAATATTAATATGCTCTGTTCTGAGTATTCCACACTTGTACAAAAACTTTTAGTTACTATCCATTGCATCCCTTCTACAATCTAGCTTCAACCTGTCCCCCAGCCTTGCTCCATGGTACTGCCATGCATCATGAGAAGTTTCTATTCTAGGCAATGGGTAATCACTAAAAAGTTTTTCTAGTAGAAGTATAGAATGTTTAGAACAGAGTATTTATTGTGGAGAAAATGGACAAATCCTGTATTACATATATTATCTGGGCCAATTTAACATATCAATCAATCAAAATGCACTTATTAAACACCTATATGTGCCAGGCACTGTTAGGTGCTAGAGGATACAAAAACAAAAATGAAAATGGTCTCCTATCTGTCTTCTATTCTCATTCTGTTCACTTCCATCTTTATGCCTTTACTCACATGTTCCTCATTTCTGAAACAGACTCTACCATCTCTCTGTTGAAATACCTATCTTCTTTTAAGGTTCAACTTAAGTACTAAGTCCCCTATGAAGACATTTATGCAAAATGAGATTCAATATAAGAAAACAAATATGGAAAAGTCCTTGGAGCTCAGCATAAGGAATTTGATCTATATATGTAGGAATTATTATTAATTATCATGTTAATAAGTTTCACATTCGATGGTATTTATAATCTCAAATAGGAAATTGCATAAGAAGCCTTAATGGTTTATTTCATTTTCAACATAAGAACCTTAGTAGAAAAAAAGGATATGTATAGAACTCCACATTTAGAATTATAAACATAAGTAAAATTTTACCAAGTTCAAGAAGTGAAATTTTGATTTTTAGTCCCTAGTAAAGATAACACCCATCAGTGGTGCAATAGTAACATTCAAAATCAGGTTGAGAACAGATGTCAACACAGGCAGCATTTATTAATGTACTAATCATTAATGGCATTAAGTTTTTTAGCACAATCCTTAAAAAACAGAAGCTATACACAGGTGTCCATAGTTGAAAATAACGAAGAAAATCGAGCCAATTCTCCACTTCTTTGTCTGCCAGGATACTTTGCTGTTCACCTGGCCCAACACGAAGAGTGGTGCTCACCTACACACAGCCATAGCACTCCCCTAGACTCTTGACTCCAGGCCAGATTCTGGGGAAGCACAGAGATGGGACTCTTCCCTAATGTCAGATCTTTAGAGTTGAAAGTGGCTTTTGGGGTCACATAGTCCAATTCCCTCATTTTATAGATAAGGAACCTGAGGCCCTTGGAGCCTCAGCAAACTGGTTTTCCCAAGGTCACCTGGATAGTAAGTGGCAGACCTGGGATTTAAACACACATCCTCTGAAATAAACCCAGCATTCTTTCTACTTTACCTCCCCATATTATAATCAAGGAATGCATATTCTTAAGCAACAGGGGAGAATTAGAGCTACTTAAGTTGCATAAATGACTCAGAAACAGAGCTATGAGCCAAATTCAAGTCTGGTCATTTTTCATTGATTAGCTATTAGATACCAAAAACAATCATCTCCCTATTAATACATTGGACCTACTAGGACAAAACTAGTATTATTCTAAGATTTAATTATTCAATGATAGCAGATTCAGGGTAGTTCATACTATAGATTTTAGTATATAGTATTCAAATTACTGTGAATTATTTTTTAAAAATATTTTCTTCAAATCTTTAAGGTTCTGTGATTTCATCAGTATCAGTGGCCCCTCCTCTATGTTTCAGGTAGACAGTCTTTAAGTGTTACTATAGCAGAAAAGTTAAGCAACTTCCTACCAACCTGGGTTATGACCTTCTCCGAACCTAGTCAAGTGGGTCCTTGGACAATCAACTGTTACCAGGTCCATACTCAAAGACTTTTCAACTTGAGAGGATCTGCTATGGCTTACTCTCCAGAGGTACAGTCTTTAACCTAATGATCTCCAGTCATCCTGATGAATATCAGGCCACTGGACCCAGATGGCTCTGGAGGAGAAAGTGACGCTGATGACTTTGCACAGTCCTTCCTCGCTTAAATCCAAATCAACTGCAAGTCATGCCATCATTCCCTGATGTCATGGTCCTCTTCAAGAATGGAGGACAAACACAACAGCCTTTAACCTCAGGTAACATGTTTTATGATGAACATCAAAGAAGAGTTTTAGATGAGGCACTGTATGATGATTTAAAAATTATGTCTTCTCACACAAATGTTTACTGAGCACCTATTATGTATAAAGTATTTGTGCCAGGTACTCTGCAACAAATAAAGTTGTATAACTTTCTAAGGGGTCCCTGACCTTCCTCCCACCTCAAACCCTGCATTCTAAATAAAGACTTCTACTTAAATGTAATATTTTTTCTGGTTTAAGATATAGAATATCTTCTGGTATGAGATATAAAAAAAATGTTCATTCTTCCATAAAATAATAATAATGGTAAAACTTGGGCCTTATACCCCTTTTCCTTCCTAATATTAGCTTAATTTAGGAAATTCAAGTGTATGCTAGATTTTCTGCCTAGTTCTGATCCCTGAGATAATATAAATCAAAGGCCTTTAAAAAGGATAAAGGGCTTTACAAAAGTAAAATATTATCTATCTGAGATAAGATAACTAAAGCTAAAAGAGAACAGAGAAAAGAAACAGGAGTAGATGTTTTCAGGCACCAGAATTAACCAATCAACTTGGCTCTAATTTTCTGAAACACCCTGGGAATCACTATTTTCCTTCCTTCCTTCCTTCCTTCCTTCCTTCCTTCCTTCCTTCCTTCCTTCCTTCCTTCCTTCCTTCCTTCCTTCCTTCTTTCCTTCCTTCTTTCCTTCCTTCCTTCCTTTCTTCCTTCCTTCCCTCCTTTCTTTCTTTCTTCCTTCTTCCTTCCTTCCTTCCTTCCTTCCTTCTTTCTTTCTTTCTTTCTTTCTTTCTTTCTTTCTTTCTTTCTTTCTTTCTTTCTTTCTTTCTTTCTTTCTTTCTTTCTTTCTTTCTTTCTTTCTTTCTTTCTTTCTTTCCTTCTTTTTGGATGACAAAAATCATGCACCTTGATCTGCAAAAACAAAGTTCTTCCTGGAACTAAATGCAAGAAAAAAATTATTAGATGAGTATTTGTATAATATCCTTACCAAGCATAAAGTAAAAATGGTACAAATTTATACATTCAGATTGCTCAGGCCTGAGCAACATCTAGACAGGCAAAATAATTAGCTGGCCTAGAGAAATAGACTGGGACCCTACCACTGTAGGGAGTTTATCCTTTCCTACTAAAAGAGGAACTACAGAAAGCTTGCACGGCAAAATGGTCTGAATGAACTGTAGCTCTGGCTAATCAGGGATCAGGTCAACAAGACTGTCCTGTCACATTATTATTATCATTACTCAAGCATTATATCCTCCCACTGTCACAGAAAACGATAGAAATCTGAAGCTGAAAGGGACAGAGATGATCATGTTGTGATCGTTCAGTCACGTCTGACTCTTTGTGACTCCTTGTGAAGCTTTCTTGGCAGAGATACTGGACTGATTTACCATTTCCTTTTCCAGCTCATTGATAGATGAGGCAACTGAGGCAAATGGATTTAAGTGACTTGCCCAGGGTCACACAGCTAGAAATGCCTGAGGCCAATTTGAATTTAAGAAGATGAATCTTCCTGACTGCAGGTCTGGTGCTCTATCCACACCACATAGAAGCTGATCACGTATATCAATTTAAATTCTGGGCCTATTAAGCAACACTTTCCAATACGGGTTTTCTTTGCAAACAAGGCTTATCTTTCTACCCACAGAAAAAAAAAAAAGCCTGTATACTGGGGTGGAGAGAGAAGAAGAGGAAGGAATCTTGTTATTAAATATCTCCTTCCTCTATCATGCCCTACCCTCTCCCTCCCCCTTCCCTCCAAAAAAGAAAACATTTCAAGAACTCTATAGGTAGCATCTACACCAAGATATCCTGCTCAAAGTACAAGGCTTTGTGATATAGGAAAGCAAATCATTAAGTTTCTTTCATTTTACTCACTTCAAATTTCTTAACTGCTTCCTTAACATTTAGACGTTCTACAGCTACAACTGCAACAAAAAATTATCTTAAGGTTGCAGTCTGCATTGTTGATGGGGAGGACCCACACTGATGTAATCATTAAATAGTGGAGTATAAAATTATGGAAGCATAACCATTTTGTAATATCAAAATTACATGTACATATTTTTACTATCCAATAAATTTTTATTGTCCAGACCAGAGTATAACTAAATGTACCTGAGACCTACTCAGAATTGAATTAAAGTCTTCCTACTAACAAAGCGTGATGGACTTGGGGCATGGAACTTACAGTCCCAATTTTATTCCCTGCTCAATTAACTTGAATTAATGATTTGACTTTTCTGAGCTTCATTTCCTTGTATAAAAAGTTGGAAACCCAACAGCATTTAAAAAGACTTTGAAATTCTTAATGAGATGAAAAATTAAAGCATCAAAAGAAAAGCCATCTACAAACTAGTTACTAAAATTAGCTTGTATTAAAAAGTGATGGTTATTTTCTAGATTTACTTAAGGTTCCATTTAGTCAACCAATATTTAAATATGCACATGTTTAGATACAAAAATACAATTATGTGTTTTCCATTGGGTGTAGTCATATAAAAAAAAATTTGCTCCAGGACCATGCCCCATATAACACACTGGGTCAAATTCCCTTTGGGATGATACAGTGCCTACTTGCATAAAATGACATGATTTTTGTCAATGTGTGCTTCCATTGAAAAAACATATCTTTTCTTCTAACAAGGCTGTAGGGAGAATCAAAGTGAAGAAGAATCTTGCAAACTATAATTTATATAGGGTATTTTACCTCTAACCATATTACATAGAGAATATTTCATTTTATCTTCACATTGGGAAAGACATATTTTTTATGTCCTGATAACTGGGTATCTGAAGCACTGAAAAAGTGAAATTTGCCTAGGATTATATAATTAGTGGCGAAGACATTATTTCTTAGCTTCTGTAATTTTTATTGTTTCCCTTCCTTTAAGTACCTGCTTAATTTCTATCTAAGATTGAACATTTTTGAATTTTTCTCTTTACTTCTTATTTGCTCGGTTAAAACAAAAAGATAACCAACTTTTGCCCTGGAAGGAAGAGAATGTTAGCTGGAGCATCTCTAAAACATGCTGCCCCAGAGTCATCCTTTGGACTGACTGTGTGTTATTATTCTGACAGTTTCTAGAGGGATGGGATGATTTCACATTTACGGTATGGCACAATGAACAAAGAACTAATTTTGCAGGGAGAGACCCCAGGCTCAAATCTTGCCTTTGTTACTTTTCTGTGTCCTGACAAGTCACTCTTTGGGCTTCAGTTTTTTTATCTGAAAAATGAGGAGGCTGGAATAGCTGGCCCCTGGCATCCCTTCTAATTCTTGATTTACAGTTTATTCCCAGATTCTCCTTTAATTTAATCCTTTGTCCAGTCAACTAGTTGGGATGACATTTTGTGTAGTTAATTTCTATTTTGAAATAATGTCAAATCATCCCATTTTTCAAGCCTTCTGACCCCCAAAGTACACAAAATACTGAAGAGATATCATTAAGAAATAGATTAGAAAAATAAGACAAGCCTCTTTTGTTTGCTCAAGGGAAAAAAGAGAGGACAGCTACTCTCGGCTGCTCTAGACCGCCCAGGTCTGGTTGGAGTACTTTGTTTCTCTATCCACACTTCTCAGGGACAAGTTATTACATTTTACTTTCATATCTCCCTTTCATATATTTACCTCAACCGTATTTTTTAAAGAAAACCAAGAAAAAATGTTTTCTTTCCACAAATTCTCCCTAACTCTTCCTTCCCCATTATGTCTTTGAAGTTTGGCCCACAGATGCCTTGGGGTATTTCAGCAGCACAATGGTTTTCATAAATCAGAGGCAGAACACTCCCAAGAGCAGGAAAGGATTAAAAATCAAGGAGCAGGCAGCTGGCAGCGAGCTGTGGTCACTGGTCAGTGAATAGCCTGGACAAGGAGCAAGGCACCTCCAAACCCCAGCTGAGCGTGTAACCCTTTCTCTCCTTGAGCAAACGTGTGTCAACCCAAATTTAAAACATGGAAAGAAAACTAATTCAAAATGTAAGTGTTACCTCTACATCACCCTGAAAATAATTTTGTCTTATCTCCCTATCAAAAATGTTCATGCACATATATGAACACCTTTAGGTACAGAAATATTTTATACTAATCTGAGGGTGATGCCAGATTAGGGCCTAATTGCTGGTATAATCCCCATAGATTTTAGAATAAAAATATCTGGGGAAAAGAAGAAAATTATTTGAGAAAATAAGGAAAATAAGACTAATTCCTGCTAGGTATATCAAACTTGGGTAACTTTCTATCCCTGTACTGCTCTATGATCTAGATTTTTATTTCCATAGCATAGTTTCTTTGACAGTATATATTTAATTTCCACCTAAGATCTGAACATTCTTGACTCTTATCTTTTCTCTTATTCAATGAAAAAAGCTCTGGCTTTTTATTCTTGAAAGTAAAGAATGTCATCTCACTTTCTATTTAAAAAAGGATAAGGACATTATTGCTGAAGACTTTAAAAATCATGTTGTATTTTGAAAGACTTAAGAATTCCGATTCATACAATGGTCAATGGATTCCAGGAGAACACCAAAAAATGGACTCAGGATACAGGATGACAAACTTTTTTTTTTTTAACGTGGTCAACGTGGGAATATGTTTTGTTTTACTATGTATATTTGTTACAAGAGTTCCCTCATCTTCGTCATGGGGGAAGGCAGAAGGGAGAGAAAATATATTTTTATTAATTGAAAGAAATAAAGTTAAATATTAAAAATAAGTCATCTTATACTTCCACAGTCTTAGCCACAAATTGTTTTTTTAAACAAATTAATCCTTTACTCCCTTATTTATATGGGTTGTGGAATGGGACTGGTCAAGGAGAGTGTAGTCATTAGAATATGATTACATATTTTAGGGACCGGGTTCGCATTGGCCAGACCTATCCTATGCCCCTTACCTTTATATTACCCAAGATGGGAGTCATTCATACTAATCTATCAACTTATAAATATTGCTGTGTTTCCAAATTTGAATTCCAAAGAGGCAACTTAATTTTGATGTAAGGAAATATTTTCGAACAAAATGTGCTAACCAAAATCAATAAGAGATACCTTGGGAGGTGACTGGTTTCCGGTCACTGAAGGTCTACCAGCAAAAACTGGATGTACACTTGCTAGATTTGTTGTGGAAGAAATTCTTTTTCCAGTATGGGTTGAACTAGATGGTGCTGAAGAAATGCCAGTTCTAAAATATTGTGATTCTGTAATTCAGAAACTGGTTCTAGTCTTGGATCCATCACTGTTGCCATAAGACTCTGAGCAAGCTGCTTACCTTCTCCAAACTCCTGTTTTCTCATCTAGAAAATGAGATGATCTCTGACATGCTTTGTAGGTCTAACACTCAATGATAATGATAACGATGAATATGAAAAAACAGCACAACAGTTTCATCTAATAGTTTCTTCACAAGATGATGTAGTAGAGGGGTTCTTGACTGTGTTTTTGAAACATGTTTCAAAAAATATTTTGATAACTATATTTGAATAAAATTTGTTTCCTTTGTAATCCTATATATTTTATTTCATGCATTTATAAACATTATTCTGGCTGAGTGGTGGCCCATGTCTGTAATCCTTGCTACTTGGAGAGGCTGAGACTGGTGGATTGCTTGAGCTGCAGTAGGGCTAACGTTCCTGGGATATTCACACTAAATAGAATTCCACTATGTTGACACCCCCCCCATGCCCCAGGACCAGAGGGGTTTCCGGGCTGACTGGTTAGGTGAACTGACTCAGGTTAGAAAAACATTAGGTCAAAGCTTCTTAGAGAGTCAGCAAATGAATTGGTCCCATGACAAGATGCTGTACTTCTACTATGGATAGACTAGGGAAACAAAGTCTCAAAAACACCACCACCAATACCATCACCACTACATCATTCTGAGAAGGGTTTCGCCAGACTGCCCAAAAGGGCCATGACACACACTAAAAAGTTTAAAAATCTTTGGTATAATGGAAAAAATAAGAATACCTGGATTTGAGTTGCTTCTATTTACTACCTTGGGTCAGTTACCTCAGGCTGCCCATCTGTAAAATGAGAGAAGCAGACATGATGATCTTTCAGCCAGGTTGCCTTCAAGTTCTAAATCTTGGATCCTATTTATATTTTCCCTAAGTGTCCAGAAGATGATGGAATTTAATCATATCTGCTTTCATATACTTGAGAAAGATTTCATTTCAATCAATTAGCATCTACACAAGAATGTGCCTTGTTGCGTGACTTTCAAAGACTCTGTTGGCAGAGTACAAGCTCTGAAAGGCCCTTCAGTAAGGTGGAAGCCTCAGAGAACAGACCGATGATGCTGGTCTGTATATATGTCATCTAAGCACCAGTGAGAGAAGTTTATCAGCAGACTGGGTGTAGAATGAAACTTGTATGGTTAGTGACTATAGTCTTTTCTGCACAAAAAGCATAGTCCTGGGAATGGAGCTAGCAATGGTGAGGTTGTACTTTTGGTCAGTTAACTCTAGCTATGAAACCAACATTTACTTCTAAACCTTGCTTTATAGAGGTGTTTTCTTTCCAAGCAAAGGTAGTAGGTATGCCCTCACCTGACCCTCCATTCCTTCTGGTATAAGTTTGGATTTCCTTAGGTAACAGGTGAATACCTGTTGTTAGACTAGCAGAATGTTAAGAGGGGGAAGGAATGCTCGAGATTATTTGTTTAATCCTCTCCCTTTATAGATGAAGAAGTTAAACCCAAAGACATGAAGGTCACTACCTGCCCAAAATCACAGTTACTTAGTAGTGAAATCGACACTATCCAGTGCTTTCTATGCTCTATATTGGGGGGGAAATGGAGGCTAAGTAGTGCTGGACTAGCGCCCTGGCTAGTGCGTTGTTCTGCTTTCTGGAGGTAATCTAATCTTGTCTTGTTCAGATGGACCCAAAGAAATTAAGATAAGGTTAACAGTGGCTCAACAGATTTTAGGTTTACTTTAGGGTATTCATTACATGGTCCCTGTCTTACAAGCCCAAATCAAAATGAAACACCAGGTTGGCTTTACCACCATAGTAAGTTCACTGGGTTGCTTTAGACTACTAGGCATTGAGTTATGGGCTGGACCTTTAGAAGCATCATGTAATCCCTTCCATATTCCCAATTGTTTAGAACAAAACTGGCTTCTGGAAACAGAAGGCTGAGAGCATAGAACAACAGGTTACTCACCTGAAAGATTTTTTTTCCAATTTGTCCTAGAGTTCAAAGTGGGATAGGGATAGGGAATAGGTTCCTATGCCTGTGATTTCAATGCTTTATGGAACTTCTTGACTGAGGAAACTCTCTCCACCAATGCAAAACATCACCTTCTCTGAAAGTTAGTTTTAGAGAGTTTCTCTAAGGCAGAAGTATCAAACTGGAGAGCTCCAAATGGTTGAGGCCCCAACAAGATTAAAATGTTTTTGGAAATTATTAACAAAATAAATAAATAAATAAATACAATGTGTTAATTTGTGGTTTTCTAAATTAATATGCAGCCAATAAAGATCCATTTCTATCTGAGTCTGACAACACTGACCTAGAGCACTGAGAGTTATTTGGCCAAGGTCAACAGTCAATAAATGTCAGAGGTGGGGCTGAACCCAGGTCTTCCTGGTTATATAAATCGCTAACTCTGAAGATGAGGTGTTTCTTGAAAATGTTCATAAGACAAAGGTCCCTGGAATCTTTTCCCAAGTACTGGAAGAAAATAGCAGGGTTATTAGATCTTTGCAAACATAATTTTTTCCTTCTCAGGAAGTTGCAGTATTTGTCCAACACAGTTTTGGAACACCTGTGTTCCTATCAAGGCAGATGTGGAATTAATTCCAAGAGGGAAGGTAGAGGAGGCCTGAGATACAATTAGACATGTATCATTAGCATCACATCCTCCCCAATAGTGTTCTTTTCTCCACAACACTGAAATCTTCTTGTATATTTATTACTAAGGGGTGATGAGACATAAAGATTTAGAGGATAAAAATTCTAAGGCCTGCTGGTGCCATAAGTAGGGAGAGTCTCCAGATATAATTTTCTATTTGTTTAGCAAAGCAAGGTTATACCAGTTTTACACCGTTCCTGAATAACTTGTAAAATTTATGTGAGCACACCCTTGAAGGGTACAAAGAAGCTAAACCACTAGCCATCAGTTTATATTTATAAGTTTTTAAATGTTGGCAAATAAATCCCAAGTATTAGGAGAGTAAAACGGAGCTATACTCACTAAAACAAAACAGCAAGCAAAAGGAAAAAACAATTTCTCAAAAATGGAAGCATTTCAGCAACTTATCAAATCTACGAGAATAAACCCAGATATCTATTCATGAAAGTTAGTTAAGATGGGAAAGCCCCTGAAATTCTGAGAAGATAGTTTTAGAGACAAATAAAATTAAATGTTCTCTGCTATGGTTGCTAGCAAATGTCTAAATTCATTCATTGTCTTTAAAGGTTGTACAAACTGAAAATGTTTGCTGTTGTAGTCATTGTTACTTAGTTGTTTCTGACCCTTTGTGACCCCATTTGGGGTTTTCTTGGCAAGGATACTAGAATGGTTTGCCATTTCCTTCTCTAGCTCATTTTACAGATGAGGAAACTGAGGCAGATAAAGTTAAGTGACTTGCCCAAGGTCACACAGCTAGTAAGTATCAGAGGCTAGATTTGAACTCAGGAAGATGAGTCTTTGTGACTCCAAGCCCAGAGTTCTTTCTACAGTGCCACCTAGAGGATTAAAAAGTGCTGGATGGGAGCTAACCAACCTTCCCATGTTACATATGATGAAATTAAGGACCATAGTAGATAAACTACATGCCCATGGACACACAGACCTTAGAAGGGCACAACTTTAGTTTATGTCCTTGGGACTCCCAAACTGCACCATGCTGCCTTTCTAAATACTGAAGCTGATAAGGTTTTATAACCAAAGATAGGTTATTAATCAAAGTTAAGGCTATGCAGGATACATCCTAAGTATCTGAAGACAGTATCATGGAGAAAAAAATGCTCCGTAATGTTACTGTTAGAATGATGGGTGGAACAAAGCCCTGGCTGGGGCCTGATTTGGGACAGCGTTATTCATGGTCTTATGCTATGGCTTCTTCAGTGTTCTGAACTATATAATTCAAATATCAGGCTGTATTCTCATAATGTTGCATTTCTTCAATGACCCTTTCTCATTGCTAAAATCCTCTCCTCATTTCCCTTTCTAAATTGGTCAATTGAGGGACTATCGGCAAATATAACGCTCACCGTACTGTTACTGTAGCATTTACTTACATTACTATTGCTTTCTACAGCTATTATGGAAACAGTTCAGTTGATTTCTCTCCTTCAAATACTAGCAACTGAAAATCTGACGCAAACAAGAGAGGGCGCAGTCAAAGATGAAAGAGGATGGAAAGAGTCAACTGAATTTTTGTGTGATTATCACAACCCCCTAGGCCCTGAAAAAGAGCTGAAAAATGTGCTCTCCTCCCTTCACTGTAGAAGGGAAGGTTCTGGGCATAAACCTGCACACTGCGTGACTTGGTTGGTTTTCTTGCATGGTTTATTTTTCCTTTCGTTATTTAATCTTGGTAACACGGAATGAATGGCTCTCTGCACAGGGAGAGGGGCAGGGATATTTGGAAATGAGGATGGTGGAAAAACAAAAGGTATCATTGTTTTAAAGGGTCTGGTAATACCTGTCTCATTTTGGTTTAATTATTTTCCTTGCCTTGCTGCTATATTGCACCATGAAAGGTTTTTAGCAGTTCTCCAACTGCTGCCTCCTGTGTAAAAAGTAAAACTTCTAGCCAATAATGATGTCTCCACTTCTGCCAAATCTTCCCTGAATTGGGATAATTCAAGTAACATCAGAGGGACTCTTGAGAAGTAGTTCTCTAAGTTCCTGGGTCAGTTTTATGACATTTACCTCATTCAATTCACTAAAGTCAAATTGCATTTCTAATTTCTTTATGTAGGAAAATCAAGTTCTAAAAGTCATCACAGAAAAGCAGCATTTATAGTCTCATAAAGATTCTAGAGATTACCTACTCTAACCTCCTTATTTTGCAAAGGAGAAAGCTGATGCTCAGAGAAATTAAATAACTTTGCCAAGGTTAACACAACTTGTTAGAAGCAGAACTGAAATTACAATCCAGATTTCCCACCTCCTAGGTTGGTATTCTTTCCTCCACCACTGCTTTTTTCGCAAATTTTTCAGTATCTTAATGAATTTCAGGAAAAATTTGAGAAGAGTTGAGTTACGTTACAGGCACACTTTGATTTAAGTAAGCCCAACATATGAACATTAAGATTTATCAAAATATAATTTATAGAATAATTAAATAAAATATTCCTTTGGAGGGCTCCCCTAATGCATGTAAATGTAATTACATCTACATATATTACTGAGCATGTTTATTATATAAAATGAGGTGTATTAGTAGCCTAATACGGAAATTATTAACTATAAATGTTTTGTGTTTCAAGATGACTTGTACAAAGCAATCACAGAGTAAAATATTCATTTGTTCAAATTTTATTTTAAAGCATTACTTTCAATAATAAAACACTTGAGAGTCACTGTTAAAATGAATAATTCTACCTTATTTCATGGTATCAGAATTTTGGGGGGTCCAGACCTGTGATTTCATCGATAAAATGAACTTGCAGGATAAGGAAACTTTCCCTACTAGTTAGTAGAGATCAGCAACTATTCTGCACTTTGGAGTCTTTTACAGGAGTCTGGGGGCACAAAGATACTTGATTTGCTCAAGATCCTCTAGTCAGGAGGTATCACAAGCTGCAGATGAATCCAAATCTTCCTGAATCTGAGGTTAATTCTCTGCCTACCAAGCCACACTGTCTCTCTTCATGTTTCCTTGGTTTGCATTCCCCCTGAACATCAGTATCAGTGAATTGTTTTAACTTCTCAGCAGGAAGTTGCTGTCATACCTGAACCTGTCTTACGAAATCTGCCTTACAGTTTGACAAATGTACTGCAGATACACCGTCAAATACCTCTCTTTCCTTGGATGCTTTCCTTGTAGTGGGTCACTTATCACAGAACACTGAACTAGAAAATCCTTAAAATATCTGCTCATCCATCAATCACTCGATCAATAAATATTTATTAATTGCTTAAAGGGAAGAAGGGTGTCCCTATCTTCAAGGAGCTTACATCTAATGGGGGATTTTTGTTGTTCAGTTATGTCTGACTCTTTGGGACCCCTTGGGGTTTTTCTTGGAAAACAGACTGGAATGGTTTGCTATTTCCTTTTCTAATTCATTTTACAAATAAGGAAACTGAGGCAAACAGGGTTAAGTGATTTGCCCAGGGTCACACAGCTATTAAGTGTCTGAGTCAGATTTGAACTCAGAAAGATAAGTCTTTCTGACTCCAGGCACAGCACTTAATCCATTGTGCCACCTAGCTGCCCATAATGGAAGATACAACATGTAAATAACTGTATCTAGAAGATAAACATTAAAGCAGATGGGAGGTGATCCTAGAAGCAAGGAGATAGTAAAAGGAAAAACTGGGAAAGACCTCTAGAAGAAGATGGATCTTGAGCTGAACTTTGAAGGATGTCAAGGAAACCTAAAAGCAGAAGTGAGAAGGGAGGGCATTCAGGGCATGGGGGACAGCTGGTACAAAGGCACAGAGGCAGGAGAAGGGGTATCTATTTAGCATGAAAAAATAAGGCAGAGGAGTAAGGAGCAATTCTGGTGCCCAGGGCAAGCAACGCAGACCACAGATGAATCAACTTGCCATTTTCAGAGAAATTTAGTTGGAGGAGTAGGGGGATCTGGGGAGAAACTTCAACCTTTAAGACATAAGGCACCTCTGGGGAAACCTGGGACATCATAAGACTACTACTGAGAAGGCCATTTCTGGGAGTGGGTCAGATCCAGGCCAAGGAGAAGATCAATGGGGTAGGACTACATATGGAAGAGGGGAGAAAGCAAGCCATCTGTAGCTATCTATTTTTAACTATCCTGGCTAACTATGTCTTGTGAAAGGCTAAAGGAATACTGTACATGTGTTATTAGCATACTTTCAGTTTCAGTACTCTGGGGGCACCTTAGTCATTAGAACAGGATGACAAAGGGTCCCAAAACATAGATGGAACCGACATAGGTAAAAACTGAGCTTAGCACTTACCAAGCAAGAATAATTAGTCAAAAGAAAGTTACTGGATGGTCCAGTTCCTCCCAGGCAGTGCCCTGCCACCCCCCACCCCGCCCAGGTCTGTACTCTTCCTTGGCTTGGCCCCACTTAAATCCTCCTACCACCAGCAGTTTTAAGGTGTTTCTAAATGTCCCCACTACCCTTCACCCCCTGTTCCTTGTAGCCCAAGGCCTGAAGTCTCTCCACCCTACTCACAACTGATTTGAGGATGTCTTTCCTCATTTGTCCAGACACGGGTTTTAGTTCTAGCCCAGGGGTAGCTAGGGCTAAGCCAATCATGTCACCGTAGTTACAGCTCTGTGTAAAAGAAAATATTTTCATTGTATGATTCTTGAGGTCGCCTTAATAAACACTCTCTGTTTTAGCTGGCTAACATGCCTGTCTAATCCACGAGTTCTCCAGTTTTAATTCCAGTGAAACTCTGCCTGCTCCATCTTTTTGAGGCATCTTGGTATATGAGACAACACTAAGATTGAATTTCTAGGGATGTGTATGAATCCCAGCTCTGTTGCTTGCTACTACTCCATCTCTTTGGGTTTCCATTACTTGGTCTTCCAGATGAGAGGCTTGAAATAGATTTCTAAGTTTTCCTCCAGCTCTAAAACCTATGAAACAGACAGGGAATACCCACTTCCTAGTATAAGACCATGTGGATACCACAGCAAAGAGTACCTTAATGAATATTTCAATGCCAACTAATTTATCCATTTACTCCTAATCTTACTTTCCTGGTCAATGCATTCATCTATTTAGTTACTATAGAAAATGTCCTATTATGTAATCTTCATAAATATTTAATTTATTTTCATTTTAAAGATACCTCAATAACAATGTCTAATGATAGCACATTAGGAATGGAGCCATTAAGAAAAATTTTCTTCAGAGATTCTTTCTTCTGTTTCTTAACTTTACCAATTATATTTATTTCTATATTTCCCCCCTGAAAATGTGAGCAAATTGCTCATTGTGGTACTGTATCAAGGTCTCAAAAATAAAATGCCTATTACCTGGATCTTCAAAAGACACACCCATGACTGTCAGGAAGATGGACCTTGGTTGCTCCTCAATTTCTTTTTTCAAGAAAAATAGTGAATCTATAATTTCTCACCTAGAAGCCTAATTGACCTGCCTCACTGAAACTGAGAATTTAACATATTTAAAATTATTAGCCTTAAAATACCTTTCAAATGAGGTCACTTAGAAAACCATAAAATTAAATGAAGAGTGATTTTTAACTACGAATAAATAAGTATTTTTAATATATTGCTCCTTTGTTGTTCCTGGTTGTTTTTGTTTTTAAATCACATAACACAAACACCACCTCCCCGCATCCTGTCCTCTATTCAGTTACTCCCTTTTCAAAATTCAACCCATGATTTGAAAAAAGAAATCCCCAATACAATAATTCATCTCTATTCTCTCATGGGGAAAATAAAAACTCTTTCAAATGGCAATGACATACCCAAGAAATCTTTATTATTAGAAATGTTCACCATTTCTTTCCTCTGCCTATCAGATCAGATTTTTCAATCACATGATGAGAATCTCGATGGAATATTCCTATGATTTTTTTTTTTGGTTGTTGTTTCTGGAAAATTTCAAGCTTATCCTACCTCCAGTATTTTTCCTTTTCTGTTAATTGATTTCAGTGTGTTCTAGATTGGTTCTAGAGTTTATTTTACATATTTATCTTAGGTAATTTTAATTTCTCTGATAACACTTCTTTTAGCTCTTTGTTAATTTTTTTTTGGATAGACTTTTTGTAGCCTGGAAAACTTCACGAGTCTTCCCCCATGCTAAGTCCTGCACCTTCTCCCTCTACTACGTGATTTAACATTACTTTCAAATACTAAAGTATCTCTCCTATGAAAAATTTGTTCCTGGGATTTATCAACTCCATTCTAACCAACTCTTAGACCAAAGTCCAGCTCATTTAATGACAGTCAATTCACAACTGTTAGAGGTTAATTGTTTGAATCATGGATTATCCATGTAGTAGGATGTTATTTCTCTCTCTTTGGATCATAGATTTAGATCTGGAAGGGACTTGGAGATCAGTCATCTAATCCAATCCCTTTATTTTACAAATGAAGAAACTATTGATGACTTGCCCAAGGTCACACAGGCAGTAAGTAGCAGAGTCAGAATTGAAATACATGGTCCTATGACTTTAAATCCAGTATTTTTGCTGCTAGGTCATTATATTCATTTGTCCTTCAGTTAGAAGGGCTGAGAGAAATCAAAGGAGGTGAAAGTTAGTTCTCATTAAAGACTGCTGGAGGACAGGGTGCTTACTTGACGAATATTATTTTTGTATTTTTATCTATTTCAGTTATTGTAGGTAATCCTTATTTAGCTCCTACAGCATGTAATATGAGATGATATTAAAAATGTGCCTACAAATGCTTCCCTTCATAGATTTACATAATATTGGAGTTGGAAGGATCCTTAGATTTGAACTCTCTCTTTTTTTACCAAAGAAAAAACCAGCCCCAGTGGGAGGAATGACTAGGTCAGGGTCATATTGGTATTAAGTGGCAGAGTTAGAATCCAAATCTAAATCTAATGCCTTCTAAGTCTAAATCTAATTTTCTATGTATATCATCATAGTGAATGACTAATTTACTACAACAATGCTAGTCAAACCCCACCCCAAAAACCCTACATTTGAAAGAACATATTAAATATTTAAAAATTTTTTTAAAATTTTTTTTAAAAAAATTGAGTGACTCAAAACATAAATGAAGAATGATGACATTGAGTTTTATAAATTAAGACTAGTTGAAAGTAGAGATGTAGGCATACATGTACACATATGTAGGTATGGCCTTTTAAATCTCCCTTATACAATGTAAAGATGTCATTTACAAATCCACACTTAAAAAGCAAATCTATACATGAGAGCTGTCTCATCTAAACACCTCCCTGAGCCCTTAGCACAGCATTCTGCATACAGCAGGCAATTAATAAGTGCTTGTTGAACTGAATCCAAATGAATCTGCAACTGTATTGGATACTTCATAATCAGTGATGTAACTAACAGTCAATGATGTAGGAGAACAAAGAACGTTGCATAGCTACATATGGAGTTCACAGCATCAGTTTGTTTTAAAAGGGTGGGAGGTTGGAAAAGCACATATATTTCTCACCACGAAAAAAGACAGAAAATGTTACCAGTTGAGTAACCAAAGATATTTAGCAAATAAATTTGAAACAAAGTATAATCTATTCCGTAGATAAACTTCTTTCAGAAGGCTAAACTCCCCCAGCAGAATGTCAGAGGTTTAAATACATATAAGCAGTCTCCAAAACGGCTCAACATAGCCATTTAAAAGCTTTTCAAATCAAAGATATATCATATTTTAAAAATTAATATACTAAAGTGCAAACAAAATAAAACTAAAAAGGAAAAGCCCCCTATGTATAGGATGGACATATTTTTCTTAGAAAAAACCAAAAACTATATTTTAAAACATTCTTCACAAATACTCTTCAAATGTTTTAACTGGTGAAATGACATAAGTGAGAAAGAGCACTTGTATAGTTTCCAGGGAATCAAATCACTGAACAATCATGCCAACATTATTTTTGGAATTGGAGGTTTCAGTCTCTCTAGAAAGAATGTATTTAATCACACCTCGAAGAGCATTGAGAACTCTATTTCAATCATTTCATTTGGCAAAGTAATGTACTTTTAAGTTATCATGACCCATTCTTTCTTTTCTCTTTTAGAAGAGGGAATCTGCTTAGTGCTTCTGTAAACAATAGAAATGTTTGCAGAGATCAGTAAAATCGATCTTATATCCTTACATATTTCTGTTCAGAACAGGCTTAGGCCTGATTTCTTGTTCTCTAACCAGGAGAAATTCCCCAAAAGAACACCTATTTTGGCCCATAGTTACATGTGTCCAAGTATTCTTAAGTCAGGGATAGCTGTACATAAAAACCTAAAAGATCAACCCAACCCTAAATATTTACTATTTTAAAAGACAGTGTAAATGCACTATGGCAACACCTTTTTTTTTTTTAACTTAATAACAATCTCACTAAAAAAATCGAAACAAAACAGGAAAATGAATCATAATGTAATCGTTAAGATCTATCAAACTATTAGATAATTCTATGGAGAAAACTTAGTTACTTAAGAAATAAATAGAAATGGTGAAATTGAACTTTCACAACTGTTCAATTATTTAAAAAAAAAAAAGGCAAACGTTCTGGTAAGTTGGAAAGGTGTGTGTATGCCTTAATGAATATTTGATGCAGCATGATTTTGGAATATAAGGAAATACAAAATCCTTCGGGGAAGGGGCAAGGGGGAGCTGAAACGATTCTTGGGGGAGAAATCCGATCCCCTGACACATCCCATGGAGCCCCTTCTAAAACACAGCTGCAAACTGTTCGCCTATCCTTGATATCTCCTGGACGGGTGGTGACGACATGTCTGCTCTCGTACAGGGTTCACAGAAAACGTAGCTTGGATAATGCAACTGAATAATTTCCTCTGACCAAATTGAACTTTCTCTGATAAAAGCAAAAGCAGAGATAATAGATCCCATCTTGCCCCACCTCTTTCTTTTTTTCTCCCTTTTTCTTTTAGTGAAAACTGACATAAATTGTTGAAGAGCGCTACAGCGCCACCAACACAGATCAATGCACAACAAAAAGATCTCCCACCGTGTGCAAAAAAAAAAAAAAAAAAAAAAAAAAAACCTAGAAAAATGCCAAAAATCACAAAATGTCTCCCAAATGTACCTTTTCGGAAACAAACAAGATATCTGTGAAAGACGCCCTAATGAGGAGCTTGGGAGAAGTAATGCCTCCAAGGAGCGTAGCCCTTACAAAAGATCTGCCCTGCAAATAAAAGACCCACTATTTAGTAACAGCCATAACTTAATATAAACCCTGTTATGTCAATCTCCACCTTCATTACACCAAGGGCAGCTTTTCTATACTTTGTATCGAAGTAATCCACGAAAAGAGACCGCAATCGCTTTAGAAATTTTTTAAACTACAACCGTAATGCATGCTGATATTTTAGTCTTGGACAAATTAGGTAATACAAGATTTTTATAAAGGAGGATATGCACATATTTGGCATTGCCAGCATTTCTGGCACAAAACAAGTCCATCTTGAAATATCTGAGTTCTACAGTTCACAGTAATTAAAGTATAACCTCCGTTTTCCAAATATTTTGTTTTAACAATAGAAAGAACTATTTTTTTTTATTGTCAAAATTAATCAGATTGGATGTGGTAGAATATGCAGAGACCAAAGCTAAAGAAAAAAAATCACCAAGATTTGTTCTGTTCCTTAAAAACACAATGAAAATCCTCTTAATCTGGTGGCTCGTTTCAAAGATTCAACCATAGAGATGTTTAAAATTACAAACTTACCATAAGTGTAGGAAGAAAAGAAGCCAGTCCTTGCAAAATAATTGTAACAATATAAGCTGGATACTTGTGTCCTTAGAAACAGCAGCCTCCATGAAGCATATGGATCTTCAAACATCTTAGAAATATTTGGTAAATAAAAAGTAATACTTTCTTCCACGATCAGTGGCTCCATGAGGTGGTTTCCCCCCCCAGGATCCGTGGGCGTTTGGGAAAAAATCGAAGCAATATCCACAGAAGATTAAAAGCAGAGGAGGCAGCCAGCAGCCAGAAGACTCTGGGGTTAACAACTTTGCAATGGCAAACAGGCGTGTTCTGATTGGTTAGGAGGGCAGTGTCCCTACAGTCTGCACTATCCCCCGCTCCCCCCCCCCCCTGCAGCCTGGGGAAAAAAAATGCAGTGTGTGTGCCATTTTACACTGGGCTTTTAAAAGCACAGCGACCCAAATGACAAAAGTCTGGGCTCAATATTAAGTGACACTGCAAAACAATGGCTCCCAATCACTGCCTTGCTTGCTTTGAAAAATACCTTCCTCATGGCCTCAAGAAATGAATTTCTGTCTTTTTTATTTTTTTAAACTGTGCGGCTTAGCCAAGACAATATGGTTTTCTCAAGGAAGTGTTTGGTTTTAAATATATATATATATATATATATATATATATATATATATATATGTATATTTTTATTGTTAAATCATCCAACAATTTGGACACAAAGATGGACATTTTAAAGTCATCCTGTAGGAGTCTCTTAGATTCGACATCGTCAGGCCACCTAGAAAGCCCTTCAACCCTGAACAAAATCCTCGCCTCCTTTAAGGCTTCAGGTCCATAAAATTATTTTGGTGAGCAAGGAATACAACTGCCTACCATGTAAATGAATGGCAGTGATACTAATTTCACTAGGCACATGAAAACGGCAGGAATCATCTGTGGTCTATAAATTCTATTTAAAAACCCCTCCTTATACTGACTGACAGAATCCTACCATGCTGCCCACAAACAAAATGGCTGTGGCAATGAGTTTTTGGTTCCTCCCACTGTGCCTCTCCCGTCCTCCAGGAAGTATATATGTATGTGTGTGTATGTGTGTGTATGTGTGTGTATGTATGTGTGTGTATACACATATATACATAATATATGTATGATTAAAAATCCCAAATACACACAATTCTATAGGTACAATGCACAGCTTGGACTCTGGGAGACACTTTTGGTGAGGGCCACTTTTTTAAAAAAAGGTTTTACTTTTTTGGTCATCTTTCTTTAAAAAATGTTTGAAAGTACATCCATCACTGGAAATTTACATGTCTGTGTTGTTTGAACTTCCTGTTTTACATATTTATGAGGTCTTTCACCTATCTTGGCAGGCTTTCAAATTAAGTGGACTGGGAAATTTGATGCTCTGTCTCTTTTTGGTTGTGTGCTGAGTCAGGTACTCAGTTGTTGCAACTGTGCTGTTCAAAACAGACAAAAATCTAGTCATTTAAAATTTTAATCATAAAACTAAGGCAACACCGGCCTTGAAAATAAAAACTCTCAAAAGTCAGTAAATTACTGGCTCTTACAGATACATGCACATATAGGTTAATGAATTAACACTATACAAAGAACGCTTTTGTTTTCTTAGCTATTTGTACCCTAAATTCCCAGTTAATCAAGGATAGGCTTTGTTTGAAGAAGGAGGTGGGTGGTAAGGGTTGGGGTGGTGGGGAGAGAATGAAGATGAGTTTGCCTCAAATTGTACAGGGCAGATGCCCCTGCCTCTGGTGATATGTTTCTGTCTGGCAATTAACAGCACATTCAAAGGGCTTTAGCCAACTGCAGGGTCAAGGGGCCAGTTCCTTGACCTTTCAATAGACATTGTCCTTTAGCTGACAGGCAAGTCCTGGCCTTTGTTTGCAAGTATGTCTTCTTAGATTGTAGGCAAGGGGCAGTAAGCGAACAGAGGATGAAGGCGCTGGTTTTCAGAGCTGGTGTGTACCACTCTTCCCCTGACCATCAAATGACAGGCACACATACCAAAGCCTCAGAAAACACTTTTGTACATGGCTCAGATTAGAAACTAACAGTGGGCACCTGTGTTATGGGCTGAATTGGAAAAGCCAGATTCTAAGGTTAACAGCTTCTAAGTATGAGATATGCTTTTATAATCCCATATAGCAAAAATTCCTTAAGGTTGCAACTCAATGAAGAAAATGGACCTTTTGAGATGTGATCTGTGAACAAGTTTTCTTTCAATGGAAACCATTTCCTAGAGATATTTTACTCTTTGTATATGTATTTATATACATGTACATATCACATATATATGTGCATATATATGCATATGCTTACAATATACCCCTAGTTTAGTATATTCTGGGCACATTGAACCATGAGGCCTATAATTATAGATATTATATGCAATTATATGGACATAATTATAATTTTATATAACTTGGTAGAAGTTTCTTAGACATGACAAAAATCAGTATAGCACATCATATTTGTTCATTTGAAAAGTTACAATAAAAGTATTTAGAAAAGTATCTATATGTAACATACATAAGTAATTTTAAATTTCTATCGGCAAGACATTGAACTCCTCTGAGCCTCAGTTTTCTCATCTGTAAAATGACCATAATACTTGTAGCATCTACCCCACAGCACTGCTGGGAGTCTCAAATGAAATAGATATGAAATAGACATTTAAAGGGATATATGAGTCAAATACTGTTGTTGTGGTGGTTGTTAACTTGGCAATTCTGTATCCTCTAGTTGCACTCCATGGTTTTTCTGTCTGTATCAGGGTTTTGGTCTCACATTTTGAGAGATCTTGGTGTTTCATTTTTTCCTGCACAATTAAGTAATTGATTTTATGATGTTACACAAAAATAAAATGAAACTATTCAATAACTTTCCAAGACCATAATGGTCAGAGTTACACTAGTAAAATGAAGTGAGAAATTTAGGCAATTATCTGACCTTTGTTAATGTTTGCTTCTCTCTCTCTCTCTCTCTCTCTCTCTCTCTCTCTCTCTCTCTCTCTCTCTCTCTCTCTCTCTCTCTCTCTCTTTCTCTCTCTCATGTTACAGTAGGAAATAACAGTGAATATATTCGTGAAATTAGTTTTCATTTTGTTCAGTTAACAGATCACTGTGGTCACTGACTAAAGAAACTATTTTTATATTGCACAAGTGTATTCAAATTTCACAAATATTACATTCAATACTAGGGAATCAGGTCAGTTACCATTTTTAGTTTCAACAAACAGGACACTATATTATATACTAGGGAAGATAGAAAGGCCTAAATAAAAGTTTTTTGCTGTCACAGAGGTAGTCATCTACACTAGTTTCTCTTTTTTAAAAATAAGTAAATATGATGTTCAGGGCTTTGCAGTATAGGCCTTTTGTTATGCAAGACCCAGAGAAGTGACTTCTTGGGCCTGGAGGAAAGATACCAGGGAGCTAGTGAAAAAAAAAAAAAGGAAAGGCAAAGTGCAAGAGACCAATAGACTTAGCTGTGAAAATTGAAGTATTAAGAAGATACTTGGTCAATTTGCTAATATTATTCTTTTTGACTAATATGCAATTGGATTCTGAACCCTGCTCAAGATGTTAGAAAACAATTTTAGATCATTCATTATCAACTGAAGTATCAGTATACTTTCAAAGAGGTCATCAGCAGTGAAAATGCCAGAACCCACCAAACAGAGATCCAAGAAGTAAGTAAAGGCTTTGAGAACATTGCTTTATTGACTCTGGAAGTCAGAGAAAAGAAACAGAGCCAGAATCTGTTTTGCTCAGGTCAGAGTTAATGGTTTGAGTGGTATGTCTATTATTGTTTATAAGACCTTGTAAAAACATTCCTAGATGATGTCCCTTTCATTTTTCCCAATACTGAAATCCTTTTCACCATGTTAGGATGCCAAAATGAAATTCTAAAAGCATAGTTCTGACCGTGTTACTCCCTTTCTCAAAAAGTTCCAGTGACTCTCTCTTTCCTCTAGGATCAAATGAAAACTCTTTCGTTGGACATTTAAAGCCCTTTGCCATCCATCATGCTCCAGAATGCATTTCCAGAGTTATCATATGATTACTCCTCTTCAGACATTATACATTCTGGCAAAACTGCATTCATTGCTGTTTCTGACAGATATATTACATTTTCCATCACGTTGCCTTTGCAGTCTGTCCTCCATGTCTAGAATGCACTCACTCCTCACCTCCTCTTCTGAGCATCCTTAACTCCTTCAAAGTTCTCACATCAACTACTGCCTCTTAACTGAGGTCTTTCCGAACTCCTTATAACTATCAGAGTCTCCCTCCACCCATCACTCTAATTACCTTATATTTATTTAGAATATATTTTATATTGACATATATATGCTTAAGCCCCTTGAGGGCAGAGATAGTTGGTTTTGTCTTTATATGCCCAGCACCTAGTACAGTGACTGGCACATAGAAAAATGCTTACTAAATGCTTGTCAACTGATTGACAAAATTTATACCATTATAAAATATATTTTAGAGCAATGTCCTATGAGTCTTGTAACATAGCACTATTTTAATAATAGCTATGCCATCAAGATTTCTTCAGTAGTTATTTGTGAGATGATTTTGGGCCATAGTCATCTACTACAGGTTTTTTAAAAAATCACTTTCATTTAAAAAAACTTTCATCAGAGCAGTTTGTGGGCATTAATATAAGATAAATCTTCAAAGAGGTTTTAAGAGAACTTACTTGAATATAATTGTGAACCTGACTACCTAGGTGTGGGATTTGAACGTTTTAACCACCCTATAAGATACTCAGGCTACTCTGCTTGGTGCTGGTAGATACCCAAATATCCTATAATTGAATGGACCTGTGATCTTATCAGATCTTGTAAATAGGCCTTCCACCTACGGAGGTTACAATCTACCTGTGCAGGTTCATTATATGGAAAAATTTCCCATGTCCTCCCACAAATGAGCCAAAAGGTTTCTACCCTCTATGTTGGAGAAGAGTGTAAAGTTCAAATGAAAAATGATCCTCACTCTCATGAGGCTTACCACCTATCAGGGGTTCTTAACTATTTTGCAATTATAGACCCTTTCAGCAGTCTAGTAAAGCCTATGGATTCCTTCTTAGAATATTATTTTGAAATTATTATTTTTAAAGACATGAAAGAAAAATATAGAATTACAAAAAGTTGCAATTACATTGAAATAGTTATCAATTTTTTAAAAAGTTTACTGACACCAGGTTAAGAACCCTTGCTAGAGATATTGTCTTTTACTTTTTTTTCTTGGTTAGGTATTGTTTTCTGGGTCTTATATTGTGGGCTTCCTGTTATGCAAAAGAACCAGAGAAAGATGCTCCCTTTGCCCACAGAAAAAGAACTGTTGTGTTTACTCACACCGATCACTTTGTCGACTACATGAAGTCCTATCTCAATATTTCTCTGCTTTTTAATGTGCATATATGTATAAATATCACTTGGGAAGTAACATGTCCTGGTGGAGATACTGCTGGACTTGGAGAGAATTCCCACTCTGACTAAAGCACAGTTCTTTGACATATGAAAACCTCTCCCTGATGCCTCAAGCCTGCTTTCCAGCATCTATTCTCAACCCCCAACACACACATCTGTCAGTGGCAACAGGTAGGATCATATTCATGGTGTTGAACTAACTAATCCATAGGGTATTGTTTCATTTTTTTTTGTATGCACAATTTCAGATAAACAAAATCAATAGCGTACTTGTCCCTTTACCCTTTGCGGTATGGAACAGCGTCACTGTGTCTCAGGAGCAACAACAGTGACTACTGCCTATGGAACAAAGCACAGATTCCCTGATCCTAGCTGGTTAGCATGCCAAAGAATTTGCTGTGAAGGTGTAACAGTGGGAGATTTGAGTGTGTGTGCTATCCACACTTTCAGGACCAAGCTTCACAGAGAACCTGGTCTTCACAAGGTGGGGTGATCTGCCCCTGCATTTATAGCGTTGTGAGTTACGCACACGGTTCTGTCTATTGTCCTAGGCCAGGCTTTTGGCAGTGGTCCAGAATCCGTGCATGCTGTCCTAAATGTTCCTGGGAGAATGAGGTTCTTTTCTGTCTGTATTTGTGAGGGAACTGGGGCCCAGGTCTGGGCTAACAGAGCCTCTGTTATGGAGGGGGCTGAAAGTGAATACAGACTCTTAAGCTAGTTTGACCTTTAGACTTTTAGATGAATGACCACAATCTGAGTCTCCACCTTGCATGAGTAAAGGAGCATAGCAGGAGAGACCACACCTTTCCTACCACTCTGCTTAGGATTTTGTCAATTCCAAATACTAGACACCTTTGGAATTTATTCAAATTATGTACCGTCAGGAACAAGTGTGGAGGGGCGTAACTAGGGTCATGTTTTGGAGATGAGCTCCAGAAGCTTCTTCGTGCACGTGAGGAGTGAGACAGATGGGGTCAGTGCTAAAGAATAGCCCTGGCATGTAATAAATGTGAATCTAGATGACCTTTGTGGTGCCACGCACCACACCATGTGTGGAAAAACGTATGAGTGAATGTCAAAGTAACAAAGCAGTGTCGTTACAGTAGAGAGTTTTTTCTTTTCTTTCAGTGTTTGGTTGCAAAAGGCTTGATTATTGAGACACTGAGATAAACGAATGGGAACCCACAGGGCAGGTCAATTTATATAAATTGAGTTCTGAATTGCTTAGCACCATGACAAAGGATCTAGGGCAGAAAAATGGTGCAGTGGATAGAGCACTGGGTCTGGAGTCAAGAAAACCTGAGTTCAAATATGGCCTCGGATACTTACTAGCTGTGCGACCCTTGCAAGTCACTTACCCCTATTTACCTCAGTTTCCTTATGTGTAAAATGAGCCAGAGAAGGAAATGGCAAACTATTCCAGTATCTCTGCCAAGAAAAACTCAAATGGGGTCACAAAGAGTTGAATATGACTGAAAGGATTGAAAAACACCTAATGATAAAGGATACATGAAAAGGGAATCTAAATATATGGATTTAGAGCTGGAGGACAGTTTTGGAACTATTGTGTTGTTTGTTACCTTTAAAATGTCGTAAGTTCTAAATATAATAGAGATCTATTGTTTAATATATAATCCTCTTGTTTTTCATTATATGTGGAAATGTTCATGTTTATTGATATTTAACAAGTTCATAATAATAGGGATAGCAATAAAGACTGAAACTGTGATTTTATTTGTATGAAGAATTCATGGATAAGAAAATTCTCTCTTCTTCCTTTTCTCCCACCCACAAAAAATGTGGCGCTAATTTTTTTTTTTGCAACTTATAGACTTAATGAGTTGCCCAGAGCACTGAGAAGTTAAATAACTTAAGCCTGGGCAAGTCCTTTTTGACACTGAGGCCACTTCTTTATCTAATTTGATCCTTTGAAATCTTCAAAATTAAAGCAGAAAGATTTACAGCTTCAAGGAACTATCAAAATTATTTACTTCAACTCACTTATTTTATAGATGAACAAACTAAGTCAAGGACAGGGGTTAAATTCATATCCTGTGAATTTAAGTGTAATGATCTTTCCAGTACACTATGCTTCAGAAGGGGATCTAAGCAAAAATGATGTGTCACAGATTCAGTCTGAGATCTGCGCATCTGACCTGCAACTACTGAATTCAATTCCCCTTTCTCAAAAGAGTGCCTGGCAGCAGGTACTGGGATATGACTTGTCTGTATTCGAAGCTATGTTACAATCCTAGAAGCATGAAGGAACTTTTATTTTGGTGGCTGAATTGGCTAATAAAGGAAGGAGAGGTCATGAAGGGTAATTTCTGGAGTGCCAGTAAGGTGACTCATTATAGCTTTTCAGCCAGAAAAATAAGCCTTTCAGGCAACTTTTAGTACATTGATAGCCAGCTACTATCCAAAAACAAATCTTTTCTTTCTAGTTTCTGATTCACACTGTAATAGGGGTTTGCAGTTGGACTGTCCTACTACCAATCAGTTTAAGCAAAGAAGCTGGTGACCCCAAATTTAAAATGTTTCCTTTCTCCTTAAATTTTCCATAGACCACTTTATCTGGACTTCTCTTTTGAACTCATTACATCATGCCTTTTGTTATACTTATATTATGCTTATTATACTTTTCTTATTATACTTATATACTATATGTACATGTCCTATTCTTCCTAGTTTCCTGTAAGCTCTTAAGTGTAGGAACTATAAATTTTCTCAAATGTAATCTACTCCACTCTCCTCCTTTCTTTCAGTTTTGTGTCTACCTCATGGTCTATCTACAGTGACTGTCTTATATATAAATACTAATGAACAAACTTAATTAACTGATTTTCTCATGGCATACCATAATTGGAGCAATAGACATTCTTCATTTCATTTTTTTCTAGAATGGATTTGATTCAATTTTTAAACATTAAGAAACTACTAGGTTCAAAACTATGTGCTAGATGTTGGGGATGCAGACAAAAATGAAAACAATTGCTCTCAAGGAGCTCCTGTTTTCTTGGAGGATATAACGTATAAATAGATAGCAGTGGAAGGGATGCTAGATTTAGAATCAAAAGACATAGCTTTAATTACCAGCTCTCCTCCTTATCTGTGTGAACTTAGACAAGTCATTAAAACTCAAGTTCCCAAAGCTGTGGAATGAAGGTGGGGTTGAACTAGACCAAGGGTTCTTGGGATTCCTGAACTTTTAAAATTACATTTTGATATAATTGGTTTCCTTTGGAATTCTATGTATTTTATTTTATGCATTTGAAAACATTATTCTGGAAAGCTCATAGGCTTCACCAGACTGACACAAAAAAGTTTAAGGATCCTTTGACCAAGCAATGTCTAAGGTCCTTTCTAGCTAGAAATCTATGATCCTGAATACAAGATATTTTGAAGTGATAGCAGACATTTATGAAGGAGATTTGAGGTCCTTCCCATTCTGTCTTAACACCAGAGAGGAGCCTGAAGATCCAGTTCACTGAACTTCAAAGATCCAGGGAGGCTTAACTTCAGAAAGTAGAGATCCATAAAGAAACCCAGGGGACTCATTGTGAGAGCAGGCAGGGTAGGTCATACCACCCAAAAGCACAGGAAGAGGTAGAACTTGGCTTTCATGATTTGTTTGGCACAAAGTCCCAAATCAGGTTCTAAAGCTAGAGAGATGAAGAAATCAAATATAACCCCAACTGATACAAAAAAAATTATTGCTAATCTTGATGGTGGTAAAGGTGACTTTACTTTGGAACTATTGTGTTGAGTTTTTTACTTACACACACACATGCTATAAATATAATAGAGATCTATGATTTCGTATATAATTCTCCTTTTTTGTTTTTCACTATATATGGAAATGTTCATGTTTATTGATATTTGTCAGGTTCATAATAATGTTAGCAATAGAGAGTGAACCTGTGACTTTATTTGTATAAAGATTTCGTGGGTAAAGAAACTATCTCTCACAATGCCATTTCAAATTGGTTCAAAGAGGGAAAAATATATGCATGCAGTCAATTGGATATGGAAATCTATCTTACCCAACAGACAACTAGGAATGGAAGGGGATAAGAGAAAGGAAGGGGTGGGGAAGTGATAAAAGGAAAGATGGATAAAGGCAGTGGTCAGAAGCAAAACAGATTTTAGAGGAGGGATAAAATGAAAAACAAAAGAGGAGGGAGATAAGGAGGGAGAAGGAGAAAAAGACAGACAGAGAGAAAGAGAGAGGGAGAGAGAGAGAAATAGAAAAAATGAGATAGAGAAAAATATACGGTTGGTATTATAACTTTAAAGGGATGAATTCACCAATAAAACAGAAATGGATAGCAAAATGGATTAGAAACCAGAATCCACAATATTTTGTTTACAAGAAACACACTTGAAACAGAGAGACACACATAGAATTAAAATAAGGGGCTGGATCAGAATCTATTATGCTTCAGCAGAATTTTTTAAAGACCAGGGGTAACAATTATAATATCACACAAACTAAAGGCATAAATAGACCTAAATAAAAGAGATAATCAGGGAAATTACATTTTGATAAAAGGGAGCATAAAAAAAGAAGTAATATCAATATTATATATACATTAAATTTGGATGCAGAACATATAAATTGTTTAAGGGAAAGCTGAATGAATTGAAGAAGAAATAGTAAAACTAGTGGAGGACCTCAGCTTTCCCCTCTCAGAGTTAGATAAATTAAATAATAAAATAAATAAGAAAGAAATTAAGAATCTTAGAAAAGTTAAATATGATAGACCTCTAGAGAAAAGGAATAAAAAAGGAATATATATTTTCCTCAGTTGTACATGGCACCTTCACAAATATTGACCATGTGTTAGAGCATAAAAAAATCTTACAACCAAATGCACAAAAGCAGAAATATCAAATGCATCCTTTTCAGACAACAATACAATACAAACTACATTTAATAAAGGCCAGAATAAGCTTAGATTAAAAATGAATTGGAAACTAAATAAATACTACTAAAGAATGAATGGGTTAAAGAACAAACCATAGAAGCAATCAATAATTTCATAAAAACAATGGTAACAATGAGACAATATACCAAAATCTGAAGGATGCAGTCAAAGCAGTACTTATGGAGAAATTTATATCTCTAAACATATACATTAATAAAAGAGAGAAAGAGCCAATAAAAGAATTAGGCATGCAACTAAAAAAACTAAGAATAATTTGTCACCATTTAAACACCAAAATAGAAGTCCAGAAAATAAAAGGAGAGATTAATAAAATTGAAAGTAAAAAAATTGAACTAATAAATAAAACCGGAAACTAGTTTTATGGGAGAAAATTAATAAAATGGACAAAAAAATTAAAAAGAAGAAGAAAACCAAATTACCACTATCAAAAATGAAAGTGGTGGATGTGTCACCAATGCAGATGAAATTAAAGCAATTATTAGTAGTTGTCTTGCTAAATTATATGCCAGTAAAATTGACATTTTAAATGAAATGGATGAATATTTACAAAAATATAAATTGCTCAGATTGATTGAAGAGGAAATAGAATACCTAGCCTATCTTGGGAAAAGAAATTGAACAAGCCATAAATGAACTCCTTAAGAAAAAAAATCACCAGAACCAGGTTGAAAAAAATAGGCAAAGAAGGAGCTCTACAAAATTCCTTTTATGATACAGTTATGACTTTGATACTTAAATCAGGAAGAACAAAAATAGAAAATGAGAACTATAAACCAATTTCCCTAATGAATATTGATACAAAAATTTTAAATAAAATATCAGCAAGGAGATTATGGCAATATGTCACAAAGATTATACATTATGAACAGGTGGGATTTATATCAGGAATACAGGGTTGGTTCAATAGTAAAAAAAACTATAAGCATAACTGATCATATCAGTAACAAAAACAACAAAAATCATGATTATATCAATACATACAGAAAAAGCTTTTGACAAAATATAATGCCCAATCCTATTAAACCCAGTAAAAAGCATTGGAATAAATAGAACTTTCCTTAAAATGATAAGTAGTATCTATCTAAAACTAAGAGCAAGTATTTTCTGTAGTGGGAAGAAACTAGAGGCCTTCCCAATAAGATCAGGGGTGAAGCAAGGATGACCATTATTACCACTATTTTTTAATATAGTATTTTATTAGAAATGTTAGTTATAGGAATAAGATAAGAAAAGAAATTGAAGGAATAAAAATTGGCAGTGAGGAAACAGAACTATCACTCCTTGCAGATGACATGCTGGTATACTTAGAGAACCCTAGAGATTCAACTAAAAAAACTAGTTGAAACAATGAATAAGTTTAGCAAAGTTGCAGGATATAAAATTAACCCACATAAATAATCAGCTTTCTATATACTACCAACAAAACCCATCAGGAAGAGATAATAAAAATTACAGACAAAGTAAAATACTTGAGCATCTATCTGTCAAGACAAACCCAGAGACTATATGAACACAATTACAAAACATTTTTCATAAAAATACAGATCTAAACAATTGGAAAAATATTAATTGCTCATGGGTAGGCTGAGTCAATGTAATAAAAATGACAAGTATGCTTAAGTTAATTTACTTGTTCAGTATTATACCAATTAAACAACCAAAGAATTATCTTATAGAACTGGAAAAAATAGTAACAAAATTATTCTGGAAGAACAAAAGACCGATAATATTAAGGCAATAAATGAAAAAAAAATTTGAAGGGACACAGCCTAGCAATAGTTGATTTCAAACTATATTACTAAGTAGTAATTATGAAACAATCAGGTACTGGCTAAGAAATAGAGTGGTGGAACAGTGGAATAGATTAGGTACAAAATAATCAGTAGTAATAGTAATCTGATGTTTGAGAAGTGCAACCGTCTTTTACAAAATTTCACATGTATGGTTGATAAGATATTGCTTGCCTTCTTAAGGGATGAGTGAAGTGTGTGGGAGGGAGGGAGAGAATTTGGACTTAAACATTTAAAAAATGAATGTTAAAAATTTCAAAATGTAATTGGGAGATATTTAATGAAACAAATTTTTAGAAGTTGTTGCGGTTTCAAGGTCTTTTTTTCCCCCTCATTTTTAGCATTTCTTCTCATTTAATGTTAGTTTAGACCTTTGTTCTGATGAAGAGTCAGACTACTTTTGAGTAGTGGATTTTAATATGACTCCAGCATCAGTAACCAGTTATATCCTGTCTGTTAAGTATTCAGCATATCCAGCACCTTTGAACTCTCTTCATGAAGTAATCCTGATCTATAAGCATGATACTTTGAGTAGTCTACAAGTCTTTGGTCTCTTTTGTTTCTCAAATTTGTTTCCAACATATCTTTTGCAATTCTACTCTGTCTAGTTCCACACTGACATCGCCAAGTGTCAGAGAAGATGATATAATTTGGAGGACCTTGCCATGTTCTTTATAGAATTTCTCATCCTCCTCAACTTCTACAACAGATGTTGTCTCATAAGCTCTGATTTTCTTTATGGTGGCCTTTTTTACTCATGATCACTACAAGGTGAGATGACTTGTGTCCCATGGAAAGGCATTTCTTTTTGCCTTTGGACACACAATAAAAAAAAAAAAGCTCTGCCAAATCCTTTGTTTTTGTCTCCAAGGAGAGTCAGTGGATGAACTACTGAAGTGTTAGCTTTGAGTAAGTGGAATGACATGATCAAAGCTATGCAGAAAGAACATTTATCTGAATGACAGAATGAATTGGAAGAGAAATAACTGGAGGCAAGACCTGTTAGACTTTTTAATGATGCAAGGAGGAGGTAATGATGACCTGACCTGGGGAGGCAGCAGAAGGAATGGTAAGGAAGGGATGGTTCTGAGAGATCTTGCAAAGACTCAATCCATAGGATTCCTCTTGGTCAAGTGAGATCTTTGGGCATCATTTAACTTTGTTGGAGGTACTCTTAGTATGAATGAATTCCCAAGCTGGGATGGTACTGATGAGGTTGAGAGTCATGAGTTCAATATACTTAAGGGTCACTTAAAGTCATTCTAGAAGACAGGTGGTTTAGTGGATTAAACACTGGGCTTGGAGTCAAGAACAACTGAGTTTAAATCCAGCCTCGGACACTTATTAGCTGTGTTACCCTGGGCATGTCACTTAGCCTCTGTTTGCCTTAATCCACAGAAGGTAATAGTAAACCACTCTAGTATCCTTTCCAAGAAAACCTCATGGACAATATGATCCACAGGGTCGCAGAGTCAGACACAACTGAGTGACTGAACAACAGCAAAGTCATTCTATTCCTGAGCACGCAGTCCACTTCCAAGCTAGCCATCAAAAACCTGCGTCGTTCTACGAAGAGGATCGAAAGACTGTGGCTGGATCAGCACAAATGCAACTACTACAAAGAAATACCAAAAGTATAAACAGCATTAACATGTATATACTCACAATATATTCATGGAGACATTGCAGTAGATATAGTACTGGTCCTGGAGAGTCAGGAACATCTAAGTTCAAATCTCACTTCTGATGCTTACTGGTTGGGTGAACCTGGGAAAGTCACTTCACCTTAGTTGTCTCCAGTTTTCTCATCTATTAAATGAAGATAATTATAGCACCTACTTCCCAGGATTGAGAGATAATAGGAGCTTAGCACAGAGCCTGGCACATAGTAGATATTATATAAATGCTTATTCCCTTTCCCTTCCCTCTACACACACAAATGTGTGCATGTATGTGTGTGTGTGTGCGTGTGTGCATGTGTGTGCGCGTGTGTGCAGCTGGGTGCAACAGAAAGGACATTGGGTTGAGAATGCAAGAAATTTGGGCTCAAATTATAGTTTTGCTACTGGGCTACTTTAGCAAACATGGGCCACTTGCTTCACATTTTAGCCCTCAGCTTCTGTACCAAAAAGTGAAGCAGTTTCACTAGATAATATCTAAGGTCCCTCCCAGTACTAAATGCCATAGTATACCCTACACACCATAAGACAATGGTTTCATTTTTGCTTTCAAAGGATAGTAAGTGTAATGTATATATGCATACACACACACATACACACACACATATATGTGTGTGTGTGTGTATATATATATATATAATGTTCAAAACACCTTTAAAAAGACAATTATTAGTCACTGTTTTCTAGTACTTCTAGCAAGGGTAATTTTATTTCTAGAAATCATGTATGTATGACTTTCACTGAAAGCAATGCCTGTGGAATCTTGGCCAATGTAGTAAAAAAATGTAAAAATGATAGACTAGCTCTCTAATGGTAAAGTAAACAAGGATACTAAAGCAACTGTTAGGTATTGCCCCACCCCCACCCCATAAAGATATTTTCATAATCATTCATTCAATAACATGAATATTTCCTTTTATGATCTTAAGCAGATTTAGCCCAATAGTGAAAGGAGCTATGCGAACTTGCTGCTGTCCTTTAATTTTCTTATTCCATACTAAAATGGTAGTGCGACATATGGATGATGACCTATTTATCACCAATGCTCCATCCAAATCCCACCTCTTCTGCTCACTCTTCTCCTATGTTACAATTACCATTCTTCTGTCCCTCCTTTAGATGTTTCCTCTCCTTAATCATAGATGCCACAGGAGACTGGGGTTAGGGAGTGGGAAAGAAGGCAAGAGAAGACAAGGAAGGCTTTGCACACACTAAGTGGACTCATTGTAATGAACTCTTGGGAAGGCATTGACGAAAATCACCAGGATGAGCAGGCATAGATGGATAAGTTGATGCAATCAGCATCATCGGAAGAAACTCTCAAACAGGTAAGACCATGTATTCATTTGAGCTTTTAAAATATATTTTACTTTCCCCCAAAATACATGTTAAAACAACTTTTTAACATTTGCTTTCTACTTGAGTTTTAAGTGAAAAGAAAGTCCAGAAATAGAGAGGGGTAAAGTGAGACAAAGAAAGGAAAAAAAAGTGTTCTTATAGGCATAGCTTTAGATCCTAGATTCTAATGAAATTTGTTGCAGAAATTATTGTAAAGTTTCCTGCTCCTGAGCATATTCTTGCCATACATTTTGGAGAGTTACCTCCTTTCTTGGGTCTCCAAATATCACATAGTTTGATTGGGTGTCTGCATGTGTGATTATCACAGTTAAAGCTGTGGCATCTGTTTTGTTTTTTATATCTCAGAATAAAAGAAAAGCCAGTAGGTTTCCTTTATAGAAGTTCTTGGAACCATTCCAAGGATGATTTGTTGTTCAGCAACAATTCAGAGAAATCACCAAATTCCCATATATAGAAAACATATTCTCTGAGCCTATAATGTCATTGGAAATGACTCTGAAAGACATTTTTACAGTAGTTCAGTTGCCAAGAGTGGAAAAGTGTGACATAAGTTTAGTTATGGGAAAAAACAAGCTTAGTTACAGACAATTTATTATTTATTTTGGAAGAAAGTTCTGAAGGAAAATAAGAACTGCTGGCTAGACTATTTGGTAATATCACTAATGGACGAATTGTTTACAATTTTTTTTTCAATTAAAATGGCTGCTAGAGATGACATAGTGGTTAATGAGACACTGCAATATTTGGGAAATTATGCCTTCTCAGACAGTGCAATAAGATATAAAGAATAAGATGGCAGAGAAACTTGGAAGAAAAGAGAACAATATTTCTATGGATTTTATGTATTTAGCAAGCATTTATTAAGCACCTACTATATTCCTGGCACCATGCTAATTAGTGAGAATGCAGAAAGAAGAGCAAAACCATCCCTGACCTCAAAGAATGTCCCTCACATTCTAATGGGGAGAAGTTACACACACATAAGTTATAACATATAAATTCAAAGTAACTACAAAGCAATGACATTCAGTTTAATTCAGCAAATATATGTTAGTCTTCTATGTGCTAGGTACCCAGAACAAAAAAAGCCTATGCCCTAGAGCAGCTGACATTCTCTTAGAGAATGCTATACACATGTTTTTATACATGCATACATATATGCCGATAAATATCATATGAAAAGTGAAAAAGTGATAATAATCAGGGAGATCATGAAAGGTTGTTATAGGAGGCAGCACATGGAAAAAGCTTTAATTAGGAATCTAAGAATTCTGAGAGGGGAAGGTTAAGGGGTGAGTACGTTCCAGGCACGTGGGATAGACTGTGAAAAGGTAGGGAGGTAAGAGATGGAATGTTGAATCTGGGAAACAGGAAATAGGTAAGTTTGGCTATAATGTAGAGCAGATAAAAGGGAATAATGTAAAATTAATCTGGAGATGTATGCATGATCTAGACTGTGAAGGACTTTAAATGTCAAGCCAGAGTGTTTATGTTTTATCCTGGGGATACAGAAAGCCACTGATGCTTCTTGAGCATTGTGCTTTAGGAAGATTATTTTCAAAGCTTTGTGGAGGATAGAGTGAGGAGGGAAGAGATTGGAAGTAGGGAGACTAATTAGGAGACTATTATTTTTATCCTCAGGGAAAAGAGATAAGGACCTGAAGTCCAGTGGTGGCAATGTAGCTGGAGAGAAGGGGACATATGTAAGACATGGAGTGGAAGTAGACTTGGCAAGACTTGGCAGTTAATTGTTTGTAGGTGGAGGGTAAAAGATTGTGAAGAGTCATCAAGGATGACTAAAGGTCTGTGGGCTAGGAAGGATGTTGGTGTGCTCAAAAGAGATAAAGGTTTGGAGGAAGGTCAGGTATAGTGGAGAAGATAAGTTCCACTTTGGATATGTTGAGTTTGAAATGACTATGGAATACTCAGATGGAGATGTTCAGCAGGGAGATGGTGATACATAATTTTGGTGAGATTTGGAGAGATTAGGACAAGGTCTTTAAATCTAGGAATCATCTGATTTGAGATGATAATCTCACTGATCGTGTGTACTCTCTCTAAAGGTATACAGGTGGCAATTTGTCCACACATTCTCACCCTATGCAATTTTTAACCATGTCATCCCACAAATTCATCAAAAAAGATCTACCAAAAGGTTTTATCTTCTCCTTTTAACATTTCATAGATTGAGTTCACCAAGCTATTAAATTTATTCTCACTATATGACTGGCCCACCTCCTTTTCTGATTATTAATTTCCTGGAAGATACCTTTTCTACCACTTCCTGCATTTAAGTTCTCATGGGTATTTATGTAGCCTGTTTGTTGTGCCCAACATTGCATTTTGCACATCATCTATAATTTTAATTTTTTGGATATTGTGGTGCTCCATACCTTATAGCTAGACAGAATCACTGGGAGAATACCAGTATTAAAAAGATGGGTTTTTATTTTAGGAAGTAGCATGGTATATTTAAAAACACTGTACAATTTTTCAAATTCAGTCAAGTCCTCTGTCTTCCTTGATGAAAATATAAACAGGGAATGGAGGCTTCTGAGAATTATTTCTTTAGCAATTCATATTTTCACAGATACACAATTGACTTAATGGTGCAGAGAATGCAGACTTCACAGTCTTTACTGTATGTTGATGGTGAAACAAACAAGATTCCATTGTGCATTATGTCTAAAGGTCACACATGTGTGAGCACAGATGCCATGATTTGGCAGAGGTATGAGGAACTTCACCCTATAGGAAGTTACATGTGAGTTTTTAGCATGAGCTGGCCCCAATGTGGGAGCTATAAAAATGTTAGGAAAAAAAGTCTCATTAAGAATGAAATGGAGGAGATTGGAAGAAGAAAAATGAAAAGACAAAGCAGTGTGTAGGTCCTGCTAGAGAAGAAGCAGTGGTGGTATCCTCCACAACACCTTCTATTCCAAAAATGTCATGGTCTAGACTAGACCTTGAGGTCACAGGTTCCCCACCTGTGATCTAGAGGTTGTACAAAAGACTGGGGCTGATAGACATAAAATGATTTGCTCAGGGTCACAGAGCTAGTAAGTGTCTAAGGATGGAGGGTACACATGCTATGTATGGGTAATTGAGTCTAATCAAGATTTTACAGAAATGAGAAACTATTAATGCCTTCTTGATCATGTTTTTTGTTATTAATAACATCTGTGAATGTTTTCAGTCATTTGGAATCTTCTCTTCCAGATATCCCTTGAGTTTTTCTAAACATATTGTTTCCTACGTGGTTATCTTCATGTATCCTTAGTCTAACTCACTTTCTCTCTCCATCTTTGTCTTTTAATGCCATTTCTACTTGTTGTCTTAGCACATTTAGAACTGAAATATTAGACATTAAATGGTTTGGTTCCATTGTCATTAAGGATAAAAATAACCTGTTATTGAGATTCTGACAGATTTGTTCATTTTTCATCTGTTTATTAACTTTCTTCCAGTTTTACCTTGAAATGCTCTTGGGATGACCTGATTTAATTAGACCTCACATGAAGCTTTCCGCATACTGGTTCTTCCTCTACCATTCTTCACAGCTTTTTGAGATGATGTTATTTATAAATAACATGAGGGAAACAATGTGTTATATCAATGGTAAGAAGAAGCTGGAACAAAGTCATTTTTGCAGAATTATTTTAAAATATATTTTATTTATATCTTTTGTCTTCCCCCAGTAACCCTCTCTCTCCCTCCTCCCAGAGAGCAATCTTTTATTATGAAGAATTTTTTAAAGAAAAAGAGGAAGAAGAAAAAAACTCAGCCAAACTGTTAGATTCATAGAAAGAAATTGATATGTGTAAATATTTCACACTCATGGTCCTCTTACCTCTGCAAAGTTGTGGGGAGAGATTTCTTTTCAAAACTCATCTTTGGGACTAGGCTCTCTTTAATTTTGCAACATTCATTTTTTATTAACTTGTGACTATTTTTTCAGTTTGAATTTTTGTAGTCAATGTGTGTAGTTTTCTTTGCTCTGTTTACTTTACTTTGCATCTGTTCCTCTAAGCCATTCCATGCTTCTCTGTGATATTCACTGTACTTGTCCTTTCTTCCAGCACAGTACTATTTCATTATGTTCATGTAACATACTTTGTTTAATTATTCTCTAATATTCTCTATTTTGTTTCTAATTCTTTGATACTATAAAAGTGCTACTATACATATTTTGATGTATACAGTCTTTTATTTTTTAACCAATGACCTCCTTTGGTGATTGATAACACCTATAAGTAGAATCTGTGGGCTAAAATGTCTGGTTTTTTTTTATCCATTTTGTTTACATAATTTAAAATTGCTTTCTAAAATGGTTATAGCAATTCACTGCTTTACCAACAATGTGTTAGTGGGCCTGTCTTGTCACAACCTGTTCAACGCTGACTATTTCTATCTTTTGTCGTCTTTGCCAATTTGCCGGTGTGACGTGAAAGCAAGAAAGCATGTGTCCCTGGATCATAAAGTCCGTGGCAAAGAGTTCAAGTGTAAGGAAACTGGAAAGGTAGGAAGAGGCCAAGTTATGTAGCTTTAAATGCCAAACTGACATTTTATACTTGATCCTAGAGGCAATGGGGAGTCACCTGAATTTAGTGAGTAGAGAGGTGACATGTAGCTTCCCTGAAGTTTTCCTCCTGGTCTCTTCTTTAGTGTTCCAAGTTACTACTCCTGGAGACCTTTGCCATGGATAAAGAATCATCTCTCTTGCTTTGCAAACAGCCTGAAGGACATCCAGACTAACTGGGATTTTCAGGCCATAACAAATTGGAGAGGCATTCTATCTCTCCCTGTCCTACATGATGAAAGCTAACGTTACTATCTCAACTCTCAACCCAAATAATCATTATTTTCATTAATAATGAAAAGCACTGTCTTGCATTCAGGCAGACCTGGGCTTAAGACTTACATCTGATACACACTAACTTCTCAGGCAACTCTCTACAATGCTCAGTTGTAAAGCAGTTGCTTATTTGCATTGGTGGAGGATATTTCCTCGTAGGGAGCTCCCTATGGCAACAAAATCACAGGTTCTGTCAAAATATAATTAGGAAACATTTTTGAATGCTTACTGTGCCTATATTAAAAACTATGGGAAATGCAGAGCAGTATGGTAGACAGTATGCATAGGTAGAAACAATTACAAGTCACAATCTCTGCCCTTTATGTAGGTAACCCCTGTTCCAAATTTCAGTGGTATGGGACTCTCTCCTTATTGGTGGAGATGAAGGCCCTGCCTTAAGTGAGACACAGGGAGGAGTTGTTAACAGGTTAGAGAGTTCCCACCTTTGTTTCTCTGGGTACTTTTGGCTTCCAGATTTGAGAAGATGGGAGAGGCCTACTCCATTTCAGGTTGCTGACAGAAAAGACTGGGAGGAGCTGGCATTCTCCATCATATCCCTATCTTCAGCTTGTTACACTAGGAACTTTAGAAGAATTTCCCCTTGGGGGAGATCAAGGACAATCTCTCTTGGTTTTGCTGAGTTATCTTGCTTCCAAAAGGAGAGCTCCTGTACCCTGTTTTGTCTGGTATATCTTCTCCTATGTATACCTTCTTTGATTTTTGTTTTGCTATGGTTTGGATAAATGGGTTTCTTTGCTTTTTTCACTATGCTTGTCCATTGTGGAACTGGTATTTAGTGGGAAAGAATACAAGCCTTGGATTACAGACCTTGAACACAAACCTGGGTCCCCCTTCCCTGAATAATGATGATGAAATGATCGGAAGTTAGCTCAAACTCAATCATATCTCCAGACTAACAATATTTAAGGGAACAAATAGGTATAATTCTGAACTAGCACCCCCTTTCTCTGAGGAGAGTGGAATAGCCCCTAACCCTAAGCTCCTGCTTCCTTTCTTGGCAGGAATAAAAGTATTCTTTAGAGAAGGCTAAGGGGATAATAGCCCTCACCACTGGTGGGTTACTCTACACATAGGGCTCACTCTTTTCCTATGTACATTTATAATCTAACTGGGAAAACAATGGGTCACGTGGATGAACATTCCCACTGTACACCCCTCTCTCCCCAGCTACTGAAGAACACTTACAAGACCACAAGAGTAATTAATGGAGACAAATCAAGGCCATAAGTTACAAAGGGTGGTAAAGTAGAGGAACACTCTGAGTTGGGTAAGGTAAAAATTTCCTGGAGAAAGGGAGTTTGGGGTGGAAGTTTGAAGGCCATGGCTTAGAGAAGGAGAGGGTAAAAGGGATCCCAGACAGAGGGAATGCAAGGTGGAAAAAAACAAAAGTGTTGAAGAGCTTGATCTCAACCCCATTCAACACTTTGAACATTTCCAATATTTCAGCTCTTTTCAGTGACTGGAGTGAAGACAGAGAAGGCACTGGTATCAAACTGGTGTGTGTCTCAAAGAGATGAGTAGGTACAATGGAAGATAACAGTCAAGATTCAAAATGATTTTGACAGGCAGAAACATGACAGATAGTCTCTTCTCAAGTCATATAATAAAGGATACTCAATTCAACAAGCATTCATTAAGTTCCTGCTATGAACTTTACAGATTACAAAGGGGTCTACATACATTGTCAAGTCATAGAGCATACATTATGTGCCTGCTGTGTGCCAGTCACTGTAAACATTGAGGAAACAAAGAAAGGCACAAAACCCCATTATCTCATGTGATCCTCAAAATAAATGTATTAGGCATTAAAGGCATTATTACATTCATTTTATAGATGAGGAAACTAGGCTTAAAGATGTGGAAACTGAGGCTAAGATGTGATTTGTTCAAGGTTATGCACCTGGTGAATGTTGGAGGTGGAATTCAATCTCAAGTAATCATGGGGTTAGCTTACTTCCAGCCATGTTGTCTCAGAGCTTGGTACTGTGTGATGAAAAAAAGTCTCCTAATTGGTTGTAGAGCTAGAAGACATAAAGAGTCTGAGAATGCTGAACCAGAACTGAGTGTGCATACAAAAGGATGACCTGGTCATCTCTCTCTTTCTTTGGTAGGTGGCTGTGATGGTGGCAGGACTACTTTGACCTGATTCCCAGAGTCAGTTGGGGCTGGGAGGATGGCCCCCATGTGCTATCCTATTACAGCAGCTGCGAGTACTTCTTGAATATTATGTAATTGTTCTTCTTGCTTTGACTTCTGTTTAGTAAATGTTTTTAGTTGAGTTAATGTAGTTATCTTGGCTGATTTGTTAATAGGAAATATACCTGAGGGAGCTCATGAGCTAATAGTGTTAATAGGAACAGTTACTCACCATGGTTCTTCCTAGAATCCTGAGAATAGTGAGTTGTAGGAATCCCTGTGACCTTAGTGTTTACCCATTTGTTAGATTATAATCTAACTTCTGCATGTCATGAGATAGATAGGTAGAGTAAGAGATTTCCCTGACACTGCCCCGTAGGGAAATAGTGCAGCCAGGATTTAAATTTATGAAATCTGACTCAGACCCCACTCCTGCTCTTCTCCTTCCATACACTGCCTCAGAAATTCCATGCCCTTAGAGGACTCACCACTCCCCGTTGCTAGTGCCAAATGAACACCAAATGAGACATTCTAAAGGCATGACTTGCAAATCAAATGGAACATGGCTCAAATTAACCAAGTCATAAACCTAGCAGCACTTTTATAACACGAGATTTTAGTAGTACCCCTTGCCTACTTTGCAAAGAAAATTATCATGTCTGTTATTTAAATAAATAACTATATGTACATCCATATGTGTGTTTCTTTATATGTGTGTATGTATATGATTGATTGATATTCCTTCTGAAGTTTTGAAGACTGTACTCCATTCATAGATTTTTAATCTTGGGGGAGGGCATGATACATAAAAGGATGTATTTATGCCTCAAGATGCTATTATCATGCTGACCTAAAGAGTCTGAGGATTTCCATCAGACTGAATACAGTTTATTTTATTATCAATGTCATAATACTAAAATGGTTCTTTCTAAAACATAGTAAAACTTCAGACACCCAGACATATGCTGGATGGTACCACTTGTCGGATGTTGTTTACTCAGTTGTTTGTGACCCCTGACTCTTCATCACCCCTTTTGGGATTTTCTTGGCAAAGATACTGGAGTAGTTTGCCATTTCTTTCCTCAGTTCATTTTACAGATAAGGAAACCAAGGCAAACAGGATTAAATGACTTGCCCAGGGGTCACACAACTAGTAAGTATCTGAGACCAGATTTTAATTCAGGAAGATGAGGCTTCTGGCACTCTATCCATTGCAGCACATAGCTAAAACTTTTGTTAGGACTGGGACAGGATCCATTGGACACACGTGAAGTATTCGTTGGGAGGTACGTCAAGTGCAATAGGTGAGAAGCAATTGTTAATTGACTGATAACTGAACATTTGAAGAAAAGGTCTTAAGGACAACAAGGGCCAGAACTTGGATGAGTTCCAACTGGGACACAGGTACAAGATGAAGAGAAAAGATTGTGGTCCAAGTGTAGCAATGGAGTGGAAAGGCTGAAGAATCTTTTATCATGGAGGATTTCCATGTCCAAAGGCTGATATTAATGTGTTAACTACAAATCACACAAAATTACACAAATTTACACAAATTACACAAAAAAAGACACAGAGGATAGGGATGGGGAAATTACCTAAGGGAGAACTGTCCATACGCTGAAGAAAGGGTAAGGTAGCACTTATAGGTTTATGGGTGCTTTTGGGTGGTGGTGTTCATACCACTGTGAGTTATGCAAAAACTTTGTTAAGTTCAGAGCCTACATTGGTTCTTGCCTTGGTAGGCTGCTAAAATTAAACTTTGCCAAATATTTGTCATAAAGAGTCCAAGTTATTCTGTGTCTCTGGGGAAGGAAATAAGGAGGGAGAAGGCCATAGCTACATAGAAGGCTAATAACTATGAGTGACATAACCTTTGAATTTCAGCTACTAAAAATGATAAAAACTATGAAAAATCATAAAAAGACATTTCTCTGTTCGCTTGAGCAGAGGATTTAGGATAATAATACAACTTTTTGTTGATGGTCCAGGGCTATTCTAAGAAATAATTGTTGACATTTAAATATACCTTAAGGTTCAGAAAGCACTTGGCATACATTAACTTATTTGGTCCTATCAACAGCACTGTGTTGTTGTGAATTAAGTGCAACTCTTACGATTCTCGTTTTACAGAGGAGAAAACTGAGGTTTTGAGAGTTAAGTGACTTGCCTAGGGTCGGTTGGTGGTTGGCCTTCATTCTCGAAGAGGACCAAAATGACCTTACCATGATAAAGGGAAATTTCAGAGTGTCCAGCTGTAGCTGATCAGACCAATACAAGCTCGAAATGCTCTACCACAGGTTGGGCACAGATAGTCCGTGTGAATACTCCAGATCTGTGCATCCTGCATTCCTTTGAGCTGTTTCTATTCTGCTTTGCTCATAGAGCACAGCACCTTCTCTGATGTGGGTACACCATGCTTAGTGGTCCTGTACCAGTGTCTCCCATGTCACACAATCTCTTGAGAGTGTCCTTGTATCGCTTCTTCTGACCATTGTGTGATCACTTGCCCCATGCGAGTTCTCCATAAAATAGTCTTTTTGGCAAGTGTAAGTTTTGCATTTGAACAATGTGGCCAGGCCATCAGAGGTGCGCTCTCTGAAGCATAGTTTGAATGTTTGGCAGTTCAGCTTAAGCAAGGACCTCAGTGTCTGATACTTTATCCTGCCAGGTGATCTTCAGAATCTTTCTAAGACAATTCAAATAGAAGTGATCCAATTTCCTGCCATGGCGCTGGTGGACTGTCCAGGTTTCATAGGCATAAGCAATGAGGTCAGCACAATGGCTCTGTAGACCTTCAGTTTGGTAGTCAGTCTAATACCTCTTCTCTCCCATAGTTTCCTTTGGAGTCTCCCAAACACTGAGCTAGCTCTGGCAGTGCATATGTCAACCTCATTATCAATTTGTATATCCCTGGAAAATATGCTGCTGAGGAAAGAGAACTTATCCACAGCATTCAACACTTCTCTACTTTCTGTAACTGGTGGTTCCACATACGGATGGTGTGGTGGTGGTTGATGGAACACCTGTTTTCTTGACCTTTTTAGGTCAAAATTAGCATAAGCAGCAGAGAATTAATCCATACTTTGTTGCATCTCAGCTTCAAAGGTTGCATTGAGTACACAATCATCTCACTCAGCTAGTAAATACCTAAGGCAGGTTATGATCTTCAGGTCTGTTGTTTTTTTAATGTGCTAAAGTTGTAGTTTAGAATTAGTAGTTTAGAAGGAATAGATGTTGATAAAATGGGACATAGGGTAGGATGGATACTAAACCCCAGAGTGTTTCTGATACTTGCTTTCTTGAAAGAGGCTTAATAGTTTATAATTCTCATAGCAATTCAATTCACTTAAATTCAATTGGGTAAACACTTACTTAATAACAATAGTAGCTAACATTCATAAGATGTTAAGGTTTGCAAAGCACTTTATAATACATGTTATATCTTGTGGTCCTTATAACAACCTTGGCAGGTAGGTAGTGCCTATTATGCATAGAGCACAGTGCTAGGTAATAGAGATGCAGTTGTGAGCAAACTATGATCTATATATTCTCAGATCTATCACTTCCTATTTATCCCCACTGTTACTACCAGTCCCTCATTAATATGTGCTTGGACTATCTTAATATCTAAAAAGTTTCCTAAAAAGCTTTTCTGTCTCCTTTTTTCCTCTTCAGATTCCTTCCTCTCTAATTCTATATTAAAACTCTCTTTATGTGTTCTTCCATAAGATTAAAAAAATCTGTGAGTGAAGCATGATCTTCAAAATGATGGAAGAAACATGATAGAATACAGAAGAAAATGATGGAAAAAACAGCATTAAGAGGAAATTAGACTACAAGGTAGGCAAAGTGATAACAAGAGAGCTTTTGGAAGGTGCAAATGAATTATGTCCCAGTTTTCTGCAACTTAGACACAGATGATATCAGAAACATTGTTGAGGTGATGATGTTTGAGAAATCATGAACATGAGGTTACAAGAAATTCAAATATCTAGATATCCAAATATAGAAAGAATTGAGTTGAATTTATGAGAATATGAGTCATTCCTCAGTTCTTGTTGGGTTGTCCTTTGTTCTTGAAGAGGACTGACATCCCCAATTGATAAATGGTCAAAGGGAATGAATAGGTAGTTTTCAAAAGAAGAAAACAAAGTTATCTTAGTGATATGGAAAAGTGCTCTAAATCACTATTGATTAGAGAAATGCAAATTAAAACAACTCTGAGGTACCACCTTACCCCTCTCAAATTGGCTAATGTAACAGAAAAGGAAAATGACAAATGTTGGAGAAGATGTGGGGAAATTGGGACACTAATGCACTGTTGGTGGAGTTGAGAACTGATCCAGTCATTCTGGAGAGCAATTTAGAACTATGCTCAAAGGACTATAAAACTGTGCAGACCTTTTAAGACATCAACACCACTACTAGATCTGTATCCCAAAGAGATCAAATAAAAAGAAAAGAGACCTTATATATACAAAAATATTTATAGTAGCTTTTTTGTGGTAGCAAAGAATAGGAGGTTGAGGAGATGCCCATCAATTGTGGAATGGCTAAACAAGCTGTGATATATGATTGTAATTAAATACTATTGTGTTAAAAGAACTACTGAGCAAGATGTTTTCAGAAAAACCTGAGGAGACTTATATGAACTAATGTACAGTGTAATGAGCAGAACTAGGACAACATTGTACACAGTAACAGCAATATTGTGTAATGATCAAGTATAAATGACTTAGTTACTTGGTTATTCTCAGCAATAAAATGATCCAAGCCAATTCCAAAGGACTTATAGTGAAAATACTATCCACCTTCAGAGAAAGAACTGATGGCATCTGAATGCAGATCAAAGTACTTTAAAAAAAACCCACTTTATTTTTCTTTTTTGGTCTGTGTTTTCTTTTGCAACATGGATGATATGGAAATGTTTTGCATGACTGTACATATATAACCTATATCAAATTGCTTGCATTCTCAAGGAAGGGTGAGAAGAGGGACAGAGGGGAAGAATTAAAACTCAAAATTTTAAAAATTGAATGTTAAAATATATTTTACATGTAATTGAAAAAAATATAAAAATTCCTCCTTCCCTTTCATCCAAATAAGACTAGAGATATACAGATTTTCTAATTTTAAATAGGGGAAAGAGTGGAGTTTTGAAGCTGTGGACTTATAAACTTGATGTTAATTCTCAAGAAAATTCTAGAATGAAGTATTAAACAGAAACTTCTTGAGCAGTTTGAGAAGAGAATGAAGTCATTGCTAGAAGTCAATACATGTTTGATAAAAAAAACCCTTATAAACTCATTTCCATTTTTAATAAGGTTACTAGATTGGTAGAGTAAGAGAATTCCTTGGACATGGTATATATCGATTTTAGCAAAGTACCAGTGATATTCTTTTGGATAAAATCTCAAAATGCAAGTTAAATGAAGCACTGATGAAAGGTAGCAAAGTGTGGAACTTGGAGTCAAGAACCTGAGTTTGAATCCTGCCTCAGATTCTTACTAGCTGTATGACTCTGGGCAAATAATTTACCCTTTGTTTGCTTTAGTTTTCTAATCTGTAAAATGGGAATAACAATAGCATTTAACTTCCAGGATTGTTGTGAGGATCAAATGAGACAAAAAAAATAAAGTCTTATATAAATCCTAATTAAGAGATGATGAAGCTCACAGATGGGTTGACAGGTATTATTAAAGAGTGCTGATTAACAGTATTTGTCCAATAAATAGGGTGAGGTCTTCAGACCAGCGACATAAGGTCCTTCCTTCCTTCTTTTTGTCCCATTAACCAATGATTTGAATAGAGACTTAGGAGACAGGATTATCAAAGTGACAGGTGATAGAAAGTCATGATACAAAGCAGGTGGGTAAAATGACAGATGACAGAGTCACATCTGGAACATATGTTCAATTCTAGGTACCATATTTTAAGAAGTGAAGCAAATTTGAGGTTTTGATTCCATTTAGATATCAACACAGGAGCCCTGCATATGAATCTTGGTGTGGCCATTTACCAGCTCAGCCATGTGCTCTCAGGCAAGTAACTTGTTTGGGCTTTAGTTTCCTCCTTTGTAAAGTAGGGATAATTATACTGTCCCCATGATCCCCAGAGGATGGTTGGGAAGATTATGGCGCTTAAAGTAATCTGTAAATCCTGAAGTCCTCCACAAAAGTAACCTGGCGTACCATGAAAAGAGAAAGAACTTTGACAAGGGAAACAGTAACAGGGAGGGGAGAGACATGCAGGAAGCAGAATGGCAAGGTATCTGGAAACCAGGTCATGCCAGGAAATAAGGGGAGGTTTTGTTAGAAAAGAAGATTAAAGAACATAATAATTTTTTAAATAATCAGGGCCTATGACAAAGTAAGACTTGATTTACTATGTTTTGTTCTAGAAGATAGAAACTGTGCCAAAGGGAAGAAATTACAGGGTAGCATCTTTTGATTTAGTAAATGAAAAGTTGTTTTAATAAATAAAATTGTTCAACAATGGAATATATTGGCTCATAAAGTAAGCTGCTCATTTTTGAAGACTTTGAACAAAAACTGATTATCTCTCTGGGTTGGAATAGAAGAGATTTTTGCCCTGGGAAGAAGGTGAACTAGATAGCTTCTATGACCCTTTCCAATCGCCAAGGCTCCCTGAGTCTATGAATATTTGCAGGCATTTGTTTGTATCCCTGCCCTGCCCCTCATTCCAAATGTCTTGTACACACACACATATACATATATGTATATATACATATATAAACATTAGCACATCAATAGAAATACATTGCTATTGTACAGATAGAGGGAGAAAAATATAAAATAATGGCAAATCTTTTGGTGTTTTAAAAAGTCTTTTTTAGCATTATAGCTATTAAGATGTTGAACAGTTACTATAGGAGGCCATGAACTCTATTCATGCTCATCAAACATTAGCTTAGGATGGATTAGATGTCATTCTCCATAAAAGCAGCAGAGTGGACAAAGAAGTTCTTCAAAATCTCTTTCAGACAAATAATTTCCTGATAAGAGAATTATTATGCTTCGGTTGAACTTTTTATTAAAGTATAGAGAGTAAAAATGATTGGTAGTGAATGCTGTTACAATCACAGCCAGAGGGCACTCTCAAATAAGAAAACATTTTTTTAAGGTATATAACTGTCTGTCAGTCATAGATTTGTATTTATTCTAACATGATACTTCCATATATAAAACTTTTTGAGGACAAATTTATAGGATTCTTCTAGACCTGACAGTGCTTTTCTTTCTACTCATCTAATTTAGGAAATACAGAGGTTTGACCCAAGAGAACAGTCCTGGTTTACATTTTAGTAAAAATGTTACTCAGGCAGACACTTTGGTTAGGTATAATGAAGAATGCTGCTTTTTTTTCATTTTATAGCCATTAACTTAGCACTCAGCCAAGAAATGTTATTCAATGTCAGACTTTAAGGGCCCTGTTTCTATCTTAACTCACCTTCCCAGGGAGAGACTGTAAACCAAAATAACATGACATATACATAAAACCCCCCATATTTTCTTTCCTAATTCCTTTTTATCTCAGACATTCATTTAGCACTTATTCAAATTTATCTAATGATATTCTTTGGGCATTAGAACCACTGTCTCTCTTCACAGGATATAGTCCATTCCTCTTATGATTTTAGTCTTTTCAGTTGAGAGATCCCATTGCTCATTTCCTCCCTTCCTGTACTTTCTTTGCCATCTAGTTACTCAATGCTAGACTAATTTTTAAAGTCCTTTTCTGCGTGCGTGCGTGTGTGTGTGTGTGTTTGGGTGGGGAAGGGGTGGAAGAGATTGTATTTCTTTCCTTGATACTACATTAAAAATACTTCACTTGCTTCTTCCTAATAGCTCTTGAAACATTTTTATCTAGTGGTTGTCTTATTTTTTGGTTTTCTATTCACATAATTACAGATTTGTCATTCCCCTTCTGTAAAATCTTATTTGTACCTTGGAGTTAATTGGGAAATTTTTCACAAAATTTGGTCACTGAGTGAAACTTTGTGGAGTGAAATTCTGGAGGGAAGGGAGCTCTTTGTGCCACCGCATGGCTCATGGGTTTGAATTGGGCACAAAGTAGAATCACTCTTCTGTAAAAAGGAAGATAATGACTGACCTATATACCTTACTTGGTTGCTATGAGAATAAAACGAAATAATGCATGTAACAGTAAAATATATGTTTGAAGACAAAGTGCTATATAAGTACATAGTTTATATTTTTGGCCTTGAATACTGTATAACAACTCTTAATTTCATGAATACTTTGCTGTAGCCACCCAAATGTACTTGCCATCCCCTCAATACGACTTGGTCTTTTCTACCTTTTTATCTTTCATGTCCACCATTATCCTGTAAGAACATGCTTCCTGGCCATCTTTACAAACTCATGCTCTTCATTTCCCTCATAATCCAACTACAGAAATCACCTTCTCAAAGAGGTTTCCTTGATTATATTAAACCACATTTTGTGTGCCCTTGTTACTTACACATAAATCTATTACAATTTATGTAGTATATTCCTGGAAAGCTATAATGTGAATTTATGCACGTTGAATTGTATACACATTAATGTTTTAAATGTATTATAGGAACTCTGGTGATACTTTGCTATAATTAAAGTAACTATCTCTTAATGTATTAAACGTGTGTATTTTTAGAAAGATGAATATATGGCATTATTTCTACTAACAGCAGATGGTGCAGGAGATAGAATATTGGGTCTGGAGTCAGGAAGACCTGAGTTTGAATCAGACTTCACATACTTCCTGTGTGAGTGGAGGCAAGTTGCTTACCTTAATTCACTTAACTTGGTTTCTTCAAACGTAAAAGGAAATAATAAGAGCACTTATCTCCCAGGGTGGTTGTAAGGATAACATGAGATAACAGACAATACCTGGCATATGGTAGGTGCTATATAAGTGTCAGCTATAATTATTGTTATTATTAATCACCTATAAATCACAGGTACTTAATATATTTACTTATAGCAACTAACAGCATATAGGAGGTAGTCAATGAGTGTTGTGATCAGTGATTCCTGATTATGAAACAGAGGCTAATAATAAAAACTCTTAAGAGTTTTCATTTTGTGACCATTAAGAGCATCACCATTGACTATATACCAACCCCCCCCACAAAGTGTAATACAACATAATATTTTTTGTTCATAAAATGTACAGTTGTGTTCTTTTTCATCTCAGCAAGCAATTCTTTATAACTCCTTATAAATGTATCATATCTTGCTTTTTTATTTTACATAATATTCTCAATTTTAAAGAATAGAGACAGCAATGGTAGCTATTATGTAATATATCATAGAGTCAAAACATATTATATAGTATTACATTCTTATATAAAGTAATTATATACAGAGTGTATGAGGTGTTCCAGGAGAACCAGCACCTCTGGTGGGAGGACTTGCTAAGTCTTTTTCAGGGTTGCTCATCCACCTTTGGTCTCCACCTTTCACCCAACTCTCACCTGTGGCTCCAAGAAGCTGTAGTATGTGCAGTGACTACACCATGGTAAACCATCTCAGAGACAGGTTGAAGGTAACTGACAGACCTCAAACTCAATGTGAGTTATAGAGGGATGTGTGCCCTAAGCATGTGAAGCCTTCCTGAAGTAGAATGCGAAGATAAGAATAATTTGTTCCAGTGGCCATGAAGATGGCTCAGGAAGGTGCTTTGAAACTCTTAGGGGTTGGTTAGACATTGAAAATGCCAAGGTCATCCACTTTATCCTGAGCCATCGCTAGTTGTCTGGACAAACCACTGGTCTCAAGGACTCTGGAAGAGAGAAGGAAGCTGATAACTTTGTGTAACTCTGTCTCACTTCAATCCAATTCACCTATGAGTCATGACATCCCCTGAGATGTCATTGGGCCTCTTTAAAAACCAAGGACAAACCATAACAACAAGAAGTATATACAATAATGCAGACTTTTTTTTTTTAAAGGATTTGAGTTATTTTATTAGTGAAACTCTTAAAACGGATGATGTAGGGTAAGGGGGCAGTAGTGCTACCAAGTCTATATATGGATAATATTTCTAATATAATAATATTTTTGAGAAGTTGACCATGGGCAAACGACAATACCGTTGGGCTACATTTTCTTCACTTTTAAAATACCCTTCCACCTCTCAATCTATGATCCTAAATTCATTACAAATAAGTCTAGATTTTTGTTTCTTTTTCCCTTTGAAAAGGGGTTGTTACAATCTAATACATGGGAAAAAAACAAGCACGCATATGACTAAACTGCGAGATAGAATGTGATAGACGTAAGAGGAAATACAGACAAGGTGTTCTCAAAAATTTTGAGTAGAGAAAGAGTATTTTCAGAGGAATGGGCAATTGGCTTTAGGACAGAAAAGAAGATATTTTAAGTTTTTCTTGGGATTTTGTTGGCTGTTACTAAATTCTTCATGCTAAAGATCATCTCTCCTCTTTCTTTTGCCATGTCTAGACTTTTTATTTTAACCTGTCTTAAGACAAAAGGAAAAGTGACTTTAACTGAATTTGATTGATCTTGTGTCTCTTCCTCTACTTAGAGGCTCTAGGCCTAGGAAAAGTGGTACCAGCTTTCAGGCCTGAGAGATCTGTAAGTGGAAGGGCTGAGGAGGAGGGTATCTAGTTGCTGCCCATGTACTGCCACACGACATTCAACAGTTCAATTAGATAAACCTTTATTAAGTGACTGCTACCTACTCTGGGAAAGGGGCTATACTTGCTACCAAGCAAAAAAACCACAATAAAACCAAAACAGGACTGGGGGGGTGGGGGGTGGCAGGGACCGGAGGGCAGCTAGGTTGTAGACAGAGACCTCGACTTGAAGTCAGGAAGATCTCACTTCAAATTCAGCCTTCCTCACTAGGTGTGTGACTTTGGGTAATTCACTTAATATTTCTCTTCACTTATATTAATAACAATAGTTGGGGCACAGTGGATGGAGCACTGGGCAGGAGTCAGGAAAACTCTTGCTTAAGTCTGGCCAGTCACTTAACTCTATCTGCCTCAGTTTCCTCATCTGTAAAATGAGCTGGAGAATGGCAAAACCACTCCAGTATCTCTGCCAAGAAAAACCTCTCAAACGGGGTCACAGATTGTCAAATGCGACTGAAAAATCACTGAAAAAACAATAGCTAGTCTTTGGTACTTCATGGTTTGCAAAGCACTTTACAAATACATTGTTTCATCTCCACAACTTTCTAGTAAGGTAAGTGCTACTGTAACCAAGTTCGACGGGCTGTGGCGAGGATCCAAGGAGGTATCCTATGCAAACGGATCCGCACACCTGCAAGGGCTGTGGTAAAGCCTAGAGACGAGGACGAGGATGAGGAGGAGGAGGAGGATGACGACGCAGACTGCGCTCCCCGCGACCCCACGTGGGGCTTTCTTGGCCAAGCTGCAGGCGCGGTCTGCCGGCCTTCTCCGTTCCACTTGGCAGATGAGGATCACTAAGCGGAAGGCAGAGATGGGGGCCGGGGTGCGGACCGCCGGGGTGAAGCCGTGGAGAGACAGCCGGACTGCGACTTGGGGCCGTGGTGCGGACTAACTGCTGGGCCAAGAACCTTTACAGTCTGGTGAAGCCTTCCGCCCCCTCCTCCGCATAAATACATAGGATTACAAAGGAAACGAGATATGCTGAAGTAAGCGATTACAGCGGTTTAGAAATAAAAAGGTCCAGGGCCTCCGGGTTTGGAAGTCTGCAGGTTTTTCAGGGGAGGGGAGGAGGGTGGGGGCGGGGAAAGGGCGGTTTCCGCCCAGCCATTTCCTGTCCTCTAGGGGGCGGCCCAGCGGCCGAGGCCTTCGTCATCCAGGGCCCAGCGCTTTCTCTTTGACTCCCTGCCCACCCTCGTCATTTCTATCATGATTTGCAGACGTGGGCCCAGACGGGTCGGCTAATCTGGCTCCAACCTCCCGAAGGCAGAGGCGGCTCAGAATTGCCCCACCGCCCGCAGTACCGGTGCCCTCCGGGCGGCGAGGCCCGAAGTGCCATCTGCCCCTGCGCGAGGCGCGGGGCTCTGGGCGTGAGCCCCCGCTTCCCGCTCAGCGCCACAGACCGTGGCACGCATGCGCGCGGAGCCGTTGTAGGACTGACAGCCCGAGCCCTCGCCTGCGCAGATGACAGCTAAACGCCGGGCCAGGGCCGGGGCGTGGAGGGCAGCGGGAGCCTGCCTTTCGGCGGGCTAGAGAGGCCCCGGAATCTCCAACACCCTCAGAAGAGCATCGCCCCCTGAAATCCGGCCTCTCCCACCGCCTTAACCACTAGACTCCCTGCTGTCACTGTCACTTGAGCTCAAACAACCTCGAACAGGTAGAAACCTGGAGGTGCCGGTGGGGGGCGGTGTCTCCGCCCGGCCCACGAGATGAGCGCCGGCTTAACGGCCCCGGGGTGACCTTTGCTCCGCCCCTCCCCCTCCCCCGCCTTTACCCCAGCCCCGCCCAGGCCTGGATAACAGCCCCGGGGCGACCGTTGCCCCGCCCTTCTCCCTCCTCCCCCAACTTCCCTCCCTTTCGCCTCCTGTTTTTAATCTCTTTCTCCCTCCTCACTCTTTCATCCTTTTTCTCTCTGTTCCCTTTCCCACTTTAACTTTCACCTCTCGCTTGGTGTTTCACCCACCCTTATCTTTCCTCCTAGCTTTTTTCTCCTTCCTTTTTTTGGTACCCAACCAGGGAAACTGCTCTCTGCCTCTGCCTCCCAGAGTGGAGCTAATAGGATAGAATATTCTGCTTCTCCCTGAATTGGAAAAGAAGACCGTGAACGTCCAGGCTGCGCATCCCCAGGCCACTCGGATGGGGTGGGACAAGAGGATCAAAGCTGGTCCTTTCCCCTTTTCCTTCCCTATCAGATACGTAGTCCTAGTCCTTGGTGATTTCAAACTCTCCCTCTCACCGCATATTACTAGGTGATGATGAACAACTCGATGCCCTTGAGAACTCTCGACTATTATGATAATAGCATTTATATTGCAACTGAATTAGGTTATGTTACCTCAGCTTGAAGAATCAGGGAACTCTTCTACCAAGAGAAGACAATCAACATTGCTCAAGCTGTTAACAGTCACATCATCCTTTCCTTTGGTATCGTTGTAGAGTGGTTAGACGCCACCAGGAAGGGTTTCTTATCTTGAGTTCAGAAAAACAAAACAGTTCACTTGGGACCAGTCCTATAGACCTTTGGTCAATTAGGGATTTGGGCCATTTCTAATCTCATCTTTGTAGATACTCAACTCATATTCTTATGTGATATTTTTTCCTTCCAGAGAAGTAGGTAGCAACCCATCCATTCCTGCCCATTTCAAATATTCTAAACATATATATCCAGTCTTCACAATTCTTTAGGTCTGGACCACTAAAGCACTTCACAGACCACTGTGAAACGGTTGTGTTCAAGAGGGCCTATTCCTATTCATTTGGAATGCATATTTGGCTATCTTTCCTAGTCCAATGTCAGTCAATTTCCTGATACCCCTTTTGGCTCCCTTGGTTATAAAGGATGTTTTTCCTTAATTAGAGGAAGGGTTCTAGTGCTATGTTATTTATCAGGAGGCAAGCTTGCAAGTCAAAAGTATTCTGTACCAATCAGTCATCCTTATCTCAGGCAATTCCACTTAGGGAATATCAGATCATATATTACAGTAACCTCTTAACCAACCATATCTGTCATTTTCCATTTTTGGCACTCAGTGTTATACTTGTACCCCCAGTATATTGTTTCATCATGAGCCTACATAGATCTCAGTTTTTGTCAAAAATGGTCAGTCAGGTTCTCTACTTGGTACCCTATAGAGTTTTTATGTAAATGTTTGAAATTCCCTGTACCATTTTAGCTTCATGATATGTGTTGGTAAAATAATGCCAAATCTATAGGTACACTGTGGTAAGTCTAATTCTTTGCCATTACGGCTCTTGGGGAAGCACTGGAATTCTTAATTTATTCTTATGATCCCATTGCATTCTTTGTAAATGCTCAAATGGATTCTGTAATTTCGCTGTGTATTCCTTCAATCTGTGTCTTTTCATCCTCTTCTATTTTTGTCCGTGATGGCCCATTATTTTATCATAGGGAGTTAGTCCAAATTACTTATGGCCTTACTTGTTTTCCCTTGATATTCTGAGGGTACTAGTGGAGCATGCAGGTTGTTCGTTCATTGGCTTTATTTTGCTTTTGCCAAATGACTAGCCGGTCTATTTTACTCATACATTTCTTTGGTGATATCCTTTATATTACATCTGTTTTGTAAGACCTTATTTATAATGTGTTACAGAATTTAATAAGATAGAGAATGACTTCTTATTGACAAAGGAGTCATTCTTGAATCAGGTGTCTGTATATAGTAAGATTTTTATATACTTATATATGTACATGTCTCCATAGTTAGAATATAAGCTCCTTTGGGGCAGAGACTATTTAATTTTTGTCTTTGTATCACCAGCACTTAGCACAGTCCTTGGCACATACTAGATGCTTAAAAATGATTGTGATATCATTGAATGCCAATCCATTGAATGAGTCATTGCCTTCCCCTAGAAGATGAAATAGATTCAATTATATCCAATTAGAATCATATAAATACCCAATTTCCATTTCATCACAATCTGTCAAATACTTATTTTGCTGTATCATAGCAATATTCTCATGAGTGAAACTAAGAATGCAAACTATAGAAATAGTTTATAAAATCATGATGATCCTCACCAAATATTCATCTTATCCAGAAGAAGAACCCAGGCTTCCCTTGATCTTTACGCAACCATGTCCTGACTTACAAATTTGCCAGCTATATGCAGTCCTCCATTGCAGCTAATTCAGGAGCTGAGTCTTATAATCACCTCATTCAAATTGATCAAATGTCCTTGACCAAATGTCTTCTTTTTCTTTGCCACAAAAATAACATATTCATTTTGGGAGTAAATTTCCCTGTCTGCCACCCTCTTTTTTTGGTTCATCTGACTGATAGGTCTGTGCAGTGATTTAGCCTTCTAAAAGAAGGGTAACTTGGGATTTAAGGGAGTCTGTGAGCTTATATGGAAGGAAAGAAATACATATTATTTCAGTACAGTTGGCTTCCTTTGTAATCATATGTATTTTATTTTATTCATTTAAACACATTCAGAGAAGGGGTCAGCAGACTTCAGGACCTGACGGACGGCAGGACCTGTTGGTCCACTAGGCAAAAAAGGTTAGGCTCTTCATATTTACCAACAAATATTGATAAGTGTGAATTTAATTATTTTGCTTTTTGTCTCTAGAACTGACTGGTTTTCAGAAATTTCTTTGAAGTGCATATCTTTGTGAATTTTTCAAAGTCATAGTGTTTTGCACATCTCCATCTCTTCAAACAACACACTGTTTTGCTAGATTCTCATCCTCACTTTGTGACTTAAGCTTAATTTTTTAAATAATTGTTGCAGTTTCTTTAGTAGTTTCTGATGTTACTTGAAAAGTCTTCTATAATTCTGACTTATGCCCCTTAGCACGTTATAACTTTATTTTTTCTTGCAACTTGCAAGATTCTGATCTTGTTTTTGTGGAGTTTAACTATAATACATTTGAGAGAGTTGAATTGTAAGGTTTTCCTGGTAAGTTTCCTGTGGATTCTTTATGTATATTATCACTTGTTTTTGATAATTCTATAAAGCTTTTTTAAATGATTTCTTAAAATGTAAGTGCTTAGACATTTTTCTTTTTTTAAATTTCTGGGATTCTAGTAGTCAGATTGCTGGATCTTGTTTCTTCCTCCAGAACCATTATTTTTACCTGCATGTTTTCTAATTCAGTATTTGAGCTACTTTCTGTTTTCCCTATTTTTTCTGTGTTGTCAACAATTTTCATTTCTGCTGTAGTGAGTCTCTTCAAATTTTCTGTTATTCTTTAGATTGATCATTATTTTTATACTCTCCTAATAATTTTTACCATAAATATTTAATTCTAGCTCCATTTTCTCCCATGATTTTTTAAGTCATTCTTTTTTGAATTCTTTTGTTGTTTATCCATTTGAAGGTTTTTTTGGGGGATGCCTTATATTACTTATTTTCTTCTTGTGTTGCATCTTGTACTTGTTTTGTAGGATTTTATTGTTGTATTAACACTTTATCACTTTGCACATTGTTTGGATAAGAGTTTATCTTATATGTATTTTAAGTTTTTTTAATGTTTGTGTTTATGGGTATATTGAAAAGGTAGAAGTATAATCTAGTTGAGAAGTGATGAATTCAGTATCGAACACTGTTTTGTGCCAACAGTTCAATGCTGTTCCTTAAATTGAATTAGTCTATATTGGTTTAACCTTTTGAGTTGTTTCCCTCACACTGACTCAGAGCACCTTGTAGTGTACCTGTTCGTTTAAGTGGGCCCAAAATGTATTGATAGCATAGATAAATTCACATAAAATTAAATGAGTTTATTTTACTGGGCAATTTTTGTCTAGGATCATATCATACTTCCTGATATTTCACTTTGTACATTGTTTAGGGGTGGAGAACCTGCGACCTCAAGACCACATGTGGCCCTCTAGGCCCTTGTGACTGGGTCCAAATATCACAGAACAAATCCCCTTAACAAAAGGATTTGTTGTGTAAAAGTTGGACTCGTTCAAAAGGTTGCACCCAAGGATCTAGAAGGCCACATGTGGCCTTCAAGGCTGCAGCTTCCCCACCCCTGGTTTAGAATGTATCACCTACTCAGTGACACTTGCTTGGTCATTAATATGACTTTTGTATTTATTCTTTTTTCCTTCAGTATACCCCATATCCTCCCTTCTAATTACTTTCTCCAGTAAACAACTTGTTTGTAATTCATTTGAAATGTTTTCTGGTGTGTTTTACACTGTGTGGCCAAAAGAAGCATCTCTGAGCCTCAGTTTCCTTATCTGTAATAAGGGGATCATGGTGCTTCTACTCCCTTATGGGATTATTTTGAGAAAAGCACAGTGAAAATCAGAAAGTATTCATTCAGTGTATATGTTCTTAACCTTTTTTTGTGTCATGGGCCCCTTTGGGCAGTATGAAGAAGTCTATGGACTCCTCAGAAAAAAATATTTTTTTTCATGACTAAATTAAAATACATAAGGTTATGAAGGAAGGTTGAGTCTTAAATCTTTCCCTGTGGATTATTTCTGTATGTGTGCATGTAACACTTACATTAAAAAATAACAAAATATTTTTTAAAAAAAGTTCAGAATTCCCCAATTAAGAACCTTAATTTAATGAAAATATTTTGGGAGTCACTGTAATATCATATACACAGCAAGTGAAGGAACTAGAGGTTTTTAGCCGGAGAAAAGAAGACTTAGTCTTTTTGTATCTGCAGGCTTCTGCTATAGGTGAAGGATTTGATGAGTTCTTAGCAGCACAGGGAAGAACCAAGAGCACTTAAGTAGGTGTTTCAGAGAAGCAGATTTTGACCGAAACTTCCTAACAAGGAGAGCTCTTCAAAAGTGGGAGGGGAATACTTTGGGAGGAACTTGAGAGGACTTTTGGCAAAGGTTGACTGACCATTTATTGGTAATGTTGCAAAAGAAAGTCTTAGTAATTTGGATTAAATGGCTTCTCCAGGGGTATGCTGGACCCAGTGCCTATCAGGCAATTGAAAGCTACAAATCAGGGCTTATTTTGTTGGTTTTTTTTTTTTTTTTTGATTATCTAGACTCATGATGAAAAAAATGTCATTAATGCTGATTAAATTTAAATGTGTCATGAATACTTTTTTTTTGGAGAGTCATTTGTTAAATATTTATCAGCACACCCTTGCTAATGATATGCCTTCCAACTCTGAGATTCTTTGAGATATGTCTAGTTTGGTTGTAGCTTTTTTGGCATGTCATATCTGTGTTATGGTATATTATACTAGATAAGTAACACTGGCATATTGCTGCATTATTTATTATGTGATTATGATTTATGTTCCACATCTTTTAAGTCTCTTTTATCTTCTTTTGAAGACCTTTTAAAAATTACATTCTTCATTTGCTTTCTAGTATATGAGATTAGCTAGTGTAGTAATCAGCTACTTTAACTCTAGCATTTGTTTGAGAAAGGATGCTCTTTACCTTCTTATTAATGGATACAGGTTCATGCTCCTAAGGTAGGGAGAGAAGGAATGCTGAGAAGTACAGCATTTAAAATGGTTAAATTGGCAAGCTTTGATCTTGCATAGTGCTATGTATATTTACATATACACACATATACATATTCATTCATGTATATGGTGCAGTAGATATTGTACCAGGTCTGGAGTTAGGAGGACCTGAGTTCAAATTTGCCTTAGACACCTAAGCTCTTTAAGAAAATCAGTCAACTTCTCTTTGCCTCAGTTTCCGAATCTTTAAAATGAAGATAATAATAGCACCTATTTCCCAGGATTGTTATGAGGATCAAATGAGATAATATTTGTAAAGCACTTGGTGGAGTGTCTGGCATGTGGTAGGTACTATGTAAATATTAGCTGTTAATTATGCAGAATTCATACAGGTATGTGGTGTGCTTTAGGTGGTCCTTAATCTCTTCTCCCCAACTATAGAGGGTGTCCTCAACTTCGAATCATACACACACCAAAATTAAAGACTTCTAAATATTCATTAAACCAGATTCTACTGATCCTTAATACAGTATTAAGTATTAAGGTAGATTAGGCACTTGTGCTGGGTATATTATGATTCATTACTGATGTGTGTCCTATGCTCTGAGTTAATTAAGGGTTTCTTGTTTATACCTAGGTTAAATAGCTGAGACATTGGAATAATCTGAGTGATTGCATTGAGAATATAATTTATAGTAGAGTACATTAAGGAGAGGATGTCTTTTAGTAATCAAGTAATCAATTTAGTAGTTTTCTGATGATTTTAATCTTCTTTTCATAGGAAGAATAAGAACCTACCATTCTGACCTTTGGAAGATACATAAAAAAACAAAATGAAGTCATCAAAAGCCAAAATTGCAACTTTTGCTCTAGGTGTGGAAAATTCAGAATTAGCTTCTAAAAAAGTTTCAACGACTTCGGCAGGATTGTATAAAGCAAGGAAAAAAAGTAGCACAAAATTTGTTAATGAAAATGAATTAATGTCCCTGGCTCCTCCACCTGTAGGAGAATCAATGCTAAAGCATGCCATTGCTATTCCATCTGAAAATCCAGAGAATGTTCTAGATGATGAACAAATTGTTAGGCAAGTTACTAAACATCTTAAGGAGGTAAGAAACTCTTTAAAACAATTGCAATTCTATACTTATGCTTTCTGAATGCCTTACTACCTCTTGCGTTTCAGAGAGCCTGTCCTATTTTCCATGAATAAAGAAAGCCTTATTCATTTGACCACTTCCTTTGGAATTGTAGGTAGAATACAGATATATTTTATCTGGGGAGAAAATTCTAAAACTACTTGAGGCAGAAACTGTTTAATTTTTGTTTTTATATCTTCATTGCCTAGCATAATGCCTTGCATACAATAGGAACTTAATAAATGCTTTCTTGCTTGATAGGTACAAAATCTGAAAGTGAGGGTCAGTGGTTTGGAGATAATAAAATAGACTAAGCTGAAATGAATATCTTTTAGTAACTCAGATGATTACATTAAATATGAAGTGTGCCACTGGATAGAATTAACCATGTGACACTGGAATAGATTATTGCCTGTGCAAAGTAGCCCCCGTCTTGGTTAGTTACATGTTTGTGTTAGGCATATTTTAATTGATACTAAATTGTGTAATTATGTCATCATTTTATTGTTTTTGTTCGGCAGATTTCTTCTTCTTTAGAAAAAGTTTATGGATTTGACATTGAAGGAGAGCGTTTAGCAGAGAGAGTACCAAGGCCAGAAGGAGAAGAAAGTACACCTGTATGTATATGTAACCTTTATTGCCAGGACATTAACAGTAATAATGGCTCATATGTTCTTTTGGAGTCCACATTTACAAACCAAATGAGCATGCCAGAAAACTTGGTAGCACTAACTCTGGCAAAGAGATGTCCTGGTGAAACTATCCTTTTCCACATACAGAATTCAATAATCTTTGTCTCTAAAGTTACTCAGGTCTAAAGGGATGAACTGATTTATCCAGGATCCACTGGCTACCTGGGCAATCCTTCAGGGATATTATCCACCAGGATCTTCTGTGCTGCCTTGTGACAAGATTTTCTGGTTGACTAGATGATTCCATCTTTCAGTGTCTTCTTTAAACCTACCAGCTGCCTTTTGGAGACTGCCCCCCTGGGTCCACCATTTGCCTTCCCTCTCCACTGGTTGCTTATCTGTACTTTGCCCAGCAGTGTGGTGACAGTAGACCCCTTCCAGGATTTTCACTAACAATCTTCTGAAATGAAAGATAATTTCCTTTGGCATTGAAATTCTTACTTAGGTCAGTGGTTCCTAATGGGTTGATCATAATCTACCAACTGGTCTTGAAATTTGCCTTGAATAGTTTACTTTCCTTTTTCACTGCTTGCAAAAATTCCCCATGAGGAGAGGAGCATAGACCATGGCTACTGTCACAGAACTCTGTCTGTGACTTGTAAGAGTTCACAGCTAAAAGATATGATTCACTTCCAGTACTGTCATCTATTTGTTACATCATATACCCTCCTCTATCCAAAATTAATCATAAGTCTTAAGTGAATTAAAAAAATGTTCTTATCTGGAAAAAGATTAAGATTTCCTTAGTTAGATAATTTACAACTTTTTTGCCAGTGATATTATGAGAAAAGGCTTTTTGTACTACACAAAATAATATACTCCTTACTGCCTTTAGACAAGTCTTCAGGATTTTAAAACAATGACAAAATTAGTTAAATAGTGCTTCCCAGTTTAAAAAGAACTTTTACATTTACTACCTCACTTGATTTCAATAAACCTGTGACACAGACAGGACAACAGATGATATTCAGACTCAGAGATTTCATATAAGTTGCCCAAGGTCACATCACTAGTACACGGCAGAACCAGAATTTAAACCTTGATCTTACGACACTAAATTCAGTACTCTTTTTTACTTCACCACGCTGTTTCTAATCATGTAGCCCTGGTGTGTGCACTTGGTTTCTATAATCTAACTGTTTATCTTTCTTAAGAATTAAAATTCCATTTGTGCAGGGATGTGGGAGCATCTTAGTTCATGTCCCATGGTGCCCCAAGGTATGGACAAGCATAGTGTCCTACTCAAGTGTCATTAATTGGTTCCACTAAAAATTAACTTTAGACAAACAATATTTTAGGGAATAACTAGTTCCATGGGAACAATGTTATACATCGGAGATACATTCTTGGATGGCCAAAATTTCTTCTATTAAATCTTAAAATAGAAGAGAAAAGTGGAGGAGCTTAGAGACTACATGATGAAAAACAGATAGTTCTGCTGGTTTAGAGCTGCAGGTTTTTGTGTACGTGTACAGGGTTGAGTCGGGATGAGACTTGGTAGAGCCCACCTTAAGACCATACTGGCAAATGCTGGCTGGAAGTGGGCCACACAAATAGCCACAATAAAATCAGATGAGGAATCAAAATGGGGAATCAGATTGAGTCAGACAACTCCCTGGCATCCCTTGATTTTTTTGCTTTCTTATGCAGACAATGACCCAGAATCTTTGCATGGTTATCAGTATTTCCATTTTTCTCAGCCCTTGAATCCTGGAAATCTGCAGATGCTCTGGTATCACACTGGCATGATTTTTTCAGCTTATGCTTACTCTTAATCCAACCTCTTCTACATAGCCTCCTTAGAACTAGGCAGGGATTATCCTTACTCTGACTGAGGCTTTGCTTAAACACTGGCCCCTATAAGCTCTGGATATTGTGTGGCTTTACAAATGGATGACTTGTAGTTGTAATGGCAGAGATGCTTGCAGTACTTTAAACTTTCTGACAGTTAGGGGCCAGAGATTGTGGAACTATGATGGAAGCTGTCTCAAGTCTCTGAAGAATGAACAGTGTTGAACCCCTTTAGATAACAGTTGGAAGCAATGATACTGTCCTCAGAAAATATTTGGAATCTCTCAGATTTTCTTGACAGGTAGGTGAGAACCTCTTAGGGTTACTGTCCCAGTGCAAGTTGTTTCTAGACCTCCATTCCAATGGAACAAGCTGCTCATCTACTGTTCTTTTACAAGTAACAAGTCATTTTTAGATAATATGGTGGGCTATCTCCAGATTTTTGTAATCTTATTTAGAAGTGAGATGCTTAACAAGGAACCTTGATAAATATGCCAGTTGCTTATGGACACTAAAGAAAGATTTGGAATTAACTTGGCTCTAGTGGATCAAATTTTAGAGGGCTTGGATACACCTTTGTAAAAGGAATTCACTTAAGTGCATGTAGCTTTCAATTTGTCTGCATTTTTAAATAACGTTTCTGCACTGAGACCTGACTTTGGCCAAATTGGTGGTGGATCATCCATACTTTTCCAGCCTATCTGATAAAAAATAGACATACAAGGGCAACAAGTCAGTGTAGTTCAGGCAGTACTATATCTACCATTATACCATTGTTTGTTCCCAGGGGTCCACCCAAGAAGATTAATCACACACAGGCAGGCTTACCTGAAGGGAGGGTTAGACTTTTCCCCTGCTTCCATTTTCTAGACTGACCTTAGCTTTGCCCCATGATCCATTTGGTTTTGATCCTTGACATGAAAATTCCAGGTTCCCAAGTATTTTGGATGCAAGCTATCGTGGACTCTGGGGTGCCTTTAGGTATTACGGGCTTGCTGTTGCCTTGAAAAGTATGACTACCCCAGACATCTTGTGCCACCCTAGTAGCAGTTAAAACAACTGAAGGGCATTTATATCATTCCAGACCAGTAACCCAAAAGACCCATCTCCCACAGATTTGACATAAGTATATTTTTTAACACATAATATTTGAATATTTAACAATTTTGGAATTGTTCATACCAGTGAAACCACATGGGCAACAAATAGACAAGTAAACCATGAAAATGAAACCCATGCAAGGTGGTCTGTTTCTTAAAAGTCTGCAAACTTGTGTGCCTACTCAAAGATAATGAATCCTATTAGTGACCAGGACACTTAACGGTATTTTAACTGCATGGACTGTTAATTCTAAAAATTCACTTGGGAAAGACAGGCTTCTACATTGAATGTAGAACAAACACCTAAATTTTCATCTACCGCTTTCAGATGAACATTGTTTTTACAATGAATCTTGCAACTGACCCTAGCATTTTAGGCTTCTGGCTTCCAGGGTTGAATCCTTGCCCAGAGTTGTAGAGCACCCATCCCTGGTACTGTCCTTCAATTGCGCATACTTTAATCTCGAGGGGAGTACTGTTACAGCATAGACATTTGATGGAGGCAACTGTGGGGATACAGAAAGGAACTTCTAGAGAATGGCCTGTTGGGTTGGAAGGAAGTCAGCCTCTGGAGTAGATGGAGTGTAACATTGTCGGTTTAGCTCTGACGGATCCTAATGGTTACTTGAGTTTTCTGTTGTGAAGAAGGTGTACACATTTGTTCCCATTCTTGGTTGAGAAAAAAAGGAAACACATGAAGTATTTCCTTCCTAGAAATCCAGGCTTTTCATTTGAGTATGTATTCTTTAAAAGCTATACTTAGTATGGTTTAATATTTTGACTTTATTTTTATCAGACACTAATTAGAAACAAAGTAGTAACTTCCCCTTTGATCACGAAGGCAGTAAATATTATGAAGACTTGGTTGCCTTTCATTCAAGGGCAGTGTGGTATTTATTGGGTTAAAGTATTGAACTTTGAGTCAGGAAGAACTAGATTTGAATCCCATTTCAGACTTTTAACAGCTGAGTTACCCTTGGTAAGTCATTTAGCCTCTGAACTTCAATTTTCTCTTCTGCAAAATGGGGATAATAATAGCACCTACCTCACAGGGTTGTTGTGAGGGTCACATTAGATAATGTATACCTTAAAAGTGCTACATAAATGTAGACTTAGTATTAGTGTTCAAAGTGCCATATAAACGTCAGCTCGATGATACCATAAATTATATATCTTTGAATGCAATATGCATAGAAACTCTCCCCATCTTAGTTATCAGTTTACTAGAAAAATTTAATTACATGAACATAGTTAATAACACTGTAAAACAAAGAAAACAAAATTTACTGTCTTTGTTAAACACATTGTGTAGGTATGAAGCAATCAGATGATAAGGAACAAAGAGAGAGAAGCAAGGGAACAGGGTATTTAGGTGAGCTAGTCTTCCAGGGCCTCCTGGAACCTAGAAGAGCTTCTATTAGTTGCTGACAGTAAACATATGAATAAGTACTAAAGCCAGAAATTTACCATTAGTTTATCACAAAAAAATTGAAAGCAATTTATGTGGTAACAGATGGCCAGGTGTTTGGTGTAATTTGGGTGACATCTTAGATTTATAGTGATCTTTCCATCTGTTCTTCAGGGAAGCCAGGACTTTTGAGGCTGGGCCTCCTAATTTAGTCATCTAGGCTGTTTGGTGCATGACAAAGGTCTTCAAGAAGATAAAAGCGTTCACATTCTTTTTCAAAGAGACTTTTTGTTTAGAGTCAAACTTAATATCCGTGGCTTAAGTATTGCCCTTACTGTTTTCAGTGATATTAGTGACAGGTTTTCTTTTCACAATCAAAGCCCTACTTTTGGGAGTGAAAAATCTTGATTATTGGGCTTCTGGAGACTGGAGTGGTAAGTAAATGGATCAGGTCAGTTACCTTCCCTTGTATCTAGCATTCTTCCCCCAATCTCATTGAAGGCAGTGTCATTCCTTTTCTCATAACTAGAGAGGAAACTCCTTTGGGTTGATATCATCACTTCATTCATGTTAGATGGAGCCCTATTACTTCTCAGTTGTAGTAACAGTAAAAGTAGGGCAGCATATAGTGTTCAGGCTCGACATTCAGTACTGCAGGTTCATGCAATACTTATACTGGTCATCTGGGGAAAAGGCACCACTGTCTTCTGAGCTGGATCCATTTGCAAAATTCCAGTCTGGTACTCTGTGCTCTTCTTGGATAGCAGATGCCCCAGAGGCATCTCGAGTTCTGTTGTGTATTCCTTAAACCTTGTCAGTTTCGGTCTGCTCCACAGTTCCAGAGCTCTTATAACTTTTTCCTTAAGTTCTGGTACTGTATCTCACACTAAAGCTTGGGATAGATCTTTTCCTGGAGGCAGTTTCAGCAATGTCCAAGTCTTTAGGGAGCCAGTGGAACCATGGTTGCTGTCTGTTTAACGAAGTGTTTTGACCTGTTAGCATCTGCATAAAGGTCATTGCCACCTTCTCTCTGAGAAGGCTTATCACGGTATGTGTGGTGCTAGGTATATTTTCTTTCTTTGTAGCTTAGGAAAGGCGTAGGGAAAATTTCTGACTTCCTTGAATATGAGAATTTCATTTAGAATCTCCTTAATTTTGGAGCTTGACCTCTTCTGATTTATCTTTGTGGAAAGGTTACTAAGAGGTAGTTCCAGTTTGGGATACAGTATGAGAGTTTTCTCTCTTTTCCCACTTGTCTCCTTGTTCCTGTGTATGTAGGGTGAGCAAACAGACTTTTTGTGTTGGTTGCAGGATTAGCTGAACTACTTGTCCTCTAGCTTTCTGGGACTCGCTCTGGTGGAACCAAAATTTTGTCTCATCATAGCAGACAAGGTCTGTCTCTTTTCTGCCAGGACCTTTATCACACCTAACTTCAACCTGCTTAGCAATGAAATAGGGTATCAGTTTTTATGTGGGGAGTGCAATACTTTTTCTTGGTAGTAGAAAGGATATAGAATTCTTCATAGGTGGCTATTCTCGCCAAGTTGTTGGCCTCTGGTCTCGACTGCAGGGTTGTAACTGGATCTTGGAGCTACAGTTTTCCCATGCAATGCCCTCCCATTATTCTTTAGCTTTGACTTGGAATCTGGATTCAAGTTACCCTATATTGGTTTGTTTTGTCCCAACCCACTGTCAACTTCTCAGAACTAGCTGTTGTTAACAAATATAATATGAAAAATAGTCAGCACAACAATAATTTACTTAAAATAACAAACACTGTGGTGTTAAGAAAATATATTATCAAATATTTTTCAATACCTGTGGTTTCAAACAAATGACCTTGCTTCTTTCCAATAACCCAGAGACAAAATGTTAAAGGTCCTGGTTATGAGTCTTTGTGACTTGGCCCCTAGGTTCCCAAGGTTAGTCTAGGGCAGCTGGAAATACTAGCCACTTGCCCTTGTATAGCACAGAAGGTATTGATTCTGCTTAATGTCTCAGTTGCTGATGTGGTGGTTCACCTTAAAGTTCTCTGACAGATCAGGACTCATGCTAGGTCATCTAATAGATTGCTGAGAGATCAGGAGTCAGACAATGCTGTTTCTCCTGAGTATGTGTAGGGGATGCAAACTGTTCTTGGTGTTATCAAGTGAAGAAATTGAGACTGAAGCATATTTGTTTTATTTATTGTCTTGTATGATATAGCCTAGTTGGGTGTTGGCTTTCAGATGATTGCTATTCTGAACTATGATGAATGGTGGTTCATTGCTTCTCATTGGGAGGTAAGTCTTTTGCCTGGCCTTGTGGGTCATTCTGATTGTGGATCTAACTTTTATTTCTTTTGGTTGCGATTTATATTTTAATTTGCTTGAGGATATTTTTTCCCTCTTCACCTGAGGGGAGCAACCTTCTCTTTGGTGGTATTACCAAAGTGGGTCATGTTCATGGAGATGTTCTCACATTTTGGGTCTCACTGTCATCTAGAACATAAAGCTGATCTTCAGTTTGTGGTGTGATTCAATCTGCAACTTGAAGACAGCAGAGGTTTTATAGATATTGGAAGTGTCATTGTGTCCTCGGGAAGCAATTGTCTTTCTTCCTCTTGCAGACTGAACAGATCTGGGGTTGACCATCACAGATTAGGTGGAACAGTGTCCTGCCTTAGATAGAATGATTTATAGGGCACCTGTACCCTATTTCTGATATTACCCTATTGGAGAAATAATGTGAGGCATTGGATATAAATGAAACCTATGCTTCCTGTCTCCTTTTTCTTGATAGTACTGGGATTTGGTTGACTAGTGTAGCACAGCACAGCCATCATATGGGAATTTAGTAGAGTCATCTGCATTTATTGTTTAGTGGAGTCATCTGCATTTACTGTTTAGTAGAGTCATCTGCATTTACTGTTTCATCTGCATTACTTAGCCCAGTTTTATGCTAAATCCAGTTTATAGCCTAACCAGATTCCACAATGGAACTCATTCTCTGACCAAATTGTTGAGATGTGTTCAACATAGTTGAGGTAGGGGAAGAAATTTTGTATGGCTCTCTACCTCCGTGAATGGAACTTTGGTAATATCTGGGATCGCTGTTCCCTGCCTTTAATACTTGAGTTATATTCACCTCTGGAGTGAGTAAAACCCAATCAAGACATGAAGGGGTAAAGAATAAAAGATGACTGGATTTGGCTTGTATGAATACCGAATGCCCTTTAGTTGTTTAGTTTCATTTAGCCCTACAGTTTTTTCTGAGGTCCATGAATTCAGTGTTTCAAGACCTTCTGGACCAGAAAATGATGGTTTAGCTCAATAATGTCCTAATCTATGCCTGGAATCTTGTCCAACAGGCTGAATTGGTTCGAATTGAACCTTAGAACCTATTCTAGCATGAGCTATTTGCCTCATTAAAAAACATCACGATTTGACAAGACAGAAATGAAATTCTTGGGATTCTAAATAGGTTAGCAGGGATGTTTGTATGGATCCACAAGGTAATATCTGTATTGGGGTGTGTGTGTGTGTGTGTGTATGCGCATGCACATGTGTGTACATAGACTATAACCTCCATGCTTGGTTTCTCAGCTCTATGTGTTATGGTGTGCTTCATCCCTTGGTTCTTTGCCTTGACTTTGCCCTCACTGATTATTGAAGTCTAATCCAATTCTTTCTAATGAGCACCAGAGGCTGAGGGTTCCTTTTAAGAACTGAAGCCCTAGTTCATTTCTGCCTTTATCTTGATATATCTTAAACCACAGAAATGATTGTTTATGGAACCTAAAGCATTCAATATATGCATGCATCTTTCTCAGGTCACATTGCCCTTCATTATATCTTGACCTTGTGGATACTTCTACAAATTAATAAGTGTGGAAAAGAGCAAAACAGTATGAGAGAAGAAACTCTCCCAGTTAAAGCCTCATTTTTGACAGAGAAGCACCATGCCAGTGGGGTGCAGTATCATCCTTTTACACACTGATTTCAGGAGCCTGTAGTTCCTTCAGATTGTTTGGGCACTCATTCAGTGACAGGTCCCCTAGAAATTATTTTTCAATCAGTTTAATTTAACATTCCTGAACACTAGAATCTATAAGCAGCTGTGCTGTTGTTAAGACCTCAGTTTAGCCACCTGATAGATTGGTTATCCTCGAAGGCCTATTTTTAGATTATCAATTCTGTATCTTCTAAACTTCATCTACCCTTACTCAAGTAGTAGCAGGCAAGAGACAGTTATTCTTAGACCTTAAAGAGTCTGCTTTCTTAAGTAGACATGATGTCTGCATTTCAGAAATGGAAGATCCATCTTGAATAGGACTGGGCCTCTCTTCTGAAGCTCAGTGGACAATGCTCTTATCTTTCTCATGTTTCTTCAGTGGAGGTTCATGGAAGCTTGTTTAAGAACTGATGCCTGGTTGCCTATGTTCTCTGATGATTGCAATTCAGTTTATGTTTGGGTTGGGAATCCAGCAGTTAGTCAGCAGGATTAATGCAATTCTGGTCAACTCTGCTTTAATATCGAGGGGTACCCCTTCCCTCATTCTTTGGGCACAGTGCTGTTTGAGGTAATTGAATCCTTAACCAAGTTGGCTTTCTTCTTCCTCTTTACTAGACTTCACACTGTGGCTACCAATTCTTAAAGAAAATTTTCTCACTCTTGGTCTTCTCAAATTACTCTGGGGTCTCTAGTTTGTGTCATTGTTTTATTCAGTCTCTCAGGTGAAGGTTTACCATTTTATGACAAATCATTTTCAGTTTTGTGAGCATATTTCAGAATGTATCTGTTGTTAAACCTACCATCAGAACAATTGGGCTTCCCTGTGACCTGTTCAGGAATTGTGTTCTAATATTGTCTACTCATCTGTCCAGAACATATATTTATACTCACTTTTTACCTTTACTTGTCTCATTTCCATAGTCAGTGACTAAGAGACTTGAGGCTGACCAGTCTAACTTGTCTTTTTCTTTAAGAGTAGCCAGACTTCCATTCAACTAGTCAGCTAATCATCATTCCATCCTTGGAAGCTCTTAGTCAGGGAACCAGATGCAGCTGTACTTCTGCAGCCTCTGTACAAGCAGACTTCCCAGAAGCTGATAGATAGGATGGTAGTTCAGTTTCCTCTCATTTAGATGGTCATTCTGATGACCTGCCTAGGTGGGGCTAACTTAGCTCATACTGGTTTGCTACAGTGCTTTTTTGGATTCTGAATTACATCAAAGATCATAGTAAGGACTTAGGAGTATATGTTATACATTCCCTGGAATTACTCTAGGCCTTGCACCTTTTCTCCCTTTCCCCTCCCTCATAAACCACAGTCTTAAAGTCCAAAAAAGTGTTCTGATTGAAAGGATATTGGATATGTCTATTGCTCAACAATAAAAGTTGTCAGAAGCAGGTGTGGTGGCATGAGCCAGTCAGAGAATGGGGATGCTGGTGGTTTTAATAAAAGGATTAAGCTTTTGAGAGTTAGATAGAAAAATAATTCCCTTGGTATTCTGCATTTTTTGCTTCTATACTCAAGGGGACTCTCCCACTCTTGAGCCTCTGCCCAATAACTAGCCTTCCTGCTTGTCTCAGATCTTTTTGTCTGTCTCCATGCTGCAGAGAAATCTCCACTAGCCCATACAGACTTTGTCAATTTGTGCTCGCCCCTCTTCCAGTTGGGCTTCAGCTCCACGTGACTGCTGCCCAATTGCTGGCACGTCAGCCCTGGCAGTCAAGGATACTATAGCAAGGAAAGTTTACTGAGCCAGAAGTTATAAGGAAAAAGGTGTGACTACAGGGAAATAGCAAGGGAAGGAAATAATTCCTTTCTTGTAATTTGTTCATGCTACCCCAAAATGCTCAGAAATAATTTTGGATTTATCCAAATTTTATACTCTTAGAGGATAGCATGATTCTCCAGGGTGCAGACAGCAGAGACAGCTATTATCTGGATTGATATTACAAAACAGTTTTATATACATTAAGGTTGGTCTTTGGTATAATGTGTTGATAATATTGTAAATGTTTGTGGAAATATTATGAAAGGTATGATTGTATACAAACTAAGTACAAAGCTTAAAAATATTTGTTAATGCATATATAATTAATAGATGTATATGGTATATCTTTTTGAAAATATATTTTTATGAAATATTGCTAATGTGTGTTTTCATGCATGTTTACTATAAGATGAATGCTTCTGAACTTCTTGTAAATAAAAATAAAAATTTAAAAACTGTCAATACTAGATTTGAAATTTACTTGGTGATCTTATCAGTTTCCATTTAATCTCTGTGTAGATGATTCCTAGATCTGTGTATCCATTCTTAGTCTTTCTCCTGAGATGCAGTCTAGCATCACCAACTGCTTTTTTAAAAAAATTCTGCATCTCTCTATCTTGCCCAGACCGACATGGGCATTTCAAACTTAGCATATACAAAACAGAATTCATTACCATTTATTTCTAACTCTCTTCCCTTCTAAACCTCCCTATCATTATCAAGAGCACCACTGTCCTCCTATCACCCAAACTTGTGACCTTAGTGATATCTCAACTCCTCACTCTCACCTCATATATTCAGTCTGTTGCCAAATTTTGATGTGTCTATCTTCAGAACATCTCTCACATTCTTTCTCTCTAGTCAGGCAGGCACAACTCTAGTTTAGGCCATCGTCACCTCTCACCTACACTATGGCAATAGCTGCTTGAATGACTTCCCTGCCTCCAGTCTTTGCCTACTCCCATCTATCTTTTGCTCAGTTGCAGAGGTGATTTTTCTAAGGTGCAGGTCTGACTGTGGTGACTCCCTGCCTATTGAACTCCAGTACTCCCTGTTAACTCAAGGATCGAATGTAAAGGGTTTTTGGCATTTAAAACTCAAACTTGACCTTTGTTTTTATTCTTTATGCCTTAGCATGTATATAATTTATTGATCCAGCTTCACTGGACTGCTTGTGTTATCAGACATGACTCTCAATCTCTCTTGATGCCTTTTCATGAATTGTCCCACATGGCTATAATGGTCTGCCCCTTTTCCTCTTCCTCTTGCAGACTGCACAATTTACAAGACAAGGGAGGCATTGACGGAAAAGTGGTTTTGAAAATTATTTGAGGGAGTGAAAGGTAGTGTTTCTATTAAAATGGTATAAAGGTTCTAGAAAAATCTACATTCTTTTCAAAAAGCATTAAAAAATGTGCCCAAAAAAGAAAAAGATCAACAACTGAAAGGAGAATTTAAAGCAATCTCCACAAGGTAGATACCAGATAAAACTAAGTATCAGCCAAAGGTTATTATCTCTACATCCCACCTGGCTGCCGTCCTGATTACAGGCCCCTCTTCTCCCCAAGGCTGAAGGCTCTGCATAGCTGCTATTGACTCCCTGTTCACCAGTCCTAATTCCATTCTGTTACTTTCCCCTCCTTTGCATGATAAAGAGTGAAAGTTCTGGGCTGTGGGTTGAAGACTACATGATTTCCTCTTGCCCCAACCTTAGGTCTCTGTATTGAGGGCTCTAATCTTAAGGGCAAGCATTTTATGATAAAGACTAGGGGCTCTGCATGGCTACTGCTGACTGCACCCAACTTGGACATTAAGGGAAGGTTGAGGACTTCATATTGTCTCCCTGTTATCCTTCCTTGCTTCATGTCTCTGAGCTGTTCCAGTAGTCCCAGCTATTGAAGAGTCAAGGGATAATATGGAAGTAATAGGATAGGGGCCAACCTTTACCAGCTAGCTCCATTGGGGGAATCACCCACTGCAATCTTCCAGTCCTTACTAAGATCTAAGATTCATAAAATTATATATGGGAGAAAACCTGCAAGGAAAGACAGGGAAAGAACAACCAAAGGAACACCTAATACATTGAAGGAATGCTACAGGCTGCGAGAATACCAGGACAAGATTTAATAGAATAGTAATTGGCAAAAAACAAATGGAATACTAGAACAGGCAATCCTAAGAGTGCTTGATCTGATGAAAGGATTGAAAGAAGATCTTATAAGAAGTACAATTTGGTCTATTGATAAAAAATGCAAAAGAAAACCAGAAAGAATCTAGAAAACTTTTTTGAAGTAAAGGATGTCCTAAAAAAAATTATTGGAGGAAGTGGAAAACTAGAATTCAGTCATACAAGACTAAATTATTATCAAGTGTTTACATCCTGAGATGTACCTTATCATACCTTTGGAATCTCATTATCTCTTAGGGACAATAGGGGAATAAAAAATAGAACTAAGGACTTCAAAAATTAGAAAAATGTGCCCCCAAATATTTTATGCATAGGAACTTCCTATTTCTGATATTATTCAAATGCTGATTGTATGGGAAGCATTTATGTAGTGCTTATGTGTCAGGACACTGTGTTAAACACTTTACAAATAGTATCTGATTTGATCATCACAACAGCCCTCTGAGGTAGGTACCAGGAGCCCCATTTTACATAGAGAAAACTAAGGCCAACAGGACCAGATTTTAGAGTGTTAAGAGTGAGAGAAAAGGAAGGAGATGCATTAACTGCAGATTTCTCAAGGAGTTTAGTCACAAAAGATGGAATGAATATGGGATGATAGCCACTGGAGACAGTCAAATCAACTGAGGATTCTTATGAGGCTAGGGAAGACATATTTGTAGTCAGTTTGGAAGAAACTATTTGACAGAGATTGAAGATGAGAGAGTGGAGTTGATAGAGGAGCAATCTGCTAGATGAGATGGGATGGAATTGGATCACTTATTTTGGGATTTAACATGACAAAAAGGGCAACCTTTTTCTCTGAAAAGGGTGAAGGATGATATAGTAGCAGAAGGCATCTGGGTGAAGTGAAATAAAGAGGATGGGAGAAGATGGAGCTGTGGATGAATGGCCTCAAGTTTTTAAACATGAGCAATATGAAATCTGTAATATGCCTAGGTTGAGACAAGGTTTTCAGATTAGAGGGTATGGAACTGGGGACCATAGGAAATTTGAGGAGGAATGAAAACATTTTGTAGTGAGAGGGATAGTGGGTTAATTATGTAGGAATGAAAGGATTGCCTCACTGCATTGGTGGCTCAGTTGAGATGAAGTAACATACGTTTGTGGTGGACCCAGTTGATGTGGTTTCATGATTTTCTCTAGCTTCCTTCAACACCATGCAAAGTGAATGGTACATAGGTGTGAAAGTAGACATGTAGGTTGGAGTGATGTTCTCCTGGTTACTTCTTTTTGGTAATAATGTCTAATTTTTTTCATCCCTTTGATATTTTCCCTTTCTCCAGATATCTTGAGAGTCAATTCTTTAATGTTTTAAAAATTGTTTCAATTGAAGTATGGACCTCTGTGTTTGCTTGGTTTAGTCATCTGCTTTTCCATCTTCATTTCTTTCAGTTCCATTTCCACATCCTCTGTAAGCATATGTCACTGTGATGTTAGAACTCAAATGTAGTTTATTTACTCTCCCTGATGGTAAGAAATTTGCTTTAAAAGTACTTGAAGATCTTTTATATCTTTCATTTGTTTGCTATCCTGTTGTCAAAGAAATTTGCCCTTTTTTAAGCACCAGTGATCCAGTGCAGAGTCCATGTTAAATAGGAGGAATTCTCTCAATTATGGTAAGGTTCTTCACATACTCCTGTTTGCAGAGGATATTGTACTGATTGCATAAAGCCTCAGGAAGTTGCAGAGGTTCCTAACTGAGATGCACAATCATTCAAAAGAGTTTAACTACTTATATAGGAAAAGCCAAACAGATGAAGAATGGCTGTTGTCCAGAATATGACATACTATTGAACTGACAACATACAGAGCTCATGCATCAGTACACTATAGTAAAAGTCCAGAATTGAATAGAAAGGAGCAGGTGCAAGGGTTTTATTGCCTTTGGGAAATTGCAAATTATTTTAATGATCTTAAATTTCTTTCTGAAACAAAGACCACTGACCTGGAAAATAGATCCAGGAGAGATATTTTAAAAATTATTGTTCTACCTGAAAACTATAATGAGAAAAAACTTAGACATCATCTTCCAAGAACTTATCAAGGAAAACTGCCCTGATATTCTAGAACCAGAGGGTAAAATAGAATAAGAATTCACTGATCACTTCCTGAAAGAAAACTCCTAGGAATATTGTAGCCAAATTTCAGAGTTCTCAGGTCAAGAAGGAAATATTACAAGCATTCAGAAAGAAACAATTCCAGTATTGTGGAAATAGAATCAGGATAACACAAGATTTAGCAGCTTCCACACTAAGGGATCAAAGGACTTGGAATATGATATTCCAGAGGTCAAAGGACATAAGATTAAAAGCAAGAATCACCTACCCAGAAAAACTTGAGATCTCAATGAAATAGAGGACTTTCAAGCATTCTTATTAAAAAGACCAGAGGTGAATAGAAAATTTGACTTTCAAATACAGAAACATGAAATGGTAAACGGGAAAGAGAAGCCTTAAGGAACTCATTAAAGTTGAACTGTTTACATTCCTACATGGAAAGATGTCATTTGTAACTCATGAGACCTTTTTCAGTATTAGGGTATTTAGAAGGGATATATACATATATATATGTGTATGAGGGGATATATATATGTATGTGTGTATATATACATAGGTGTGTATGGGTGTGTAGGTATGTATGTGTATATTATATATGTATAGGTATGTATATGTACATGTGTGTATATGTATATATGTATGTATATACATATATCTATATCTGTCTATATATACAGAGGGCACAGGGTAAGCTGAATATAGACAATACCTAAAAATAAAATAAAATAAAATTTACTGTCAAATGGAATGTACTAGGAGTAAGAGAAAGGGAGAGATAGAATGTAACAAATCATCTCACATATAAGAGGGAAGAATGAGTTTCTACAGGAGAGGGCCAGAGAGGGGAGATGAAAGGAAATAATTGAGCCTTACTCTTATGGGATTTGGGTTAAGGAGGGAATAACGCACACTCAATTGGATATGGAAATCTATTTTACCCTGCAGGGAGGAAAGGGGAAGGGGATAAGAGAGAGAAGATAATAGAAGGGACAGCAAGTTGGGGAAAGGGATAATCAGAAGCAAACATTATTGTAGGAGGACAGATCAAGGGAGAGAATGGAATAAATTGAGGGCAGGATAGGATAGAGGGAAATGTAGTTAGTCTTTTACAACATAACTATTATGGAAGTACCTAGCATTGTTACACATGTATGACCTATATTGAATTGCTTATTTTCTCAATGAGGGTGGGTGGGGAAGGAGGGAGAGAGTACGGAACTCAAAGCTTTAACAGTGAATGTTAAAAATTGTTTTAGCATGCAACTGGAAATTAAGGTATACAGGCAATGAAGTATAGAAATCTATTTTGCCCTACAGGAAAATAGAGGGGAAGGGGGATGGAAGAAAGGTGGGTAATAGAAGGGAGGACACACTGGAGGAAGGGGTGGATGGGGTTCATGCTGTCCTGGGGTGGGGGGTGGGGAGAGATGGGGAGAAAATTTTCAATTTAAATTCTTGTGGAAGTGAATGTTAAGAACTGAAAGATAAATTTATTTTTTAAAAATATATGGTTGTTGTCTGAGAAGAGAGAAAGGAAGGATGTCAAAGGAATATACATACACACATGTTACATAAAAACTAAAAAAATACTGTTAAGAAAAAAAGAGCTTCTTAGGGTCTTAGTTACCTCCCTCTTGAGTGAGTTCACATGACTTTAAGTCCACTACTCACTCCATTGTGGTACGTTGCCTGGTTCTTAGGATTTGTGTTTTGGTCTATGTTGAACCAAATGACTTCTAAGATCTTTTTCAAGACTCTATTCTATGATTTTTAATTTTATTGTCTTTTTTTGCTTTTATTAAATGTGTGAATGTTTTTGATGTCAAAGAAGGTGAAATAGAATTTCATAAATTTACTATTGAAAATCAGTCTTTGGACATAAATGTCTTTGGGCACTTGAAGGTCCCTCATATAGAAGAGGAATTAAGCTTTCTGTTTTACCTCAGAGGGTATACCTAGGAGTTAACACTGCACAGCACAATGTAAAAAGAAACTTCTAACAATTAGGGCTGTCCCAAAGAGGAGGGGACTGCCCTGAATGTAGTGAGTTTTGCTAGGAGTCTTTACACAAATGCCAGATGACTACTTTTCAGTCATTGTTCAGTTATGGGTTGGACCAGATGACTTTTGGAGTCCCTTCAGGATCCTGTGGTCTATAATGGAGTTAGAACCCTCTCAGGTAATTGCACTATTAGCTTGTGTGGGTCTCATGTAGGTGGTTGCTTTTACCAAGGGTACAGGTGTGTGAAAAAGTGAACAAGGGGAGTTAAAATTACTTGTCAAGTTTTCTGAGTTAAAAGGTGACCTAGGCAGTGGTTTGTCCTCTCAAATGTAAAAATATGAGAACCACTGTCTTTGAAATTTTTGTTTCAAAGTGGGCATATCAATTCTGCAGATATATACAACTCTCATTCATTTGCCTACCACTGGTCTGCTGATATCAATCAACTGTTTCCTTTTTCTAATTATTCCACTTTCATTTTCATTTCTTTCTCATTATGTCCTATGCCCTCCATGCCTCTCCTCATGTGGAAAATTTCCTCAGTTATGCTCTTTATGGAAGTCTTGAAGTGTTACTTTTACGAAGCTTTTCTGAGTTACAAACATCACTCATTTTTGCTAAATAATTTTAATAAAACTTCAAATGAACAAAATTATTTAAGTAGGACATTAATTTTGTAGACCCCAAGCCTTAAAATTAAATAAATTAAGGCACTCATATGGTATGCTACATAGGATTGTGAAAAGTACACTCTACTAGGAATAAAAGAGATTTGAATTTTAGTCTTGGCTGTGCCACTTGCTAGCTGTGTAATCTTGAGCAAGTCACTTTCTCCTCTTTATACCTGTTTCCTATCTGCCTAATGGAGACAATCATAATTATATTGCCTACCTCATAGATCTGTGCATGAAAAAAGTGCCTCAGAAACTTTTCAGCACTGTATAAAACAAGCTATTATCACATATTAGTAATTACCATCTACTTACAAAATACTATGTTTTAGCCTGACAGTATTATTCATGACCAACTAAAAGAAAATAGATGATCCAAATTCTAAGAGCTGTGCGTTTGTAAGGATTTCCAAATACATAATGAACTCTCATGCCCATGGGGAGCCGCTCACTAGTACTGGGGAAACAGCTGAGAAGATACTGCCTAATTGCAACAGAATTGTAAAGTACTGTTGAAGTACACTTAGAATTGAGGGGATATATATAAGGTGCTTTGGAAATCTAAAGTGCTACGTAGATTTAATGAACAAGGGACACTTCTGGACAAGCCCCTGACCTTATTGTGGCCCAGAAATGGGTTCCCTCTAGAAATTATGTGTTCTATCTTGATTTGTATCTTCTGTGTCTGGAATATAATAAATAATACTTTATTGATCTCTCTCTTTCTTATCACTTTTCTCTTTCCCCTTTTCTCTCTCCCTCTGCCACCAGAAGTTGTTCTGGGGAAACACTAAACACTCCCTGGGTATAAGGGGTACACTGTGTGTTCCCAGGTTAGTCCTATGACCCTCTAGCCCACTGCAGCATAGAAAGTACTCACCTTTCTTAAGCAGAGATAACTTGAAGAGCATGCTATTCAGTTGCTGCAACATTTTAGGTGCCACAAAAATCATTCATGGCTCTTGTGCTGAACCTTTATGCACTATACAGAAAAGAAGTATTAAATACAGTTAGGAGGTCCTACTCAGCCTTTTGGCTCTCCTTCCACTACCAACTTGTAGTGACTGGAATTGTTCATATTTAAGAGGCATTAAATGTGGATATCGTTAGGTCCATAGTGTTCTGTGCCAGCATTCAGTACTGAGATAGATGCACACATTCCCAAAATATTGTTACCAATGCAAGGATGAAGGTTTCCAAGCAAGACTTGTCCCTGGGTATTCTGGGAATATACTTTAACAGACTGACAAAATAAAAGATGCTTTCAGTCAAAAAATCTCTTTATCTTCTTCCTTTCCTTAATGCATTTCAGTTAGCCTCAATCATATAATTGTAGCATAATAGAGTTCAGCACACAGACATAGCTTGATTGTACCTTATTACCAGGAGAGTACCCAGGAAGAGAGGGTTGCCAAATGCATAGTGGGAGTTAAAAAGGATGAGAACTGAGAAAAAGTTCACATTTGACAATTAGTAGATCATTGGTAAATTGAGAGCAGTCTCTGTTCATGGATTTAGTTGGAAGTCAGATTGCAAAGGATGGAGAAGTAAAAGAAGGGTAAGTTTAGACACTGAGCATAGATGTATTTTTCTCTTAAGTTTTGTTGTAGTGAAAAGAAAGAAATATATAGAGAGGGGTTCTCCCCCTCTACCCCAAGATGTAGATTTGGTCATGTTCATGGGCCAAGGAAATAAATGAAGGTTAAATAGAAAGGGGATAATTGTTGGGGCAATCTGTTGTATAAGATGGGATGGGATCAAGGGATCATGTTGAGGAATTAGCTTTGGCAAGAATGTCACAGCTTCATCAGAGACTGGAGTAAGTAGGAGATAATGAGGGATTATGTCTAGAGGATTTGAGATATAGAGAAAGAAGAGGGAGCTTGTGGCAAATAGTCTCTTATTTTCTCACTAAACCATAAGGCAAAGTCCATTGCCGTGAGATACTGGGGAGGGGATGGTGTGAAAGCCTTGAGTGGAGAAGAGAAAGTTTGGAATTGCTTCTGTGGGAATGATAGGGTCACAGATCTAGAGTTGAAAGGGACCATCTAGTCTAACTCTCCTATTTTACAGATAAGGAATAAGGAATCTTAGGTCCAGGGAAGTTAAGTCCATATAATCAGAAGTTTTATGGGAAGGACTTGACCAAAGCTGGCTCTCTAGCCGCTATTCCATACCGCCTTTTTTGTTCCATACATATCAAAATTCTTTAGCAGAATTCCCCTCAATCATCAGTCAGCAAACATTTATTGAGTGCTTCTTATTTGTCAGTCGATGAGAGACATATGGTCACTGTCTCTTTAGTTGACATTTAAGGTTAGGCAGACATAGGTGGCAAGCCTAAATGGGAACAGTTGTTCTGAACAGCCCTGGAGGAGTCTGTCAAACCTGCATGGAGTTCATCCCACTTTGAAAATGAAAACCTTTAAGACTACTCTTCTAATGTTATTCTTTGTAATACGAGGAGGATAGTAGAGGAGATGTCTGTCTTAGGATTAAGAGGACTTACCCACAGCCAGGAAATGTTCACTGCAGCACAGAATCAGCTTGAACTTGTAAGGCAGTCAGATATTTCCAATGGAAACTCACAGCACTTTATTGAAGGAATTTCTTATGTTCTAGTGAGAACATATTCAGAGTTTGTATGTGAGTAGAAAGAAAACATATAGTTATCAACCTCTGAGTGATCAGTCTTTTAAGGAAGGAAGGCACTGGATTTTTAAATTGGAGACATCATCAATGGGAGAAACTATTGAGCTAGAGAGAACCTCAACAATCTAATACTACTATCACTCTGAAAGAAGTCTCTGCCCACATCATCCAGTTGCATGGCATGTCTTAAAATACTACCGAGTTTTCTAACAATTTGTTTGGAGTACTGACCATGCAGCACTACCTTTAAGCACATCATAATAAGAATATAGAACATAGAAGACCCTTGGGAAACAATACAGATCTCAATATTGAAAATGCAAAAATGGAGTAATGTAATGGCACCAACACTATTGAACTGTGGTTATTAGTTGCCATTCTTGGTGATCAGCACAGTACACAGGAAAGTGAATTTTCATCAAACAATGAAAAGTTCTGCACAGCACCTCTGACCTTCAGAGAATGAGAGGTGGAGGTGGGTGTTGAATGCTTGAATAGGTAGTCTACAAGTTCAACTAGCAACTCTCCCACCTCCTTTACACCTAGAATTCATAGGGTTTGGGAATAAAAGTGTCAACATGGCAGACTTATCCTATTAGTGAGATGGTAACTACAATTGTATTATGCAAACTCCCAAGACAATAGGGTCTTGAATGTACTGGCCTCCACTGAAGGGGTAGCACTCTTAGGAAATCTAACTGAAAGATGAACCTGCTGCCAGGACATTGGGAGTAACTGAATTCTTCAGAGTTAGCAGGAGGCACACATTAAGTAACACTGAGCCTAACTAGTGATGGAGTGTGACTATATGGTGGCCATCAGACCTTTAGCTGGGATCCAGGACATCTCCTGGCCTAGTTATTGCTCTACTATTGCCAGTCCCACTGATATATAGCAACTAGAGTGGGGGCTCTTCCCTCTGGGAAAGGAGTCATTCTTTCTGCCCTATTTTTCTTTGTCTTTGTATCATGTATAATTTTTCTTAAGCACCATTAGAGACCTCTACCACTATGAGATTAACTTGTGTGACAACTCCTGTTCATTTTTTTTCCAATTTGTTTATTTTTAGTTTTCAACATTATTCCCATCAATACACTTTATGTTTCAGCCTTACATTGCTATTTCTCATAGCTGATGTTCCATCTCCTGCCCATACCTTTACAATGTCTGACACAGACCCTGCCCCTGTCCCTGGAATAGGATGTCTCCTCACCTCTTCATATCCCTGGTTTCCTTCAAGACTCTGCTTAAGTATCATCATCTACAGGAGTCCTGTCCTTCCCTTCCCTCGTGGGAGTACCTTATCCTCCAAGGTTTTGTTGTATCTTGTTTGTGTAGAACTGTCTATGGCCGTACTGTTTGTCCTATTAGAAAGGAAGCTTCTTAGGGCTTGGACTGTTTTGCTTTTGTCTTTGTATTTTCAGTAAAACATAGTGGCACAAAGTAAGTGTTTAATAAATGCTTATTGATCAATGAATTATGAGATAGAGCTGGCAGACTTTCACATTGTTTGCCCTATTACTGTGCATTATGTGCCCTCTTATTGTGTACCAGAACCACTTACACAGTGCTGATGTATTTGTTGAAGTTTAGTGTTGAGTATCTTTTAAAACTTACTTGTAATTGGGCCATTCACTCAGTACTATTCATGCTGAATTTTGATGCTTCATGCATAGAAGGCTCTAAGTCCCATTTTTCTCTAGGTTGTTGCACCCAGAACCATTAGCCCTAAAGAGGACTTATTTATTCCTGGTTTGGCAACTATTCTAGTGATGGCTTTGTCATGATATTTCTCAGTGGTGAGGGTTTCTGAAACATCAGGACTGATTCTGTGGGTAGGAAATATACATGTGCATAGTTGATATCTATGTGTGTATATCTCTATACACATATAAATGTATGCATATGTTTATGACACATATATTTTATATATACATGTACAGTGTATGCACATATATATTGTAATGGTGCATCACTGAATTTGGAACACTGAACTCTTAAGTTGTGATGTGAGTTCATTTACATTTTCTAAGACCTTCCGAGGGAGGAGAGGAACTAGGGAGAGCTAAGTCTAAACTAGATGGGGATGCAAGAGTAGGGAGTGGCAGTAGTGGATAGGATTTTCAGCTCCACAGCACTAAATCACAACTATGAGGGGAAAAGGAGTTGGAGTTTGCTAGCTGTGTGACCTGGAAAGTATCAGTTGACTGGAGTCTCACCCAAGTATTTGTGGTGACAGGTTAGTATTAGTCTGTTTTCTTTCCAAACACCAAGGAGTAGTAGATCTTTGACATTGTGTTTGTATTTTTAAAAGTTTAATATGATATAATTAAATGTAACTAAATGGAGTAATAATAATTGCCTGCTATGTGCCACGCACAATACTAAGTGCTTTGCAAATATCCCCTCATTTCATCCTCACAACTCTGAGAGATAAGTGCTGTTATTCTTACCATTTTACAGATGATGAAGTAGTCACATAGGGGTTCAGTGACTTGTTCAGGGTTGCAGAGGTAGGAATTATCTGGGACCAGAGTGGAAGCTAGGTCTTGCTGATGTAAGTCAGCACTGCATCCACTGTGCCACCTAGCTGCCTCTCACCATCGCCCTGTCTGTACACAGAGAAACTGATGTAAAAGTCACACTTCTTCATTAACTTTCTTTCAGACAGAAGCGGAAGAGATGACTTCATTTTTGTTAACATGCACATCACTTGCAAAACAACTTGAAATAGCAGTTAAAGAAGAACAACAGGTATTTATCCTCTGTAAATCACAAAGAATGAAAACATTTTAAATTTACTTTAGAAAAATGTAGAGTAAGATGAACTATCTTCCATTCAGCTGCTGAGGTGACTTTTCTAAAGCATTATTCTGACTAGATTATCACCCTGTTCAGTGAAGTTCAATGACATATTAGTCTAGGCTCTAATTTAAACTCCTCTGTTTGGCATTAAAAGATTTTCCTTACGTGGTCCCTTTTCATTTGTCTAGTGGTGTCCTGCCACAATCCCCTCCTTAAACTCTCCTATCCAGTTTCACTGGCCTACTTGCAGTTATTCAAGTATGGCCCTCCAGTCCCTGTTTTTGTGCATTTATATGACTGGAATACACAGCCCCTTCATCTCGGTCTCTTAGTTTCCCTGACTTCATTTAAGATTCTGTTAAAGTCCTGCCTTTTGTAGGAGGCCTTTCCTAGTTCCCCAAGAAGCTTGCTTCTTCCTCTTCCAGATTCCTTTCCATCTACTTTCTCTATCTGATTTTATCAACATGTTGTCTTTGCCATTAAAATGTATGGAGGCAGAAACTTTTCCTTACCTTCCTTTGTATCTCAGGGCTTAGTACTGTGTCTAGCACATAGTGAGCACTTAAGAAATAATTATTGACTGACTGATTCAGGAACTCCAGTCCAAGAAATTCCTAGTTTAATGGAAGAGGAGGGAAGAAAAATGCTTATGGATAAGTAGGGTACAAAATAGAAAGTGCTATGTCCAAATGGGAGGTCATCTTGGTGGAATTAGGACAAGGTGATACACAAACTGACCCTCAAAGGAAGAAACAGACTGTAACAGTTGCTGTGGGATTAGTTGTGTTCTAGGGCATGATTGATAGCTACTGAAGATGCAAGGATTCAGGGTAGGGTAGGGAGAGATGTCTAATTTGCATGGAGTAGTGACTATTAAATGCAGATTAAAGCAAGATAGCACAGGAACATAAATGCCAGAATGAGGAGTTTGCATTTGTCCTATACAATTGTGGAGAGTTGTCGGAGGTTTTTGAACAGGTAAGTGATATGGCAGTTATATGAAGAATGAATTAGAGAGGAAAAGTACAGTATAGTAGAAAATGTGCTAGATTTTGTTCCAGACTACTTAAGTTCTAAATCTAGCTGGATAGAACAGAGAATCTGAAGTCTAGAGTTCAAATCTGACCTCAGATCTTAATGGCTTTGTGATACTGGGCAAGTCATTTAACTCCTGACTAGTTCAGTTTTCTTATATGTAAAATGGTGATAATAATGGCATCTGCCTTCCAGGCTTGTGAGAATCAAATAAGATAATATTTAGAAATAATTTTTCAAATATTAAAATACTTTATAACAATTGCTATTATTCTGAAAACTAGATGTAATATCACGTTGTCATTACAAGGTAGTTTTTCACCTAACAGAGAATTGCTATAGATTTGAAATAAATATAATATCATATATTTTGCATTTTGAAGATCGGTGTTGTCATCATATTTATTGATCATATGCTTTTATTTTCCAGATATTGGACTCTCTTTTTAAGGTAATTACCTGAATTGTTGCTGGCATTTACAAAACGTGAACAAAACATTTATATAACTATATTTGTAAAAAAAAATCTACAAAGATAAGGATATAAAATATGATTACATATGAATGACTAAACAAGTATTTAGTACCTAATCTATTACCATGCGGTGGTAGGTAGGCACTGGGGATAGAGATTAAAACATGATACTGCCCTTGTCTTTAAAGAGATTATATTTTAATAAGAGGGATACAGTGCAAGATGCAAGAGGATCAGGGACCAGGAGAAGACGTTTTGGCCTGAGGAGTTACAGAGATTGTGGGTGAAACCTTGAGAAAGTCAATTTTCATGCTCTTGCTAGTTGCAGTGATAACACCCATTTGATTGCTGTGTGTAGTGCTAGATGGAGAGGTGCAGAAGGAGTAGGGGTAGAAGGTTGATCTAATAGTACAAGATGCCTCTGCTGAGTACACCCTGGTTTTATGGATAGATGGGTGAGACTGACTGAGGACAGCTAGATATAGTGTGTTTTAGGTCACTCACCTATGGAATAATTCTCCCAAGGTGGGGGGAAACTTGATTTTTGGAGGTCTGGACAGGGAGAGTTATTGTTCTTGGTGGTAGAATGGCCAAGGATTTCCATATAGTATCTTTGAGAAGACTCTTTCCTGTGTATATATGTATATGAAAGAAGATTATCAAACATATATATATTATCAAACATATATAACATATGTTATATATATATATATATATGTATATATTTCCCCTGTTGCCTCTGAAGTTTATTGCCTATATGCATGCTCACTGAAGGGGTGACTTGAAATCTGGATTAGAATCAGAAAAGTTATAATCTTTCTGGGATACATATTTCAATGCATAGACTAAGGTGTTTATCTTGATATTTTGCTCATTTTTACTCATCTTAATATTTTGTTTCAGGACAAAATCTTAACATGTTACTAATTAATATTCTTTTTTCCCTTAAAGTGGTTTCAACAAGAGGTCTATCATGTAGAAGAGGTAAATATAATAACTTTAAATCATTAGGATGATATTTGGTCTAACTTTTGAACACTAAAAATCCTGGGTGTCTGGAGAGCCCTTAATCAAATTTATTATGATCAGTTAACATTTCTTGAACACTGTTGCAGAGTAACATTTTTTAAAAACTTTGAGTGGATTTTCTGCTCTTGGGGCATTCACTAAAAAGACATGTTCCTCCTTTCATGTATGTGTATTAATTAGCCATGTGAACAATATTTCCTATCATATTTCCTTCATAATATTTTTGAGATATTTGTAGAAATGGAGTTTAATGTTTACTTATGATTATATATGTACCATAGAAGAGCCTATTTATTAATAAAAGCTTTTTAATAGTTAAATATTGTAGGGAAAATAATTTTAAAAACTGGGAAACATTTTTTTAAAAAATTCCTCTCCCTTGGCCCCTGGCCCTTGTGGGATCAGAGAGAAAACAAAGCATTACAAAGCACAGGTAGGACCTTGTTTACTTATTTCCTCTAGGATCTTGCAGTCCAGTTGGGGCAAGACTGAAATGTCATGTATCTAAAGATGAAATAATAAGTAAATATACTTGAAATATATAATTTAAATGTTCTTAGTAGGTTGTTGATTTTTTTTTTTTTTGAGAATGAGCATTCAGCTCTGTAAGGTAGGAAGGGATATATGTGAGATATGCTGTGAAGGTAGAAATGATAAGATTTGGCAACTGATTGAATTGGCAGTGAGGAGCTGAAGACAGTCATGAGGATACAAGCCTTGGTGACTGGGAGGCTGCCCTCAACCATCATAGGGAGGATCAGAAAAGGAGAGGTTGGGAGTTGGGGGAAGAGAAAATAATTCTTTTTCGGACACGTTGAGTTTGAGATGCCTGTGGGACATCCAGTTTAAATATCTAGTAAGAAGCTGGGGAGAGAAAGTGGGGCTGTATATATAGATCTGGGGATCATGTATTTAGAGATGACCGTTTAATCTCTGAGAGTTGATGACATCATCAAGTGAGAGAGCAGAGGACTGCACAAGAAGAGGACCAAGGACAGAGACTTGGGTGACATCCACCCTTAGTGGGGATGACTTGGGGGAAGATCCAGCAAAGAAGCCTGAGAAGGAACAGCTGTGCCACACATAGTTCATGCTTTCTTTTTTATCAACTTCTTGGCTTGTCCTTCATAATCTGTCGACTACAGTCATATCCATGCCTGATGAGGAGAAATGAGAGAAAGCAATATCATGGCAAAAACAAAAAAGAAGGAGGTATCCAGGAGGTGGAGGCAGCCAACAACATCCAGTACTCCAGAGAAGTCAGGTTTGCTGAGACCTGAGAAAAGGCCAAGAGATGAAGCAATTTTTGAAAATTTTAGAGAGAGCAATTTCACCTGAATGACGAGATCAGAAGCCAAATGGCAGAGGATGTGGAAGAAAGTGAAAGGAAAGTTGTCTAGAAGAATCAAGTTCAGATAACTTTTTCTTTCTTTTTAAAAGAAATTATTTGTTTTTATTCTGAACTTAACAAACTTCAAATAAAATGAGTGTTTCCACATATAGTTCAAAATAGAAAAAGAGGTTTGTATAGGAATCTGAAATTCTCTTTTTTAAACATCTTGTTTTTCCTTTTAAAGGTAGAATAAATTCAACATGTAAATTTTAAAGCTATCCTGCTTTTCTTTTACCTGTTTTCTTGGTCAGTTGTTTTTGATAATTTCATATCTATCTTGCATGGTCTTCTATTTTTTTATTTTTGGTCTTTCAACTTTATTCAAATATTTCTTGTCTTGTGGAATCACTGAATTCTATTTACTTTGTTCTGTTTTTAGTGAAGTCCACTACTTGGGTGAGGTTTTCCACTTTTTGTTTTAATGTATTCTTCCATTTTTTTTTTGAGTTGTAATCGTATTTTTTAATCTCTTCATTTTGTCCATTCTTGGCATCCTCATGGCCAAGCTTTATTCACTTCTCTTAGAGTCTCCTTGTCTTTACTTAGACTCTCTTGGATGTCTGCTACCTGACAGTATTTCTCATTGTATTTCAGATTGTCTTGTATTTGCCCCCAGCCTCAGTTTGGGGGTTGGGACTTTGTGCTAGGGCACAGCTCTACTCCTGTCCTGCCCCCTCTACCCATTCTTGGATGAGGTAAGAAGACAGCACTTGGTTCTGTCCTCCCTGTAGTCTGAATGCCTCTAGCAGACATTCTGGAGGGAATGAAGGAGATCAGACTAACCCTTTTGCCTGGATCCCTGGTTTTTGCCTCTTTTTCTGGTAGCCCATTATAGTTGTCGGCTTCAGCCCTTCTCCATTTCTTTTTTCTTGCCCAGTCTCTGACTCGGAATCGGTACTGTTTCTTACCATGATCCTGAAAGACTCTGCTCATTTGTAGATCATTCTGGCCCCAGACCAGCATGCATGACAAGGTGTGGAGTTGTGATCATAGCTTCAGCTGCCTTGACTTGTGAATGCTGTCTCCCTGACCATTGCTTGTCTGAGATTCCACGGGCCTCAAGTCCTGATAACTGCACATAAATCCTACTCTCTCAGAGCCCCCCAGGCTTCTGTCCCTGTGAGAACATGTGAGGTTCCAGCTCTCTTGTTCCTTGTTCTCTCTGCTCCTAGCCCCCATAGGCTGTTTGACCTGAGCTTGCAGGTACTTTTGCCTTTCTTGTTGCACCCTTTCTTGGAGTTCTTGAAGGCTGTTGGTCATCCTTATGTGCAGTCCTGGGTTGGATGGAAGACCCTGCTGCTACATTTCTTTTATCCTTTTGATTGCTTTTAAATATTTACTAGAGTATATATTAGAGAATTGAGTTCCTCTTAACCTTTCACATGGTCATTGTAAGCAGAAATTTTGATAGCAAAAATGTTGTTAAAAATAATTTGAAACTTGAAATTTTTATCTTGAAATACTTATGTCTTGCATGATTAACTTTTCATTTGTTTTTCATGTATTCTTAACTGCTCCTTGAGGGCAGAAGACCTTGTTTCTGTAAATGTTTGTGTCCCACACAATGTCTAACACATTGCTGTAAAGATATTCAGCACAGAACTATGACTGAATTAATTTCATCCACTTTTCCCTCTGTTTCTAGCTACGTAATAGAAAATGCATGACTCATAAAAAGTTTAGTAGCTTCCTCCTGCTTTTCCTGAAAAACTACAAAGCACTGTTTATATCTTAGGCTGTCACACAAATGCTGGTCAACAAATCAGGGCTGGGATTCTACAGCCGTCCTCTGTGGGTTTGCCCTCTTGGGCTCCACCATTAACTTTTTTGGAATGATGAGTGTCAAATGGATGAGGGATGATTTGGCATGACCCAAGGCATCTGATTACTTTCAATGGCTTATATATAGGCTATCTAGTTGTAGGTTGCCAGAGTGAAGAGATTCTCAAAAAGAATTTTGGGTAAGCAAATTTATTACCCATTACCAAAACTTTAATTTGCCTTCCATTATTACTGTGATAGTTATGGAGCTTTTGTTAGGAAAATATCTAGTATAGAAGCTAAAGATTGATTTAACTTCATATATAATCTTTTATTTTCTCATATTAGAAGTAGTAGATGATTCTGATGCTGTTTTTGCCAGAGACAAATAAACAGGGAAGCACTCACTTGATCTTATTGTCTAAAAGCAACCTTAGTTTTAAACTTTGTAGCAGCTTTTGTTGCACATTTGCTTATAAGTTTACAAAGTATTACTTTAACATTTGGCCATCACTACAGGTAAGAGTAGTATTCTAAGAATACTTTTGTTACAGTTAATAGAATATTTGGGGGAGAGCCCCAGGTATAGTAACTTTAAAGTATCTGATTGAAATTTTATTATTTTAGTTAGTAAAAGAACAAAATGTTTCAGACTGGGAGCTTCCTTTGCCAGATAAAGCAGTATCTTCAAGTATTGCCCAAGTGGTAGAACGTTTGCAAAAACTTGAACAATTAATGAGTCAACTTACTTCAGTGCCAAAGGCCACCCGAAGAGCTGTAGCTGCAAAACAGAAGCTGTAAGTGAACTGTTATTATCATTATATTAGGACTGTGAAGAGGAGAGGTGCAATTAGTGCTGAAGTTGGGAAGGAGTCGTAGGCATTTTTGACAATGAATATATAGGTCAATTGGATTAACTGAAATACATTTTCAGCTTGCCATATCTCCTCTGTCTAGAGCTGTTTCTGTGTGAAACCTTTAAGCACTTGACTGTGCCTCCTGCCCTGTCATCTCCTGTCTGTCCCCTAACTCTCACTGCTTAGTTTTTCTATTCTTGTTTCTGGGATGTAAGAGTTGAGAGAAAGTAGTCACATAACTATACTGATGGGTTCCACCACAAATTCATACCATCTGAGCTCATGGGGGCTTCCACTCTCTTATTTTTTTTTTTTTTACTCATCTCATTTGTTCAGCAAGCATTTATTGAGTGCTTACAATATACAAGATACTCTGGATGACATAAATAGAAATAAGACACAGATTTAGCATTTTCAGAACTTACTACTCTAGTAGTATACGTAAGACATATACATATTTGAATCCTATGTTTGTGACCATGGGCCACTATTGCCCCTCTCTGGCTCTGTTTCTTCATGTAAATGTAAAATGCAGGGATTCAGTTAGATGGTTTCCAAGGTCCTTCCCATCACTCTATGCTATAATATAAATCACAACACCAGGTAGAATGTGACAATGCAGGCTCAAAAGAGTTGCAGAAAACCCAGTTGGTGTTTAGAGGAGGTGGAGACCATTTCTGTTTAGAGAAGGCACCTTGAAGGAGATGGCTTTGAAACTGGAGGTACTTATTGAATTTCCTGCAATGATTGTTTTCTAATTTGTTTCAACTGTACTTACAATCTTCATCCCCCCTCCCCCAACCCTATGTCTTCCTTTAAGGAGATGACCTCATTGTTTTCCCCTGAACGCCATTCCTTGAGAGAAGAGGAGACAAGAAAGCCTCAGAAGCATACTCTTAGATAAAAGTTTAATTGTCAGGGGCTGGTCACTCCTAGCAATTAGACTATTCAGAAGAGTTACTCAGTTTCTTCTAGTTATTCACTGATAGGTACAGACTCATACCTGAATTAGGGATCCCAGAGACTAAAGGAGGGTTATTTCCTAGATCACACAGTTCTTTGAGTATCTTTACCATGACATTTCAATTGTTCACCCTATAGCAGCCCCTCTCAACAAAACTGAGAGAGATGATCAGAATATATCAATTACTTTAGGAACACATATGATGAAGTTTCTTATTGACTCTGGCTAACTATCTCCAAAGTAGAGTGACTGTCACTGAGGCTGTGCTTCAGCTGTGGCATTTAGCATGGTAACTCTCTGATGTACTCTCCAATCTCCATATTTTAAGTCTATCTACGTTGACTATCCACTTCACTGTGAATATGTGGAAAATCAGCTTTCATTGAGTGCCACTGAGTATTTACTTCCTGACTAGGTATGAGCTTGTCAGGATGTTGCTGACACACATCTTATTTCACTGGAGTTCAGGTTGTCTTTATATCTATCAATTCCTCCTCTTTTGGTTTCCAAGGAAGATGAATCCTTACTAATCAAGGCTAATACCTCAGTTTGTACTCTTGTTTCCATTACTTTTTTCCTCCTCCAAGAACTTGTTTCATCAGTTAACTCCTTCTTTTTTTGTAATTTCAGGCCCTTATTGTCCACTGACTCCCTACCCTTTGGCTTACAAACATTTCCAAATCTCTTCTAGTCTAAAAAAAGCTTTTACTTGATCCTACAATATCATTTTGTCCCTCCCTTTGCTTTTACCACCAAATTTTTTGAAAGAGTAATCTATACTTACTGCCTTAATTTCTTCAGCTTTTACTTGTTCTTTAACCGACTAAAATTTGAATCTCTCCCACTCCCCCTCTCCATTTAAACAGTTTTCTAGAAGATCACCAAAGAATACCTAATGGCCAAATCCTCACCTTTTTTAAAAAATCTCTTTGCATTTTTTAGTGCTATTGAACAACTCCTTTTTTTTTTTTTAAAAAAGCTTCCCTTCCTTTAGTTTCTATGGAATTACATTCTCCTGATGTTCTCCCCAGTTCTCTGAATTTGATCTCCTTTATTAGTGCTTCTCTAAATGCAGATATTTCTCTTGGCCCTCTTCTACTACTTTTGTCTAGTCTCTATTCTTACCTATTCATGTGCTCTCATAGATTCAAGTATCACTTATACAAAGATGGTCCTAAATGTTTATTTCTCTGCTGACCCTCTCTTGCCTTGCTTCAGACCTTCATTTTCAAATATCTTTTGGGTATATCCACCTAGATATCCAACTGGCACCTTAAATTTTGAAACTTTCTTCTCAAACTTCCTTCTCCTAATTTCCATATTTTTATAAATGGCATCATCCAGTAACCCAGACTAGAAACATATTCAACTTCTCCCTCTCCCTTGTTCTCTATATCATTAAATATAATTAAATCTTCCTTTAAAATATTTCTTACAGGTGGGACCAAAAGATGATAGATTAAATACTTTACTCAGATCTATCAACTCTCAGAAATCCCCCAGCAACAAAAAAAAAAGTTGTATGCCAGATACTAAGCAATTACAGCAAAAAAAATATTAACTCCAGCTAGGTAAAATCCTTATGAATCAACACCAGGGCAAGCTAGTCTTTAAAACACTTTCTCCACACTCTTCCTCCACTAACTCCCCAGGTTTCAAGCAGGAATGCACAAAAGGACTTTTTACCTTGTGCCTGGGATGCAGATTGAGATCTCCTTTCTCTTCCTCCTCTCATTTCTGATACAGAGATTTTGCTGACTCAGCACACATTCTACCTTCCTCTCACCCTCAACAAATGGAAGACATAGATTCTGATTGACTATGTGAGGAAGAGATTGGAGGATGCACTGCTTTTTACATAGGGCTACCTAAGTTAGAGGAATCCTAGGGATACTCTGCCTGTAACATTCTACCCTCCTCCCTTATACCCTCTCCAAAAAAGCTGAAGATGCTGATTCACTCCAACTAGAAAAGGAAGAAAGAAGAGCCAGCAGAGGATGTAGAATGCAGGAACACTGTGCCGTGACTGCATTGGCCCAGAAGGAAAGGGCACTGCAACCCAAGTCCTGCGTCTCAATAAACTATTCGATTCAGGAACCCAGGATTGTGAACTCTAATTCCCCCAGTATGGGAAGAACTTCAGGAAGGTTTTTACTTCAGAATTGGAGTGTATTCATTAGTAAGGGATGGGGAGAGGAGTCAGAAAGTGAATAATAGGGGAATATAAGGAAAAAATGGTTGAGGCACTCAGAATTTGAAGAGAAAAAAACTTAATAAAAACTCAGAACATAAGAAGATAAGCCAATAGAGGAAATCCTGACTAGAAAGATAAATGCTTGTTGTTGAAAGAGAATATAAATACTTATTAACAAACATAATGACAAAAAGAAAAGTTAATATATTCCTAATATAACACAGAATTTTGTGGAATCCTAAGATAGCATGGAACAATAACAAAAAGTTTCCAGAATGATTCAAGGAAGAAGTGAAATTAGTAATCATTCAATATATATCAGAATTAATAATTCAGAAATAATAAAAACTCAGTAGATCAGAAAGCATAAATACATAATAGAGAGAGTCTTTCCAAAGAAGTAAAAGAGAGAGAAGTAGATTTGGAATACGAAAAGCATTGCAGTGGAAGAAAATCTGACAGAAGAGAAGTAAAAGGCAAAATTAAAAGATTACATGGTTTCTAATATGAGCCAAAGACATCGCTCTCAAAGTCAGGATGTACTTAATGATCACAGTTTTCCCAGAAGAATTTGAAAAATTAAAAAACCAAAAAAACTGAACATCATAATGCAGGAAATAACACAAAAAAAATTATCAAAAGCTCCTGAGTACAGAACACAAAGCACCAATCAAAAGAATCCACACAATTATCTCAACAATATTTTAAAAAAACCTTATGCTTCAAATTCCAAGATACAGAGTGGTTAAATTTAGCAGTTTCAATGACAATAAATTTCTCAAGAAGTCAGGACAAAGGCCTTCAAATAAAAATCAAACAAAAGTGAAATAACACAGATTATTCTACAATCTATAAATCCACTAAAAACCAAAGAAGGGAATAGAATAGCATATTCTGAGAAGCAAAGGAAATCATGCTGCAACCCAAAATGATTTATTCATTAAATTTGAGACAAATCATCCTCAGAAAAGAGTGAACATTCAGCAAAAGACATCTAAAGCATTCATGAAAAATCAGACATGAGCAGAATATTCCGCTTGTAAACACCCGGAAGAACAGAAACATCTCCATCCATCTTCTCCTTTTCATTCATGCTACTGCTACCTAGGTTACACGCTTATTATTTTTCATCTGGACTACCTAGCCTATTGAATTCATCTCTTACCTGATGTTCATGCCTTTTCTAGCCTCTTCTTTCAAATGTGATAGCTTTTTTTATTCATCTTTATCCTCCTTGTCCTTTCTGCAGATTTTGACACTGTTGATCATTCATGTCTCTTGAATACTCCCTTCTCCTTTAGACTTCATGGCACTCTTTCTTCCTGGTTCTCCTCATATGTGACTCCTTCTTTGTCTCCTTTTCTCTCTCATCATTCATCTCCTGGCTCTCCCTCCCAACCCCTTTTAAGTGTGAATGTGCTCATCACACAGTAGATACTCACTAAATGTCTTCTGAATTAATGTTAAGTAAACAAGGGAGTTTGCCTACGTTCTCCAGACACAGTCCTGGATAACTTTTCTGTATAGTTCTATTTAAATATTCTGCCTAGCTTAATTTTGTTAAAACTCTTGGTTTCTGAGATTCTTAACCTTAAAGTTTTATTGAGGCTTTGTGTTTTAATTTCTTTTTGTCTTTTAAGTGCTTGCCCCAGCAGTGTTCTTTTCCTTTCTTTTTTGACTCCTACCTATTGTTTTCATGTTCATCCTTACTTGTCCTATCTGGTTTGGCACTTAGCTGTGTACTGCTCATTATTATTAACTTTCCATGCACATTATAGTCTTCCTACTGAGATTATAAGTTCTTTCTGAGGAAAGGAACTGTGTACCTTTTTAGTATTCCCCACAATACCCAAAATAAGACTATGCAAAGAGTATCTAACTCAATAAATATTAATTGAATGAATGAATTATTAAATGGTTAGTAATATGTCCCCTTTCTGTTCTCTTTCTTCTCTGTTCAACTCCTGATTGGTTATTTATTCATTTAGACTTTAATTTTATAAACAACTACATTACATCAAACTTATATAGAACATTAACTTTCCCCAGCCAAATGGTCTATACACCTGGGGAGGGAGGCTACATGCTATAGACTCCACACTCAGTAGAAGTTATGAATGAATAAGGGGAAAAAAGGTTTATAGGTGGAACAAATTCAATCAATAGATAGAGTGTTTTGATTCTTATTAACTTGCAAACTCAGACTCTCCCTTCCCATTAATTTACAAAGAACCAGGGGCAAAAGGGGAAAAAAAAAACTTAGGTTGCCTGCCTGTTCAAATCCTTGATTCATAATATATGAAATTGCTAAGATTTGCTTAATTAAATTTTGAATTTTAGTTTTGGTTTTCAAGTGTTAATGAAATTATTTCTTGACAAAAATTTTTTTTTTCCTTCACATTTGCCATTGTTTATTTTGTCTGCATTCTTGTTTTTGACTCACAGTTTGGACTGGCCATTTGACATTATAGCTCTACTAAGCTTTATTTGTTTCTCATTTGATTATTCTTTTTAAAAAATTACTAACAGAATTCTCATAAAACATTGTGATTTTTCTTACTTTTGTAATCAGATAGCATTTCTTAGACTGAACAGCACGCACAGTTAAATGTAACTTCAACTCTTAATATTTATGTATTAAATTAGGTTTCATTATGGTAAACTTTGACAGGGACAGCCAATCAGAAACAACTCAAATTTATGAAGATGTAAAGAAGATGATTGAAGGTGATGATTTTTCATTAATTATTCCTTTTAAACATTTTGAATGTTAACTTATAGTAAAAATCACTAGTAAAATTCTAAAAAATCTAAAATGGATTTTTCTTATAAGTAAATATTTTATCTAAACTAAGAGTGATAAAATACTGTATAACTTTGTAAAACAATTACATGCCCAAATTTATATACTTATAAAATATTAAAGTTGGATGTTTAATTTCTTAAATACTAGAGAAGCATGAATTTACTTCTGTAATATCTCAGATTACAAAATTTACTCCTGATCCACCTTAATCAAATTCTACCACAACTTTAAGTGAGATTTCCCCCTAAATTCTGTACTAGAACCGGTCTTATAAACCTCAGGGATCCTTTTTGAACTTAGGTAGGCTGGTCCTCTGATGGCAAGCATAGCCCATGTTGAACACGTGAGAAATAATATGCATCAATCACTTTGGAAATGTTTTAGTGTCAACCAAATATGTGAATCTTTTCTAATAATGATTTTGAAAGGGGAATTTTAGTTTTAATATAAAATCCCTGTCATATATTCACAGACAAAAATAGATGAAAGGGTGGCTGCCAATACCCCAATACAATTTGTCCACTATTTACAGGAAAGAAGTGAGCAGGCTACCCCTTTAACTTTATGATTGAGTAGGTAGAGCTAGCTTTATACTTCCCAGCTTCGAGTCACAAAGACTGTGAAAACTAGCCAGGGAAATAAATTGCCTTGAGCCTCTTTGATGATACTGAATCCCTATACCTTTTATAGCTTTATCTCCCAGTTGACTTAACACTTTGGTCTTCAACTATTCATTTGTTTTTGTCCTATGTGTCCTGTTGCTGCTCTGTTTTTATGAATACTACTTTATGTAGAAAAGCCTGTTTACCTCTGCAGCCCTTGGAAACTGTTTTGAACAACTTAGGACTGATCTATTTTCTGTATGTTTGACAATCATCTCACTCATTCCTCAGAACTGTTAATCATGAGTGTGGATCTAGGAGGTTTGCATGCTGATAACTTTAGCCTGAACTAGTCATACTCCCACATAGTTAAAAATTCAAGGAAGTTTAAACACAACAGAAGTTTTGTAAAAACCTGTAATGTCTGTTAACTTACAGCCTTGTGTGGCATGCTCTTCTCCTTATTGCTGGTTTTGGACCACCCAAGTAGTAAAAGGATAAAGCAGATCTTTTGGCTGCCTGGTCCCAAGAAAACCTTAGCTATGCTATAATCCTTATGTCAGAGGTTCCCTTTTCATGCTTTTTGGTGGACTTCTTACTTTTTGGGCTCACGGATAGCATCCAATAAACTGGGAACTTACTGCCTGACACAACCTAAGGAAAGTTCCTAAGGGAACTCACCAAGCCACTTATGCTTTAGAAAGATATGGGTGGAAGTTGGAAACAACCTGCAACAATAATGATGAGAGCCTCAGAATAAGGTTGGTGAAGAAGAAAAGGATAAAAAAGTGTTTTAAATATTGGGAAAAGAGGACCAAGAAGAGAAAAGACTGATGCCTGGAGTAGATGAGATATTGGTAACTGCTAACAGAAGAGGTAATTATATTCAGTTTTATTTTTGCTTCTGTTTTCTCTGTCAAAAAGAAAGACTTGTGGACAGGAAAATATGGAACAAAGTTGGCAGTATGGAGTTGATGTTTGAGAAAATCAGGAAGATAGTAAGAGAACGTCTAGCTACCCCTTCCAAGTTTAAGGTAGTAGGCTCACATGAACAGATATGCCAGAATGTGAAGGAACTGACATGTAACTACTGAAACTGCTATCAGTGATTTCTGAAAGGTCATGACAAGTGAGAAACAAACGTCAGGGTTTGAAAAGGGCAAATGTGACTACTAAAAAAAAGATAAAAATGGAGTTTGTACTCTAAAGCAGTGAGTTTGATATCAAATCCTGGCACACATCTAAACCATATTAGGAAGAGGATGGTTAGAAAACATCCATACAGCTCATGGCTGGTCCTCCTCTCCTCCCTCCCAGGGGCCCTCAATAGCAATTTGATCATCCCCTTACTTCAAGCATAATAAGGGCTCCTTTTTACCTCCAGGATAAATTATAGACTCCACTGCTTGGCAACTAAATCGCTTAGCAAACTAGCCCCTTTGTACCTATTCAGTTTTATTATAGATTACTCTTCTCCATATGCTCTTTAGTTCAACCAAATTGTCTATTTGTTGTTACTCACATATAACAGTCCTTGTCCTGTCTCAGGTTTGTTTTTTACAATCCCTTGTTTCCTTCAAAACTTGCTTCATGTGTTAACTTTATGTGGCCTTTCTTGGTCCTCCCCTAGCAGCTGTTACCTTCCCCCTAAAGTAATCTTGTATCTGTATTTGTGTATTGTATTTACCTGGGTTTTTTTTTTTTTTTTTATTTAGCTTTTTACATTCATTTTCACAAAATTTTGGGTTCCAAATTTTCTCCCCTTTTCTCCCCTCCCCCCACCCCAATACCCCAAGCAATCTAATTTTCCCTATCTCCAATCTGTCCTCTCTTCTGTCATCCCTCCCTTCCCTTGTCTCTATCTTCTCTTTTCTCCTGTAGGGCCAGATGATTTTCTATTCCTCATTAACTGTATGTCTTCTTTCCTAGTTGCAACAACAATACTAAACAATTGTTCCTAAAACTTTGAGTTCCAAATTCTCCCCATCCTTCCCTCCCCACCCATTCCCTTTGGGACAGCAGGCAATTCAATATAGGCCATATCTGTGTAGCTTTGCAAATGACCTCCCTGATAGTCGTGTTGTGTAAGACTAACTGGATTACTATCCCTCCTAACCTGCCCCTCATTGTTCCTCTTCTGTCTTTTGATCCTGTCCCTCCCCAAGTGTTGACTTTCAATTACTCCCTCCTCCCTTTGCCCTCCCTTCCATCATCCCCCCCCAATATCTCCTTCTCCCCCGCTTTTTTATACTGTAAGATAGGTTTTCATACCAAAATGAGTGTGCATTACACTCCTTCGTTTAGTCAAATGTGACGAGGGTAAACTTTTGTTTGTTTTTTTGTTTTTTTTTCTTAGCTCTCCTCTTTTTCCCTCCACTAAAAATATCTCCTACTTGCCTCTTATATGACATATAGTTACCCCCTTCCATTTCCCCCTCTTTCCTCTCACTACATTTCTCTCTCACCATTTACCTTAATTTCTTTTAAGGTATGGTCCCATCCTATTCAGTTCAATCTGTGCTCTCTGTCTCTGCATGTGAATGCATGTGTGTATGTGTGTGCATGCGTGTACATGTGTATGTGTGGTCCCACCAACCACCCAGATACTGAAAAGTTTTAAGAGTTAGAAATATTGTCCTTCCCTGTATGAATGTAAACAGTTCATTTCTGGTAAGTCCCTTAATACTTCTCCTTGCTGTTTACTTTTGCATGCTTCCTCTCATTCTTGTGTTTGAAAGTCAAATTTTCTTTTCAGCTCTGGTCTTTTCATTAAGAATGATTGAAAGTCCTCTGTTTCATTGAAAGACCATATTTTCCCTTGAAGTATTATACTCAGTTTAGCTGGGTAGGTGATTCTTGGTTTGAGTCCTAGTTCCTTTGACTTCTGGAATATCCTATTCCACGCCCCTCGATCCCTTAATGTAGAAGCTGCTAGATCTTGGGTTATCCTGATTGTATTTCCACAGTACTGGAATTGTTTCTTTCTGGCTGCTTGCAAGATTTTTTCCTTGAGCTGGGAGTTCTGGAATTTGGCCACAATGTTCCTAGGAGTTTCTCTTTTTGGATCTCTTTCAGGTGGTGATCGATGGATTCTTTCAATACTTATTTTGCCCTCTGGTCCTAGAATGTCAGGGCAGTTTTCCTTGATAATTTCATGGAAGACGATGTCTAGGCTCTTTTTTTGATCATGGCTTTCAGGTAGTCCCATAATTTTTAAGTTGTCTCTCCTTGATCTATTTTCCAGGTCAGTTGTTTTTCCCATGAGATATTTCACATTCTCTTCCATTTTATCGTTCTTTTGGTTTTGTTTGGTGATTTCTTGGTTTCTCATAAAGTCATTAGACTCCATCTGTTCCATTCTAATTTTGAGAGAACTATTAAATTCCGTGAGCTTTTGAGCCTCTTTTTCCATTTGGCTCATTCTGCTTTTGAATGCATTCTTCTCCTCATTGGCTTTTTGAACCTCTTTTGCCAATTGAGTGAGCCTATTTTTCAAGGTGTTAATTTCCTCAGCATTTTTTTGGGTCTCCTTTACCAAGATATTGACCTTTTTTTCATACTCTTCTTGCATCTTTGTCATTTCTCTTTCCAGTCTTTCCTCAACCTGTCTAACTTGCTTTTCAAAATCCTTTTTAAGCTCTTCCAAGGCCTGAGCCCACCCAACACCCCCCTGGGGTGTCTGGGGTACTGAGGCCCCGCCCTCCACATCTTTCCCTGATGGGAAAAATACGTTCTCGTCCTCCCCATCAGATCCGAAGGTCGGGATCATTTGCATTTGTTGGAAAAAACTCTCTAAAGTCTTATTTTTCTTCCCCTTTCTAGGCATTTTCCCAGCCAGTTACTTGACTTCTGAGATTCCTTTCTACCTGGGTTTTTAATGTGTAGATATGTATGCAGCTTGGTATTAGAACCAGTTTCCCTACAGATAAAGAATAAGTTCTGAGATAGCTGCATATGTTTCAGGGAATCATAGTCCAGATGGAGAGGTAGTGCCCTCTTGTGAAATGTCATTATGAGATGAGAGTTGGAATTGAATGCAGGGTAGTGTATTTTTTCCAGGCGTGTTGATAGAATACTGAGCAATTTGTCTGGTAGTCTCATTTTGGCCAGGAGCAGAAAGTAGCAGTGAACACGAGAGGGATATGATTGTAATGGAATTAGAGAGGTGGACCACACTCAATCCATGTAGACTTTGATTGCTGTCTGTGGGGCTCTGGTGAGAGAAGCCACTGCTGATTTCCTGGGGATAGCAAGTCTTTCATGCATGCCTTTGGTACTTTTTGCAAAGGAGTTAATGATTGTGATTGCTATGGGAGAGTTGTGAGACTTAATTCTTCCTTACTACTTTGCCTACATTCCCTTTGGGGCTTGATTTTCCCTTTATTCTTTGAGTTATTTTAAATTTCTAATTTCATAGTGTTTTTCTAATTTAACCTTTTGATAGAAAACCATCATCATAAATGTTATGTTATCAATATGTATCTCTTACTAATTTAAAATGGAAGGGGCTGCAAGGGAGATCGTGAATGGCTGGGATTGATACATAGAAAGGACAGAGTTTCCATCCCTTTGTCTAAAATGGTAGAATTCATTTTCCTACCTAAAGGTTTCAAGCAAAAGAGAGAATCTCAATCAATTTTGGTAAATTCCTTAAAAGTCAGAATTTAACTCTTCCTGGGGTTTTCTGTCTTTAGGCTAAAGTCTTATGGTAGTGTGCTAGAGTTTTCTGTTAAGGCATGTGAATGTGTGTACTAATGTAGTTTCTCTTTAAGCATTCTCAGGAGAGAGGGAAGACAGTGACTGAGAAATCCTCCCATCCCACCTTTTGGTAGGAAAAAGAGTGGAGAGGAGTGGCCCAACTCCAAATTCCAAAGATCAGAGTAACTCCCTCACCTGTATAGTAGATCTTGTTGGATAGCGCCCTCTGCTGGTCACAAATGTATTAGACTATTAGAATGATCTTGAAGACTGAAGCGATTTCACTTTTTTGCTTTGTATCCTCAGTACCTGGCATAGTTCCTGGCACTGAGTAGGTGCTTAACAAATGCTAGTTGATTGATTGATGGATTGAACAAGTATAGGAACCATAATATAGGAACACAAATGGTTCGTTACACTTACTATACTCCCTTGGACGGTGGAAGCTTTTTGTGGGACTCCTGAACAGATATTTCCTACTCATTTTGGAGCTGCACAATTCACAGAATAATCATGAAGGGTTGGTAAGGTCCAGATCTTCCTCTCTACCATGACATGGCTTTGGTGTTCCACCTTCAGTTTGCCTTCCCTCCCCTTCCCTTCCCTCCCTTCCCCTCATCTGCCTTGCCCTGCCCGACAGAGGCATAAACTTCAGGGAATGCTCAACTCTGGGCCCTTGCTGTTGAGAAGGATAGTGGCTAGGAGTATGAGGAAGGAGTTAAATAGAACAATGAGATGTTGTTGGGGTGGAAGTGTTAACAACTGGGTGATTAAGGGAGATTTCACAGAGAAGATGGTAAATGCACTGTGAACCTTGAAGGGACATAAGTATTCTGAGAGGCAGAGATGAGGAGTACATTTTAGGCATTGGGACGCAATTCAAAATGTATAGTTTTACTAGAATGTAAAGTAAGTAAATGTAAAGTAAATTTAAAATGAGGAAGACTAATGTTAAATAAAGCCATAAAGACAGAATGAAACCACATTGTAGAGGGCCTTAACTGGCATGCTAAGTAGTTTTATATTCTACAATAGGCAACAGTGAGCTACTTCAGGCATTATTTTTGGTATTGTTTTTGTTTATTAGCATGGGATTGACATGATCAAGCTTCTACTTTAGGATGATTATTCTGACAGTTGTGTAGGGAATGGATTGGAGACAGAAGAGACTGAAAGTAAGGAGACCACTTAATTGAGCGATTCATAGAGTAGATAGAACACCAAGCCTGGAGCCAGGAAGATCTGAGTTCAAATTAGTGACTGTGTGACAAATCCCTTCTGCCTCAGTTTCCTCATCTGTAAAATGGAGAGAATATTGGTACCTCCTTTCCAGAGTTGTTGTGAGGAACATGAGATAACAATAATTGTAAAGCACTTAGTAGTGCAGTGCTTGGCACATAGTAAGTGCTATAGAAATGTTAACTAGAATTTTTAACTAGCAGGCTATTGTAATAGTCAAGGTCAGAGACATTGACTCCCTGAGCAAGAATGATAGCTAGGAGAGGAAAGAAAGGAGCATATATGAGAGGTAGACTAGCTTGACAAGAGATCAGATATAGGTAGTAAATGGAGTGGAGAACCGAGGATAATTCCAAGGTTTCAAACCTGGTTGACTAGAAGGAAGGTAATGTGTTCAGTAGAAATCAAGAAGTTTGGAGGAGGTCTAGGTTTAGGAGGAAAGGAGTTCAAGTATTTGACATAATGAGTTTGGGATGATAATGGGACATTCAGTTACAATAGCCAACAGACGATGGATGATAAGGCAGTGGAATTCATATTAGTAGAGATAATTGATCCCCCTGGAGCTGATGAGATCACAAGTGTAGAGAAGTAGAGAGAGTAGAGAAAAGAACTCAGGATAGGGCCTTTGGGGGATAATGATTAGGGGTCAGGAGATGAATGATGGTCCAGCAAATGAGTCTGAAAAAGAACTGTCCGGAGAATTGAGAGAATGCAGCGACACAGAAACCATGGGACGCTTTCTAGGGCATTATGGTCAAAAGCTGAACAGAGTCCATGTAAATCACAACTTTGTCTATCTTGTTTTGTTCATGTTGCCTTTTCTCTTTGAAATGTCTCTTCCCCTTTTATCTGCCTATTCATCCTATATATCCTATACTATGCATCCTTCAAGGTTTCAGTTCCTCTATGAAGTCTCCCTTCTCTCCCCATTAGGATCTCTCGGACATCAGATATGTTATCTTGTGTTAGTATTTGCTTCATATGCGTTAATGTTGTCTTTCCCATAAGAGTACAAATCTATGATGGTAAGGGCCATGTCTTTTATTTCTTTTATATATCTTACAAGAGGAATAGTATGGTGTAGCGGATAGAGGGCTAGTATTGAAGCCAGGATGACAATAGGTCAAAGTCTGCCTCTGACACTTCTTTTGTGAGGGCTCTGGGACACTTGTCTGGAGCTATAAGCTGTACAGAAAGTGCTGACCTGTATTGGCAGAGGGGTTGTCTTTACCTGGTAGTTTTTTATATCAGTAAAATTACAGATCCATTCTACACCCCTATAATTACCATTAGAAAATTGTAAATAGTAGTAGAATGATGAAAATTTCATTTCATTCTCTTCCAGACTTTGGTGCAAATTTTCAAAATGATGAGTTCATAGAAAATATCATGGACATTGCAGAAAATGTGTTTTTACCAGGTGAGTTTAAAATGGTATTACTGTGCTAATTATAGCTTGTTGGATACACTCAGCTCTGTTTTTGTTGTAGTTTGGACATTTCAGTGGTATCCAGTTCTTTGTGATTGGGGTTTTCTTGGTAGAGATGCTGGAGTGGTTTGCTGTTTCCTTCTCCAGCTCATTCTACAGACGAGGAGCTGAGGCACATAGGGTTGAATGACCTGCACATGATCACACAGCTAGTAAGTGTCTGAAGCCAGATTTGAACTCAGGAAGACGAGTTTTCCTGACCCACACCCAGTCACCCACAGCCCAAACTGTGCCACCTAGCTGCTCCAACTCTGTAGTTTACTACCATGTTAGTTACAGTAATCGCAATGTCAATAATAACTCACCTATGCATAGCATTTTATGATTTAATGGATAGCTTTGTAAGATAGGTGGAAATTATGCTTAGTAAAAAATAACTGACCTTTAGAAAGCAGTGCCATAGTACCATTTTAAATTGTTTGTGTGAGACGATATGATTCTGAACTCTGGGAGTCAGTCTACTAATTTTGTCATTAACTAGTAGTGGGGCCTTTGAGTTACATGATAATTCTTATCCTTGGATCCCCATTTATAATATGAGAAACTTGGAAACTTTTTTCATTTTAAAATTCTTTCACTCAGCTTATACTACATTTACATAGGAATTGGCAGAATTTCTTCCATAATGGAGGGGAAAGTCTTCTTCCGTAGGACTGAGACCAGCCATGCAAGAAAAGAAGAAGTGAAGTTACATACACAATACTAGATTGAAGCACCATGATGACAAAAGCCCAGGCTGAAATGAGATTGAAACAATGGTTGTATATATGGGAGTCAGGCTACACATCAGCATGAATCACTGCTATTTTGAAAGGGATACTTTTCAGATATGATTAGAGTATAAAAACACCACAGCTCTGCTTATCTACACAGGCCCAGAAGGGGCGAAGTAACAATTGGTCATAGTTCTACAGGTTCCTAGGCTGATTGATTACCACAAAATAGCAGTAGGGTCCTACAAACGACTGATATAATCATGATCTCTCTAAATAATCCCAATAACTTAATATCTTGTGCTGTAACTAATAGCCCCATTACATATAGAGTCTGGATACCATGCATTATAAGAAAAACACAAGACCAAGGTGTTAAAGAAGACTATAGAATAGGAAGGCCTATTCAAACACATCTTCATCTTTCTCTTCAGCCAATAGATTAGCAGGCTCCTGCACTTCTCCAGCTGCTTTGTATTACTTCAGTTCTTTCTGTTTTCACTTTGAGAAGCTCCTTCTTCTCCTGTATTTTTTTTTTGATCTATAAAACTCTTCACACTCTTGTTCATCCTGTTCCATGATGATATAAGGGAATGTGCATTCAATCTGGGGAATGATGTTGGCAATTCAAATGGCCTCCTTCAGGGTAACAAATGGCACCTGCAGTGATGCGAGTTCCACCAGCAACTCCATGGCTTTGGCGGTTCCTTACCTCTGGCCAAACCAGTCAACTCACCACTGTTGGCTTCTTCTTGATGATGTTCAGACTCTGGCAGGGTGACACCCACTACGTACATGTCTTTCTTTGCTCTGGTCTTCACTTGGGCTTTGTTCACGGTGTGAATCATAGTGGCACTGAAGTGGTCAGTTGTGCATTTGGCTTCTGCAAGGGAGAAAGCAGCTTCTCGCGTCACTTCAGCCATTAGCATTTTGGTCTCAATGATCTCCTTTAAGATTTGCTAAAACCGAAGAGTCAAGGCATCATATAGGAGGTTTCAGCCTGCCTGTGCTCCTTTTAATCGAGCCTCCATAATGGTCTGTGCCAATTGAGAAGGGAAGATATTGATGCGGTCTTTGCCAGACATTGTGGTGGTCATTGTCCAGTGGTGGCAGCTCAGTCCCCAGACCTATCACTTCTGGTTTGAAAGCTACCAGTTGCTGTTGATGTCCTCCACCACTTCCTTCTCATACAGTCAGCTTTCTTGATCAGATATAGGCTGCCCATTCAACTTTGAGATTCTGAGCAGCAAAGATGGTGACAATAATGGGATGGCATAAAAAAATCAGTATATAGGTTCAAGACAAATCAGTATATGAGTTCAAGACTATGCTCACTTCCTATCGATGGGACCTTGGACCATTCACTAAAAATCCCTCAACCCCAGTTTTCTTGTCTATACCTTAATGATAATGATACTTGCCCAATCTACTTCAAAAGGATGTTGTGAGACTCAATGTTTATAAGATACTTTCTAATAATCCCTTTCTATTCAACATTTAATAAATCATGTTATGATCGAGTTTCAGAGTTGATATTGACCTATATGGATGATCTTAGAGGATATCTAACCTACCCTATAGGTAGATATATTATAAATCCTTTGCAATGTAGTCCTTCAGATTTCTTCTTTGGGTCTGGTCTTTCAGGTTCTAAATCCATCTAATTATACTTTCTGCCAGGCCAGTTCTCTCCATCTTGTCCACAAAAATATTTTGAAAGTCAGTCAGTAAATAATGAAAGGCTTTGACACATGCCTTGCTTAAAATGGGTGTATTATCTCTATGGCATTTTCCTAACAGTCTAATCACTTTGTCAGAAAGAAATTAAGTAAAACAAGTCTTGCTCTTGGAATACACATTGACTCACAGTTATTGCCATTTCCCTTCCCAAATACTGTGTATTGGTCCAATTGATCAAGTTCTTTGTGGGTTCAGAGAAAGACACACTCACTGAACGTGTTGAATCATTTAATAGAGATAATTGAGAAATGGTATTCAGCTATTTGAGTCACCTCTAACTCAGAACCCCTGGCTCTGGGGTATATTGTTGTCTCCTCTAACTGAGAAGGCTGTAAACCATTCAGGACAAAAGTTCGAGTGTGGTGACCATATCAGCTGTTCCAGGAAACCAAAGCCCAGAGAGGTTATGATTAGTTTAAGATTATAGAGATATAACTAATTAGTAAAATCAGGATTTGAATTAGTAGTTAGCACTTCAAATCTAATGCTCTTTTGACTTCAAATTTGACTTCAAATCTAATGCTCTTTTCACTCAAGCAAGGTTCAAGATCATACAGGGGGCAGAAAAGTTAGGTCAGCCAAATAATCAGAGGGGAAGAGAAAATAGGTCAGGCAAACTGGGTATGGAGTGGTTAGATTACTGAATTTAAGCCAAAGCAAAGACAATATCATTAGTAGCTATATGTATAAGCTTTTTCTCTGGAGGCGGAGGCTACTGCATTTCTGAGGGGTTTTTATTTTTATCCTTGGCCATACAGGGCTACCTTAGTTGCACCTAGGAATAATTCTCTGGATATTAAAGAAGTCTTGCTCTGTTAAGGTTCTGAAATGGGGAATCATTCAAATTTGTGCAAAACCTACAAGTATCATGGCATAGGCAGAGCCACACACCCTTTGCACTGGTTCGAGGTTTATTGAGGGGCCAGCATTTCTAGCAAGTCCTCCGTGTCAGTGAGTTAGGTTTGTGAGGGTACCTTTTTCTTTTCCACCTAATGTATATCAAGTCAGATTGCTAGTCCTTTCTGCTAGGAAGTACTAGTAGCACTTACCCTGTGTATCTAATCTGTTGCCCAATCTTGTCATTTCTGTCTCCAGTTACACAGATACCTTCCTGATATGAGCCTTTACTTCAAACCTATTGTAATAGGATTCACCTACTGAATCTTCTTTCCTCAAGTCTCTTCCTATTTCAGTTCGTCTTTCACGGAGCAGACCTGATCCTCCTGAAGTGTAGGTCTCTCCCCTCAGGAATAAATTTAATTACCTAGGATTAAAGATAATGTCCTGTGTTTGGATTTTACAACCCATAATGACCCTTCCTATATTTCCAGTCTTCTACACTTTCCTCCCTTCTACATGCTCTATAATGTAGCAGTACTGACCTTCTCATTGATTCTCCCATATGACCATCTTTCTCCAGACTGTACCTTTTCCCTGGCTGCCTCCACCTCCTCCAGGCCTGGAGTGCTCTTCTTCTCACTTATTCCTCCTGGCTTCTCTAGCTTCCTTTCAAGATTAAGCTAAAATCTCATCTTCTTTGAGAGGCTTTTCCTGATCTCCTCACCCCCATCGCCCAATATCTTCCCTATGAGATTGCAGTTCTTTTACACTGTTTATTTCTGGTGTACAATCTTTATATGTTGTCTCACCCTCAGGATATGAACTCCTTGAGGGCAGAGGTCATGTTTTGGCATTTCATTGTATCTCCAGTGCTTAACACAGTGTTGGATACATAGTAAATGCAGAGGACAAATTTCTTGATTATTAACCTAAGGCTGCCCACTGTCAAATGTGAACTACCAAAGCCCCCCACCAGAGGTCTCCTTTCATCCAGGAAGACATTTGTCTGAGCCCAGGGTATTCAGTTAAAACCCAGGGAAGGCACATAGATTCTCACAGAGTATACTGTGGAATAGGATTCCCATACTATTACGGGTTATGAGCTACTTACTGTTGTTGAGAGCCTTCTATAGGCTTCCAGTGGGTAAGTCCGAATTCCTGGGTGAATCTTGTGTGGCTCTATAGCATTTCCCATTTCAGGGGAACACTGGTAGGAACGAATGGCTCTGGAGAGCCTTCATTTTTTTGTGTCTGTGGGGTTGCCCAGGGAAGCTAAGTAATCAGTCCAAGTCAGATGAATCACTGTGGGTATCTGCTTGTGAGTGCATTCGTTCTCAGATCTGCTGGTTACTGTGTACCTGAGAACATCATCGGAGAGGTAGGGAAGAGCAGCGGGGAAAAGAATATAAGCTTTGAAAGAAAGAGTTTTATTAATAGCTCACAATTCGAATTCTCCTGTCCCTTCTCCTTTAAAACAGCATAAATCAATCAACATTCAGTGCCTCCTATTTGCTAGGCACTGTGCATCTTGTCTTAGCCTTTGAATCAGTTGATGCATTGAAAGTTTCAGTCATTAGTCTTGGATACCAGATTTCTTCTACAAGACACACTGATCTTTCAGCATGAAACATTATTACACTTCATTAGCATTCTAGACTTTTCCCTTTTGCTGTATCAACAGATTAGCTATAAACATCCCTTAATGAACATATTTTGCATATATTGCCACACCATCTTCTCTGCCCACATGTCTATTTTTGCTTATTTTGATGCCAGATTTTGATGCTCAACCCCTTTCCTCATGAGATATGACATCTTTAATAATAAAAGCTTAATGCTTTTAAAATTTTTTGGTTTTCATTATTTCCTCCTCAGCATCTACTGAATCAAAGGATCTTCAGTTTCAAGAAATGTTTAAAATATTTGAAAAACAGGCAATTAAGCTGCGACGGTAAGCTTTGGTTATTCAATAACTAAATTTTTATGACTGATAACTTTAACTGTATGTGTAGCATCTTATGTTGTAGATTGGATCAATCTTATAATAAAAACATAAAGAGCAACAAAAGTAACAAACGATAATTTCTTTAGATACTTTATGATTATGTAAATGTAACTTTTGCCTAGTTGTAATGTGTATAAATGATTATAATTTCTATTTTTTCTGAATTTTGCTGTATCTTTTTTTTTACTACATCTTTACTACATTTTACTACTATAGATTTGTCATTTTTAATGGCAGAATAATGCTCCATTTGCTAACATGTCAGAGATCATAGATCCAAGCCTGCAAGGGACCTTAGAGAACAGCTATTTCAATCTCATTTTACAGATGAGATAGATGGTCAACTAGCATTTATTAAGCACTTACTGTGCTAAGTACTGGAGATACAAAGAGGTAAAAAAAAATTTTCTGTTGTCAAGGAGCTCACCGACTAATGGGAGAGACAACATGCCAACCAGCATGTACAAATAGGGTATCATAGACAAGATAAACTGGAGGTAGCCTCAGAAGGAAGGCACTAAAATTAAGGAAAAGGTTTCTCATAGAAGGTAGGATATTAGCTGAGACATGAAGGAAGCCAAGGGATTCAGGCAGCAGAGGTAAAGAGGGAGAGTGTTCTGGACCTAAGTGACAACCAGTGAGAATAGTTGGTATCAGGAGATGAAGCATCTTGGGAGAGGAGCAGAAGAAGGTCAGTGACCCTGAATTACAGAGTAGGTGGAGAGGCTATAAGGTGTTAGCATCCTGGAGAGGTAGGAAGAAAGGGGTCAGGTTATAAAGAACTTTAAAAGCCAAATGAAGGATTTTATATTTTATTCTGGAAGAAATAGGAACCCACTGGAGGTTTTTGAATGGGAGATGGGGGTGGTAGGGTGTGTGTGTGATATGGTCAAACCTATGCTTTAGGTGGCAGCTGAGTGGAGCATGAATTAGAGTGGAGAGAGACTTGAGGCAGGAAAACCAGCCAGCTGGCAAGTGCGACAGCCCAGAGTGAGAGGGTCAGTGTGAGAGGAAGGAAAAGAGACATGTTACAAGTATCACCCTCAGCTCACAGCTTATTTGCATAATACTCTTTTTATTGATGGAGATTGATTATTCTCCCCTCTGACTGGAGAGCTGGAAGTTGGAACAATAAATGCCTCCTAAAGCTTTCGTGTATAGAGGACTCAGAACTCTCCAGGTAACTCCATTTTCCATCAGTGGCCCTGCTTGGTATCAGCTCCACAGAATGCCATGCCCCTGCAGTGAGTAGACCCCACATTTTTCAGCATCATCTCCCATTAGATTGTAAACTTTCTGAGGGCAAGAAGTGTCTTTATTTTTTCTCTTTGTATCCCCAGCACTTAGCACAGTACCAGGCACATGGTGGGAACAGAATAAATGTTTATTTAATTGAATTGAACTGAAAAATTACTCAGTGATCTTAATATGTGTGAGAGGTGGAATTAGTGAAACCTTGAGAGGAAAGATAGAAGGCTGAAGATAGACTCTCTTTCCTCTCAAGCTCTGGCCAATTCTACTCTTCACACAAGTCCAAGAACATTGAGTAATCCATCTCTGTCAACAAGGAAACTTCCATTCAAATGACCTTTGAGCCTTGAGTTATATTTCTTCGTTGGGCAGAAACTTTTTATAGCTCTTTACAAAAATCAACCATCAATCTTCACCAATGAAGAGAGTCTTATGCAAATATAGTTTAGCTGTAGTTACATGAAATTTGAACTTGTTGAACTTGACAGTTGATTTTGTGTGTGTGTATATGTGTGTGTGTTTGAGAGAGAGAGAGAGAGAGAGAGAGAGAGAGAGAGAGAGAGAGAGAGAGAGAGAGAATGCCCAGGAATGACACCTAGGTTGTGCCCTGGGTGGCTTGGTTGGTTGGTTAGTTTTTGGTAACTTGAAGGATGATGTTCCCCTCAACAGTACTAGGAAAGTTAGAAATAGGGGAGGATTTTGGAAAAAGATGATGAATTCACTCATCATATAATGAGTGGGACATAAGGAGTTTAAGATATCTATGGGGCATCCAATTCAATATATCCAACAGGTATTTGGTGATTCAAAGGTTGGGAAAGAGGTTACAGAAGGACAAGTAGATCTGAGAGCCATTGCATAGATATTATAATTGTAACCATGGAAGCTGATGATCTCTTAACTGATGACAAGATTGAATAAATTATTTGTCCAAGGTTGCTTATATAGTAAATGTGGTAGAACCAGGGATTAATTCCATATCCTCTGACTCAAAATCAATTATTCCTTCCTTCCTTCCTTTCTTCCTGCCTTTTTCTTTCCTTTTCTCCCTTTTCTCTCCTCCCTTCCTTCCTCTCTTCTTCTTTTCTACTTCTGTTATCCCTCCCTCCTGTCCTCTTTTTCTTCCTTCCTCCCTTTTTCTCTTCTTTCCTTCCTTTTAAAATATGTAACACTTAATGAATTTTTGTACCATCTTTGGTCAGGGACCATACTAATCTTCTCTGTATAATTCTCATTTTAGTGTATTGCTGCCAAAGCAAACACAATGCAATGTTCTTTCCATAATACCATTCCCTAAACGTTGAATATTTGGGTTCCCCCCAGATTTTTGCTATTTTATGAATAGCCTACCCATGAGTATCATTATAGAACTTTTCTTTTGATCTAATTCCTTGGGATATGTGTGTATGCATATGTGTGTATGTATGTATGTGTGCATGTGTGTACATGTGTGTATATTCCTAATAATGATATTGCTAGGTTAACCAATATAATCAGTTTTATGCTTCTGAATATATAATACCAGATGGTCCTCCAAAAAAAAACCTCAACATTTACTTGCCTTACTACTAGCAATGCATACATATTTTCCCATAATCTAGCCAATAAATTTTGAAATTTTAATGAATTTTGCTAACTAAATGAGTGTGAAGTACTGTCCAGTTGATTGGATTTGTATTTGTTTCCTTTATTGGTGAGGCTGATCATATTTCAAATGTGTATTTACTATTTCTCTTTTCTCCTCTGTAAACTGTTTATATCCTTTGACTCTTTGCATGAACATGAACGATAGTTTGCGTTTTATCTCAAGGGCAATGGGGGGTTATTAACATTTTTTGAGCAGAGCAGTAACATTCTTAGACCTGTGTTTTAGGAATTTGGCAGCTATGTGGAAGATGGATTGAAGACGGAAGAGACTAGAGGCAGGGAGACCAATTAGAAGGTTATTGCAAAAATCCAGGTGAGGGGAGATGAGGGCCTGAACTAGAGTGATGACCTTGAGAATGGAGAGAAAGGATGACTATAAGGAGATTGTGTTAATAGACTGGAAAAACTTGGCAACTATCAGATGTGTGGGATGAGGTAGAGCAAAAAATCAAGGATTACTCTGAGATTGGAAGTAGGGAAATTAGAGGAATTAATGCATTTGGATAATGAGTTATGCTTTGGAAAAGTTAAGTTTGAGATATCTATGGGTTATTGAGACAGAAAGATTATCAGGGAGTAGAACATGTTGAACATGGAGCCCAGGAGAGAGATGAGGACTCAAAAATGTATGTTTGGGAGTCATTTCCTTGGTGATGATAATTGAATCAATGGAGAGAGAAGAAGAGTACGCTCCCAAAGAGGGGCTGGGTCCTTTATGATAATCTTGCAAAAGCTGGTGAGAAGGATTGGTCAAGCAGTAGGAGAAGAATCAGGAAACAGAAGTGTTATATTTTGTGCATAGATGACCAGGAAGTAGTGTCAGTAACCTGAGTCATTAGTCCACAAACCGATCAAGTCTCAAGGATGGTTTAAATGCTTTTTAAGGAAAAACTAGCCCTACTGTACATGGAATCAGAGGTGGGGGCACTAGGATATTCCTGCACCATGGAATGATATTGTGATGTAAGAAACAGAGATGATCTCAAACAAATTTAGGATGTTGAGTGAAGTAATGCAGAGTGAAGTAAACAAAACCTGAAAACAAATTCTACAGTAACAGCATTGTAAAGAAAAAGAACTTTGAAAGATTTAAGAACTGATTAATGCAATGAACCAGCCATGATTTCAAGGGACTGATAAAATACATTCTGTACCTCTTGACAGAGAGGTGATGAAATCAAGGCAGAGAATGATACCTACATTTCAGATATGACTAGTGTGGGAGTTATTTTGCTCAACCATACTTATAAGATACAATGATTTTATTTTATTATTATTATTTCAATTTAAGAGGAGGGGATTAGCAATAGAATTACCACAATGAAAAATGAAAAGTATGAAAAAAGAGTCATTGAAGCATTTAAAAATTCAGAAAAGAGAAAAGAATGAAGGTCATTGGAAAACAGACAAGCAGGTCAGCTTTGGAGATATAACATGCTGAATTTATCATATCCTTTTTTTTCTTTTTTTGTAAATTTATTTTTTTTTCAGCTCTCAACATTCACTTCCACAACAATTTGAATTCAAAGTTTTCTCCCCATCTCTCCCCACCCCCACCCCAGGACAGCATTCACCCCCATCCATACCTTTCTCCAGTCTTCCCTTCTATTACCCACCCTTCTTCTATCCCCCTCTATTTTCCTACAGGGCAAAATAGATTTCTATACTCCATTGCCTGTATATCTTAATTTCCAATTGCATGCTAAACAATTTTTAACATTCTTTATTAAAGCTTTGGGTTCCATAATCTTTCCCTCCCTCCCCACCTATCCTCATTGAGAAAACAAGCAATTCAATATAGGTCATACATGTGTAACAATGCAAAGTACTTCCATAATAGTTACATTGTAAAAGACTAACTACTTTCCCTCTATCCTATCCTGCCCTCAATTTATTCCATTCTCTCCCTTGACCTGTCCTCTCACAAGAGTGTTTGCTTCTGATTATTCCTTTTCCCCAATTTGCTGTCCCTTCTATTATCTTCTCTCTCTTATCCCCTTCCCCTTTGCCTTCCTGCAGGGTAAAATAGATTACCATATTCAATTGATTGTGTGTTATTCTTCCTTAAGCCAAATCCTATGAGAGTAAGGCTCACTTATTTCCTTTCATCTCCCCCTTCTTTCCCCCCATTGTAAAAGTGCTTTCTTCTCTCTTTTGTGTGAGATGATTTGCTACATTCTATCTCTCCCTTTCTCTTACTCCTAGTACATTCCATTTAACAGGAAATTTTATTTTTTTTAGGTATTCTCCTGTCATATTCAGCTCACCGCATGCCCTCTGTCTACATATGTATATCTGTATGTATATATATACACATATATACACACATACATATGTATATATACCCATACACACATATACCCATGTACATAAACATACCTATAGATATACAATATACACATACATACATACCCATACATACCTACATATATATATATATATCCCCTCTATCTACCCTAATACTGAAAAAGACCTCATGACTTACAAATAACATCTTTCCATGTAGGAGTATAAACAGTTCAACTTTAATGAGTTCCTTAAGGTTTCTTTTTCCTTTTCATGTTTCTCTTGATTCTTGTATCTGAAAGTCAAATTTTCTTTTTAACTCTGGTCTTTTCAACAAGAATGCTTGGAAGTACTCTATTTCATTGAAATTCCATTTTTCCCCCTGAAGTATTATACTTAGTTTTTCTGAGTAGGTGATTTTTGGTTTTAATCCTATCTCCTTTGACCTCTAGAATATCATATTCCAAGTCCTTTGATCCCTTAGTGTGGAAGCTGCTAAATCCTGTGTTATCCTGATTCTATTTCCACAATACTTGAATTGTTTCTTTATGACTGCTTGTAATATTTTCTCTTTGACCTGGGAACTCTGGAATTTGGCTACAATATTCCTAAGAGTTTTCCTTTGGGGATCTCTTTCAGGAGATGATTGGTGAATTCTTTTCATTTCTATTTTACCCTCCTCTTCTAGAATATCAGGGCAGTTTTCCTTGATAAGTTCTTGGAAGATGATACCTAGGCTCTTTTTTTGATCATGGTTTTCAAGTAGACCAATAATTTTTAAATTATCTCTCCTGGATCTGTTTTCCAGGTCAGTTGTCTTTCCAATGAGATATTTCGCATTGTCTTCTATTTTTTCATTCTTTTGGTTTTGTTTTATAATTTCTTGGTTTCTCATAAAGTCATTAGCTTCTATCTGCTCTATTCTAATTTTTAGAGAACTTTTTTCTTCAGTGAGCTTTTGAACCTCCTTTTCCATTTGGTCAATTCTACTTTTTTAAATCATTCTTCTCCTTGTTGACATTTTGGACCCCTTTTGCCATTTGGGTTAGTTTATTTTTAAAGGTGTTATTTTCTTCAGCATTTTTTTGGATCTCCTTTAGCAAGCTGTTGACTCTCTTTTCATGATTTTCTTGCATCACTCTTATTTCTCTTCCCAGTTTTTTCCCCACTTCTCTTACTTGATTTTCAAAATCCTTTTTGATCTCTTCCATGGCCTGAGACTATCACATATTTTTTTGGAGGTTCTGAATATAGAAGCCTTGACTTTGATGTCTTCTTCTAATAGTATGCCTTATTCTTCCTCACTCAAAAGGGTGGAAGAAAGTACCTTTACACTGATAAAGTAATGTTATATAGTCTTATTTTTTTCCCTTTTTGGGGCATTTTCCCAGCCAGTTACTTGACTTTTGAATCCTTTGTCAAGTGGAGGATATATTACCCTAGGCTTCAGATGTTTTGTGCAACTGTTCTCTGAGATATCTCTAGGGACCTGTAAGTTCTCAGTTCCTCCAAGATGGGCACAATGGTCTGTGAGTAACCACAAGTACTCTTTTCTGCCCTGGAACTGTGAGTAGGGTTTCCTTTCTACAGCCACCACCAGGTCTACCACTCCAGTGCCAGTGCTCATCTTCACCCCAGGACTGCCACTCAGGGCTGAGATCCAAATCAGCCACTTGATTCCCCCAGGGTCTTTAGGCTGAGGGCTCCAAAAGTGAGTGCTCCTGCTGCTGTCACAGTCACAGTGACTGCTGCTGCCCTGGAGCCAGAGCTGGGACTAGACAATACTCCCCTCTCACCCAGGTGAAAGAGCTTTCTTACTGACCTTTGAAGTTGTCTTTGGCATTTGTAGGTTAAGAAATCTGGGAATCACAGCTGCTACCTGTGATTCTGTACCCTGAAGCCTGCTCCAGTCCTGTCCTTGCCACATGGCCCAGACTGGGGTGTGCTCTGCCCTGAGCCCAGTGCGATAGACCCTTCCTGTTGATCTTCCAGGATGTCTTGGGCTGGATATCTGTTTCACTCTGTCATTTTCTGACTTCTGCTACTCTAGAATTTGTTTAGAGTCATTTTTCACAGGTATTTTATGGGTTATGGTGGGAGAACTAGAGCAAGTTCATCCTTCTTTTCCATCATCTTGGCTCCACCCCAAATTTATCCTATCATTAAAGAGAAAAGCAAGTTGTTCAAAGTACGAATTCATGCCTTCATGTGATCCTGTTTTTCAGCTTTGTGTGGAAATATTTGTCTCATTTGATGTTAATTGAACTGAGAATAAAAACTCAAAAACAATAAAAAACCACTGTCAACAAAAGAGATTTTGGAGAATGGATGCTGCAAATATTTATCTTTTGTTTTAAGGATGAAAGTAGAGTCCAGTGGGGTTAAATTATGTCACCATTAAGGAAAGGCTTGCATTTGATGCCTTATGAGGAGGAGGGGGCATAGTTGCTAAAAAAACATGAGGGCTATCTTTCTTTCTAGTTTGATAGGAGACAAAGATATCATGAGATCAGAACTGATGGCAGAGTTTCCACTATAGCAGCAATTTTTAAATGCTTTGGAAGAGAGGCTTGAGAGAGATTTGGAGAAAGTGAGCATGAAAGATGAGAATGGTTGCAGCTGGTGTTTCCCCCGTTTTGCTTTCTTATTGCCTAAACACAGTTAAAACCAGTTACTACTAAGAGTTTCTTTCATTTAAAAAATTTGCTTACTGGTTATTTGTATTTCAATGAGGGTGCTAGAGAAACCTAAGATAATTTTTTTTGTATCTTAAACTAATGTATAAGAGCAAAAGTAATGAATAATTGACTCCAGTTTGATAATGAGGAAATTGTGCTGGGATAGAACCAACAGGTCAGAGTAGCAAGGAAAAGTACAGTGAACCACTGAAGTGATAGAAAAAACACACCAGTATCAGTAAGCACACTGACATATACAGCGGGGCTTGCTATCACAGGTTCTTAGATCTGCATTCATAAAAGGAAAGGCAACTTTTGAGGGGTCAGGAATCTCCTTCATCAAATCACATATGTCATTCACCTAGTACAGGGGAAAAAATCAGCACCCTGTACTTCAGAGAAAATACAGAGAAATTAAAGGTCAGCAGGCATGGCTTCCAACTCTCTGACCATTATCAGTACAAACATCACAAATCAACAGATAGATCCAACTGTCTGACCATAGTTACCAGAGAGGAAAGCACCAGCATTTGTGTTTTCAAAGTCAAGGGGGCTCCTTAACAGCTTCCCAGAGTTTTATCTGGCCAAACAAACACTTCCAGTCAGTAAGCCCCACAGTAAAACCTTGCCCTCAGAGTCTTTATACACTTTTTAGAGCCAGAGGGCATCACAACCCTTGAGAACCAGAGCCTTGTTAACAAAAGGTGTGGCCTTCCTACAGATCTTCCCAGGCCCATTAATGGGTGGGAAAGATCTTCTATAATCACAGTATTCAATCAGAGGCACTTGATTATACTAGACAAAAACAGCAAAAGATCCTGCTTTGCTTGCCATCACAATACCAGACAGAATGTTAATTGGGAAGTCGCTTAATAGTCACAGTCACTTGTCCAGCCCAGGGTGGCATAGGGAGATAGAGAGGTCTGTGGACCCCAAGGCCTGAATCTGGTCAGGAATACCCATGGGTCACTACAGCACAGGGAGGAGTAGTGCACTAGGACAAGAGGAGGCCTCAGATCTACACATGGGCACTGTGAGTGGAGTGCAAGAACAGGTTACAACTGGCCAGCCGTGTCCCCCTGGGTCATAGATCAAGTAGAGTGAGAAGGGGATCTCTGCCCAGGGCAGCAGAACTTAGACTGTGCAAGCAACAGTGAGTTCTCAGTTCCAGGTAGTAGTCCAGTGTGAAGTCTACAGAGGAATAATGAGTCCAGGAATTCCAGACCAAAGCGGAACTTGTGGTTTTGTCACTCTGAATCAGAAGAAGTGACTGATTAACAGTTGAGTCCAGTAGCAGTTTACTCTTGCTCAGACCTAAGACCAGGTTAGAAAATTACAGGACTTAACCAAGGAGACAGCATTCATACTTTGCCTAGCTCAGACCACTTTGGGAGTACTGAGTGCCTGAGCTGTTCCTGAGATTCTGGAGGTGCCACAATACTTTAAGAAAAGAACAACATGACCAACCCAGCCTCACTTCTCCTCCCCCTAGCAGTGTGACAGAAAAGGAAAATGACAAATGCTGGAAAAGACAAATTGCTGGGAATATAGGTATACTAATAGGTAGAGTTAGGAATTGGTCCAAACACTCAGGAGAACAGTTTGGAACTATACCCAAAGAGCTATAAAACTGTGCATACTCTGAAAGTAGAAGTCTTTAAGGAAGGAGTTTCCCCTCCTTAGATTTTTTTAAAGGGAGGGACCATTTGTCCATTATTTTATAGTGTTGTGTGTGTGTGTGCGTGTGTGTGCGTGTTGGACTAGGTGGCTGATGAGTTTCCTTCTAGCTTTCAAATTCTGAGATTCTGTGATTGATGGATTCCTTCAATACTTATTTTGCCCTCTGTTTCTAGAATCTCAGGGCAGTTTTCCTTGATAATTTCATGAAAGATGATGTCTAGGTTCTTTTTTTGATCATGGCTTTCAGGTAGTCCCATAATTTTTAAATTGTCTCTCCTGGATCTATTTTCCAGGTCAGTTGTTTTTCCAATGAGATAATTCACATTCTCTTCCATTTTTTCATTCTTTTGGTTTTGTTTTATGCTTTCTTGGTTTCTCAGAAAGTCATTAGCTTCCATCTGTTCCATTCTAATTTTGAGAGAACTATTTTCTTCAGTGAGCTTTTGAACCTCTTTTTCCATTTGGCTAATTCTGCTTTTGAAAGCACTCTTCTCCTCATTGGCTTTTTGAACCTCTTTTGCCAATTGAGTGAGCCTATTTTTCAAGGTGTTATTTTCTTCAGCATTTTTTTGGGTCTCCTTTAGCAGGATATTGACCCGTTTTTCATGCTTGTCTTGCATCTCTCTCATTTCTCTTCCCAGGTTTTCCTCTACCTGTCTAACTTGATTTTCAAAATCCTTTTTGAGCTCTTCCATGGCCTGAGCCCATTGGATATCTATTTCAGATGTTTGGGATACAGAGGCCTTGACTTCTATGTTTTCCCCTGATGGTAAGCATTGTTCCTCTTCATCAGAAATGAAAGGAGGAAGAAACAGCTGTTCCCCAAGAAAGTAGCCTTCTCTGGTCTTATTTTTCTTCCCTTTTCTGGGCATTTTCCCAGCCGGTTATTTGACTTCTGAGACTCCTCTCCACCTCCGCCTAGATCCGCCCAGCTAGTGCTTAGGGTCTGAGATTCAAATGCTGTTCCCCAGCCTCAGGGCTTTCAGTGGCAGGCGCGGCTGCTATTCAATGTGAGCTTAAGTTCTGGTGCTCAGGTGCAAAATATCTCAAAGGGAAGTACTTTAGAAAGAGCTTGTGTCAAGATGCAGATCTCATCTGTGGAGGTTGGATTGGGAGGAGGTTTGACTAAGATACAAAGGAATCTAATTATTGTCAAATAGGAACTTAAATACAAAAGGAGGGAGGAGCCAAAATGGCGGAGTAGAAAGACTCATGTATGCTAGTTCCGAACCCACAGCCCATAAATTTCCTGTAAAAAGAACTCCCCACAAATTCTGGAGCAGTGGAAGCTGCGCAACAACACAGTGGAGGAGATTTCCGTTCCAGAGAGCCCTGAAAAACCGGCACCAAAGGTATGTTGTGGACTGGACAGTGGAGGCCAGCCCTGGCCACGTGGCCCCAGAGGAGCAGATCCGAATAGGCTTCAGGGATGGAATCTCTGGTGGTCGCGAAGGTTCCTCCACCCACAGGTGCTACAGGTCAGTGAGAGAGACTTCTGGGCTGGCTGAGAGGGGAGCGGGGTGTCTCCATAACTCAGGACCCCTCGGGGGGCGGCAGCAGAAGCAGTGGCAGAGGCGGTCTGGGACTCCCAGAGCAGGCAGGAGCTCCACTCCATTACTGAAGGTCTCTGCATAAACCCCCTGAGGGAACTGAGCCTGGGAGGCGGCCCTGCCCCCACTTGAGCACCAGAACTTAAGCTCACATTGAATAGCAGCCGCGCCTGCCACTGAAAGCCCTGAGGCTGGAGAACAGCATTTGAATCTCAGACCCTAAGCACTAGCTGGGTGGATCTAGACGGAGGTGGAGAGGAGTCTCAGAAGTCAAATAACCGGCTGGGAAAATGCCCAGAAAAGGGAAGAAAAATAAGACCAGAGAAGGCTACTTTCTTGGGGAACAGCTGTTTCTTCCTCCTTTCATTTCTGATGAAGAGGAACAATGCTTACCATCAGGGGAAAACATAGAAGTCAAGGCCTCTGTATCCCAAACATCTGAAATAGATATCCAATGGGCTCAGGCCATGGAAGAGCTCAAAAAGGATTTTGAAAATCAAGTTAGACAGGTAGAGGAAAACCTGGGAAGAGAAATGAGAGAGATGCAAGACAAGCATGAAAAACGGGTCAATATCCTGCTAAAGGAGACCCAAAAAAATGCTGAAGAAAATAACACCTTGAAAAATAGGCTCACTCAATTGGCAAAAGAGGTTCAAAAAGCCAATGAGGAGAAGAGTGCTTTCAAAAGCAGAATTAGCCAAATGGAAAAAGAGGTTCAAAAGCTCACTGAAGAAAATAGTTCTCTCAAAATTAGAATGGAACAGATGGAAGCTAATGACTTTCTGAGAAACCAAGAAAGCATAAAACAAAACCAAAAGAATGAAAAAATGGAAGAGAATGTGAATTATCTCATTGGAAAAACAACTGACCTGGAAAATAGATCCAGGAGAGACAATTTAAAAATTATGGGACTACCTGAAAGCCATGATCAAAAAAAGAACCTAGACATCGTCTTCCATGAAATTATCAAGGAAAACTGCCCTGAGATTCTAGAAACAGAGGGCAAAATAAGTATTGAAGGAATCCATCAATCACCACCTGAAAGAGATCCAAAAAGAGAAACTCCTAGGAACATTGTGGCCAAATTCCAGAATTCCCAGGTCAAGGAGAAAATATTGCAAGCAGCTAGAAAGAAACAATTTCAGTATTGTGGAAATACAATCAGGATAACACAAGGTCTAGCAGCTTCTACATTAAGGGATCGAGGGGCGTGGAATAGGATATTCCAGAAGTCAAAGGAACTAGGACTCAAACCAAGAATCACCTACCCAGCAAAACTGAGTATAATACTTCAGGGGAAAATATGGTCTTTCAATGAAACAGAGGACTTTCAAGCATTCCTGATGAAAAGACCAGAGCTGAAAAGAAAATTTGACTTTCAAACACAAGAATAAGAAGAAGCATGAAAAAGTAAACAGCAAAGAGAAGTCATAAGGGACTTACCAAAGGTGAACTGTTTACATTCCTACATGGAAAGACAATATTTGTAACTCTTAAAACTTTTCAGTATCTGGGTAGTTGGTAGGACCACACACACACACACACACACGTACACGTGTGTGCATGCACACACATATACACATGCATGCACATACAGAGACAGAGAGCATGGAGTGAATTGAATAGTATGGGACCATATTTTAAAAGAAATTAAGGTAAATGGTGACAGAGAAATGTAGTGTGGGAGGAGAGAGGGTGAAATGGAATGGGGTAAATTATCTCTCATTCAAGAGGCAAGCAGGAGACTTTTTAGTGAAGGGAAAAGGAGGAGAGCTGAGAAAAAAACATGAAGTTTACCCTCATCACATTTGACTAAAGGAAGGATTAAAATGCACACTCATTTTGGTATGAAAACCTATGTTACAATACAGGAAAGTGGGGGAGAAGGAGATAAGCAGGGTCGGGGAGATGATGGGAGGGAGGGCAATGGGAGAAGGGAGCAATTTGAAGTCAACACTCTTGGGGAGGGACAGGATCAAAAGACAGAATAGAAACAATGCGGGGCAGGATAGGATGGAGGGAAATACAGTTCGTCTTACATATCACGACAGTTATCGAAGTCATTTGCAAAACTATACAAATATGGCCTATATTGAATTGCCTGCTCTCCCAAAGGGAATGAGTGGGGAGGGAGGGATGGGGAGAATTTGGAACTCAAGTTTTAGAAACAACTGTTTAGTATTGTTGTTGCTACTAGGAAATAAGAAATACAGTTAATGGGGAATAGAAAGTCATCTGGCCCTACAGGACAAAAGAGAGGATGGGGACAAGAGAAGGGAGGGATGATAGAAGAGAGGGCAGATTGGTGATAGGGGAAATTAGAATGCTCTGTGTATTGGGGTGGGGGGAGGGGATAAATGGGGAGAAAATCTGGAACCCAAAATTGTGTGAAAATGAACGTAAAAAGTTAAATAAATAAATTTATTTTATATTAAATACAAAAGGAGAAATTCAGAGGATGTGTAAGTGACCATCATGCAGGTAGTTGTTGGCGTTAATCCAATATTGTATTCCTTACAATCTGTATGTGATCAACACAATTGACCAAGAAGTTAGAAGTGTAGTATGTGACCATGTCCTCCAGGTAACACTAACTGAAACACGCTGAAATACTAACTGAAACAGGGACTGAAATAATAAGCTTGAGTTTAACATATTGTTTTAACAAATCCAGACACGCATACCAATACACCAACTTTAGTTATTGAAAGATAGTGGGAGATAGTTCACTATGACTTAAAATATATCAATAAACCATTTTAGTACTTTTGTCAGCAAAGTGGGAAATTGGTAAAATTCTCCAATTTAAGTATTAACTGTTTTACATACCCCTGACATCGTCATGGCAGGAGTATCAGTAAGTTTAATTGTTAGTTAGGTAAATAGGAGAGAGCAGGAGAAAAAGAAAAGCACTGAGAATAGTCTACAAATTTGAATAAGAAACCTAATTACTTGAATGTTGGTGGCACATTTAAATTTAATTTAGAATATTCAGAAGACTCACTTTTGTGTAAACTTGGGTTTTGTGCAGCCATTATTAATGGAAAATATATTTCACATATGAAATTTGTTTTTTCTCTCCAGAATGATGAAGGAACTAGAAAATCTTGAGTTTGTAAGTATGCTTTATTTTCAAATTGAAATTGTCTATTTCCTGTAGTAAGTGCATCAGTAATACCCTGTCTTGATACATCCAACAGTTCTTAGAATTACTGTGAAACACAAGAGGTTCAAGGATCTCAAGTGAATTGATAGAGATACATCAAGTGAGCTGTAGAGCTGTGGAAGCAGTAAAAATGGAATCTAGGGCTGAAGCCTTACATTTGTGCAAGACTCTCTTCATAGGTAGAGAGAATGATGTTCCAGGCTTACATACAGGGTGAAACTGGGGAGATCCTGGAAAGGATCTCCAATGAGGGGAATCTTATGCAAATGTAAGATTTAAATTCCTAAAAGTTTAAATTAACAACAGGCTTTCCATTCAGCTCTTACGGTAAAATCTTTCAATTCAGCCATGTTTATGTATTCTTTGATATAGTTCCCTCATCCATATTTAGGTACAGATTTTTTTAGAGTACCTCTCTATCCTAATTTTTTTTTCTAGGTAGGAAATTTCAGATTTTTGCAGTTATAATCTTGGGTTTGTAGTTTTTGATGGTTCTGGAAATGTGACCCAAGATAATCAGAGAAATTCCCGGGCTCAGTTTCCTATTCTGTAAAATGAGAGGGTTGGATTAGATGACTCTAAGGTTCCTTTCAACCCCAAGGGTCTGTGGTTCTATAACTCAGGAATAGGCTGTGTCTTGGAAGAATTTCTGGAAATGGCTTGACACCTAATTATTAAAAGATTCATTTAAAGATTCTTGTGATTTATGGACCTGGTTGGTAACCAGTCTTAAGTAGATTTGTAGATTTGTTTTTTTTATTAATTTTATTTATTTTCAGTGTTCTACAGTCATTACCATATAGCTTAGATTTTTTTTCCTCCCTCCACTCTACCTTCCCTCTCCCTCCCCAAGACAACATACAATTTTATATAGGCTCTACACATATGTTCCTATTAAATACATTTTCACTATAGTCATGCTGCTTAGAAGAGTTAAAATGAATGGGAGAAATCGTATAACAAACCAAAACATAATACAAAAGAAAATGATCTGCTACATTCTGCGATTGAATTCCATAGTTCTTTCTCTGAATGTGGAAGACATTTTGCCTTAAAAGATCATTGGGAATTTTTTAAGTCCTTGCATTGCAATGAAGTTCCAAGTGTACCAGAAAAAACTCTTGCACACTGCGGTCATTGCTGAGCACAAAGTTCTCCTGGTTTTGCTCCTTTCCCTCAGCATCAGATCATACAAGTCTTTCCAGGCCCCTCTGAAATCTTCCTGTTCATCATTTCTTATAGCGCAATAGTACTCCATTACATTCATATACCATAATTTATTCAGCCATTCCCCAAATGATGGGCATCCCCTTGATTTCCAGTTTTTGGCCACCACAAAGAGTCCTGCTATAAATATTTCTGTACATGTGGGACCCTTTCCAATTTTTATGATCTCTTGGGGATACAGCCCTAGAAGCGGTATTGCTGGGTCAAAGGATATGCACATTTTTGTAGCCTTTTGGATATAGTTCCAAATTGTTGTCCAGAATGGTTGGATCAGCTCACAGCTCCACCAACAATGAATTAGTATTCCAGCTCTCCCACATCTTCTCCAACATTTATCATCTTCCTGTTCTGTCATGTTAGCCAATCTGATAGGTGTGATGTGGTACCTCAGTTGTTTTGATTTGCATCTCTTTAATCAATAGTGATTTAGAGCATTTTTTCATATGATAGCTTTAATTTCTTGATTTGTAGATTTGTTGACTTGGAACCATACTCCCTGGAAAACTGTAGTCTTGTGGTTTATCCATACTATTTCACAGATTTTTCTGTTTGTGCCTAGCTCTAGTGGGGGCAAGTTTGTTGCCATTAGCTAGAGTAATAACAGACATCCTAAAGCAATAAAAACTGACTATATCAACAGTGTAGGGTAGTTTTTTTGAAGAAAAAAAGCCCAGTTATGTTGGAGTAAATTTAGAAGAATAAACTATATAATAATGAGCCACTTGCTGATTTAAACATAAGCATTACACTAAAAGTTATTTCTCACATTGCCAAATTTTGACATGGATAAATCTCTGATCTGGAGGACATTCAGAATATTTGTGAAGTTTTTGCACTAGAATATTAAACTGTTAATATTATGTTAAGTCCAATGTAAAATTTCTCTAATCTGCTACAGTATCCTCTTTAATCATGGGTCTGTCTCCTTTTCTGATTTTAGGCTACAGATTCTATTTTTCCATGACTTATTTTAGAAACTAAACTGCTGACATAAGATATGATTATGTTCTCAGTGCTACATACATTTCCTAGCTATTATTTCATAAAATTTCATTTAAAGAAATGAAATCTCTATGAATATATTTTGAAATTCTTCCTTAATATTACCATAGAATCATAGATTTAGAACTCAAAGGGATCTTGAAAGCTGTTGAGTCCAACTTTTTCATATTGGAGCTTGTTTTAGAAGAATTTCATAGGTCTCCTTAGACCTATCTGAGATTTAGGAAACTATAGGATGAATACAGGGTTCTTAAGAACTGCTCATTTTAATTTTAAAAGACTCCAAAAGGTGACAGGTCCTTGAGAAAAGATACTTTGATTAACTAATGATAAATGTGTACATGAAAATGAGCCATATTTCCCAAACTCTCTTCTCCAAAAAAAAAAAAAGAACAAAAATGATTTCTTAATTATATAATCACTTTCTCTATTTTCACAGCTTACATATGAATAGATCATTTTTTAAGGAGGGAGGCAACACATATAGTCTTTTGAGGGGGAGGTTATATGTTAAATGCTTCTAGTTTGATATAGCTGATGAATAAGTTAAGTAATGTAAGTTAAGTAATAATATCCAAATAAGAGTAAATAATGTAACCTATTGAAAATGAGCAAGGCAAAAGTCACTTTAAAATTTGAAGATCTTACAACAAACCTGATGAATATAACCATAATAAAAAGTCAGTGAAGTAATTCTGAGACATTTCTAAGTGAGATTTACGTAAGATCCCAAACTGCAGAACTACAGTCTTTCCTCTGTCATAGTTTTGTTCAGGTACCCTTATTTTCAGTGGTATACATAGATTTAATGTTTTAATGGAAATGGTAATTTTTAAAAGAAATCCCCAAATTTACTATTTTATAAAAAATTTTAATGTAGTTGTATTCCACTAAAGTTCTACTTCATCAGAGTTTGTGGACAATCCTGGCTACTTAAAATCTTTGTCTATGGAATGCAAACCTTGATAGGTTCAGTGCAGCTGAAGAGGCTTCAGTTAGGGGCCCACTGATGTACTGTAACTGAGGACCAGCTTACCTAATTGAGAGACTCTTGACCAAGGGACTAATGATTAGTTTTTCCTTGGTTGGAGTAGCCCATGAAAATAGTCTGATCATGCACGGGGTTTTTGCAATGGAGGGAGTATCCACACAAATGAGACCATGGATCTTTTGAAGTACTGAATGACTCCTCATTGTATAATGTTTCTATTTAAAGCCTTGTACATCAAACAGTAGAAGATAGATATCCTGACAAGGGTAACTGGGAGCCTAAATTAACTGCCTGTTTGCAAAATAGTAAATTCATCATCTTTGTCTTCTCATTAATTTCTTATTAATTACCTTAATAACCTATAATTTGAGATATGAATATATTTTCATGGTCACATAACAATATAATATTTGCTTTTAGAGATGCAAGTTGATTCAAAATGATTTGGATATTGTAACAGAGGAAAGAATGATATTGGAGAATGAACTCAAAAAAATTAAAGGTCCAGAAAAAACAGAGGTTAGTATGATCTTAGAGGTTACCAATAACAATAAAAAGCACTAGTAATTTGGGGTCAGGGCATCAAAATGATATTTTGACAAATGTTTTTGGTTATCGCAAGTGTGTATTTGGAACAATTCTTTAAAAATCGGGAAATAAAACAATGCCACTGTCTTGGGATAATATTTTTAATTAGTTGACATTAACTGTCAGGTGAACTTAAAAAAGGAGGCAGCTAGGTGGTTCAATGGATAGAGCACTGGGCCTGGAGCTAGAAGATCAGAGTTCAAATGCCCCCTCAGACATTTACTAGCTGTGCGATAACAATCTCTGTTTGCTCCAAACAAGGCAGTATCTTTGTCAAGAAAATCCCATGGACTTGGTGTGCTATGGTCCAGAGGGTCACAAAGAGTCAGACACAATTGAGCAGTTACAAAACTTAAAAAAAAAACTTTAAAATAATTTTGCTGTCATCTACAATAGCTTTTATTCATTCATTCAGCATTTATTAAATGCCTACAACCTGCATACAGCTGGTAAGCATATAAGGTCACATTAGAACTCAGGTCTTCCTGACTCCAGGTGCCAGGCACTCTATCCACTCTTCCACCTAGCTGAACTTGAAATAGGTAAATGGATGTAACTATTTTGATTAAGTATGGTCTTTTAAAATGAAAAGCTACATTTTTCCTTTTATCTTAGAAGGTTCTTCGTAAGTTACATTCCCCTTTATGAGGATGTTGCTATCATCATGGAAATAATTACCCTAGCAGTTGAGTGACAAAATGTACCTAGCATTGACACAGCAGAATAAATGGATAGGTCTTATAGACATCAGACATGCACCAGGACTTCTCAACACTGATGGAATCATAGCTGTAGACTAAAACAAAAAACAAAACCAAACAAAAACCAAAGGAAACTGGATAGATATTTGCATATGTTGGGTGGACTAAAATGACTTGAAGAGAATTGGGGCATATTATCATTATTGATCACTGTATTTATTTGATGGGTGGAAATACGAATTTTAAATAGCCTTGGCACAGTGAATTTATTGCTGCAGGGAATTCTAAGGGACAAATGTCTATCTGGCATTTTGCTGTGGTTATGTTGTTGATCCAGTCTGAATGCTATAATAATATAAGTTCAATTAAAGAATGATTTTTCCTAAAATATTAAAAGCATCGACTATTTTCCCACATGCGTAACATCTATAAGTCTTTTGTTGCTAAAAGATATATATGATAGGTGTAACCAGCCTGTAGTGTTACCAATGATGTTGCACAAGAAACAGTGTAAAACATTGAGGATATGTATTGGTGAGGAAAATAAAAGCACACTGGTTAAGTAATGAAAACAAATGAAAATAAAAGAATAGTATCTACCTATCAGTATAGCCAGACAATGAAAGAATGCAGCCCTCCAATATGCCAGGCACATCCTCTATGGAGGGTTTACAAGAAAACATGGACAAAAAAGACACATGGTGACAAGTGTAGAGAGGTGATTTCCATCAGTGGAGTACATATCTACAATGACGAAGTCACAGATTCATCATAGTATTCAAGTAAAGTTTATCAAACTCATTTAGTTATTTGACTTCCTTAGAAGACAAGCAATAGGACATACAGTAAAATACTACAATAAATCACCTTACCACATCAGATTCTTTTATGCTGCAAATCAAATTCACCTACTACATGGTGGTGAACAAGGGGCCCATAACTAGGAATTTTGCTCTTGGGGCAAATACTGCAAACTAATCTTTGGCTAAGTGGCTTGAAAGGCACCCTCAGTAGGAGAGGAGGGGTTGAGGAAGAGGGAGAATGGGGTAGTATATCACCCTGTTATGGAAGATCATAGGATACCATGGAACCAACCAATGCTGGTGAAACTACCTAATCCCAGAAGTAGGCCATTTAACAGCCATTGTTTCAACTAATTATTCTTGGGTAACGAGGCCAGTTGTTTCATCTTATCTGGCATGCAAAGAGCCTGATTAATGAGGGATGAGGGGAGGAATGGTAATTCTCAGAGCAAATAAATAGATACTTTTGAGGAAAAGGCTGAATGATGGAAAATGCCTTAACCAATGTCAGAGGAGGGTTGATTCAACTCTTTCTGAAATTAATATTGAGTTGAGGTGGGAAGCAATTGGAAGCCAAGTCTCCTAACCCGTAGACTGTTGGAGCCAGAAAGGACCTTAGAGATCACTTTGTCCATGTACTTAATTTTACCGAGAAGAAAATATGGAGTTGGAGTTTATGTGAGAGCAAGAACTTGACTTCTAGCCCAATGTTTCTTGAATTGGCATGTTGAAATTTGTCCTCTGTTCAAAGGGTAGGGACACTGACCCGTACAGAGTAGTGACCCTCTGGATTAATGAGACTAAGCTACTGGGCAGGGGCAGTCCATCTAGGTGCACCTTAGCCCCAAGTTCACCCAAGTCTGAATTGACTGGGTGGGTAAGTAAAGTAAAAGGTCCTTGAGACAGAAGACAGAAGTGAGTACAGGAAGGAATGGCCCTTCAGTATTCCCTTCTTTTCCTCCAGTCTCATATTAACTCTGTAAGTATAAAGTGAATAAAAAAACCTTATCTCCTGATAGCACCATATGAAGATTTGCTGTAATCTGTGATTATTTGTTCTGACTTTATCATTATCTAGCAATTGCTACAGAGAGAAAAGATACTCTTGGAGATGCAAAGGAAAAAATCAGAAAAAAAAATGTCCAGAGACTCAAGTAGACTTGGAGATGTAGAGAGGTAAGAAGTAAGGGAAAGGGATTCATTTTGTTTCCATCTGATCTCCATTGTTGTCTCCCTTGACCATGGCACTCTCATGACTGTGTACCTTGGCTCACATTGCTTTCTAGACCTGAAATGCTCTTCTTACTTCTTTTTCTTTGTTGAATCCCTACATGTTATTTAAAGCTAATTCAAATGCCATCTCCTCCAGGAAGCCTTCTCTGAATCCTCAAATAATGTATATGACTCCCCTACTAGATCTAACATGGAGCTTGGTTTTATAACTTGGAGATGTACTCATCATATAATTTTGTGTATTATAGTTGTATATACTAGTAATTAGTATTTTTATCTTCAGTCTCCCCTTCTTTCCACTTCAATGAGGGTGTAAGTTCATTGAGGGTGGAATTTATGTAAACTATGTATCTCCAAAAGGCCTAGCCCAGTGCCCCAAGCACAATAGGTATTTAATGTTTGTTTTATCATACAGAAAGAATGAGTGCAAATGTTTTTTCACTGGACCTCTAATTATATTGGTATAAGGAACTCTTCTTATATAAGAAAATTCAACTTCTGGCTCAGCAACTTAGAGTCTTAAACAAATGACTGGGCCACTAGAAGTGACTTGACTTCCTTATGGTCACACAGCTAGTATGCCTCAGAGGCCTGATTAGAACCCAAGTATTTCTGACTACCAGGACTACTGTTGACATAGTATGCCATGCTACCCCTTTATTAAACTGAGGGAGCTAGAGCTCATTAATTGAAAAGGGTTTATTAAGTACTAACTATATGTAGTGATGGGTAACTAGGTGGCACAGTTATTCAAATCTGGTCTCAGACACTTAACTAGCTGTGTGACCCTGGGCAAGTCACTTCACCCATTTGTCTCGGTTTCCTCATCTGTAAAATGAGCTGGAGAAGGAAATGGCAAACCACTCTAGTATCTTTGCCAAGAAAACCCAAATAGGGTCACAAAGTGTTAGACATGACTGAAACTGACTGAACAATATTTCATGAACTATCCTTGGTGCTAGAGATACAAAAATAAAAACAAAATGGCCCCTGTTCTCTCTCTATATATATATACATGGATATATATGTACTTATATATGTGTGTATATGCATGTATGTATTTATCTATATCTGTATTTATCTATTTATCTAGAGAGAGACAGAGACATTAAATAATACAAGGTGATTTCAGAAGAGGAATCAGCACAGGCATTGTGTAAGAGGTGGTACTTGATCTAAGCTTTAAAGGAAGTCAGGAATTCTGAGAGAGGGAGAGGAGACAGTGCACTCCAGGTCCGGGCACAGGCACAGAGAAGAACACTGGGATAGTGTGTGTGAGGAGTAGGAAAGATTGAAGTTTACCTGAACAACAGAGTGTGAAAGGTAGTAATGTAGGCTAGATATGGAAAAGTAGGCTCAAGGCAAATTAGGAAGGGTTTTAATTAATCCTAAAAGCAACCTCACAAAACACTTTATGTTCTGATAAAGTTGTCATTGAATCTTGTTTGAAGTTTTTTTTTTGTTAGCAATACTGTTTTAAGGATCCTGTGTTAATCATTTGTGTGTGTGTGATCTGTCCCATTTACAATGAATGTCTTTTTCCTCCCCTTTTGGAAGGTACTAAACATGAGCCATAACCTAATTTACTATAATCACAGTTGTCTTGGAATCAAGAGGTAGGCATCTCAATGAGCCAGTGATTATAAGAACATGAGGATCCTTCTTTTTCAAGGTAGATCCCTACCGAGACCAAACCCTATACCTAGATACAGAACCTAGAATGAGTTTGGTGCTCTAGACCCTGTGGATCCAACTGAGCAATTCCTTAGTACTAATCTAGGTAATACATATTTTAATACACACTGACTTTTGATGCTTAGCCCTTAGTAAAAGACTACTCTATATGTCTGGTTCTTGCTCACTATTACCTAGTCTATTGGAGTGATGCATTTTTTTATTCAGGATCTTGTAGTTTAGATAATTGCTTTACACTTGACTATATACTAGTCATATGTCTTTATAGATTAATTCCCATATATGCAGCTATACATATATTTTGTCATATTTTAAATTGTGTTTCTCTATTACTGTGGGGGGAGGGTAATATCACTAAAGCACAGAATTTCAGAGTTAGTATAAAGTTAGGACTGTGGGGCCATGTGGTCAGTCCAACACATACTTAAACAAGAATGCTACCTACAACATAGTGACATGGTCATTTAGTCTTTGCTTTAAGATCACAATTGAGAGGGAATACACTACCTTTCTAGGCAGTACATTTCACTCTTGATCCACCATGGGGTGTACATGTCTGAGAATGAATTTTTTTGTGGAGAATTTAGACTTAAATTATTGGTTCAGGACCTTTTTTTTGCCATCTTTTGAGTCCAACCAGGTATTGGACTCATCTGCAAATCTTTTGAGTTTTGATGTGTGTTCCATTTCCTTTGCTCCATTTTAGTTCCTACATATTTAGATAATGATGGTTTGCCTACACTTTTGACAATCCAACTTCCTTTTGTCTCCTGCCATTTCCATTTTTCTGGTTCCTGGCTGGCTGGCTGGTTTATGATCCCTTGCACTTACTGATCCAATGTTCCAGTTTCCCTTCCCCCTTCCCCTCAACATTAGAATCTAAGTTCTTTCAGGATGGGCACTATCTTGCTTGCTTGTTGGAGTGCCAGAGCTCTTCAAGGAGGACTAGCATCTTTGGTTTAAGTGCTTGCTGAGCCCTTTTTGTGGTTCCCTTGCACTAGCTGCCAAGTGGGCAAGTTTTTACCATGATACTGGAATAGAGAAGAACCTGTCCTCTACTCTTCACTTCTTTCTTTTTTATTTTTATCAAGTCTGTCTTAGACATAGGGATTTTATTGGACCATATACTTAAGATGGGTCAACTTCATGATATGGCAACCAAAAGAGGGTAAAAAGTCGATTTTATTTCTTAATTTCTACCTATGATTTAATCAGTATAGAGAACTCCTAGTGTGGAAATTTGACAACTGATATTCACAAATACCAAAGAGTAATTTGAGACTTTTGAGAGTACTGAGGGTTTAAACAACTTGCCCATTTTCACACATTTAATGTGTGTCAGTTATAGCATTTCAACCCATGCCTTTCTTTTTCTTTTTTGCATTTGTTTTTTTAAAATTAATTAATTGTTTTTTAATCTTCAACACTCACTTTCCAAGATTTTGAGTTACATTTTCTTCCCATCTTTTCCCTCCCACCACCCCAAGACGGTGTGCATTCTGATTCCTTTTTCCCCCAATCTGCCTTCTCTTCTATCACCCCATTCCCTTTTCTTATCCCCTTTCCCTTCTATTTTCCTGTAGGGCAAGATAGATTTCTCTATCCCATTACCTATCTATCTTATTTCCCAGTTGCATGTAAAAACAATTTTTAACATTTCCAAATTCTCTCCTTTCCTCCCTCCCCACCCATCCTCATTGAAAAGGCAAGCAATTTGATACAGGTCATACATGTATAGTAATGCAAAACACTCATAATATTCATGTTGTGAACTCTTAACTACATTCCTCTCCATCCTATCCTGCCTCTCATTTATTCTGTTCTTTACTTTGACCCTGTCTCTCCTCAAAAGTGTTTGCTTCTGATTACCCCCTTCCCCAGTCTGCTCTCCCTTCTTTTATCCCCTCTTTCATGTCCCCTTTCCCCCTACTTTGTTGTAGGGTAAGGTAGATTTCCATACCCAATCAAGTGTGTATGTTATTCCCTCCTTAAGCCAAATATAATGAGAGTAAGTTTCACTCATTCCCTTTTACCTCCTCCATCTTCCCCTCCACTGTAAAGTTTCTTTTTCCCATTTTATGTGAGATAATTTATCCCATTCTACCTCTTCATTTCTCCTTCTCATAGTATATTCCTCTCTAGCAACCCTTGATTTTATTTTTTAGATATTATCCCTTTATATTCAAGTCACCCTGTGCCCTCTATCTATATACATTTCCTCCAATTACCCTAATACTAAGAAAGGTCTCATGAGGTACAAATATCATCTTTCTGTGTGGGGAATGTAAACAATCCAACTGTAATAAGTCCTTTATGTTTTCTCTTTCCTGCTTACCTTTTCATGCTTCTACTGATTCTTGTATTTGAAAGTCAGATTTTCTATTCAGCTCTGATCTTTTCATCAAGAATGTTTGAAAGTCCTCTATTTCATCACTGAATATCCATTCCCCCCCCTGAAGTATTATACTCAGTTTTGCTGGATAGGTGATTCTTTGTTTTAATCCTAGCTCCTTTGACCTCTGGAATATCATATTCCAAGCCCTCTGATCCCTTAATGTAGAAACTGCTAAATCTTGTGTCCTTCTGATTGTGTTTCCATAATACTTGAATTATTTCTTTCTGGCTGCTTGCCGTATTTTCTCCTTGACCTGGGAACTCTGGAAATTGGATGCAATAATCCTAGGAATTTTCCTTTTGGGATCTCTTTTAGGAGGTAATTGGTGGATATTTTCAATTTCTATTTTACCCTCTGGTTTTACAAGACAGTTTTTCTTGATAATTTCTTGAAAGATGATGTCTAGGCTCTTTTTTTGATCATGGTTTTCAGGTAGTCCCACAATTTTAAAATTATCTCTCCTGGACCTATTTTCCAGGTTAGTTGTTTTTCCAATGAGATATCACATTGTCTTCTATTTTTTATTCTTTTGGTTTTGTTTTATTCCTTCTTGATTTCTCATAAAGTCATTAACTTTCATTTACTCCAGTCTCATTTGTACATTTCGTTTGACCAGTTCTGCTCTGCAAGACATTCTTCTTCTCATTGACTTTTTGAACCTCTTTTGCCATTTGAGTATGCCTATTTTTTAAAGTGTTATTTTCTTCAGTATTTTGGGGGCTCTCCTTTAGCAAGCTATTGACTCATTTTTCATGATTTTCTTGAATCACTCTCGTTTCTCTTACCAGTTTTTCCTCTATCTTACCTGATTTTCAAAATCCTTTTTGAGGTTTTCTATGGTCTGCGTCCAATTCATACTTTTCTTGGAGACTTTGGATGTAGAAGTTTTGACTTTCTTGTCTTCTGGTTATGTGTTTTGTTCTTCCTTTTCACTGAAGTAAGATTTTGTAGTCTGATTCCTCTGCCCCCACAGTGTTTGTTCATCTTCCTAGCCAATTACTTGACTTTTTAACTCTTTGTTAAGGTAGAGATCTGCTTCCAGTATAGAGGGTGTACTGTCCCAAGCTTCAGGGGTTTTGTGTAGTTGTTTTTAGAGATATTTTCAGGGACCTATAAATTTTCAGTTCTTCTAAGGTGATATGATCAAAGGAAAGGTGTTTACTCCTTTCCTGGTCTGTGCTCTGGTCTATAAGTGACCACAAGCACTCTTTTCTGCCTTGGAACTGTGAGGAGGATTCCCTCTCCATTGCATCCAGAAGCTCTATCATGCCTGCATTCCTCCTTGCCCCAGGACTGCCACCCAGGATTGCAACCCAGATCCAAGCATAGGCAAAGCAAGAGAATCCTGCTTCAGAGCCAGTCAAGAGATCACTGCAGTCCTCCTCTGATCAGCCACTTCATACCTCCACCCTCTGTGGGCCGAGAGCTTCGGAAGAAGTCACTGCTACCACCTCCACTGACCTGGGACTGGGGCCAGACTGTGCTCTTCACTCACCCAGGTCCAACAGACCTTTCCTACTAACCTTCTAATTTGTCTTTGGTGTCTATGGATTGAGAAGTCTGGAAATCTCCCCAGCTGCCAGTGATTCACTTCCCTGAGGCCAGCTCCAGGTTTGCTGGGGGAGGGAAGATGCCTGGTCTGTGCTAGTGTGGCCCACCCTGGACTGTGCTCTTCCCTTAGACTGGTGCGACAGACCTTTCCTGTCAACATTACAGGTTATCTTGGGCTGGAAATTTGCTTCACTCTGTCATTGTGTGGGTTTTGCTGTTTTAGAATTTGTTTAGAGTCATTTTTACAGGTATTTGGAGGGCTTTAGGGGAGAGCCCAAGTAAGTCCCTGCTTTTATTCTGCCATCTTGACTCTGCCCCAGCATTTCCTTCTTTTAAGAGATGCAGTAGTTGATCTTTCCTGTAGTTAGTCAACAAGCATATTTAAGCACCTACTATGTGCCAGATATTTTTCTAAGAAATGGGGGTACAAAGAAAGATAAAAACCTAAGTCTCTGTCCTCAAGGAGCTTACATTCTAATGGAGAAAATAATATTCAAATAATTATGTCTATAGTTATATACTGAGAGTATATAGAGTAAAATAAAGATAAATAGTGTGTAAATGGGCATAATTTCAAAAGGAAGTTACAAGCCAGTGGGGTTTGGGGTGTGGGGTGAGGAGGGTGGGTCTGGGAAAGGCCTCTTGACAGAAGATGGAGCAAGAAGGGCAACCAAAAGATGACTTAGAGTTTGCTATCATATTAAAATGCAAAATCCTTTAAACTCTGAGCCACTATATGGCCTGGTAAAGCACAAAATTTCATAATCTACAAAAGCCCAAGCAATGAGTCACTATGTCCTTGGATTCCTAGGAAATTTCCAGAGGAGCTCTGGGTGGGAGCTTCCTTGAGGAAGCCCTATAGAAAAATCTAGAGTAACTCAATATTGTTTTATTTCTTGGGTATGTCTTATTTTTCCAGTTAAAAACCTTCTACCCTTAAGGAAGTCACACCACTCAGGTGTATAACATAAGCTCCTTGAGGGTCAGGTCATTTTCTCCTCCTTCTTTTCCTCTTCCTCTTCTTCTTCTTCTGTATCTATTACAGCAACAAGTACAGAACTGGGTTTTCTATTTCATTATTTGTGGACAGTCAGGTGAGGGCATTTTGTCTTATTGCATGTTACATGTTGAGCTTCCTGTGAAGGATATGTTTCTGGGAAAGAATATTTCAAAGAAAGATTGAAGCAGCCTTTTTCCAAATTGTTTTCTTTTCCTCAAGTAAATCGTCATCTTTATAATCGTTCAGTTTCCTTTGATCTTTTTTTACCTACAGTGTGTTCCTTTTTTTCAACAGTTAGCCTCTCAGTCTCACTGACTTAAAAAAAGAATCTTTGGGAAATATTGCCATCTTGTGGACTTGGGGCATATTGCTGCACAAATCCCTCCTGCAGTTTTGCTGAGAAGTGATTGATGATCCAGCGTCTGCTAGAATAACTCCAGTGATAGAAAGCTCCATCCTGAAGAAGGTCGGATGGGCAGCCAGTCAGCTAGAATACATACAGCGTGCAAGCAGATATATCCATAGATACATTTCTAGCTATGTGTGCACAAACGCACACATATGTATACATGCAACTCAGTTTATATATGCATATATTTTGTGTATACACACAGTAATAAACATGTGCACGCACATATATGCAAACACGTATGTTTATATTGTGTATATACATGCCTATATATGCCATGAAGTTTTGTGAATGCTTCTTATATATGCAATATGTACATACACATACATGCACACGTGTCTACATACACATGTATATATGATACATATATATATTTGCATGTTGTCCCTTCATTAGGCAGACTGTGGGTGCCCTAAGAGCAGGGACTGTTTCTTTGCCTTTCTTTATAAAGGGAAAGCCTTCTTGTGGAAGGTGGGACTTCAGCTGAGCCTGGAAGAGAGCCAGGGAGGCTATGAGGCAGAGATGAAGTGGGAAAGTGTGCCAGCCTGGGGGACGGATGGCCAATGAAATGCTTGGAATGAGGAGGTGGATGTCCTGTGTGTACGACCGTCAGGACGCCGGCGTCATGGGATCACAGAGGAGCAGGAGCAAGGTAGAAGGAGGAGGAGAGGGGCAAAGGCTATGAAGACTTGAAAAGAAAGATGGAGGCAGGAGGGGAAGGGCTTCACAAGCCAAGCAGGGGATTGTTGGGAGCCACTGGGGTTTATTGAATGGGAGGGGTTGACATGGCCACACTCGGGCTGTAGGAAGATCCATTTAATGACTGAGTAGAGGATGATGGACAGAAGAGGCTGTTGAAACAGTCCAGACATGAGGTGGGGAGAGCCTGCAGCAGGGCAGCGGCAGTGTCAGAGGAGGTAAGGAGGTCGGCCCATGGGAGAGATGTCATGGAAGAAGGGCAGGCAGGACTTGAGAACTGATCAGACCTCAGTAGTGCCACCCAGGTTGTCAGCCTGGGGGCCTGGGAGGGTGGTGGGAGTTGGTGGGGGGAGGAGGCAGAAGGGAAGGAGTTCAGCTTTAGACATGTTGAGTTCAAGTCAGGAGTTGTTAGACATGTTGAGTTCAATCAGTAGGTGTGAGACTGGAGGTCATGGCATTTTCAGACAGCTCTGGCTGTCCAGCAGTTGACTTCAACCAACAGTTTTGAAGCTACTGAGAGTCTTTTCCTCAAGGAGTCTTCATTCTTCAGTTCTTCCTCATATTGAGCTAAATTATGACTTCCTGAGTTACCCCAGTTTTGTCCTTTGTCCTTAGATCTTTCAGCAACATAGAGGAACAAAGAATTTTTGCAACTGTAAAGTTAGTATTTATATAGCACTTTAAGGTCTGTGAAAACGTTTTATAAATACTATCTCATCCTTATAATGTTTACTACCCTCATAATAACATTTGTTGAACTGTATGTAGGTAGTGAGTCTGGCCGGAGGGGTATGAAGGCATCCATTTATGAGCCTGATATGGCCAATCAATTAGGTAATCAACGAGTCTTTATTAAATGCCTTCTGTGTGCCCTGGAAGGTAGGTGCCATTATTCTCCCCGTTTTACAGATGAGGGAACTTAGGCAAACAGAAGTTAAGCAACGTGTCTAGGCTCTCACAGCTAGTAAATATCCGAGGCTGGATTTGAACTCCGGTTACCTAGTCTAAGGATCATGTGTTTCAAGCCATTCTTTAGACATGTGAACAAAGAGAAATATAAATGAGTTACTTCTTGTCCAAGGTGACAGGTAAGAGCAGAGTCAAGGTTAGAACTCAAGCTTCTTGGCTTCCAGTCCAGCGCTCTTTCCACTCCATTTGAAGAAGCATTCTACCATCCTCTTTGGAACAAAGACTTTGTCTTAAGAAAGTTATTACAGAAACCAGGACAAAGAGGTTTGATGTAGTGGCGATTTGGTTGCAAGTTTTTTGACTGTGTTTTAATTCATTTTTTCATTCCCAGGGAGGTATCTTTCAGATAACAGGCATTCATTAAATAAGGGGCAGCTAGCTAGTACAGGGAATAGAGCACTGGATTTGGAGTCAGAGAGTCCTGAGTTCAAATGTTACAGCCTCAGATACTAATGGTGGGATTCTGGGCAAGCGACCTAACCCTTGCTTCAGTTTCCTTATCTATAAAATGGGGATAATAGTAGTACCTCCTAGGGTTGTTATAAGGATCACAGGAGCTAATAGTTGTAAAGTGCTTTGCAAACCTTAAAGCATTTAAAATTTGCTAGCTATTTTTATTACTAGTATATTACCATGTATTAATATAATGTATAATAATATAATTGCAATAATAATATTTTTTGTAGCTAGTGAGTCTGTTATAAGGGATATGGAGGCAGTCATTTGTGAACCTGATATGGCCTATCGTTTAATCCGTTAACAAGTATATATCAAATGGCTGCTTCAGGCCAGGCCCTGTGCTAGAAACTAATGAGGCGTGTTATATTCTTTGAGCAGGTAACTGGGGAGGGATGAACAACCTGCCACTGCTACCCTCTTGTAGCAATTAATTTAGTGAAAAATGTTACCAGAAGAAACCCAGAAAGTATTTCTAGGACAATGAAGGATTTGGAGGCTTAAGCAGTGAATGTTTTAATTTTTCTTCCAAATAAATATTTGAGAAGTTTTATAAATAAACAAATTAAGGCATGTATGCATATATGTGTACACACATGTAGGGAGTATAGGTATATACGGATGACACAGGTGCACATATACACATGCATATTCATGTCTTATATAGACATGTGTAGGTGGCTCTCTAGTTACCATACCACATTGCTTCTTGGTAATCTGAGCATATAAGAAAATAGATGGAAACAGAACCAATGAAGGACACAAAGAAGCAATAGCCTTGAAAAGGCTACAGTCTGTTATGAGTTGAAACTTACTGCTTGAAAAATGCAGAAAAGACATTTTAAGCTGCTTGTGGAACAAAAGCAAGAAAGAGAAAAGGTCTACAGATGGGGCAGGGAGCATTTTTTTCCACAAACTTGGTTGTTGTTCAGTTGTGTTCAACTCTTTGTGACCCCATTTCTGCTTTTTCTTGGCAAAGATACTGGAGTGGTTTACCATTTCCTTCTCGAACTCATTTCACAGATGAGGAAACTGAGGCAAACAGGGCCAAGTGACTTGCTCAGGGTTACACAGCTTGTAAGTATCTGAGGCTGGATTTGGACTCAGGTAGATGAGTGTTCCTGACTCCAGACTGAACACTTATCTGCTATGGCACCACTGAGCTGCCCAGAGAGATCCATGAGAATGGAATCTAGTCAGATTTGAACTCAGGAAGTTGAGTCTTCTGATTTCCAGCCTAGTGCTGTATCCATGGCATCACCCAGCTGCCCCATTTAATGCTTGTTGGGATTTCAGCCATTTTTCAGTTGTGTCTGACTCTCCGTGACCCCATTTGGGGTTTTCTCGGCAAAGATACTGAAGTGGATTGCCATTTTCTTCTCCAACTCATTTTATAGATGAGGAAACCGAGGCAAACAGTGACTTGCCCAGCGTCATGCAACTTGTAAGTATCTGAGGCTGGATTTGAATTCATGACAATGAGTCTTCCTGACTCCAGGTTCAGCACCCTGTGCACTATGGCCTAGCTGCCCTTTTCAGACTTTAGGGTCACTTAATTACTGGGATATAGGTAATAGAAGAAAATTTTTTGTAACTCTATAGTAAACATTTGCCTTCTAAATTATTTTACTTTGAAAGTGACCCTGATATACTGATTTCCAAGGTAAGCACAACAGAATCTAAAGTAAATGCTTCATAGAGAGCTTATGCTCTAGGCCAATGTTGTCAAACTCAAATAGAAATAGGGGCCACTGACTGTAAACAAGGATCCCTACAATCTTAACCACACGATTGACAGCTCTGCTCTGGGCCCGCTCATCTTACCTTGGCCTGCATCACTATGTTTACTTTTCACAACAACCTAGGCTAAATCTTCTCTTCGCTGATCTAGGGCTTAGGGGACCCGAAGCTAAATGGCCCCAAGAGCCCATTGTAATGTGTGTCCATTGTTAAGACCAGAGGTTCACTTAATGAATTAACAACAAGTAGCTTTTACAAAAAGATATTTATTGAGAAAATAAAGCAAGAACCAAATGTAAACCTTTCCACCCAATAGCTTGGGGCACAACTTTCCCTCTCCTACTTTAGTCCCTGGGGACAGTGGGCTCCAGTTGAAGGCAGTTGCTACACAGCATTTCCCTGGTCCAGGAGAGCCAGGAGATGGTGAGTTACCGCTGCTTGCTCTTGGCTGCCTTCAAGTTCATTGCTGCGCTGGGTCAAGCTCTGTGCTCGGTATTTGCTCTTCACAGATACAGCATGGACTTCAGTGTCAGAGCCTCTAGCAGCTCAATTTCCCCACCTTTGGAAGGTCAAAGCACTTCCATCTTGCTGGAAGTTCCATCTAAGGTCAGCAGAGAACAAATGCAGAAAGGAAGGAGATCAGAGACTTTTGGGCAAAGGTACGCTGGAGCTGGACCCGGAACTAATGGTGACATCTTCTACTTTAGTATGTATACACCTGAAATTGGCAAAGGCAGCACGTCAAGGCTTTTTGTTAATTTTTGTTGATTGCCTAGATTTAATGAATGATAGGTAAAGTGTTAATAATGTTGATTAAATTTCAAAGTGTGACTGGTGTACATTTTTTTTTCAGAGCTGGTTGTTAAACATTTGCCAGCACTTTCCTGTTCATGGGGTATATACATCAGTCTGAGCGGGGAGTTTATAGCAGGTCTTCCTCACTCAAACCTTCTAGGCAAGAAAGAGGTGGAGCGAGGCTTGCTTTGGCTGATTTGTGACTCTTGAATGCATCCTCAATCTTCAGCATGTGGTTAGCAGACTAGAAACAATGTTGAAACAGTTAATTGTATATGCTCTGAAACCTGTATGAGAATTACATCATTTGAGCAGTTTTTGCTTACTTGGTCAGTACTCTGTTACACAAATACAGGTAAGCAAGACAGGTCCTAATGTGGAGGTGAGATTAGGGAAAGTGGTCCACATGTGAAAGAATTCACTTAGACATTCTCTGCAGCAATGGGAGCTTAATGATGTGAAAGCACATGAGCCTCTTTAGCGAGAACCTAATGAAAGGCCCTGATATTTGAGGGAACCAGGCTCATACAGAGGTTTCAGAATGATGATTAGTTTAAGTGACTTTTTAATGGGGGTTAAAGATTAAGGACAGGACATGAAAGGATTTAATGACATAGGATGAGGGAGACAAAAGGAATTCTTTATGGTTTAAAGATTTAAGGACAGGGCAGGGGGGGCATAGGTTAAAGATTACGAGACAGTGGAACATAGGGTAAGGGAGACAAAAGCAATTCTTTTGATACAGAATTAAGAAGAAGTTTTATGGTATTTCAGGATAAGGGGGAAAAGACTTTAGGACACCCTCAAGTTACAGGATAGGCTACAAAATGAACCCCAGCCCCTTCAGGAAGGTCTTCACAAAATACTGGAAAAGCAACCCCTAATATTCCCTTTAACCTTTAGAGAACCATATGCTATATCCACATCACTGCCTTCAAAGAGCTTATATTCTGATGGAGAAAGACAAACAAAAAGAGAAATTTGAAAATACTTGCTAGCTAGATGAGCGAGAGCTCACCTATCAGAGCCAGTATCCCAGGGGTAGGGTCCAAGCTTTCAGTGGGAGGAGAGTAAGGATGATCTGAGTGCTTCTGGTATGGTATGGAGATGTCCAAGAAGTTACATGAGGCCTCTTGTTAGAAAATCGAGGAGGAAAGGAATGCTAACAGTGAGGGAGAAAACTTCATGGAGGGAGTGAGTGCCAGATGATCTGAGAGTTGAAGGAAGACCGTTCCTGGCTTGTGCCATCAGCTCCACAGAAGTGGGAGGTGGAGTGTTGAATTCAAAAACTGGCCAGTGGTTTGATTTAGTGGGAATATAGTTTGTAAAAAGAAATACTATGAAATTAAATCTAGAAAGATGGCTAAGGTGTTTGTATCTTATACTCTAGGCAATGGGGAACAAAGGAAGATGTTATGTTGTCATTTGTTTTGAGCAAGGGAGTGACTTGTTAAGTGTTATCTGATAGTAGTTACTGGACCTGCCAATTCAAGCAGAAATTGGGGAATGCTATTTCTTCTCCTTCTTCTCCTTCTCCTTCTTCTCCTTCATCATCATCATCATCATCTTCTTCTTCTTCTTCTTCCTCTTCCTCCTCCTCCTCCTCTTCTTCATCATCATCATCATCTTCTTCTTCTTCATCATCTTTCCTTCTCCTCCTCTTCCTTCTCTTTTCTTCTCCGTCCTAATTAATTTATTTTTATTCCAGGAAGCTGGGACAATTTAAAACCAAAATTACTCTGGCTTTCATTGTATTGCCACCAATAGCCTCGAGCCTCAGTGGCTCATTGTTTAGTTTTTGGTGGGTTAGAATGAGTGTATATAGCAATTATTTTCTCTTTGGGCCAGAAACTCTGAGGGTCTTTCTCCTCCCAGACTGATATCTTTGTGATAGTAAACGGAGCCACTTACTGTCTTAACTCTTGTGCAGCCCTTAGTCATTGAATGAGTGTGACCTCAGACAAATTGAGATCTGGGAAAAAATCTTAATTTAGAAAGGCCAAGATCACCCACTGCTTTCTGGTTCACTGCTAGTTATCTAGACCTGTGTCTTTGAAAGATTATTTTGTCATCTGTGTGGAGAATGGATTGGAGGGGACAGCGAAACTGGCAGGAAGGAGATTAATGAGGAAGGCTGTTCAGGTGATATGATAAGGACTCATAGGTGGCTACGTGAGCCAAGAAATAGGGGGGGAAATGAGAGATGTTACAGAGATAGGATCAGTAAGACTTGGCAACTAAAGGAAGATGCTAGCTAAAGAAGAGGGAAAAGATGACCCTGAGGTTTTAAATCTTGATGGCAAGGAGGATGGTGGTGTTTTCATCAGAAACAGTGAATTTGGGGTAGGTTTGAAAGGGAGGGAAGTTAATAAATTCCACTTTGGTATTTTGGGTTTGAGATACCTAAGGGACATCCAGGAGAAGATCTCCAGCAGTTAGCTCATGGTATGTGGTTAGAGGTTAGGTGAAAGACTTGTGATATATTGAATCTGGGCCATTGGCATAGAGATTCTACTTGAACTAATGGGTGCTATTGATATCTTCAAGACAGAGTATAAAGACAGAAAAGACAAAGGGAATTCGGAGATCCTTGGTAACGTTGGAGAGAAGTTTCAGTTAAATGATGAGGTCAGAAGCCAGATTGCAAAAAGTTGAGTGAGAGTAGAGAAAGAGGAGACACTGATTATGGCCCTCTCTAAAAAATTAGCTACAAAAGGGAGGAGAGATATGGAATGATAGTGGAAATGGACAGATCAAGTGAAGATTTTTTGAGGAAAGACATATATGTGTTTGTAGGGAGTAAGGAAGAAACCAGTAAAAAGGGAGAGATAAAAATTAGTGAAAAAGTATACATCAACTCCTTCCCCTAGGTCCTTGTTATAGAGACGTGGTGGAGTGGGAATCCTAGCATGTAGGCATTACTGAGCCACACAGATCCCCCATCCTTCTATTTCTGAGTGGGTGGAGAACTGAAGTACTAGGTACTGTTTCTGTAATAGAAATCAGAAAAAAGAGGAGTGAGACCTTGCAGTGGGGTAGAACGTTCATGACGTCATGAGAAGATCAAGTAAAAGCAGACTGGGGTCGAAGTGGCAGTTGTGGCAGTTTGTGAAATGCCCTGAGTTCAATGTACATCTCTCTGAACTCCTTTATGTATCCAATCATTTCACTCCTATTTCTTCTCTGACCAGTTTAGAGGGGAGGGTCAAAGACATTCAACTCCTCTCAGTTTACGAGAGGCTGCATTGGGTTTAATACTTTCTGGAATTTTTTTTTTGTCTTTGATCTCTTTGGGATATGTGGTCTCCTGTGGGATCACTAGGTCAAAGGTTATCCACTATTTAATAACTTGCATTACTCTAAATCGTCTCCTAAGACAACTGGACTACTTCACGGTTCCACTGGTGGTTGGTGAAGTTGTTTTTCCATAGCTTCTCCAAATTGACTGTTTTCTTTTTTGATATTTTTTTTTTGCCAGTTTGCAGTGTGTAAAGTGAATTCTTGTTTTAGTCTGCGTTTCATATTGTTATTGATAGCATACAACTCTTATTTTGAAAACCCTTCATTTATATCCTTTGATCTCCTCCTCCTGGAGCAATGTGTTAAACTTGGAATCCCACCTTATTAGAGGGATAATGCTGAAGTGGAGTATATCCAGGTAAGGGTGACCAACATGGCACGAGGACATGATTGTGTCCTGTGAGAGATGTCTGGAGAAACTGAGGGAGTTGGACCTTGAGAAGAGAAGATCTTGGGAGTTCTTCAAATATCTGAATGACCGTTATGTGGACTGCCCTTTGCCTTTCACTGTATCTGCAGAGTTTAGCACCACTCGTAGTACATAGTAGGCACTTAAATGCTTATTTTCATGAATTGAATGTATGACTAACAATACATACAATGGCTACAATATTTAAGCAGAGTGAAAAATATGAAATTGAATGCTGTGTGATTGTCCCTAAAGATGAGAAAATGTACATCTCTGCCTTTTTTGCAGAGGTAAAGGACTATGGGTGAAGATCATTGCATATTGTCATATTCAATTGATGTGTTAGTAAGTTTTGCTGAACTTTTTTAAAAAAACTTCTCTTTAAAATATATTTTAAAAAATAAGGGATAGCTCTTTTTTAAGGGAGAAAGGAAGGATATATGTGGAAATTAAGGTGATAAAAAATAAAAGTTGTACCCCATTTTTGAAAAATATCAAAACCTCTGCTGAGTTGTAACTGAAAAAAAAAAAGCTATACCCTGTAACCAGTTTGATGGTGAGTCTTTCCAAACTTAATTAGGCTAGCCTAGACAACAGCACTATGGCCTTGTCACTGGGTCTATACTTAAAGCCTCTACAGTTTAGTAGGACACACCAGAGCTTGCCTTGGAATTTCAGACACTCGCTACTGTACCATAAAACTTTGGAGATGGACGTTAGTGGAAAGTTTTTAAAAAAAACAAAACCAATATTTTACTGATCAAATAAAGATATAGTTTTAATTAGTAAACATTATTTTAAAATGTCAGTTTGTACATCAACATGTTTTTGCTTTCTTGTCTAAAAAATAAAAACAGAATGATTATTTAAAAATATCTATAATTATAGCTCTTTGAAGAGATCTTCTACAATTTTAACAAATTTTGATGCTGGTAAATTAAAGGAAGAATTGTTTCAAGCTCAGGTAATACATATTCATTTTTGTACTCTGTGTTTCTGCCTTCAGAATGCATGATATGGCTTTTTTCCATTTCCTAAAAGCATGCTTCCTTAATTATGTTTAGTTTCAGGAGATGCTTTTGTGTTCATTTCTTTCACATATCAGTTGATGGGTGAACTGAGGGACCCTAGAAGTATGCTCAGTGACAGCTGGAAATGAATAATGAATAATTTACAAAATAGCTAATTAATATGATGATAACTGATAATGTACTTTGCTTTTAAAAATAATTAATTTTGTAGTTGTAGTTGCTTTACTGAAAAAGTTGTATAAATTAAAAATCATGTCCCACTTGATATATTTTTCAAAATACATTGGAACTCCTTTTCAGTACTGGTGTTGGGGACAATTCTCAAAATTAATTTTGTTTTATAAAGGCCTTTTTTACATTTCATCATATTTTGATGGCTATAATTTGAACTTCTCTATACAAATTTGTGTAAAACACAGTACAATTTTAGAAATTGTGATGTCTATAAAAATTCCATTTGGCTTACAAAATGTACTACATTAGCCTTGACTCCAGCTAGCAATGCTGTCCCTCTTGTGCTTGGCTTTGCTCATGTACTTTTTGCTGCTGATCTCTGTATTGATAGGTATTTAGCCTACAACAAATACACAAAATACAAATTCTGAAGAATTTCCTATAGAAACAAAATTAAAAGTTAAATGGAAAAAGCAGACTACATTAATTAGTTTTAATCTTGCACATGAATTTTGTTAAATTCACTTTATTTCTTTAAGACCATAAGTATCTTACTAGAATACAGCTGCCTCATATTATACATGATAGTATGGGTGCATTAGAAAGCTAATATAAAATATAAATTTGCATAAACAAAAGCATAGATGGATAGAACAAGAATTGTCTAGTGTGGATGAAATATAATATGAGAAAAGAATTTAAAGGTAAGTTGTGCAGGTTTTTAAATGTCAAGAGAAGGAGTTTATACTTCATTCAGCAGGAAGTAGAACAGTGGTTTCAAACTCAACCCTGTGGAACTTGACAGATTGCATTTCGACTTAGAAAACTATATATTAAGATTATCTATGTTCTATTGTATTTTTACTTTTTTTGTTAAATATTTCCCACTTACATTTTAATTTGATTTGGGCAGCATTTAGGTCCAGGGCTTCAGCATGTTTGACACCTTTGGAGTAGAGCACCACTGAAGGCTTTTAAACAGAGAACATGATCTAGTGATGCCTTATTAGCACCCTTATTAGTACAGTAGTGTGATGGTTGGATTGTAGAGACTGGCATCAGGAAGCCTAGTGAGGTGACTGTTGCAAAAATCTAGGTGAGAAGTGATGAGAAGTGCAGTGGGAGTGGAAAAAGAAGGTCAAAAGAAAGATATTGTTGAAGTGGCATTGACGGAACTTATCAACTAAATGAATGTGGGAATTCTGTGAAGGAATAGGAAGTTCAAAGATTATTCCAAAGTGTCATGGACACCCTTTGGGTTACTGATTGGGAGGATGGTGGTAACATCAATAGATAAAGTCATTTTGTGGAGAAGGGCAAATAGAAGGTGGGATATAGAGGGAGAGAAATGGATGAGTTAAGTATTGGATATTTTGCATTTGAGGGATGATGAACTATCCAAGTGGAGATTTCAAATAGTTGGGAATATGATACTAGAACTCTGGGAATATATTGGAACTGAAAAAAGTATGATTGGGAGTCATATACATAGAGTACTAATAGAAGTCATAGAAGTGAGCAGATACTTAAGTGAGAGAGTACAGAGAAAGAGAAGAGGACCGAGAATAGAACTTGGGGGATATCCATGTTGGAGAAGGGGTTATATTTTTCACTTGTTTTCAGTCATGTCTGATTCTTTATCGAGTATTTTTTGGCAAAGGTAGATGTAATAGTTTGCCATTTCCTTCTCCAGTTCACTTTACAGATAAGGAACCTTAAGTTAGAGTTAAGTGACTTGCCTAGGGTCACACAGCTAGTTAAGTGTCTGAGGGCAGATTTGAACTCAGGAAGATGTGTCATCCTGACTCCAGCCCTGGCACAGAGAAGAAAGAAGGAGGGGGAGGGGGAGAATCATGAGGCTGTAGCCTTAATAAAATCGGGGGAAAAGATAATATCAAGAAGGATAGGGCTACTCAAAAGTGTCATGCTGCAGAGAAAACCAGGAGGATGAGAAACCAGTGCTGGTGCATTTGTCAGTAAGACCATTAGTGACCTAATTCCAAAATGGTAGTGTCAACCTCAAATAGAAAGGGATCCTTAAAGACCACAAATTAATATTATTTTTCTTTATTTTGTTAAACATTTTAAAATTACATTTTAATCTGGTTCTGGTGCATTTGCGAGTTTTGAAGTTTACAAGTGGTCCTCAGGCTGCCGGCTTGATTCCTCTTTTGTAGTACATCTACTGGATATTGTGGTATATTGGGGTGTTCAGAGATGTTTAGCACCTCTGATATGAGGGCTTGCCAAACCCTTTTCAGGGTTGCTCCTCAACCTTTGGTGTCCACCTGTCACTCCACTTTCACCTATGGATTCAAGAAGCTGTAGCATACTCATTGGTTGCACCCTTGTCTTGGCAGATGGGCTAAACTGGGTTGAGGGTAACTGGCAGAGCTCAAACCCATCAGTGAGATAGGGGAATATCTACCCTAAGCATGTGAAGACTTCCCTGGAAGAATTAGTAGATGAGAGCAATTTGTTTCAACTAGCTGAAGCAGGTGCTGTGGAGTGCTTAGAGCTTAGTCAGACAACAAAGACCCCCAAAGTCATCTAGTACATCCTGAGCCATTGTCAGTTGTTCTGACTTTTATTTTGCCACTGGGCTTCCAATACTGTGGAAGAAAGAATGAGGCTGATGACTTTGAGCAACTCTGCCTCACTTAAATACAAATCACACACAAATCAACCCATCATCCCATGAGTAATTAAGACAAACTCTTTTCATCTGTTATGGATTTCCTTTATGAGGTTATGCGATTGTAGGACCACCGAAGAAAAACTCGAAAGATAAGAAATTGCTATTGTTTAAATTATATTATACAGTTGTTCATCCTTTGTTTTTGAAGAAAACCAGTGACATCACTGGGTGATGTCTTGACTTGTATATAAATTGGATTTAAGTGAGGCAGAGTTGCACAAAGTCGTCAGCTTCACTTTCCCTTCCAGAGTTGTTGAAGTTCAGTGACAGGACAAAAGTCAGGATTACTGATAATGGCCCAGGATGCAATGGATGACCTTATCTTGAAAACCATGTTCATTAACCTGAAAGGCCACAGTTGTGTTATAGATTGCAAATAGTATCACAGGAGAGGTACACCATCCTAGTCACATTAGAAATACTAGACAATACATCTATTCTTGATCAAGCATTGTGGACATTGAGGGATTCCTCAACTGGCACTAGATACTTGGGATTAGTAGGATGGTACACACTAGCCATGGATGGTAATAATATTAAGAGTTTGAGCCATAGCATGTGATGAGCTTACCACTTTCCTTTTTTTAACAAAGAGCAGTAGTTCTCCTATGGGGACAGTGGGTGACTGGTATGAACTTCATGGCCAGGGACTCCTTCAGGACTTGGGTCTCTGGACCAGTCTATAATTATAATTTTGCTGCAGTTTTGAAGCCTCTAGTTCTAAGTTGATGAAACAATTTCAGACTGTGTGAGAGTAAGGTTGCCATTTTTTGGATGGAAAATTCTTTGGATGTGGAATATCCCCTGGTTATTGCCAGAAAGTCAGGGTACAGCTGTTAAATGGAACAGACCCTTTGTGCTGTTAAACACAGCAATCTGAGAAAAAGGTGATATTGTGAATACTCTCTGTGATACCTGGTTTCTATGGAGTCAGTCTATATTGTATGAGAAAGCTTCCCTAGAAGATGGGTAGAATTAGGAAGTCATAGGTTTGGTAAAGTTGGGTTTTCTTCATGGTCAACTTCCTAGTGGCAAATTCTATGTGACAGGGCCTGATTAACGTTGGTGCCCATTGATTATTTCCACTGCTATGTGATAGTAACAAGGTTAACTTGGGAAAACAATCTCAACTACAAAAAATTGTTCAAGTCTAACAATGTCTACAAACAAATGACTTGACTGTTGGGAAGTTTGAGGTCCACTAGCAGGAAGAAAGGTTTGTTTAGCCCAAACTCTTTAGATGAGAAGAAGGTGGTTCCCTCACCTTAGATCTCTGTCTCTACTTCAACATTTCCTCATCTGTCAGGTAACTAGGTGATAGAGTGGATATGGTGCTGAATTTTTATTATTAGGAAAACTGAAGTCATGCCTCGAACATAAATTGTGTATCCCTGGACAAGTCATTTAATTTCTCTTGGCCTCAATTTCCTTTTCTATAAAATAGAAATAATAATATTATCTACCTCACATGGTTATACTGAAGATCAAGTAAGATAAGAGTGTAAAATGCTCTGCAAACCTTCAACCCAACTAAATGCCAGCCTCACTAAGGTACTGATTTTTCATCAGGTGTGAATGACCTTAAAGGCACGCCAACAGATCATACCCATCTTGGAAATGCTTCAGACCAACAAAAGGCTCTATATTGGTGTCTGAATACCAGTCTGGCTAAGGTTGAAGACTTTCATCACCAGAGATCTGGCTACTGGCACATTCATAGTGTTCTATTTTGGGTGCCATATTTTAGGAAAGGCAAGAATAAGCTTGAGTGTCCAGAAGAGGACAGTCAGAATAGTGAAAGGCCTTGAGATCACACCATGTTATGTTATAAATAATGCTGTGTTATACATAGAGATAAATAGAAAGATATACACACATATGTATGTATGTATGTATATATATATATATATATATATATATATATATATATATACATATATATCCTTAAGAAAAAAGTACTGTGGCTACCTTCACATATCTGAAAGGCTGTCCTAAAGAAGAGAGATGAAACCTATTCTCTTTGGGCTTAGGGGGCAGAACCAGGAGTAATGAGTGAAAGTTGTGAAGAGATAAAGTTAGGCTCAATGTCGGGAGGGAAACTTTACAACAATTTGTTGTTGTCCTTCATTCTCTTAAGAGTACCAAGATGGCATCATTGTGTTGGAGCCAAGGTACTGACAGACCAATATGAGCTTGGAAGTCTCTACCACGAGTCAGGCACACATAGTCTGGATGAACATTTGTGGGGGTAGATGTTTCTACATTTGTGCATCTTGTGTTTCTTTTGAGCTATAGCAATTCTCCTTCGCTCACAGAGCACAGCACCTTTTTTGAGGCAGGCACGCCATGCTGGGGGGTCCTTTGCCAGTGTCTTCCCATATCATGCAATTGATTTCAAAGTTCTTCAGAGAGACCTTGAGAGTCTCCTTGTATCACTTCTTCTGACCTCCCTCTGAGCCCTTGCCTTGTGTGAGTTCTCCATAAAGTAGTCTTTTAGGCTCATTTGGCATTTGGACAATGTAGCCAGCCCATAAGAGTTGTGCCCTTTGCAGTAGAGTTTGAATGCTTTGTTGTTTAGCTTGAGAAAGAACTGCAGTGTCTCCTACCTTATCTTGCCTGGTGATCTTCAGAATCTTCCTAAGATAATTCAAATGGAAACGATTGTGTTTCCTACCATGGCGCTGTTACACAGTCCAAGTTTCACAGGCATTTTACAATGAGGTCTCTTCTTTCCCACACTTTTCTTCAGAGCCTCCCGAACACTGAGCTAGATTGGATAATGTGTGCTTCAACTTCATCATCTATGTGCATATCCCTGGAAAGTATACTGCCAAGGGAAGTTAATTTATCCACAGTATTCAAAATTTCACCATTTCCACATATGGATAGTGTGGTGCTGGCTAGTGGAGAACCTGTGTTTTCTTGGTGTTAATTGTTAAGCAAAATTTAGCACCAGCAGCAGAGTATCTATCCTTACTTTGTTGCATCCCAGCTTCAGAGGCTGCATTAAAATGCACAATCCTGCAAACAAAAAATCATGCACCCAACTCTTCCTCCACTTGCCTTATCCTTTTCAAGTTAAAGAATTTGTCATCAGTGCAATAACTGACCTTGATGCTGTTTTTGCCCTCCTTGAAAGTGTCTGACATTGCTGAATATTGCTGAAAACATCACATGAGCAAGCACACACCCTTATTTCATTCCATTTGTGACTGGGAAAGCACAAGAGCTCCACCTATTATTCAGAACCCATGGAAGCATGCCATCATGAAATTGATATACAATACTTCACCAGGCAACCAAATTTTGACATAATTTTCCACAAGTCCTCATGACTGACAGTATCAAAGGCCTTGGTCATTTCAACAAATATCATGTACAGATCTCTCTTCTGTTCCTGGCCTTTCTCCTGGAGTGGTCAGGCAGCAAGCATCATATCGGCCATTCCTCAACCTTTATCGAATTCATATTGGCTGTCAGGTAGATGACAATTTTCCAGATGAAGGGTCAGCCTATTAAGGACTCCAACAAGACTCTTGTCAGCAATAACTAAGAGAAAGGCTCTCTGCCCCCCCCAAACACCCTCCCCATGATTTTCACAGGAAAATTTATTTCCTTTACCTTTGTAGAGATGAACAGTGGAGGCATCCTTGACCTCCTGTGAGATAACTTCCTTTTGCAATATAATCCAGAAAATTTCTGAATAAATGGACTGAAATTTTCTGCTGCTATTATATAAGCAGTGGACCCCCTGCCTTGTAAATCTCAACTGGAATAGCAGCACCAGATACTTTGCCATGCACGATGAACCTAATGGCATTCAAAACCTCTTCAATTGGAAGTTGTTAGAAAGGGTTTGACTTCAACCTGAGGTATACAGTTAATGACTTCAGCATTGATTGATAATGGTCTGTTGAAAACATGGAAATACTCAGCCCATCTTTCCAGGATCATGTCGTTATCACTGATCAATGTACCTCCATCAGTGCTGAGCAGTTGAGATGTATCATAAGTCTTTGGCCCATGAAGAGACATCAGGGCATCATAAAAATTCTTTGGTTTGTTACCTCAGCATAAAACCGAATTCCATCTGCCTTCTTACTGAGCCAAGAGCCCTGCATCTCTCTAAGTTTTGCTTGTACTTTACTTTGGATGGAGTTAAAGAATGCCTTCTTAGAGATGGATGAACTATCATGCTGGTAAACTCTGTGGAGTTCTTGTTTTTCATTTAGCAGCTTCTGAATTTCCCCAACGTTCATCAAACCAGTCTTGATGTTTGCAAGTGATCTGGACCAGATGAATAAATGCAGTACTGTGCAAGAAATCTTTGAAAGTTGCCCACTTCTTTTCTACTCTGTTGTTTCCAACCATGTGTTGACTTGGCTTTCCCTCCAAGTTAGCAATGAACTCTTCCTACTAGGAGGAATGCTCTGCTCTATTGATGTGAAGTCTTCTTGTAGTTATTGTGCTTTTGTTGAATGTGAGTATTTAACTTGGAGAGGATATATTTATGATCAGTCCAGCACTTTGCACCACACATTGCCTCTATCACTCTCACATCCTGTCTATCTCTTCTCCGTACAATGACATAGTCTACTAAATGACAATGTTTATTGCAAGGGTGCATCCATGAAGTTTTATTGTGTTTAGGTAAACAGAAGACAGTGCTGGTGATAAAGTCATAAGATGCACAAGTAAGTGACTGTTGCTGTTTCCAACTCCTTTTAAGGACTCCCTACCATTTCTGGTAGTCTGTGCCTACTCTTGTATTAAAAGTCACCCAGAATTATAAACTTGTCCTCTTTCAGCACATTAATGGTGTAAAATTTTTCTTTGACCTCATCAGAGTTCATCATGGTGGAATCATACACACTGATGATGGTGGTATGACGCTTTCTACAAATGACAATCACATTTTCATAAGCCTGTCATTCACTCCTTTTTGGAGGCATACAACCTTGTTGATTAGATTAGTTTTGATGGCAAAACCTACACCAGCTTCATGGTGCTCCTCTTCACTGTGGTTGCTTCAGAAATATGTATATCCAGCTTTGACTTTGGTAAGCTGGTCTTCATTTGCCAGCCTTATTTGAACTCAGCCTTGAGTGAATTCAGGGATGCTATTTGGATGCAATACCTACTTTGTTCTCTTGCAACAAGAACTATATGTCTTTCAGGTCTGCTGGATTTTGTGTTGTCCATAAGCACATGCATATTCCATGTACCGGTGATGAGTGGAATCATCTTTGCGAAAATTTTTGTACACTTTTTATGGGCTTCTTCAGAAGGAAATCGACAACCCCCTTTGATCACTGGGCATGTTTTATATTCAAACATGGATCATACTCCATAGTAGCTGAGATCACTCTCAACTTTGGGATTTTGAGATTCTGTAAACTTATCTGTAGTTGACTGCCCCCATGCCTGGAACACTCTCCTTCCTCCTTTCCTCATTCTGGCTTCCTTTAAGTTTCAACTAAAATTCTCTTTTTTACAGGAAGCCTTTTGTAACCCCTCTTAATTCTGGTGCTTTCCTTCTGTTAATTATTTCCTATGTCCTGTCTATAGCTTTCTTGTACATATTTGTTTGCATATTGTCTGCAAAGAATGTCTCAAAAATTTTTTCTTCTTCTAGTTATTAAGGTGGTCAAAGTCTTGTGGGTTCTGGCAATGAAGACTTATCTAGGATGATAGAAGTAATAATAGAGAGGGGATGGATATGAAATAAATTCTGAAAGAAAAGTTGACAGGACTTGGTGAGTGAATGGGAAGATCTTTAGGTTTCCTTGTACTGAAGGTGACTTGGAAATTAGTTTGTGGTCATCCTCAGTTGTTGAAGAAGATCATGCCATCAGAGAAATGATGACATGACTTGCACTTGACTTTGTTTTGAGTGAGGGAGATCTGTGCAGGTTACCAGCCTCACTTCTCCTCTAGAGCCATCTGAATCCAGTGAACAGATATTCATCGGGATGACTGGAGACGCACTAGGAGATCTTGAGCCCTTTAGGTCAAGGTCTTTGCAGGTACTCACTTAGGGTGAGGTAATGCCCATTCATTGAATAGGCCTGTTTAAGAAGTAGCCAGGGCATGGCCCCTTTAATGAGGCCAAGAAAAAGAAAGTTATCAGGCTGGGAGGGAAACAGCAACAGTTACTATTGATAATCACTCAAAAGCCAGGAGGGCCCAGAAGAGCCCTTAGGCAGGGGTCTATTGGCATCCCAGCTTCAAAGTGCAGTAGGTTTAAGGTTTTGGGAAAGGAAAAGACAGGACAGGGAAGGAAAGGAAAGAAAAGGAAAGGAAACAAAAGGAGGAAAGGAAAAGAAAGGAGTAAAGGAAAGAAGGAAAGGGAAGGGAAGAGAAGGGAAAGGAAGGAAAAGAAAGGAAAGGAAAGGATAGGGAAAGGAAACTAGCCAGTAAAAGCCAAGTCAACTGGGCATCTTTACCTTCCTTGGGAGAGAAGAAGGAAGGGGAGGGGGAGGCAGAGAGAAGAGGAGGAGCTGAATTACCCAGCTAGCTGGTTCCCATTCAGCCAGCTGTGTCAACTCACAGGCTTGTGTTCATCCTTCGTTGCCAAAGAAGACCATGCCATCAGAGAAATGAGGACATGACTTGCCCTTGACTTTGTTTTGAGGGAGGGAGGGCTGTGCAGGTCACCAGCCTCACTTCTCCTCCAGAGCCATCTGAATCCAGTGACCAGATATTCATCAGGATGACTAGAGATGACCCAGGATGCACTGGCTCCTTTAAGCCAAGGTCTATGCAGGTACTCACTTAGTGTGAGGTAATGTCCATTCGTTGAATAGGCCTGTTTAAGACGTAACCAGGGCTTCCTTTCCTAAAGGTTGGTAGATGATGTGGAGAGGTGACAGCCATCTGATGGAAGTTATACATGTGTTTTCATGTAAACATTTCCACATTAGTCATATTATGAAAGAAGAAATAGAACAAAAGGGAACAGTCATAAAAAAAACAAAAACAAGTAAAAATAGCATGTTTCGATCCACATTCAGACTCCATAGTTCTTTCTCTGGATGTGGATAGCATTTTCCATCATGAGTCTTTTGGGATCATCTTAGATTATTGTATTGCTGAGAAGGGCTAAATCAATCATAGTTGATAATCTCACAATGTTGCTGTTGTTGTATACAATGTTCTCCTGGTTTTACTCATTTAACTTTACATCAGTTTATGCAAGTCTTTCCAGGTTTTTCTGAAATCTGCCTATTCATCATTTCTTATTGCACAATAGTATTCCATTACATTGATATACCACAGTTTGTTCAGCCATTTCCCAATTGATGGGTATCCCCCCAATTTCCAATATTTTGCCACCATGCAAAAGGTGGCTTTAAATATTTTTGTACATATTGGTCCTTTTCTCTTTTTTTTTAAGATCTCTTTGGGATATACACCTAGTGGTGCTATTGCTGAATCGAAAGGTATGAACAGTTTGATTGCTCTTTGGGCATAGTTCCAAATTGCTCTCCAGAATGGTTGGATCAATTCACAACTCTACCAACAATACATTAGTGTCTCAATTTTCCTACATTCCCTTCAACATTTATTATTTTCCTTTTTTGTCAGATAAGTCAATCTGATAGGTATGAGGTGGTCCCTCAGAATTGTTTTAATCTGCATTTCTCTAATCAGTATTGATTCAGAGCTATTTTTATATGACTATAGATAACTTTAATTTCTTCATCTGAAAACTTTCTGTTCATATCCTTTGACCATTTATCAATTGGAGAATGACTTGTATTCTTAAAAATTTGACTCAGTTCTCTACATATTTGAGAAATGAGGCCTTTATTAGAAGTACTTTCTGTAAAAATTGTTTCCTATCATTCTACTTTCCTTCTAATCTTGATTGCAGTAGTTTTGTTTGCACAAAAGCTGTTTTTGTATTTCATAATGTTCTCAATCTCGTTTGGTCATAAATTCTTCCCTTCTCCATAGATGTGACAAGTAAACTATTCCTTGCTGTCCTCATTTGTTTATGGTATCACTCTTTATGTCTAAATCATGTACCCATTTTGACCTTATTTTGCTATGTGGTGTGAGATGTTAGTCTATGTCTAATTTCTACCATACTATCTTCCAGTTTTCCCAGCAGTTTTTTGTCAAATAGTGAGTTCTTATCCCAGAAACTAAAGACTTTGGATTTATTAAACTGTAGATTACCATAATCATTTACTACTGTGTCTTGTGTACCTATGGATTAGCAATATTTATGGGAGATAGCTATTATTATAGCCTGGTTTTTCCTGTCTGAGGAGAGCCGAATGGTCAACCTTGTGGTCCCAATCTCTGGTTCTCTGCCTGGTAGCAATCAAAGATTTCCTGCACAGGAAGATTCAAGAACTACAGAAATATCTGCTCATGCCTTTCTATGAGTCACTTCTAGACAGACTCATATGGATACATGTAATCTTCATGGACAACACATTGACACACACACACACACACTATGGCTGTGCCATTGACAGTATCTCTGAGTGAGAGATGAAGTGACTGGTTTGGCATCATGCAATGTCTAAACTTGTGGTCTGCTTATCTCTCGATGTTTGTATAGATGTCAGATTTCACACTCCAGGGCAGGGATGTAATGAGTTCTTGTGAGTGTGACAATAGTCATTTTTAGGTTCGATATCTTAAGGTCACCCTCTTCTTTTGCCTTCAAGTCATCATTATTGCAATGAAGTGATGCAATTAAATTTCAAATGAGGAGATGTTTTTCAAACAGCTGTATATGGTAAAAAGGCTTAGCAGCAATCTGTAATCAATGGAGGACAAAGACCTTTCCATTTTGCCCACATGGATAATTAAGTGTTAGTGCTGGACTACACAATATTTATATTTTTATTAACCTGCCAACAAGAATAGTTTGTTGGCAACCTTAAATATATTCAGAGGGAGAACACATTTCCTTGGCACACAGGCTGGGCAGCAAAAAGTATTCTTTTCCTTTGAACCATTATAGAGGAGCATGCTGAAAATGAACTACATATATTTTGGCCTATAGATAAGAAAGTAATACTGACTTGTGATGTTCCCCACTGCTCCAAGTTCTTGAATGATTATTATGGGTGTGTGAATTTTCTGTGATAGTTAAGGACAACAGTGCTTTTAGCTTTAAAATATAGCAATGATAATATTTTCTAAAGAATAAAAATGATCAATTAAAGAAAAATTAGATGAAAAAATTTTCTCATGTTTGAAAAACAAGTAAAATGTAGCATTTTAAAAGTGTTCTAAAGTAAGTATGAGTAGAGAAAAGAAAAATAAATATTTTCTTATTACCTTATAGAAAGTAGTAATTTCTCTGGAAAGTGAGAACAGATTTCTTCAGGAACAGTTGAAAGATGCTTTACAGGTAAAGGATAGTGTGGCAGTTTGATATAGTTTGCAAATTAAGGAATTGTTTATAAAGGACTTTTTAATCAGCATGTATTTTGCATGCAAAACAAGAAGATTTTATTCTATTATTTAATGACTATATTTTTAAAAATTGTATCCTTTTACATTTAAATATTTTTCATATATACATATACTGATCTCTTTTTTGCAATATTAGTTAATTTTTCATAGCACTTTTCCTTTTTTGATAGAATCACTTTCAATTCTTTTAGTGTAAATCTTTCTTCTTTCTATTTCAAAAGAATTATTTGCAGGTCTAGTAATAAATAAACACTATTATTTACTTGGGGAACATGTCAGCTGTAATAATGACAGAGACAAAAGAGTCTTAACTGCTATCTTGGCAAATTCATCAACCACACTGTAGGAAATGTTTCATGTTAGTGCTAGTATACTGTAGAGGAGGAGCCCTAGGAACCAATTTCTGGGCTTCTCTTCATTTTCATTCTTCCATTTGCTTTGATAATGACATAGAAAATAAAGTAGTCTTAGATAGCTCTTAGGTAATGACTATGTTTTCAAGGCAAACGTGAACTTCTAAAATACACATGCGACACGGATGGGTGTGGTGAGTTTGAGACATGTCTTGGAAAGAGTGGAGAAACTGAACAGAAAGCTTGCTAATCATTGCTAACTATTTTTTTTAACAGGAAGTTGAAAAAGCCAAGAAAGATCTTGAAGCCTCACGTTCCCAAATACGAAAAGGAAGTGGAAATGACAATGAAAGTGTAGCTTCTAAAAAAATCAAGAAAGGTAAAAAAGGGAAAGGAGAGTCAAGAAAAGGCAAAAAAGGAAAAGCAGCAAAAGCATCATAGGTACAGGAAAAATGTGTTTTCATATTATTGCATGCTTTATCATTATTTGTTCTGTTTGATCTTTTGCGCGCCTAATTTCACCCTCACTACAGCCTGTTTTCTTGTAGGAATACCAATTTTTAAGTAACTGCAGGCCAAGGACCTCATTTAAGAATGACAGGTTCCCTGATCTCAGGTGATTCTGTAAACCAGGAGTCTACAAACTTTTTTGATCACATTAATAAAATATTTTTGAACACGCACTAACAATGGGCATATTTACTTATCAATTATATTCATGTCCTGTTATACTAATAATTACATAAAATAAAACTTAGACAAAAATTAAGAGGATGAGATAAAAATGAAATGTTATTTGATCCTAAAATCCATAGTTGCCACTGGAGTTTATTGAGTAGGGGGATGGTATGGTTATACCTGCACTTGAAAATTACTTTGGCATTTGAAATATAGATTGGAGTAGGGAGAAACTTGAGTTTGGAGACCAATGAGGAGGTCATTGTTTAGGTGAGAGTTGATGGGGGCTTGATAGGGCATGTACATGAGAGATGTGGAGCTAGAAATGACATGGTCTGACAACTGGTTGGATATTTGGATGTGGGGTGAGAGAAAATGAAGAGTCCAGATGATACTAAGACTATGATAATCTGGGGGACTAGAAGGATGATGTTGACCTCAACAATAATAGGGAAGTTTGGAAGATGAGTAGTTTTGGGGGCCTAGGGGGTAAGGCCACAGAAAGAAAGTAATATCATCTATGATTCAGATCACAGTCCATCCATGTTTATCCTTTGTGACTCACTCTGTCCCACCCAAAATTGAAAGAGGGAGACGGGGCTCTTTCTTAGGTATTGCCCTAGAGTTCAGAACCCACCCTCCAAGACATGGCTGTTGCAGTCACAAGATGATCTGAAGGGCAAAATTTCCCTATGATGCCTCCTAGGAAGCTGTGGATAGGAGTTCAGGTTATATTGGCTATGTGGGTCTGGCACTAGGCTTAAAAGGCACAAGGTTAGTAGCTTGCACAGCAGGGAAGGGGGAGGAATGTTGGGGCATAAGGGAAGGTATAGCTGTATTGTTGGTAAGTCCCATGGCTAGATTTTGGCTCTCTTTTGGATATTTTATCAAAAGTGGGATGGGACTTTCCCCCTCATGATTACATATCCACCACAGTAGATCACATTCTTTCTATAACTTAGTAGATAAGTCTTAATTGCATTATGGCAAAGGAGATAATAGACCTTTCTGCTTAGCTAGTATCAAAGCTGGACACTACTGAAATGACTGAAGAAAAACATCAAGGACATAAATGAAAAAAAATGTTAAGGAAGGAAGTCTATTACATATATGTATGTATATACACATGTGTATATATAAAACACTGGATTTCAAAGTATATTACAAAGTGTTACTCATCAAAACAATCTGATGCTGAAAGCAGTTGAGCAGTGGAATATAGTAGGTATACAATATTCCAAAGAAAATGACCATAGTAACTTATAGTTTGATAAACCCAAAGATCCAAGGTTTTGGGAAAATGACACTCATATATTTGACAAAGACTGCTGGGAAAACTGGAAAGTAATTTGGCAGAAGCTAGGCATAGACCAACATCTCACACTGTCTACCAAGATAAGGTCAAAATGATTTAGATATAAAGGGTGACATCAAAAGCAAATTAGAGAAGGATGGGAAAAAAATTACCTGTGAGATCTATGGATAAGAGAAGAACTTACGACCAAGCATGAGATAGAGAAGATCGAGGGAGGTAAAATGGAGAATTTTGATTATATGAAAACTGAAAAAACTAAAAAGTTTTTTGCACACACAAAACCAATGCAGTCAAAATTAGAAGAAAAGGGGAAAGAATTTTTGCAACTAATGTCTGCGATAAAGTTCTCATTTCTAAAATATATGGAGAACTGAGTCAAATGTACAAGAATACAAGTCATTCCCCAAATGATAAATGGTCAAAGGATATGAACAGGCAGCTTTCAGAGGAAGAAATTAAGGATATCTCTAGTCATATGAAAAAAATGCTCTAAATCACTATTGATTAGAGAGATGCAAATTAAAACAACTCTGAGATACCACATCACACCTATCAGGAAGATAATAAATGTTGGAGAGGATGTGGGAGAGTTGGAACACTAATTCATTGTTGGTGGAGCTGTGAGCTGAACCATTCTGGAGAGCAATTTGGAACTGTGCTCAAAAGGCTACAAAAATGTGCATACCCTTTGACCCAGCAATATTGCTTCCAGGACTATATCCCCAAGAGATCATAAAAATGGGAAAGGGTCCCACATGTACAAAAATATTTATTGCAGCCCTCTTTGTGGTGGCCAAGAACTGGAAATCAAGGGGATGCCCATCAATTGGGGAATGGCTGAATAAATTGCAGTATATAAATGTAATGAAATAATATTGTGCTGAAGAAATGATGAACAGGGAGACTTCAGAGAGGCCTGGAAAGACTTCTGTGATCTGATGCTAAGGGAAAGGAGCAGAACCAGGAGAACCTTGTACACAGCAACAACCATAGTGTGTGAGGACTTTTTCTGGTAGACTTAGAATTTCATTGCAATCCAAGGACTTAAAAAATTCCCAGTGGTCTTTTAAGGAAAAATGCCTTCCATATCCAGAGAAAGAACTATGGAATTCAATCGCAGATTGTAGCAGATCATTTTCTTTTGTATTACATCTTGGTATGTTATATGATTTCTCCCATTCATTTTAATCCCTCTTACAACATGACTATGGTGAAAATGTATTTAATAGGAATGTATGTGTAGAACCTATATTAAAATGTAGGCTGTCTCGGGGAAGGAGGGGAAGCTTGGGGGGAGAGACGGAGAGGGGGAAAGAAAAAATCTAGGTTGTGTGGTAGTGATTGTGGAACACTGAAAATAAACAAACAGATAAATAAGAAAAGCAAGAAACTGGGAAAAATTTTTTTTAGTACAAGTAAAGACCTCATTTTGCAAATATGTAGTATAAATACTACTTTATAATATAGTATAATATATAACATATGATATGTGTATAACATACATGGTATATGTATAACATATACATATAACATACATGATATAATACATATAAAATAAATACTGATATAAAATAAATATTGATAAAAGTAAGACTCATTCCTTGATTGATAAATGGTCAAAGGGTATAAATAGGCCATTTGAAAAAGTCATATGAAAAAGTGAACTAAATTACTAATCAAACAAGAGGCTCTTTAAGGGCTGTTTTAGGAAAGCAGTCATCCTTAGACATAGAACCAACAATAACACTGGAGTGTGGTTTGGAGGAGAAACTTCCATGTTTTTCTCCTGTCCTTACCTGTTTTGTTCCCTTGAGAACCTTGGCTCTAAGGCCTGTCATTGCCAGTAAGAGATACCTCAGAAGTCAAGATATTTAGAGCAAATAATAGAGACACTCAGTACTAACAGTAGTTAGTGCCCTCAGATTCATTCGTTTTTATTTGAACTAGAGCCTTGGTCTTTTCCATCAGACACCTCACCCTACTTTATGGTGAATGTTCTTTGTACCTCCTAACTGTAATCTTTGAAACCTATTTGCCTAGGTACTGCAAAACAACTCCGAGGTATCGAATTCCCAAGTTTTCCAATTCCAAACCTCTTCTGTTCTCCTATGTAAATCTGGCTGGTTAGTGAAAAGTCAGAGGAAGAAATAAGCCCAGGGGGAAAGATATCGGTGTCTTTTTCTTGACACTTTCTTGCCCTTTCACATGTATTAAATTGCTTTGAGCTCACTTTTCACTTTAGATTAAGGAGCCAGATAGATTGAGTAAATAAAACAGATTCAAAAGGGCCTCCAAATAATAAAATATTTTGATTTCCCCATCAAGAGCAGAGGCTTAAGTGGCATATTACAGAACTAGTCATAAGATACTAAGAACTTGCCCTCACTGGAGAAGATGCCTAAACTTTCATGAAAAGAGCCTGAGAAGGAATAATCTGATAGGGATTGGGGATTAGGAAGGCGATCCCTTCAAGTCCCAGGGGTTCAGAAATTTGGGAGTTCAGGGAATTTGGAAATTTGGACACTAAGGAAGACAAAAGAAAATATTAAAATTTATTTCAGCAAATCAATCTACAAATATTTTTAATTCCAGTTATAATATATGATCTCCGCCTCCCAAGAATTTATGACCTATCTGGGGGAAAAACACAAGAAAATAGTACTAACATTTAGGGTGGTGACTTCTGATCTCATTGGTATAGGGAACACTCAGATGAGGAAGCTATCAGTGCAAATCAAAACTTCTTCAGCAGCTCATAATTTTAGAGAGACATCTAGAACACTAAGAGGTTACGTCAGTTTTCCCAGGTCACACAGTTCTTTTAGAGGCATGAATTCACCGCTTTCTCTCCACTGTGCCATGCTGTCTTTTATATAACTAATGATGCTGGGCAGTAAATTATATAAGTAACAAATAAATGATGGCACTAGTAAGGGCTCTAGGAATGCGGGAGAAGAGGAAACCTCTTTTGATGTGTCCAGAGAAGGCTTCAGAGAAGAGATGAAATCTGAGCTGAGTCTTTACAGATGGGTAGGATATGTGTGTGTGTCTCTATAATATATATATATGTATGTATACACATGTATATATGATACACATACATATATGTGCACGTGTAGACATACAAATGCATTTATTTGTGTATACACACATGTACACATACATGTATGGAAAATTATATTTTTGCTACATATACACATACATATATCATACACACATATATGGATATACATATATAGGTATTCCATAAATACTTATAAAATACATATTATGTTCTAGGCATTGTGCTAAACACTTGAGTTACAAAGGAAAAGAAATGAGAACTGTCTCTATCCTCAAGGAAATCTCTTATAATCTATAAAAGTAAACATTATACACCAGTAATTATTCTGCTGATGCTATATTTTGCTTAAAATTCATATGTTTTGGCTTCATCCACTGACAGACTGAGAATATCCCATGAAGATTTTGAGAATTGCATTACATCAATATAAAATAAAAAATCTAAAGTAAATAAAATAAAACAAAATAAAATTCAGAGAGCTGTGTGTTGGGAAAGAACTGTCTTGCCAGTTATCTTCTTACCTTATATGACAGTGAAGTAGATACTTCCTCAATTATCCTGTCAGTTTTCATTTTAACTGAGGCAGTGTCAGGCAGTGGAGAGCATGTTGGATTTGGAGTTAGAGGTCCTGGTTCAAATACTAACTCTTCTACTTACTCTGTTTGACCTCAGATAAATTACTTTTTCTGAGCCTCAGGTTTCTCCTTTATTCTAATGCTTTTTTTTTTTCTACCTCTAAAGCTAGGATCCTATGGCTTTGTATTCATCCCTATTAAATTTCTTGTTAGATTAGGCCTAACATTCTAGTTCAGGGGTAGGGGAACCTGTGGCCTCGAAGCCACATGTGGCCTTCTAGGGTCCTTGAGTATTACAAATTTTACAGAACAAATCCTTTTATTAAAGAAATTTGTTCTGTGAAGTTTGGATTCAGTCAAAAGACCATACTTGAGGACCTAGAAGGCCACATGTGATCTCAAGGCTACAGGTTCTTCATTCCTGTTATAGATTATCAAGATGATATTAATTTGAGAAATGAAAAACGTTATATTAAAGGGGGAAAAACCCTCAAACCAATCTCCCACTACTCCTACCCTCAATGAATCATTGCAAGACAATATATCACAAAATCACAATTTGAGGGCTGACTTCAATGGTCATCTTGTATGACCACTGACTGAAAGGAATGGTCGCTGTAACAGAACAACGTGAATGTCAGGGATAAGTTCATTTTGGGTTTGGGCCTTGAAAATAAGGCTGTGACTGTGGTGGAAAGGGTGGAGGGCACTTGGTCATTGGAGTTTCCCATCCAGGTTGGATGAAGCTAGGAAAGCAATCCATGTGAATATATTTGTATATATACACATAATATACACATCCATATGTGTGTATATGTACGTATGAAGCTAGGACAGCAATCTACATCACAACTCACACATGCACACGTATACATCCATACACATATATTTATGGGGGTGGGGAATATTCAGCTTAGTTAGTTAGTCCCTACTAAGTTCCTACTAATCAAGATGAATGAAAGGGACTATTTTTATGGTGGCTTTAGTATTCATTGTTGATTTTTCAGATGTGACATCAGAAAGATTACCAGTTTTAGCCTTGTCCACATATTTACTTATATCAAAGAATTTTTTATTTCAGAGTTGTGGTCAAGGAAGCCTAGTCATTTTTTGTTTATATAGCTCCTCGGGGTTGGGAAGTGTTTGAAAACTTTGATCCTAAATTTATAAAGCATTAAAGCCAGAGCTAATGGATATACCATACCATTTTCAGCTAAATTCTCTAAATTTATGGTACTTACCAACTTGCTAAAGACCAGTCACTCAGCTTCGTAAGGAATAATGACTTTTGCAGCTCTGGTCTACGTGAGGAAAGTATAAAAAAATGGAGAGCAAGGGAGATAAAGTTGCTTTCTTTTTCTTTCTCTGTAGGCCTAGATCATATATAGGCAAGGGCATGCAGCAGGCAAGTAGTATCCGCATGATTAGCATCGCGTCCTATCACCTTGTTATTGTCTGGGGGTGGAGTGGGACACTTGATTACTTGTTTTTCCATTAACTAAGGCTAAAGAAGCTCTTTCTAAAATTTTTGTTGGGTTCCCAAAATGTCTAATTAGGGGAGATAAGTTTTGGGGGAGAGAATGTAATGTAGAAACTTCCACTGAGTGGGAGCAGTTAACATGTTGTCATACTGGAGGAAGGCACCATGCCTATCCCAACCCAACCAGTAAGAGGTCTGAAGGGTACTCACATGCTTGGCTTGAAGAGAAGATCTTCCAATTGGTTATTCCCTTTTTAAAGGTCTGCTGAGTCATTGGTTTCTCTTAGTCTTCTCCAAACAGTTTCTAGATCCCTTCCTCATTCGGGATGATCTCTCCTCATTTGGACTTTGAAATAGACTCTTTAGTTTCTCCTACCTCTCCAATTGCTCTTTCTGTTTCTTTCACTGGCTTAACATCGTTTTCCACATCCTGAATGTGAGTGTTCTTCAAAGTTCCTTCCTTTTCTTTCTCATCTTTCTCTTGATAACATCATATACTCCCACTTACCGTCTCCATGCAGTTGACCTCCAAATCCATATCAACAGCTCTGAACTATTTACCGGTCTTCATACTCCCATGTTCAACTGGCCACAGAATGTCTCCACTGGATGAGGGCTGCCATTTCCAATTCAGCATGTCCATTATCCTTCTTCCAAGCTATTTACTCCTTTCGGTTTTACTGTTTCAGGATTTGCATTTATGTTTGAGTTAGGATCATCTTCAATTATTTCCTTCATCTTGCCTCTTATATCTGGTCACTTATCAACTATTTTAGATGCTGTCCTTGCAACATTCTTCCCATCAGTATGTTCCTCTTCTAGTCCAGCCTCCACTACTTCTCTACAAGTCTTCATTGGGCCTGGATTATGGCAGTAGGCTCATGACAGGTCTTCCCACTTTTCTTCTTCCCTTTCTACAATTCACCCTTTTTATTCCTGTTGGACATTTCTTCTTTCTTGACTGTTCTTGTAATTTCACTTCCTTGTTTAAAAACTTTGTTGTTGATTGAATTATAGGACTTTGCTGTTGGAAGAGACCAGATCCTCTAGTCCACGCTCTTCATTTTACCATCTCCTTAATGAAGTCTTCTATGACCCCTGCCCTGACCTTACAAATCAGTTCCTTATTCTACATAACCTCTTTTCAGTTGGACTCTAAAACACCATACTCTACCATTTCTCCAACCTCTCTAATTGCTCTTTCTGTCACCTTGACAAGTAGACGCTGACCTTCCCCTGTCCTCGCCTCCCAAACCCCACATAACCAGAGTTGCCCTTATGTCCTCAGGGATCATTTTGATCTATATTTATCTGTATGTTTATCATGCCCCATTCCTAGACAATAATAGAGTTTCATTTAGGCAAATACAGTTTGAGGCAGTGTGATACAATGGAAAGAGTTTTTGACTTAGTCATGGAGACTAAGTTCAAATCCCGTCTTAGAACACTTACTAACAGTGTGACCCTGGTTAAGTCATTTAACCTCTCTGAGCCTTTGTTTCCTTATTTATTAAATGGAGAGGGGTTAGGTTAGATCACCTCTAAGGTCTCTTCCAACTCAAATTTGTAATCCCATCTGTAATCTAAACTTGTATTTCACCCAGCATCATACTCTGAGCAGCCAGGTGATGTAGCGGATAGGGTATTGGACCTGGAGTCCGAAGACCTGAGTTCAAATCTAATCTTAGACACTAGCTGCACAATTCTGGGCAAGTCATCTAACTGTTTACCTCAGTTTCCTCATCTGTAAAATAATCTGGAGAAGGAAAAGGAAAAGAAACTGCTCTAGCATCTTTGCTAAGAAAACCCCAAAGGGGTCATGAACTGGAAACAAACCAACAAAAAAACCCCACTATGCTCTGCAAAGGTGCCTGTTAAATCTTTATTTAGTTAAATTGACCCTAATTGGAGGTACTGCAGAAACTTAGTGTTTCTGATTCTGTACCTCAGTTCAACTCAGCAAACATTTATTACTGGCCTGCTGTGTTCAAAACAATGTGCTATGCATTGGGAATACAGAGGCAAAAATAAAAAAGTGCCACCCCCACACAAGAAGTAGATTATGTTCTACTGAAATCTCCTCCACATTATTCCTGACAAAAGTCAACAAACTTCATAATTCTTTTTTCCAGGCTAAGTATTGCCATATGTCATGGTGCCTAGTCCTCTCACTCTCATGCTCATTTTTCTCTAGATGTGGTACCCAGAACAGGGTGCAGTACTTGTGATCTTATCATGGCAAAATATAAAAGGACAATCACCTACTACAACTTTTATTAGTTCATCTTTCTTTTCCAGACAGTTTTCCCTGAATAGATTGTTAGGCTGATTTCTTTTGCATAATCTGGGATCTCTGTGAAGAAACTCTGTAATGTGCTGGGGCTTGAGGAAGTCAGTACCATGACAACCTACAAATAGGGACATCAGGAAGCTCTCATCAGCTATGGAGAACCTTTTTTTCCATTGGGACCTTGTGCAAGGCATCTTCCATAATAAGAATGAACATGTCTCCTTGTTTTATATCTTTCCTGATATTAATAATTAAATCCGAGCCATTAAACAAAGATAGCTCAGCATTTATAAAGAAATCTTATATAACTTTAACAGGAGAGATTCTTGGTTGGAGGAGAACCTCTAGGATTCTGTTTTGCTTCACCAAGATAAGTTTTTTGAAAATAAACGATAAACCAAATGGACTATTGTTTTCTCTATAGCTTTTCCTTAATTGCATGATTGCAGCAACAGTCGCAAGAATGCAGGACCAAGGTTGGCAGTTCTTCCTGCTTCCCTCCATTTGATGAAAGAAACTAGGTGGTCTACATTGCATTAGTCTAGGGATATGTTGGTGATCAAGTATAATTTTATTCACATGAACTTAAATGTCAGGCAGGCTTGGGGTGAAGTTCAGAGGACAACTTGGATTTAATTTCGCTGTGTGGGCTTAGTGTCCCTGGGAGTCTGACTCATGAAAGAGGTGGTAGCTAACAACCACAGTGGTGGGCTCTTGTTTTCCTCTGTGCTGTGAGCTGGTGACACATCTCATTGACTGACCTTTTTCTCTGTTGAGATGTAAATAGTTGGTGCCTGAGATGCTTTTTCTGCTCAGTTGCAAGGGGCTATCATTGGTTGGTTGTCAAGAAAGAAAGAAATTCTAAGATATCAGAGCATTGTTGAAATAGCTGGCCATGGGATTCAGGTAAAGAGGCAGATGAAGCAAAATTGGACCTAATGGGCTGAGTCTATAGGGGAGGATTCAAAGGATTACGGGTTGTGATAAAGGTGAAGAACAAATTTAGTAGGGTATGGGAGAGATGGAATAATAGGATATTTGAGACTTTTATTGGGAGTTGAACTAGGATTTCCCTTTCACAACTACAGGGTAAGCATCAACAGAGAAGTTAAGAATATTTAGTTGAAAGTCAGAGTTCTGAGAGTCATCTCTATTAGAAAAAGTTTGAAGATTTACCATAAGTAATAATTAAGAATCAACAATCCATGGACAGAGTACTTTTACTAAATAGTACTTTTGTGGCCTGAATAAGTTGATGGAGTTTCCAAAGGGTGCCTAATATAACTAGGATTATCCAATAGAAGAATCTGACAACATCCATCCCATCCATTCATCACTCAGTAAAACAGTGTGGCATGCAGGAAATGTTTCTGGCCTAGAAGTTTGGAAGCATAAGTTCTGTTGCTGCCTCATTCCCTAGTTAGTTGTGTGAACTTTCCTGGAACAGTTCTTCTGTATAATCAGTAGGATAGTTGAGAGTATCTTTAGAAACCTTTTTAGTTCTGAAATTCCATTAGTAAGTTATATTGATTGGCTGATGATAATTGCTACCCTAAATGAAGAGTGTTATGAATTCTAGAGTCTTCCAAATGAGCTAATATAAATATTTTGTGTTTATCATGTATATTTTTAAAATTCACTTTAGTTTTATTGTCTTTTCTGCAGGCTGCAAATATCAAAACAGTAGGAAGAAGGTAAAAAAAAATCATTAACGTTTCCATTCCTCCCCTCACATTTCCTTTTATTCCCCCATCAAAAATAAAGGGTGGCAATAGTCATTCCTATCATGGCTTTAAAATTGTTTTAATTACATCAATCAGAGAAGGCAAGGATGTGAAGATTTTTTTAAAAAGCTAAATAAAAAAATAATATTGAAGAGAAGAAACTTCTTGGCTTCTTTGTAAAACTGAAGTGCAGTGGTCAATATAAACACTAAATTGGAGAAATTCAGCTGAATTCAAAATCTCTCTGGACCACCTGCCAAGAAGAATGACTTGGGGAAGTGCGTTTTAGTGGATCAAAGCTCTCAGTAATGTGTGTAATCCCTCCGATGCGTATTGCTACTTATTTATATCCTTTCTATACCCATGTCTTCTTATAATCTTCCATTCAGTATCAATATTTATTTTGTTAATTTTTGCTTTTTACTTATTTTCATACTCCACTTCCTATAATGCATAGACTTTCATAGGCATCCCCCACCTCCCTACATTGTCATACCCTACACCTCATAACCCTCTTTATTTTTTTTCCTGCTTTCTCAATGCAGCTGAACACTGAATGCAGCCCTTTTCATTTATATCATTCCTCTTTATTGGTGAGTAAATTTTACTTGGCAGATGCCTACTGGTTTATGAACCTATATAAATGTCGTCACTCTTACATTTCTAAGTTAGTAAGTTACCATTTCAGAGTATTAGAAAATCTTGCCACTGAGAGGTTTACTATTCTACAAATATTCTCTGTCAGTGCTAACTACTGTCATCTTGGATAATTAAGCATTGATGTATCTTAAGCATTTATATATTATCTTTGTAGGACTTCAGAGTTTTAGAAAAAATGCTAAAGAATATTTATTTCTCTGCATAATATTCACCTACAAAAGTTCAAGAATTGCTGACCTAATCAGGTTTGATGAGAATTAAGTGATGATCATTCTACTTATCATGGTCAGAATTTAAGAAATACTCTACTCAGTGCCTTAACAGTTATTTTTTTTATTTTAATATATGCTACTTTAGTCTCAGGAAAATAAGATTTGGATTTATTCCCTTGTCACAATGAAGCTTATTTTGTGAATGCATTTCTTGTCATTTCCCTCTTTATTGCTTTGTATTTTGTGCCAGCCTTAAAATGAACAGGTGGAAAGACAAAGAAAACGATTCATAAAGAGTAGAAATAATATGTAGACAAAGAGTAGTCATGAAGACATTTAACTATTGTATAAATATAAATAAATGTGACATTGGAATGTTCACTATGACCTAATGATATGGTATCATACAAATTCAAGCCAGTCTCCGTAATGACAGTGAAATATTGGCTTTGAACTTATTGGAGATGAAAACCTTGACCTCACTACATCTGTTGGAGGATAATTTGTGAAATTTATGAAAGTAATTCATGTCAATGACTGATTTGAGAGGAAGAGTTACTTTAATACTTGGCATTTCTCTATATAACATACATAGATTTTCCATGAGGATAGACCATAGCACTTAGAGAAGCCATTTTAGCAGTGAAAAATTGACACTATTGAGTGTTAGGCATTGAATTACCAAAACCTATAGTACAGTAGTTATTTAAAAGTGCTTTTAAGATGCCCTATGCATTGTGTTTATGTTAAAATTGCTTCAACATAATCAGTTCTGTGAATTTCATCGTGAAGTCATTGCTGGGCACTGTATGGTCATAGTGAGATTACACTGAACAGCTGCCACCTTCATTACATGAGTACTTGGGAAAGTCTCCTTGTGGAGACAGGATGGTAAGAGTAGGTAGAGTGTAAGTTGCGGCCGTTGCTAGTACTCATAAATTTCTGTAGAATTTTTAAGTCACAATTTTTAAGTCATTTTATTGGAAATGATGGGATTGGGGCAGATGGAAGAGAGTGTAATGCAGAAAGATCAGGAATAAAGGGTAAGAGGTGGAGTGAAGGATACTAGGTATAGAAGGAACCATATCATTTCATATATAGCTTGTCCTTACAATGTTTTATTAAGTTTATGTTTTTTAGTCTTATTCAGGTAGATTATTTCAAAATTCCTACACAGTGTTCATTTATGGTGCCTGAGAGAAGCAGTTGAATATTACTAAGTAAGATAAAATTTCAGAAAATTTAAGCACAATGAAACAATATTATTCATCAAAATTTATTTTGGATTACTCCTTAGATCCTAATAGAATTTCTGAAATACTTTGGAAAGTCTTTCAAACCTGCAGAGAGTGGAAGAGCCCCATTTCAAAGATGCATGGTGTTGCTGTGCAATAAAGTACAATTGTTTAAGCTTTACAACATTTAGTAATTTATTTGGTTACCGTGAATGGGGTACTGGCAGAGATTTAAACAAACTCAAATTAATTTCAGACAGTCAAAGGTTGCATGTGACATATAGAGTATTTTATCACTTCACTACTTGAAGAGTTCATGAGTTCATTGGTGTGGGGACTCCACCCATGGCTGCAGATCCTGATCCTTCCTGCCTTAGAGATAGTCTTTAGGGTCAATAAGATGCAACACCTTGTTGTATTTCCACCCCTCTAGTGGTAACACACACACACACACACACACACACACACACACACACACCCTATCAAAGTGTCTAAAAGGGTGGTATTTCGAAAGGGATATTTGACAGCTATGGAATTTAGCACACATTTTTAAAAAAGATACATCCGTTGTTGGATAAATGTTCAAGTTCTGCTCAGCTTGGCTCCTTCCACAGCTAAAGCCTATCTTGGGACTTCACTTTCTGTGGATTGTTGGGTTAACTCTTCAAAATAAAAAGGGCTTAGAACTATCTATAGTAACAGGATGACAAGGCACCTTTGGAGACTTTCCACCTTTAGCAATGATCATTCTCTACCAATGAAAATCTGTCAAGTTTTCGAAGACTCCAGAAGAAATGTCACCATCTCCCTAAATAATCCATTTGAAAGTGTAACCATTCTTATTGTAAGGAAGTTCTCCCGATGTCTAGCATACTTTCCTTATGGTATAATTTAGCTTCACTCTTATTGGTCCGTGGTCAGGAGAGATGGAGAACAGCTGTTTAACCTCTGACCTGAGAATTAAGCGCAGGGCTGAAGACTTTAAGTAGTGCCTCCATTTTTTTTAAAAAAAGGTTAAATAATAGCAGTTAATTTAATCATTCCACTTTCCAACCCTTTCATGACCTTTTTGGTTGTTACTGAACCTCCGAAGTTTGAACACGGCACTCCAGAGAAAAGTCTGACCAGTCTGAGTATGATGTGGAAACCATCAAGTATTTCCTACAATTTTTACTCTCATTTACACATCTCTGTTTGAGCCTGGGAGTTCACTGTCTGAGGTGTATATTGTGTAAAAAGAGTGCCTACTGATAGATTTCCTTATCTTTTCCATTATAACTAGTCATTTTTTTCTTGTATGTAGTTAGTTGTAGTTAGATACAACTTGTATTGGCGCAGCTTAATTTTTGCTCCCCAAATGATATCACTTTACATTTAGCTTTTAAAGTAAATTTTATTGATCTCTTTTGTTTAATATTGCTTCAATTTCCCCTGCTAGTATTCTCCCCCTCCCTTATCCCCGCTCAGAGCCAAACTATGTAAACAAAGAATATGTTCTTATTTTTGTTTTTAATGAATTTCTGCAACACTATTAGCATCAATAATTTAAAATTTGCTGTAAAAAACAGCAATTATGAAGGTTTTGAGGGGGTTGGATTAGGGATTGTGTGTGTAATTTGGAAAGTGACTAGAATTAATGGGAAAATTCCTGAGAAAGAAGGCTTCTGTCACAGGTTCTTTTTCTTTCTTGTAATAAAATGCTTCCACTAGTCGATATGGGTGGATCATCAGAATCATGACATTTCAGGAAAAGTCTGAAGGTAGTTTAGCTTGTGGACAATTTCCATCCTGCTTATCAACCCCTGGTGTCCTGAGGAATTAAGAAATTAATTTCAGAATCCCTCTAGTCTCCCACAGATATATACAGAGCAGCAAGAAATTCCACTTTCAGTGGAACCTAGTAGACAAGACCCAGGTTCCTGGACCCTGAGCAGGCGCCAGAGACACATTCATGACCTAAGAAAGGAAAGGACTGGTTGCCAGGTGCTTCATGAGAAGACAATTCTTCCATAACCTCACTCACTTTATGTGCTCAGTTACTTACTCCGAAAGGAATTTCACAATCTGGCTTGAGGGGTAGTTAGGTTAAGATAATCAGCAAGATGCTCAAGAAGGTGTGTCAGTCAGTCAGTCACAGTCTGTAACTGTGGCAGTGGATGGTCGGTGTAGTGGCTGTTCTAGGCTCAACTTTGGATGATGTCTGACTTGGGGGTTGATGAGTTTGGCAAGAGTGTAGATGGACACTACAAATATTAAACCAGGCAGAAGCTGGAACTATGAAGGTGTGTATATATATATGGGTGTGTGGATGAGGTGGTCTGGCTGTTCAGAGGCAAGTAAAAGTTGGGGATTGGGATATACAGAGTTTCCAGGGCCTGAATGGCTCCCCTGGGTGCTGGGTGAAAATGTGGGTTGGAATTTCTCACGTTGTACTCAAGGTTGACCAGTTTGGTGTGGAGCAAAGTGAAATACAGAGTGAAGGAAAGACCTAAGCCTCTGGGAACACTCAAATCCCTAACAAGGAGGGGATGAAAGAGGGCACAAAAGGAGAGGGATGTCCCTGGCTGAGTTGCTGAAGTCAGAGCAGTATACCACATCAAAGGTAACAGGTTCAGTGTGGGCTTCAGGGCCACTTAGTTAACAACTTGAAAAGCTAGTGGTAACCTGATCAGCAACTGCAGCAATCCCTTGTCTCATCGAAGAGATTTAGAATTTTTTCTGCTTTTTTATGGTTTTCTTTTTTTTCCTTTTCTCTTCCCTTGTGTCTACTTTTCTACTCTTTGTCCTTAAATCCATTTTCATGCTACCAGAGAGGATTTCGTGGCTTTCTGCCATCCTTATACCACCTGTGTCCTAGGAGATTCTCTCACACTCTGGTCTTGGCAAAGTAGGTAGATAAGCCTGGCTGATGATTATGGGCAAATTTTTAAATCTCTTCTTCTGTAGGAAGTCTTTCTTGATCTCCCTTAACCTAGAGCTTTCCTTCTGTTCCTTATTTCCAGTTTAACCTGTGTATACCTTGTTTGTCTCCCTATTAGGGTGTGAGGTGATCCTCAAAGGCAGGGACTGTCTTTTACCTTTCTTTGTATGCCCTCTGCTTAGCACAATGACTGGCACAGAGCTGATGCTTAATGTTTATTCACTGATCATTAACTTAGAGTTTTAGTTCTCCAATTTTAAACCAATATTGATCTGATATTATCAATTGGCTAATTAAACTTAATGTTGCATCAATGCAGATGATATAAGATTGATTGTTTAATGAAGACAGGCTGAATTTTAAAACTTGTCTATAGTCTTCAGTCAGTTTTGCCTACTTAAGACCATCATTGACCCCCAGTACCAGAGTGGAAGATAACCTCTTAGGACACAGATGAGTCTTCTGCAAAGGAGACTGAGGAGTAAGTGGGGTCACAAAAATCTAGAGAAGGGAGACTATTAAAAAGAAGATGGTTATTTACAGGGTCAAAGGGTTCAGAAAGATCAAGAAGGATGAAGATTGGAAAGAGACCGTTCAGTTTGGCAGTTAAGGGATCGTTAATTTGATATTCAGTTAAACAATTTCACATAAATGATGAGGTTGAAAGCCAGACTGTAGAGAGCTAAGAAGAAAGCAAGAGGGAAGAAAGTGGAGAGGCAGCTGTTATAACCAGTCTTCTGAAGGAGTTTAACCACAAAAGGGAGGAGAGATATGAAATAATCACTGACATGAGATGGATGGACTAGAGGATTTTTTGAGGATGGTGGAGACATGGGCATGTTTGTAAACATTTACAGAAGTAGACAGGGCAAGATTGAAGATAAGTGAGATGTGGGGATGATAGGGCGATCCACTGAAGACAGAAGGATTTTCCTGGGCAAAGAGAAGAACCATGTTTTCATGGTGAGATAGGAAGAGAGTGGCAGAAGGCATCTAGGTGACATAAGGTTGGGAGGAGGGGAGAAGAGAGCTCTCAGTGAAAGGCCTCAGTTTTGGGTTTGTTTTTTTTTTTCGGTAAAACATGAGGCAAACTCTCAGACGAGAAGAAGACAACCTCTGTCTAGGATAGGGTTGGACATGCTCTCTCCTAATACTCTGACTCTATGGAATTCTAATAATTCTAAGACTGTGGAATCTGGGAGGTGACTGTGCCATCTAGGGGTGGGGTGGGGACTGAGTAATATGGGAAGAGGGAACAGATTCTGGGAAGAGCAAACTTGGCTTGGAAGCTAACTCTGAGAAGCTGTGAGTTCTTGTAGTGGCATTACTTCTGAGGACAGGTGGGGTGGGGATTTCCCCTCTGAACTGGAGTGAAAAAGGGGATGAGGAAGAAATGTAAATAAAGGACAGTTGCATCCTCCCACATTCCCCAATTTTTATCTCAACCCTTCATTGGGCAAATGTCTTCTTATCCATGTCTCCTTGTGACACTATCTATTTACATGATTATAGTGTTTTAAGAATGGCTTGCTCCCAGTTTTGTTACTATGGTAATCGTTTTTAGCAAGCATCCATTTAAATTTTTTTTCCTGCAAATTAAAGGATACTATAGGCAAGAATGCTTAATTAGCATTGTCTTAGATAATACACTGAAAATTTCAGTTTCAAATAAGAGTGTCTTCATATTTTCTTGGCTGATAGTAGATGTTTTGTAATTCTGAAGGGCAGAGAAGAGATAGTATTTGTAGCTTAGCTTTCTTAGAGGGTAAAAATACATATAAAGAACTGAAACCATTATGTTACAGAAAACCCATCCCAGGCAGTCCTTAAGGAGAACAATGATAAATTATCCACCAAAGGAAAAAAAGTGCCTTTTTATAAAGCTGTTAAAAGGAAAAAAAGAAAATTGATCAAAAAAGAGAAAAGGTCAATATCACTTGCACCTGTAATTCCAGTCACTCAACGGCTCTCGCATCTTCCTGGACAAAACGAGGCTGAAAATGATTCATCTCAGGTATAGTATAATGTAGAATTCCAGAACCTCCAAGTTGGAAGGGATCTCAGAGGTCATCCAGTCTAACACACACATGATCAGGAGACTCCTATACAACATTCCCTACTAAGCCTATACTTAGAAAGGTGACTTCCTAGGTGAGGCAACCTATTCCCTCCTCAGTCCATTCCACTTTTGATTAACTCTAATTATTAGAATGGAGGCAACTAGGTGGCTAAGTAAATAGAGCTCTGGTCCAGCAGTCAGGAAGACCTGAATTAAAATCTGATCTCAAATACTCACTAGTTACACGGACAAGTCATTTAACCTCTGCATTAATCCACTGGAGAAGGAAATGGCAAACTACTCCAGTATTTTTGCCAAGAAAACCCCCTATGTGTCATGAGGAGTCAGATACAACTAAATAACACTGTTAGAATATTTTACATTAGCATCATAATAATGCTTACTTCGCTATGAATTACAAAACACTTAAATATCTTGAATAAATATACAAATATATCTAATTTTAAAAAATGTCCATAGCTTCATATTCTAAATGAATAAAATTTGCTTTTCATTTTATAATTTTACTTTTAGGGTGTTCAATGACATGTCTGGAGATCTAAAGATTATGAAGTAATATCTCAATTAGTAATAAACTTAGTAATAACTTTCAAGGTAAAAGTTATTATTCCAATCCTAGTCTATTATGCCATAAAAGTATCCAGTATGATAATATTCTAAATAATATTTGCATATTGTTGAAAGTATTGTGAAAGTTTTTATAATCAGTCAAATAGAGCAGGTATGCCATCATACCAGAGGATGTAGGAGGAAGCAAACTAGGTTTTGAGGACCTGGATTCAAGTCCCCAATCTGCCATGTATCATCGTCAGGATAGCAAGTATGCTTATGTAGATAATAGGCTGAACTTTGGTGTGATTGTGCATCTCCACAAGTAGGCTTTGCAGTATCCCAAGGCTAGATGCAGTTAGAACAGTGTCCAGTAGGAGCCTCTGTAGGAGATTGCCATTTAAAAGGAAAAATCACTCTTTGACTTGGACTTTGGGTTATACATCCTCCCTGACAGTGGCCTTTGGTGTGCATAGATCTGCTTGTTTTATGCCTTGATATTAACAATCATCATCAATGTTTCTTCATATTCTAGTTTCCTTCATGACTCAGCTCAAGGATCGCTTCAAGTGGCCCTTCAGTCCCTGCCGGTTATTGTCCCCCAACCCAATTGTTTTATATATTTATCTTATACATATTCTGTGAATGTGTTATCTTCCTAGTAGAATGTAGGCTCTTTAAGAACTAAAGAGTCTAATTTTTACTTGACCAATGTTGTTGATTAACTGTTACATCTTTGAGTAGAATGTTACATGATTTTAAGATACGCATAAAAGTCATTTTGTTAGAGGAAAATCTTTAACATGGCGTTCTGTTCAGTGTGATCAAGTGCTTTCTCATAGCCCACAATAAGCATAGTGAGATCTTGTATATTCCATACTTTTCAGTCAATTGTACCACTGTGGTCTCATCTTCAATACTGACTGAGAAAACCTCGTATTTCCTTTTTATGCCTTCATTGAAGTGACTTTGAAAACACTGGAAAATTTGTATTAACATGATACATATGAAAAAAAATAGAACCAGGAGAACAACATACACAATGAATATACAAAATAAGCAAAAGTACACTAAAAACAGCCAAACACAGGCTAATTACAATGAGCAGTCCTGGTCTAGGAGGCCAGATGATTAATTTCCCTTTCTTGTCAGGTATGAAGGTATAGGTCTGTCTTGACAGAAAGCTACATACACCACCAGACACGGTCATTTTGTCAGTCGTTTCTTTTTTTAACAGGAGGATTCACTGGCAAGGAGGTGTTTATATAGAGAATGACTGACATATGAAACAAAATATATCAGAACTTACAGAAAAGATACCTTCCATAACTGTATTGATTATTCTCATGAAAATTTAGTACAGCTGGGAAAGAATACATATGGATTAATATTAATACTGTCTGTGAATCAAAAAAAAAGCACTTATTAAGGACTACTATGTGCCAGTCACTGTGTTGAGAGCTGGGAATCCCAAGTAAAGCAAAAACCAGACCCTACTTTCAAGGAACTCCGCATCTAACAGGGAAGACAACATGTGAACAACTACAGGCAAATAAGATATACACAAGCTACACAGCGGTTTTACTCACTTTTTTTTTTGGTAATAAGACTGATTGAGGAGGGAAGGGTAACACTTCTGGCGGGTTCCACCCTGCCCCCTCAAGTGTTTGGTGTCCTCCCTTTCAGAAAGCTTGACAGGAGATCTCTCAGTACACTGCGAACTGTGACCTCTAATGGCTCATCCTTCATTTCGAAGGGGACAAATGACATCATGGGGGATGTCTTGACTTGACATAGATTAGATTTAATATAATTTAATTTAAAGAGAGATGTACTCTCCCAGAGTCATCAAAGACCAGTGGCAGGACAAAAGTCAGTACAAATAGCGATGACCCAGGATGCAGTGGATAACCTTGGTGTCTTTGATGTCTAACCAAACTCTTAAGTGCTCCACAATACCTACTTTAGCTTCCTTTATGACTGTTGGAACAAATTGTTCTCATCCACCCGTTGCAACAGGTGTAGTCTTCACATGCTTGGGGTAGACATCCCCCAACTCCACAACAGGTTTGAGGCTTATTGATTAACCTTCAGTATGGTCGTTCTCACTGCTTGGTTAAGTCTAACCCATCTACTCTTCTCCCCTTTGCTTTCTCTTCTATAAGAGCTAGCTCTCTAAGATTTCCATATTCCTTCACATATTTCACAGCATAATCGTCACAGATTTTATGCCAAATTTTTTGCAAAAAAGTGAAGTGCAACCATTATGTGATGCTTTTAAAAATGTGCTGTTATTACTTAAAAATCATTACTAAACTGTATCGCTGGCAGACGAACTACACAGCTCATGCAGGAAGATGCAAGTCTTACCATATCACATGACTTGCTCATGGCAGCTTTATCTGCATGCCCCATCCCCTGACAATGAACATGTGCTGAGAATTTGAAGCTCATGGCTCTCAATGCAGGAGAGATAAATGCTTATCTATATGCCACTAGTGAATACGTTACTGCTCTGTTTACCTTTTAAGCAGTGTGACAAACAGCTGTATCATGTGACAATTACGAGATGAAAGTCTATAGATCAATTTTTGAACTAGGAAAAAAAAGAGTGCAATGATTATATGGTGAAGTACAGTACATGTAAGTTGAGTGTTCCACTTTTTTAAGAGAAAATTCTCAGGACTGGGGGTGGAGCCAAGATGGTAGAGTAATAGTGTGCAATTTCTAGAGTGCTGCCCCCAAGCCCAGCCAAATACCTGTAAAAAAATGGCTCTAAATAAATTCTGGAGCTGCAGAACCCACAGAATGACAGAGTAAAGCAAATCTCTAGCCCAAGACAGCCTGGAAAGTCACTGGGATGTGTCTATTGTGACATGCAGGGGCAGGATGCAGTCCAGTGTGGGTCACACTGGCACAGATAGGACCTCAGCAGGCCTTGGGGAGACTGAATTTCTCACACTTGTGGCAGTTTCCAAACTTCAGGACTGCTAAATTGGTCAGTGAAAAAATTGGAAGGTCAGTGGAAAAAGCCTGTGGGACCAGTGTGGGAAAGTGGAGTGATCTGGCCCCTGCCCCAGGAGTGAAGAGGGGGAAGGGGATGGAGGAACCCTTAGCAGCCACAGCGGCAGCAGGGGCACAAACAGCAACTGTTTCTGGAGTTCTAGGCCCACAGATTGTGGGGGAATCAAGCTGCTGACAGTACTCCCCCTCCACCCCTATTGGAAGCAGAGATCTACTTTGACAAAGAGTTCAAAAACCAAGTAAATGACTGGGAAAATGAGCAAAAATTGGAAAAAATAATCAGGCTATAGAGTCTTACTTTGGTGACAAGGAAGACCAAAACATGCAAACAGAAGATGACCAAGTCAAATCCAAAGCCTCCAAGAAAAATATGAATTGGTCTCAGGTCATGGGAGAGCTCAAAAAGGATTTTGAAAATCAAGTAAGAGAAGTAGAGCAAAAATTGGGAAGAGAAATGAGAGTGATACAAGAAAATTATGAAAAAATGAGTCAGCTGCTTGCTAAAAGAGACCCCAAAAATGCTGAAGAAAATAACACTGTAAAAAATATACTAACCCAAATGACAAAAGAGATCCAAAAAGCCAATAAAGAGAAGAATGCCCTAAAAAGCAAAATTGGCCAGATGGAAAAGGAGTTCCAAAAGCTCACTGAAGAAAATAATTCCTTAAAGATTAGAATGGAGCAGATGGAAGCTAATGATTTTATGAAAAATCAAGACATTATAAAACAAAACCAAAGGAATAAAAAAATAGCAGACAATGTGAAATATCTCACTGGAAAAACAACTGACTTGGAAAATAAATCCAGGAGAAACATTTTAAAAACCGTGGGGCTACCTGAAAAACATGATCAAAAAAAGAGCCTAGACATCATCTTTCATGAAATTATCAAGGAAAACTGCCCTGATATTCTTGAACCAGAGGGCAACATAAATATTGAAAGAATCCACTGATCACCTTCTTAAAGAGATCCCAAAAGGAAAACTCCTAGGAATATTCTAGCCAAATTCTAGAGCTCCCAGGTCAAGGAGAAAATATTGCAAGCAACCAGAAAGAAACAATTCAAGTATTGTGGAAATACAATCAGGATAACACAACATCTAGAAATTTCTACATTAAGGGATCGCAGGGCTTGGAATATGGTATTTTAGAAGTCAGAGGAGCTAGATGTAAAACCAAGAATCACCTACCCAGCAAAATTGAGTATAATACTTCAGGGGAAAAATGGTCATTCAATGAAATAGAGGACTTTAAAGCTTTCTTGATGGAAAGACCAGAGCTGAATAGAAAATTTGATTTTCAAACACAACAATCAAGAGAAGCATGAAAAAGTAAATAGGAAAGAGAAATCATAAAGGATTTACTAAAGTTGAACTGTTTACATTCCTATATAGAAAGAAACTTTCTCAGTATTTGGGTAGTTGGAGGGATTATATACATATAGACAGAGGGCACAGGGTAAGTTGAATAGGAAGGGATGGTATCTAAAAAAATAAAATTAAGGGGTGAGAGAGGAATATATTGGGAGGAGAAAGGGAAAAATAGAATGGGGCAAATTATTTTTCATATAAAAGAAGGAAGAAAAAGCTTTTTCAATGGAAGGGAAGAGAGAGGAGGTGAGGGGGAAAAAGTGAACTTTACTCTCATCACATTTGTCTTAAGAAGGGAATAATATGCACACTCAATTTGCTATGAAAATCTATCATACACTATAGGAAAGTAAGGGAGAAGGGGATAAGCGGGGTTTGAGAGGAAAATAGAAGGGAGGGCAAATGGGAGGAGGGCACAATTAGAAGTAAATACTTTTGAGGAGGGATAGGGTCAAAAGAGAATAGAATAAATGGGGGGCAGGATAGGATGGAGGGAAATATGGTCTTACACAGCATGAATTTTATGGAAATCTTTTGCATAATTACACATGTATAACATATCGAATTGCTTGCCTTCTCAGTAGGGATGGGTGGGGAGGAAGGAAGGGAGAGATGTTGGAACTCAGAGTTTTAAAAACGAATGTTAAAATTTGTTTTTACATGCAACTGGGAAATAAGATCTACAGGCAATGGGGTATAGAAATTTATTTTGCCCTCCCAGAAAATAGAGGGGATGGGGATAAGAGAAGGGAGGGGTGTGATAGAAGGAAGGGCAGATTAGGGGGAAGGGATAGTCAGAAGGCATGCTGTCTTGGGGCGGTCAGAAGGGAGAAATGAGGAGAAAATTTGGAGCTCAAAATCTTGTGGAAATGAATGTTGAAATCTAAAAATAAATAAATAAATTAGAAAAAAAAGGAAATTCTCAGGACTGCTTCTCCTAGAAAGCTGTATGCGGGTCTGTAGGCAGCAATTTTTGCTGACAGGAGCGATATTTGTAGTCATACTATCAATACATGAGGGATCATGATATTAGAAAGTACTCCATTCTTTGTCTTTGATGTAGTTCACTATAGAAATAGTCACAGATTTTTTTCCCCTTTTTCATCCATTTGCTGTGATATTTAAAATTGTATCCTTAAATATTCACAGAGCTTAATTGAGTCTCTTCTCAAGCTTTTTGCAAATTTGTTTTTCCTTCCACCAGTTGTTATTATATGAAGCAATACTGCTTTCACCATCCTTCTCTGTAAGATTTTACAAATAGTCTATATTCTAAAATAGTGGCTTCCATATCTATCAGCTTAACTGAGGTGGTTTCTAAGGTCTTTTAGTTACCTTATTGTGGTGATTGATTCGTATCAGTTAAACTTCTATACGAAGTAATGATGATATAAGGACACAAGATTTGTAGGAGGGCAGAGTATAGTATATACTCATTGTGAGATCAAATATAAGAGGGTTGATTTCTTTTGCTCCAAAATGCCAATTGTAGGGATACACAGAGATACCAAAGAAAGAGATTCCCATGCCTGCTTGGTTGTAAGTATATGTAGGTTTATTAGAGTTTATTAGGTTATTAGGTTAATTGGGTTGTTTACTTATGAGACTCAGTCCTTGGTGGCAGGAGGACAAAATGGACAAAATGATCCTTGTACCAACTCCAGGCCAGGTCAGATGCTATACAGAAACAGAACAAAGGCTCAGAGTCACATGCAAGTTTTCCCATTGGGATAGTTGGAGTTTCTTTTGCTGTTTACATTTACTCAAGGTAGTTTACATTTTTCTATGGGGTAATAGGCCATGTTCCCATTCTATTCTACCCCTGTACAGATGGCCCATGTGTCTGTTTTATTCATTCCCATTTGCTCTGTATCAATGACTTGTTTAAAGAAGTTCAGTTAGAGTTTTAATTTAATACCTTCTCATTTTAATTTTTTTGTAACAATATTGATATTTATCTTTGCTCTGGCAAGTCAGTGGTTTGGATAAATATATATACATATATTTATACATATAAAAATGTGTGTGTATCTTAAAGAAAATATTTTTGATATATAGATATAAGGCTTCGGTAAATTTGGTCATTTTTACTTATCAGTCCTGAGACATAGTTTCCAATATAGTTTCCTTAATCCTCTATTCCCACCTTTTTTATTGAAGTCACCAGATATTAAAGTATATGTTGATTTAATTTGGAGGGTCTTAATGAGTCAAGTAAAAGTAAGTAAAAATTTTTTTTTTCATCTTCATCTCCTGACAACTGATGCTCTGATTATCTTCATGGTGGTCTTTTTGCAAAAATGCTCATAATAAGCACTGCCATACCAGGTGTCCTGTCAATTTATGTTTCTTATTGACTTTGGGCATACCATGTCCATCATTTATTTGCCCCACCAAGAAAAATTTGGGAATCATTCTTCCTCTTTATTACAACCTTTGTTTTCTGAATTCAATTATTGTGAGAATACCAAGATTGGTATGGTTTAGTTCTTTTAGAAGTATGTCCATTAGATCATTGGACATTTAGACTACCTAGAGTTAATATTTATAGATAACCTAAAAACTGTGTGATTCTTAGCACTTTATGCCATCTTTTCATCTATTCTATCTCCTTCACTGCAGAAGTAGAAGAGGGCTGTACTGGATTGGAAGCCCTTTTGTATTTCTCACTGTTTCTTGGGTTGCCATGGACAAAGAATTCAGTGGGCAGTGAACTTATTATGAGTTTCTTCACATCTAGTGGCCAATATACAACTGACGAGTTTCTTCAAGTTTAATTAGGCTGATCCTTGGAAAGACTTATCCTGATACTATTCTTGACAATGTTCCAGAATGGTATCATCTGCAAGAGTTTGCATTTCACTGGCATAACCTTTAATCAAGGGTCATCTCCATACCTCAAAGAGGCATCAGACTTTTATGCATATTGTAATAATAGTAGTTGATATGAGAGTTTTAAAGTTTGCAAATGACTCTCTATTATAGCATACATAAGTGATGGCAGAAACTAAACTGGAAATATAATTTAGAACTAAGAAGTCAAAATGGTCAAACTCTCAGGGAAAAAAATTCAATAAATAATTAAATGTGTACATACACATAGACACATACATAGACATAGGAGCAAACACCCTTACTGCCCAGGGGAAGGGGAAGAGGAGAATGATTTCCCTGTCCCCCACTGTCAACCTCAATCATGAGGAACTCAAGGAAGAATTGTCAATCTCAAATCACATGGTCAGAAAGGAGGAAGAAGAGGGTGAGGGTCCAAGTGGTCTCAAGGCTCACCCTTCTCAGTAGCCAGTGTTCTGCAGTAGAGTGCCTCATCCCTGAGGGTTAGGGGTGAGGGTCATTCACAAATGTCTAGTTCCACATACTCTTAATATTAAGAGGCCCACAGGACTGTCCCCATGTATGCCACTTGTGATGTCCACTGTTAGAGATACATTACCTCCTTTGAGCCTCTTTGCAGCCCTGTGATGTATCACAAGTAGTGTTATCCTGATTTTACAGAAGAGGTAACTGGGTGACTGTCTACTGAGGCTATTTCAATTTGGGGAAGTTGTAATCAAATTGAAATTCCCTCACCCACCCATTGCTCCCAGTTTTGCCCTTTGCTATTAAGCAAAATATCTTTAATCTCCCTTTTCACCTCACCATCTTTCTGTGACTTGAGGACAGCTGTCATCTCCCTTTCCCCATCACTCTCCCAACCCTCCTCTCTTCCTTAACCAGTGATGTGCTTTTGGCTTTTCTTATCTAAATTAATCCAGTTTGGGGCAAGGGGTTTTTACTCATTAATGCATAGATTATTGAACTTGGATATATATACTCTGACATTTTTTTCTGACAAATCAGAACCAGAGTTTCCTGTACAAAGTTGCTGTGAAATTTTTCACCTTCAAGTGAGAAAGCTTCCTATGGTGCAGTTTCCAAGACTACCACAATAAAATGAATATCACAATAAAATAAGTGACACAAGTTTTTTGGTTCCCAAGTGCATATAAAAGTTATGCTTATACTATGCTATTTAGTCTATTAAGTGTGCAATGGTATTATGTCTAGAAAAGCAATGTATATACCTTGATTAAAAAACACTTTATTGCTTAAAAAAATGCTAACCATCATCTGAACCTTCAGTGAGTGATAATCTTTGTTGGTGGAGGCTCTTGCCTTGATGTTGATGGCTGCTGACTGATTAAGGTTGGTTACTGTTGCTGACTGATAAGGTTGGTGGTTGGGATGGCTATGGCAATTTCTTAAAATAAGACAATGAATTTTGGAGCGTCTCTTGACTCTTCCTTTCACTTGAACATTTAGAGGTCATTGTAGGTTGATTAATTGGCCTAATTTCAATATTGTTGTGTCTCAGGGAATAGAGAGAACTGAGGAGAAGGAGAGAGATGGGGGGAAATGGTTGGTGGGATAGTCAGAACACACACAATATTTATCAATTGAATTCTCTATCTTATATAGGCACAGTTAGTGGAGGCCCAATTAAAATGATAATATCAAAAATCACTGATCACAGTTCACCATAACAGATATGATAATAATGAAAACGTTTGAAATATTGTGAGTTACCAAAATGTGACACTGAGGCATGATATGAGCATGTGCTGTTGGAAAATGGCACCAATTGATGTGCTCAATGCAGGGTTGCCACAGATCTTCAATTTGTAAAACTGCAGTATCTGTGAAGGACAATGAAGCAACAAGGTAGGCCTGTAAATGTTATATTTGATTCAGTCCATTGTATTAATCATTTGAAATCTTTTTTTGGATCTGCCCCCTACACCAACTGTAATCCAATGCATTAGCTATCACTCTCAACCCACCAGTTTTGTGTCATCTACAAATAAGACAAGCATGACTCATAGCTTCATCCAAGTTGCTTATAAAAATGTTCAACAATCCAGACCACTTCACTGGTTCAACCATCCTCATTTTTTAAAATGGAAGGAACTGAATCCAGACAGGTCGTAACTTACTCAAGGTGAACCAGTCACGTAGCCAAAGAGCCAGGACAAGCTGTCTTCGGTGCCGTCTTTTATACTGGTGAAATTTGCTGACTTCATCCCCCATTTTGCTTAGCAAAGAATAACTGAGTCTTTCTTGGAGCTTATAATGACCCTGCCATTGAGCTAGGTTACATTGGGCAAGTCATTTAACCTCTGTGAGTCTTAGATTCCTAGGCATAAAACAGAGATAATCATGTCTGTCCTGCTTATCTCACTGAATTATTGTAAAGCTTGAATAATATATTATTATATAATAATACATATAAGAATACATATGCTTTGAAAACTGAAGCATTATATGTAGCATATGGTTTTATATAATTTATATATTGTTCTGTTGTTATGTTCTAGCATGTAAAACGTATGTTATTTAAAATGTGTGTATTTTATATGCTGTCACTGTATAAATTATAACATTGGTTGATATTATTTAGCATCCCTAATTCTAAATTTCTTATTGCTGTTGTCACTAAAGCCTCATATTGCAGAATGGACTCTTTCCCCCAAAAAGAAGCTTCAAGGTAATCACTTCACGTATCTTTCTGCTTTACAAAGTGAAACTGGCCACAGTGCCAATGGAAATCGAGATGGGAGGGTATTCTGGCAACGAATGACTTATTAGCTAGTTAACCCTTGGATATATACACACACACATTTATACATATTATATATGTATATATATATATGTATATATCTCACACACATACACAGACACACACACACACTACATAAAACTAAAAATCTCCTGACAGAGAAAACAGTAAGAATGTTAAAGGAAAGTAAGACAGATTCTAGTCCCAATCTAATAAGTACTTGGAACATAGTACAAAATGGAATGGAATGGAAATGGAATTGAATTGAAATAATTTTAATACTTAATATTATGAACAGATGAAATTGGATACAGCCTGTAATCAGATTATCTCTGCATCAGATATAAAGATTAGTTTCATCTACTCAATAATGTTGAGTAAAAAAAAAAAATAACTTGAGCAAGGGAAAAAAGTGTGAAAATTTATGAGCCACAATTTCCAGGGCTGTATCATTCCCTTGTAGTCTTTTTTTGTACTTTTGTCAGCATTATTATACACCTAACCCTAGTGAATGTACAAACAGTTAAAACTATTTAGAATGTCCTTGTGAATGTAGGTATTATGTATGAGAAAAGGAAACTTATGTGATTTGAAGATAAAGTATGGAAAATGGTTAAGAATAGGTTCTAAAAATGTATCCAAAAGGTTGATTTAATATGAATGGTTGTGCAGTATGATTTGTTTTACATGTTATACATGTAACACTTTCATTTTAAGAGAAATAGATTAGTACAGCATTGTATACTTGATACAAACCTAATATCTGAGAAGAAAAATTATTAAATCTATGCTTCATAGGATAATTTTTGAATGCCTTTTTGTGGTATTATACTCAATCCATTCCCAGCCCTTTTCTTTTATTAATTTAAATAATGGACAAATCAATTTAGACTTGATAATTTAAATTCTGAACATATTAGAATAAGATGATATATATGTATATTTTATAAACATACACATATAGTACCTACTAATCGCTTTCTTTCTTTTTTTAAGACTCAACTGATTTGACTGTTCTAGAAAATGAAATTGAACAGAATCTTGTAGAAGCAAGTAAGAATAATGCCATACTATAAATCTGACTCTTGATGCATTTTTGAAAATAATTTTAGAAAATGGTTTAACTCTCCCAAATTTTATTCTTTATGATGAATTAATACACAGTCCATTCACATCAGGTTTCTTTTCACATAGACAAACAACCTAAAAAATTCATCGTTTTCACAATTTCATCTATGTTCACTAGGGATATACATTCTCTACCTGCATTTTAAAATTACTTAGTTGCTTATGCTTCTCCCTCTAGACTTGTACCTATTCTTGGCACGTTACCATGTTATGAGGCAATTCTGTGACTCAGTAGTGAGTTTAGTGAACAATTCAGCGGGAGGTATATGAAAGGATACAAAAAGAATAGGAGATATGGTTCTTGCCCTTGTTGATTTTCAATCTAGTTTTAGAAACAAAAATATGTACATTGGAAATGACTCAAAAAATTTAGAAAACTATGTCATAAAATGAATGATAGTATCATCCATCATTAGAATAACGTACTGAAGAACTATTTAATGATAGTGTGAAAAGGGTTGGATGGAGTTCAATTAAAGTTCCCTAGGTGAGTCTTTTGAATCTGACTTGAAAGAAATTAAGGAGTATGGATTGTCAGAGGGGAGAGGGAATTCCAAAAAGGAAGACTATATGGACAAAGAGAAAGCAAGCCCTATGCCAAGGATGGCAAGCAATGCAGGGGAGCTAACTGGAAATGAGTATGGTATGATTGTGGAGGGAGTACAGGAGGCAAGTTGAAAATGCAGAGGACTTTCAGCCTGAGGTATGAGAGTGAAAAGGGCTGCTGAACCATGAGAAGTTTGAATTCAGTAGAAAGTGGTAGGGACTCCCTTAGATTTGGGATCAGCGAAGTAACATTGAAGATATTTTCCCTAACAGTTCCCCCACAGCTTTGTTAGGAAGGATTAAAATGGAGATATGTTGGAGTAAAGGAGGCCAACTAGAATGTGGCCACCGTAATGAAGCATCAAGTAATGAACACCAATTAAAACCTGGGGGAAGTGAAAACAGAAAGGAAAAGACAAAGTTGTAAGACATTAAAGTGAGAGAATTGGGCAAAAAATGGTGACAGAATGTTGTTATCAAGTGTAGAGAATGAAGGGAAGAAAATTAAAAATGATTTCAGAGTTTTGCATCTGGAAGTTGGAGAAATAATGGTTTCCTTATCTATAATGAGGTATTTGGGAAGGGGTACTGATTGTAATCAAGGCAAGAAAAAAAAGCTCCTTTTTCCCCCCAACATATTTCCCAGGTTTTTCTGAGTCAATGGGAAGTATTGTCTCTCTGTATCTGGATCATGTGAAGGATGAAGAGTACAGTGGAGGTGAGTACATATTTCTTGGAGGAAAATTAGAGTTGGAGTTAGTGAAGTCAGTGGATCTACTGAATGCCTTCTCAAAGAAGCAATGTATAGTAGGAGCACAAGGTAGACAAGAGGTTGCTACTGAGGCATTAGGAGTTTGGCACTCTACTCTCCAGTCCTCCAGTCAAAGCAGAGTGAGATAGAGTGAGGTGGTGTCAAAGTGTTAGTTAGCAGCATGGCGAGGAGCTAGAAGAGACAGTTTATTTCAAAGCAAAGACATTTAATGACATGGCACCGTGAGAAAAGTAGCAATAAAATATATCCAACAGGAACTTGGGGAAAAGTAACACACGACATCATTGAAAAGAATGGATGCCTACAGAGAACATGGGTGGTAAGTCATGAATGTAAACTGAACATACATTGGGGGTCTTATGTGGAAAAGCATGCACAGTGCTGCCCAGCCAGCCCCTACTTGGCTAGCTCTACAGCCAGTTTTGATGCAGTCTCCTTTGGGCATTGCCACCTCAGTCTTCCACCTCCATTTGAAATCTTTGAGGGAAGATGGTTAACCATAATTGGTTAGCTTAAAGCCTACTCCTCATTTCAAAATTCTGTGGATTTTTGTATTTCTTATATCAGATCAAGTTTTTCTTTCTAATCCATTCTACCCCTCTCTTCTTTTGATATGGGTAACACCAACCCATTAATTTTCTCATTAATGGAAATGTTTGTTTTTCCCTCCATAAACCTGTCATAACATTTCTTTTAAGAAGTCACTCATTTCCCGGTGACTGTAGTTATGGGTTTGCAATAATCCAGTTACAATCTCCTTCCTTCCCTTTCTGGCTTCAATAATTCCAGCTCAGACCCAAATCAAAGGATTCCTCTCCTCTTACTTTGGAAATTAGCCTTCTCTAGTGGTGCTTTGTTTTTCTTGAGGTGGTCCTGACCTCACCCTCTGGCTCCAAAATTTCTCCTCCTCTTCCTTATTTCAGCCCAGCACCCTCATCACTTGATTCTACTTTACTTTTCCCTTTCCCTGCCCTGATTAAAGTGTAGTTTATGAGCTTCCTTTCCCTTTCCTGACTCTACGTCCCATCTCTAGATTTGAAACCCTTCCACATGTGGTGTTCTGTTTCAAGAAATACTAAGCCTCTCCCTACTCATACCCTAGAGCTTCTCTCCTAAAGGACAATATCTGTGTCTTCTCATTTTAGCACATAAGCACTTAACCCTTTTGGGTATTCACAATTATTTGCTTTTCTTTAAGTTGTTTTTGTATATTTCATTTATGTATTGAAGACACTTCCCAAGTTGTTTTTTCCCCCTGAAAGACATGGTTAGAAGTCAGTTTTCCCCCTGTATGACTGCATGCAATTTGAAAGAATATCATGCTTGGTTACAAGACATTTTTCTTTGTTTTTCCATATATCTTAGTCCAAATTTCCTACCTTTTCCCTACTGTTGAGCAGTTTTGCTAAATTCTGACTGGAGTTCCTTCATACACAAGCCATTACTTCCTTGCTACTTACAATATATTTTCTTTAACATGGTTACCCTTGGACTTGAGTACCACATTTCTTGATGAGTTAAATCTGGGTACCTTTCTGTTATCATCACATGAATTTCATTGATCTGTATTTTGCCCTTTGATTCTAATACTTCTAGGAAATTTTCTTCCTTGATTTCCTTAAGTGTGATTATTTGTTTCATCAAGTTCTTTAGAGAAGCCAATGATTTTTAAGTTTTCTTTCTGAGTCCTGGCTTCTAGCAGAAAATATACTTGCTCTAGAGACAGAGAACCTGGGTTCTATTCCTGTCTCTAATACTGTTTGCGTGATCTCAGGCAAGCTCTTATTCTCCCCAGGCCTCAGTTTTCTTATCTGTAAAATGAGGAAGTTGGACTTAAAGGCCCCTATTAGCTCTAAACCTGTGATGCTATGACATTTTTTTGGAGGCAATTGGAATTAAGGGATTTGTACAGGGTCACGCAGCTAGTGTCTGAGGCTATTTTTGAACACAGGTCCTCCTGACTCTAGGATTGACACTCTTTAAGGACTGACCAAGGCACCACTCAGCGTCCCCGAGCTATTATTAGAAGCAGTGTTGTGCTCTAATAACTTTTATTGCATTATTGCATTTTGGAGATCCATCTTCCTCATTTTCTTCTTTAGGGTATCCATTGCTTTGCTAAAATTGTCTAGCCTGTGTTCTAAGTCATTAATTTAAATTTTTCATTAAGAATTTTAATTCTGTTCCTTATTTCTTGCTACAAGTTTTTAATTAGGCTTTTCAATTCTGGACATTCTTATGGCCATTCTTTTTTTCTTCTGCAATTCTAATAATAATTATATTTATTATTATTAATATTTATTATATATTATATTATATATTATTAATAATTATTCTCTTCTTCTGGATATTTCCCTCGGCAACATTTTACCCTAAAGTATTTCTTTGCTATATTTATATAAGGTGATTTTCCCTGCTTCTTCATTTCTTTAGTTTCTTAAGTTATCCCAGGGAGAGTTTCCTAATTCAGACTTCTTTCTTTTTTTTCTTTTTTTTCTTCTTTTAGTTATTTTTAAAAAACTTTTGCTCATTTCTTGCTTTCTTAAGGTGCTGAAAGGGATCTAGAGTCCTTACTCAGTCATCTTGCTTCTTCTATTAGCCCCAATTCCCATATTTTACAGATGAACCTTGTTTGTTGCCATTGCAGTATGGTTGACTACTCACAAGTTAGTGGAATCATAGAGAACCTTGCTGAGCAATCTTTTATGTATTTTAGGAGCAAAAAAAAAAAATCAACAGATGTATAAAAGAGAGAATAAGCATCTTTTCTTTTTTCAGAGTTGCCACAATGTGTATGTTTAAATATCTCTTTCTCTTGAATATGTTAATTGCACCTAATATAATCAGCATTTTTGGAACAATGTATTAAATTTCGTTAATGTAATAGGTGCTTAGTAAATCTTTGGACTAGATTAGATTATGACAGAATCTCAATCAGAGAGAAATAAAAAGATTACTGTGCAGCGGTAAAGGATGCGATTTGTTTAAAGTAAAGGGAGCAAATCTTGTTGAGAATTGCATTAAATATTTTAGAAGTAGAAGATCAGTTAATAAAATAAGGAAAAAAGTTTTTGTTTTTTTTTCTGGAGTTTTTGTAGATGTTAATTTTTCCTTAATGAATAAACTAAAAAATCTATTCTCAAAGAATGAGACAGCGTAATATAATGAATAGAGGAATGGATGTAAGTCTGGATGCTTTAAGAACCTTCCTCAGTTTAATTAGCCGTGTGATCTTGGGCAATATAACTTGGGCTATAAAAATAAGATTAGAAATTTTGTAGCACTTCATAGTGTTGTTGTGAAGATCAAGTGAGATAATATTTGTAAAATTCTTTCCAAATTTTGAAATGCCATATATATATTAATTTTATAGATCAGGACATTGCTAAAGTTAATGATGGAAGTCCTGTTCCTATGGACCTAGAGCTGGCACCAAACAAACCAAGCGAAGCTCAAGCAAATGAAGATGACCAAATAGAAATTATCAGTTGTAAGTACAATAATATAAAAAGTCTTTAAAGCATGTATTAATAGTATGTTAATTAAGGGCTTGTTTTTTAATATCTGTTTGATGAGTCAACTCAGTCGAACCTTTGTTTTGTCTCTAATTTTGAATATTTTAGGAATATCACAATAAAAATTATGAATAAATGAGGTTAAATTATATATATGTTATATATATATATATGATGAGATTAAATTACAGGTTCATAAAATTTCAGAACAAGAAAAGGCTTCAGAGGCCATCTAGTCAACTAGGTAAGAATCCCATCTATGACATCTATATGTAGTCATTCCACCTTTACTTGAATACCTAATTTGACATTGGAGAGTTCTAGTTGTTAGGAAACTTTTCCTTAGGAGCTTTTCATTTGCCTTTCTTCAAGCTTCTGCTGCTGTTCCTGGTAATCCTCTGGGACTCAGCAGAGCAAGTTGTCTCTTCCATTTATCAGGTGTCCTACCCTCTCACATGTCTTCCTTTCTTCAGGCTTAATCTCCCCAGTTCTTTCATCTGCTTATCTTTGACATGACCTTGAGGCCTGTCACATTCTTGGTCACTCTCTTAGTTACCACGTCTGGACACTCCCCGACTTTACAGTGTTCTTTCTAAAATGTTGCACTAAGAACTGAACACAATGGTGCAAATGGGGACTGACTGAAGGGAAGGGAGGAATTTATAAATGACAAACTTCAATTTCTGACAAAACACTAGAACATATTTTTAAGAAGATGGTTAATGAATATCTTGGAAAGGAAGTAGGCAGCAAGATTTCATCAAGGATGGATCATGATAGACCAATCTCCCTTTCTAACAGACTAAAGGAAGCATGGATAAGGAGAGTGCTAAAAAAAATAGTTGACTCAGATTTCAACAATGCATTCAGCAAATGTCCCTAATACTATCCTTGTGGACAGGAGGGAGAAGTATGGACTAGACATTTGTAAACTCAAAATTGTTCAGATGACCTGAGCAGGCATTAATGAATGTGGCTGAAGCACAGATGGCATGCTCGTCAGATTTACACATGGCACAAATCGGGGAGGAAAAGCTGAAACACAGGGTGATAAGAGCCAAGATCCACAAAGGTTTCAACTGGCTGTTATCATTGAGCTAAATCTGAGAAGATGCAACTCGAGGGGGCTAAATGTAGTTGAAAAATCAACTCCACCAGTTCAAGATGGGGAAGGCATGGCGATATGATTTGTGAGGGAAAAACCAGGGAATTTTAAGTAAACAATGCAATATGACTTTTGAGTAAACAATGCAATATGACACAAACCAATGCTATCTAGCTAAGAAACAGTGCCCAGAATGAGACAGGTGTTCCACTATATTTATATCCTTGAGGCAGCTTCTGTTGTTATTTAGTCATTTCAGTCATGTCTGACCCTTTGTGATCCCATTTGGAGTTTTCTTGGCAGAAATGTTGGAGGGATTTGCCATTTCCTTCTCCAGCCCATTTTACAGATGAGGAACTAAAGGAAACAAGGTTAAGTGATTTGTTCAGGGTCACACAACTGATAGTGTCTAAGGCCAGAGTTGAGCTCAGAAAGATGAATCTTCTTGACTTCAGGCCCAGCACTCTCTCCATTCTGCCATGTACTTGTCCTCAAAAGACTTAGTGCAATTTTAAGGTACGCTAAGAATTTAGTGCAGATTTAAGTCTGGCACATGGTAGATACTTAATTGTTTTGGATCATTGCATTGATAAGAGTTGCTAAGGCTTTCACAGCTGATCATCCTTACAATATTTCTGTTACTATGTGCAATGATCTCCTAGTTTTTCTCATTTCATTTTGCTTCAGTTCATATAAATCTTCCTAGGCTTTTCTAAAACTGATTCCCTTTATCATTTCTTATAGCACAATCATATACCACAACTTTTTCTGCCACTCCTCAACTGATGGATATCCTCTCCATTTCCAATTTTTTTTTGCCATCACAAAAACACTGCTATAAATATTTTTGTACATATAAATCTTTTTCCTTTTCCTTTGTCTCTTTGGGAGAGGGGTGCTGATCTAATAGTGGTATTGATGGCCCAAAATGAATACCCAATTTTATAGCCCTTTGGGCATACTTTGAAATTGTTCTCCATTTTGTGTTTCTATTTTTCCACATTCCCTACAGCATATGTCAGATCTGATAGGTATGAGGTAATACCTTAGAGTTGTCTTAATTTGCATTTTCTAAACAATAGTGATTTAGAGCATTTTTGACATGACTATAAATGGCTTTGATTTCTTCTTTTGAAAACTATCTCCTCATATCCTTTGACCATTTATCAATTGGGAATGGTTCTTATTTTTTAATGTTGACTTAGTTCCTTATGTATTTGAGAAATGAGGCCTTTATCAGAGATATTTGCTATAAAATTTTTTTATATTACTCCATTGAACATAGTAGCCTTGAGCAAAGTGTAGTTTCCCTGATTATCTCTTTCAATCAGGTGTTTCTGCTTTTGCTTTGTCTGAGATAATGATTGCTACCCCTGCCTTATTATGTTGCAGTGACTTATTTCCTTCCATCCTATTTTCTTCTGTTTCTCCTTCTCCCTCTTTTTTTATCCCATTCCTCTTCAAAAGTCTGTTTTGCATCTGACTACCTCCTCCTTAATCAGTCCTCCCTTTTATCATTCCCCTCCCTCCTACCCCACTTTCTCTCATCCACAACTGAATAAGTATATGTATTCTTCCCTCTGTCAACCAAATTCTAACGAGCAAGTTTTAAAAAGCATTGCTCACCACCACTCCCATTTTCCCCTCCACTATAAAAATGCTTCCTTGAATACCTCTTTTATGCATGGTGATTTTTCCCATTCTTCCTCTCCCTTCTCCCCTTCTCTCAATGCATCCTTCTGTCCCGCCCCTGCTTTTTTTTAGATCCTACCAACATAAACAACTTATACCTGTGCCTTCTATATTCTCCTTCTAACTGTCCTAATAATGATAAAGTTCTTAGAATTATATGTATCCCTTTCCATAACCTTAGTAAGTTACCTTCTTATGCTTCTCTTGAGTCTTGTGTTTGGATGTCACATTTTCTATTCAGCTCCAGTTTTTTTCCTCAAGAATCATTAAAAGTTCTCTATTTCATTTAATGTCTACTTTTTTTCCCTCTGGATCATACTCAGTTTTGCCGGGTAGGTTATTATGGGTTGTAATCCTAGTTCCTTTGCTTTCTGGAATATCATATTCTAATGCCTATGTTCCTTTATGAGTGGAAACTGCTAAATCTTATGTGATGCTGACTGTGACTTGATGATATTTGAATGGTTTCTTTCTGGCTGCTCACAATATTTTCTCCTTGACTTTGGAGCTCTGGAATTTGGCTATAATATTACTGAAAGTGTTCATTTGGGAGCGCTTTTAGGACATGATCAGTGAATTCTTTCCATTTCTATTTTACTGTCAGGATCTAAAATATTGGGGCTTACCTTGAAATATGATGTCTAGGCTCTTTCTTTGGTCATGACTTTCAGGTAGACCAATAATTCTTAAATTATATCTCCTTTATCTGTTTTCCAGGTAGGTATTTTTCTATGAGATATTAATATTTTTTTTCTATTTTCTCATTCTTTCAACTTTGTTTTCCTGTTTCTTGATATCTCAAGATGTCTTTAGGTTCTACTTGCCCAATTCTAATTTTTTAAGGATTTATTTCTTCAGTTAGTTTGTGTACCTCTTTATTCCATTTGACCAATTATGCTCTTTAAGTATTCAATGAATTGTTATACTTCTTTTATCACTTGGCCAGTTATGTTTTTTCAGGTGTTATTTTCTTCAGTTTTTTTTGTGTGCCTCTTTTGCCAAGCTGTTAATTTTTTTTTTATAATTTTCTTGCATCACTCTCATTCTTTTCCCATTTTTTCCTCTGCCACTCTTATCTCTATAGTTCTTCTAAGAATTCTTGTTGGGTTCATGTCTAATTTGAATTTTCCTTTGAGGCTTTACTTCTAGTTTTCACGTTGTCTTCTTTTGAGTTTGTATCTTGATCTTTGCTCCCACCACTGTATTTACTTTTTATGGTCAAGTTCTTTCTTGTGGTGGTTGTTGTTTGTTCATTTTCCCACCCTATTTCTCAACTTTGAACTTTATGTTAAAGTTGGGCGCTGATCACTTGAGGGTGAGGGAGTCACTGTTCCCAACCTTCAGACTTTTTCATACTATTGTTTTCAGAGCTAGTTTGGGGTCTCCAAGTTTTTGGTACTGCCAAAGTGGTATGATCCTGGGAGAGGTGTGGTCACTGCTCTTTTAGTTTATACTCTGATCTTTACCCCTAGAAGTGGCCCCTATTCCCCTATGGCCTCAAGTACTAGTGTTCTTCTATGCCCTGGAACTGTGGACAGATCCCCTGCTTTCCTGCGGTCACAAATGTTAGTGCTCCTTTCCATTTTGAAACTGCCACCAGGGCCCCTATGACCTCATAATCAACCATAAGTGATCTTCTCCCTGGAACTGAGATCCAGAAATTCAATCTAGAACTTTGTATGGGCAACTAAATGCCAGGAAAGAGTCCCATGTAATCTTTTTATGACCAGTTATCTGCCACCTTCTTCCCCTCCTGCTTACCATCTCTGGGCTGAGAGCTCCTGAAGCAGTCCCTGTTAAAGCTGCTTCCAGGACCCATGGCTAGTACCACCAGAGTGTGTGTTTTAGGCTGGCACCCATCCTATCACCAACCTCTCTTGCCAACCTCCTAAAGTTGTCTTAGGGTAGAAAAATATCTCATCCTGACCTTTTGTTGACTCTGCTCCTCCAGAATTCGGTTTGAGGAATTATATTAAGTGTTTGGGAGGGAATGTTGGGAGAGTTCAGCTGGGTTGCTCCCTCTACTCCACCATCTTGGTTCTGTCCCTCTTGTAGATTTTCCATGGAATTCTAGAAAGCCTTTCTTTGAACTCTTGAGAATCTATTCTCTAAAAATTTATGGTACATTATTAAAGTATCCTTTTTCTCTCTTCTGTTAATGAAAACAAAGATTAGAATGGAGACTTCTCCTCCAGGTATCCTCATCCCTGCTATTTCACTGACTAGTTCTTGGTTAGAATCAGGTTCACAATAAGTGTTTTGCTCATTACTTCCCTTCATATTTTGAGAAATGATGTTATCAGTAAGGAAGGACCAAAGCTTGCTAGCTGCTGTGCTTTGGGCAGAGACAGAGCTCCAGTACATGTCTAGATGTCTTATCACTAGAATAGAAAATCCTCCAACATTTGCTAAATGAGTTCATCAGACTCATGAAAATCTTTCTTCTTACTTTGTTGTCATACCTTCTATGCTGTCTTCATTGTCAATATGCTTACAACACAACCATCTACTCACACTAAAATGATCAAGACAAACCTTCCTGGGTACTGAAGTTTATATTTTCAAAAGAGAAAATAAAAAAAGTTGATTTAATAAAAAAAAAAGGAAATGTCTCATCCATTTCTACAATTTTCACTGTAGGCCTGTTTAAATAGTTTTTTCATTATTTAATTGACCAAAAGTATTTAATCTTGTAGTGCATGAAGAGAATGACGTTGAAAAGAAAATTGCTTCGCCTGACCTTTCTCCAAGCCAAGCTAATCTAATCAGTAGGTATAACAGTCAATATTTTCAAATTATATTGAGAAAGTTTGTTTTTTAGCTTTAAATGTGTCAAAGACTTATCATTGTTTTGTCTTTAAAGTTTACTTTGGCCTTTTGATAGCCCCCAAAAAATAGAAAAGTAGGAATCCTTCATGTCCCTCACGTATGGCCAGAAAGTCATCAGATTGAGCCATGTATGAAAATATTCCTTAATAAGATGATCATCAAAACTTGCATGTTTGATCATATAAAATAATCATCTGTTTTTTTTTCTTTTATCCATACCTATAATTTCATAGATACAAGGAGTCCCTGGTGAGGAAGCTCCCTCTAGCAGGACAGAGCCATAATTGTTGTAGAACTTAGAATCTCAGAGAGTTGCCTAGGGAACTGAGAGGTAGTGGCACAGCCACAGCTACATGGCCCAAAACATCCTGGTGGCCCAGTGGATAGATCACTATGCCTGGTCCAAAAGATCTGAGTATAAATCCAGTTTCAGATACTTACTGGTTTTATGACCCTTTCAATTCACTTAACCTCTCTCTGCCTTAGTTTCCTAAGTGGGGAATAGCACATATCTCTCAGGGTCCTGTTGTGAAAATCAAATGAGATGCTATTTGTAAAGTGCTTCACTTAGTGCCTGGCACAGTGAAGATGCTTAATAAATGTTTATTCCCTCCCACCTCTTCAACCAATATAAGGCAGAGACAAGAATAGAGCTGAGGTCCTTATGACTCCATGGTCATTGATCTGTCCAATTCTCCATGCTATCTCTCATCATATATATTCATAATTTTAATAAAGTTAGGATGAACCTTAGTGGGTGCTCAATTATATACTTTTCAGAAGGGAAAAAGACTAATAAAATGAGAAAATAGATGTCTCAGCCTTTTCCGGAGTAGTTATGTTACAATAGTTTCCCTCTGTTGGGTGAACTAAAAGCATTTCATTTATAGTTAAGGAAAAGGGAAAGATCAAAGACAGAAGTTCTTTGCCTGAGGACCTGCAAACTCTAAAGAGCTACATAAAGATCAAACAAGTGAGTTTGCCCAAGATTACAGTCAATACTAACAATGAACACATTTCAAATATTTTAAAATTCAGGAGTTCTTTGATTCATAGATATGAATTTTAATCTTTAATGTTTATCTTATGTAATGGCAAGTAAAATGAGAATCTTTTCCTGTTTTTGTTTTAGTATAATCAAGTGCCTGATTGAATCTTGCCTTTATCAATCAAGAGTCTTTACTAGGAGTTAAGTACAGAAACAAGAGTTTCTTTAACTAGAGACAGTATATGTATTTGTATTGTTAATGTGATTAAAAATCTTCCCTACTCATTAATGGATCTGCCCATGAAAGGGAAGTTTGATTAGAAAAGATTTGTAGGAACACTGAGGCACTGGTTCTCAACGGCTAGGATGCCCTCTGGCTAAAAAAGAAAAGTACTCTGAGGGTAAGGTTTTACTTTGGGGCTTAGTTTTTGGTAAGAAGGTTTGAGGGCCAGATAAGGACCCTGGGAAGCTGCTAAGGAACTCCCCCACCCCCACCAGGTTTTGAGAACCCAGATGTCATGCTTCCTCTCTGGTGAAGATGATCAAAAAGCTGTACCTGTCTGTTGAATTATGGTCAGGCAGAGGAAGTCATCTGTTGATTACTTTGGGGCTTACTGACTGGAAGTGTTCATTTGTCCAGATGAGGACTCCAGGAAGCCTCTAAGGAGCCCCCTGGCTTTGAGAACCCAGCTGTTGTGCTTGCCTCTCTGGTAACTATGGTCAGACAGTTGGAGTCCAACTGTCTGTTGAACTCAGGTAGAGGAAGCCATGTCTGTTGACTTTTTTATTTCTCTGTATTTTCTTTGAAGTTCAGGGTGCTGACTCCCCTGAATTAGGTGAATGATATATGTGCTTGGTTAAAGGAATGATACATGTGCTTGATTATGCTTGATTAAAGTGACTTTTAATCCGTCAAATGTTACCTTTCCTTTTATGAATGCAGATCTAAGAACCTGTGATAGCAAATCCCCCTGTGTATGTTGGGGTACTTACTGATACACCTTGATGGAAAATGCCCTGAGAAGAGTAGAAAAGAAATGTGACTGTTCCTCAACTGTTGACTGTAATCAAAGTCATTCCACAAGCTACCCATGAATATCTTCATTACGTCATTACTCAGTTATGCTTCATTGTCATAGACCCATAATTTAAAATGAGGAAAGAATGTTTCCATATTTTTCTAAAATTCTTACAGGATATATTCTAAAATAGATTTTCTTTGTTGAAGAGATTACAAACTTCTAATTTTGTAGTTAGAGAAGTTTTAAAGGGAAAACTGTGGATCTAGATTTAGTGAAGGGTTCAACTGGCTCAAGGTCAGACAAGGTATGCTGCCTAAGGTGACATATTCAGTAATCAGGACAATATTCACCAACTGTTTAATGATTTTAAAAATTACATTTAGTAAGGGGAGTTTTCCCTTTGGTTTATATAAATATAGATGTGTTTGATTTTTAAAAAATCATTACACTTAGCCTTTGACTTTAAAGTCCCTCAGAAGACAAAATTTTTTTTTGCTTTCCAATCATGACTATAAAGTAATGAGATTCATTCCACAAAGTATATTAAAGCCATCTAATTGAACGAAATGATACAGTTAAAATGAGAAGAAAAGCAGGAAAATAAGGAGAAAATCTGCAGCAGATTTCTCTGATAAAGATTTCATTTCTCAAATATATAGGAATTGAGCCAAATTTATAAGAATTAGATCCATTCCCCAGTGGATAAATGCTCAAGGAATATAAACAGGAGGTTTTCAGAGGAAAAAAATCAAAGCTATTAATTGTCATATAAAAAAATTCTAATTCACTAGTAATTAGGGAAATGCAAATTAAAACACTCTGAGATACCACCTCATAGCAATTAGATTGGCCAAGGTGAGAGAAAAGGAAAATGACAAATTCTGGGAACTAATACACTGTTGGTAGAGTTGTGAATTGGCCCAAGCACTCTGGAGAACAGTTTGGAACTATACCCAAAGAGTTATAAAACTGTGCATACCCTTTGACCCAGTGATACCACTGCTAAGTCTATACACCAGAGAGATCAGAGAAAAAGGAAAAGAACTCAGGTACAAAATATTTCTATCAGCTTCTTTTTGTGGCTGTAAAGAATTGGAAACTGAGAGGATGCTCATCAGGTGGGAAATGGCTGAGTAAGTTATGGTACATGAATGTGATGGAATACTATTGCACTATAAGAAATGATGAAAGGGATGGTTTCAGAAAAACCTGAGAAAACTTTATATGAACTGATCCAAATAAAGTGAACAGAACCAGAAGAACAATTTACACAATGACAGTGATATTTTAAAAATATTCAACTGTAAAAGACTTAGTAACTCTGATCAACACAATGTGAAGCACCACAGTTCCAAAGGACTCATTATGGATAATATTATCCACCTCCAGGCAGAGAACTGATGGACTTAGGATACAGTCTGAAACATTTTTTTCTCCTTTCTTTTTCTTTTTTGTTCTTTTTCCAGGGTGGGAGGGAGAACATGGCTATTGTTGATTTTTTTTTTTTGCATGACTTTATATTTGTAATGGGTTTACTATTTCTTGTCTTTTACATGGAAGAAGCATGGGAGGAGGGAAGGAGAGAAATCTGGAACTGAAAAAGAAATAAATGAATAAAAAAGCAAACAATCCATCTCAATACTTGTAGCTATATCTTGTTCTCTCAGAATACTTTGTTCTGTGCTAATACATCACGATACATAGAATGTAATCTGTTCACAACTTGGAAATATTAGTGGGTCTAGGACCAAGTACTCACAGATTTTAAGAGGAGAAAACAACCTATTGATAAATGAGCAGGAAAACATTGCATTCCTCCCCACAGTTTTCACAGTGAATTTAAATAGGATTTTTTTTTCTCCTAATAAATTAACATAGTGGCTGTTTCTTCTAGTTGAGGAAATAGATGGTGAGGTTGAAGGTCAAGGAAGGCCAGAGCTGGAAAGACAAGATACACACAATCAGTGTGATTGTGACACAATCAGTATGATATCAATAAAATGCTAAATAGTTTAAAATATACTAAGCAGAAGTAGTCTGTTCTTTTGTGCATAAATTAGTATGAATCTTATCTTTTGTTAAACTTGAATATTTTCCTTTGGTTTGGAATAGCTTTAGGAAGATAGAAGGAAACTTGGAAATAAAAGGAAACTTAGTTCTTTCCCAGGTACAACTCTCTCTGAGTCCAGATATCACAGGTGAAAATTTTTCTTTCAATACTACTCCCATAGATCTGCTTTGCTTCTGAAAGCCTAGGAAATCTTGAAAGAAAATAGTGAATGTACCTGTTTTAGGTGATTCAAAGAATTCAGAGAATATCATCTATTCACAATTTAGAAATACTGGAAGGAGCATGGCTGGGTACTTTTTTGAGAAAATAAACCAACTGATAAATGAGGCATGAATTACCTAATCATTCGCTATAGTTTTCACAGCAGATATGTTTAGATAGGGCTTTTCTCCCCTCCTATTGAACTAAGAATAAATATTTCTTGTAGATGAGAAAAATGGCCTTAGATTGAAGACCAAAGCCTTTTGTCAGAGTTGGAAGGGCAAGATAATCAACTTGACACAATAAATAGCAATCATGATATTAATAATATCATGTTATATAATCTACAAAATCCATATTTAACTAATTAAACATGTCATGGATAATAATGAATACAAATAGAAAATTTAGAAAGTATGTTTGCCAAGCTTGCTTTCTGGGGGCGGAGCCAAGATGGCGGAGTAGAAGGACGCACATTTACAAGCTCTGAAACCAAAGCCCATAGAATTAATGTAAAAAGAGTCCCCCATAACTTCTGGGTCAATACAAGGTGTGCAGAAGCAGAGTGGAAGAGATTTCCGTTCCAGGGAGCCCTGGAGACCCATCCCCAGGGTCCGGCGCACCCCGGAAAGTGGACCCCACCCCCAGCGCTGCCGCGGCCCCAGAGAAGCTGATCCGAGCAGGCTTCAGAGACGGAAGCTCCGGCAGCCGGGAAAGTCCCTCCGCCCACAGAAGCTACAGGTCAGTGAGAGAGAAGGCCGGGTTGGAGGAGAGGGGGAGCAGGGCGTCTCCGTGACTCGGGCCCCCTCGGGAGGAAGCAGAGGCGGCAGAGACGGGGGCAGGAAGCAGCGGAAGCAGAGGTGTGGGTGGCGGCTGAGGTGGCAGCGGACCGGGACTCAGGAATCCCCCAGCAGCAGGCAGGATCTTCATTACAGAAGATTCCTGCATAAAACCTGATGGAGCTGAGCCTGGGAGACGGCCCTGCCCCCACCCTGCTCTATTACCGAAGGATTCTGCTCAAAGCCCCCAAGGGAACTGAGATTGGGAGGCGGGTCCCCCACCCCGCCCCCACCCGCTCCATTCCTGAAAGTCTCTGCATAAAGCCCCTGAGGGATCAGAGCCTGGGAGGCAGCCCTGCCCCCACCCCAGCACCTGAACTAAAGCTCACTGATTGACAGCCAGCAGGAGGAAAGCCCATTTAAATCTCAGAGGCCAAGCACTAGCTGGGCGGATCCAGGCGGGGGTGGAAAGGAATCTCAGAAGTCAAGTAACTGGCTGGGAAAATGCCTAGAAAAGGGAAGAAAAATAAGACTATAGAGAGTTTTTTCCAACAAATGCAAATGATCCCGACCTTCGGATCTGATGACGAGGACATATCCTTGCCATCAGGGAAAGACGTGGAGGGCGGGGCCTCAGTACCCCAGACACCCCAGGGGGGTGGTGGGTGGGCTCAGGCCCTGGAAGAGCTCAAAAAGGATTTTGAAAAGCAAGTTAGACAGGTGGAGGAAAGACTGGGAAGAGAAATGAGAGAAATACAAGAAAAGTATGAAAAATGGGTCAATGCCTTGGTAAAAGAGACCCAAAAAAATGCTGAGGAAATTAACACCTTGAAAAATAGACTCACTCAATTGGCAAAGGAGGTTCAAAAAGCCAATGAGGAGAAGAATGCTTTCAAAAGCAGAATGAGCCAAATGGAAAAAGAGGCTGAAAAGCTCACTGAATTTAATAGTTCTCTCAAAATTAGAATGGAACAGATGGAGTCTAATGAGAAACCAAGAAATCACCAAACAAAACCAAAAGAACGAAAAAATGGAAGAGAATGTGAAATATCTCACGGAAAAAACAACTGACCTGGAAAATAGATCCAGGAGAGACAATTTAAAAATTATGGGACTACCTGAAACTCATGATCAAAAAAAGAGCCTAGACATCGTCTTACATGAAATTATCAAGGAAAACTGCCCTGACATTCTAGAACTAGAGGGCAAAATAAGTATTGAAAGAATCCATCGATCACCACCTGAAAGAGATCCAAAAAGAGAAACTCCTAGGAACACTGTGGCCAAATTCCAGAACTCCCAACTCAAGGAAAAAGTCTTGCAAGCAGCTAGAAAGAAACAATTCCAGTACTGTGGAAATACAATCAGGATAACCCAAGATCTAGCAGCTTCTACATTAAGGGATCGAAGGGCGTGGAATAGGATATTCCAGAAGTCAAAGGAACTAGGACTCAAACCAAGAATCACCTACCCAGCAAAACTGAGTATAATACTTCAAGGGAAAATATGGTCTTTCAATGAAACAGAGGACTTTCAATCATTCTTAATGAAAAAACCAGAGCTGAAAAGAAAATTTGACTTTCAAACACAAGAATGAGAAGAAGCATGAAAAAGGAAACAGCAAAGAGAAGTCTTAAGGGACTTACCAGAAGTGAACTGTTTATATTCATACAGGGAAAGATGATATTTCTAACTCTTAAAACTTTTCAGTATCTGGGTAGTTGGTGGGACCACACATACACATGTACACGCATGCACACACGTACACACATGCACACACATACAGAGATAGAGAGCACAGATTGAACTGAATAGGATGGGACCATACCTTAAAAGAAACTAAGGTAAATGGTGAGAGAGAAATGTAGGGGGAGGAAAGAGAGGGAAAGGGAAGGGGGTAACTATATGTCATTTAAGAGGCAGGTAGGAGTTTTTCTTAGCGGAGGGAAAAAGAGGAGAGCTGAGAGAAAAAAAAAAAACAAGAAGTTTACCCTCATCACATTTGACTAAACGAAGGAGTGAAATGCACACTCATTTTGGTATGAAAACCTATCTTACAGTATAAGAAAGTGGGGGAGAAGGAGATATTGCAAGGGAGGGGATGATGCAGGGGAGGGCAAAGGGAGGAGGGAGCAATTTGAAGTCAACACTTGGGGAGGATCAAGAGACGGAAGAGAAACAATGAGGGGCAGGTTAGGAGGGATGGTAATCCAGTTAGTCTTACACAACATGACTATCAGGGAGGTCATTTGCAAAACTACACAGATATGGCCTATACTGAATTGCCTGCCATCCCAAAGGGAATGGGTGGGGAGGGAGGGATGGGGAGAATTTGGAACTCAAAGTTTTAGGAACAACTGTTTAATATTGTTGTTGTAACTAGGAAAGAAGACATACAGTTAATGAGGAATAGAAAGTCATCTGGCCCTACAGGAGAAAAGAGAAGATGGAGACAAGAGAAGGGAGGGATGACAGAAGAGAGGGCAGATTGGAGATAGGGAAAATTAGATGCTTGGGGTAGTGGGTGGGGGGAGGGGATAAAAGGGGAGAAAATTTGGAACCCCAAAATTTGTGAAAATGAATGTAAAAAAATAAATAAATAAATAAAATTTAAAAAAAAAAGCTTGCTTTCCAACTGAAATCAGAGTAAAGCCATTCCTTTGGTCTCCTGTGTAAAAAACACAGACTTACATCCTCTTGTGCTAAACTTATCAATTCTTCTGACCCTTCTACACAATTAATTTAAAGCCTTAATTTCATCATTCTGTGTTGGTGAGACATAGGATGGATCAGCTAAAATGTTAATGTCCAAACCAATTCCCTGATTGGCAAATTCATAGAACCGATAAATTCTCAATTAAAATCTATATTCATTCTTTTTTTTTCTTTGTATGCTTCTACCTCAGACTGAAGTTTCCTAAAATTTTATGACTTTTTTTCCTTCTGTCACTGAAAAGAATACTCCTCAAAACTTCCTTTAAATCACCAGTTACGTTATCTTATTTTGTGCCCCTAGCTTGGCTAATAGAAGCTGGATACCTTTCCTTGCCTTTCCTGTTGTTCCATGGCCTTTGTGTTCAGCTACTGATTTATAACTCTGACTGCTCCCTAGAGAGTGGCTCCTTTATGAACCCTAAATTTCATAAAATAAAAATAAAGCTGGGAACATGCATTAGGAGCTGACTGAACTTTACATCATACATACATGTTTTCACATAGAAGTTAGTAGGTTTGGAGATAATCAATAAATAATTTTGTTTCATCTCTGATAATACCAATTTCTTCTTCTCCTTCTTCACAGCTGATAAGGAAGAACCTTTAAGACTTTCAGATGTGATCATCTCAATTACAAGTCTAATAAAACGGTTAGACTTAGACAAAGTAATTGGTAAGTAGGGAATTACAATGATAGAATTCTGAAATTCATTTACTGGTGAGAGTGGCAGAAAAAGACCTAGAAATTAAAATTTAAAAAAAAGGTATATTGCTTTGTAAACTAATAATGAAAAAAACAAACAGAAAGTAGTATCTTTTCCCTTGAATAATTTATTCCCTTCTAATTAATCAATATTTATGGTGGGGATAGTAGAAGATAAAGTGAAGTTCTTTTTATCAAAGAGCTTATGCAACTCACGAAAAAAAGTAGAGGACTAGAACTAGAGTCTAGATTCTAGGTTTGTCAGTTTCATAAAATCTTAAACAATAGATAATGCTGAGATCAGTTAGTTATTCCCTCCTGGATGTGTAAATCTCCTATCTGACATCTCTGTGTCTTTGTGCTTGAATGCTTTCTATGAGGGTGAATTCAATATTTCTTGAGGCAACCAATTCCACTTTCCAATAGCTCTGTTTTAGACCTAAATCAGAACTATATTGAGCTAAAATCTGGCAGCCCATAAACTGTACTGCTCCCTAAGGATACAGGATACCTAAATCCTGATCCATAAAACAGTCCTTCAAATACTTGGTGACAACCAAGGTGTTCCACCAAGTCCTCTTTTTATGACACTAATAGCCCTGATTCCTTCAAATGGACTTTATATGGCATGGTTTCAAATACCTTCTTAAAATATAGATCCTTGAGCTGAATTCTGACAAAGGCAGGGTAGAGTGAAACCTTTACTCTCATATCTGGACTTTCTACTTCCATTATAGTGGTTTAAGAACAGAAATACTACTAAACAGTTTTTTTTTTTTTTTTTTTTTTTTTTTCAGCATCAGAAATGTTTATTGCAATGTTAAAATAATTCAAGTTGTCAAGTTACATAAAATATGGCAGACCACAGTAATATTGGAGGACCCTTCACTTCCAGCTGTCTTTTCTTTAATTCAGTTCTCCTCCTTGGACCCTGGCCAGGGACTAGAGTAGATGAGAAGCAGCAGAGAGGACAGGAAGAGGAAGGGAAATGAGAGAAAAGGGAAATAGGACTGAGCATGACAAAAGCAGAATTTTGTGGAGAGTGAGGGGTGTGATAAAATATCCTCAAAAGCAGTAACAAGCTTAACATGAGGTGGGAGGAGGCTAAAGGACAGGGCTGTGTGGGGGGGGGGGGGGAGTAATATGGGGGGGATGCCCAATATTATTCCTTCCTAATTCCCTTTCTTTCCAAGTCAGAAGACCATGTGAACTGGATCTGTAAGACGTCTATAAAAGATGATAAAGTAGGGGTAGATAAGCTCTTTTCGGAACAAAACAAATAGGGTAGGCATGTCCACATTATCCACACAGGAGTCATACTCCTCTCCATTTGCTTTAAGGGGTGCAGTACAAAAGAATGGATGGCCAGTGGTCTTTTCTCCTACTAGCACTTTGGCCAGCACCATCATGTGTCCATTTGGAGGGGCCATCTTAGAAGATGTAACATAGGCATTTAGGGAGAAATATAATCCTTGGCCCAAGAGGCCTTGGGAACTCCTTATTTTAGGACATAGACCATGCTTTGCCAAAGACTCAAAGGTAGTGTAGCCTTGGTAGAAAAGTTGGTACTCCAGAGGGCTAGGGATTTGCAGGGTTTTTAGCCTCCTCTTCTCTCTGTGGGGGATAAAGGCAGAGAAGAGTTTGCTTAAGTGTATTATCTTCATTTTAGTCTACTTCTCTACTTCATTCTAATCTAGGCAATTAGAATCTAAAGGATGTCTGGTTTTAGGTCCCTTCAAACATTAGGATTTTGTGACCACGCCTTGTCTTTAGCCAGTGTTGTGTTTCATGTTTGATGATAAATTGATAAAATTATTTCTGTAGAACACCTACAGATATATGATCTAGGAAGTGGTAATAAGAAATACAAAATCAAATGTTATGAAAATCAAAGAAATTAAGAACATTCAGGAAGACAAAATTTAGAACCTCTCCAGGTGTAACCTTGATAAATTATGATTGAAATAATTGTTTAGGCAACAGTAACTCAGGAAGGCTGTCTACTAAGACAGGGAGGGATTGGAGCTATACTGACCCAGAAAGTCTCTTTGCCAATGAAGTCATGGACCTTGTAAAGTACTGAATTACATCTCTTTTAAAATCTCTTTAGAGATAAGCATAGATGATTTATTAAAGGACACAAAAGAAATCAGTTCAACTCCAGCATGGACAGATGTTTCACCGAAAACTAGGCCTTCCCCAAAGCCTCTTCAACAAAATAAAATATCTGGTAAGAGAGAGACTGTTAGTCGGTAAACATTTCTTAAGCAACCATACAAGCTAGGTACTATGTGAAGAGCTCAGAATATGAAAAAAGGCAAAAAGACAGTTCCTGCTCTGGAGAGGCATGCAGTTTTATGGCAGAAAAAAATCAGCAAATATGTACAAACAAGCTATATATTGGATAAATAGGAAATAATTAACAGAGGGAAGGTACTGGAATTAATAGGGAGTCAGAAAGGCTTCCAATAGAAGGCTAGGGAAGCCAGGAGGTGGTGATGGGAGGAAGAGCATAATAGACATGAAAGACAGCTAAAGGAAATACCCGTAGCCCAGAGATGGAGTGTCTTGTTCATGGAAAATTATGTCCATCTCTGGATCAAAGAGAACTGGAGGGGTGTAAATTGTAAGAATAGAATTGGGGAGAGGAGTGGGTTATGAAAGGCTTTAAATGCCCAACAGAGGATTTTGTTTTTGATTTTAGAGAGCCACTAGAGTTTATTGAAAGGGGGACAAGGAGCATGGTTAAACTTCTAGTCCCTGCATGGAGGCAAACCTAGCAGTAGGCTATGGCAATAGTCCGGATGTGAGATGATAAGGACTTGCACCAGGTTGGGGCAGTGTTAGAGGACAGAAGGGGTATATTTGAGAGAGGCTGCAAAGTAGGCTTGAGACTCATCAGCCTAGAGATGATAAATTTGTGGGAGTTAATGAGATCACCAAGTGAAGTAGTACATAGAGAAGAGGGCTCAGGAAAGAGCCCTGTGGAGCATTTATGGTTGGTTATCAGATGTGACCTGGTTGAGGTTCTAACAAAGGATACTGTGAAGGTGTGATTAGATGGGTAAGAGGAGAATGAGGAGAGTGTGGGTGCCCCAATAATCTGGAGAGAGGCAAGTGTCAAGGAGAAGAGGGTGATCAACAGTGCCAAAGGCTGCAAAGAGATCAGGAAGAATAAGGGCTGAAAAAAGGTCACTAGATTTGGAAATCATTGAGTGGATGAGATGGGAAGTTTAGGGGATTAAGAAGGGAGTGGGAGGTGAGAAAGTGGAGGCATCTACGTAGACAGCCTTGTCAAGGAGTTTAGCCACAAAAGGCAGAAGAGGTACAGCGTGATGGTTAGTAGGGATGGAAGGATCCAGGGAGGATTTTTTTTTTTTTTGAGAATGGGAGAGACATGAGCATGTTTGTAGGCAGTAGTGAAGGAGTCAGTAGATAGGAAGAGAATTATAATTGTCAAATTAGAAATTCAAATAAGATAAATAGATTTAGGAGTACAAAGTTTAGAACTTTTGTAGTTCTAACTTTGATAAATTGTGACTGAATTGTTTAGGCAAAAGCAGTTCATGAAGGCTCTCCAACAAAGCAAGGAAGTGTTACATATACTGGCCTAGTAGGTACTCCCACCAGTGACACATGGGCTTTTTAAAGCATTGAATTTTATCTCCTTTTATCTCTTTGGTAATATAGATTTACGAAAGGACAAAAAAGAGCGTTCAAAATTATCACAGATTGATGTGCCCCAACAGCCTCTTCCACCAAGAAAGACATTTGGTAAGAGAGAGTAATGGTCACTGCTTAGTGAGGAACCGCAGACTTGACAGCAGATTGGGGAGGGTTTGTGGGACAGAGCAGTTGAACGAGGACTGAGGGAGTGTGACTTTAGAGGCTAAAGTCTGGTGTGAGAATGATCTCTAAATCTTCCTACATTTCCCTTCCCCAGTCTGTCCATTATAATTTCAAAGAAACATCTTCAAAATTCCTTCCCTTCCAGCCTCTCCTCCTTCCCACTCTTTCCATCCTAGAGGCTAATTCTCTTTGTTTCCTTGGTCAGATATTCTTCTATCTGCCCCAGGTCTAGCACCAGGGATTTGTTACCAATGTTTCCTCATAGGTTCCTTCCCAACTGCCCGTACATATGCTCAGATATCCTCAATAGCAGAACAACAAAATGAGACCCTTCCCTCAGTCTGGCTAAAGCGCTTGCCTCTCCTCTCCTACCCAGTTTTATATTATTTTGGCAGGTCTATGAGCAATGGATTAGAGGAAAGACAGACTGGAAGAAGGGACGTTAATTAGAAGGATAAACTAGGAAGGATATGGTTGGGGCTTGAACAAGAATTTTGGTCATGTAAGTGGAGAGAAGGGCCAGCTAGGTAGCAGAGCAGATAGAGCGCCAGGTCTGGTATCCTGAGTTCAAATGTGACCTCAGACACTTACTAGCTCTGTGACCCTGGACAAGTCATTTAACCCAGTTTGCCTCAGTTTCCTCATCTCTAAAATGAGCTGGAGAAGGAAATCACAAACCACTCCAGTATCTTTGCCAAGAAAATTGCAAATGGGGTCACAAAGACATGACTGAAATGATTGAACAAGTGGAAAGAAGATGATGCAAGAGATGATATGGAGGTAGAACGGACAAGATTCGGCAGCTGATACAGGGGTAGGGAGTTAGGGTGAGTTAGGTATTGAGAACAGTTCCCAGATTGAGAACTTGGATCACTGGAAGGATGGTGGTGTTCTCAGTGGAAATATTCAAAGGAGTGGAGGGTCAGTTTTAGCAGGGAAGAGAAGGATTTCCATCTTAGACTGAGTCTGAGATGCCAACGGGCTGTCCAGGTAGAGGTGTCCAGCAGGCAGTGATGATATGAGACTAGACCTCAGAAGAGAGAATTTGTCTCAATATACTGATTTGGAAAGTCCTCTGATAGAGGAGATAATATTTGTAAGCACTGTGCTTGGCACCTAGTAGGCACTATGTAAATAAGATGATTTTGTGTGTGCATGTGTATGAGAGAGAGAGGGAAAGAGAGAGAGAGAGAATTTTCAGGTTGGTTCTTTCATTTTCTGCCTGTCACTCCAACTTCTGTGCTGTTTAGTAATGACTCCTTGTAAAATTTGAAAAACAGGCAGACTTGGACATCAAGACTTCCTTAGTGAAGTGATAATTACCACCACTTAAAAGTGGGATATCCATTTAGCTAATTTATTCACTACAATAGAATGACTTCAAAGAGAATAGGAAGAGTGGAAGAAAGTGAGAGATGAGTGCATTAAAAAGATATTACAGGCTAAGAAAAGGAAAACATTCTGGATCAGAGGTAAAACAGAGCTTTTGAGTAAAGGTCAGGATTAATGAAGCTTTTACAAAGTTATTGATAATACAAATGAAATTCTTGGGTCAAAGACTCAAGTCATAAAGGGGCCTGCTCTGGTCCTTTTAGGGGGACTTTCTCACTCCCCTTGCCTCCTTTGCCCCAGCCAAAAACTTGGGAAGATTCCTACATGGTATAAAGATCCAGATCCCTTCTTACAGCATGTTATGTTCACAGTATTACTGAACCAAGGAACTCACAGTAAAGATCCCCAGTCACTGGCTGTCTTACTGTTCCAAATGGGAACATTCCTCTGGCTGAGGCCCTGCAGAAGACTCATTCATCCTCACTAGCCATCAACCCCTATCTTTCCTCCCTCCTTGAGGTCATCTACAATCAGTACCTCCATGTCCTTTCCTCTCACTCTCTTCTCTACAGTCTGGCTTCTGATGTTTTTATTCAACCAACATTTTCTCTACAAAGTTATTGGTAATCTCTGAATTGCCATCTCTAATGACCTTCTTTCTGTCCTCATCCTTTTGGACCTCTCTGCAGTTTCTCATCATCCTCTTCTCTCTAGTTTTTTGTGATCCTGCTTTCTCCTGGTTCTCCTTTACTTATCTGACCTCTTCTTGGCCTTCTTTCCTGGATCTTCTTCCAGGTAGTGCTCACTAGCTGTGGGTGTCCCCTAATTCTCTGCCTGGTTCCTCTTTTTTTTCTCTACTGTTTTGCCTGGTGATGTCACCAGTTTATTCATTTATCATCTCTATGTAGATGATTCTCAAACCTACTTATCTAGCCCTAACTTCTATCCTGACCTTTAATCTCACTTCTCTAACTGCCTATTGAATATCTTGAACTGGATATACCACAGACATCTTAAACCAAGAGTATGCTGGTATATGTTTAACAACTGGCTCGGTGGGGGATAAATATACATATATCCCACTTTTAAGTTTAATTTGCATCAGTTATATGTTCTCTACAACTGTCTTAAATCTAGGTAATCAACAAAACAATAAATCTAGTCTTGAAAGTTATTCCCAAGGTGTAAGCAGTCACACCGAAAACTGAACATCAGTGCTTGTGAGCTGGTTTGAGATTATTCTAGACTATTCCTGTCTTAAGCTCACCATGTTCAAAATGGAGCTCATGTTTTCCCCCCAACATCATCCTTTCTTGCTGTGGTTGAGGGTACCACTGTTCTCCCAGTCATCTAAGGCTCAAAGCCTGGATACAAGTCTTGATTCCTCACTCTTCCCTTCTGCTCCCCCCACTTCCCATTAGTCAAATCTTGTCAATTCATAACGTCTCTCTAGATAACTTTATTTAACTTATAAATTTAGACTGATTTACTTATGAGCCCAGACAAGGCTGTCTTTAACAGTTTCTAAGGCATAAATACTCAGATGCTGTAATTCTTCCAACCAACTCCTGAAAGAGGAAGGGATAATAATTGTTGACATGATAGTATTATTAGCTAGCGTTTACATGGCGTTCAAAGGCTTGCAGGGCACTTCAAATGTCATTTCATTTGATCCTTGAAACAACACTGTGATAGAGATTGATTATCCCCATTTTACAGATGGGGAAACTGAAGCTGAAAGAAATTAAGTGACGTGTCTAAGGTCAAACATCTGGCAAATGTCTAAGGCAGGATTTGAATTCAGGTCCTCCTGACTCCAGTACAGCTTCATGACATTAACGCAGCACTCACTTGCACTATCCTCTCCCAATAGTTGTGAGGGGCAGGTGTTAGAGGGCTGGCTATCCTCCTCATTTGTGACTGGCCCTGGAGTAATTTTGATGAGGTTCCATGAGGTCACAGGAAAGGAGGTTTAGAGAGCAAAGGCTCCACAGGCAGAGGGGTAAGCAAAGACAGGAAGTTCATGCAGCCATGGGGATGAGGCAATGAGGACAGACGTTGAAGAAAGCAGAAACTACAGCTCAGCAGTGTGGAGAACGTTCTGGGTCAAAGAAGAGAGGCCAGGAGACCTCACTTTCTTCCTTTACTTATCAATGCAGTTACATTGGAAGATGGAAGGCGTGTCCCAGCACCATACAGTCTTTTTGGCCCAGCAAAAAAGATCTCTTCATCTCCATTTCATAAGAAAGGTAAATATGATCTATCCAAGCTGCTATGGACACACACTACAATCGAAGAATCATCCTTGATGTTTTCAACGATTGATTCATATGAATTTGTCTGAAGCATTTGAGTATACACTGTAATCCTTAGGGGATTCTTAAAATAATGTAGTCTTCTTATAAGCCGCAGGAACTCTGTGGGGTTCAAAAGTAAAGGGGAGTGGTTTCACAGAGTCCTGGATTTTCCTGAGCTTGGGTAATAAGAAGGAGGTCCATTATACTCATGTGGAATTCCCCATTGTCTGTGACCTTGCATCCTCTTAGCCCTGGCAGGCTCCCCTGACTGGAAGGTGCACAGCCTGCTTATGTTCTCTGATTAGCCCCAGTTCTCTCCCAACCAACGAGCCCAAGGCTAGATCCTGGCCCAGCTAGTTACTGTCTTTGCACAGGCAGGCAGACCAAATGATGGTAACAAGCAGCTACTCCCTTGCCAGTACTTCTTTTTTCTCCTCCTGCTCAATACTCCCTTTAGATAAAACTAATTAGCCTGTGTGGGTCATAACAAAGCCAAACGTCTCATTTCACCTATTTTTTGCATCTGAAGCTACAGAGCAAGTTTTTCCAGTGGAAAAACAGCAGGCTTCCTCCTTGAAGAATTTTGGTATAAAGATGCAAGCGAAAATGGCTCCACCAGACAAAAAGAACTACCTCAGGATCAAGCATTTTCCTCCATTAAGTAAATTCTTTGCAGGTAAATTAGGAATACAATAATTTAATGCCTGCTGAGATATTGTGAAAAGGGATTTAATTAAGGACAAACCATGTGAGTAACCTTAAATGTCATGTCCTCATTTCTGTGAGTGACACGAGTACAGGAGAACGTAAATACAGCGTCTGACTTGGGTCTATCTGACTCACATATATGCCTTTGGAATGGCCACCCCAGCTGGGATATTCCAGGGAGTCTTTTTTTTTTTTACCTTTATGTTATCTGCTTCTGCTAAGGACCCGTCAGCACACTTTCTCTCTGCACGCTCAGCCCAATCTCTGAGTGCTCCTCTGTTTTCTCAAAAACTACTGTAGTCCTGGTCCCGAGATTGATCTCATTTGCAATGTCACCTCACCCTCTCTTATCTATAAGTCTGATTTTTCCTCTGAAAGGCACAGGGTATAGATATTCAGAGTCACTTTTAAAACTCTTTACCTTTGCCTTCCCATATCCACTAAAAAATGTACAAAGAAACCCTTTCATTCCCTTTCTGTTTCCCACTGGGTAAGCTGTAAAAACTTAGAAAAGATATAAAGATCTATGTAGTGGCTTCAGAGATAGGAGAGTATGGGGACTTTGGTCGGTCTTGGATCCATTTTCTTCCATGAAGAAACAGGAGAGGAGGTTGGAAACAGACAAACGGACCCTTGGGGCTAAAGGAGGGGAGGGGGAGAGTCAAAGGAAGATGACTTGGAGGGTGGAGGGGGAGATGACTTCCGATGGCAGGAGACTCTGAAGAACAAAACCCATAGGCTTGTGTGCCTCTTTCTCTCTTTATGGTCCCTTTTGGTTTTAAATACTATCATCCTATCTGAAGGACTACTCCAGTTCTCGTTGACTGGCTGCTACTGCAGCCCTTTGGTATTTCTTCCTCGTCTCCATTCTCTTCTTTCCCAACAACTGAAACCCTCTCTCATGACAGGGAGCTAGGGAAGTCACTGAAGAGCTTCTCTCCTATTGCATTAAGATACTTGTTTTTGGCATCTCAGATAGGCCTCTGAATACATTCTCCAAAGGAGACATTGTGATACTGAGTGTGCTCTATGGTAATAATAGTATTATTTACCATCTTCATCATGGGCTAAATAGGTATTGTGAGTTGCTATGGTAAGCTAACCTTGGTGTATACCACAATTGAATAACTGGAGACTTGGACAGATTCTGTGTTGTAGATTTTAATATCCTGAGAAGTTTGTCTCCTAACATAAAAGCTCTGCCTAGTCATTCAGCAAAATGTACTCTACATTTCAGTTTGGACCTTTATTATTTATTCAGATTAACATTGTTCAGTTGCTTTTCTTCTGTGTCCAACTCTTCATTATCCCATTTGAGGTTTTCTTGGCAAAGATACTAGAGTGGTTTGCCATTTCCTTCTCCAGCTCATTTAAGGATGAGGAAACTGAGGCAAACAGGGTTAAGTGATTTGCCCAGGATCACACAACTAGTTAAATGCCTGAACCCAAATTTGAACTCAGGAAGATGAATGTTAAAAATTGTTTTTACATGTAATTGGGGGAAGGGGAATATTTAAAAAAAAAAAAAAGAAAAAAATACTGCTATATGGCTCAAAATGGTTATAGCACTCTTTTGAAATGCCCTGCAAGCATTTTTTAACCTGGTATCACTGCATTTCTAAGGGATTATACAACCTATTTCATCCCCATTATCAGCCCTTAGAATGCTCAGTTATCTTAATTTGAATGTCTTGATTTAAATGTGCGCACTATTCAGGGCTGGGATTTTCTAATTGCTTAGTTTATTTAATAAACACTCAGTGGCTACAACGTACACAGCATCGTCTCCATCACGTCGATATATCTTGGCTTTGTTCTCCCTCTCCCTCTCTTTCTCCTCTCCAAAGGAAGGTAAAATTTGATGGCCGGAAGCTGCCCCGTTGGGGTCCACCAGATAGATTCCTTTCCTTCCTCTTTTCTCAAAGACCAAACCTTACAATTCATTTTACTCTGGAGCTTATAGATTAGACCACAATAGATTCCTGTCCAGACACCATTTAATGGCTTTATTCTGGGCCCTCCTGGCAGAGTGAATGTCAATAGTAACTACTGGGTCTTCCCTTGCTGGTTTGATTATTATTTTTAATTAAAGGGGCCATCCCCTTGATTCACTTCTTAAAGAGGCCTATTCACTGAATGGGTGTCACCTCCCTCCAAGTAAGGACATGAAAAGGCCTTAGACTAAAAGGGCCAGGGTCTCCCATTGCATCCTGGGCCATATCTAGTCATCCTGATCATCATCAGGCTGCTGGACTTAGATGGCTCTGGAGGAGAAACTGAGGCCGGTGACCTTGTACAGCCCTCCCTCACTCGAAGTCAACTGCAAGTCATGACATCACTTCCCTGATGTCACGGTTCTCTGAAAATAAAGCACAACATAATTTTTCAATACCATCAACAGAATTCCTTAGAGATGTGGGAGTAAAAAGGGCTATTAACTGCAAAGGAATTAAAGTCTTATTTGAGCATTCTTCCCCATTATTGATTTAATTTCTTTCTCTTTTAATGTGATGATATTATGCTTACTTTTAATAAGCAGAAAAGGAAAGTAAATCATTATACAAGTTACAGAGTCAGCAAGAGAGACCTTTTCCTCCTGGGACCAGTCCCTTCAACAGAAAAAAGGAGATATACCCAGGTAATTACATGTAATTTATGGTATTAACAAGACTACTTCATGTAGTTGGTAAATACGCTAATGAAGTATTTGAACTGTGAAAGACCAAGGCATGTAATTTGAAACATTTTAATATCGGAATCAACTTACTTTCACCAGGTTGTACATTTTTTCCATTACCTTTATGATACTTTTCATCGAATCATTTAGTTTTGGCAGAATTAGTTTTAGTAAAACTTTATCAGTAGTACAAAATATCAACTAAGTTGAAAATTTAAACCTTAAAAACTAAACGACTTTATTGGCATTTTGTTAGATTTGAAAACAAATACATTTCTTTATTGTAGTGAAATAGCTGTACTTATAAAAGACACTAATTCCTAACCTTTAGGGAGTTGCCGCATTCTGTACCTGTTCATTGGAAATGTGACATTCTCCAGAGTCCTACAGCAGTGCCTCAGGATAGCACGGCAGCCCTGGGTTCTCAAGGCTACGTCCGTTATGTGTTTTAGCTCCCTGGGGTTAAAGCAAAACAAAATAAAGAGGGATCCTCTCCAGGGATAAAAAAGGGCACAGAGGGAAAAGAATTAAGCATAACTTAAAGGAAGAAAAGAAAGTAGGAGAGCAGAACAGGGAGGAGACTGCTGGAGTAACCCAGCATGAGAGGAAGAAAGCCTGGAACAGGGTGGTATTCATGACATAGGGACATTTCAGAGGAATAAATGACAGTACTTGGTGCAGATTATATATGTCATAAACAAGAAACAAGGTTTCTGGATGGAGATCCTGGGAGAACTGTGGTACCACCAAAAGAAATGGGCACTTTGGAAGAAGAGCCAACCAGCCAATTAATCAATGAACATTTATTTATGAAATATTTACTTACCATGTGCTAGACACCAGCAGCACCACCATAAAAGGAGACAAGCTTTGCCCTCAAGAAACTTAGATCCTACTATGGGGATACAACATGGTCACAGAGAAATAAAGAGAGGCAGTTAGGGCCCAGTCAGGTTCAGTGTGGAAATGACTGATTCACTTTGGGACAAATTAAGTTTGAAATTATAGTAAGACACCCAATTAGTCACAAAATGCAGAATTTACTAATAAAAATGGTAGTACAAATGAGTTTATGGCAAGCAGATTTGATAGTCACGTGCACAGAGGGAAACCCAGAGAACAGATGAGGGGGAAGCAGATATAAACAGGAAGAAGCAGAGAGGGAGAGAACAGAGGCATTGGGAAGATTATGAGAAATTCAGGGTTCTGGAAGCCAAGCCAAAAGAATCTTTAATGTACTGGGAGGTCAACATGTCAAATGTCAAATGCCCTGGAAAGGTCAAGGTGGATAAAGAATTTAAAAGGTATTTAGATTTGGAAACATGCCCAGGATCAGTCTGGAGAGCTCAGCTTTGGATAGAGGAAATCAGACTCTGTAGAGTTAAGGGAATGGATGGATGGAAATGAGAGTAGCTGTAGTCACCTTCGAGAACAGCAGTGAAAAAAATGAAATTATATCTGAGCAAGACAGAATATCACAGGATCAAAAGGATGGATGTTCACACACAGGCACAATTAATGCTTAAGTTCATAAGGGAGGGAGGCAGCATGATGGAGTGGGAATGGTTTGCGAGAGTCTGGATTTTAGATGTTATGCTAAGTGGTTATGGCACTTCTGGGCCCTTGGGTGCAGGCTTCTGATTTAAGTCTGAGTTTGACAGAACAAACCCTTCTTTAAGATTTGTTCTGTGAAGTTTGGATTCGGTAAAAGAGCCACATCTGAGGCCTTTGAGGGCCACGTGGCCTCAAGGCCGTAGGTTCCCCACTCCTGAATTAGGTGATCTATAAGCATCATCTCAGTTCTGATTGTTTGATTCTGCTATATTCTTATTTAATATATTTTTACATAAGAATAATTTAGCTATACATCTGGAGCTGAAGGTGCATCTGATCTTTTTTCTCCTCATTTTACAAATGAGGAAACTGAGGCCCAGAGAAGGGAACTAGTTCACTAGTTCACAGACAGTAAGCTTCAGAGGCAGGATTTGAACCCAGGCCCTCTGTCTCCAGAGACAAGGCTCTTTCCATCATACCTCACTGCATACTAATCAAAGCATGATAATACTGATGGCTCACATTTGTATAGTATTTTAAGGTTTGTAAAATATTTTATAGATGTCTTATTTTATATTCATAACGACTCTGAGAAGTGCTATTATAGCCCCAATTTACTGAAGAGGAAACTGAGGCAAAGAGAGATTGAATACTTCTCAGGGTTATCCAGCTAGTAAATGTCTGGGATAGAATTAATTCAGGTCTTCCTGACTCCAGGTCTAGGACTCTGTCCACTGAAGGACCACTTAGCTGGCCCTATGACCCAGTATCAAAGCTTAGAATGACTTTTTTAGTTTACATTTCTGAGATGTTAAAATTACACTGTTACAGAAGAAATGAAAAATGTTCCTTTTGTAGGGTTTATGTGTGTTGTCAATGCTTGGACCATTTCGCCAGTGCCCAAAATACAGGTAAGTAGATACCAATAACTTGTAAAAATACCTCACTTGACTTTTGCAAAGTTTAAGTTTAGCAATAAGAGTAGCCAGGAAGGCATCAGCAGGTAGTAGAATAAAGAAGATCTGTAGAAATTCTGCTTGACCTTGTACTTGTTCAGTTCTAAATGTCAGATAGCCCCTCTTTAGCAGTTTCGTGATTATCTACAAGAACAAATTCCATCCAGCAGCCTTCATGTTTGACAAGAATGTTTGAATTTAGATGTTTCCAAAGAAAGGATATGTTGAGAGTGTTAAGTTTACTTAAGAAGACTGCAAAATCCCAAAAAAACATTGTCCAATTTGCCCAAGCAATAACATACATTTAAATGCTTGTAAATACAATTAGTTCTGGGATTTGAACTTCCAAAAACCTACCTACATGTTGCTTTATTTTCAGGATCACAGTTCGCCACCAGGAAAAATGTTCATGCCACAAAAGCCAAGACATACCACAGTTAAGAAAACATTCAAATGATCTAATTCTATTTAGCTTATCACCAAATTTGCTGTATTCTGATGAAGTATAAACTATTAAACAAAATCTGTTAAATGTGATTGTGAAACAAGATCTGTGGCAAACAGGAATAAAACAGGAAAATGTACATGAAGTGAGGAAAGCGACACAAGAGAACATCCACAAACAATGGTGATGGCAACGTAAATATTGTGCTCAGCACTGGAAGATCATGCACACACGGTACCTGCTGGCTGCTGGCTGACCACAAGGTACTTCAGATGCTCATCATCTGCCTAATCCTGCACACAGCTGAAACTGGTCAAGGGTCCACCAATGTTTGATCATACATCTATCATGAACCCCACATGCACACTGTGCGCTCATCACTTGCATGTTCTCTGCTGCTCAGGGAATCACCAGGAGTTCCTCCCTTTTATATTACACGTTGACCATTTCAACTTCTGCTGACAGGTACCCCAGGGCAGCCCTGCAACCAGTAGGACCTGGGCCCATCCTCTGACTCACTGTCTACATCCATTTGCAGCCAAACTCAGCTGGCTGGGACAGAAGACCTATTTGCAGCAAGGCACCCAGTCTGGCCCACCTGCTGAAGCACCTGACCCCACCATAACTTATTTGAGGATAGGACCCTGTACTACTATTTAAATAAGCTCAGGACCCATCCCCTCCATTTAAATGAAGCACAAGGCCAGCCACCATTATTTATACAGTCCCAGGTCCTTCCCAACTCCACCCTACACAATGCCCATGATGGAGAATCACAGAACACCGTCCATCCATTGAAGCTGATCCAGCTGCCTCCCCACAAGATGACCTGGCACATGAGGTGAGGAAGCTATATTTAAGAAATGATTTAGCATTTGCCAAGATAAACTTGCAATGCTAATTCATGTCAGAAACATAAGTAACAATAAAATATATAATCCAAAAAGTTGAAAATATGTATCAATTGATACAGGAAAAAGCCTTTGATAAAATTCAACATTTATTTATGGTAAAAACTCTAAAAAGAACAACAGAGGTAGTTTTCTTCAATTATCTACCCTAACTCCAGAATTAACACAATAACACACTGGAAAAACTTTAGAAACATTTCCTATAAAAACAGTACAAAGCAAGAATTCTTCAACTTTAATATTTTTATTTGATTTGCTACTAAAAATTCTAGTAAACATAGTAAGAGAATAATATTAGAGGGATTAATATGGGAAATAAAGGGCCAAAATGTCATTGTTTGCAGAACACTGGATAATCTAGAAAGTTCAATTATCTAAATCTGAAAATCAAGAGAGTTGAATGTAATATTAACCCATAAAATTATCTACATTTTTATTAATAGATAAAAATAATCCAAATGAAATAACAGAAACTATGAAGTATTTGGGAATTAACTTACATTGGAATGTATAGGACCTATATGAGGACATCTATAAAATCACATTAACCAAAACAAAGGAGGATCTAAATGATGAAGAAACATTCCATGTTCATAGGGCAGATGAATATAGTAAAAAAAAAAAAAGACTTATGTTCCAAATTAATTTATATTTTAATGAAAATTTAAAAACTAAGATTCAAGAATTAAAACAAAATTCTAAAACTTATCTAGAAAAATGAGACAATACATCATTTTGTGAGGTGCAATTTATCTCCTGTGACATATTCTAAAGCTTCAAGACCACTTGTACTAGGGGGAAAAGAGAAGCATACCTGATGAACAGATACAACAGACATTCAACCAAATGCGTAAAAAGATTAGTGTTTGATAAACCTAGAAATTAAAAACTGGGCAAAGAACTTAATATTTAACAAACATAACTGGGGGAAAACTGGATGGTCTAACAACTAGAAAGGGTTTTATAGTGACAAGTTACACCACACACTCCACTGGTAGTAGTGAGGAATACCCGAACCATTTAAACCCCCATCAGATTTCTGAGGCCTTCATCAGGGCTTTGTGGGCCATGTTACATAAAACATATGCCATGATGTATGTGCTGAGTGGGATGCACTCCAGGAAAGCAGGACAGCTGCTAGTCTTAGAACTGGAAAGAAAGTTAGACGTCGTCTCCAATCCGACTCCAGGAATGCCTTCTGTAACATTCCTGGACAGACGGGCTCATGACATCCATTTGCCTTTTGTTTTGTCTTCGTTATCTTCAAAGTTTTCTCCCTATTTCCTCTCTTCCTCAACCCACTCCATCTGTAAACCTTGCAAAGGCTTATTAGGGTTGTCCCAGTGCATGAGGGGTCACTCCTCCTTTTTGGGAGTGGGTATGTCCCAGCTTTAAGTGCTACCTCCTTTTTTTCCTAATCCTACACAACGCTTATGAAGAAACAAGTCAGGAACTCATTATTCTATAGTACCCTAACACCAATATTTCCAGAACATTAGTCTGCATTTACCTCCCACTTCTGTGTTCAACCTGTCAAAAATTTTGGGGTGGAGGAGAGAGAGAGGAACATATAATACAAAGAGAACAAACTTAATTAGGGTATTTTAGGCATTTTTATTCAATAAATAACTTCAATAGCACTGTAAAAAGTGAACAACTGTTAAAACAAAAAGGCACTTAAAACAAGAATGTGACTAGGAGGGAACAAGATGGGCAATCCAAATGGCCAGAGGCAAATGTACAATGCTCTGTTATGGCACTTGTTGCAAATGAGAGAGGAGAGCAACAGTCGTCCTGTGCACCACAGTAAAACCTCCTGTGTTTGCTGAAAAGGCAGAATTTACAGCTCAGGTGGCAAAAGAAAAGTGTCAATACAAAATTTTACAAAAAATGGTAATCAAATACATTAAAAGATTAGAAATGGTGACCAAAAGCACCAGGCTTTCAACAAAATAAAATAAAATAAAAGCATTTTAAACTAAAAAATCCCAGTCAGCAGACACCACATGAATTAAGGCCTTTATGTAAATAATATTTTTCAAGAACTGCTTTGCAGGATAGTTTGCAGTATTATAGGTCCCAGCTTGAATTTACAAATAAAGGTGTAAAAGTTACTAGGCACAAGTAACTTTCAAAAAATTTTTTTAAAACATATTTAAATATTTCAGTTCCAAATTCTATCCTCCCTCCTCCCACCCCTCCCTTAGATGGTAAGCAATTAGATATAGGTTATACATGTGCAACTGTGTAAAACACTTCCAGAGCAGTCATTTTGTGTAAGAAAATTTCAATAAGGAAAGAAACTGAAAAATAGCATGCTTCAGTCTGTACTCAAACAATATCACTTCTTTCTCTGGAAACTGATAGTATGTATGCTTCATCATGAGTCCTTTGGGATTGTCTTGGATCATTGTATTGCTGAGAACAGCTAAGTCATTTACAGTTCTTCATCGAACAATATTGCTGTTACTGTGTATAAACCAGTAACTTGAAAACAGCATGTAGATTGTTTTTTAAAGCTATTTTTCTCCTTAATACTTTCAATTCATTCTACACTTTTTTTAGTCTTCCTGTAGACAGTAGGAAAATACTAATCAAATATTTTAAAAACTTTTTGTGTATTTAATTCTCAACTTGCTTAAGTTACAGCAATGTAATCAATCAGAGGTGCCTATCTTAATAAGATAAGTTTAAAAGCAGTATTTCTAACTATGCTAATAGCTAAGCAATTACTTTGGATTCAATGTATTTGCAAACTCAAGCCCTGATATTTTTGTAAAGCTAAAATTCCCTTTAATACTTAATGGATAGACCTCATCATGCTGATTACTTTAACCATTTCCCTCTCAAAGTATTCTTCGCAGTATCTTACATTTCCTAAAGACACAGGTATCAATAGCTTAGGAGGGGAAAGGTCAGAAAGGCACAATATGACCTCAGCTGACTAGGATCAAGATCCCATCTCAAGTTTTCTGTCAGTCCCTGGCACTGATTATAACTGTATTTGCAAAAAATTATACATACTGTACATTTTCAAAAACTGCATAGGAAACACATACATGTAATGAGTTAGTAAAAACCACTGCAGTATTGCCCTAAAGCTATCTTATTTTGACTATAAAAACTGCCCCTGCACACAATGTTGCGGACTTGCACAAGCATGTTCATTTGCCCTCATACTTAGGGTTGACCACAGTCGTCACTGCACTCTTGTAAATTGGATTTTCACCCTAAAAAGGAAGGGGTAAAAATTAATTAGTCATATTGCAGAGTTAAGGTATTTGACAAAACACCACATAAAAACTACTGTAATATAAGTAAGTTACTACATCTATTTTACCTTTTGAGTTTTTCTTTAATCAGGAATAAGTAGTAATAAAAGATCAAAACAGACCCAAAACTTTTCTCTTTTGGCTGAATAAAAATGTACTCAATCTATACAATGGAACTGACAAATGTGAAGAATTCAAAGAAACTTGTTGGTAAGAGGCACAAACTGATGCAGAAAGAAGAAAACAGCAGAGCCAAGGGAACAATACGTAAGGATCACAAAAATATAAAGGAGAACACTAAAGGATATCAGAATCCATATGAACATAATGACAGTTTTTGACTCCAGAGGGCTGGTGATCACTTGCTTCCTCCCAGTAAAGAGGGAGACAACAGACATAGAATGGTGCATTCTATGTCACCCATCTTTGACTTTGCCTTAACTGTCCCTTTGTTTCAAGGGAGAGTTCCACTGGTGATGGTGCTTGGGGGGAGAGCTGTTAATCAAAAGGGACAGTGATATTTTAAAAAAAATCATCAACTAAAAAAATTTACAGGCATTTCAAACATACTAGTGCTTTATCAAACACATTCAGACTTCGTTTACTCTTTCCTAAGAGGTGTATACTTAGGTGTTTCTTTTATCCTGAGCAAGGAATGTACCTTCTACCTGTATTTCTTCAGTGGCCACTTTTATGCATGACTTAAAGAAAGCATGACTCTTCTTCGGTTGAGCTGACCATGTCACTGCTTACTCTGTTACTGGACATGGAATCCTACTCATAGCAAACAATCAATCAACGTTTTTTGAGTGAATGAATGGAAAGACATCTAAAGTATTACTGGTTCATCTATCTCTACAGTAAGAACTCTCATTTGGGGGGACAGAGTTCCCCAGTATGTTTATAGAGTACACTTACCATAAAAATCATATAGACTGTTTCAATAAATAATGTTATTAAATAATGTTATTGAATTATGAAAGATGAGTAAAATGATAATTACACCATTCTTCATAAACTCATTTAGGTGTTTCATTTTTAGTATGGCAAGAATATATTACTTAATATCCTGGTAAGACATCTAAAACCACATATATAGTACTGTCTGAAAGCCTACATAGTAATCCACCTATATGAGTTATCAAGTTGATTCCAAGTTGTGTAGCTAAGAAATTATGCAAGAACTTCCAGTAGGCACTAGCAGCTGCATTTTATAAAGGAAAATACTTTTCTTTCATCCCATTTAAACAGTAGCTACAATTATATTTGTGCACAGGTTTGTGCTTCTCTTTGGGGAAATAGTATAAGAAATGTGGTACAGCAACTCTATATCATAGAGTTATCTGGGGACACATCTTGAAACATTATTCTAGTGCTGTAGAATGTACTCCACAGAAGCTATAGATGTCATTAGAAAAATCTGTAGATAGCTGCAGAAAATGTTATTTTTATCACTTCAGTGAAGTATTTATGCAAGTTTTTTGTTGACATATATCTACAAGATGACATGTATTATATGACTACATGGGGAATTGAGAATTTACAAGATTAGATGCACAACAAAATGATATATGAAGGAGATAGTACTAATACACACACACCCTATCTTAAAAAAAAAATCTGTAGTGGACTATGAAATAAACCACAGTAACTCAAATGACTTATCCTGATGCAGATACTGTCAAGTTGGGCAGGAATTTACATAGTGGAAGTTAGGAAACCACAGCAGTACTGTTGATTTTACCACAGATTTTACCAAACTATTTTGGGCAAGTCATTTAAACTTATTCTACCTCCATTCTTCCTCTTGTAAATAAGGAGAGAAGTTGTCTTTTCTTACAGAGATGTTGTAAAAATAAGCATAATATCCCACTTATTATGATTCATTTTTAAAAAATAAGGTTCAAAGGTTGGTCCCAAATAAGAGATTTGGACCCCCTTCCCATTCCTTTGCAAAGGTATAGGGTCCATGAGCATGGAATGTTGAATATGCTGTCAGATCTTTTCCAATGTACAGACTGGATTTACTGATTTCCTCCCCCACTTCCTTTTTATTGGTTGTTTTTTATTTTTAAAATTTTTTGCTATAAGAGATGGCAAAGGTGAGAGATACAAGGAATATTTAAATAATAAAGAACCAAAAATATTTTAAAAACCCCTTTTAATAAGAAAAAAGAAAAATATAGTTTAGTGGTATCAACACGCTAGCTTCAGGCCACAGAACAAAAGAATTGATTTTGTATGTACTTCTAGCCCACTGATGATAATTTTATTGTTGGTAATTATATTATGCACTTATATAGAAGGAAAGAAAGGGAGTTTGTATTTATGAGTTTTTCATATATTGGTTTGACATAATTTTCTCAAAAAGACCGAAATCATGTTTGGATAATACTGACGGACTCAAATGGAACAGTTTAATGGAAGACCTTACCTTACGAGAAAAATTCATTGCGTAGTCAAAACATTTCACTGAGTAATTTTAAGGTAAAACCAAATGAGCAAAAAAAACCCCTAACATGCAAAGTTAGCAGGTCAAATTAAGCTGAGAGCACATGCCTGTCCAAATGAAACCATTAGGCCTGGTTTTAATTAAAAGGAAAATAAAAATAACCCACACTAGTTTCTGTTAGGAAAGGGAGAAGGAGAGAAATGGGGAGTGAGGCATTAACATCACAAAAATTAAACTAACCATTCTGGCAATGCACTACAATAAAGAGTCCTCTTTTGAATGAAATGAGTGGCCTTTTCTTTGAACGGGTAAGTGAAGGGCAGTTGCATCAGTCATTTGGGTGGATTTACACTGTTTTCCGACCTAAAAGTCTTCTCGGGGTAAATGGATTTACTGGACCTCTCAACTCCACCCAAGCCCTAGAAGTCTGTGTCTTGGTCAACGCTGAATCTTCATATTACAAAGTTCTCCTGAAGCTTCGCAATTCCCTCAAAACAATAAATACTTCCTTGGCAGTCTGGTTCCATATTTACAAAATGTTTCACAATATTTTCTCTTAACTTGTTTGATGTTCCCTACTAGTTTCTACTGTTGCTCTTATTTATGCTGAGAAATGACATCCAGGAATATCCTGTTATGGTAACTTGCTAAAATTTCATTCATGAATCAAGAAAACCAAAGAGCTCTTAAATTCTATAGAATGAACATTTTAATCAAAAGAATTACTTCCATTTTGTCCTAATTTGTATACTGACTACATAGTTATAAATAAAATTTATTTTCTCAAAACATTCTAAATCCAGTCCCTTCTAGTTCTAAATCTGAAGAACTTCAAAATCTAAGTTCTAGAGAAAATTGATGACTTGCCAGGAGTTAAGAGAATGTTATTTAGTGACTTAGTTTCCCCAAATCCCAGGCCTGAAAGCATTAAAATTTATTAACTTTAAGAAAATTCTCTAAGACTAAGTTAGTCATTTGAAAAATTCTAAAACTGGTTCATGAACTCAGGAAACACCTAAGAAATAATTATTTTTAACAAGTTGATATTTTAATGTACCTAGTAAAAAAATTCTTAAGAATTTATTAAATCAAAGTTTTTGTTAATTTATCATTCCATAGGTAAATCAATACCTCAACATAGTGCAAAATAATACCAGGGGTACAAATATAAAAACTATTGCCACATCTCAGTGTCTGCCCCATCAATGTTTTTCTGATCTAATTATAAATTTTCAACAAGGTCTAACACTATATAACAAAATATCCTTTCTATCCTCGACCATAACAGGTAGCGTAAAGAACATTGGCTCTGGAATAAGAGAGTCTCGGTTCCAATCCAACCACACTACCTCTAATTCCACTGGCAGACTACTTACTTCTTCCAAGTTTCTTTTATTTTTTTAAAAAGTGGATGGGGTGAGAAGAAGACAGGAAAGAAGGATTAACTTTATATAAAATATTTAAGGTCTGAATAAGTTGCTACTTCTTAGGCCAACGTGCTTTATCTGAGGGATGTGCTATAATTTGATTTACATACATTAGAGCACATGGTAGAGAAAGCTTATCTTCAGTAATAACATGAAAAATACATATCTTTTTTATTGTATGTTTTGCATACTATGTAATACTTTGTCCACCTTCCCCCACTCTCATCCCTTTGTGTGTATGTGTGCTTTCAGTTTAAGCACTATTTTACCTAAAAGAATGATATGCTTTCTGCTTAATCAAAGGATTAAAAATTTAAAGAAGAAAAAGTTACTATGTAATAGTAACTTTGAAGGGACCGAAGTACTCTCTATACTGCAACTGGGAAGAAAAGCCTTATCTCTGTTTAACACTGGTTTATCTCTCTTGTCCTATCAAACAGACAATATCAAAAGATCCCTGAACCAGTAGCCACTAGGCCCAAGTTTCAATGTGAATTCTAGTTCTTGGGCATTTATTAACTTGACTTTGTAATACTTAACTTTTCTGTGGCCCTTTTCTCCCTTTTCTTCCCGAGCTCCCCGCCCGTCCCCCTCGATGCCGGGCCCAGCAGTTCCTCTGGGGATGTCTCCAGTGCGGGCGGGGGGCTGGGCGCTGTTACATAGTGATAAATATAATTTTATTTTTTGGCAGTAGGATCTGTGAAAGGCCTGCTCTTATTGAAGGGGGAGGGCAGGGAAGCGGGGGGAGCCGCAGCTGAGCAGTTCGGGACCTCCCCTGGTCCGCTGACTGAACTGGTTTACACCCCTGGCAGAGTGGGAGAGACTACTGTGGCCGCCCGCGAGGCCAGGGGCGGGGCGCGGGTGCCATCTGGGCTGGGGCCGGCCCTCCTAGGGTGGTGGGGGGCGGAAGCTCCCCGAGGAGAACTTGGTGCCCGTGCAGAGGTAACTACTACCACTCGACCTGCCTTCCCAGGGTGGTTGTGAAGATTGAATAAGGAAACTGAACTCATTATCATTTCCTTGTTACTGTCAAAGGCACCACCATTATTCTAGGCTTAAAAATCTAGATTTCATCCTTGACTCCTCCCTCCCTCTCACCCCACACATCCAAATGACTGCCACGGCTGGGCAAGGTTATCCTTGGTACTTCTCTGATGCCGCCCTACTCTCATGCAATAACCTTGCCACAAGGTCTCCCTACTTTAGCTCATTCCCCAATCAGCTGTCATAGGGATCTTCCTCAGTTGCAGGCTAATCATGTCACCGCCCTCTCAATAAACTCCAGTTACCCCTATGACATCCAAGATCCTGTATTCTGTGTGGTGTTCAAAACTCCTCATAATCTAGCCCTACCCGGCCCTACCCTTTTCTTGTACTTTTATGCCCCATCATATACTTTTGCAATCCAATGAAACTGGTTTCCTTGCTGTTACATAAAATTCTTCATCACCAAACTCTGGGGCATTTTTCCTGGCTGTCTCCCATGTCTGGAATACGCTCCCTCATCTATTTCTTGGCTTCCCTGGATTCCTTCAAGTGATGGCTAAAATCCAACATTCTACAGGAAACCTTTGCTTCTTAATTCCCTGTTGGTTGATTTTTAATTTATCCCATATATGTGTATGCATATATACATATATATGTACAGCTTGTTTCTACAGTTATTTGCATGTTTTTTCCTCTTTCAATAGACTGTAAGATCTTCAAGAAAACTGTTCTATTCTTGGTTTATAAAGTTAATAGTCTGAGTGTGTAAAGCAGCAGGAGTGGGGAACATGTAGCCTCAAGGCCACTTGTGGCCTTCCAGATCCTTGGGTGCAGCCTTTTGACTGAGTCCAAGTTTTACAGAATCTTTTTATTAAGGGGATTTGTTCTGTGAAGTTTGGATTCAGTCAAAGGGCTGAACTTAGGACTCAGAGGTCTGGAGGCTGTAGGTTCCCCACCCTGGTGCAGAGCAAGCCACTTATGTTCATGAACTTTGAAATCTTGCATTAAAAGGATTCTCTTATTTGGTAAATATGTCAGCCAGATGAAAAATAAATCCAGTAAGCGAGCCTGCCTTGGTTACCTGCCTGCATTTAAGGAAGATGTCAAATGAGACTCATCTCAAGCACATACAAATACAAACACAAAGTTTCCAAATTATTATTAAGGTTCCTTTCCAAGTATTTCCAACTGAAGACTTTCAACTTAATGTTTTTTTTTAAAGATGTCAAACTCAAAGATAAAAGCACCAGAATTGCTCTATAGCCATAAAGAGATAACACCACCCAAAAAATTCAGAGTTTCTTTCTGAGTGAATCCCCTGTCATGATGGTAGAAAGAAATTCAACGCATATGGATTCAGAGGACCTGGGTTCAAATCTTGACTGTACTACTTAATGGCTGTATGATCTTTGGGCAAGTTACAACTCTTCCACCTTGATTTCTATATAATAGTTAACATTTATACAGCACTTAGGATGTGCTGGGTACAGTGCTACGTGCTTTACAAATATTTTCTCATTTGATCACAACAACCATGGAAAGTAAGTGCTATTGTTATCCCCATTTCACAGATGAGGGAATTGAGTTAAACAGCAGCTAAATGATTTGATAGGGTCACACAGCTATCAAGGGGCTGAGGCCTGATTTGAACTCAGGTCCTCCAGACTCCATGCCCACTGCTCTACCAGGCTGCCTCTATCTATAAAATAAGGGAGAAGTACTAGTTTAAAGTTCCTTCTAAATCCTATGGTTTCATTTACATAAGGTATTGTCATTGGTCCTTAAATTATGTTAAATTTTGCAATTAGGAATAAAGCCTTACACACACCTTACAAAAAGGGCAAAAGAAAAGCAGCAGGACCGTTAAAAGCCACGCTGGCAAAGGCCTGAGAGTGATGGGAGGACACACAGTGCAGTGAAAGTCAGAATCAATTTTACATGCAGAGGAAAGGCAGAAATGGAAAGAAAATACGAACGGAAATTTAGAGACCAGCTTTACGTCCATAGTTTGGATTCTTGAAATTATTAATAGGGCTCTTGTAAATCGGATTTTCTTGCTGAAGTGAAAAAAAGTCAATTTCTAGTGATTTCAATAGTAAGAAAATGAAACGACAAATTTCAAATACCACAAAAAGAAAACACTCACTATACATGTAGACACATGTAAGAAAGTAAGCATTAAAAAAAACCCTCTAACAAGATAATGAAATGCAAATTACAATATAACCCTCTATAATTGATGGCTACATATTACAACAGAAGAAGGCCAAGGCAAATGTCAATTCAATCCCCCTCTGAATCCAGAACTGAATGACCAGCCATTTTCCCTTAGACCTCCAAACACAGAAGAGTTTTCTAGAACATAAATAAGTAGTTTCTCTATGGTATGCATCAAAATCCAATTCTGATGTTTATTTTCTCCCCCTAGAAAAGATGGGTCTCTAAGAACAATGTACTCTCAACAGACATTCAACCCTCTTATTTTAATGTACTCAGGGTTAGGCATTTTTGAAAAAGGCACTATTTACACAGTACAATATAATTTAAAAATCAAATGCATATTTGGTCAATAAAAATCAGAAGACATAGTTTCATTGTTTATTAAAATAGAATGTATTCTTTGGTCACTTCTAAATATAAACGATCCTTAAAGTTCTGGACTATTTTAAGAAATAAAAAGATATTTTAGAATAATTAAAGTTTTAAATATTAAGATTCACTTTATGGACAGCACTGCTTTTCTGGTTTTTCAACTCACCGTGTCCCACTTTGCATTCATTTTCTCCTTTTCAAATTTAGCAAATTCTCTTCTGTCATGAATTATCATCAGCAACTTCCAAATCAGCAATAATGCAAGGCCAATGAGTACAATTCCTGCAACCACTCCAGCTACAATGGGAATGATATCTGGACCAGTGGGACACTCTAGAAGGTGAAAAGATAAGGATAGACACTGAAAGAATACACCAGAGTCAAAAGCCAAGAATGTTATGCTATGACATGAAAATTTTTTTACAGAAAAAGATCATCATCAATAGACACTCCTCCAACTGAGTCATTCTTCTTAATTTTAATATGTTGTTCTATCAGGCTAAGAAAATTTTTGAAACAGATGCCATCCTATGTCAAAATCTTCAGTAGTTTTCAATTGCCTGATGCATCTTTTCCTTTCTTCTCTAAATTTTTCTTAGGATGAGGTTAAAACATTCAAGTGGTTGAATATGAGAGATTTTCTTTATATCTAATAAGAGCAAGGACTACCTTGCTTTTTTATTTGTTTCTCCAGCACTTAGCAGTGTTGTGCACATAATACTTAATTCACTCATTTGAAGTACAACCCTATGGTGGGGAGGAAAAAAGACCTTTCCCTATAGTGCTGCATGTAAAATATTGGTCTTTTTATCAATGGATTAGAATTCAACGGTGGGGGAATCTACGACCTTGAGGTCACATATGGCCCTCGTGTGACCCTTTGACTAAATCCAAACTTCACAGAACAAATTCCCTTAATAAAAGGGTTTGTTTTTAAGTTTTTTGTCTTTATTGCAAAGAACAACATTTTGGGTAAGGGACAAGGGAGGAATATATTAATAACCAAAGGTGATATGAAAGTATCAATAAAACCTTTTAAAAAGAAAAGCTGTGTAGACTTGGAAACTCAAAAGTACTTTACATGGCTTAGCACTATGAAATGGCATCACAGAAGAAGTATGTTAGATCTGCCTTTTTCCTTCATCAAATTCTTTTTTATTTCTTTAACTCAAGAAACTGGTGAATTAAAAATCAATATAGAATCTCAGAGTGACATCACTATTCACTGGCATTTTCAAGGAAACAACAGATAATTCTTTTTTTTTGACTTAAGGATAGATGCACTCTTTTTCCATTCTTCCTTAGTGAAGTGCAACAACATATGGAACAAAAGGAGGACCTAGGGTCTTCAGTCAGGATTGGAGTTTCTCTTGCCAATCCGTAACTTAACATAAGGCAAATCCAGTAATATTTGTGTTTTCTCTTGCATGACCTGAGATGGCGTTCTTATTTATCCCATTTCTCCCAGTCCCCAGCCCATATCTTGGCATTCATACTTAGCAGTATAGTACAGACAGAGAGGCAGAATGAGACCAATCCAATCAATGTAGGGGCCAGAGCACTGCAACAATGGTGCCTTCCAGTTTGGCATGGAAGGGAGAGGGGTTTTTCCACACATGGAATGGAGATGAGTTAGGAATGTTAAAATCGCTGAGAATGATCCTTCTTTGTAACATATTTGCAACACAAATGACATACAGAGTTTTCATTCTGTTAAATCAGGGTCAAATTTTTGTCTAAATATATTTTATGTAAGATTTCCTTTTCCTACTTAAGCTGTAACATTAAACTTTGTTATTTTGTAAATTAAACACAATTTACTTCAAATTGTACATTTTTCAACAAATTCTTACAAATTCCCTTCAAGCTGGGGTTTGGAAATCTTTTCTGAATACTAAGAAATTTGGTAACAGACATGTATGAATGAAAAATGACAGGCAATCAAGAGGACCTTCTGAAACCACAAAATTCATACCTGGTGTCTCCACTACATGAACAACAACTTCATTAGTTCTACTGACTGAATAGGTAAAATAGAACCAGCAGTCATCAACATCCTTCTCCTTACAGTGGGACAGGGCCTCCCGCTGGCCAGGCTGGGGTAAGTCTTCTCGACTTTTTACTTTGGTAATATTGAAGTATGAACACTCTTTTGCACATGTGTCCTTTTTTTCTCCTTTTTCAAAAGCTCTGCACTGAACACATTCTCTGTGAAGACACAAATTCATAACATTTTAAATGTGTCTGAAATAATTTCTCAAGCATGTAAAATGACAACAATTAATTGAACATTTCTGAATTTTAAAAATAGTAGCTTAATCAGAAAAGGAACATTAAAACAAGTAGGCACTACAATGTCTGTAAGTAGGTTTCTTGACCAGCAAAGGACATTTGTCTAAAAGAAAGCCAATGGTGCACTTTTAAAAGGGAATCATGCGTTATAGATGCTAGATTGTTGGCAGATAGGATCACCTGGCTATGCCTTAAAAGTTAGTTTTCAACTTATGTGTACAAGTAAACTCAACTTATGTAGCTGCTTTAACTGAATGAGAAATGGAATCAAAATGTTGCATTGTTATTCTGTTACTTTACATTTAAATTAGAGGGAAATAATGTAAGAAGAATAGTTTAGATAAACATTCTAGATTGGTCTTCTACAGGATGTAACATTTAGTTGTACTCATAATTTTATACCTTTTTACTGCAACTGATAAAGACTGAGGCCAGCTTAGAGTGTGACAGAATCCATGGAGAGTTAACAGTTACTAAGTAACACTCACTTGTGCTCAACACAGACACCAAGGCAAGTCTGACACATTTCACAAGTTGCCCCTTGGAATTTAGAATCGGTGCATTTACAGGAGCCACACACACATACTCCTCGGCCATTGCAGATCTGCCCATTTGATGCCATACATGAAGAGGTATCCAAAGAACAATCGCAGGCACTGCCAGTGTAATTGGGGTTACACTCACACACTCGACACTTGCAAACACCATTGCCTGCAATTCAAAATTTGACATTTCACATGACAATATTATAATTGCATTAGCACCTTAAAAATCTCTATCCCTGCCACTATATAGAGGTAAAGTATTCACCAATGCAGAAAACTACCTTTATTCTGGAGAACCTACCAGTCCTTCACCAAGTTAAAGGCTTCAAATATGATCAGGTGCAGAGCACAATTTCCAAACTCATTCTTACCTCCACAAATTAATCCATTGGATCTATCGCAGTTGAAATTGTCACATTCACAGAATTTGCCAGAATAAATTTCATTTGTATTATCCCTCTTCCTACAAACACACTGTCCACAGACACATTCTCCATTGTTACTGCAAATTTCAGAGCTGTTCTCTTTCCTGCAGTAAGCATCCATGTCTTCACTATTTACTTCATCTGTGCTACATTCACAGTGCCTGCCGACACGTCCCTCGTTGCACCTGAAGGAAGGCCAATTATTAATGATTAAACTCTATGAAATAAAAAACCTTGTAAGAATGAGTCAGATGGAAGTCCTGATGAAGATGGAAATTATACTAGTGCGAAATAACTCTAAGGGTAAGTAGTTCTGGATAACAAAGATTCTCTCTACATTTAGACCAGTCTTATAGATCAATAGGGGTCTCTGGTACTGGTCCTGAAGGAAATGAAACTTAGAATGTATCAGCATTTTAAACTCAGAGTGAAAACAATCCAACAATGTGTATTTTCAGGCCATTGATGCTCAGTCATTGGAAGTTTTGAATATAATGAAGTGGTAAGCAAGAGAATGAAAAAGAAAATTTCCCAAGTAAGACAATTTTATGTGTGACTACCTGCTATTAACAGTAATATTATTACATTAAATAATAAATAATACCTACAGGTGACTGGAAATAAGATGCCTTGTTTCTGAAAATTTAGAGTGTATAATATATTCAAGATTATAAAAGACAGTACAGACTTTAAAAGAGCAATTTCTTCTTTCTTGATTTCTTCAACTTATATTTATAGTTTAGAATCAAACTGATATTCTTCCCCCACACTATGATCTAGTCAAACAGGCCTTCTCTCTGTTCCTCTCAGACCACATTCCATCTATATCTCATGCCTTTCTACTGGAGGATCCCTAGGCCCAGAACACTCTCCTTCCTCCCCTCTAACTCTCCAAGGCTGTCTTCCTTCAAGGGCTGCTGATGCCCCCCCAGCTCCCTCCTCCTGATAGCTAGTGGTGCTCTTCCCTCTTGACCACTCCATATATTCTTTTTTTTTTTTATCGATATACTTGTTTTCCCCAACAGAATGCATCCGATCTTCACGAATGAGGATTATTACATGCATTGTATCTGTATTCTCCAGCACCCAACACAGTGTTTGGCACCTATTAGGCACTTAATAAATGCTTGCTGATTTACTGATGCTTCCCACTTCTAATGTTTTCAGGATAAAGACTGATTTTAGAATATGATCCTTTTCCTAAGAGTTTTGTTTTTAATTTGAAAAACACCTAATAAACTTAAAAATGAAATTCAAAAGAAAATCATTGCTTTTTTCATTTTCATACATACACCATATTTGACTTCAAACAATTCAACTTACTATTTTATAAGAAAATGCTAATTTCTCTCAGTTTTTTGTTCTGAATGAAATGCAAGGATTTAAAAAAAGCTGAAAAAGAAATAAAAACTATAACAGTTTTACTGTTTAATTGGTTTCTATTTAACAGTATTTCTTCCTGCCATTAAACCATTTGTTGATACTGTTGGGTTTTCTTCATGTACTTTGCAAATAGGCAAAGACAGGGCTATTAAGGTTTTATGAGTAATAATTCAACAAACAAATTCAATTCAACAAGCACTTATTACATACTGATTACATACAAAGTATCAGATGCAAAGACAAAGCTGAGATTCCCTGCTTCTCAGCAGATCCCCGAGTAGCCCCTGCTCACCGGCAGGCACCGCATTCAAACGTTCCATTGCCCTCGTGGCATTCCGGACTGTTCGGCAGACCTGCACTCTGGCACTCACATTCACAGATAAACTGGAGTGTAATCTCTACTTCTTCAGTGAAACCCAAAGGTTTAATTCTGACGATGGGGTCAGCAAGGTCCCCATGGTCCCCATATTTCGTAGGACATTTGGTGGAAGTTATGCTAATCTCAAACTGAACCTGTAAGATAAGGAATGAATAGCTATGTCACTGCTATGTGTCTGCCTTCTCCCCTACCCAGTACTCAACCTTAAATAAATGATCCTCACCCACCTCATCACCAATGGAAATATTGGAACATTTTCTTCCATTTTCTCCCGTTCCATTCACTCCATTCTTGCAGAAAGATTTGTAATTTATTGTTACTCCCTCTGGCAACTTGCCATTTTCCAAAATGACTTCTGAAGACAGGGACTAAAATAAAGATAAATTCTGGTCAAAAAGAAATTCTAATTTATAAAAAATCTAAAATTAACTATTATAATGATTGATATTAAATTAGGTAGCATTAAAGTTAAATATTGTTAGTATTAAAAATCAAAATTAAAAATCTAAAATCTAAGAAAAAATCTAAATTTATTAAATTCAGTGGACTTTGGTTCACAAAAAAAATCCTCTTTTCCATAAATTATTTTGAAATCCAACTAGGCAGGATTTCTTTAATTATTTCTATTTCATTGTTTTCTGCCAATTATCATAAATTTTTAACAAATATTTTTTAAGCATCCATGTTATTACATCCTTAAAAACATGTAGGACAGAACCATAAAAGGAAAAAATTACTTTTCTTCAATTTTGAAGAAATTGTCTTCCAGAGGCAAAAACAAAAGGTACAGGTAAGACATAAACATGGAAATGGACAAAGATCCTTCCATAGTCTCCATTCAATGGAGTCAGGAGGTGAATTTTATCTCAAGTTGACGGCAAGTATCCTCCAGGGTGAAGACAGAACATGAATTAAAGTTATTATTAAAGTGCTTGACTGATTAGCAAAAGACCAACCATTAAATATTCAGATTTTTTTTTTAGTGATGACTCTAAACAAGACATTTTCATCAATTTTTTTGCTAGAGTTAGGCTAATAAAATACCAAGAAAGCCCAGAAGACTACAATGTTTTTCCAGAATTTGAACTAGAAAGTTTCTCAATTTTCCACAGTCTATATAGGAGATGAGTAAAACAACTTCTTTTTTTACATGACATACTGTAAATGGCTATGAAGAAAAATTAATTTCAATTACTTACATTGTATGCATCAATGATCAACTGAATTACATTGCTGGAATTTGCAGACAATGTTCCTACTGCTGACTTGGGGATCAAATTCTTCAGTTCCTTAACAGAGACAATGTAAAATATAAAACACATGTAAAATATAAATACATTTATTATACCACCATACACTAAAAATATCTAACACCTGTTTTGAATACATATTAAATTTGGAATACTTAATGCCAGGGTGAATTAATTCAGATGACAAGCCTGAATATTTGAGAGCCAGCATAAAGAAATTTTGAAAAAGTGATTAAGCTACATGTAACTTTACCAGTTTGCCTTGGGAGTACTTTCCGAGAGTTTAATTTATACTTCTTTTTGCTTTTTCATTAAACAATAAAGATATGCATGTATACCTTGTTTTAAAGCAAACATAACCACTACATATTTACCTTGTAAACAGCCTGAAATTCTTCTGTAACTGCAAAAATTGTCTGAATGTTATTTTCGCTGAGTTTTTGGACAAGGTGAGCAATAGAAGGATAATCCTAGAAAGTAAAGGATCAGTATTTGGTTAATATGTAACTATAATCTACTAATCCACACTGATTTTCTAGTAATTTTTGAAAATAAGAAATTGTAAGGTATCAAGTCAATGTGGGTAATTCTATAAAATTCTCTACTTCAGTATGTATTTCAAAGTATCAGAAATATAACATGTGCTAGTGAAGACTGGATAACCTCTAGGATCCTGCCCAACTCAAATACTCTATGAATTTTAGGGGCACTCTAAAATTCACAACCTTTATATCAATTTGCTTTGGGTGGGAGAGCACCTTTCCACTAAATTCCTGTTTCAAACTTTATTGTGGTGTGTAATTAACCAGGATTCTCAAAGGCTAAATGTCAATGGAGTAAAAGCTCTAGCAGGGCTTATATGAAACCAGAAAAGTTTTGAGATTAGACCTGGTAGGCAACTGAATGCCACTCATTCCAAGACTAACCCATATAAGTACAGACAAGGGCATCAGTACAAGGTTGACTACTAGGTTGTTTTGGCTACAGTAACTTATGAAGCCATCTACTAAGGTACGGAGTAGTTATGCTATATATCAATGAAGGGAATAGTCCTACCAAATAAAAATAACAAATCCTTTTAAATACTGATAAAGACAGACATTTTTATATATTTATATATTATTATTTATTGTTATATATTATATTTATATTATATATAATTATAATATATTATAAATATATTATTTATATTTATATACTATATAATAAATAATAATATAATACATTTATATATTATAATTATAGCATTACTTTGACTCTTCAGAAGAAGCATTTCTTCCATGAATGGAAGACTTTGGGGAGTATGAACCATTAACTGCTGAGAAATATATTTAAAGGAACTATCTAACAAAATGAATGACCAGAAAAATAAATATCTTTTAAAGAAGCTGCTCCATATCGCATGAAAAGTTAATAATGGAGCCTCTGAGGAGGCTTTGCAAACCTCAGAGCAATGAATAAGTCACAACACGCAGAAACAAGAAGAACTACATGGAAACTCAAATGGTCCATTAAAAATATAGACAAAAACTTCACCGTGAAAGGTGATTCAAAGAGTAAGAAAAAATCAGAAGAAACATTAAAAAAATTCTTTGAGATATATGAGTCTTAAACAGAAGCTAGCAAAATCAAAGAAAGAGGAGGTGAGAGTATAATGTGAATTCACGTTGAAGTAAAACATACTGTCCAAAATAATCAGCAAGTTCTAGACTGAGATGAGAAAGGAAAAGGAAAATTTTATCTACTATAATCCACATGACAGTGGTCTACATGTGAATACATGAAAGTGGAGAAGGAACAGCAAGCACCAAGCCTAGCATGACGGTCTAGGCGAAAGTGACTACAAAGTCATGTGTTCAAAAAGCAGCAATACTAGCTTTCCTGAGTATGAGTTAGGCCTCACACCTACCAAAATAATAAAATCCCCAAACCCCAAACACTCTAGTGGAATGTTAACAAATTTAATAGGGAAGAAATTAAGCACTCACATAATAATGGCTCATCGTGTACACATTATTTTCTAGGTGACATTGTCCATCATTTGGTAAAACAATTCCACCAAGTTTACCATCTCCAGCAAAGTGAAACCCAGCATCAGTGGAAAAAACCAATAGTCGTGTAACATTTCTCCAGCCAATTAATGACTTTGAAAGAAAAAAAAGGAATGTTAAAGACAAAACGAAAGTAACCAGCACACATTTAAACTCTCAGTTCTTTTGTCCTCCTTTTCATCTCTATGGGCTCTTTCCCCATTAGTCCTGGGTGCCTTTCCTATCCTTAAATATCTAAAAGATGAACAACAAGAAAGTCTAAGACTATCAAACAGGAATTCTCTTTTTAACCCCACTAACTAACCCTGTAGCAATTTTCTTCATGTCTTAATTGTGAACTACCTTGAAACTTTAGTTCATCAGGCTACGTCTTCCTCGTATTCCATCCTCAAACCATAATTCACATTTCCTTCTCCACCTAAACTGCCACCATATTAACACTCTTCTCTTCAGAGCTTGTAATTCAAAATGGACATTTTCTAGGAATATTTCTTCAATGAACTCTACTTAGGTTGTAACCTACCAGCATGATTACGGATTCACAGCTTTTTGGTAGCCTTATTCATTCCATTCATATACTTTTCTTGAGCTGCTGAATAAATCTGGCTTGGCTTACTTCCTAACTAGATAATCAAAGTATGAACTCCTTGAAGGTCAAGACTGTTTCTATTTAGGAATTCTTTAATTCTCTTATGCCTAGGGGTTGAGGGAAGTAGACAACAGACAGTACTCCCTTTGGAAAGGGAGTAGGAGATGGGAGCACAGTCACCACTGTGAATTAAGGAATTTACTCAATAACTTCTGAGGTTCCTCACAACTCTTAAGATGCTGTAAATGCTCTCCCAGCTTTAGCTTTGCAGTCATAGCATTTCTCCATCAATTACCTCGAGAGACTGATGTTAAAGAGTCCCCCTTGGAAATGCAAAGATTCATTAATGGGGTCACCAGGAATGGAGTTATATTTTAACGAACCACTAACACTTTAGTTGACTGAAAGCAGAAAGGGGCACATGCTAGGCTCCTAGAAGGGTAGTGAATGGGTGATAAAAGGAAGAAAAGGGGATTATTAAAGACCAACTTCATCTATTTCAAAACTGTGCCAAGGTTCAACTCTGTTGCCAGTCCTTTGCCCAATATGCACGCTAAGTGCTGAATGTAGTGTAGTGCACTAGTGGACATCTACAAGTACATGCTAACTGAAAAACTAATCTTCCAGAATAAATTCTAACTTTTTAAGATATAAACCATGCACATTTTATTAGAAAACACATTACTAAATAAACAAACACACATAGTATTAAAAAAACAATTCAAATAACATTTATTGATTTAAGACAACAGGCACAAAGTGTTATCTTGCACCTTGATTCCTCTTACAACACATAAAAAAATAGAAAATTAATCTTAGGGATTGAGTGACAAAGTTTTTGTTCTTCCAAAGCTCCTTTGATGACACAAAGCCAGAAAGGAAAGAGAACCACAATATCAGGACACCTGGGACAACTTTTTTTTTTTTTTTTTTTTAAAGGAGTGGGGGGAGGACACAAGCTCAAGAATCAGGATTTCTGGCTGGGTTCCTCTATTGTTTCAAAATCACTGAAAAATGGATTTTTGAAACCTTATGTAATGAGGACTTCAAACTTACCCTCCCCTGTAAGTGGAATTATAATAACTATTGTAATCATTACTATAATAATGTTTTTGTCACACAGCACCTACATGGCATTAAGCTATACAACTCTGGAAGGCTAAAGTATAATGTGGGCATATGCTGAAAAAGGGATTGTAACCAACTGAAAAAATTAAGTACTTACTCCACAAACTGCAACCTGCATGATTGCATCAAATCCCCCTTCTGGAGAATCCAAATTGCCAGAAATGTGCTGTTTTCCTACAAGGTCATTAAATACTTCCCCTTTATCTGTAAGACTGAGCACATTTTTGTAGCTAAATGGACTGGTGCAGTTTTGGTCGCCTGTGCAAGGATTCCTGAGTTTAGCTGGTGTTGTACTAATATATGGCATCACAGTTTTCTCCACAAAGGAACCAAATCCTATTGGAAAAATGATAATTTGTGGGTTTAAAACTTAAAATACCAGTAATAACTTGTTATATTCAAGTCAACATTTCCATGCCAATATTTAGAATAACAAAAAAATCTTTGTTTTCCTAGCATACTGCCTGTGAAAGGTGTTTTTGCACTTAAATTTCAACATGGGCATGTCTGATGTTCTGAATCTAAACCACTCAAGAAAACCTGGGAAGCTTTTTTGGGGGGAAACTCTTTATCTTCTCATCACAAAGAGCTTAGTTTAGACCTTGTGTGCATCAATAATGCTTGTTATATGAATAAAAGCAAGAAATGGATAATTAGTTCCAAATTTTCTCAGCTTAGCTTCCCTTCCCCAAACCATCAGATTTTTAAGTAACAGAAAAATCTGGGAAGAATAGCCTTTCCTTAATAAATAGATTAATGAGAGAGACAGAGAGAGACAGAAAAAGAACTAGTCTTTCCAAACAACTACTATAAGATTTCTAAAAGTTATATATATGTGGTAATTTCAACGTGTAGTACTTGGTGCTCCAGTAGTACATACAAGGAGGTAAGAACTGAAAAAAACATGAAATGAGTTGTGTATGTATGAAATGGAATTAATATGGACAAATCAGAAATGAGATTGCTGTGAAAAGGCAGCCTAAGTCAAAATGAGTTTGGTGTCCAGGAGATAACAATTCTGAGCTCTAAAGGAGACGTAGTAAAGGGGATTCTGATTTTGTCTTGGGAAAAGAAGGCATCTATTTGTTTATTTTTGAGATTTTGTAACTGCTGTGAAAAGATGCATGTTTTCTATGTGGTGGAATTAAAATCAAATCCATTTGTAGCTTTCTAACACTTACCAATTCGGAAATCTGAAGTGATTCTCTTCATTTCATACATTAGATCTGTTCCAAGACTCTTCACATTCTCCAAGTCATCTTTCATGGAGTAAGAGAGATCCATAAGATAATAGAGGTCAATAGGATAGTCTTCGGCTCTCTTGAATTTTAACGTAAATGTCTGTGGTTCTCCTAATAAGGCAAATGTTAGAAAAAGAAATCAAATTAAGTTACTAGAAGCCCCAAGTACACCAATATGAAAAATGAAAATAATTTGATCAACATTATATTCACTTCATCTATTATTGTTATTCTTTCTACTGAAAGTTTATGGTTTTATTACTGTTACTGACTGCGATTTAACAAAATAATAGATGCAAGTGTTAGCTCTATTTCATTTTAGTTTCTAAAACTGTCTCTATTATCTTGCTGTCAGATTTTACACAGTGACACTTTGCTTAGAAATCGTGTGTAAAATAGTGACTCTGACAGGACAGTAAGTTCTTAGTTCTTATAAGCTTCCTGAGGGAAAGACGAATTCAATCATTTTATATCATTCCCGTAAAGTCTACACACTGCCTTTTCTACAGACTTAGATATCTTACTGTGCTATGAAGATGGCTCCAGGTTTTTTTCTGAAAGCTTATCAGTAGAGTATAAGCTCTGAAAGGTCCAGTAAACTAATTTAGTGAATGACAACATTTTTTTGGTCACAGTAACTCCTAAAACCATCTACTAAAGGCATAGTGGGTGGGGCTGTACCTAAAGGAGAGATAATCTATTTCACTGGAGCATAAGCATCAGCATACTACTGAAGTAAAGAATTCTTCTGAAGTATTAAATTAAGTAAGGAGTTACAGATATCCCTTTACTGAATCTGCTAAAAATGAGTTAATTCCTAAAATTCAATATGTTCTTTGTCCATAAGAGAATGCCAACTCGATTTATGAAAATCAGTCCTCTGTAGTACCTGTGAAATTTGGAGCACAAGGGGAGTCATAATGACATTGGCCCACTAAAGACTCACGTACCTGAACGTAACTTCAAGGTTAGTTGCTGTGGTTGGATCTGAGTAATATCTTCAGGCTGGAGTTTTTCTGCTGTACCTTTACTGCGATTTGTCACATTTTTATTTTTCTGGATATATTTGTCACCTCGAGGATTTTCTATGTCCTGTGGACGGCAGCCTTTCTTTTCTAATGCTTCTAAATCATCACACCGGGCAGAAGTAGGCATTCCCTCTTGCAAAAATGACTAAATCATATATAAATATATATGAGAAGTTATGGCAAAAATAATCACAAGCTGCAATATTGTTCACTACACAAAAAACTCAATACTAGATATTTACTTAATTTTCTGACTTTTTAAAATAAGCTTCCCTGTTCAGATATAGAAAACCTTGGGAAATCTTAGGTGAACTAAAAAGGAGTTAAGTAAGCAGAACCAAGAGAATATATGCAACCTCAATAATTTAAAGCAATAGGAAAAGACATCAGAACTTGGGCCAATGCATTGATCAATCTTGGTTCCAGGGAACTACAGGTATAAAATGAGGTATATACTATCAGACATAAAAATATGTTCATCTAGGTGTAGGGATTACTGACAGCAGTATTTTAAAAAAATCAATAAAACTTTTTTCTTAAAAAAAGAAAAAAATAACTATTTATTCCAAAGGAAGTTGTGTTTTAACAATCCTATCTCCATTCTCTTATTTTTCTAGAAATAAAGAACCTAAATGAATCTTAGATTCATTACTTCCTAATACCTAACAAATCAATGGGGCAGCTAGGTGGTACAGTAGAAAGAATGCTGGACCTGAAGTTAAGAAGACCTGAGTTTAATTGTGGCCTCAGATATTTACTAGCTGTGTGACTTTGGACAAGTTACTCAACCTGTTTGCCTCAGTTTCCTCACCTGTAAAATGAGAAAATAATAGCACCTTACTTTCCAGGGGTTTTGAGGGGATCAAATGAGATTAAGGGTAAAGTATTTAGCACAGTGCCCGGCACACAGTAGTCACTACAGAAATGCTAGCTATAGTTATCATTATCATTATCATCTATTAACAATATCTGTTAATTATCCACAAAAAATATCACATGGCATAAGGCAAAGATATCAAAGAAAACAGAAAAGGCAAAATAGATTAGCTTTTACAAGCTAGTCTGTACTGGGGGGGGTGGGAAGAGAATATAAAGAGCATTTGACAGAGGAGATGGCTTAAGATTATCTGTATAATTTAAAAGGACAGGTAAACTAAACCAAACCTACACTCTTCTAGGCATTATCACACTAAAACTATCCTCCACAACAAAAAAGCACACTAGTAAAGTAAGCTTTTTGAAACACTGACCAATGCACAAAAGGGTTAAGATTGTATACAGAGCTCATGTAAAAATATCTTTAACCCTTTTTCTTTGACAGCCAACTGTGAATTATTTCAGAAATAGTTTGGTAGAGATAATCCCCAACTACAGCTTCCCCTATTCTACAGATAATCCCCACCATAAAGAGACTAGATAATAAAAAATGTCAACTGTGTTGAGTATGCTAAGTCTTTAAAACATCACTCTGAATAATCAACAGCTGGTTGGCACAACTGCTCCTACAAGGGAGGAACAGGGTTTTGAGCAGTTTCCAATTCCCCATGTCTAGAATAGCTGAACGTTAAGAGAATAAAGACTGTTTCTTCAGAAAGCATCTGCTGCAGCCAGGATAGACAGGGGAAAACCAAACATCATGCTCACAAGCTTATTGGGGTGACTGATTAGAGAAAACTGCAGCATTCTCTCTCTTCCTTGTTCCCAGTTTAACCAAGTGGAGTTGAGCATTAGAAAATATTTTCAGTTCTTTAGGTATCTCTGTTTACATCAGTCAGAGTGTGCAACCTAATATAATCTGATTGTGTAGGATGGTGTATCTACACAGAGTCAACATTGAGCTCTCCCCCATTGCTTCACCTCACTTCTAGCTAACATCCATCATCAATCATTACTTGTTGCATACTTTGATAAAGAAAATTAGCTTTCAATTAAGTCAAATCATATGTAATTAGGACCATTTATTTGCAACTAAAGTCAAAATATCTAAGGCATTTCAAAGTCAAATATAAATGAATCACAGGTTTTGTGCTACCTGGAATATATACTTCCAATAATATAGGTGATTTAAAATTCAACAAACATTTATCAAATATCTAGTCTGCAGAAAATATTTATTAGGTGCTAACAATATAAAGATAAAAAAAAAGAGAGAAAGCCCTTCCCTTTAGTAGGTTTTATTTAACTGAGTGGGATCTATCATGCACAAAATAAAAAGCAAATAAGAATGTAATGGGACAAAGCAGAGATATGAAGGAAATGCTCTGTGCAAACTTAACAGTTGACCAAATATGGATACATATCTTTACAGGTAATTTCACTGGCTAGGCTGGAGGTTTCTGAGAGTCTATAATTTAATAGTTAGTAGGGCGATATCATAAAAGATATGAACTATTTTGAAGAACAGGAGGTATATTCAAGAGATATAGGGAAAGGGATGTCATTCTAGAGGCACACAAACCTAAGAAAAGCTGTAACACACCTGAAAATTGAGAGATATCCAATGTTTACACAAGGAATATAGTGGCAGGAATCCCACCCTCATATAAACAAAACAAGACAAAAACAAAATTTTAAAAACCAGGAGTAATTAATATAAATGAAAGTACTATAATTCATGTCAAAAGCCATATGTGGTTTACGCTACTTACGGCATTTGTGCACCACCCACAGTTTGGTCCTGCTTGTATACATTCGCCACATGATTTTGCATTTGCTTTTAAACAGTCATTTCCACCTGTCCAAAAGAACCAAGTTATTTTCATTAAAAATATTATAAAATATAAGCATAATAATGTTGTATTGTGCACAAGACAGTGAAAAGACCACTCTTGTCTCTGGAGTCAGAAGACTTGGGTTCAAATCCCAGTTCTGATGTTCACTCCCTGAGCCTCGTTTTCCTATCCATAGAGTAAGGGGGCTAAACTAGATGGTCTCTGAATTTCCTCTGGCTCAAGACCTATGATTTTCTAATAAGATGAATTTAGTTCACACTGATAAATGTCACAATGTTCACTATCTTGATACGTTCCCTAGATCCTTGTGACTCTCAATTTCCTTACTCCCTAAAACAAAAATTATACGTCAGATATTCAACAATTACAACTAAATCCACAAAACCAAAAAAAGCGAAATCTCTGACAACATAAAGTCTCTGGCACTTAGCATACATCACCCATCGGTCTCCACCTCCAGGTAGGGACACACAAGCTGAGCAGAAGACTGGGGCCTGGACCCAAGCTGCAATCTCCTCCTGTGCCACATTCCTTGCCTGCTCTCCTATACAAGAGAAGATGCTGACCCTACTCAGCCACATCAGAAGAACTGGGTATCTGAAGGGGACTGGGGTAAAAGAAGGGAAAGAGGCAAGGGGAGAAGCATTTTGTCTTCTGTCTCTGGATCCCCAAGACTGAAGAGATTTTTCCAAAACATTCTCCCCACTGTCCTCTCTGAAAAAAAAAAAAATGTGACATTTTTGCATTGAACATTGATGCACAGAAGGAACTAGAACAGCGGATCAGCCCACATGGCACCACTGATGCTCACATGGACAGGGCTCTGGGCTGACAAGCCTGTGTAAGGACCTGCAAGGAGCTCCCATGTCTGGGCTGGCAAGGGGGGAGGAATCAGGAATTGACTGACAGGGAATACAAAGAAAGAGACTGAAAAGAGGCTAAAGATTTCAAAAGGAAGAAAATTCAACACAATCCTGGAGCAAGGAAGAATGAACACAAGCCCTTAAAAATCACAAAGCTCTCTAAGTTTTCTCTTTTCCTATCACTGTACACACAAAATTCTCATGATAAACATGGAAGCCCACATCAGCCATGTCCATAAATTCGCTCTCCATTCTGGATTTTAAGTCCGTCACCTCCTTGGAAGCAGGCAGGTGGCAAAATGACTTTTGAGTCCTCTGGCCTTGGCTGTAAAGTCAAAGCGGTTCAAACTGCTCGTTTCACTCTGCGCACGATTAAAGGTCTTCAGTTTCCTCTGAAACGCTCCATCTTTTCATCTCATGACATAAAAATACTCTATTACATTCATGTACTACAATTTATTTAGCTATTCTGTAATAATTGGGTTTCTCCTTAGTTTGCAGGTTTTAGCTACTATGAAGGGTAGAGGAGGGATAAGGGAATAAGCATATACACAGTACCTACTGCATGCTAAGCACTGTGCCGTTATCCATTCTCAAAAAAGACCAAAATGACATCACCATATTGGGATCAAAGCATAATGTGTCTAACTGCAGCTGATCTATCAGACCAATATGAGCTCAGAAGGCTCACCCACAAGTCGGGCACAAATAGTCCACAGAAACAGATGTCTCTAAATTTGCATATCTCACATCTCTCTTGAGCTACTGCGATTCTGCTTTGCTCACAGAGCACAGGGCTTTCTTTGATGGGAGTCCTCCATACTGGCAGTCCTTTGCCAACGTCTCTCGTGTCATACAAGTAATTCCAAAACTCTCTTCAGAGACAACAATAGTATCCTTGTATTTCTTCTTCTGACCACCATGGTACCTGCTTTGTGTGAGTTTTCCATACAATAGTCTTACAGGCAAACCTGTTTGTCATTCGAACAACATGGCCATCCCATCAGACAGTGCTCTCTGTAGCACAGATAGGCCCTATGCTAAATGCTTTATAAATATATCATACCTGATCATCACAACAAGTGTGGGAAGTAAGTGCTATTATCATTTCATTGTGGAGAAAATTGAGGCAGACTGAGGTCAGGTGACTTGCTAGTAAATGTCTTGGGGCTGGATATGAACTGAAGATCTTCCTGACTCCAGAACCAGTGTGTTCTATCTGCAATGCCACCAAGTTGCCCACATAAATTCATGAATGAGGCTTATAACTGTTCCTGGTACTACTAGGGCAGTAAATCCTTTAAATTTCTAGTTTTCTTATACTTGTTCCATTTTAGTTACCAAGTCTTGAGTTACCAAACAGTAGGATCTTGTTAATATCTGGGAAAAACAAACACGCAGGAAAGCATCCCAGATTTGTGTCTCCGACATATAGAGGAAGTGGTGAAACTGGCTTCATTGTATATCCAAAGGAAGGAAAAAACCATTATTTCATAGATACTTGTTCATCTCTTCATCATAGCGAACATAATCAAAAAGAACAATATGAAGCTTAAGTGCCTTCTGCAACATTATCTGTCCCAGGGCCTAAAGAGGCAAAAAAATTATTTTAACAACTAAGATCCTCCACACCCAGTGAATATATACACTGATATACAGGCACTTCAGTGAAAAGACTGGCATGAGAGAGGAAAGAAAAGACTTGGTTCAGGATTAAGACACTAAAGAGGTGCTTATAGACGCCTAATGCCTATTGCCTTATGAATATATTTTTTCCAAAAGAACCAGTCACAGACCCCAAAGATGTCAAAGACAGAAACATAGGTCCCAATGTACCAAAATACTCATAACAATACAATCTGTGGTACCAAAAAACCAGAAAAAATATAGATGTTCACTGACTGAGGCCTGGATATTGATTGAGGACTGGATGCAAAAATTGTGGTATCGGAATATAATAAATGATCAAAGGTGAGTGATTCAGAGAAAACTGGTTAGCAGAGGAGAGAATGAACTGAGGAAGTATGTGAACTGAAGCAGGATAAAGCAAACAGAACCAGAAGAAAAAAATATGTAGTGACCATAATATTGTAAATTAAAAGAACACTAAATGGTATCTGAACTCTGAGTAATTGAATTAATCAATCATGGTCCTGGAGAAGAGATAATGAAACAGAATTGCCTCCTCTTGAAGGAAGGGAATCTACAGAACAAAACACCACACATGTTGTCAGCGTAGTCACTGTGTTGTTTGTCGTGTATTAGCCCCATCTACAGCTATGATCCTATCAGTCTTAGGATCCCTGTTCCTATGCAGAACAAAACAATGCCATTCTTCAATCCCTTCTTTGATAAATTAATCTTTTAAAAAGCCCCTGAGGAGAGGTTTGTATCCAAGGCTTTACAGTGTCCCCTCAAAGAATTCCAATAGGTTTATCAGATATATTTCACTCCAGCAGGATACCACTGCTCAAGTGTTCAGTGATGTTCTAGTATCCTTTATAAAACAGATTCTATTTCAGTAAAGTAAGAGTTGGGGAAGTTTTATCTCAATGAAAGAATGATGGCTTTCCATAATTACAAATGTGGTTTATTTTGCTTTTTAAATTTTCTACAGAGAGATGACTATATATATGTGTGTACAGAAAAGGGATATTTTAAAATTCTACATAAACCATACTTATAGTCACAGACTTTGATTCCTAATCATATCTGTGGACATGAATACATTCCAGGTCTCTACTTTCCTATTCTTAGGTATACAGACATCACCTTTTCTCTCTGACCTAGATTCTGATTGACTTGTTGATGTGATAATACATAATTTCATCTATTAGGAGGTCATATATCTGGATGAGCAAGTAGGAGTCATGTGGCCATGAATTTAGAGTTAGAAGTTACCTTTACTGTACAGGTAGGAAGACTGCAGCTCAAGAGGTCCAATAACTTGCCCTAAGTCTCACAGGTGGTAACTAGAAAGGAGATTTGAACCCAGATCTTAGAGACAGTATACTTTCTATTCCATCATGCTATTAAAGTGAAATGGAAAAGAACGAAATATTCAAGTCCCTTAGACTTTTGTAAATGGGACAAAAGAAAGATTGAGAGCTGAGAAGACCAGAAGCTATATAAGTCTGGCTGAATAACCATTAGGTGAAGGAGAGATGTCAAGCAGAAGGAGAGAATCAAAGAGGAGAAAGTTATCAGTAGGGAATCCTGTGTGTTGATTAAATAGGAGCTCAAATAGGGTCTCCAAGCAAAAAACTAAACCAAACCAAACAAAGCCTAGTGTTCAACTGTTAGAGTGAAATAAAGAATAGATTAGCTTACCTGTTTGGCCAAGTACTTGACAGACTGAGCAACTGACCAGTCCAACCCAGAAAATCAGTTGTAAACTCATCTGTAAAATAAAATGTGGCTCACGTAAGTAGCAAAATAGACTAAAATAATAAAATCAATTTTTAACCATCTTCCATTCCACTGTCTCCCAACCATTCCCATGATTCAGTTCTTCCTAGAAAATCGAGGAAGACTTTTATATTTAGTTCTAAGTTACATAAACAAATTTTTTTTGTTATTTCAATGACAGGACAAAATTGTGAAGAGTTCAGAGCTGACACTCATCTTAAAAAGAAGATTATTAAGTACAGAATTGTTGACTGCTCTCCATCAAGCTTTTGAAGGCTATTAAAAAACTATCTGGTACCTCTACAAAAATATGGAAAGGATCAACTAATTTCTGCTTCTAATATTTCTAAATGAAAAATAAAAAAACACCTAAACATGAAAATAAGTGACTTAACATTCATTAGTAAAAACACAGTAGTAGCATGGAAAAGAAATCAGGCTTAAAGACGGCCAAATTCCATATATATAGAGATATAATGCAGTGGTCAAAACCCTTAAAACCAAAACTTTTATGCCTGAACTATTTAAAATAATGCCTGAACTATTTAAATGTACAGTTCTGAGTGGGTAAACTTGAATATTTAAGATGAATATAACATTCTAAAAGCATTTCAATTAGGCAACTGCTTTTTCAAGCATTTCAATTCTGGGGGAGAGAAAAGGTCAATAAATGATACAAAGAAAAACAGGGTTAGAAAAAAGTGATTTATCCATGAAGGTTAGATGCAGAGAATTGGATTTAACATAGCTTTCCCAAAGGTTTACAATTTGGACTAAATGACAACTAAAGTTGATAACATGTTTATATAAAAAAGCATTTTCAAGGTATTTGTAAGAGGATCAACACAGAAACTACTCAATTACCTCTATTTGTAATTCTCAAAACTTTAACAACTGATACACCAACTGATGATTCTGAGGTACTGCAAGATACTAAAGTGACTTCTGGATGAATTCAAGAGATGAAATATCTGCTGTGGTTAGCATTAGGTGTAATGTTTTTCACTCTAATTCTCTGAAAAATCTCTGACCATGCATATTGTACATACAGTAACTCTAACCTTGAATAATTGGCTTACTAGAACATAGCATTTTCTAACTATTCTAGATAAATTGCTAAAAACTATTTATTTTATCTTATGGGTTTTGTTGAGTTTTATAATTCAAAAGTTTTGTAATGATTATAAATGTGTGCTCAAAGTCAAACTCATTCATGGGTAATGATCTTTTCTACAAGTTTCAGATGCAAAGACTTTAATTTCTAGCTACAGCTACCACTTGTACATAACTTGTTGTTGCTTGAAACTCTTGGGAGGTGTGCAATCGGTCTAAATATTTGACATTTTAAAAGACCTGTCCCATGTCTGGATTGCTATACACAGGGATAATCTGTCAGCACCTGTCATTTCCAAGGAGACCAAAGCTATACCTGTTCTTTGGCATTCAGCTTCAAAACAGGTTTGAAGTATCTTGTTTCTCCCCTTGTCCTCTATTCTGGGTCATCCACTCAACATAGTAACTCTAGTGGTGTACGGCTGGACTGAGTACCATTTCAGTCTTGGTGTTTCTTACTGGTCATACTAATAATTAGCACTAGGATATCTCATAAAAGCTAGCAAAGTGCGTAGGCAAAGTGTCCTTCTGCTAGCTTAATGTCACTGTCATAAAATTATCCCATTTCATTTGTGACTCCAGAATCTAAAGCTTCTCCTTCTTGGATGGGACGGCACCTGTTCCCCTTGGGGAGATTTCCAGCTATTGGAACTCTGGCTCTGAATGCCTCTTTACTAAGTCTTTTCCCCTAGTAAGGGGTAGGAATAGACATGTAGGAGACTGTCAACTTGGCTGGTGCCTTTGACAAGGCCACTAAGGCTCAAACTACCTTACTTGGAACTACTAAAACTCCTACTGCCTCACCTACCATGCCTAAGCCTCAGCTGTCCATGAGAAAGCACTCCAAAACCACCTCACTTAAGGATGCTTTTTGGTTTCCCAAAGTGGAGTGTGTCCCCTTCTAAGGGACACCTACTACACTGTTATTCCAGATACTTCAGGTATCTAGGTGGGCCCTGACTAGTCTTAATCTGTGGCTGTTTCTCTGGGAGTCACAATTATTAGCTCAGTCTTCTCCACACTAAACATATTTGCAGTCTTGACCTTTCCACCAAATATTAGTCTTTCTGTCCTAGCCTCTGAAGAATGAAGTCTGCCTTATGATTCTTCATCTCTACCAAATTTACAAAATTACTTCTCCCTAGGTGAGGATGATTGTCTGTCTCATGTTCTTAGACCATAAGAAGAAAAAGAGCAGATAACAGGATAAGGAGCCCAGTAGATTCTAGGCCTGCCATTTGTTACTGTGTAGAATGGTAACAGGAAAGATACAAAGTTGTGAGGGACCTTGGAGATAGTTGTTCTAGGATCTAGTCTTCTCATTTTGTAGATGAGGAAACTGAGGCTCAAGGAGTTGGAATGAATTAGGCCTAGAAAGCTGGGTGGTGTGGTGTGAGACATTCAGTAGCTGTGTGGACCGCAGGCAAGTTACTGGCCTCAGTGCTCCACTACCAGTGTATTTGTGGGGATCAAGTAAGATGACATTTGTAATGCAGTTAGCATAGTGCCCAACACACAGTAGGTGCTATAGAAATGCTATTATTATTAATACTTGTCCAAAGTCACACAGGTCCTAAGTGTCAGAAGTTGAATTTGAACCCAGATTTTCTTACTCCCAAATTAATAATCTTCCCATTGGGCAATTTCTACAAGTTTAGCACCAGAAAAAAGGGCTCTGGAGGGCTTAGGCATTATAGCTCTGAAGGACTGCCCTTTCTCCCACAAATGTCAAGACTTATTTCCTTGCTTATTTAATTTCTGATAATCCACTAATATTGTAGCTTTATCTGAACAGCCTGGGGGCTCTCATAAAACTTGCTAGGCCTTATCAGTCTGACATTAATTTCATGAACAGTCCTTATAGATTCATTTATCTGTGCTTTGAATTGTTACCCCTATTATCTGAATCCACTCCCTCCATCCTTTGACTTTTACCCCAAGATTAGCATAAGTTTATAGCTTTTGCTCAGTTAAACTCAGATTCTTACTGTTCAGATGCTTTAGCGCTCCTGAGGTCTCTCCCTCATAAATCAGCTGACAAGAATTTATTAAGCGCTGTGCACTGTGTTTATTAAACACAAATGAGACAATTTCTACTCACAAGGAGCTTATGCTCTAACATGGTCACAGGCATCACTGAAAGCACTGTGCCTTAGTGCCATTCAATTACAGAGTACAAATGGTCATTTCTTAGACATGACTGGCCAAAAGGGCACCTTTTAAGGACTGCCTGAAAGGTCTGGTGTGTACTAGATCCCTTTAGGCTAATGAACACAATCCATTAAAAAATGTGACATCAGCCCGAGCTATAATAAAATGGGCTGGACCATGAAAGTTCCTGAGGAAATGCTGTGATGGATGATGTTCCTGACCATGCTTCCACCTAAAGCAAACAGAACAAGTATTTGCTCCATATATGGAGTGGCCAATGTTTCTTCTGTACAGCCTCCTTTCACTCTTGGTTCCAGTGAATGCAACTAGAGGAAAGCTTTTTTGTATGTAACAGAAAATGTGGTACTCGATATCCAGTGCCTCTCTCCCTAATTTACAATGAAAATTTAGTTCTTTGAAATCAACTTTATAACACCCCAGAAAAGGCTTAAACATTAAAATCCCTGCAAGTGAAGAGAGGCTCCTCTTCCCTTTTAGTGGCAAGTGCTGAAAAAAGCTAACAAAAACTTAACTTCTTAAAGTTCGTTAAGTTTGCTGACTAGAAGGAAGCAATCATCTTCCTGGCCAGTTACATGCTTACAGAAGAACAATCTTTTTAATTTTTATTCTAAAGCAGAGGACTGAAATGAAAGGACACAGGGGAAACTTAAGAGGAAAACAGTGGAAAGAAGACAGAAAGTGGCACTTCTGAGAAGAAACACTTGGGAACAAATTCCAGCTCCAATACCTGCTGCTGCATAACTGCAGGCAAGTCACTTACTCTTTGTTACTCTCAATCCCAAATGGGATCACGAAAAGTTGGATTAAAACTCAACAACTCAATTAGCAATCACTTACTGAGGTCTTAAAATAACCAGCCTGTGTTGTTTTTGTTTGTTTGTTTTTTGAGGGGGTAGAAATACTAACACAGGATGTGAAGTGATACATTCTGATTTTGAATTCAACACTATAAAAGCCTTTTCAACTAGGATAAATTAAAGTTGGTCCTGAATTGTTAAAAGATCCCCTGGGCAGAAAATATTACTACTAATCTTTACTATTATTTTTTCTCATACTCTGTAGTGGCACAACTCTTTGAATCTACTGTCTTTAGCTTACTAAGAGGTAGCCCGAAGTTCTAAACGTAAAACAAATACTGAATAATAAGACTGATGATACACTGTGTAGCAAGTATCAACAATTATCAACTCAAAGTCTAAAAGACCCAGAAGTTAAGGAAATCAAATTTTGACTAAACGACACACAGACATAAAAAACAAGAACAGAGAAACTCAAATAGATACACATATACTTGGATAGGGATATACATATATGGGCACACAGGTGTATTTGGAGAAGGATATAGGGGAAATAGATTGAGGCAGAGGAGGACCTGGAGAAGAGAAACTGGTGGTAATTAATGACATGGGTGGGAGAAATCAGCCGCAGATAAATGTGGTGGAAGTGAAGTAAATGGGGTAGAGGGACAGATGGAACAAAGAAGTTATAGAAGTCACACTAGGTTCTATATTGGATATGCTCATGTTCTATTGCTTTAAGCTGTTGGCATCAACTTAAATTGTTATCACTGACCTTTGTGATACTGATGAATCATTTAGTAGTTTAATCTATTAATTTTTAGGGGATTTTTGTCCATTCTTTAGGTTTTTTGTTTTTGTCTTCATTTTCCCTATTGGTTGGTTGACTAGGACCCAGTTAAACAAAAAGCTTAGACTGACTGGAAAGAGATAAGGGAAAGTCTCAAAACTTTTTACAAACCCACCTTTTAGTACTGTGGGGTGAGTTCATGCTATTCTCTCTGACAATAAATATTAGGTGACTTCTGCATGTCAGTGGAACTGTCTGTTAACGATTGACTAGCACCTTTAAAGTACAAAAGTAAATTTCTCAAACTTAAATCATTCTTTCACACACTGCAAAACGCAGAATTTCCCAGACTACCTTTAAAACTGAGGTTACAAACCCAGGGGATCAGAGAGCCATATAATTTTTATCTGGAAGGATCTCTGCCTCAAACTAGTGCAGTCTGTATTGTACATTTCCCTATTTGCTGGAAGTCCTTTAGTGATGGGAAGTCTAGTATCTCCTAAGGCTACCCCTCCTGGACAGTTCAATATTAAATGGGGTTTCTTTACCTAAGCTTCATCCTCTGGGGCCAAACAGCAAATAAAATCCCTCTTCCTGTGGGAGGCTTTTCAGTGCTTGATGATATCCAGTTCCCCTGAACCTTTTCCCCTTCCAGGTTAAACATTCCTTTGATCCTTCCTGGGCCCTGTACTCTTTTCTCTCTACATTCTCTGGCCCACTGATCTCACCAGCTCCCCACGGTTCAACTTTCATCTCTATAGAGATGATTCCCAAATCTACATATCCATTCCTCATCTCTCGCCTGAGCACTAAATGTCCAATTACTTGCTGGCATCACACCCACCTAGCATTTTAAACCATATGTCCAAGACAAATCTCATCTTACTCCCTAAGCTCATCCTTTCTAAATTTCCTATTTTTTTGAGGGTACCACCACCCTGCTAGTCACTTGGGTTTGCAACCTAGGAATCATCCTTAAACTCTTCACTCTCCCTCATATCTAAGAATGTAAACCAACTATCTGCATAATTTATGCAAAGCTATTAATTTCTTTTCCTTCAGCAGCAAAGTTTTCTTGCTTGATTTATGAAAGAACGAGAGAATCAAGAATTCCTCTCCCTTGGATCATATATCTTATGTCCCTATGTAACTCTCAGGAGTAAGAAGCCTAAGAATAAAGACCTTGGGAAAGATCACTCCCTCTAACAGGTCTTCCTAATTAGCTAAAAGAAAGATGTAGATAAATTTCTTTAATCCCTCAGAGGTGATTAGACCTGTAAAAGATCCAAAAGTCAATAGTTCCAACTGCTTATCTAAAGATGTCACTGAGGAGCCAAGAAGGAAAGTAACTTAGCCAAGGGCCAGCAATGAATCAGGTAGAACTCTCAGGTCAGCACTGCTTCCACTATACTGCCCTGGCTTCCTCTCCTGACTTCAGTAACATGGCATGGTTGGAAAGCCCTGGATTTGCCATCACAAGGACACATGCTTAGGCAAGACACAGAACGCCTCAGGTGAAAACAATGATAGTCATTTATTGTCTTCTTAAACACCTCTAGTTCAAGCTATTTTTCAGTCTTTGCTCTTAGATCCTAATGACCAGTGGACCACATTATAGTCAGTCCTCAACTGATAAAAGAATTGTTTTCCAAAAGTTCATTTAAAAATAAGATGTGAAATGCATAATTTCCCCAAAGAAATATTATATGTAATGGACAACCCATAAAATCCTCTTTAATTTATAATATCAAAAACATTTATTAAGCACTATGCTAGGTTCTAGGTAAGAGGCAAAATTTAGATAAGAATCAGTTCCCCTTCTCAGTTTACAATCTATCTAGAGGCATGTAATAAGGTAATAATAAAAAATATTTAAGTGTATAAAAATGGCACAAAGTGCTGAAGAGGGAAGGTCATTATCAATTGCAGGAATCATAAAAGGCTTCCTGTAATGGGTAACAATTGAGGTGGACTTTAACAGAAAGGCAAGGATGGAACAGACTAGGGGAGAAGGATGGGAGGTACATTCCTATCACAGGGAAGTAGCTATAACTGTAGTACTTTGGAAATAGTATTTTATCCTTGTAAGGCAAAGGAGTTAGCAGATGGTTTTATCATGTGTCCAAAGGCAAGAGAAAAACATCGTATCATTGGATAGTTGGTCATTTCATATTCTAGCACTCATAATAAATATTAACAAAACTACCACTATGAAAATAACTGTAGCTTATATAACAATATCTATTTGTAAAGGATGAAGGTAAAGAAATCCTATGAAGAATTCAATAAACCCCTCCAAATTCAATCAACATTGATACTTGTTTAACTTCAATGCAAAGATGAGAACAGATGTAGATGGAGAAAATATGGTGGAAAACACAGATTAGTAGAAAGGCATGAAAGAGGCTAAAGACTTCTAGATTACAGAGCCAAATGCCTGAGAGGGGAAAAAAACCAGAAAGAAATGGTACTGATCATGGTGAACACTGAATAGTATAAAAAAATTGAAATTGATAACATTTTTACAGACAGGAAAGCATTCATTACTGATACAGAAATCATTCCTGAATCAGTTTTTATACTCTGGCCACTGACCTGTTAGAGAAAAGATCAAAATTAGTACAAAACTAAAAGAACAAAAATGACAACTGGAAAAGGTATCAAGGGGAAGCAGAAAGAGCACTGAATTTGGAGTTAAAAGATCTAATTTCAATCCTATCTATTCGATTAGTTATCTGCATGTCCCTGGGCAAGTTCTGTTAGGCTCTGATGTGGTCATCAGACTTAAAGAAAACTAAGACCTCTTCCAGCTCTCTATCCAAGATAAACCTAGGAAACAATATATGGTTAAAACAACTGCAATGTGCCCTATTTAGGCACATTACTGACAACATAAAATGGAATATGATCAGATAACATAAATACTTACAGTAACTTCACATAGGTCAAAATTCTACAAGATGCCCCAGCAGACAAACAGTCAACTTACTTGCAAGGTGAAAAGTTATAGTAGTTACAGAAAACACAGACTAAAAATTCATTTTTAAAATCTTATAGAGGATAGTAGAAGATTATGAGTATGTTACCTAATAAAACAAAAGGGAGTAATTGTGGTAAAGCTAGTTAGAATCAAGATGGGAAATGCAAGAAGATTAAAAGAAGTGTCTAGACAATATCTAAGCTGGAATTGACAACTGTGAGGGTATTCATAAGGTATCTGAAAGGCTTAATACCAAAGGTATGGAAGTTTTGAACCTTCCTGATACCTAAAAAAACCAACTGTTGAATGAACGCTTAGTCTATGATATGCCATTATAATGACCATGAAAAGAACTAGTTCATCAGTACAGACATACCTTCAACAAATTGGGCTCACAATTAAACAGAAGGAGGAGATCAGGCTGGGATATCTATGTGAAATTGTTGTGTATTTAAGTGAGTGTGGTATTTAAGTGGGCATTAGCATTAACTGTATAATATTCTATAGCAACTGTAGAATGTCAGTATTAATGCCCTGTTTTGCTACTTCTCCCTTAACTTACCCCCTTTCCCATCCTATTTCCCTGTTGAGTAAAATGCATTTCTGAACCCAGCTCTGCATGTTTGTATGTATGTATTCTTCATTCCCTTAACCAGTTAAAATGACAGCGAGGTCAGGAAAAATTATCTAACATAATCAAGAAGTCTATACAAACAAGGTGGAAGGGGTAGGGGGAACAACTAACATTTGAACTTCACTGTCATCTCTTTCCTTTCCTTTCTTCTTATAAGATCATGAATCTATAATAGAACCATCTCAAACATTCTGTATAACAAGACTTCCTCCATGACCCTTGAAGACCATAAGGTTCAAGGGGATACCATGTATCATTTTTTCATATTAAAATTATACAGTTTTGCTGAGCAAGTTATTTTCATTTGTAAGTACTTTGCCTTCTGGAATATGTATTCCAAGCTGTCTGCTCCTCTGAAGTAGTGGCTACTAAACCATGTTATCCTTACTGTAGCTAAGCAGTACCTGAATATTCTTCTTTTCTGGTAACTTGTGATATCTTTTCTTTGACCTGGAAACTCTGGATTTTAGCTATAATGCTTCTGGGTGCTTTCATTTTGGATTTCTTTCAGATGATGGGTGGATTCCATTTCCACCATGCCCTTTAGTTTTAAAAGATCTGGGCAGTTTTCCTTTATGATTTCTTTAAACATGATATATATAAGCTGTTCTTTTTTTGGTCATGACTTTCAGGTAGTCCAATGACCCTTAAATAGTCTATCTTCAATCTGTGTTCCAGGTCAGTTGTTTTTGCTAAAAGATATCTTACATTTTCTTCTACTTTTTCAGTCTAATTTTGATTTACTATTTCTATTCATCTCATGACTTTATTAGCTTCTATTTGTTCCATTCTAATTTTCAGGGAATTTGTTGCTTGGACAAAGCTTTGTATCTCTTTTTCCAAGTTGTTAATTCCATTTCCAATTCTTTCGTCCACAGCTCTCTATCTTTTTGGATTTTTTTCCCCTCTAAAGCTTTCATTGCAAGCTTGATCATTGCCCTCTTGGTGTAGGTCTAAGCCACAAGTCTATGGGCTTACCTCCTCTGAACTATCAGCAGATTGCTGCTGGACTCAGCCACTAGGAAATAACCGGGACACTCTGCTGGTTCAGAGTAAAGGAGCTATAGGATTATTTGGGGGGGGGGGGGTTGGGCGGTCTCAGTTTCCTACACTAGCTATTCTGTAGGACACAGAATGAGCTAGAATGAGAAGTTGGGACTCACTCTGCTGCTGGGGTCTGACTTGTTCCTCATTCAGTATACAGCCTAGGTCCTACAACCACTCCTCTGGAACATCACCCCTGGGCACAGGTCCCCTCCACAATCTACTCTGGATTTATGACCCCAAAATTGGTACTAAGCAACAAGACCACTAACTGGCATCTCTTCTCACATGCTGCACAAGGTGCTGGTGTTGGTCTAGGATTTCTTTTTTTGCCCTCTTAGTACCTGGGTATTGGAATGGTTCATGTGGGCAGCCCAATATTCCTAGCCAGACCCTGTGTCCCTATTGATCTGGGCTGGAAAAATAACTCACTGCAACTTTTTCTTGTATTTCCCTATTAAGATTTGGTTTGGTGCATTTTCTAGAGTTGTTTCGAGTTTTGTGCTGTACTTTTTAGTACTGCTACACCATCTTAGCTCTATCTTTTGTCATCATTATTTTTAACCAAAAAGCACTTGCTTTTAATGCCAGAGAGCTGTACTTTTTGTGGTCTGTAGGTCTTTATTCTGTGATAAATAATTAAAACAGCCAGAGGAAGCTCTTCAGCACCTATTGTGTTAGCTTACTATTGGTCCACAGAAAATGTAGACAAAAATCTCTATAGGATGAAATGGCATTGATAGATTATTATCTATATGTTTGAGTGAATGATCAATATTTCTGGAAAATAGTAATCCACAGAAAGAATAATTCTCAAATCTCACCTTGGTATACATACCAAAAATTAAAGATTTGTATCTTAGAAGAAACTCATGCCCAAAGTTATTCTGACTATCCCCTTCATTGATTATGGTATAGGACAGAACTCCAGACCATGGGTTTCTCAGTAGAGGTGGGGGAAATGTAAGATACAAGAATAAGATGGTAGATATGAAATTGATAGGAAAGTTGTAATTATGGAGTTTAAGGGAAGAAGACCCTCATTCTGGACTGGTCTTGAGGTCTGTATGAAGTGGGCAGTTTTGAGCAAGAGCTTTTTGGAGGATGAAGAAGGAACAAGGGATGAGGAGAGGAGAAAAAAAATCCTAGACATACGCTTCAGGAACAGATTATTTTCCTCTAAGTAGGGGACATTTCAAATTAATTCTTTATGGTAGTTCTCAATTACATATAACATCTCAGAACTATATTATGTTTTATAAAATGAAAACTTTAAAATACTATACATTTCCCCTTTGGTATTTCAAGACAGAACCAAATTAAAATGCCTAACACACTTAGCAAGTTAAGACAGTATACTGGATGAAAATATAATCTTATTAAATTTAAGCACATACATTGTCAAATTGATTGCCATTAGTTAAATTAAAAAGATTTTAACTTTAGCTTAGAGTGATATTTGTTTTGCTTAAAAGGAGGACACTTGAGACAGATTATTTAATAACCACATTTTTTATGAGGCAAAAATTGAGAACACAAGTGTGGTGGCATGTTCTCTATTGCTTTTACTTTTCAGATACTCGTCCCAAGTTTAACGTCTTTATACATACTAAAAATATTAGCTGTGTCCTATATGCTGCTTATCAAAATAGTTAGACCTACTTATTTTTCAATTAACAAAGGGTTAATTAAGTTAGATATAATCTACATGGTTTCTGAGGAAATATGATAGCGCAGAAAGAGCACTGGTCTTGGAGCAGGAGGACCCAGGTTCTGGTTGACACAACTAGCTAGGTCAGTGAGGGTGGGCAAGATATTTTATGTCTCTTTTCAATTTTTTAGTATGTAAAATGATAATATGCTTGTATTACTTCTCTTTTGAGGTTGTTGTGAGCAAAATACTTTATAAACCTGAGTTCCTATTTTGATCCCCAACAGTTCTTGGGAGATATTCCTCCTAAAATCTGAGGAAATATTTTTGATGCACTAAATATATAATCAATACTTTAAAAGTTAATGTGGTGTAAAAGTATTGGTCTAAGTTATTTGGAATCCAGGAATGACAAGATTCTAGGAATCAAACTGTAAGCTCTGAGAAAGAGGGACTGTTTTGCTTGCTAGTATTTGTATACCCAGCACAAAGCAGAATATCTAGCATATAGTAAGCACTTAATACATGCTTTGTTGAACTATAGATCTAATTAAGGAAAGCAGTCTCTTCTAAAGTGAAAGTTCATAAAAATTTATTTCACATATTTTGTTAAACTAGAACACTTGTTTTTTTCTTGATAAAACTGATTATAGTCTCTGACCCACTGATCCCACTTCTGGGACAATATTTCAAGAATACTAATAAAAAAATTGAAAGAGAAAGGTTACCACAAACAAAAACGTTCACAGTTTTAAACTTTGTAATAGTAAAAAACTAGGAACAATCAAAATGCCCAATAATTGGAAAAAGGATTAAAAAAAACCCATAGTACATTAAAAGCAAATATTAAGATTTAAATTAAAAGATACAGGAAATTTTTCGAAGATGAAGTCAGTTTTATATGATCACACATGATCATATAAATAAAAACAAGGATAAGAAAACTACTTATGGACAGAGAATTAAATTATTATAATTTTTTTGAAATCTGTATCAATTTTTCCTAATCAAAAAGTAAATAATTTGAATATTAAGGTTTCATTCTGAGTTACATTTCATATCCTGTTTATATCTACATGTTCAAAGTAGTGTTTCTAAGTTATGCTTTTCTTAAAAAAAAAAAAAGAAGAAAAATTTTATAGCATTACATAGTGCCACTTGGTGGGAGGAGCAGTAGAAACCCTGAAGCATTATAAACCCAACTGCCCTAACTTGGACTCCACTTCCTGACTAACAAAAAGGAAAAGTGAAAGGAAAGGATAAAGTAGGGAAAAGGGCTGACAGCCATCAGGGTTGCAACCCACCTGGTGGATGGTCCCAAAAGTACCTCAGCTACTCAGTTCTGTCTTTTTTTAGCATTTCCATATATTTCCTTTGTATGTGTAAAAAGTATTTTGTATTCCTTGGCTAACTAATAAATTTCGGTCTTGATCTGATTTGGAAGACCACTGTTTTATGCAAGCAGGGTGTCTTTTTTTTCCTCCCCCGCTTGTTTTTAATTTTTTGGAAGCAAAAAATTCATCTCATTCCTGAATTTGGGGGATGGCTCTTAGAAACAAAGTAATTTTGTCAGCATATTACAGTTTTCCCTTCAATACTGTCTTTTTAACAAGGGATACTGTCCCAAAATTAAATTGGAGCTGAAATGTATATGAACATATTGCCTTCAATGAAAGTATTCGATTAGTTCTAATTCTGATAGCTTGCCAGTTTTCTACAAAATGACAGTTAAAAGTAACTTCAAACAGATGTTAAGAAAAAACACCAAATGAATTAGGCTGGGATATAAAACTTTTGACTTCAAGATCCAAATTTTAAAATATTCAGGTTACGTAACTATACAATCATTTCCATTTTTTGGCTTGTTAAGAATATGTGCATTATTTCAGACCAATCCCTATAGAGCAAATAACTAAATTAGCACACGGAGCAGTAGATTCAGTTGCCTCTGTAAAATAATCTACCATTCTAAGAACACAGAAATGGAACTACTTTTTTCATTCAGCATTGATAATTTTTAAGGACCAAGGTTAACTATAAGAAAAGGGAATGAAGAAATCTACATGATTATTAAAATGATTATTCACAGCTGTTAATTCTCATGTTATTTCTAACGTACTAAACTTTTTAAGGGAAAATATGGCAAGGGAAATCCAAAGGGTCTATTCTGAAAAAAAAAAATCAACTCTGTTTTCATCTTTGTAAAGTATTAATATTTCTATAGAAGCAAGCCTGGTGATTCTTTGTTTTTTATAAGTCAAACAAATGTATTCTATATTTCTAAGTTTCACTATCTGCCACTTTATTTTCCAACAGAACCAAACATTTCTATATGTTTAAATCTTAACAGAAATCAGCTTAATTAGGATCCTAAAAAATGTCCTAAGGATACAGTAAAAAATGATGTTTATATAACAACCATACTTGTCAACTTGACACTTTAAACACACACTTAAATGTTCATTTAAAATTATTTAAGTGGCCAAAATTTTGAAGACTTAAAAAGCTGAGCTAGGAACCAGGAGACCTATCTCTTCCATAAACTAGCTGTGTGACTTTGGGCAACTCATTTAACCTCTCTGGCTCTCAATTTCTTCCTTTTGTAAAATAAGGCTGGATTACCTGATCTTTAAGATACTTTCCAGTTTTGTGTGCTTACATTTTGTGCACATCCTATTCCATTTTATCCCTCATTTCCCATTAGATTATAAACTTCTTAAAGCTGAGGACTCCCTTGTGCATTCCCAGGGCCTAGAAGTGTCTGGATTAACATTTCCTGTTTCTGTGGAATATAATTAAATATTGCAGAGACTAGGTCACAGTGAAAATCCCTTAGAAATGTAACATTTTGTCTTGGAACACAAAAGACACTAACAATCCCAGTAATTCCCTCCCACTCAAAAAATTTAGTTTGCAAAATGAAGTATTACATTTTATACAGTATATACATTTTACTCAGGAAAACTTCACTATTTATGCTAGAATTACTTTAATATTAAAAGAAACTGATATACTAAAAGTTCCTAAGCATGATTAGGAAGTCAAAAAAAAGGTGCCAAATTTTGTGACTTTTTAGTGTCCAATTTTGAGTGTGATACAATGGCAATAAATGAATAGATTACACACTGAGAATATGATAAGCAGTTTCCAATTTTAATGAATTTATAATCTATCTGAGGGGGATGAGATAAAAGTTGTATACAAATAAGATCACAGTATACCATAAAGCTAAAAGGAACTTTAGAGATTAGATAGTCCAATTTAATTTTATAGATGAAGAAATTGTGGCCCAAGTAACACAACTAGTGTTGTAGCAGTTTCCCTACTCCCATACAACTGAATATTGGAAAGGCAACAGAATATACAGCACTGAGGGCTGGGTCAGCTTTGTCCTCAGGAAGACCTGCTGTTCAAGCCCAGCAATTACAGGCAAGTCACTTAACAGTCCCAGTGCCCATAGAACACTTAAGTTGGTAAGTTACAGAGAAGTTGCTGATTTGCTTCAATAGAGGGTGTCCCCACACTGATGAAATGACAGACCAGAACCAAAACAAAATTAACATTATGAAAATCCTGAGTATAACAATCTATTATTGGCACAAGGGTATGCATTTAAGTATTCACTGTCTATAGTTTAGCAAAGTTTGTGTTCTTACACATAAAAACCTAAGTAATTTGGGGAAAGTAGACCAAAGTTCTCGGTTATATTCATGATCAACACCTACCAAGTTTTTACGTATCAGGTTTCGTCCTGTACCCATTACACACATACCCACATACACTTAGGGGCCATGGTAAAAAAAAAAAAAAAAAAATTAAAAATACACATCGGGAATTTTAAGGGTAAATAAAACATCACTTCAACACCGCTGCTAAGGAACTTTTTAAACCATAAAAACAAGAGACCATGAAAAGTACAGCAAGAAGGTCTAAGGCGACTTAAACTTCAAAGGCAGTAAAGTGGTCAGGTTCACATTCACATCCAGCACGCACAAAGTCCGCCGTGCGCCGGCCTCACCTAAGCCCGGCCCCAAACCTGGCCCCAGGGCCCAGCGGTGACCACAGAACCTCTCTAAAGTGACAGGCCGCAATGCCACCCGATGCCACCCAACCCGGGCCGGCCTGGCGAGCCGGCTGGGCGCAAGTCTGTCCGTGCGTCCGTCCACCCGGGACCACTGGCACCGCGGCTCCGAGCCCCCGGAGAGCTCCTGGTCCAAGGGGAGCAGAGGCGGAGGAAAAGGAAGAAGGGGCAGGGAGATGATGGGGGGCTCGGGGAGAAAGGGGGGCGGGTGGGAGAGGGGAAAAGACACGGGCAAGGGGGAGAAACAGAGGGAGAGGGATAAAGTGGGGAGAAGCGAAGGGAAAGGGGGTAAAGTGGGGAGAAGCTAAGGGAAAGGGGGTAAAGTGGGGAGAAGCGAAAGGGAAAGGGGGACAAAGTGGGGAGAAGCGAAGGGAAAGGGGGACAAAGTGGGGAGAAGCGAAGGGAAAGGGGGACAAAGTGGGGAGAAGCGAAGGGAAAGGGGGACAAAGTGGGGAGAAGCGAAGGGAAAGGGGGACAAAGTGGGGAGAAGCGAAGGGAAAGGGGGACAAAGTGGGGAGAAGCGAAGGGAAAGGGGGACAAAGTGGGGAGAGAAGCGAAGGGAAAGGGGGACAAAGTGGGGAGAAGCGAAGGGAAAGGGGGACAAAGTGGGGAGAGGCGAAGGGAAAGGGGGTAAAGTGGGGAGAGGCGAAGGGAAAGGGGGACAAAGTGGGGAGAGGCGAAGGGAAAGGGGGTAAAGTGGGGAGAGGCGAAGGGAAAGGGGGACAAAGTGGGGAGAGGCGAAGGGAAAGGGGGTAAAGTGGGGAGAGGCGAAGGGAAAGGGGGAGCTCCAGTGGGGCTGGAGGAGAAAAGGCTGCAAGGACGGAAGGGGGAGGAAGGGCCGGCAGAAAAGTGGGGGAGGGCCGCGGCCGGAGCGGGGGGAGGGGAGCCGGGCGGAGGCCGAGGCGCCGAGGGCAGGACGGGCCGGACTCGGCGTCCCCCGGGCTCTGCTCCCGGCCCCGAGGCAGGAATTCCTTGCCTTAAGGGGAGGCGGCCCGGCGGCCCCACCCCCACGGCGGACGCCCGCTCCCTCCCGACACAAAGAGCGGGGCCGGGCCCGGGCTGCCTCTCCCTGGGTCCGGTCCCGGCCGCCACGCGCGCCCCGAGCCCCGCCGCCCCCCGCCACGGGCTTCCGCTCACCTCGCCGCCGTCCGCGCGGGGCTCTGTGGGGCGCGCACGCTCGGGCGGCGGGCCGCGTGCTCCGGGCCCGGCCTGGCTCTCTCAATGCCGCGGCCGCTCCGAGATGCTTCCCCGGCTCTCCCGGAGGGCGGGCGGGCGGTGGCAGCGGCTCGGGCTCCGGCTCCTCCTCCGGGGCGGGAGGAGGGGCGAGTCACTCCCTCGGCCTCCTCCCCCTCAGGAAGGTGGCGCGGGGCCCCTCCCCCCGGCCACCGCCCTCCTCCTCCAGCCAGCCAATCCGCATTCTCCTCCCCCTCCCTCCTCCCGCCTCCCTCCTGTCGCCTTTCCAGTCGCTGCCTCCTCCGCTCCCCCCCTCCCCACGCGGACCCAGCCCCGCATTCCCTCCGGAAACGCATTCCTCCCGGGCCGCGTCAGCCGCTCCGCCGGCGGCCGAGGGAGAGGACGAGGAGGAGCCGACGGGGGAGGGCGGACCGAGGAAGCGGCGGGAGGGCCCGCGGGGAGCGGCCCGCGGCCTCGGGCCCCCGGCCTCAGTTTCCCTGTCTGTCACACTCGGCCAGGCCCCTGTCGCGAGAGGGGCTCCGGCGGGTGCCCACCGCCCGCCCCTCCCAGCCCGGGGTCCCAGGCGGGCCCAGGCCCAGGCCGAGCCGTCAGGATTAGGGGGTAGCCGGGCCGAGGGTCAGGAGCTAAAGACGAGAGAGGAAGACTGGGAGGGCTTTTAATCCGGGAAAACAAAGGCTGTGGTCTGCTTAGACCCCCCTGGGCCCCTCTGCAGCCAGCGTGGGGAAACTGAGGCCGGAGGCCACGACTCCCCCTCCCCCCGGACCTGCGTAGACTGAACCGCTTTTCTGCTGTATAGGGTGTACTTTCCTCCCCCGCCCCTCCCGTTAGAATATAAACTTCGAGGAGTAGCGAGTGTTTCCTTTTGCCACGAAAGCGCCGAATAAATGATTGATTGGCCCCCCAAAAAGAGGAGGTTTGTATCCCTATGGCTCCGGTCTAATTTTCCCCTCCCACTTCGAAGAAATTTTTAAAAACAGGTAGGTTTATTTAAAAAAAAGAAGAAATAGTACTCATTGTGAGACTTTCTGCATAGGCAGGGTACTTTTAAGATAAAAGGACTTGAAACTGAATACCAAGGTTATGCAGAAACCCAGCTAGTTACCCAAAGCACGCTGCCCGGGCACGATACCATCTTGTTGAACTGAAAATCGGCTGTTTGGAAAGTTGTGGCCTTGGGCAAAGGGCATCCTAAACTGTAGACTTGAAGCTTAAAGATCTTATTTCTGATGGAAAGATGAGAGCAGGAATATGCTTTGCAACCCAGTTTGAACCAAACCTATAAAAGTAAATATAGCTGTATTTGCTTAAATGCATCAAAAGAGGAAAATTTTACTTAACACTGGTAGAATTAAATCTACTTCTTTGCCCTAATGAGGTGAGAATTACTTTTTCTACTTGGAATTAGCATTGGTATAATGGATGTAGCTCTATACCTGGTATTAGAAAAGATGTAGGTTAAAATCTTAGGTCTAATAAGTACCAATGGCGCAAATTCATTTGATCTTTCCAAGCAGCAGTTTCTTCCCCCATAAAAATGGGGAGACTTCTCTTGAGGAACAGTGAGATAATGTTGTTACAAGGTGGTTTGCAAACCTTAACTTTATAAATGTCAGTTATTATTAGAAGAGAATAAATGGCATTTAAAAATATAAGTCCTACTGGTAAAGCCACAGAGAACATAGATCCTTGGATTTAAAGAGGATTGTACTGTTACACAAAATCAGCGACACCCATAACAGCAGAGGAAAACCTTGTGGTTTATTCAATTATCAAACTTGAATTAAACTTTTTAGCTTGGCATGTTAAAAAAACAAACTTGGATTCTTGCTCAACTGATGTGACATTCAACTACAGCATTTGATTTAATTGGTATTCAATTAAAAACTGGAAACTATGAACTTATGTTCAGCCTCAGGTTAGTTATTGTTGCTATTTGACAATTTGATTTAAATTTCTCTGTAACTGTTTCTTGAATGGCAAGTGACCTTTCAGAAGCTAAAAGATTTTCATCTTTCAGAGTTGAGTAAAATATCATTTAATGTTGGCAAATATCTAGTTCTCTCTCTCTCTCTCTCTCTCTCTCTCTCTATATATATATATATATATATATATATAGTGTTCAACTGTATGTTACAATTGATCTATTAACAGCATGTTACTAAATATGGTGCCCCTTCAGCTACTTACGTACTTTTGATTCAAGTAACCATTTTTAGTGCTTACTGTGTGTAAGGTCTTGAGGACCAAAAGACAAAAATGTGAAAGTCTTTGGCTTAAAGGGACTGCTGTGGAGACACAACATATACATAAAATAGTCTAGGACAAAGAAAACCATGGAGGAAGAGAAAACTGTAACAACCTAAGGCAATCAGAGAATCAATAATGAAGGGGGAGGTGGCGCCTTAGCTGAGCTGTGGAGGAAAGAAGACAGATTCTGAGAAGGGAAATTGAGAAGTGTACAGACCAGACATGGAGAAGAACATGGTAAGAATGAATAATGTACGAGAAAGTTGGAGAATTCAAGGAACAGAAACTTCATGAAGAGGAGTAGTATGAAGGTGTAATGTTAATTAGAGAGCTGAAGATCTTCCCCAGCTGTTGATGGGCCTTGATTAGGGGAGGCCCAACCTTTTGTTACTTTCTATTGAGGCACTGGATTAGAAGGTCCGGTCCTCCGACTCTGAAAAATGTATAAATACTCTGAGGTGAGGTTTTGTTTTGGGGCTTATTCATTGAAAGTGTTTATTTGGCCAGACGAGACTCCAGGCAGCCGCTAAGGAGCTTTGAAAACCCAGCTTTGAAAACCCAGATGTTGGTGCTTCTCTGTCTGGTAACAGTATGTATGGTCAGACAGTTGGATCTCTTTTGAGCTGTGATGTATGTATTGCTTACAGTCTGTCAGTTGGAAGCCCTGTCTGTTGATTATTATTTCTTTGTATTTTCTCTGAAGGTCAGGGTGCTGACTTTTTCTCCTGAACTAAGTGAATGATTCATGTGCTTGATTAAAGTGATTGTTGTCCCCTCAAAAGTTGCTTTCCTTTTAGAAAAGCAGGTCTGAGAACCTGTACAGCAGCAGATCCTCCTGTGTATGCCAGGGTCCTGTTACAGAAGCAAAGCTAGAAAAGTTGGTGGAAACCAGATTGTGGACGGTCTTAAATGCCAGACTAAAGAATTTATATTTTCTCCTAAGGCAATGGGGAGCTACTAGAGATTTTTGAGCGGCATGGTCAATTGTATTTTAAGATCATTTTAGCAGCTACGTTTAGGATGAATTGAAGGGAGAGACACTAGAATTCTGGAGACCAATTAGGAGAATATTGCAGTAGCCCAGTGAAGAGGTAATGAGGTTCCAGATTAGAATAGTGAGTCTGTAGATGGAGAGAAGGGGACCAACAGAAGAGATTTTGTGTAGCTAGAAGCAATAGGTACTTGTTAAATTCAAGGCACTCTGAATACAAAGACAAAGAAGAAACGGTCCCTGTTATCTGCCATTGAAGAGTTTCCCTGCTGTAGGGTGGGAGACTATGTAGACAGATAAGCATATACAAAGTAATTTTGGAGGGAAGAGCAGGAAGACAGGATCAGCAAAGGCCTCAGAGTGGGGAGCGCTTCATCAGAACTTTGAAGGGAGTTCAGATCTTTAACAGGAAGAAATACAGTACAACTTTGTGTAAAGGCAGGGCTACAGGGTGCAGCTGATTTGGCAATCTACTGAATATGAAAGAGATGGAAGGATCAAAGAAGGTTATGTGGTTAGAATTTGGGTGATTGGGAGTATGTTTCCTCAACAGAAATAAGGGAGTTTGGAGGGGGAATAGGTTTGGGAAGGAGTGAAATATTTTCTACTTTGGACGTGTTGATTCTGAGATAAATACAGGACACCCAAGAGAAGATATCTAGCAGGAAGTTCAGGTGAGAGATTAAGACTGGATATTTATATTTGGTAGTCATTTGCATCCTTGAAAACTGTTGAGATCTCTAAGAGAATTTATATTTACTTTTCTATGCAAATTTTGGTTTGTGTGTGTAGATGTATTCATTTACTGAAACCCAGATGGGCATGTATATGTATGCTACTATGCTTCATACCATAATTCTGCTGCCCTATGGTCAGTAGTTCGTACCTTTTATGCATTTTTTGTCCAGAAATGGTGATGGATTTTAACTCGGGTTCTCCAATGCATTTGCAGGATATTTGATGAGGAATGCTGAGTATGGTGTTAGAACTATAAGATACTAATATTTAAATAATCTGAGTTGATGCTTACAATAGTACCGTGGAGAAGGTACTCAAATATTATTATACCCACTTTATAAATGACATACTGAAGTTATTAAAGGTTAAGTGATTTGCTCAAAGTTACATGGCTGTCATGTGGCAGACAAGGCTGGAACACCAAGTCTTCTTTGAATCATTAAATTTTATTTTATTTTTAGGAAGATCTATCTTTTTTCTCCAACCTTTCTCCTCACTCCTGATTAAAAAGGCAGCAAAAACCAACCAAACAAAAGAGCCCCAAACCTCCTCTTACAAACCTGTACAAAGCAAAACAAGTTCTGTCCTTGGCCATGTCCCCCCAAAATAGGTCTCAGTCTGTACTGAGTCCTCTCTATCAGGAGGTAAGTAGCATATTTCATCATGATTGCTCTGGAACTGTGATTAGTTATTGTTTTGATCAGGGTTCCTAAATGTTTCAAAGTTGTTTGTCTATACAGTATTATTGTTATTGTATACAATGTTCTCCTGGGTTCTTCTCATTTTACTCTGAATCAATTCATACAAGTCTTCCCAAATTTCTTTGAAATCATTCCCTTCATAATTTCTTATAGCGCAATAGGTTTCTGGCACAATTATATGCAATAATTTGTTTGGCCATTTTCCAATTGATGGGCATCCCCCTGAACCTGGTTCTTTGCCATGACAAAAAAAGTTGCTATAAATAGTTTTGTACAAATGAGCCTTTTCTCTCTGCCTTTGACCTCTTTAGCGTATAGGCTTAGTAGTGGTATCGCTGGGTTACAGAGTGTGCAGTTTAATTCTTTGGGGGCATGATTCCAAATTGTTTTCCCAAATAGGTGGATCAGTTTTCAGTTCTACCAACAGTGCATTAATATACCTGTTTTCTCACAGCAAATCTAGCATTTGTTATTTCTCTTTTTTCAACTTTGCAAATCTGATAGATGTAAGGTAAAACCTCAACATTGTTTTATTTGCATTTCTCTATCCTATTAGTGTTTTAAAACATTTTTTTATATGGCTATTTATAGCTTGGATTTCTTCCTCTGTTAATGACCTATTAATGTCCTTTGCTTCCTAGGACATTTATCAATTGGGAAATGGGTCTTATAAATTTGAATCACTTATGTACACATACACATACATATATAAGTCTGAGAAATGAGTCCTTTTTCAGAGAAATTTGCTACAAGTGTTTTTCTTATTTACCTACTTCTCTTCTAATTTTAGCAGAATTGGTTTTGTTTTGCAAAACCTTTTTAATTTTATGTAATCAAAATTGTCCATTTTACCTTCTGTGATTTTCTCTTATCCCTTGTTTGATCATGACCTTTTTCCCCACATCATTTTTCCTAATTTGTTTACAATTTCACTTTTTATGTTTAATATTCATGAGATGATGGTCCACACCTACTTTCCACCAGACTGCTTTCCAGTTTTCCTGATAGATTGCTCTAGCAAGTGAGTACTTACCCTAGTAGTTGGATCTTTGAATCTATCAGACATTAGACTACTGTGCTCTTTTATTTCAGTATATCGTGTACAGTCTGCTCCAGTAATCAACCTTTCTATTTCTTAACCAGTACCACATTGCTTTAATGATCACAGCTTTGTAGCATAGTTTAAGACTTGGTACTGCCAAGCCCTTCCTGCCTCCCATTTTCTTTTCCTTTCATTAATTCCCTTGAGATTCTTGATCTTTTATTCCTCCAGATGAATTTTGTGATTATTGTTTTCCAACCCTATAAAGTTATCCTTTGGTAGTTTGGTGTGGTACTAAATCAGTAAATTAATTTGGGTAGTATTTTTATTTTTATTATATTGACTTAGCCTACCCACAAGTAATTAATGTTTTTCCAGTTATTTAGATCTATCTTTATTTGGAACACTGTCTTCTAAATCTAAGTCCAATGTTCTTTCCATTATGCTGCAGTGTCTCTCTTGATATAATGTGAGTTTTTTTTTTATTTCAAGGCTACTACTAAGCATTAGGAAAAGAAGAATTCATATCTCAACAAGTTCAGACACAGATTTTTCTTCCCTTAAATTTATTAGAAAATATCCTCTTCTACAACTGAGTCCTTTCATTAAGTCCTTTCATAATGTCACAAAACAGAAGGAAGTTTGAATTCAGTAATATGACTATATGTTTGTATTTTCAAGTTTAATTCAGTTTCATGGTTTACCCAATACTTGTACTGTTAACTTTTGAGTTGTTAAAAAAAAATAAAACTTTTTTTCTCATCTTTCTGTGCTTATTAGGTCACTTAAAATAAATTATATCAAAACTCCCTTCTTTCATTTTTCGTTCCTTTTTATTAGACCAACAAATACAGTTTTAGGGGAATAAAAAGAAGTACTTGTTCTAACTGAGCTAACCAACAGGTCTAAGTGTTCACATCTGTGTACTTGAATATGTGTTTATGTACAAATAAATAGTTTTCCTCTACTCCCACCCCAAAGATATTTTTCCCCCCAGAGTTTGGAAAGTTGAGTGACTGGGAGCCCTCAGGTTCAATGGAGACAGTTACTGCTACAGCTGAGACTGTTGATGGAAGAAATTGGCATTCTAGTCTTAGGTAAAGCACAGAAGAGGTAAGGCTAAGAACCTCGCTTTGTTGACTAGTACAGATTAAGGGAGCATAGAGTAGTTGAAGGGGAATACCATTAGATAAGACTGAAAAGATAGGTTGGTGCAAGATAGTGGAAAGCACTAAGTACTAGGATAAGAATTAGACTGTATTTACATGCAAATTGAAGCCATCAATGTTTTGTTTTTTAACGTGGTGCATTGATTTGATCGTATTTGTCCAATAGAATGCAGGATAGATTATAGCAGGGAGACTGAGCAGGAAGGCTGGCCATATGGAAGGAGGGAATGGCTACAAGAGATACTGTGAAGGTAGAGTTAAAAGACTCAGTGCCTGATTGGATTGTGGAGCGAAGAGATGGAGCCAGAGATGACTGAGATTTTGACTACATGAAGCTGGGGGAAAGATGGAACCATTAGCAATCATTATCAGCAAAACAAAGTAAAGTCAAGAAAAAGAGCCTTGGCTTCTTTACAATGCCCATCCATTGCTCCTGATTTTGCCCTTTGCCCTCCTTCACATGAGATCACTTACGATATTTGAAGACAGTTGTCATATCTCCTTTTCTTCAGGTTAACGTCCAGTTTCTTAGATCTATCAGTTCATTTCCTATCACATACATACCCTCCTTAGACTGGACTCTACTATGACCATGCTTTCAGAAAATCTCGTCACCAGGAGACAACTTTAGCTCCTCTGCCCTTCTGATCTGAGGGCCCAGAGGCAGAGTAAAGAACTCCTCCCAAGGCTTCCATTTAAAGAAGGCTCCCAGGTAACAACTTTTCATTCCCTACAAGATGCCCTCCTTGGACTGGCCTCTACCACACTCTCACAGGCAGAGTGTCTTCTTCCCCAGCATCCCACCTTTCCCTTTTCAACTTCCTTTTGTACGTTTTTTCCCCTCATTATACTGTAAGCTTGTGGGGAACAAAGACTTTCTTCTTCTTTGGCTGTGGCTGACATAATAGACATTCAATAAATGTGTATGAACTGACTGATAGGATGTGAAATGAAGCTCTTTCACCATACTGTTGTTTTGTTCTGGACACTTTCCAGCTTATCAGTATCTGTCCTAGACTGTGGTACCCAAGATTGAATCTGATACTTCAGAGAAGGTCCGACAAGGGCAGAGTACAGTGGAACTATCGCCTCTGTATTCTTGGAAGCTATACCTCTCTTAATGCAACCCAAGATCTCATTAGCCTTTTTTGGCTGCCATAATACACTGCTGACTCATGCCGAACTTGCAGTCTACTTAAACTTTCAAACATTTTAATATCATCTATTGTTTAAGAATGCTTTCCCCATCTTATACTTGTGAAGCTGATTTTTTATACCCAAGAATAAGACTTTTCATTTATCCCTTTGGAAAGTATTTCATTGGATTCAGCCCAATGCTCTAGCTTGTCAAGATCTTTTGGGATCCTGACTTTATTTTCTAGTGTGTTAGCTACCCCTCTCCTGGCTTTATCATTGGCAAGTTTGATATGCATGCCATCGATGTCTTTAACCAAGTCATGATAGAAATGTTGAATAGAATTTCAAATGCTCTGTTTTCTGTGTTGCATTTACATATTTGATATTCAAAAAGCAAAATAATTCTTTATCAATAGAAGGCTAATCTGCTATTTTGTATAGTGGCCTAAATTATATATATTATCCAATAGGATTTCAATATCGTAAACTTAGTGGTGATAGAGTCTAGTCACAGCATTTGCTCTGTGTGTACACATGTATACACGTGTACATACTTACATATGCACACAAACACAAGAAACATCTTTAATGGCTCTCCATTGTCTTATACATAAAATAGAAAATTCTCAGGTTTGTATTTAGTCTTCTACAATCTAGCTCCCATCTACTTTTCTCTCATTTCACATTCCTCCCCTTTATACACTACCTGTTCTAGTTAAAGTGTCCTTCTGGTTGTCCCAACAATGACTTTTTATTTTTCTGCTCCTTTACCACTGTACAAGTGACTTGTAGGACTGAAATACACTCCTTTCTCATTTCCATCTATAGAATCTCTACTTTACTTTAAACTGTAGCTCAGGGACTGCCTCCTGTACCAGACCTTCCTTGTCACAGTTATTGACATTCTCTCCATTTTGAATTATTTTGTATGTATTTTTAGTTACCTGTGTGTTCACGTTTACTCCTCACAGTCAAATAAAAGCTCCAAAAATTTGTTTTGTTCTTGACTTTGTAATCCCAAATGGTAGCTACAATAAGCATTTGTTGAATTGAAACAACTCCCCTAGGAATACTTCTTGGCATTTTCCAACTCTTTTTCTTTTGTCTCATGTGTCCCAGGAACCTAATCCTTTCTACCATCCATTCTTTTCAGTGTAGACAGCACAACACAGTTTAAATTTCTTCATTGTACCATAATGAAAAATTTCCTTCACAAAAAAAGTGATTATGAATTTGAGAGAGGAAATTCTGGATAACAATTTGAGTTTTTTTTTTTTTTCAAATTTAAATGTGGAGCTCATGTATTTTTTTAAAATTAGACTAATAGAAGTTACTTTGAAAATATAGATGTGTACTGATAAAGACATTTAGGAGATACAAAATGATGTATTCATAAAAGGAAAACATCATAAGGATGATAGATATGAAACACCAACAAACAAAACCAGAAAAATGGAGGAAATCAGTGTGGGAGATCAAAGATGGTAAATTCAAGGTGAAGAGATTAGAAATAACAGGAGTGTACTGCAGAGACAATTACAGAATTTGGAGTGGGAAGGAACCTCAACTGGCCATTTAGTCAAACCCATACCTGAAAAGCAAATTTCCTCTGTAATCAGAAAAGGGAGATAGTGGGAAGTCTAGTTATGCTAAATTACACTAAAGCATAAACTGTCTTGGACTTAGCTTCTTTTTATTGGAGCCTAAGTTCCATGGGGGTTTGGGGAGGTGACAGGACTTGATGAGTTAAATCACAGATACATACCCCTAATTTGGTCTTACATCACTGGGTTCATTCTGAGGGGACCTGAACCCTCAGAGAGCTCCGAATTGTCTCTCATGGGCTTCACTGTTGAGTAACTCCAGGGAAATCTCTAAAACAAGCTTAGGGTTTTCTTAAAATGAGGATAGTTAATTCTCTTTTAGGGAATTAGATCTTTTCTAGAAAAGATACTCAATATACCATATGGATAGCAGATATAAGACAGTTTTTCTGTCTTTTTTTCTACTGCAGAAATTGCTTAAGATACAAAAAAAGCATAGAATATAGCTATAGCAAGTATAAACCCCTCAATTATTGCAATACACCTATTATAGTCCTCCCCACTGAAAGGTAAAGTTTCAAAGTAAGCAAAGTTTATCTTTCTTTTTCAAACCTACAAATTTTTCCTCTGCCCTCAACATTGACCCCCCACTCCTCATGGCTCAGTACTTTAATGCTTCCCTTTGTCTAAACACCCACCTCTTCACTGTGACACCTCTGCACCCAGCTCCCCTTACTCTTGTCTCCACAGGGACCAGTGTTCCAAAATTACTTTTTATCTCCTTCCCAAAACCCTTCCCCCATAAATTTCCATTCCTTTGATGCTAGACAACAGAACAGGAAATTTCTTGAATCTGCTTTAATAAGATTATTATACTACAAAAAATTATTATGCTACAGACAGGTTTTTATATCTTGTTGGGGGCCACCTGTCTTCTTAGCTAGTATCAGAAAAGATTGGTTTGACTACATTAAAATAATATTAATCTTTTTCATTTATAGGAAACAGACTATTACAGTGGATAAAGGGTCGGACCTCAGACTCAAGAAGACATTAGTATTATCTCTGACATGCGATTGCTGTGTGTTCACAGTTAAGTCATTTAACCTTTCATGGCCTCAGGCAAATTTAGGATCAGTCTATGACTCAGGTGTGAAGCTGTCTAGCTCTGATCCTGAGTCCTTGGGCTGCTAAGTGATGAGAGCTCTCCATAGCTAACCTAACCCAGGCCCAGTGTATAGCTTTTTGCCTATCTTCACCTATTCCCTGCCTATGGATATCAGTCTCCTACCACTTCCCCTCCATGCCTCCACCTCCAATTCTGGGAAAAGTAATCCATCTATATCCTTATTTCTGGAAAGAATGTGTCAATCAGTTGTCCTGTGTCTTCACTCACCACTGCTGTAACATCTCAAACCAAAATCCGCCTCCCTGTTCCTTCAGCACAGGGACTTTTTTGTTTCTTGTATATGTATCCTTATCATTTAGCTCAGTACTTGACATATAGCAAGTGCTTAATAATGATTTTTCATTCTTTCTTAAATTGTAGATTTATTGCCTATTCACACTGGTGGAGAACATTTCTACAGAGGGAGTTCTCTTACATTGATGAAATCACAGACCCACAAAACCACATTTATTTCCATGTATAATACACAATAATTAGTTGTCATGCACACAACAATAGTCATGCATATCAGTATCATAGCTTTAGAACTAGAAAATATGTCAGAGATTATCTAATAACATCTTTATTTTGCAGCTGAGAAAAGTAAATCTCAGAGAGGTTAAGTAATTCATTCAAAATCCCCCAGGTAGTGAGCGCCAGAGCAAGGATCAGAGTGTAGTTCTATATTCTCTAAATCCACAATCTTCCCACCTTACAACGCAAAATTAACTTTCCTGAAAATTCTACTTAATTTCAATGCTGAACTTCATTTATATATGCTTACTTTACCTATTTTGTGGCTCATAGGGCAGTCATCAATCAGTTTTTTAAAATTAGAGGGAATATTAGTGAGAAGATAAGGCTTCGCAGGACCAGAGTCAGGGATCTCAGTCAAACTGGGAATTTGGGAACCAAAACAGGACATTTAAGGGAACAGGAAGTGATACTAGGTGGACACCTTGAAAGATAATGAGTAGCACAGATCTACTACTTTTTAAACTAAGCTGTCACCTGTAGAGACAATGTAGAGTTCAATTAAATGCTTTAAATTTGAGTTAGTTCGACTGAATAGTCTGAAATTTATATTCCTCAACTGAGAAGAATTTATACTAAGAAATTTCCTCACATTATAGTAAAGTTTGGTTTCATGCCCAAACTCTTTTTGTGTGACTGTAGTGGGAAGTGTGGGGAGAGAACTGCCCACCAAGAGAAACCAGGATCCAGGGTCCTATCTTTTGATGGAAAAAAATATCCTTTCACTTTTCCCTTGAAAGTAGCAGCATTTAAATAAATAAATAAATAAATAAAAGGAACCTGAGATCATCTAACAATTTATGAGGCAAGGACCATGTGTCCTAAAGTAGTGAAACCATGCTTTTCCACACACTTTGCCCAACACTAGAATGCTAGCTTAGTGCCATATAAGCCCCAGACAAACGTTTAAGAAACGTTTACCCTTACCTTCTACTAGTTTCAACATAGTTAGATCACCAGCTCTCCAGCAGTCGAGGAGACAGGATGATACTTGTTGAGATTTAACTGGAGTGAGAAGGTAGTGTTTTATGGAGTTGTAGGGGTCTGATAATTTTCCAAAAGTCTAATGAATTTAAAAGTTCAACCTATTCTTTTTCATAAGAATTCAGATGCTGCTATGAAACAATCCCTCTAATTGGCTAAATATCAACTTATTGAGAGTTAAGGAGAACAAAAAGTGTTACAAGGGTGATGACATGGTCTTGGTGTCACAATCTCCCCAGCCCTACCTTATTTGTTCCTGCAGATCCTCATTCATTCTTGGCTCTTCCTGTGCTCTCTGAAATATCATTCAGAATGCCTACCATAGTAGACAAAAAGTCTACTGGGGAAAAAGTAGCAGGCACAAGGAGTTCAGCTATATATTTACCCTTTCTTTTTATATTATCCATAAACTTCAGTCTTCTCCATTCCCTCTGATGAAGTCCAGACTTTAGCTACCTGCAGCAGATGTGCTGTCTTCATACGCTTTCTGTCTCTTCCTGTAAGAGGGGAAATAACACAACCATTAGTGGCAAGATGGCCATCCAGGAGCTGGGTTTGGCTTGTAGTTAGTTGTTCTAGGTATGACTACAGGGTGAGCAGCACCTCAGGTGTTCTCTCCCCCATGGTCCTGGAGGACCTCAAATTCTCCTTCCATCCCCAATTTGATTTTTTTTTAATCATAGTTACATGACACTGGAAAAGTGACACTTCAACATGGCAAAGCATTATGGCACTGTCAAAACAAGAGAGAAGGAGGCAAAGACAGCCCTTAGTGTTCTCAAGTTGAAACCAGAGTAAACATGTCCATTAGGAACCTTGGAGCTCTGCTGAACCATTAACCATTCTCTCACTTTCTCCTTCTCTCCCCTTTCTTTTTTCTGTTTTCCCTTCATCTTGGCACCAACCTTTGATACTCTTTTTGTCAGATTCTTGCTATGTTGGCACTGAAGTTACACTAGAAATCTCCCAGTAATGACCATGGTTGAGTCAATTGTATCCAGAGAATCTGGAGCCCATAGGAGGGACACAGCCCATAGAACTATGAGAGAAATGTCAGCCTCAGCTAATGTTCTCCTTTCTCTCTCTAAAGTTCTATCATCTCTACCTACTAATTCCTTCTTTGCTGTCTACAAACGTATTGAGAGTCTCCACTGACTTTACCAAACCTTCCCTTGACCCTGCCAGCCCCTCAAATTATTGACTTATATTGTCTCTTTCTTTTCACATAAAAATTCCAAGGAATTTAGTTATCTATATAGTCATCTATATTCACTGTCTCTACTTCTTTGCCATTCAACAACATCCATTCCACAAATATTTATTGGAGGCATTGTATTAAATGCCAAGAATGCAAAGATAAACAAATCCTTACCTTCTGTTGGAGACAAAGTGGACACAGAAAAATATGTAGTCAGTCAGCAAGCGTTTATTAAGTACCTACTTACTATGTGACAGGTCTATAGTACAAAATTATTTTGAAAGAGAATATTTACAACTGAGAGAATTAGGAAAGCCTTTTTGTAGTAAGTGGCACACGGAGTAGTGCTTTGAAGGAATCTAGGAATTCTAAGGGGCAGAGGGGAAGAGGTGGTACATTCCAGACATATTCAGAGGCACTGAGACAGGAAGTGGAATGTTATTTAGGGGGATGGAATAGAGAGTACAGGAAAGAGAACAATATGAAATAAGACTGAAAGGGTAAGTTGGAGCCATATTATCCAGAACTGTAAAGGGCACTTGGGAGCCTTTGAAGATTTTTTTAATAAGGAGGTGAGAGGGTCCAATCTGGGATTTAGGAATATCAATTTGCAGCTTTGTGTGTGTGTGCATCTGTGTGTGTGTGCGTGTGTGTGTGCGTGTGTGTGTGTGTGTGTTTCCTTGTTGCTGAAGAAGACCATGCTATCAGAGAAATAATGACATGACTTGCACTTGACTTTGTTTTGAGTGAGGGAGGGCTGTGCAGGTCACCAACCTCACGTCTCCTCCAGAGTCATCTGAATCCAGTGACCAGATATTCATCAGGATGACTGGAGATGACCCAGGATGAAGCAATTGGGGTTAAGTGACTTGCCCAAGGTCACACAGCTAGTGAGTATCAAGTGTCTGAGGTGAGATTTGAACTCAGGTCCTCCTGACTCCTGCACTGGTGTTCTATCCACTATACCTCCTAGCTGCCCTGCAGCTTTGTGGAGGATGGTTAAAAGAGGGGAGAAACTGAAAGTAGGACAATCAATGAAAAGGATTTTGTAATCATCTAGGTGAGAAGTAGTGAAGGCCTCAACTAGCACAGAGGGCATGTGAATGGAGAGAAGAGGATGGATGTGAGAGAAGTGAGGTAGAATTCTCTAGAGTGGGTAACTGAGTGGACATAAGAGAAGTAGGAGACAATCAAGGATGATTTTAGGGTTGGGTCACTGGAAGATTGATGATGCCTAAGAGAGACATGAGGAATTTTGGAGAATAGGTGGGTTTGGGAGAAAATAGAATGAAGTGCACTTTGAACATGTTGATTTTAAGATGCCTGTAGTACATCCTGATGAAGGTCCCCCATGACCTGGCTTCTGAGTCCACACTCTATTGGAACTGCTCCTTCTAAGCTTATTGGTGACCTAGTTGAGAAATCTAATTGTCTTTCCTTCAATCTGTATCCTCCTTGACCTTTCTGAAGCATTTGATACGGTTTACAATTCTTTCTAGACATGTTCTCTTCCGTTGGCATCTGTGGCACTACTCCCTCTCATTTCTTCTCCCATTTGTCTGACCATTGCTTTACTGGTTTATCAGTTTCTTTCTATTCTCCAAATATGACTGTCTCTGCCTCTCCCCCTCTTAAGATTTGTTCTAGGCTTTTTCTTTACCTGTATTTTCAGAGGCAGTTAGCTGGCGTAGTGGATAGATAGAGCACTGGACCTGGAATCAGGAAGATTGACTTCAATCTGACTTCAGACACTTCTTAGCTGTGTGACCCTGGGCAAGTCATTTAACCTCTGTCTGCCTCAGTTTCCTCATCTGTAAAACAAAGCTAGGGACAATTAAGTGGCACAGTGGATAGAGTGCCAGGCTTGGAGTCAAGAAGACCCATCTTCCTGGGTTCAAATCTGGCTTGAGACATCATCTCTGTGACCCTGGGCAAGTCACTTAACCCTGTTTGCCTCACTTTCCTCATCTGTAAAATTATTGAATTGAACTAATATGAATATACTTAAATATGCAAGTAGCCCTGAATTCAGTAAATAAATCAACAGATGTTTATCAAGTACCTACTATATTCTAGGCATTATGCCAGGTGCTGGAGATATAAATACAAAGGACTAAATAATTCCTACCCTCAAGGAGTTCTAGAAATATGATTAGAAAGATAGCTTTGATCTAGGTTGTAAGGACTTTAGATGGCAAACTCAGGAGTTTGTATCAGAGACAATAAGGACCAATGAAGGCCTTTCAAGGGGTTATGTGTCATGGTCAGAGATGTGATTTAGCAGGTTATTTCGGCAGCTGTCCAAAGGATGGATTGAATAAAGGAGAAGCTAAAGGCAAGGGGATCATTTAGGCGACTGTTAACATAGTCCAAGATAGGAATGATAAGGTCCTGAAATAGGATAATGGGTTGAGATTATGTGTATATAAGCAACTGGTGCTCCTTTTCTCTCCATACCTGGAGGTATACGGTGACCCTTATTTTCATCACTCAGTGCCTTTTATACGCACACTTAATTCTGGCTCAGTGATCAATTACTAGCAAGCAGATAAGAAATAATCACAGAAAGCTGAGCATGCTCTGAAGTGGGTACATAGGGCCTTCCATTTCTTGTCATTACAAATGTCCAGAAGCAGATTTCCTAAGCATCCACATGGGCTCTATCAGTAGACAACCTTCTATTTAGGCTCCCAGAACTAGGCCCTTGTTGGCCAATTTCCTTATTATAAAAGGTTGTTTGCACCACAGAAGAGTAGAAAATTTATTCATTTTGAAGTTGTTACACAACAAAGCAGGAGTTCTTATCTTTTGCGTGTGTGTCATAGGCCCCTTTCGATTAGAAAGCTATAGATTCCCTTTAAGAATAATATTTTTAATTTAAATCTAGCCAATTTAATTAAAATTTAACATTTAAATTTCAAATGTTTTAAAAACAGGATACAAAGCATTACAAAGGAAAAATATTGAAATAAAGTTATCAAATTTTTTTTAAGTTCATAGAGCCCCGATTAGAACACCTGAAGTGAAGGAACACCTTTTGAAATTTTTGTATGTAGGAAAATGTCTAATCATGTCTTCAGTATATCATTATAATCAATAGAACACTCAAAATTAAGTTGTTGGAAAAAAAAATCCTTGGGTTTTTGGCTTTTAAATCTTTGAACGTTGTAGAATAAGAGGTCATTCTAAGCCTGACACCAAGCCAAGTTACATCAAGTTTGGAGTATACTGGACCAACCTGTACCAAAGCGTGGTTAAATCTTCATTCCTCTAGTTATTTAAAAGTTGGAAAAACCACAGAAGAATATCCTGGTATGGCTGTGGCCATTACCAGATCTTTTCCATCTCTAATTGTATCTCTAATTGTATGTCACTGTTTGGGATTCTGGCCGTAAATATGAGCAACATGTAGTTAGACCATTCCAAATGTCTCAGCTCCCTTCTTTCTACAAATAGCTTCCCCATTTTTTTCTCCTCCTCAGTCTGTAGGGTGTTGCCTACGTTGGGCATGAGCATTCCTTGTCCACATTCAGATGTGGATCCTTTCCAGCAGCCTAGAGGGACCAGCACTTTCGGTCAGCTCTCCTGACTCTCTGTTTCTTTAGCTGTAGAAGGCAGCATGCCTTCCCAAATAAGAATGAGGAGAATGCCAGACATAAGCAGCAGAATAGCCCTTGAGTTATTATTAGAAATCAGAGTTACTGAATACAGGAAATGATGGCCTTGCTGAAAGGCTGTGGTTAGTGCTTATAAACTAATAGCATTTCTCTGCTCATTTAGCTAATTTTGAGTAACTCAAGATACTGGAAAAATGTGAATGCTGCTGTTATAGCAACTTGTCTTTCAAGTTAGAATCCATATATCAGGAGTTAGAGAAAAAACAGTTAAGTTCATCAAATGATACCTAAAAGGCAAGAGGTGGCAAATAATACCATTCTTTTTTTTATGCTTTAGAGTATAAAAGTACTTTCAAATAATTTTGGTTCAACATATATTTATTAAATGCTGATTGTGTGCAAGGTACAATGCTGGGCGAGAGATATACAGATGAGTCAGAACAAAGACTTTGGCCATAAGGGGCTTACAACTCTTCACTTAGGTATTTTCCTTTGAACCTCTGTGATCTAGAGAGGGTCAATATTACAGAGAGAAAAGAATCACACCTTTGATTTCATTAATATAAGGAACTCTGGATCTGAGGACTCCCTCAGCAGTGTAGGTCAATGCCTTCACTGAGATTTGTAGTCACTGAGAATTATGTAGAACACTGAGAGGTGAAATCACTTGCCCAGGGTCACACAGACAGTATGTCAAAAGCAGAACTTGAACCTAGGGCTTCCAGGTCATATTTTTATCCATTAGACCATGCAGTCTCTCATATATTATAAACCACTTTGTACACCTTAAGGCACTATGCAAAAATAAGTTATTACTACAGATGAGTAAACTGAAGCTCAAAATTATTAGAATATTTGCTCAGGGTCACATTGCTAAATGTCTCAGATAAGATTAGATATTTGGAAGAGGAAAAAGAAAAAGTGTTGAGCAATAGCTATCTGAACTCTTGTCTTGTGCTGTTCCCACATGAGTCCTTATATTTCCTATCTATCAAAGCAAACTCAAGAACTTATTTAGGATCTCGTACTGGAATGTCATATTACTCAATGATTGACAGAAGAAAGTCACAATGTAGGACTTCAAAATCTTTTTTGTCATGTTGAAATTTTCATTATAATGCTCTTTGATCTGTAGTAGGTGGAAAGAAAAGTATAGGTAGCATTTCTGTAGAAACCACAAGGCTGAAGTGTGATATGTATGTGCTTTCTTTTCAGAGTAAAAGAAACTTCAAACAAAATCCAGACTTTTCAATTTCACACTTGCAATTTATGTTCCAAGACTTGAAAACCTGCAAAGATCATTATAAATCTAATTCTCATCAGAAATTATCTAAGATTTCTCAGAGCATAGTCAAAACCATCCCTAGACGATAATTTTTTTTAAAAAAGCATACCCAAATTAACCACAAAGGACATATGAAGGAAGACACTATCTGCATCCAGAGAAAGAACTGATAAGTAGCAATATATATAGGATGATTTTACATTTATACACATATGTACATATACATATATACGTGCACATACATATATATGTGCATATTTATATCTAATGGTAGCCATCTCTAGAGGTGGGGAGGGGGAGAAAAAAAGAAAAAAAAGAAATTTATATGATAACTTTGTCATATATATTTAAATAGAATAGCTAGTTGTAGATGATATATCTGTAGTTTCATGTATACTCATATTTTTAATTATAGTATGTTATGGAAATGCTTGTTTTATTCCATAAATAAAAAATGCAAAGAAAAAAAGTACTTTTCAGGTTTTTGGGAGTTTGGTTGAATGCTTTACAAATTGTAGATCACACTCATGAAGGATTTTATGTTGGCATCCAGTTCCTTTGGAACTCCAAGGCAATGTTCCTACATTCTTGTAGTCTTATGTCATGGACGTTTTTTCCCATATAACACAATTACTTGATGCTTCTTAGGACTCCTTATCATTACTAGTTGGGTGGAAATTTGAATTTCAGAGTTTTCTGTTTTTTGATTATCTGTGTTGCTTTACATATCATATGGAATGATCTGAAGAGTTCCTATTTCTTTTTACTTCTCCCTTCTCCTCTCCTGGATAAAATTTACCTTTATATGTATATATGTAAATTTGGCAGATGAAAAAATATATATCTATGTACATATGTGTATATTTTTTGTCTGCCAAATTTATATATTGCCCAACTACTTTTCAGTTTTCGTATTGTCAGTCAGATAACCTTTGTCTTTTATGATTGGCCTATAGGTCCTATAATTTTAAAATACTACCCAAACTTACTTCTTATAAAGTCAGAGTCTAAGCTGTGAAATGAAAATGCCTCTCTCAAAACATATGCATTGTTTGGTTGAGGTTTAAGTTTCATAATGTGGAATATTAAGAACTGAAATGTTTACATTTTAGAAGTTATTAAGAGTTTTACAGCCTATACTTATTCTAATTTAAGCAAAAGTTATGCTTCTGTAATTGAGACAAAACATTAAAGTCTAAAGATACATATTTTTCAATGGAAGTAAAAGAAAATGTCATTTAGCTACTTCTGGTTTGATCAGAGATCTGATGGGGATCTGAATAATTTTGAACTCATTACTAATAATGCTAGTAACCCCTGAGTTAATAAGTCAAAAATGTTACATCCCAGAAAATTCTAATTAATGATAATTGAGTATTATCTGCAAGTATCCACAAAGTCATCTAAGGCTCTTGAGTCTGTGCCTTCTTGAGAATAAAAGAGGCAGTCTTATTTGTTCAGTACAGTCAAACAAAAGGTCAGATCATGAAAATAAACCACCAGACTGGTCTGACCAGTCATTTTACTGGCCTTGGATCATCAGGTTACTCAGAACAGTTAAAGTACAAGCCTAGTCTTAGATGTTAAAGCATTTTAAGCAGCAAACTGTTCCATTATCCTTTTAAGTGTAAGAGTTCAGTGCTGGGCACCTTCCAGAAACAAATCTTTTAAATTGTTTGAGTCAGAAAAGGATTAATTATAGAATGATACAGAGGAAAAGTGTACATCTAGAGGGAAGGAGGTGACTAACGCAAGAGCACATTATGATATTCCAAGAAGTCTCATTTCCCGATGATTACAAATCTTAAGACTTCCTTAAGCATTTTGCCAAATAAACTGCAACAATTAATTTATATATTAAGTGGTGTTTTCAGCTAGGATATATGGTATCTTTCTTTTTATTACCATATTTGACAATGTATCTATTTGTATCAGTTTATATAGGCCATACAGCTACTAAAATAAGATCATGTACATGTCATATGTCTAAGCAGAATTTGTTAATGTAATGTTTATTTCAGGGACTAAGGTATCATAATTTGATATTGATAGCTAAGAGATATGATCAACGTTATTTTTAACATTCAAAGAATTTAAATCAGTGAACAGCAATTTGACAGGAACTTATATATGAAGATCTTGTTAACCCAAAAGCCCATGTGGAAACTGATTAAAAAATATAACTAAAAAAAACTTAAAATAGAACAAAAGCTTATCAAGAGCAAGAACTGTTACATGCTTTTTCTCTATCTCCAGCAAGTATCATAATTCTTGTACAAAAGAAGTGCTTAATAATGCATATTGAATAAATGTATATTGAATTTCTTGTAGGTAATCATAAGAGTTATAGAATCAACACATTACTTTCTTAACTCTGTAGTTAGTGGCTATTTATTTTAAATACTCTAAACAAGAATTTTAATCATCTTTGAGATTTCCAAGATTATTTTTAAAAACCAGGAAAATATAGATGGATGAAATTAGAACAGGAGTTAGTACATGTAATTGAGGCAGGTAACTAGTACAGTGGATATAGCTTTGAGCCTGAAATCAAGAAGACCTAAATTCTAATCCAGCCTCAAACACTTACTAACTGGGCAAGGCACTTACTCACTACCTACTTCAGTTTTCTCAGCAGAAAAATGGAGATGATAACAGCACTTATATAACAAGGTTGTTGTGAGGAGCAAATAAGATATTTATAAAGTGCTTAGTGCAATGTACAGTGCTTGACTCATGGTAATAAAAGCTTGTTCCCTTCCCCGAATCCGTATAAAGGGACATGGCTCAAGTCAAGAAGAATGAATGAATGGATTATAAAATTTTTAAGTACTTGTTATATGCTAGGTGTTTTGGATACAAATGCAAAAGTGAGATAATTCCTGGCCTTAATGAGCTTACAATTTTCAGTGCGCCAAATCTTCATGCGTGAATATGAATTTATATGACAAAAAGACCTGAAGCAGGGCAAGGGTGACTGACATAACAGAGGCAGATGATTTTGAGAGACATTGAATGACTTGGTCAACAAACATTTACTGAGAACTTACTGTGTGCATATATCTACAAGCAAAAAGAAACATAGTCCCTATCTCAAGAAGCTTATGTTGTAATGGGGGGAGATACTACATAAAAGGAAACTGAAAAGGAGAGTTGTGGGGAGGTATCCTACATGGGAGAACATGATAGAGGGGTCTAGCATTCAATCTGGAGAGAAATGAAGAGATGGGTGGGCCTGGGTGGCCTACTTAAATGGAGGCCCCACTTGAGTGTGCCTTTTGATGAAGTAGACAGATAACAGATGAGCCATCTGATTTAAATAATAGATCCCATGGAACTACAAATACAGAAATGACTGGGAGACTTTAGACTTCTTGTAATGAACCACTGGTTATACCGTAGTCCTGCCTCATTACAAATAAGGAAACAGTGATTTAAAGCACTGAAATGACTCACTTAAAGTCACACAGGTATTAGGAAAGCCATGATTTGAGCTCAGATATTTTGATACTAAGATCAAATGGATGTATTTGCCATTGTATGTTGCCTCTTTGGTTGTTCAGATAGAAATGGAAATGATGGGGTCATGGGCATTCAGTGGATCATGGTGTTGAATGATAATGGGTCTGAATTAATGAATGTATAATTACATAAATAAATGAGGAATGAATGCTTTTGTTTCCTTATCAACAGTAGTCTCTGGCTTTTTCTCTTTGTCTCTGTATCTGCATCTGTCTGTTTCTCTGTCCTTTCTGTCCTCTCTCTCCTCTGTTTCTTGACTTCTACCACACTCATACTGAGGCCAAAAGAGGTTTAGTAACATCCAAAGTTATATAGTTAGCAAATGGTAGAACTGGGATTTGAACTCAAATTCTCATTCCAAATCTAATGTTCCTTTACATTACAGCAACCAATGATACTTCAGTATAGAGATCTAGGGTGTGCGTGTGTGTGTGTGTGTGTGTGTGTGTGTGTGTGTGTGTGTGTGTGTGTGTAGGGTATCTGGGGTTACCTCATATTCCTGGGATAACTTTTGAAGTGTAGAAATATCTACCCTACCTACCTCCAAGAGTTGTTGTGGCAAAAGCATTCTGTAAACTTTGAAGTGCTACAGAAATGTGTTATGATTATCATAAACCATAGTAGAGCACATCTAGGACTGCTAGGTGGTGAGGTGGAAAGAGCCCTGTGCTTGGAATCAGGAAGACTCACATTTATGAGTTAAAATCCAGCCTTTGACATTATCTGTGTGACCCTGGGCAAGTCACTTCACCTTGTTTGCCCCTATTTCCTCATATGTAAAATGAAGTGGAGAAGGAAATGACAAACCACTCCAGTATCTCTGCCAAGAAAACCCCAGATGGAATCACAAGGAGTCAGACAAAACTGAAGCAACTCAACAAGAAAAACATAAGTGGTCATGAGCCAGCAACCTAGAACAATTACTAAAAAAATGCAAAGAAAAAGAAAAACATTTTGGCACACCTAGACAAGAGTCTAGTATTTTGGACTTGCAGACATATCTTCTGTAATGATCAATCGGGTCTAGAAGTCCTGGAGCCTCAAGAGGGAACATAATTAGGGCCATCTCATCTCTGTATGGATCTCATTCATCTCATTCACTCATTCCTTTATCTGTCCTTTTGTATCTGTCCCCAAGCCCCTTTCCAGAGACCCTTGGAGAAGACCAGTGAAATGAGAACTCTGGGAGGACTCCCTTGATCCCCTAGGCAGATCTGACAACTCCAGCTCTTGGTCAAGCAGAGTAGATCTTAGCAAGATGTCCATAATGTGTGCAACAAAATGAAATTTCCCATGACTTCAAAGTGCATTTTTTTATCCTATTCAGTCACCTGGAATGGTTAAAAGAAACTTTCCTTCCTCTTGAATGAATGAATGAATGAAAGAATAAATGAAAAAGCGTTTGTTAAATGCAATGTTTCGGGCACTGTGCTAAGTGCTGGGGATACATACTAAAAAAGCATGATGGTTCCCTCCCGTAAGAAGCTTATATTGTAATAGAGGATAGTAATGCTAGTAACAGCAATAATAGTAGCTAGTATTTTTATAATACTTTAAAATTTGCAAAGCATTTGGCATCTTCGTTGATCCTCACTCACAACAATCTTTTATGGCAGGTATTATCCCTGTGTTATAGATAAGGAAACTGAGGCAAGCAAGTGAAGTGTGACTTGCTCATTGTCACACAGCTGGTAAGTTTATGAGGCAAGATTTGAACTCGGGTCTTCCTAAGTTCAAGTTCATCACTTTACCACTACATCATTTGGATATTAACCTAAGTTTATGTTAATAAAATAAACAGTGCCTGGCATATTTATGGAAAACTGGTTGCCAGAAAGGGCTGCTTTGGTCTGGGGAGTCATGATGCTATAATTCTAGAGAGAGACAATTCCAGCCGCTACATCTTAGAAACCTACAAGGGTCAGAGATTTGAAACTATGGCTCTTGGCTGTGATTAGGGCTTTTGGAATGACCCTGAGGGCTTCCCTAATGCTCTCTGCTCTGATTAGTTATTGTATTTTTCAAGACATTCAGTTGTACATGGGACTGGGTAAACTCTTATAGAAATACCTAGAGACAGTTAAGAAGATGACATTTAAATCCTGCCTAGGACATAGCCAACTGTGTTATCATGAATGACTCACTTAACCTGCTCCGGAACAAAACTCTTTAAGACTTAGTTACAACCAAGTAGGCAATCAGCATCCATGCAGGAAATTTCCCAGTGTGGAGTTCCCTATGCCAATGAAATTACAGGTCTAAAAAAAGGCAGAATGTGCAGCCCTGATTGAGCCTAAATTAACGGGAGTTGGTAAACTTGGAAAGAGTTTAGAGGAGAGCCACAAAAATGATTAAAGGATTAGGTAGCAAGACCAATGAGCAAAGATTAAAGCAACTTGAATTATTGAGACTGGAGAAGAAAGAACTCAGTGGGTCCTGAAGAGCAGGCTTCAGGAATGTAAAAGATTAGTAGATGAAGCAGTGCTGTCTAACTTTTTAAATTCTGTGGCATACAGGTGAACATCCAAATTGGCTGTGGTGTACTTTGGGATTCATACCCACTGAAAAAGAGGGGCATGGGTAAAATCAGTCTTTGAATTCATTATGTTACTGGTGTGAGTACACCCTCTGCCTATACGGATACTATCCCTTCCATACTTGAGTATAATATGATTCCTCATAAGTTACTATGGTCAAAAAATACATCGTGTAATAAGCCTCTCTAGACTTAATTAAGTTGTTCCTTTCCATCCCTGAATTCAAAATCTTTCCAACTTTATAGAACCTGTCAGGCCTTATTCTGCAAGGGCATAGTCTTTGAGGGGACGGGATTATCTTCCTACTGTGAAGAAGCAATGGGATAGAATTTTAGTCAAAGAAGGCCAAATTTGAACTCAGAAAGACGAGTCTTTCTGACCAGGCCTAGCAATATTTCTCCATATATTGGTTGAGTGGACTGGTAGAGACACAAATTATTAGCTATTTTCCTCTCAGGTGAGGTCAGAACAGAGGAAATGAATTTCCTCTAGTTGCTTCCCTTTCTAAGCGAAGAGAAGCAGGAAACTGTGTCATTTGGCTCCATCCTCTCCAGATACCTTTTGGTGTGAACATATGCCAACTGCAATGTTTTTCTGGCCCTTAACTCTTCAAGCCTGACATAGGGGTGCAGTGGGGAAGTGTTCAGGTCTGTGTAGAAGTAGACCCTTCTTCCATGCCTCAGGTGTGCTTTTAGCTTTGCTGCGTATCTATCTCTGACTGTCTACAATTGATTCTCCTCTCATCGTGTGACTCTGTTTTGAGACTCAGTACAAGGAGGCATCTTCTCTTAACTCCATCAGGGATTGAGTTCCTTAATTTGCTTTCTAAGTTGACAACAATAAGCACCAAATTAAGTTGCTGGATCTCTTTTCCTAAAGGTTTTTAAACATAAGGGATGGTGTAGGCCAGTCTAGCCTTAAGGAAATAATTTCCTTCCAGCTCTAAGAATGCAGGACCCAAAAGGTATCATGTCTGCAGTGGTCTGCAGTGGAATGTCAGAAGACATTGGTCTTCTGACCTGGGGCTATGTGAAAGCTTTGCCTCCCAGACTCTGTTTCCTCATTTGCATTTATATAGCACTCAATATATATTATTACTTTCACAACCCCCCTCCCCCATAGGGATATTGTGAGGCAATTGAAAACTTACTGATTTTAAATTGCAAAGTTCTCCATATACATGAACTACTTGGAGGACCTTTAGAGATATAGAGACTTTTAGTGTTTTAAGTGATGCTTGACTGCTAATGCAATTTTTTCCCCCTTTTTCCTTGAGTTAATGCAGAAGTAATGTTTTGGCACAGGGTAGCAGAGATGAATGCAGGCCTTCTGAGATGTTACAAGAAATACTTAATGACATCACTGGCTAAAAAGATGAGATACACTGGAGGCTGCAGCTTTTTAGGCAGGATGACTAATCAGAAACAGCTCTGCAACGTACATCAGTATTACTTGCTCAAATATTGACGTGGCTTGTGGCGAAACAGCCAGTGCATTATGTTAAACTAGCATAGGAAGGAAATGGTTGTTATCAGCATTCCATAGTCACTATATTTTGTAGATTATATGTTTGAGGTTGTCGGCATTCATTTAGACCTTGACCCCATCTTGTAATTTAATGATGATAAATCTCTCTCTTCTCCTACCGTCCCTCTCTGCCTCTCCATCTCTCCTTCCCTCCCTCTCTCTCTCCTTCCCTTTCTCTTTCTCTCCCTCTTTCCTTCCTTCCTGCTCTCTCTCTTTCCTTCCCACTCTTCCTCCCTCTCTTTCTCCTTTTCTTTACCTCTCTCTTTCCCCTCTCCCTCCTTCTTTCTCCCACCCTTCCCTCTTCCCTCTCTCTCTCCTTCTCTCTTTCCTTCCTTTTCCCTGCCTCCATCCTTCCCTCTTTCTTTTTCCCCTCTCTTTTCTCTCTTCCCTTCTCTTTCTCTGTTTCTGTTTTTCTGTCCCTCTCTGCCTCTCTGTTTGTCTCTTTTTGTCTCCCCAACCTCTCCTTTTCCTCCTCCTCCTTTCTTACTCTATCATTTTTTCAGTGAGAAGATAGACTTATAGCCATTTATAAAGTAGAGCGAAACTACTACCATATATACACGTATATATACACATATATATATATACACACACATATATATATAATGTGTGTGTGTGCGTGTGTATTTACTGTATATATACATATTTACTGTGTTGAAAAGGAAAGGTTACTGCTGGCCTTGAGCTCCAGAGACTTAACTTTGAACTCTGCTCAGATACTTTACCGGTTGTGTGACTCTGGGCAGACTCTCTGAGCCACAGTTTCCTCATCAGTAAAATGAAGATAATAATGTCTACTTCAGGGGTTAGTAGGACAGTTCTCTGTAAAATTTTAAGTGATATAGACATTTGAATTATTATGATTATCTACATATTCTGAGTTTGGTCTGGAATCCGATGTTACAATACAAACCTCTCAGTTGGCTGCTCAGAGAGCAAAATTAAGTGTTGTCTTTCAAAATTGTATGTTAGAATCTTTGTGTGTAGGATTTTCCTGATGAAAATCGATGCATAATTTCAGAATTATTTGAGCTTATAATTAGTTAACAAATAGCACTGTATCTATAAGAATGATCCAAAAGCTTTGTTGTTGTTTAAGAAACAAGCATTTATGTAGTGCCTACTGTATGCCAGGCATTGTGCTAAGCACTGGAGACACAAAGAGAGGCAAAGGGAAGCTAACACGGAGAAGGGGTAACACACAGAGAAGTACAGTTATCCCTTTCACATCGTGGGGGTTAGGGGTGCAGCACCCCTGCCATTTGAAAAATCCAAATTAAATTTTTGGCCCATCCGTTGCACCAGAGAAGTCTGAACATTTTATTTTTCTTTTATGGGGTGCTTACAGTACCTTATGATGAAATTTGGGTTGATATTATATAATACTACACATATATTTTATGTATTTCTGAGTTTCTAAACTTTCTATGTTTGCTAACCTTCATGTGTCCCCTGCGGCTTTCACAAAACTCCTCCCAAATTTTCATTTAATTTCTTACGCCAACCTGCGACGTATTGAAACCATGCTGGGGAAGGTTGTGATGAGGATGGGATAACTGTGGGTACGATACAAATACAGAGTTGATGGAAGGTGACCTAAGAGAAGAATGTGGTTTGATTTGGTGAGTGCCATCACTCCAGAGAAGCTCCTGGGTTCTTTCTCAGGGCTATCCTCCGTGGGACACCAGAAATGGAACTTTTTGTCAGCGTAGTTATTCCTTGCCCTGACGAGATCAAAATTCATCAGTGACTTAGATAATCTTCAAGAATTGTTTGGCCAAAAAATTCATCACCTCCAGACAGCTTGGCACCGAGTCTCTCCAAACTTAGCTAGGCTAGTCTTTGGACACAGACACAGAGTCCACCATGGGGCCTGTCCTTGAGGCCTTTCCAGCTCAACTGGACCTGCCAGAGCTTGTGCTTCGTTGGCCAAGCCCCCAAGAATTCAGACTTATCTCCATGCCATGAGGGCACACCAGAGGAGGACCTGAGTGGAGAACACACATGCTCATTTGATTCTCGTACCATATCAATGGGGAGGGGGCAGGGCAAGTATGATGACCCATATTTTACAAATGAGGAAACTGATACTCAGAGAAACTGAGACACAATACATGCCCATGGCCATATGCCTGATAGGGGGCTATATTAGAACCTAGGCGTTTTGACTCCTAGTTCAGTGTTCTTTTTACCAGTCAATGTACACTTATTTAGTGCTTACTGTGTACCTAGTATTGTGCCAAGGGCTGGAGAAGTAAAGAAAGGCAAATACATATTCCCTGCCCCCAAGGAGATCCCATTCTGATGGGGGAGACAACATACACAGAACTGTGAATATACGATATATATATAGTGTAATACATGCTGCCCATCCCCCCAAACAACAAACACAACATAGCTAGATTCATTGACAATACTTAAATCATAATATATAATAATAAAATATAAAATAATATAATAATTATATAATACAAATATATAATATATAATAAATATAAAATAATATAATAATAAACACTAACATTAATATAGTGTTTACTATATACCAGGCATTGTGCTATGCATTTTATAAATATTATCTCATCTGATTCTCACAACAATAATGGGAGGTGGATTATTATCCCCATTTTACAGATGAGGAAACTGGGGCCAGCAGAAGTGAAGTGACTTGCCCAGGGTCACACAGGATTTGAATTCAGATCTTACTCACTCCAAGCTCAGTGTTCTATCCACTGCATGCCCCAGTTTCCCATACATGGAGGCAAAAACTGAAAGAGATCTAGTTGATGAGAAAAAGGGAAAAAGGGACCTGCGAGAATATCTAGTTCTATGTCATCATTTTACAGACAAGAAAACAGATCTCAATAGAGCATGTGTGACCCACTGAAGCTTATGAACCAAAACAGAGGGGTCTCTCTGATGATATGAATAAAACATCTCTTAAAATAATTAAATATGGTTGCTAATATTTAGCCTGTTTCCCCCTTTTAATCTAAATTATGGGGGCTAAATTGCTTTAAACCCCTCCCCCCCAAGAAGGTTAATTTTCCATCCCTTTAATTGTTCCTTCTGAAGCCTTTGAAAAATGGCAGGAAATATGCGGTGGTACAAAATGCTGTAAGCTCTGTGAAGAAGATAAGGGAACTGAAATTATTTTGCCAAAAAAAGAAAAAATTGAGGGACAATCAAGAATCCAGTTGGTTTGCCTTGGGTTAATTAGTGAGGTTATAGAAGTTCCTTTTTTGTTCTTAAAATTAGGGAAATTCTCATCTATCTATTTGTATGATCCTTTCTAAAATTGAATTGTACCATTTTTGTTATACTGATGCAACCTAAACATGAGCAATTAATATTTTTCCAATTATTTAGGTCTGTATTTCTGTAAATAATGTTAGGTAGTTAGATTTATAGTCCCTGGAAGATAGATTCCCAAGTTTTTCTATAGTTATTTTGAATGAAATGTTTATTTCTAGGTCTTCTTACTGTCTTTTGCTTGGATAATTTATGTAGATGTGTAACTTCTATCCTGCAACTTTGCTGAAATTATTACTTCAATTAAATTTTTAGTTAACTCTAGGGTTCTCTTAGTATGCTTAAATTCTATTTAGCGTATTAAGGAAAGGTAGATTTATTCCTGTGATTTCTAGAGTTTTTAGAAACAAATGTTGGATTTTGTCAAAAGCATTTTCAGCATTTATTGATATAAACATATGAGTTTTATTTATATTATTAACATGTTTTGTTATATTCACAATCTTTCATATATTAAACCAATCCTGCATTTCTGGCATAAACCCAGGCTGGTTATATAATCTTTCTAATGTGTCATTTTAGCCTAATTGCTAATCCAGGAAGAGACAGAAAGAAAACTATAGACAATATTCAATAGAAATATTGGTTTGCAATTTTCTTTCTATCTTTTCCTGGATCAGGTGTCAAGAATATATTTGTGTCATAGAAAGAAATTGGAAGGGTGCTTACTTTTCTTATCACAAACAGTTTATATAGTATTGGAATTAATTGTTCTTTGAATGTTTGATAAGATTCATCTGTGAATCCATTTGGTCTTACATTTTTTTTCTCTGTGAGTTCATTTATTGCCAAAGAGGAAGAAAAAAATTCAATTTATTCTCTCAAGAATTTTATGCTCTAACTGCAGGAATAACACATCTAAACACAAGTTATATTTGTGAGAGAAAAGTTTTAAAAATTGGATATTTGAGAAGCATAGTGGTGTGGTGGATAGAAGGCTGGTCTCAGAGTTAGGAAGACCTGGGTTTAAGTCCTATTTTTGATACATGCAAACTTTGTGATGGATCAAGTCACTTAAATTCTCAATGCCCCAGACAACTATCTGACACTATAAATGACAAAGCAGGTATTTGTTTACACTGATAGTTTTCTAAATGGAAACTTTCTAGGAGTTTTTCTCTCAGTGAAATCATGGGTTTGGCTCCCCCAAACCCGACTCCAGCAACTTTTCTTCAAAATGTTATACATTTTAGCAAATTACATAAGCTGGAGAAGAAAATGGCAAACCACTCCAGTATCTTTGACAAGAAAACCCCAAATGGGGTCAGAGTCAGATGTGACTGAAACTTCTGAACGATAACAAAGTTTATAAACTAAGAAAATTAATTTGAGTGATTTTTTTTTATGTTTCTATATGCCTCCCCCTTCTTCTTGGCCTTAGCTCATCTGCCTAAGTCAGTGTGATGTTGTAGTCATTTTTAGGACTTAATTTACCCATATGTAAAATGAAAGGGTTGGGCTAGATGGTTTCTCTGTCTCTCCCATTTCTAAATCTTAGGATGCTATGTTCTATGATGAAAAGCTCCTTTCCTAATAATGATTCTCTCTTTCATGTAAGCAAAAACAATTTTATCTATATGCAATACAGTTAGGAATGTGGATAAATAGAAATTCATTGGCACCATGAGGACAGCTTCTCCCAGGGTGGACAGAGAAAGGGAGGGCAGCTAGGTGTTATTGAGACAAGCAAATGTCTCCCCATCCTCCCCACCCCACCCCACCTCCAGGAAGAGATCACTGTGACCAATGGCCTTGTCCTTGTGGTCTGTGATCTGGACCCTTGTCTCCCAGGTATGGCTCTGCTTAATCATGACTCAACTCCTTCTTCTCCCTAGCCCTGGGTCACAGTACTCCTCCCTGGATTTTACTCTGAAGTCTTCTCATAAGACACTTTGATTTCAATGACAGGGGCAGGGGCAGAATTTGGGAGTCTAGGGACCCTCCTGTCTTACAAATCAGCTGCCCTCCTCCTCAGGTCTGTTGGCCTCTTGTGGCTTTGATAATAAAGCTGACATTGATATGTCACTTTACATGTATGATCTCATTTGATCCTCATGAAAATCCAGTGGAGCAATTCTTATAGTTACTGTTATTCTCATCTGAAGACTGAGGCTCAAAGACATGACCTCATCTTCAGGTGGGACAACTATAAAATGTAGGAAGTGGTCTTGGGAGCCAACTCTTTCTTCTCAATACCTGCTCTTATTTCACTAAAATATCACGTTACATCCTGTTTCCATTTCCGGTTGTGTTCATAACTAGGCTGCTTGACTTAAAAAATGGATCAACAGAAAGACCATCCAAGGACTGCCATCCCTTCCATCCCAGTGCTGGTGCCCTACCCCTGGTGCCTAACATCTTCCACAATCATACTCACAATGAATTCTAAACTGAGGAATCCTAAGCACTTCTTTGGGGTGACAGTTTGCTTTTCTTTGTGAAATAGTCAATTCTCTTCAGATAAGTGTTCCAACTGGGTCCATTGTCCTCAATTGTTTGCCCAAGCTCTTTCTGGAAGTTAGTAGTTTCTTGCATACAAGTGCATTCTTGACTTAGAGCACATGGGCAGTGGGGACCAGATCTTTCCTGCTTCCCTGTTGCAAGTTGGAAGACAAAATGTCACATCCCACTATTAGTGGGGTGGAAATTTCAATAGTCAACCACAGTTGTCAGGTCCCAGGTTTATCTGATGCTGTTAGTTATCCACAGATTCTCAAGCATCAGAACTGGAAGCAGAAATGAAACCGAGACCCAAAGAACAATACACTAATGTGAAAATGAAGCGTAGTTGAGGACTTTCCCATGTCAAGGTCATAGGTGAGAGCTGGGGATGGCCCAGGGAAGTGAGAAAGTCTGCTGCTCCCACTTTATACCTCAGTGGGACTTTGCTTTAAGGGCCAGCCAGATTGCACTGGCCACAGGCCCTCCTGCTTTCCAAGGGGATTTACTTATTGGTTAGAAGATGCAAGTTGAACAGGCTCGAGGAGAGTGGCTGAAGTTAATGTGGATAAATTCAATTTTGCTGTTTCCAAGAATGGCCTTGATAAAATAAAGGCAGGAAATTTAATTGCCTGAAGGTTTAAGTAAGTGCTTATTAATTTTTTTTAGTACCTAGTTTAAAAGGTCAATAGCAGTACAGAGTAGGGGAAACTGCTTGGTGTTTGGAAAAGGTGATTTAACTTTTAAATTGGATTCCTGTGGTATCCTGACCTTGACCTTACTAAGAAGGACATTGCTGACTCTACTTTCAGGGTATTTTTCCTTTATAAACTTGTGTTAGATGGGAATTCTAAAGCCATTCCCAAGGGGAGGGAGCTCAAGTGACAGGGCAGTGGCTCTTTTCGTGTTTGTCTTTATAATTCCAATGCCTGGAATATAGTAGGTGCTTAATAAATGCTTGTTGATATACCTGAGAATATGTGGAAAAGGTGGAATGAGTCATATTTAAACAGGTATAAATTCTCATGGATCTGAAGACCTATCTGTTATCTGGGTTCTAAGTGAGCTGGGGACCTAAAGACCCCCAAAGAGGAACTTGTTGAAGAATCTCCTGGGGATGAAGGTTGACTCATAACATAAAGCACCAACACTCATTTCACACTTTAAAATTTGCAAAGCACTTTACATAAATGATCTCATCGGATCCCCACAACAGCCCTCTGAGATAAATGCTATTATCGTGCGCCCATTTTACAGATGAGGAAATGTAGGCTGAGACAGATGGAATAAGTTGCTCAGATTCACACTGATTCACACTCAGACATACAGTGAGTGTCTGAGGTAAGACATGAAGTCACATCTTTGCTAAACCCAAGGACACTCTAGCACCTAGCTCCCCAGGACTGAAGAACCAAAAATGGAATCAGTCTGGGGAAGTTGTCCTGGTAACGTGTAAGTAGAAGAGTCATGATTTAACCTAAAGCCTCTTGTTCTACATCTAGACCACCGTACTATGCTGAGTATAATGAAGAAGCCAGTTTCACCCCAATGGGTAGAGCCAGGTGTAATATTTACTAGTGACTTTGTCTAGAAAACCCATCCAGGAGCAATGAGTGAAAGGCAAGAGAGAAAGAATGATTCTAAGTCAGGATCCATTGAATCTTCTAGGATGTCAAGCAATATGGTGCTAGGTCAATGCCAGAGGCCTGAATCCTGGGGAGGAATCTTCAGATGTGAGATAGAAAAAGGTTTTTGGGGAGTTTTTTAGTTGATATCCAATGGGTAAAGACAGAAACTTATTAGGATCATAATCATCTGGATCAAAATTGATCTTAAGCCCTGGAGCTGACTTGTTGGGGGAAGGTAACAGAAAAGGAAGTGTCTGATATAAATCTGAAGCTTTTGGACCTCAGGCTGAAGCTTGGGAACCAGAATCAAGAAGATAGCATACAGTCTTTTCCAAACCATAACAACCTTAACTAGAAGCCAAATGTTTGATCTATCATTCAGTTGAGCAAACATATAACTAGGGTGAGGCAATCAAGAATTTGTCCCAAAGCACAACACCAGTGACCACTTTTCCTCCCTGAACCACGTGTTTTTTTTCCTGACACTGTACCACAACCACCTTCACACCCTCATCTAGTCCTTGGCTGCCATTTTGTATCTCATTGCTTGTGCCTCTTTCCTTGGTACCTTCTTTCATTCTTTTTTCTTTCTTTTGCTTTTTCTTCTTCTTTTTTCTCTGTCTCTCATTGGCCTTCTGTTTCATCTTGGAATTGGGGGATGTTGAAAAACATTGTCTATGCTACCAGGATGTGGTTCAGATTCTCTGGGGGATGGTTTCCTGCTCTGATGGCCCAATTACATTTGAGTGAAACATCATCCTACATCCAATTGAATGTTCACTCAGAGCAAGAATTCTTAGTTAAAGTTCTATAATCCAGATGGGCGTGGTCCCACTGACTTTCGAAGACAAAATATAAAAGAAGGGGTTCACTTAGGAAAACAAGAAACAATGAGCAGATATTAAGGCCTAGATTAAGACTTCTTTAAACATGCACATTTTTCCTTTTCTTATTTTAAGCCAATAACAAAACACTCACCCAGGACTTTGTACTCTCTCTAGGGAGCTAGAGTAGGGGAGAAAGGAAAATTTGTTTTCCTTCTGGCAAGTGAAACCAATTTGCAAGGACCCAAGCCAGGAGGTGAGGTGGATGTCAGGAAATCAAACCTTGGTATTTTGCTGGGCAGGGTCAGGGAGCAGTAGGAACTAGAACTTTGGCACCATAGACCATAGGTCTTTCTTTTCACATGAAAGAATATTTAAATATGATTTTTTGTCTCATTCTGATTCACCCCAAAATTAAAGCATTATGTTTAAATCTGCAAATATACCATGACTTTTATTTGGTAATAGGAGATTCCACAGCTACTTTAATTTAGAATAAATAGATTTATCTTGTACTTTAGATATTTTTATTGTTAAAATGTAAAATTCTTAGGTTTTAGGAAATGGACATTTAACAATAATCCATCCTTTGAGATGAAGATTAGTTTGGCTAATTAGTTAATAATAATATTATTGTTTCACATCTTATCTTCTTGTATTTTATGTTTTCATGCATCATATTTTATTTTTCCTGCAGAAGTTCTTTTTTAGGAAACAGAAACTTCTCTCTGACTTTCCCCCAGGTCATAGCCACCCCTTCTATATTCTTTCTGATACTGATGCTGAGACTCTGTCTCTTGGCCCAAATAGCTGAAAAATATAGACATACAACATAGAATACCTCATCATAAAATCATAGACTTAAAACTGAAACCTGAACCTGAGGGGCCATCTAATTCAACACTCTCATTTTATAGGTGAGAGTGTTTCTGAGTATAAAAGGCACTGATTTTTTTTTTTTTACTTTTTTCCCCATGAAGTTGGCTGGGTGGGTGTGACCTCAAGCTCCCAAAATAATTAGATAGCTTCCTGCAGAAGTTTGCTGGTAGGGCCTTTAATTGATTCAATTGTCTAGGTTAATTTTCTTTCTTCCACCTCATAGCTAGAGAAATAAAAAAATGCACTGGAATATTTATTACTCTGTAATTTTTATGAACATATTTTTAATATCTATATTGATTTTTGCATTATAATGTGAAGCTGAAATTTGATATCTAGTTTCTAAGAATTTACTTTTTCCAATCTGATTGTTCATATCTTCCTGGGATGCTGTTTTAATTAGGTTGCTGTTATTTTTATCTTTCTCTCCATCCCTTCCTTGCTTCTCCCCACCCCTCTTTTCTAAGCATCTTATTCAAAGACTTCAGAAAACTCTTAGAGGCTGCATTTGCTGTATTTGTCATTTTCCCTTGCTATGGTGTTTTTCCCTCTTCATTTTCATCTCATGCCAGATGGCATCAGAGGGAGAACCCCATCCTGTTTAGGCACCTAGACTGAAGTGCTTATTCATCTCTGAACTCTTGCTAAGACCTCCAGTGTTACCTTCAAGTTACTGGTAATGTCCGCTGGGATTCATTTTCACAGGTGCACATCCCACAGTGAGTAGGCTGCCAAGGGTGAGATTCCTCATAAATTCTGCACTGCGTCTCATGTGCTCATAACCAGGGGACACCCCTGTTGTTTGATAAGCCACAGAATCAGCTCCCCAGAAGCATTAGCCTCCCCATTTGTACCGGTTTCAGGTGTCAATTGAATGATACTTGCAAGGGAGTACCATCACAGCTATAAAAGTTATTTTAATAGTGTTCTCTTGGGGGAAGGGAGAGGATTCTGACCTTGGATCATAATACCCTTACTTCTTTTAGAAAGACTTACCCCTTTTGGTATTTTTTATTCTTAGTAATGTACTGTTTATATTGAGTGAGGACATGTGGTAGACGGCAGATGAGGAGATGGGAATACTCAGACCTTTGTCATGACTCACCCTGAATCCCAGTTTAGTGACTCAACCTGTTTAAACGGTCCTCTGTACAATAGGAATCAGGTAGCAGATTGTGTCAAGGGGGTTCTTCACAATTAACAGTTAAACTGAAGAATCTGAGGATAAAAAACTAGCTCCACAGATTATAAAGCATGCAGACCAAGGGATATGGACTCCAGCCCAGGAGAATTGCTACCGACTACAGAACCACTCTTCCCTCTACTCCTGGATCTCTTTTTCTGGTTTTCATCTACTCCAGAGCTGCTATGATACAAACTAAAGAAAAACTAAGAAGAATATTTTTTTTCCACTGCCTATATTGTTCCTTTAAATTGTGAATCTATGGTGTAATGCTGTATTGCCCATTTGAATACCTGTATCAATAGGCAGTGTGACACAGTGGAGGGGGAACTGGTCTTGAAGACAGGAAACTCTGGGTTCAAATCTCTCTTCTGATATATATTGATTATGTGACCCTGAGTGAACCATTTCACATATCAGTGTCCAGGAAACTCTCTAAGAGTATAAACTGCAGAGTATCTACATTGATTTGAGGTAGTTTCCTCACTGGGAATTCCCTCTGGCAATGAAATCACAGATTAGTCTAGAAAATAATTGTAAGACTAAACTATATCATGGGTGATAACGTCCAAGATAATCCGAGTCCTTCAAAAGTGAGTAAATCAGTTCCGTCCGTAGTTGTTCAATATAACAGTGATATTTTTGGTAATTTTCCCATTCTTGATAGCTAAAAGCTAATTCTGGTCACACAATACTTTCTGACCAAATTGGCTGCTTACTATTTCTCATACACCTCATTTTCTCTCCTGCCACCCTGTCTTTCCCCGTCTCCGGAATGCTCTCCATTCTGTATTCTGGGATCAGCTGTACAAGTGGCCCCTCTTTCAAGAGGACTTCCCTGAGTCCCCTAGCTGTTAGCTCGCCCCATGTATTCATTTTATATTAATTTGTCATGAACATGTGCATACATTTTTCGTCTTCCTCAAGCTCCTCAAACATTGACCATCCTCATTTTTGTGCCGTCTTCTCGCCCTCGCTTGATGTACAGTGAAACGTAAGAGCTATTTTGATTCATGTTTCTCTTATTATCAACGATTTGGAGAATTCTTCTTACGGTTGTTGATAGCTTGCAATTTTCTTTTGAAGGCTATTTTGCTTGTATATTATGTGACCAGCTCTATCATGCACTAGAGACATGAACTTGGGCAGGTTAGCTAGCTGCTGAAAGTCTCAGTTCCTCTTCTGTAAAATGGGGATAATTATATTTTCACTCCCTACTTCACAGAGCTGAAAATCAGCTGAGATGTGTACATATAACCCTTGGTTGATATAAAATGCTATATAATGTGCATTTTTATTTTTTGTGTCCACAGGGCTTAGCACAATGCTCGACAATATGGTAATAATATGATAATATCATTGATAATATTGATATTAATAATAATACAGCACAATGCTTAAATAAATGCCTGTTGACTTTGACATGATCTAATTAGAAAGCAAGACTGTTCATTGTATTTTGTTTGGGCATGGCTAGTCTAGGCACTAACTTTACCTGACTGCGTCTACCACCCTTCAACTGAGGCCGTGTATATACACAAAGCACTTTGCAGTTATAAAGACCTATATAAGGACAAGCTATTATTATCAATATTTAAGTGGAAAGTAAGATTATGAACTGTGCTTAGTTAGGGACAGAACCACTGAGGGACATGATCCGATTGCCCCTATGACATTCCCAGGTTCTTAATTTTTATAAATTTTTAAAAATCATTTTGGTAAGTGTATTGGAACATAATTGACTTCTTTTGTAATGCTATGTATTTTATGTTGTAGTATTCTCAAAAAGGAATCAGGCTTCACCAGACTGCTGGAGGGGTCGTGACACATACAAACAGGCTAAGAACCCTTGTCATAGGGAGATATATTTATATTCTCTGCAAGATACACATTGTGCCAACTCTGTAGGCCCTCATTCCCACCTCCCCACCCCCATCTCCACTGTGAAAAAGGAATAGTTGTTCCTTAGCCTCCCCAGGGGTCAAAAAGATATGACTCATCAGCAGAGAATGTAACAGAGAGCCCTCCCTAGTGAAAGTATCTCTGTACATTTGCTTTCTTCATTAATCTATTATTTGAGTCCTATCTGTATGAGATGGGAATCCAGACCCCACCTCCCCTACACTCCTGTAAATTTCTCACTTAAGAAATCATCTTGACCTTGTCCAACTTTAATAAACATCATAATTTCCATATACAAAGAAGAACAGAAAAGGAGAAGTATGTATATGAAGTTGCAAACTTCTGTTACATATATGGCTTGTTATTTTAAAAAAAAGTTTATTCCAAATGAACACAGTTTCAGCTGTTCTATTTGTCTCCCTCTGACCTTCTCTCTTCTGTATATTTTTAATTCTAGTTTTGAAGAAACACTTCAGTTTTTTTTAACTTGATTTTGCTAGTTCTCCTCCTCAACTTAATTTCTCCTTCCTGCCTATTCCTCCCCGCCCCACCCCAAAACCCTTCCTTGTAACGAAAGCGTTATCAAGCAAAACAAATCCATACACTTGCCATGTTTGAAATGTATGCCCCACCCCTGAGTTTTTCTTGGAGAGATTTGGTGGATCATATATTTTCTTTTCAACTCAATTCAAGACATCTTTTGTAGAAAATATAAACCTTGCACTTCTCCTTTGTGTAATCACTTCCCATACCAGCATGCCCATGATAGGTCTCAAATCTCTCAAATCATGGGATGTGATACATAGGAAAAAGGAGACAGCTATATAGGACTGTGGTTCTTGAACCAGAAGGCCATCTATTCCAACCCCTTAGTTTTACATCTGAGAATATTGATAGCTATTGCTATTGTAAATCAATCAATCAAAAAGCATTCATTTAGTGCCTACCATTTGTCAGATACTGTAGTAGGTGCTTGGGATATAGATACAAAGAATGAAACAATAAAAGGAGTTTACATTCTAATGGAGAGGACAAGAACATATAGTACATAGAGAATAAATACAAAATAGTTGAAAGCAAATGACTTATCCAGGATCACAAAGATAGGACATGTCAAAGGCCAAATCTGAACCCACTTCCTCTGAATCCAGGGCTTTTTATTCAGTTCTAGGCTGCTTGCCACACATTCATTAATCAGAAATCCACTGCCTGAGGGTATACATATCTTAGTTGGAGTTGAGGTGTGTCTTTCCTCTGTGTAATATTTCTACAAGGTTGGGCAGCTTCTGCGTGCTCCGGCACCTCTAGGCTGTCATGTTGAGGTGAGTGATGGGGTTACGCGTTCTTCAGTGACATCAGCATCCAGCAACTCTGGTACACCCCATTTGGGTGAGTCAGGGCGTCAACTAGTCACAAGTTTTTGCACATGGCTGGCTTGTCATGGTCTTATGCTTCTCCAACCCCATGATATTATTATTCAGAAAGGAATAACCCAAGAGAACTTTTGCAGTGTGCTCCATCATTTCTGAGACCCTTAGATTTTAACATCCCATGCGCAATGTCCCTACAAGCAGGGAGATCAGCCTAGGAAAGGAGTTCTATATCCCCAGGGCAGGGCTATAACAGAGTCAAAGAGCTATGTTCCTTCTTCTCAGATTTTTTCCACTTCCCCAACAGCAGTGAAGATTGCCCGGGCAGAACACCTGGCACATAGGAAGACCTTAAAAAATACTTGTTTGACTTGAAAAATACTTGACTGACTGACTGATTGCCACTATCCACTGCTGGTCCCACTTAGGAAGCCTCAGCTGCTGACTTTCCCCTCTCATGGCTCTCCCTAGTCACTTAGTAGACTCTCCTTATTGGGCTGAACTTCTTTATCTGTAAACCCAGGCCCTGTAAACACAGAGAAGTATTGGCAAAGGGTGTTTTACTGATCAGGACTAGGGGCCCTGAGTATAAATCTGTATTATTCTTTCATTATCGCATCGATATTTCAAAGGGGGTAGCAGGGTACAATGGAAAAAGTGCTGAATTCGGAGAGAGAATCTGGGTTCAAATCCCAGCTCTGTCTCTTAGTGGCTGTATTACTTTGGCCCAATCACATAGCCTCTCTTGATCTCAGTTTCCTCCACTGTAAAAAAAGAGAGGGGGGTAGAGGAAGTGTATTAGATGTCTTCTAAGGCTCTTTCCAGCTCTAAATCAGAGTCCTAGGGTAGGACTGGGGTCCTACTCTAACTTCAGTTAAATAATTACAAAGATTTAAGTCTAAGGATAGTCATACTTGATGAAGTTTTTCATCTGTGAACAAGGTTTTGTAGGTGTGAGTTTCTCTCAATCAAATCGACAACACCTCTGAGGCCTTTAAATATGAGCAATTTCAGCGGCTGACTCAGCTCGGAGTGAAGTAGTCAAACAGTGAGGACTCCAGGCATAGGATGGTCTTGAGGTGGTAGACCGCTGTGACTGTACGGATCAGTGATGTCAATGAGTGTGACCCCTTCCTCCAGAGGAGAATGTGAGGACCTTGTCTTTTCAGGAAGAGAGTTTAGACAGAATGTTTATATCAACTGTTCTTCAAGGCTAAGTGATGCTATGGAGAGAGTACTGGGTACAGTCAGGAAGACTTGAGTTCCTAGCCAGCCTCAGACACTTACTAGCTGTGTGACTAGCTACTTACTAGTGTGACCCTGGACTAGTCACTTAACCTCTGTTTGCTTCAGTTTCCTCAATTGTAAACTGGAGATAATAATAGTACTAATTTATGGGGTGATTGGGTGTATCAAATAAGATACTCTTTGTAAAGGGCTAGCATGGTGCACTATATAAATGCTTATTCCTTTCCCTTCTCCTTTCTCTGCCCCCGAGGTATCTGGGTAAATACCTTTGCTAAAAGCTAATCAAGCCTACTGGTTGCTTGTTAATGGCAAGCACAATGGGGGCTCATGAACAATATAGAATTTCCAGTAGGGTAGTAGCTAATCTTCCTCTGTTGACTCAAACTTCAATGTGAGTGGGAATTCAGGAAGTGATGTGGAGGGGGTGATAGATCCACTTGGATCACTGATTTCATCAATACTAATAATTCCTGCACTGATACAATCATACCCCTCTGCCTTGAGAGGCGGAGCTGAATAGTAAATATATAATGGTCTTGGATCAGGACATTTTGCTTTAGACGCCAACTCTATGACCTTGGTCAATCCATTTCTCCATATTGATCCTCATTTTTCTCAACGGTAAAATGGTGATACTAATAACACCTCACAGGGTTGCTGTAAGGACCAAAAGAGATAAAGCTTTAAAGCTCTCTAAAAATGTGAGCCAATGGTAATAGTGATAATAATATAGTTGTAATTATTCAATAATTATATGATGCCCTGGCCTTTGGCTTGACAATTTGTTTCTCAGAGCCAAAAGTAAATTTATTCCTTCTGGATCAGTCTAAAATTGGAGCTTTAGGAAGTGACCCCTCAGAAGTTAAAAGGGACATGGTAGTCATGTAATCCAACCATCTCAGCGTGATCAAAAGACTTGATTAAGGTCATATATGTAGCCAGGAGTCAAACTCATATCCTTTGACAGTGTTTATGCCACAATACTGTGAATCCTGTGTAACTGCCATTAAAACACACAACATACACACACACACACACAGTGTGTATCTCTGCTTTTACTAGGTTCACATAGACTTCCATTAACCTGTTGACATAGAAATTCCTATGATTTCCAAAGATGAAATTCTATCCCTACAAGCATTTCCGTATTAAGGATTCCACGGAGGTGGTTTGAGGATGGATGGGTGGAGGGAGTCGGAAGAGAGGATTGCCATTCATAGCCTTCGAAGAGATTTAGAGCTCTGGAGACTTCTCACGACCTTAGGCAAACCAGGCCCCAGGGAAAGAATCTAAGCGCTTGGACAGCATTGTGTAAGGGAAAGGGCTTCCACCCTAATCACCACAGCAGCCCACAGAGTTCACAACACTTCCTGCCCTGGGTCTCAAATTCAAACTACATCAGGAAACCAAGCATCTCATATGAAATTCTGGCTCAGCTGAGCCTTCATTTAAAATAGTCACATTATCTGTGACATTGGTGACAAGGAGAAATAAAAGAAATTAGACATTAATTTACTCCCTGAAAAGCATTCAGAAGAATACAGGGTGAACAGATGTTTCCTATCTGAGGCATTTGGGAGCCTGGGAATGAAAGGCAAAGACAGAAAGATGAAATTGGTTCCCCTAACTGGCACTTTGGATTTCGAAATCCTATGATCCTAGATTTAGAACTACAAGGGAGGTATTGAATCCAATCTCTACTTCTTTAAAAATGAGAAAATTAAGAATGAGAGAGGTTAAGGGGCTTGCCCAGGGTCACGTAACTAGTAAGTATTTCAGGTAGAATTTGAACTCAGACCTTCCTGATTCAAGTCCAGAACTTTCTCCACTTTGCCACCTAGATGTTTTGGCTGTTCCTTACTGATAGGGGGTGAACCAAGAGCTAGATGACGGCAATCATGACTATACCTTCATCCTTATTTTATTTCATCTTATTACATTTGGTCCAATGCTAGCCAGCTGATATATATTTTTGGAACCTTTATTCTGTTTTCCACCATGTTGAATATCTCTCCCAAATTTGTGTCTTCTACAAATTCGATGAGTATTTCATTTGTACCTTTACCCAAATCATTGATAAAAGTGTTAAACACAAGGCCAAGCATAGTTACCTAGAAGACTCTGTGAGAGCTGTCAATTATAGCCTTGTTTCACTTATTATTTTGTTTCAATTTTTGACTTATTAAGCATAAAATGCTCATGTTCACGTAGGGTAAGTTAGGAATCAGTTCTCAGGTGTGTTTCCCTTGAATTCTTTACTGTGGATGTAACCATCTCCATGACCATGTAGCACCTTTCATCAAATAGATATATTAGGCTAAAGTCCTATCTTAGACTGGCTGACTGATGTTTTGGGAGGCAGTGTGTTTACCTATTCTTAGTAATATTTTAATGGCCAACTGTCACTTCTTTTTACCTTTTAAACACATGGAATGGGGAGCAGAGAACTTGCCCTTCCCTCCCATTAAGAGCAAAATAAGAGATCTTGAAGAAGTTGGCAACAGTGAATGTGCCAAAGAGTTTGAAAAACTTTCAGCTGCTTCCCTAACACTCTGAGACTCTACAGTGACCCAGGATTCCTATGAAATGTCAGGGAAGCAAGGGAAAGAATATTATGAAGTACCTCCCATGTGCCAGGCACTGTGCTAAGCATTTTACTCATGTCATTTTATTTGGTCCTCACAGTAATCCTGGGAGGCAGGTGTTGCTATTAATTCCCATTTTACAGTTTAATAAACTGAGGCAGACAGCCCAGGGTCACATAGCTAGTAAGTGTCTGAAGTTGGATTTGAACTCGTCTTCCTGATTCCAGGTTCAGCATACCACATAGATGCCTCTGGATGCAGATATAGTGGGAATAATAATTGATGCTAGAATTAGAAAGGCCTGTTGGCAGAACTGAGCTTCCAGAGGTATGAGTGCCCAAGGTGAGAGTCTATTCTGTAAGACAGAGTTGACATGGAAAAAAGGATGGAGAGGAAGATGGGTAGTGTTAGGAGAAGTAGTAGCAGCAGCAGCAGCAGAAGTAGTAGTAGTAGTAACAGTAGCCTTTCGTGAGGCAATAAGTGACCAGGAACTCAGGAGCCCAGGAAGTTAAATATAGATTAGGAGTTGAGTAAGAGGAAGAGGGAGTAGGGACATCGTAGGTCATATCCCTGGATTGAGGAGGGGGGAGGTTCTGTAAGGATCGGTTCTTCACTTTTGAAACTGACCCTTTAAAGGATCCTTCTTCCTCCCCTCACCCCAACAGTCCTAGCAATATGGTTAATCCAGTGCTTTAAGAAAATCAAAGGGCAGCTCTCTATCCATTCCACTCTATTGTCTTTCTAGGGGAAGAATAGATGTTCTAGGAGGATAGATGATTGGTAGAAGAATGATTGTGGGCAGGAGAAGGGGAGAAGAACAGGAATGAGAACAAATCTGAGAAAGAAATATGGTGAGAGTAAGAATTGGTATGGAAGAGAAACTTCTTAAATTACTGGAATTTAGTATTAGTCAAGGGGTAGCTAAGTGACACAGTGGATAGAATGTTGGGCCAAGAGTCAGGGAGACTTAGTCTCTTGAGTTAAAATATAACCTCTCATTGAGTGTCTCATGACACTCATTAGTTGTATGATCCTGGGCAAATGACTTAACCCTGTATGCCTCAGTTTCCTCATTTGTAAATGAGCTAGAGAAGGAAATGCAAACCATTCCAGTATCTTTGCCAAGAAAACCCTGACTGGGGTCACAAAGAGTCAGACAGGACTTGAATGATTGAACAACGTGGAGATGCATAAAAGTAATTAAATACAAGTTAGTTTGGGAGGAAGGGCACTAGCAGTTGGGGCATCAGGAAAGGCTTCATAAAGATAGTATTTGAGCTGCTTCTTAAAGGAAGCAAGGACTATAGACAGAGGTAAGGAGGAAGTACATTCCATGCATGTGGGACAATAGCCAGTGGAAAGGCCCAGAGATGGGGCAGTTGTTTGTTTCCTCTTGGGCAGATCGGGCAACAGCCACACAGTGGTCAGGTTATCTCAAACATTCCAAGTCAGATACACTGAGGCCTCACTCTTACTTTCCTCTGGTTCATTTGCATTCTGAAGTTCATGCTTTCAGCCTTCTGAGTGAAAGTAGTTTATTAATGTGCTCCTTCGGGTGTATCACTAGTGAGTGTGTGTTCGTCCTTCGTTGCCCAAAGGAAACCATGCCATCAGAGAAATGATGACATGACTTGCACTTGACTTTGTTTTGAGTGAGGGCTGTATAGGTCACCAGCCTCACTTCTCCTCCGGAGCCATCTGAAATGACCAGATATTCATCAGGATGACTGGAGATGACCCAGGAGGAGGCAGTTGGGGTTAAGTGATTTGCCCAAGGTCACACAGCTAGTGAGTGTCAAGTATCTGAGGTGAGTTTTGAACTCAAGTCCTCTTGACTCCTGTACTGATGCTCTATCCACTGCACCACCTAGCTGCCCCAACCCCTTGTAAGTACACAACTTTAGAAGGAATCCAAAATGGCTTTTGCCAAATTCTACAAGAAAAAAATCAGCTACAAATGTATGGTTTTAGAATGCAAAGAAAAAAAATCAAAGAAGTAAAAAAGAAAAGTGGATATTTTATTTTTAAGGATTATTTCAAAATTTTAAGGATGGATTGTTAGTTATTTGAAGGCAGGATCTGTCTTGCTTCTTCTTGTAAACCTAGCATTTAGCATAGTACCTAACACATAGTAGGCTCTTAGTAAATGTTTATTGAGTGAATAATGTAGTTTGATTTAAATCTTAGGAAAATTTAAGTAGCATTGTGTGTGTGTATGTATGTGTGTTCACACATATAACAATCCTGACAGTTTTTCCTGGTATTTAGTAAGTAAAAGTTGATTGATTGAAGTAGAATTATGATAATTAGAATAATTCTTACCCAGTTCTTATCTTTGAGGGGCAAAGAGGAGTTTTTTTTCCTCTGAATTACCTAAAGCAAACTTCACTGGATAATTGCTCAGTATTCCATTTCACTTTACCAAAATAAAAACGATAGGAACATCTTTCTATTAAATCACATGATTATCAAGATGTAGTCTACTATGGAATATTACCTTTGAAATTCTGTTTTCTTCTCATCTTCAAGGATGACTTTGAATTTGATCAATTATTCTCATAAAGATAGTGTAGAAATGAGAAAAGAAGTATATGAGGAAGTAGTTGCTGATATTTCTTCAAATATCTTTTTTTTTGAGTAGTTGAGTAGAGTAATAAAAGTCCTTTATTCTCCCCCAAAAGCATCTGCTTTCCTCTCCTCTTCAGATAGCTCCAATGCCCTCAAAACTGGGCTTCCTCCACAACAGATTTTGCGTATTCTTGGTGTGGTCCAGTGACTCTGTATCTTCTTTTATTTACTGTCCTTGCTACTTCCTCATACAGGACACTGGAACCTTAAAGTTAGAATCTAAATGTCGTGGCTACACCATCATTGATGTACTAAAGTTTATTATAGAAATCTTGGCAGTTCTTTCTTTAGCCAAACTCTCTTTAAGTTGGTTTTCCCTTTATTTCTTTTCACACACATAATCTCCTATATTCTGTCTCTGTAAGATTTTACAAATGACTTTATATTCTAAATCAGTATTGCCTTGGCTTCTATACTTGATGAGAAGCCAAATGTTTGCTCGCTAAGGTACTTTTTGGGTTCTTTTGGTCTTGTAATAGTAAATAGTTTATATATTAAACTCTGATTTGACATTATGATAATTTTGGTTGGTGTTTTCTCTTTCGCACATTTCTCATTTCTGAGTCATCACTAATGTGTTTAAGTTGGTCAAGTTAGAGTTGTTTTAGCTGTATTAATTATCTTTTTCTCATTGTTATTTTTTCTAGCTTTATATTCATTTGCATCTTTATCCAAGGAGTCTGGGTCCTGACTATCTACAGACAGCTGACTCAGGAGTGCCTTCCACTTCAGTAATGATTCATTTCCTGCTGGTTCATTTTTTTTTATGATGCTATATAGTGCTCATCTTGTCCAGTGCCTTCTGATTCTTTTCTTGAGGATGGTATTTTTTAAAATTATTTTTAGTTGTCAACATAAGACTTGGAGTTTTAAATTTTCTCCCTTTCTCTCACCTCCCCTCTCCCCAAGATGGCATGCGATCATTTATATAGGTTCTACATATACATTCATATTAAGCATGTTTTCATATTTGTCATGTTGTAAGGAAGAATTAGCACCAATGGGAGGAACCATGAGGAAGAAGAAATGAAACAAAACACCAAAAAAAAGAGCAAATATACTTCCATGTGTTCAGACTTCCAAATTCTTTCTCTGGGTGTGGATACTGTTTGCCATCATGAGTCTTTTAGAGTTGTCTTTGATCCTTGCATTGCTGAGATGAGCTAAGGCTATCAAGAGGATAGCATTCTTGATGCAAAGGCATGAGATTTCTCTATAGTTTATGTCTTTGGCCTCTCCCATTTCCTGCTTCTCGAACCGTATTGCAACGTGATTTTTTTTTCTATCTTCTCCTTTGTTTCTTTTGACCTTTTCATTCAAGTTTCAAAGCATACATTGAATGAATTTGGAAGTTCTCACCCGAGTCTTCATAAACTTTCTTCTACTTCAACTTTAGGTTCTACAATAGATTTTGTTGAATAAGTCATGATTATTTCATGATAGTCTTGTTTGCAAACAGTTGTTACAATAACAGCATTTATTTATTTATTTTTCAATTCAACAAGCATTTATTAAGCATCTACTGTGTTCAAGTCACTCTGCAAGCTGCTGATAAGAAATGGGTTAATATATGGATAAAACATTTGTTCAGAAATCAAGCAATTAGCATTTATGAATTTTACATTTATTTCAAATAAGATGTGCTAAATGCTATGAAGAATATGAAAATATAAAAGACACAATCACTGTCCCTGTGAAACTTATAGAAGAACTGCATTTGTGAGATAGCCGGATGGTCTCTGAGTGTTCTTTGTAGCCTTTGGATGCATAATAAAATCAAGTCCATCTTTGCATTTGTGTGTGTGTGTTCGTCCTTCGTTGCCGAAGGAGACCATGCCATCGGAGAAATAATGACATGACTTGCACTTGATTTTCTGTGCTGGTCACCAGCCTCACTTCTCCTCCAGAGCCATCTGAATCCAGTGACCAGATATTCATCAGGATGACTGGAGATGACCCAGGATGAGGCAATTGAGGTTAAGTGACTTGCCTAAAGTCACACAGCTAGTAAATGTCAAGTGTCTGAGTTGAGATTTGAATTCAGGTCCTCCTGACTCCTGCACTGGTGCTCTATCCACTGTACCACTTAGCTGCCCCGTGCATTTGTGTATTTCCATCTCCAAGGAGAACTTGTGAGCCGTCCTTCAATTAACTGTGATTTCTTTTAGTCTTTTTGTTTATTTATAGTAAGAATGTCAAGATTTATGTGATTCAGTTCTCTAATAATATGTCCCCTGACTGATTATAGAATAAAGATCTCACATTTATAGCACTGGCAGCTATTAATATTTATAGATGGTCTAAAATGGATTCTTAGCACACTCTGTTCCTTTTTTTTTTTTTGGCCATCATCACACAAAAGCTGTAGAAGTCTGAATAGGAGTAAAGAACATTTTCTATTTTTCTTTCTTTCATGAGTTGCCATGCCCAAAGAATTAATCATCCAATGACCAGCATACTGGTGGTGAGCCTCTGAACTTAACTAAGTTGGTCCTTGGAAAGCAGAATTGATTCCACTTCTGTAGCCATACTTTTGCACAAATAAAGACAATGAAGCTAGAATTAGAATAAACTATAATGAATTGGGGGAAGCCTTTGCATAAAATCACTAATAATAGTATGCTGTCCAAATCTATAGGGAATTGATACAGATATACAATATTAAGAGCAATTAATACTAATAATAAGCAATAAATAATTATTTGAATCATTTAAATAATTTTAAAAAGAAGAAATACAATCAACATTTGAAACACTTTAAAATCACTGATATTCAGAGAAATTGCAAATAAAAACAACCCCAGGGTGCCATCTTGTGCTCCTCAAGCTAGTAAATAGGGTCTAAGATGGGAAATCTCATTGGAAGAATCATAGAAAGTCAGCTGTCCTAACTCATCATTGGTGGAGAATTAGTTTAACTATTCTTAAAGTTACTAAATTGTTCATGTACTTAGACCTAGTAGCATTACTGGGCATATATCCCAAGCAGATTGACAGCAAGAAAAGGTACATAGTGTAGGAAAAATGTTCATAGTAGTGAACTTACTTGTGGTTAGGGGACTTGCTTTCCTTGATGAACTCTCAGAAGACTTTTTCTGGTTATAGTTTTCCTAATATTGAACTAATCTCTCTTTCTCTCTCTTGTTTCCTTTCCCTCTCCCTTTATCTCTCCCTCTCCTACTCTCCCCTTTCTGTCCTGCCCAGGCTGAAAGTGCAGGTACTATTTATGCACTGTTTTTGCTTCTCCTTAGGTCATCTAGTGGTCCCTTGATCCCTGGTATAATTTTTGCCTGGTCACTGCTATAAACTGTTAATGTTTCAATATTTTTTGTAATACTATTCATATTTATCAATTTTTAATCTGATTTATGTGTTCTTTAGGATTATATTACTTAGTATCCAATTAATTTTAATGCCTTTCAATGAACATGACTTTATGTATATTGTGGTTAGTAAAGATGTGTTTAATTTTTCTGCTTTTTTACATTATTTTGTGAAGTTTTTATGCCTTAGTACGTGTTAAATTTTGGTAAAGGTGCCATGAACAAGTCTTTGCTATTCATATGTATACTCTTTTTTTATTCCATTCAATAATCGTAGTGATCTCCATTTTCTCATCAGTTTTTCAAGTTCCATTTAGGTCTTTATTTACTTTTTCATTGTAATTGTCCAAATCTGAGAGATATTGTTATTGCTGTTTAGTCATTTTTCTGTCACTTCTGACTCTTTGTGTGACCCCATTTGGGATTTTCTTATCAAAGAGAATGGAGCGGTTTGCCATTTCCTTCTCCAGCTCATTTATGGAAGAGGAAACTGAAGCAAACAGTAACTTGCCCAGGGTTATACAGCTAGTAAGTTTCTGAGGCCAGATGTGAACTCAGTCTTCCTGATTTCTATATATTCTTTTAATTAAGTCTGCTTTTACTATTGCCTTCTTTGAAGTCATAATTAGTACTTTCTGCTTTTTTTTATCTAATACATACATTCCCCCCTCTATGTCCTTATATTAACATTTTCTAAATCTTTCGAGTATATTTCTTTTAAATTGCATATTGTTAGATTTTTTCTTTCTGATTTATTTTGCTGCCCTCTTCCATTTTATGAGTGAGTTTATCTTATTCATGTTCACTTATATTTGTTAATTATATATTTCCTTCTCTTATACTTTTATACATTTTATCTTCTTTGGTCCCTATGATAATTCTTTTTAAAGAAACAGAGTATATTGAATGAAGAGTTTACCTAACACTAGAAATCTATTTTTGGTATAACTTCCGTTCTATATTTTTCCCTTCTTTTTCTCTCACCCAAACTCCCATCACAAATTTTTATCTTTATTTATTTCTTTTTTGCTCTATTCTTCAGATTACACCTCCTTTCATCTTGTGTAATGGTTAGCATGTTTTATCACTGGTCTTCTGGGCTCATGAATGGTCTTCCAATTGATCATGAGTTTTACATCTTTCAAACTTGTTTTTAGTGTTATTATTTTATTAATTTTTCCCTTGGTTCTTCTCCTTGTATTCTTCATTTATAAAAGTCCTCAAAATTGTTCAGTTAAAAAAATAATATTGATGTTTATGATATAAATTGTTTTTTTTGCTTACTTCACTCTGTATCAATTTATGTCATTCTCTGTATTTTTGAAATCATCTATTTATTTCTTGTAGTACAAAAGTACTCCATCATATTTATATACTACCTCTTATTCAGCTATTCCTCAATTGTCAGGCATCCTCTTCAAGGGTGTTTGCTCATTTTTCAAGTCTTTCTCCCTAACTTGGGACTTTCCATCAGGGCTAGGCTCTATGCACCACTGGAGGGAATAGTAGGGCATTCTTTGGTTCTGATCTTTATTATATGGGGTCTGGATCATAATTTCTTTATGCTTCAAAGACCTTAAAACCATTTCCAGCCAGAATGCAGCTCTGAGACAGAGTCTGGCCTAGGGCAATATGATACCAGAAAAGCCTTAATCTTTGGCCTCCTGGTCCAAGACTTACATACTCCAGAACCTTAGTTTTGGGTCAGAATTACATCTCTATGCATTCTAGACATTCTTGACTAGACCCTGTTGGGGCTTTCTATTTTTCTGTTTCCAGTGTATAGCTTCAGCTGTTAGGCTTCACTGGATTTCCCCTGGTTCCCAAACTCTAAGGCTTAATTGAGCTATATTTCTGTGCCAGGTTTTTCTAACTAAAGTCCTTTTGAGCTGGCAAAATGAACTTACTATAGTTTCTCCTTGGATTTCTTCATATGGCTGTACCTGGTACCATTTTTCATCCTTGCTGGAGTAGTTGCTAGAGATCTGAGCTCTCCAGTGGGAGACCAAAAGATCTCAGGGTTAAAAAATTGAAAAGCCCAAACCCAGAGAATCCTTGGCAGTTTGATGGCAGGGTAGCCTCAGAAGGGATGTTGATTCTGTAATCACAAATTAAACAGAGAGCCAGAGGATTTTTTAAACCTGAAGCACTGTGAGACTTCTTATGTAGACCCTGAACTTAGAAAGCAGGAAGTAGAGATTAAAAAAATAGACTTCAGCTTCAAGACACCTTAGTTATTCACAACTGTGCTTGGGTTGAAGAATCTCTTTCTGGAGAGGTTAATATCCATATTAGAGAACAGCTAGATTCTTCATATGGGAAGAAAAATTTCTTAGGATTTTTTTCCAACCTGATGACTGACGGTTTTGGGTTTCTGTCTTTCTAAAAGAGTTAATCAAATCAAGTCAGAAAGTCCTTACTATGTGACAGGTACTGTGGTAAGTGCTGGAGATACAAAGGGAAAACGTTCTCTGGACTGTCCTAAGGAATTCACACTGGACTCATGAGTTTACAATCTAATGAGACTGTAGTGAAAGGTCTCTGTTTTAAAGTAAAATAGTAAAGGCTTTCTCCTATAAAGAAAAAGCAACACCTCAGCTGAACACTTCAGACAAGGGCCCCACAACCTGGTGCACTGCTAACAAGGGAGAACTTGAGTCCAAATTTCCAGCTTGACCAGCTACTATTCTGTGTGACTTGGGCAGGTCACTTAACTTCTTGGGGGACCTCAGTTTCTTTATCTGTATAAATGAGATGGTTGTTGTAGATGACCTGTAATGCTCCTTCCAGCTCTGAATCTATAATTCTATACAAGTCATGCCTAGTGGAGTTCTATAGGGCAGTATTGACCAATGGTCAAGAGGTCCTTGGAGCAATATTGATCAGTGGCTGTGGGAGAACATTAAAGAAGGATGCCAGGCAGGGACCATTTTCTATGCCCACATGCAAGAAGAGAGATAATAATCCATGTGAAACCAATAGGGAATAAGCCTTCCAGGAGCTGTTCAGTCCTTTTAGTCTTTGACTCTCTATGACCCCATTTGGGGTTTTCTTGGCAAAGATACTGGAGTGGTTTGTCATTTCCTTCTCCAGCTCACTTTACAGATGAGGAAACTGAGGCAAACAGAGTGAAGTGACTTGTCCAGAGTCACACAGCTATTAAATGTCTGAGGCCAGATCTAAACTCAGAAGATGAGTCTTCCTGACTCCAGGCTTGGCATTCTATCCAATGTGCCTACCTACTTGCCTCACAGTGACATTAATTAAAGATATCAGAGGCTCTGTAGCATCACAGGTGTGAATTATTCCTCTGTGTGTGTCCTGGCCATACATGTTCCCTATGTGTGAGATCCTCCACAACATGCACCCTAATCAAATGTTCTCTGCATGTATACCTCTCTACAAGTGTTCACCATATGTAAAATGGTATAGGTATTTTTGGGAGAATATACCCTAGGTTCAGTGGAAATGTTTGTTGATAGTTTTTTCACAATGCTATTTCATCAAATGACTTTGTTTACTGAGTAATTGTATCCTTTGGCTGACTATTAAAAGCAAATACATTGGTAGGAGCCAGTGAACTATAACTTTGAGTAACTAGATACAAAGAACACTTTGAATACAGGAGAATCTTCTGGGAAGAGCAAGGGGTGTGTGTGTGGCACATTCAAGCTGAGTGTTTCCCTTGGGTGCTATACTTTTTGTATCCACCTCACACAGTTGTCAGGATCCAGTAAGATAATGTATATAAATGCTTAACAGATATTTAAGTGCTATATAAATGTAAGCTATAATGATTAAATCTTAAAGCAAGCATTCTTAACTTGGGTTTTATACTTTGATAATTATGTTTTTATATAATTGGTTTCCATTTTAGCCCTATGTATTATTTTTTATGTATTTAAAATGTTATTCTGAGAAGGGGTCTTCAGGCTTAACTAGAATCCCACAGAGGTCAATGTCACACAAAAAATTAAGAATCCCTATGTTAAAGGAAAGAAAAATCTATTTTCTAAAGTTCCGTGGAATCTTTGAATGAACTTTAAGATACAGTGAATCCCTTTCTGGGGGAGTTCCTCGTAATTGCTAGTGTTTGCAACACTTCCTTTTTCTGACTTATCTTTTGAATCATCTGTAGTTCCACACTTTTAGTAATAATGTTTGATAAAAACAGGCTTCATTCTGTGACCCCAGCAACATCCCATTCATGCAGGCCCCTCCCTGGCCCTAAATACTGACTCAGGCCTTATTAATCTTTCACTGTTTCTTGTGAAGCAGCTTTCTATCTATATATGGTAATGGTGCTGAAACTCAAGCCAGTTGCTAAACTGTAAAACCAGAGAGTATAGATAGGTTAACAGAAGTTTTAGAACTGTAGGTCCCTTTGTGTTACAATGAAGGCGAGTTATCAAGAGCAGTTAAATCTTCATTATAGAAATTTTATTGATTATTGAGGAGACAACTGGTATATTCTTGCCAATAAACTTTAACCCTTCTACTTCCTTGATGTTGGGAATGGTTTTACAGAAGGTCAGTCAAGGGGCAACACAGCTGAGATCAAATCTTTCATGCCAGCAATACTTGCAAATTTTACTGCCTTATGGAATGAGGACTGACAGCTATTCATTCAAGCCTTAACTAATTTTTAAATGCCTAGTTGCTACCTTCTGTTTTTGCATTAAAATTATTCCCAAATATACTTTTTCTCCCCCAGCTACCTGCCAGATGAGTTCTTTCATGGAACAAAGAAAAATAGTTAAGTAAAACACTGTGAACTTTTCTGACAGCAAATGCCACGTTCTTCACCTGTAGTTCCCTACCTCTCTAGCATGAAATGGAGCATCTCCCTATCATGAAAGGCTTCCATATCTGGGCTTGATTTAGCTAATGGTCCCTAACAATCATATCTATTCAATAGGGCATTATCATGCATCATTTTATAATATAAAACAATTCATTCCATTTCAAAGAGAAAAAGAAAGTAGGTGAGGGAAGAGGTTAAAGGAAGGGAGAAAGTATAATAAATGGAGAAATAGAAAAGGACATAGGTCATTCGAACCAGGAATTCTTAATTTGTGTGTGTGTGTGTTATTATTTAACATAATCCTATTATTTAACATAATCCATTAGTTCTTTGAAAAGTACTTCCTTGTGAGTAGTGATTGTTTAATTCTTTGTATTCATATCCACAGCAGTTAGTGTAGTGGCTGGTATATAGTAGGCAGTTGATAAATGCTTAATTACTTGATACAATATGTGGAAACAATATTGTGAATGTACATTCTCTCCAGCGAAGTATTCAGAGAACAAAGAGCAGGAAGAAAAATCACCTTTTGGATATAGAGGTATCATTTTGAAGTAGCTCTAGCTAGCTCTCAGTTTAGTTCAAGTTAGAAATGCAATACACCTTATTAAAGAAATTATGGCTAGAATTTCCAAAGCAGTTTTACAGATTTGAATAAATGAATATATGATTAAGGCATTTATTAAGCTTTCAGTTTGTGCAAAGCATTTTATTAAGCTCTGGAGACAGACTCTGTTCCCAAGGAAAACAATTCTCCCTCAGGATGCCTTACTGCTTTGGATGAGCTTGCCTGCCTTGGGTTGGGGGGGAGGGTAGATGGTGAGGATGACTGGCTCCTTCTCCCCTTGAGACTCTTCTCATGCCTCTTAGGGCTGGCTAGGAGTATGACTGGTGGTGGGGGTGGTGTGATGTCCCTGGATGGACTGTTAGTTGGTCAGCAGCCTTTGCTGGTGGTGATGAGGAAGGCATGCCTCTTTCCACTGCCTTGTCTCCCTGTAATGATAACTGAGCTGAAAGCTGATAGTATGGAAGCTACCAGTATTCCCAAGGCTCTTGGGTTCAGGAGGCTGGGCTGCTGGATTTGGATAAAGAATAAAAAACAAGCCACTTTGAATGGAAGCAAATAAGAGAAGTTGCTTCAGGGTAAGGACCAGTTCTGTTAATTCCTTGTGGCTCTCCTAGGTATGTTAAGGTATTGAACATGTAGGGAGTGCTCAGTGGGATCCTGACTTACCAGACTCTCCTTCTGAGAAACAGATGCTTGACAGGCAATCAAATATTCTTCTGCTCTGAAAAGCAGTTTTATGTCTTAATTGCTTGTTCAGCTACTCATGGTGTAGATTTAGAGTCAGAGGATTTGGCTTTAGATGCTCCTTTTGACCTTTGTTTCCTGTGCTGGGTCCGGTTTTGGTAATCTGAAGGATGTGAATTTGATCACTTTTAAGGTCTTTTCCAGCTCTACATATCTGATGTGATGACCAAGAGCTGACTTTCGGCAGAACACCACTCTCAAGGTCACTGGTGGCCTTTGAGATCGTTAGATGTCTCTGTCTGGTGGTTGTGGGACATCAGGAATTTAAATGACTTCTTCATTGGAGTGACACAATGAAGACTCTTGAGCCCAGCCTTTCTACGTTGTGTTACTTTTTAACTATGCCTTTTATACTGAAATTAAAAATATAGTCCATTCTTGAATATGTTGGTATACTTTTATTTCATTTTTACTGAAATATAAAACAGATACCTAGTATTCTAGCTGATCAGGTAACATATATACAGTTATGCAAAGTTCTTGGAATTTTTTTTCATAAAAAGATGTTTATTATAACTAAAGTAACTCCTTTAGATATGTGCTAAAAAAAGTGCAAATAGCTCCTTTTATAGTTAATGTATCTGCTACCAGCAAAGTAGTTATTGACTGCCATCTAGTGTTCTTTACTGGAACTGTGTCAGTCTGGCTCTAGCTGGAAGTTATTTGGATAAATGCTAGACATCCCTCAATGGGGATTGGGAGATTGTTTTATTAAACCCTGCCCCATAAAACATTTGGTAGTATTTCAAGCTGCCTGGCCCCACCTACAAGAGAAAAAACAACATTGAAAACAGTGCCAAAGGAAAAGCAGGGGAACAGAATTCATGCCAATGGGGCAAGAGTCAAGTGAACCACCCTATAAAAGCCATCCCAGCAAATAAAGATAAATGGGCTAAGTTTTTTTGCCACCTGTAATTCAACAAATACATTTTAAATTCCTATTAATTTAGGGGAGCTGGCATCTGAACTCAGAGATTAGAATTCCAGAATATAAACTCCTTGAGGGCTGACACGGTTTCTTTTTATATTTCCAGTTACTTAGCACACTGTGTTCCTTACACATAGCAGAAACTTAAATAAGACTCATTTATTGAATTATTACCTGATATGCTATTACGAAATTACTAAATTAAATTAGTATTCTTTCCTTGATGATTTACTGTCCCTTCCTCCTCTCCCCTAACCTCCCAGCCTTGCTTCAGAAGCAGGTGGGTTAAAATTGAGCATGAGGTGGCACATGTTTTTACAAAGAAAATAACAGCCTTTCTGGGTCATATTGCAAGTGAGGGGAGAGTACTCTTTCTAGTTGCAAGCAAACAGTTTGCTATCACCAAGCAGCGGACAGTAAACACGATACATCTGCATGGTTATTTTGGTTTTTTTGAGGGGTGGTTATGCCACCCATGTAACCCACACCTACTTGTCTCTCTTGAAAAACCACAAACTGGTGCTCTGGAAGTTGTTATGACATTGTGCAATTCACAGTCCTAGTTTATTTAGTCACTAAAATCTTTGTGGCTTTGACTGCTTTCTGACCTCTCTCCTCTTGAGAAGTACCTTGTGGCTCCTGGGCACACTCTGTGATGGATGATTTGGAAAAAGACAGACTTATCTTAAAACAGAGTTATCAGAAAATTACAGGGACTGGAGAAGGGATTTGGAGTAGTTTTCCATTTGATTCTGTGACGGCGGTTTTTTTTTCCCCCTGCAGAATATGGAGTAGAGTCAGAAAGTCCTTGGATTTTAGGGTTGAGATAGCTGTGCATTTGATACAGGAATGAAATCAGATGTTTAATTCACTTACAATATTGGAATGAATGCTACCCTTCATTCCAGAAAGACTTGACTTCGAATCCCATCTCTGCTACAGTTCCATGGTCAAGGTATTTAGCTCTAGTTTCGTCATTTATAAAATGGGGTTGATAATGCCTACATTATATTTACCTTACAGAGTACTTGTCTCAAAATAATGTTTATAAAGTGCTTTGCAAACTACAGAAGACTATATAAATCATTATTACTTAACATCATTGCCCCACCACTTGTTGGTGTTGTCTTTTTTCCATTACAACCTTAGTTCCTTGAAGGCAGAGATTGGTTTTGTATTTTGTACTTGTATCTTCAGCTTTTAGCACTATCCCTGGGACATAAGTAAGTGCTTAATAAATGCTCAAGCTACCTATGTATCATCATAAGCAATAATCTTTTTAAGCACCTGCTGTATGACCAGGCACTATGCTAGGCACTGGGAATACAACTTTAAAGTGAAATGATCTCAGGTGCAAGGAGTTTATGTTCTAATGAGGGAGGGAACTAGTACACCTAGTACTTGTGTATATTTTATGGATTTACTTTACATTTATGAAGTGAATAAAGACAAATACATAGAAAGTGCTCAATTATAGAGTAGTTTGGGAGGGAAGGCACTAGGAGCTGGAGGGATTAGGAAGGGCTTCATGAAAAAGAGGGTGCTTAGGGATGGTGGGCGGAGGAGTACATTTCAGGCATGTGGAATGTCCAGTGAAAGGTACAGATGGGAGATGGAGTACTGTGGATGGTAGTGTTCAGGAAGAGGAGTAGTGTCCAAAAAGGCTGGAAAGCTAAGTTAGGGCCTATTTAAATTTCTTTAATAAATCCATTTAAACCAGCTCTATTAACTATTATCCACTTAGCACTTGTAATTTGCAATAAATCAGGCAGGAGGTGATGAGGGCCTACCTAAGGTTGTAGCTGCAGGAGTGGAGAGAAGGAGATGAATTTAAGAGTGGAAATCTTGGTTAAATTAGACCACTCCAAGATCTCTATATCTATCCCCAGTGTTTAGTTCACACATCATCAGTCAGTTGGCAATTTCAAATAGGTTGTCTTGTCCAAAACGAAAGTCATTTTATTTCCCCTTCCACTCTCCTGAATTTCCTTATTTCTGTCAACTATGTCACCATCCTTTCAGTCTCTAGGTTCCTAATTTTGGTATTATCCTTCACTCGACTTCCTGCCTACATATCCAATAAGTTGCCAAATGTGTCCCTTTCTGCCTCTCGGATTCAGCTTCTCTGTTGTACTCCCATAGCCACCACCTTAGTTTCGGCCCCTCTAAGAAGTACTCAGCATCCGTGATCAGACCATGGCACAGTGAAAAAGAACGAGTTTGGGCACTGGAGCACTCTCTTGCTTACCACTGGATCAACTCATTCAACCCTGTTGAAGAAACCTATTTCTTCCTTTTTCTGTCAAATGAGGGATTTGGAGTAGGTGATTTCTGAGTTCTATTTTTACACTTTATGACTAGGCAAACTGGTAGGAAACACAGCCTGGTTGGTAACCATAGCAAAAACTACTGATTTGCATTTTTGAATCTTGCCCACCTAACACAGTGTCTTCTGCATGGAAGTGAGCTGCAGGGAAGGGGAAAGTGTTGGTACTGGCCCTTTTAGAATTGTAGATAATGTAGAGGCAAGTCAGGTCTTAGAGAAGCCTATGGATTTATTGCAATTACAAGTACTAATTGGGTGAAAACGAATAAAGCCTGGTTTAAACTGACTTTTTAAAGGAAATTTAAATACCTATTTAAAGCAAATGACTTTAACAAAAATGCATCTCAACTGTTATACAATCATAAAGTACCCTACAAATGCTAATCATTTCTACCTTTATTTTATGTTCAAGACTATTAAAGTGTTGAAGGCAGGGTTTTACTGAAGCAAAAATAAAAAGCCCAATAACATATTAACATGAAATTTAAAAATCAGACTGAGAACTGACCTTGGAACTTCAAGATCACATTATACAATATTCCAAAGACTCAGGAAGTATTCAATATTATTAACACCAAGGACTGTCATATTGTCTGGTCATCAAGTTACTATTGCATTAGGATATAATAGAATTTTGGAAAAATGACATTGACAACTTCAGATTTTGAATATATTTTAATAAAATGTTTCTAGTGTAATTGGAAGCCTGCAAGAGCATCTCACTGTGGGAACTGAGTTACTTTTCAGATCGATTTTCAACTCACTGCCTTGGTAGAATCCTTCAAAAACAAAGGACATTAACATTTTAAAATTATTTTATTAGTGTTATGAATGACATGGCGGTTAACAAAAATTTAATGAATTTTCTTATCACTTCTCTCACAGTCTTGAGTGTCTCTGGAGACAATGAAGAAACATATCTTAAATATTTGCCATCCTGATGCTGTCACAGACAAGCAGGTTCTGCCTAGAGAAAGCTTTCTATCATAAGGAATTGAGATTACTAATTAATGATTGAGAAAACTGACTTCTCAGAATAAAATCTGCCTGTGGGACTCAGCATGTGTGGGTAAGGATCACACTGGAGGCTGTGGAATTCCTTTGGTTCCTTGTAAGTCTATCAGAATTATCTTCCTCAAGCAGCTTCTATGTAATGAAAGGAGAGAGAAGGTAAAGGAATAAATATTTATATAGTACTTCCGATGTTCTAGGCACATTTGATCCTCACTATAGCCCTGGGAGGTAGCAATTATTACTACTCCATTTTTACAGTTGAGGAAATTGGGGTTAAGTGACTTGCCCAAGGTCATTCAGCTAATAAGTATCTGAGATCACATTTGAATTCAGAGCTTCTATCCTCCAGGGTTCCACCCAGAGTACCACCAGATAACCTCAAAAAGAATTGAATTTAGAGCTCAGGCAGATGATCCATAAGTGGAAGGATCTTCAGAAGTCATTTATCTCAGTCCCCTCCAAGGAAAGGAAACTGAAAACCATGAAAATGGTGACTTACCTATTGTCGTCTAAGTAGCAAGCAACAGAACTAATATTCAATCAGGGCTTTGGAGTCAAAGTTTGCTTTTATTATGAATTTTGCCATTATCCACAATCCTGAACATTTTAATAGTCAGAGAAGAATAAAAAAGAACATTGTATATGAAACTGTGGACTTCTATTATGTATAGATTTTACAAAGTTGCAACATAGCAGTTACAACATTGCAGTTTATTTCTTTTTGAATTTCGTTTTTTACGTTCTTTTAAAATATCTTCCCTGCCTCTTTCTCTTCTCCCTGTCTCTCTTTCACTTCATCCATCTCTCTTTCTTTCCCTTCCTTCTTTTCTTCCCTCCCTTCCTCCCTCCCTCACTAATAATAGTCAAACAAACAAACCAATTCAACATAGGAGGACTGAACCTAGAGTCAGAAAGGCCTCAATTCAAATCCACCCTCAGACACTTACTACCTGTATGGCCCCGGGCAAGTCACAAAGTCTCTATTTGCCTCAATTTTGACATTCGTAAAATGGGGATAATGCTAGGCATATTGTGAGTATCAAATGAGATAACATATATAAAGTGTTCTATTAATAACAAAGTATTATATAAACGCTGTCATCATCATCATCTTCATCATCACATCGACCGTGTATGTCTTATTCTGTCCCTCTAGCCCATTACCGTTTGGCCAACAGATAGGTGACATGCTTCCCCATCAGCTTTCTGAAGGCACGGTTAGTCACTGCATTGATCAGAGTTCTGTAGTCTTACAGAGTGGTTTTTGCCATTGCACACAACATTTTCCTGATGCTGCTTGTTTCATTGCTCAAAGGCTTATACAAGTCTTCTTAAATTTGTATGAATTCATCATAGTCATCGTTTTGGTATAAAAATACTCATTTACATTTCTATGTACGCAGTTTGCTCAGTTATTCCTCAGTGGACGGACACACATTTTGTCTAGTGCTTATTGTAGCAGGCTTACCAGTGGTGTGACTTTGAGCATATTAAATTAATGACTCTGTGATCCAATTCTCTTATTTGTAAAATGGGACCAAGAAGACATGGCCTCACAAGGTTGTTGCAAAGATAAAATGAAATAATGGCTTCTTGAAATCATAAATATCAAAAGAGATGTCCGCTATTATTAATTAATAGTACCGAGCAGTGGTACTGGAGCATAAAATGTAATTGTGTAATATGAATGTAAGGGGGAATACTACTGTAGCACCAATAAGCCCAAATGGAAGACATATCTTTTTCATTTTAAGTGACAGATGGTCTGATAAATTATGTTACTCACCCTTGTGATATATGGAACTTCAGATCCACTGAAGGGAGAAATTCCTGTTAAGTCTGTAAGATTAAGTTGACAATGGAAAATACTATATTGACTTTCCATGCACAGGACCCTAGCTTCTGATTTCCTGAGAGTGCCTTACAAGGTTATTGCCTATTGGAAATGAAAACTTGATTGATGAGAACAGAGACACTCCTTTTTAAAAATTGAATTGTTAGGCTTAAAGGTTCATGTTGGACTCTAAGCATGGTTCCTTCAAACCATGTCTCAAGAGAGTAGCTGCCCTGACAATCCCAGCTACAGACTCTTTTTTCATGCTGGGAAACAGAACATTATAGCGACCGAATATCCGAGCCTCGTTGAGATTGTCCTTCAAGCCTAGGCCTAGGCTATCTTGTAAGACTTGCTTTTGTCATTAGCAGAGTTGTATATAGGACAATTTCTCCCTCTTCAAGTAACGATGCCCTTTAGGGAGGATGTTTTCAGTAGTTTTCATTAAAAAATTCCGAACAAATAAATAGTAAAAATTTAAAAATTGTGCTCCAAGTGGCAAGAGGCGATGAGTTACAACTTGGCAGGACATGATATGATAATCCCTTCTAGGTATTGTGCTGAACACACCATACTAGAGAATTTGCATGTTGTCTTAACAACAACAGTTTTAAGATGATAAAGATTAGTTTCCTAGTAACTGACAAGCACCAACATCAGATGCCCCAGGAAATGGTGCTGTGTTTACCACTCCCTGAATGAGCCTACTCAGGCCTTGTTCCAAGCACTGGATTTAGAAAACAGGAGACCTGGGTTTGAGACTTGGTTGTGCCATTTTTTTTGGTTTAAGAACCTTGAATTCTTCCTGCTTCTCAGCTTCCGTTTCTCATCTATAAAATTCAGAAATTGGACTAAATAATATCAAAGACTCCTTCTTAATGCTCATGGTTTGTGATTGAACATCCCAAGTCTAGAAGAAGCCTTTTCCTAGACTATCCCTGGTCCAGATGGTGAGGTTGACTTAGATTCCCACTCCAGTGGCCTGAAGTCTAACTGGATCCCCACCTCATAGTAAGACACTAACTTTTTGATCAGACCGGGTGTTATGGAACAAAACTAGGAAGGGATTTGACTCAAAGGTTTATCATCAACCCACTGACCTTTAATGAGATGAGGGAAGAAGCATTTATTAAGTGCCTACTGTGTTCCAGGTCCTGTGCTAAGGGCTTTGCAAATGTTCCCATTCAATCCTCACAACAACCTTGTGAGGTAGTTGCTATTATTATCCCCATTTTATAGTGGAGGAAACTGAAGGTAAAATGACTTGCCCAGGGTCACAACTGGTAAGTGTTTGAGGTTAGGTTTGAATTCAGGTCTTCCAGATTCCAGGACCAATTCTCTGTCCACTGGGTTACCTAGCTTTCTCTAATGGAGTCTAGTCGAGACCAATATTCCTTAGCTGATACTTATTTAATGAGTAAGTCATGTTGTCAGAGTCTTGGTTTCCTAATCTGTAAGATGAAGAGCTTGGACAAATTCATACCTTAAAGGTAGAAGCCTTAAACCTGTGGTCCTATTATTCTCAGTTGTGCCACGTAATCAAGTTGAGCACCTCTCGGTGCCCAATGCTGTGTAAGTGGGTCAGTGTAACCTTGGAAGCAAGGGCAGATGATTAAAGTTCCCTAAGGCACTTTCCTCACTAAAAGACTCTCTCTTTGTTTTTAAGGGACATTTAAAAGTATAATAGTCCTTTCCCTTCTCATGTTTAAGAAAACTATGAGCAACGTCCCCTTGCCCTGGTATTTTTATTATTCTTTTTTTAAAAAAACATCACCCTTCTTTGTTTTTCCTGAACCCTCCTCCCCCCAAAAAACCCCAGCAACAAGACTTATAGCCCCAGAATTAGCTCCTCTCCAGGCTTCTAAAGAGCATTCCAAGAATCTCCGGAAAGACAGGAAAGCCTCCTGTCTCTTGGACTCTGGACCAGAGCACTCCTGCAGCTCTGCAGGTTTATTTTGAACAAGGGTTTTCATATAAGGGTTTGCCACTAGAGAGCAAACAAAGACGCTTCAGAACCACATTGCCCCTTCAGATTAGATAAGTTGCCTCTCCCATTCTGAACGGATATTTATTTTGGCAAAATAATAGCTGTTTTTCTTCTTTTCTTTCTTTCTTTTTGTAATCATCCAGATCTCCAAGATATTTCAAAGTCCAACAAAGCCACTATTGGGGATTCACTCAAGGAAATGAAGGTGAAAGAGTCCTCCCCTTTATGGGGAGGTTCCAAAGGAACATGAACTGAAATGTTCTTACTGTGATGATTCTTGGTCTGGGCTTTCATAAGTGTACTGGAGGTAGCCTGGCCTAGTGACTAGCATATTGGACTTAAAACTAGCAACATCTGAGTTCAAATCTCATCTCAGTTACTCTATGACCCTAGGCAAGTTCATTTCACTGGTCTAAACCTCAGTTCCTTCATCTGTAAAAAACCAAAAACCAAAACTAACCAACTTACATATACCCCCTTGAGTTACTTTAAGATATAAAGACATTATTATTTAACATTAAAGATATTAAGATAATGAATATAAAGCACTATGCAAACCATAGCATTTAATGCAAATGTCAATGATTACAGTAATAACTTGAAAATCTCAACAAGAGGAAAGAAAGGTGGATATCGCTGACATAGTTATTATACATCACAATCTATTGTTTTTTGTATAAAAAATACACAAAACTGATGCCAATTATAACTTGTAAGGAAATGTGACATTGGTGAGGGAATAGTGGAAGTATAGAGAGTTCCTCTGTACTGAACTGGTAATTTGATCTCCTCAGCTTACCACACAATAGTCCCCTGTTATTATCAACTAAGATTTTTCTTTCTCTCCTTAGCTTAATTAAATACTGTGGTGAGTCTTTACCTTGAACCAGAGAATAGTAAAACCTGACTACCATATCGTGAAAGGATTTCAAATCCCTTATTCTTGCCCTTACACCTAGTTCAGGAAGTCTTGCATTTGTCATTATGGGGTCCAAGTTTCTAAAGGGAATGGAAGCCAGGTCTAGTTAAATACCACATTTCACAAAGCACTGATGAAAGCCACATGTTTTGACCTCATTACAACAGAAAGTGGACGCTTGAGGAAGTTTGCTGGTCTCCTCCTTATCTCTTTTTCTTTTTCTTTCTTCACTTCAATAGTGAGAAAAATAATTATTAACAGTTTCTTAAGAAGTTTCTGCAAACTACCTTCAGACTCACCTCCAGGGCCAGAGGTATTCCTAGCAGAAATATGGGATCCAACTTGGTGTCCTAACCCTAACCCTAATTCTAACCCTAAATGGTCTCTAAACATGCACTTCTTTTATTCAGGTGAAATCACGTTCAATTAAAAAACACAGATAAGTTTAAAGGGAAGAAAGATTCAAAAAAAAATACCATGTGAAGCCTGAGATTGAGTGGGTAGTCAAGGGAGAAAAGTCTAACAGCTCTAACTTTACTATGATGATGGGGAAGGGGCAAGGGATGATGGGAAGGATGCTATGGGCTGATTATAAAGGGTGTGCCAAAAGTCTTAGTGGGGTGTTAAGCTGTTAAAGTTGCGCTAAAACTTTTTGGACCTCCTGTATTTAAATAAGGATGCAATTTTGTAATTTCAGACTAAAGACAAAAGTAGAAAGAGTTATTATATTTAGGAGTCAGGAGACTAGTCAAAAGTCAATCAACATTTATTAAGTACCTACTATATACCAGGCACTGTGCTAAGTACAGAGGATACAAAAAGAGGCACAAAACAGTTTTTGACTTCAAGGAGCTTACAGAGACCAGTAGACCTGAGTTTTAGTCTTGGTTCATACCCGTGATAGGAGCACTATCTATCTATTGGAATTCCCCATAAAACTGTCCCTGGGACTTGATTGACCAGAGGGGCTAAATGCCCTTTGTATGTATTCATGTCACTTGTATGCTCATACTCACCCATGCACATGCCAAAGCTCTGAGTTGAAGTCTTTGAGACTTGATGGTTGACCTGAGACATTGGGAGGTACCACAGGCTCTCCCGTGGACCAGACACATTTCCATATTGAGGTGAGGGAGAGGCCTTGCCTAACAAGTTAAGGACTATAGTATCCTTGTTATGTTGGTGAATGTTTAACAGTTGGCTCTCCAAAAATGTTCACAAAACACACTTTTTAGTTTTATCTGCGTTATTAAAATTTTTCCATCACTTTTTTAAGTCTAGACAATCAACAGAACAATAAATCAAGCCATGACTAGTAACATTTGCCAGTTTCCAAGGGGCAAATGATTAAATGGTCACACTAAATTGACTCTCATCAGCTCAGTGGGAGCTGGCTCCAGCACACTATTACCTTAAAGGTTATGAAATCTAGCCCCTTTCTTTTTAAAAGAAGTTAGAGAAGTTAAGTGACTTGTCTAAGGTCACACAGGTGCAACCTATCTTGGGTTTGGACTTCTTCCAGATGGGTGACATGGTTCCTAAGGTTTCTTATATTTTCTCATGCTAGTGATGGCCCTGATTCCATTTTGAGCTAAGGAAAGTGTGACTGTGAGGGCCTGAAAATTGAATGGATGAATCTGTTTGGTTGCGGGGCAACTTGTGGTGCATCTTATGGGGTGTAAAAGGGGCAGTGGCTTACCACTGTGAGTTGTTACATCTCTGATTATGTAATAATAGAGTAGCAGGGAAGAGATTTTTCCTGAATGATCTTGTGGAGATGTAGTCCAACTCCAGTGAGAATCTGAGAGATAACACACACAGAAAAATTAAACAATTTTAAATCAGACCAAACCCTTTGCTACTGGTTACAGACCTGGAATGCCCAAAGCAAAGGATAAAGACTGGGAATTATTATAAACTCTCACACTCTGGGAGAAAGAACTAATGGAACAGTCATTTTTCGCTACCACTGCCTCTCCCTGCCAAGGTTAGTAAATTAGAGCTATAGATTTTTAGGAGAGAAAAAAATTGTGAGCCAGTCAATATTCCAGAGGATGCACACAGCAAGTGAATATTTGTAGGACCATGGGACCATAGATTTTGATCTAGAAAAAGGACCTGGGAGGTCACTTGATCTGATCCTCTGTTTTACAAAAGACGTTGTCAGCGTCTGGGGCAACATTTGAATTCAGATCCTCCTGCCTCCAAGTTCATCACCCTATCCACTATATGATATCTTTTCCCAGAGATACCAGGTGAAGCTTTATATCTGCAGTGTTTTCCAGGGTAAGATAACAGTAGACATTTTCAGCCCAGTAAGAATATTGTTGCTACATTTCAATTATATCAGCATATATATTAAGCACATATTAAATGTCCAACTTAGATGGAAGGGCTGTTGTTGGTCTATACTTCTGGACATCGGAGTAGAGACAGAGATGTCGGATCTGGGACTGACCTGTGTTTGAGGGGCTTCTGGATCTTGACTGTCAATATGGACTATAAATATAATCCTTTGGGAGACCCCTGAGGGAGCCCCCAGCACAGATCTTAGAGATTCAAAATAGAGATGCAAAAGTCCGTTTCTCTCCTAAAAATCTGTAGCTCTAATTTACTAACCTGGGGAGGAAGAGGTAGAGAAAAGTGACTGTTCCATTAGCTCCTTCCCCCACAGTGTGAGAGTTTATACCAATTCCCAGTCTTTATCCTTTGCTTTGGGCATTCCAGGTCTGTGACCAGTAGCAAAGGGTTTGCTCTGATATAAAGTCCACTGTATATGTATGTATGTACACACAAATATGCATGTATATATGTAAACAGACATTGTGTGTGTATATATATTTATATACACATATGTACATGCACACATGTGTATAAAGTAAAATGATGTGACTTCAGTTTTATTTTTTGCATCAAGTGAATTGCCATTGAAATACTCCTCTTAGCTACCCAGGTTCAGAAAACTGTTTTGGTTGTCAAATATTAGCACAGTGCCTGGGCCATGGAAAATGCTTACTAAATGTTCTATCTATCTATAGAGGCAACCAAGTGGTATAATGAGTAGAGGGCTGGGACTAGTCAGAGATACCTGCATTAATTTGTGTAAATTATGTTTTTATTTACTTAGTTAAATATTTCCCAATTGCATTTAAAAAAATTAACATTCATCTTAAAAAATTTTGAGTTCCAAATTCTCTCCCTCCCTCCCTGCTCCTCCTCCTTGCCACTCATCAAGGAGCCAAACAACATGATATTATTTATATATGTGAAATCATGCAAAACATAATTTCATATAAGCCAAGTTGCAAACCTCCCACCCTCAAAAAGCAAGAAAAATAAAGTAAAAACTTTCCTTCAATTTGTACTCTGAGTTTGTCAGTTTTCTCTCTGGAGGCAGATAACATTTTCCATCATGGGCCCTTTGGAATTGTCTTAGATCATTGTTTCTTTGATCAGAGAAGCTAAGTCTTTCACAGTTAATAATCATTACAATATTGTTATTACCATGTATCATATTATCCTTGTTCTGTTCAATTCATTTTACATCAGTTGATATAAATCTTCCCAGGATTTTCTGATATAATCTTGCTTGTCATTTCTTATAGCACAATAGTATTCTGTCATAATTATATATAGCTTGTTCAACCTTTCCCCCATCAATAAGCATCCCCTCCATTTCAATTTTTTGCTACTGCAAAAAGAGCTGCCATACATATTTTTATACAATAGGTCCTTTCCTCCTTTTTTTTCCATCTCTTTGGGATACAGATCTACTTGTGGGATTGCTGGGTCAAAGGGTATGCACAGTTTTATAGCCCTTCAGGCATAGTTCCAAATTATTCTCCAGAGTGGTTGGACTAGTTCAAGGATGAGGAACCTGTGACCTTGAGACCACATGTGGCCTGGTTTGTAACTCTACCAGATGTGTATTGAGGTACCTATTTTTCCACAAGGGAGACCTGAATTCAAATCTGACCTATACACTTACAGTTGTATAACCCTAGACAAGTCACTTAACCTATATACCTCAGTTTCCTCATCTGTATCATGTTGATAATAATAGCCAATAATAGCCAAAAATAACCTTTCTGCCATCTATTGTTTTGAGGATAACATAAAGTAATATTTGTAAGGCACTTTGCAAATCTTAAAGGGCTATATCAATGCCAGCTATTTTCCATCTATCTTTTTGAGCCCCCACCAGTACATTTCTATTTTACAACATACTAAATGATACATGACTCCAAACACAAAAGGCATTTAATTAAAATAGAACAGCAATATAAATAATGTTTGGACTCAGATGGATATGTTCCCTACACCCATAAGCGCATAACTGCTCTATCTCCTTTCTCCACAGAAATACTTATCAACAACCCATTCAATCCCTCTCTCTAACTCAGTAGAAGAAGGATACCTCTCTCTAACGCAGTAGAAGAGGGATACCTTTCTCTAACACAGTAGAAGAGGGATACGACCAAATGAAATTCATGCCATTGCATGTGTTAAGGCTTAGCATCTATGAGATCATAAATTTAGAGGCCATCTGGTCCAACCCTTCCATTTTACATATGAGTAAACTGAGGCCTAGAGGGCCTCAGTACTTTGCCTCAATATAGTTAGTAGATGACTTGGTATTTGAACTCCAAATCTGGTATTGTTTCTAGTCAAATATACTGGAAGTTCTTTCCCTTCAGTCTCAAGACAGCTAGCGCTTAGAGCAAGATGACTCCTAAAATCTTTTGCCATAGCTTTACAGACATCATCATGGTCTGGATGACATTTTGGAGCTCAGATGGCTACGATCACTTTTGGTCCACTTGATTCCTCTTGACAAAGATGTCGTTTCCTCCTGCCTCTGTCACTCACAGTAAAGTATTCCATTGCTTGTTAAATCTTCTGCATTGCCAACCTGCTCACCCACTCAGAGCATAGGAGAAATCACTATCTTGTAAGCTCACCCATAGTGTCTTGGGAAAATGCAATACAGAAATTTCTACCCTCCCCTCAGTCCCCCGATGAATGAGGCTTTCTCCTTCCAAGCATGGAGTGAAATAAGCGTCCATGATCATGTCTTCTCACTTTTTAGCTTTTTCTAACTGTTCTCTCATTCTGACTCATGTCAATCATTGTTCAAAGTGAACATTCTTTCTATGTTGTTCAGGCTTGGCTTTTCATGGTGGAAGGACACTGGCTTTCCACCCAGGAACTCAGTTTTTTTTCTTCCTAGTCTCTTGGATCTTGTATCCCAAGCATTTCTGTTATTGACTTTTGGATTGTATTGCTGGTTGCTTTTTGGAGCTCTGGAATGGAAGATTGGGTTGCATCCTCCTTGCACAAGGCCATCTTGTTTCATGCTCAAAACAAATGCATACACATTCTGTATACACATACCCTTCTCTGTGGGCCATGTGACAGGAGAGGAGTTGAACTCAGAGCTCCAACTATTGGAAAGTAGTCCAGCATCAACACTGTGGATAATTTATCTCAGTGAAATTCTTATCTATTCTCAGGACCCTACTCAGCATTGTTCAGGCCATTTCCCAGTACGTATGTATGTACCAGCTGTTGATCTAGTTGGAAAAGTGGCAGTTGGTGGGGGAAAGAATAGAAGTCCTAGGGCCCATAATAGGTTCAGGGACCCATGTCAAGTAGAGAATGGATCCATTCAAATGGACCGATATCAAGTAGAGAAGAATGTGTTACAGTGGGACACCCCACCCGCATCCCCAGAAGCAAAGATTGAGTGGTAACAAGTTTATGAGGTATTACTATTCTTTTGTTTCTGGGTTTTCAGCTCTGACAGTGTTTCTCCTTGACCTGTTAAATGACCTCAAAGCATTCCATTGCATTCCAGAAGAAGAAGACAGCACATTCCATGAACTTGTGTTTTTTTCTCAAAAGTTTTTTTGACCCTTCTGAACTCTCATCAATAATTCATATTGAGATGAATACAACCACTGTTACAGTGGGAGCTATCCTTTTATGGTCCACACTGCAAGTTACCAATCCCAACTCTGTACATGGTACCTTTGCTGCACTCTCAGTATCAGAAAGAAAATATTACTAGATGAAAGAGTTACTTGAGGTCAAGCCATCCTCAATAAATAAAGATGCTATTTTCATTGAGGTCACAAGTATGAAGTGCCTTTAGCTGGTCCATTTGCTCAACCAACATCAGGTCAATTGAATGCTCTTTTCTTTTTAGAAAGTGGCTCAATGGATAGAGCACTGAACTGAGAGTGAGGAAAATTCAAACTCAAATCTAGCTTTAGATGTGACCCAGGGTAAGTCACTTAATCTCTGTCTGCCTTCTCTTAGATAAAACACAGATAATAATATTATTGATCTCCTGGGATTCTTATGAAGACAAAAGGAGATAATATTTGTTAAATGTGTTGCATTTAACCACACCATATAACTTCTAGCTCTTATATAATAGGGTTAATTTATTCTCCCCTACATCTCAGGCATCACAATTAGCAGGTGGGTACACTTTAGTGAAAACCCCAAATTCAGTGAATGAGCTTAATAGGTGTTCCCAGAGATCATAAACTTTGCAACTACTTAGCCTTATCCAGACCTACAGGACCTAACCTGTCAGCTAGCGGGCACAGAACACCTCTACCCAGTCCCAGTTGTGCTTGAAGCATGTACATGCTCTAAGCTCCCAGTTGGCATGTGTCCTGCATCCAAAGGCATTGTTGTTGACAAGTTTTGGTGTCTGGAAGCCCTTCTCTGAGAGGCCCAGTGGACAGTGTTGCATTTCTGCCAGGATAGCCCAGCTGCTGCTATGTGGGGCCTGTTTAAAGCCTTACATGTGGTCACTTGGGAATTTTGGTGGCCATGTCTACACATAAAACAGCTTCTAGCATTTTATTATACCTTAGTCTTAGAGGTATATACCTAGGCCATGGACCCTGCAGGGGTAGTTAGCAGGCCTGTTGCAATACCTGCCAAATGATCTTTGCCTCCAGGTGGTAGTGATGTTGAAATTCATCATGGACCACCTGCCATCCCAGGTGTATAATAATTAAAGTGGTGATCAGAAATTCTGGTACCTCTGATGTAGCATCTGAGAGTCAGAGAACCATGAAGCAACCCCCAGGATAACCAGATAATCAATTCCCCAATATATGCAGCCCAAGAAAGGATGGAGAGATGTAGTGCCATTTCCTGAGACAGACTCATGCTTACTCTAGGGCAGAGGTGTCAAGCACAGTCCCCTCCCCGGTAAAGACTGAACCAGATTAAAATGCAATTGGCAAACATTTGATGAAAATAAATAATAATACAATAGAATACAGATAATGTTAACATGTAGTTTTCTAAATCAATATGTGTCTCATATTGTGACCAATGTACATCCTTATGTTTAGTGGCTCCAGTTTCTCTTTGAGTTTAATGCCATTGCTGTAGGGCACTTGGTATAAACCTTTGAAGAGTGAGAGACTTTTAGGAATAGAAGAATCTCTTCTTTAGATCAGAGGTTATTAACCTAGGATTCACAAGCTTGTCTTTAAAAATACTTCAATAACTATATTTCATTATGATTGGCTTTCTTTGTAATCCTGTGTATTTTATCTTAGACATTTAAAAACATCACTCTGAGAAAGGGTCCATACGCTTCCCTAGACTGCCCAAGGGGTCCATGACATTTATAAAAAAAATAAAAAAGAAAGTTAAAATCCTTTGGACTAGATTCATATCCTTGAAAGACCCACTACCTAAAAACATTAAATCCAACTAACCCCAATTCTATCAGCTGGCTCCTAAGTGTTCCCAAGTGCTCAGAAAGTTCCACAAGAATGATAACACAATTTTGCCTCCTCTAAAGACTTTTCCTTCTTAGCCAGGTCATAACCAAAGGTGATGGTAAAAGCAGCAGACCTTCTGAAGTCTTGTGAATGGCAAACCCATTTCCTTGGAAGCAAGCTCATAAAAATGAATACTTAGACTAACGTCCGTGACATCTCACCTATATAGAGAGCTTTATGGTTTACACATCACTTTTCTCCCACCAGTGGTGTGAGATGGGTGTATGTCTTAACACCCCTATTTTATAAGTTAGGAAGCTGAGACTTAGAAAAGGGGACATGACTTGCTCATGGTCAGAGAGTAATGTGTGGGAGCCCAGATTTGACCTAAGATCTCAAAGTGAAAACATTTCAATTTGACATTATCTCCGACATCAACAAATCTTTAGAAATTAAGGGAAGGTGAGAGAGAGTTATTTAAGGAAACCTAGGGGAAAAGTTCTTTAAAAAGCAAATGCTAAGTCAGCCAGTGTTTTCAGAAGACACTTCAAGGGTTGAAGCTTATTTATAAAAGGTTAAACCCTGCCGGGAATGTGAGAGATGGGGGACTGTGGGCTCAGAATGTTATATACATAGTTTAACACTGTTTTTGCTTAGCAGTTTCTGATTGTAACAAAAGAAGGGTTCAGTTTTGTGTGTAAGTTGTGGTGTGGGGTAATATCTAGAAATGACTGTGTTCTAAACACAAAGACACCGGGAAAACTTACTTTCAAGAAAAAAAATTCTGGTCGCACCATTTCACCCTTAAGAAGTGTGAATGCTCAAAGAAAAGCAGCAGTCACAAATTTCCAAGGCCAACATAGTCATGGTTTAATTTTATCCTCACTGGCTCTTGGAAAATAATTCAACAATGCTGGCTCTTTTCTCTATGGAATAAAATTGAGTTCAGATGGATTCTGATGAAATAAAATTCTCTGCAAATGATGCACTGGGGAAATGCAAACTTTCAGTGAAATACAGGAAAAAGAGGAGGAGAAAACAGGCCAACACTGAATCTTTGTATGACGGACATTAGCAATTGCTCCATGCCACAGGGGAGTGTCCTAATGCAATGAGCTGATGTCTACTGATTTTTACATGGCGTTGAAGTCGACCCTTCCATCCCAACAAATGAGCCTGAATTTCCATCTAACCTAAGTCAATACAGACAGCTACAGTTCAAAATGAATTTTTTTCCATTAGCATAATGGACTGCAATAAAAACCACTGGCCAAGTCTTGGCCTCATCATTGTGGCATTTATAGCACTGATTTTAGTAACTGAGAGGGTGATGTTATTTCACCTATCCCCATTTTAACTTTCCATATTCTTCATTTTTCACAACCTCTATTTTGCTTCTATGTGTTTTGTTTACACATCTACGCACACTGTGCCAGACTAATGGGTAAATGAGACTTCTGGCTCCGCTTACCATTACCCTCCACTGTTTCAAGGCAAACTCTCCCAAATGACAATGTTGTGGAATCTCCTGTCCTCTCCCTGCACTGTTAAAAATACACCTTGTTCTGCTGCTTTGAATCTTAAAGGAAAAGAGATGAGATCATTTTATGCTTGGAGAGTGAATCCAGGCAATGAGTGATTGACATGAGTGAATTCAATTGCACAGGAAACAGGTGTTAAAATGACTTTTTCTATCCTATTAAATATCCTTTTCATACACTGATTCACAGACATGTTTCCATTCTGATGACTGAGGAGCCAAGCCTGTAATTTGTCCGCCATATGCATCCTTCACACCCCACCCCCGGCAGCAAGTTCTTCTTCAGTTACTTCAGAAATTGTCTGTTGTTCTTCATAAACTTCTGCCCTAGGTGAGTGATAGAAGGATGAACCTGTGAAATTAAACATCGAGAAGCAGCAAGCGTGTAATTTAACAGGACTAGCGAGCAATGACGTCTGGCTATACCTTCATCTGAATTTTTATAGTTGGGCCCCTTCTTCCAGTTTTGATTCACTTTCTCACAGAAGTTTAAACTTCTCAAACCTTCGATCTTCAAAATACGACCTCCATCTGTGTCTCTGTTTTCTCAACCTCTGTCACTCTACTGCTGTCTCTTCTCTCTCTTTCCTCTCTCTGTTTCTTCTTTTTCTCTGCCTCTTGTTTCTGTCTCTGGGCAGCTAGGTGGTACAGTGGATAGAGCACCAGTGCAGGAGTCAGGAGGACCTGAGTTCAAATCTCACCTCAGACACTTGACACTCACTAGTGATCTCGGGCAAGTCACTTAACCCCAATTGCTTCATCCTGGGTCATCTCCAGGTATCCTGATGAATATCTGGTCATTGGATTCAGATGGCTCTGGAGGAGAAGTGAGGCTGGTGACCTGAACAGCCCTCCCTCACTCAACACAAAGTCAAGTGCAAGTCATGTCATTATTTCTCTGATGGCATGGCCTTCTTCGACAATGAAGGACAAACACACACACTATTTCTGTCTCTGTAGATTTCACATATTGAAACCCATATTCATCTGATAACAAAAGTTCTCATGTGAGTAACCTAGATGCTCTCAAACATTCTGTTTTAGTATAGCGAAACATTTTTAACTCAAATTCCAAAGTTCAAAGGCTGTGGACAAAGGTTTCTGTCATGGAAAAAGGCTGTCCTTTTTTTCAGGAGTCCTGGGAGGTAGTGTTTCCTTGGACATGTCATATCCATTCTATAGGCCTCAACTTTTTCATCTATAAAAAGAAGACATTGGGCTTGTTAACCTCTAAGGGCCTTCTAGCTCACACATTCTGTAATTTTCCTAGGACACGTCATTTTTTAGCCCATAGGTCACATCATATAGTAAAACAATTTCATAATTGTCATGTAGAGCAGCTAAATAGAATTCAACATCAGTGGAAAATGGCAACAGCTTGTGTAAATGATCCCTTGCTCATTTGTCTTAAAATTTCCTATTTTGTCATCTCTCTCTCTCTCTCTCTCTCTCTCTCTGCATGTTCAGTTGTGTAAAGGGCATAAAAATGTACCTTTTTCCATTTAAATGCAAAAAGGCATACAAGTAAAACCATAGTATTTGGAAAACTAATAGCTAAGAGGACCAACCTTAGGGTAACACAAATCCTCCTCCCTACCTTTTTTTTTTTTTTTTTTTTGGCAATTTTCCCCAAATGTGCCATGCCTTTAAAGTTCTGGGGAGCTGCTTCTTCCAGTCTCTGGTACCACTTACTCTGTTGCTGGTCTCTGACTTCAAGGGCTTTCCTTCTGCCTTTTACAATCACTTTGGCCTTTCCAGGGAAGATTAAGAACGGTAAAAAAAAAAAAAGAAAAATGGAAAGTGTACCAGGCTGGAAAACAAACTGACCTGGAACCAAGACAGCTAACAATGACACTGAAAAGTGACATGGAACGGTTTTGAATTCACAGGCTGATAGACTTGATGTAACCTTCACAGATTGCCCTGAAGGCAAGAGAAACTCTGATGCTGCTTTCTCACTTGAAACTTTGGAAACATTTTGGTTTCTGGAAGCCAGAGTGTATATGGCATATACTGGCTCTTTAGAGTAGATGGTTTTAAAGTTTTATTTTTTTTTTGTAAAATGTATCATTTATATGTACATCATACACATACGTGTATATAGTAGATAGGTGTACACATCCATTGTAATACTAGATAGCTTAGTTACAGGGCCGGGGGGGGCGGGGAAGGAGGGTGGCCTCCAAACCACAGTTGGGCCTCTGAATCCAAACTTCATAGAACAACTTTGAATTCAAACCTAATAGAACAAATAGAAGGACTTATTCTGTGAAGTTTAAATTTGGTCAAAGGGCTGCACTTGAGGAGCTAGAGGCCCATGTGTGGCCTTGAGGCTGCAGGTTCCCCACCCTGGGCCTCAGTGCATAGGGTGCTGAACTTGGAGTCAAGAAGAACTTATACTGTATGACCCAGACTAAGTCACATAACTCTTTTCCTCTTCTGTAAAATGGGTTTAATAATAGCACTTACTTCAAAGGGTGGTTGTAAGGGTCAAATGAAATGTAAATAACTAAAGTGCTTTGTAAATCTTAAAGTTATATATAAATGCTAGTTATAACGTAATGCTAACAGTGTATATATGTTTATATATGTGTGTGCATGTATCCGTATATAAAGTTCTTTGCAAGCCTTAAAGTTCTATATAAATGTGTATATATATATGTATATAAAATATTCACATATATAATGCCATTATATTATGGCTAGAATTTATATAGAACTTTAAGGTTTTTAAAGTACTTTACATATATTTTATGTACATATATGTAAACATATATATACACATATACACATATATCCATACATATATACTATATACATGCATGCATATAATATATACATTTAGCAAGCTTGCCTTTATCTTAAATTAGAAAACAAATCCAGTTTTTTTTTCCTATGCTACACTTTTTTGACTTCTAAGAAAGCTAACATGATCTTTGATGGCATTTATTTTGCAACCTTGCATTAACATTAATGGATGGGGCCTAGGGCAAGGGAGGTGCTAATTCCACCATCTTTGGCCCTGGTTGAACCACATCTGGAATTATATCACACTGAGTTCTCCAGGTTGCATTTTAAGAGAGTCATTGACAGGTTGGATTGAGTCCAAAGGAGGAAGACTGAGATGTGAAGGGGATTTGAAACCATGGGATTAGCTAAAAGGAGGTGGGCATGGATCATTTAGAAAAAGGCTTGTCAGGGGACATGATAGCTATCTTCACATGGCTGGAGTGCTACCATGTGCAAGAGCGATTCGATTTATTCTACATGATTGCAGGGAGTAGGACCGGGATCAGCGAACAGATGTTTACGAAGAGGTAGGTTTGGGTTCAGTGTAAGAAAGATTTTCTTTATATATATTTTATTGTTGTCTTGAATGCAACAAAAAATGAATATTTCCACTTACATCATAGAACAGAAGGAGAGGATTGTGCGTGGAATTGCAAATTACTGTCTAGAGCTTGCTTTTCTTTTAAAGTATACAATAAATTCAACACATAACTTTTAAAACCGCCCTGATTGTCTGTGATTTCTTCTGCCTTTCTTTTGATTTTTCTAAGGAAGAGCTTCTTAATTATTAGAACTGATTTAAGATGACAACAGGCTGTTTCTGGGTTAGCAAACTCCCGATCGCTGGAGGTCTTTAAGTGGAGAGGAGGTATGACCTCTTGTTGGGGATGGTATAGGGGGTTCTTCTTTCAAGAAATGAGTTAGGCTAGATTGGAAATGAGCAGGTTTGTAAGGGAGAAAAGGTTTGCACTTTTAGTCTCAGAATTTTAGCTTTTTAATCTATTAAAGGACCTACATATGTGTATATATGTACATGTACATCTGTTTATATACATATGTCTGTATACAACATACCCCATATACATTTGTGCATATACATGCATGAACCCACACATACACATGTATATATGTATATGTGTGCATAACACACACATATGCACAAGCACAAAATGTCACAAAACTAGGATAACTTAAAATCACACTAGGATTTTTTTGGTATACCCTGCACTATCTCACACATATATTCAAGTGATGCAATTCTGATTTTGTAACAACCTCATCTATTCTAATTCATGTACTTTTTTATTATTTCATTTAAATTACTGTCTATTGTGTTATTGTAATTTATATACGGTACTGCAGTAGATAGAGTATTGGGACTGAAGTCAGGAGGACATCTTCCTGAGTTTAAATCTGGCCTCAGATGCTTACTAGCTGTGTGACTCTGGGCAAGTCACTTAGCCCAATCTGCCTCAGTTTCTTCATTTGTGAAATGATCTGCAGAAGGAAATGGCAAGTCACTCCAGAATCTCTGCCAGGAAAACCCAGACATGACTGAACAACAAAAAACTTGCATAAATTAAATGCAGACTTTCAGAGTGTCAACATATTTAATTTTTACACTAGACTAGAGTGGCCAAACAATGATTTGTTGTCTCCAGAAGGACCTTCGGACGATGTAGGCCTATGGCCTGGTACCTGGAGAGGGAGTCCTAAGAATGTCCTATTATTATACCCTTTTCCCCTTAGCGTAAGACTAGAATGCATTTATCAGATTAGTCTATTGTCACCTTCCAGCTGAGGGAGAGTCTGGTCCTGAGGGATGATGTATATAGGACAGGAGGCAACAGATGGAGGTGGTAGAAGAAGAGATGTAGGGCAGCAGCAAGCCCTGGGGGAGGGAGGGAACCTGGCAGTTCTAGGCTGGAGTTCTCCACACCTCTGAGGTTTAGGAGTTTCAGAAGGGTGTCTGCATTATTAATGAGATGAGTCAACACCCAGGTATGGACTCATAGGTTTATTTTGGCTAAAAGAACTTAAAGTTGGTATTTAAAGAGCCACTCTTTTCCTGGCCTGTGGACTAGGTTGTTCTTAGACTTTCTGGAACTTCTTTTTTACTTAAAGGGACAAATGATTAGTAAACAATGTCATAACAGGCTGACAACAACAGAAAACACCTTTAGAGTGTGTCAGAAGGTCACTTTACTTCCAGCCTACTTTTCCCATATACATTATAAATTTTAGATAAAGCTCGATTCTTATCCTCATCGACTTTAGAATCTAGTAGGGGGCTATTAACTATTAGCCAGATACTTGATTACCTATTACGTTCCTAGCACTGTGCTAGGTACAGTGGATGATTCCAAGAAGACGTGTATAATAAAAACTAGCATTTACATTGTGCTTTGAAATTTGCAAAAGTTTTTGCATGTATTATCTCATTTGGTCCTCACAACAACCCTGGGAGGTAAGCAGTTATTATCCCCATTTTACAGATGAGGAAACTGAGGCAGGCAGAGGTTAAGTGACTTGCCAAGGGTCACACAGTAAGTGTCTGAGGCCAGATTTCAACTAGTTCAGCACTTTATCCATTATACAATCTATCTGCCTCAAGGCACTTAGGATTTTTTTGTGGGGGTGGAGATAATATTACTAAACAGAAGATAGCTGTAAAATGATACATGATTAAGTGCAATAGTTTTTTGGAAAAGGGAGAAAAAAGTGTGGGCCAGACTTGTATGGTAAGGCTTTGTTGGAAAGTGGCTACATAGTTGGGTAGGATTTAAGTAGGCAGAGAGAAGATAAGAGGGTATTCATGTGGAATGGATTGATTACTTGAGCAAAGACATGGAGGTGGGGATGAACATGGTTTCTTCAGAGAGCAGGGAGAAAACTCACCTGACTGCAACAGCATAGAGCTGAGAAAAATGAAAATAGGAGAAAGGTAAGGAGCCGTATTATGGATGATCTAAAAGACTAGTGAAGGAGTTCATATTTAATGTAGTAGGCATAGGGGTTCATTGAAGATTCTTGAGTAGAAGGCATTTAGAAGTATTTTAGAGGCATTCAGAATAGGGCCTGTTAGGAGGTTTTTTCCTGGCAATAATTCTAAAAGAAAGTGCCAAGAGTCACAGAGTTTTTAGATTGCATGTAAACATTAATTTAATGGTTGATACTCTAAATATTTGATCTTTGTCTATTCATCAATGAGCTGATACAATGCTAAAGGAAATCGACCTTTGTAATGTTTGTGTTCTCTTTATGGATGAAAGCAGAAGACAAAAAGAAATGATACCTAAATCAAACAATATGAATTTATTCAGTGTCTGCCATGTTCCAGGCACTGTGATAGAGATGCAGAATCCCAAATGAAATAGTTGCTCCCTTCAAGGAATTTACATTCTTTTAGGGAAAATGTGTTCACATATAGGTAAATACAGAATCCATGCAAGGTAGTTGTTGGCTTTTGGTTTTTTTTGGTGGGCAGGGAGCAAGCATTTATTAAGCTCCTACTTTGTACCAGTGGCTTTACAAATTACTCCTCATAATAACTCTGGAAGGTAGCAGCTATTGGAACTATATGGAGAGTAAGGATCTTTCCCAGGGTCTTACAACTAATAAGTGTCTGAGGCCGGATTTGAATTTAGCTTTTCTGGACTCCAGGCCCAGCAATCTAACCACTGCACCACTTAGCTGCCTCTGACGGGGAGTGAGACAGGAGTAGGTACTAAGTAGGAGGCTCAACAAAGGCTTCATGAGTTTGAAGAAGGCTTAGGGCTTCAAAGAGGCAGAAGTGAATGTAGTACATTCCAGGCATAAAGGGGAGGACTTTAGCAAAAGTGAGATGAGGGTGAAAGGCAGTTAGGTTTGTCATGCCTCCTATCTAGTACCCCCATTGGGGCTTTTCTGGACAAAGATATTGGAGTAGTTTGCCATTTCTCTAGCTCATTTTACAGATGAAGAAACTGAGGCAAACAGGGTTAAGTGACTTGTCCAGGGTCACATTGCAAATAAAGGTCTCAGGTCAAATTTGAACTCAGGTCTTCCTGACTCCAGGCCCTCTTTCCACTGTGTTGTATAGTGGCTCCCTCTTCATTACTGTAAACAGAAGTCATTGAATATTTTGAATATGGTGAGCACTGAACACCACTATGAAAAATAAAACTGTCTCTTAATAGGCTGAAAATGCCTGATTACATGAATTGGGTGTAAACTGCACCATTGACTTGTTATAGAAAAGGCAAAAATCAGTGCCAAATTAGAAGGAAGAATGAAAATGAGAAAGGCTACGCTGGAGGAAATTACGACTATTACAACCTGACCTATTCAAATAAGCTGTAGAAACAACTTGGAAGAGGGAAATTAATAAATATGAAGATGCTGACTTTCATGAATATTTTTTCATTTAGAAGTTGAACTAATCACAATAATTCAGTTCAACAAGGAGGTCAAAAGAGCCCAGAAATGTCCCCAGAAACAAATAGTTAACGTCACCTTCCCCACAGGTTTGGCAGCCTCGAAGCAACCCCAGTCTGAAGTACAAGCTCATTTGCAGTACATTAAGCAGGGTGATGTTGGCAGAATATACACAGTATTGTATTATAAAACATCAAAAAACAGCGGAAGGAAAAATGAAATTGTAGAAAGCACGGCATGAAACCAAACTAAAACAGGTCATCCCCAGACCTATCTTATAGACAAAACTTGAAGAAGGACAATAAACATACATAAAATGGAACAGACAATCTATCATGAGCATTGATAATGGCAGAATCACTGTATATGGATTCCAATACCTCTCATACTACATGAGAAAGTGGAAAAGTCAAGTGGAGAGAAAATCAAGATGAGTAGAATGGTTGGAGCCTGACCAAACACACATAGAAAAATTGCATGAAGGAAGTGACATTAAGTTAGAAGATTCTCAGGGACAGATTTTCAAGATATTGCAAACCGGAAAAGACTCCAAAGGAATGGTAAAGATCATGGACAGTATTATTGTATATTTTTTACAAAGCCACTGAGAAGGTATTAGCCTGTCAGCTCAAATACCTATATTTTCAGCTCTATAAAATCTTTACAAGAACAATCTATACATGTAATGAGGATTCCCTTGATGAAAATATGAGAAAGGTTTCATAGATGAGTTTTCATAGCAGACTGTACCTTCAATCAATTAAAAGGTGAAGAGGATTTAAAATCCTTCTGGGTTTATGGGTTGCTGGTGATGGTCATGCCCTCTGCAACATGCATAGACTCCCAGATGACTAGGTAGAGAAAAATGCAACTTAATGATTCTAAAGAATATTTCCCATGTGCATATTAAGATTACACAAAATTTGTTCAAATATCCTCTGTTTTAAAATAATAAATGGGTAACAAAAGAAAATCCAAAAAAGTTAAATTCTGGGGGAGGTAGTGACTAGGTAAAGGACGATCTCTACTCTCATGGAGTTTATAGTCCAGTAAAGAAGTTCACTATGCTCTGTGGAAAAATGTTCCTGAAATGCTTTCTAAACCAACAAGGAAGCAAATATGTCCCATACTGTTAGTGTGGGATCTCATCTCAGGATATGGTTTAGCTCCCCTGCCTTTATAGACATAAAATCCTTTAGGTAAGGAGGAATATACAGTGTCAATTAAAAGTGAAAAGTCGGAGATCAGGAATTCCAAGCTTCATTGCAAAGGAATTACTAGAAAATGAGAAAACAAAATAGAGCAACATTTAGTTATGTGTACAGTAAGATGATATATACTGCTGCTGTAAAACCCTCTGGGCTCTTTGTCTGTTTATTGATGTCATTCTGGTCAAATCTCAAGATTGTGGTCAAGGCATGAACCCACTGTGAACAGAAATTCAACTGGTCCAGGAAACAATGGGAAGATGAAACAGAAACTTCATTTGTATCTGATCTGTACATAGAGGCTGTAGAAAGAAGACTTTTACCTTAGGGGTCATTTTATGATAGTCTCATTACTTGAAAATTGTAATACATGTTTGGTATACATGGTGCCTCTTTATTAACCAGAATACTAAATGAATTACAAAGTCCTGTCTTCTCCCCTTACCTCCTCTGTCTTCCTCTCCTGTCCTCCCCTCCCTTCTTTTCTTCCTCCCCCCTTTCCCATTCTCCTTTCCTCTTCTCCTCTTTTCTCCATTTCTTACTTTAATTATGTGTTATTTATCATATGTATATCCTGGTCAAAGACCAAATGTAGTTAAATGTTAACAACAGTCATTTAAAAAAATCTACCCATATATTGATGTGTCAGATTGTTTTCTTGAATTTTTACAAGTGCTGCAGCTCTGTTAACCTCAAAAACACTTTAAGTCGAGGTGAACTTTGTGACTTGCAATGTACTGTTGGGCACATTGAACACTTATTATTGACTTAATGGGGAGACAAGGACAGTATCCTAGGAGTCATTTATAAACTAAAAATTCAGAGGCTACAGGGAACAGGAGAGTGGCAAAATCAAGTCTTTTAAAGATTCCAGCTAGTCAGTCACAGCCTATGCTTTTTTTCTTTTTTAATACTTGAACATCTCTCCAGCCCTTCTGATAAATTACACATGGAATATGCTAGCAAAGCCTTTGTGTTATGAGATAAGAATGCTGCTCAGTGATTTTGAAAGGCAGCTGAAGAAAGGGGGAAATCACTCCATGTCTGGGCTGCAGCCCTCTGATGTGGATGAGTTTGATTGATTTTCCAGGTGCTAAGACTGTTTGCCATTCCATAAGACTGAATGAACAGTGGAGACAGACGCCAACAGAATAAGGATGGTGGGGGTGGTTTTTTTTTTTGAATTATGGTCTAAATAAATGTCTCAAAAATATTTCAAGAATTTATAAACACAGTATCCTCTAGATGAATTTTATATTGCCTGATATAGATTTTTAACATTGTGCAAAACATAATATAGATTTCATGTGGAATTGTGACATTAAAGGATAGCTAATGTCTTGCCCCTATGGAACACATGAAAATATTTCTTTGTCATGCTTTATGGACAGTCAGTTTCCTCAGCACTAATGGTTTCACAAACTCTTTTGGAAATCTTATTATCATCTATGGCATGATTTCTTTCTTTCCTCTTGCTTAATTAAAAATAAAATGGTACATTTAATGAGTCAGATTTCATGGAATTAGAGAGTAGTTAAAACTGATGTGTTGATTTTGTTATGTCTTAAAGGTTTTCTCACACAAACATGAATGTGTATTTTGTTTTCACCCTGTGATTTTGCTGATATAGGGGTGTTCCAGATTTGGAAATTCTTTCCAATCTTGCAGATTAGCAACTGGTCTGAAATTTATCATCTTAAAGAGTTGGCTGGGCCAGTTGGAGACTCAGTGTTTTGACCATGGCCCCTGAGCAATTATGTGTCAAAGGCTGGACTTGATGAAGGTCTTCTTGATTCAAAGAATCAACTTTACCAACTAATATGCCGATGACCACAAAACTTAATATATTTTCACATACCTAATTTTGTTTCTAACCTTTAGAAAATTGCATATAATTTTAAAATATACTTCATTGAATGCAAGGAAAGAGTACTTTTACCTGTCACACAGGGTCAAATTCATTCTTCTCATAGACTTCTCTCTTCAGTTATTTCAACCATTATTTCCAAATTCTTTTAAGTTACATGACTATACTTGTCTAAAAGCTCAGTTTCTTGTTCACATAAAGAAGAACTATTTTCAGCTGTATCAGTTAAGATATTACAACAACATGAACAGTTATGTCCGAAGCACAATTACGCTCATGAGACCTAAAGTTGTAGCAATAGGGTTGGATAACCAAAGAGAATAACTGTGTTCTTTGAATAATGGCTGTCGAAATACATTCCCTCAGTTAACTTGTAGGGGGAAAGAGCTTCAGTGACATCCAGTTCCTGGAAACTCTTCTCATAGCATCATGAAAATTTATCCAACCTGATGAAGAGCTGAGATATTGTCATTATCAGGTGAATTGGGTCAAGCCACTCATTATTTCTGTCTTTTGATTTACCCCAAGTATGAAATGGAATCAAAAGTACATCTTCTAGTCTCCTAACTATTACCCAGAGAATACTATGGATAAATATGTCAAAATTGATACATTACACAAAGCATTATGTTACATATTTTATAAAATCATTCATCTGAATGATGCCCTAGAATTTGAAAGTATTTTTGCCTGTAATGCCTCATTCCATGCACTATCTCATATCCAATGATGATGATGATGATGATGATGAAACTTGGTGTACTGGGAAGAAGACTTGTGTTTACCTCCCTGTTTTGTCATTGCCTTTGTGACTTTGGGCAAATTCTTTTATTTCTCTGGGTCCATAAAATGGAGCTGGGCAGGAAGACCTATGAAATCTGCTCTTCTAATTTTGTGATCCTATGAACATGGTGATAGTGATAATGATGTGAATTTCTCAAGGGTGTTCAGTCACATTCAGTCACGACTGACTCTTTGTGATCCCATTTGGGGTTTTCTTGGCAAAGATACTGGAGTTGTTTGCCGTTTCCTTTTCCAACTTATTTTACAGGTGAGGACACTAAGGCAAACTCTGGGTCACACAACTAGCAAGTGTCTGAGACCTGGTTTGAACTCAGGTCTCCCTGACTCCAAGACAAGCATGGTACTTTATCCACAGCAACACCTAGTTGTTCCCGTTTGAGGGTGAGCACCATTTGATCTACTTCTCTCGTGACCTCTCCTAACGTAGTGCTAGGCTCTGTGTTGAATCAATCTGAATTCAGTTCTCGAAGTCCCATGGAACCCCTTGCATAAGTGATAGAAACATTCCCTGCAGAGAAGGTCTTGTGGATGAAAATATGAAGGAATACTGTGCCTGCCAATCTAGGACCCAATATTGTACCTTTTCTCTATTCATGAAAATTGTCTGATGGACAGGGACACCATAAAGCTCTCTCCCAGATACAATAAAGTTTTAGGTTCTACTGAGAAAGAGGGCTATTTACAAGGGTTCTGGAGGAGGGAGTAGCAGGGGTGGTGCTTGTAATGGTACAGGCATTCATTAGCTTCATTTGTATCAGAAGCAGCAAGGCAAAGTCCTCTCAGTTTATCCAGGGAAATCTATAGCAGAAGTCTAAAGTCAGTGTATGACTTACTATCTTATTTATCGAGAGATATTACAATTTACTTCCATTTTCCTTGTCACCAATAATAATCCTGGTGTTTCTGTTCATTCTTTTCAGATGTTTTGAAATATTTTGGTTCAGTTAATCTATACTTTTATTAATGGTCGTTCATCCCACAGCTCCTGTGATGACTTGGCCCAAGTGCAAAATTAAATGGCCCAGTTTGATTTCTCTAAAACACATCCACCAAACACAATTGCCCTTTCTGTCAAGTAAGCCCTTAACAGTTTGTAAGTCTGAAGTGATTTTTTTTTCCTCTCCCTCTCATTAGAGTTGTTCTAAGACTCTTGACATTCTCTAAATCATCTTTCGCTGAGTATAAGTGGTCTGTGAGGAAGTCGATCGATGGCAGGCTTCAGCTCTCTTGAATTTTAATGCAAATGTCTGTGGTTCCCTTAATCAAACAAAGGTTAAAAAAGGAAATCGGATTAGCTTATTACAAAAAAGACAGCAAAACCAAACAAACAAGAAAAATGTTTTCTGCATGAAGGGACTTTAGTCAATATCCTAAATAAGACTGCCACTGGAAATCAAGCTTCAAGTGTGTGGTCAGTCCTAATTTTTAAATCAATATTGTATATATATATATATATATATTTGTCTACATCAGCCTAATAGCACTACTACCAGTGTTCTTTTCCTCCTTTGTATAAACACACTTTAAAAACCCTATAAAAATGGAATTATTTAACAAGAGAGTCAGGATTGTGTAGTGCACAAGATGCTGGCTTTGGACTCAGGAAGACCTGAGTTCAAATTCTGCCTTTGAGGCATTCCAATTGTGTCACCATGGGCAAATTATTTAAAGTCTCAGTGACCAAGTTTGAGATGAGTTGCTGATCTTCATTGATGGTGGAAGTTTCCATGTTGGGAAACAATGATGAAAGCACAGATCTAGAGTCTTTCCCACCTAAAAGAAAGCAAGACAAAAAATCATTGAAATTCCAAAATTACAAAAGTATTCAAAAATTTCCCTCTAAATTCCCCTCTAAATCAGTGTGTTTTAAATATTCTGTGGTTTCTTATAATGTAATTTAGCAGGAGTAAAGTAAAATGGTGAGAGGCAAAAAGATAGTAAGATTGAAATCTTTGCTTCTCCAGGGTAAGAAAAAGTATTTGATAAAATTAAATCTTCTGTGATAAAAATGATGAATCCTAAAACTCAGGATGTTCTCACCTCAGTGTACCCAAATAAGTCAGCAACAGATGGCTTTTACAGTAGGAGAGCCTTGCCCCAGGAATTCAGGATCATCATTATCAACAAATATTTATGGAACATCTATGGGGTGTATGGTAACTATACATTCAACAAGCAAGTGGACTCCGTTGCTAAGGACACACTCAAATGGCCATGATGGATGTATATATGTATGAACATAATTTCAAACAGAATTTAGACTTTTCAAAAGTCTAATGCCACTCACTGAAGGGTGGAATCGGGTAATAGACGGCTTGAAGATACTCACCTGCAGCATTGTTGAGGGCAGATTTTATTCCATTCCCATATGTTATCATTCATCCTTACTGGTATTCCTTTCCAAGCCCCCTTCTCTTTTGTTATCGTTTCAACCAGACGAGGAAGTGGACAAATGAGCTCTCTCTGTGGTTCCTTTAATCAAATAAAGGTTAAAAAAGGAAATCAAATTAGTTAATTACAGAATCCCATACAACAGACGCATCCAAAGTGAGTAAAGTCATCTTGAATGAATGAAGGAATTAAAATAAAAACTACATTTATCAGGCACTTAGGATGTGTCAAGCACCATGCTAAGTGCTGATACTAATAGAAAAATGGAGATAGTCCTTCATCTCAAGAAACTCACACTCTAATGGTGGAGACAACACATATACCGGCTGTTAGCTGCAAGTCAGTTGGAAACATCCCATGGCATTTAGGGTGCAGCAACAAAGTAAGTAGCAGGGTCCATTCTTTAACGTCTTTCCCACTGACAAAATCATGTCAGTTTCTGATACCGATCCATTTGATCATGCTCAGGAATTTGGTGGCAAAACTTCTAAAGAACTTACTGTTTGTAAAGTTTTTCTAAACACTAAGCTATGAGAAATTCTTTTTGGTGGGGAAGGTAAGATTCCCTTTCTAAAATCAGTTTTTCACCTAAAGCAAATTTCCCTTTGAAACAATTTTATAGAGGCACTTCCTTGGAAGTCCTCAAGAGAATCAAATGGAATTTCTTCTGTCAAGCACGGGGTAAAATGTTAAAGGAAGGTTATAGTATTTGCTTTTTCCTAGGCATCTTCTTAATATTCATATCTGTCTGGAATAATTTAGGTGTGCTCCAGTCTGAAAACAGCGTTCTGAATCAGATGACCTATGAGAGTCCTTTACAACTCTGTGGCTTTTAATGGCAGGAAGATGGTGCATTAGATAGAATGCTTGACGTAGAGTCTGGAAGATATGAGTTCAAATTTGGCATCAGATACTTGCTACCCTTTGGTAGCAAGTGTACCCAAATAAGTCAGCAACAGATGGCTTTTACAGTAGGAGAACCTTGCCCCAGGAATTCAGGACCATCATTATTATCAATGAATATTTATGGAGCATCTATGGGGTGTATAGTAACTCTACATTCAACAAGCTTCTGTTGACAAGTGGACTGTCAAGCACCATGCTAAATGCTGATACTTTTACCCTTGGTAAATCACTTACTCTCTGTTTCTTTTTCCTCACTTAATAAGTAGCTGTTGGTACAGTGGAATGAATATTGGAGAAGGAGGCCAAAAGATATGAGTTCTAATCCTAGCTCTGCTTCTTTCTTGATGTTACTTAAATTGTTATTTTTGGTTTGGTCTGGACCTATGACAATTAATAGAGAGCTGTCAATGAGGGAACTCCTTCTACCAATATAGATAATCACCTTCTCTGCAGCTTATAGTCTTAGGCAGTTGCTTAGGACACTTAGAGAATGAATGACTTATCCAGGGTCACACAGCCAATATATACAGAAAGTGGTACTTGAATCAATTGAAGACAGTTCTTTATTCTCTATTTCATGCTGCCTCAATACTTGAAAAAAGATATATTTTGATTATTGACTTTTTATTCCATTGTACCCAAGACTTCTCCCCTACCAAGAAGAAGATGGTGCAGTAGATAGAATGCTTGACCTGGAGTCTGGAAGATAGGAGTTCAAATTTGGCATCAGATACTTGCTCCCCTTTGGTAGCAAGTATACCCCAGTGTGCCCAAATAAGCCAGCAAGAGATGGCTTTTACTTCCCTTATAATAAAAAAATTATAATTAAGCAGAATAAGCCAGCCCATTGGCCATGACTGACAACGAACTTCTTGGTTCTCATTTACGTTCCACCATTTCTCTGCTGACAGAGAGAGGAGCCTCTTTCACTTCCAATCTTCTGAAGTCAAGCAGCATGGGGAGGATGGTAGAGTAGAAGGACATGAGATTTAGAGTCTGAGCATTGGGTTTGAATCTGGGCTCTGCCCTCTTTTTACCTATTTACCTTTGACCAAGTTACCTGACCTCTTTGGGCCTGTTCCCTCATCTGCCACATGAGGTGGGTGGGTTAGATCAGCATCTCCAAGCTCTGGCTAGTCACTCATATCAGTAAAAAATGTTTGAGCATGCCCTAGAGTGAGTGTGGAGCCCACCTTCTGATGAGTGCTTTCTGCAGCCACACATGGGTCTAGGGGTGGGTGGTGGTTAGATTAGGTTACAGCTGGACTCAGAAAGGGGGAAGTTTAGAGCTTGCACAAAAGAGGGAGGGAGATAAGGGAGATGTGGTTGTGTTCAAGATGAACTTCATCATTGGTTATTGCTTGATTATCAGGATGGGATGAGACTTTTCTTGCTACCCTCTTTTGGTTGGATCACATACCTCTTAGGGCTCATCCCAGGTCTCAAAGGCTCCTTTTGCTTCAGGCTCAGTTTCTTTATCCTTCAAAGCAGACGAGAACTGATGCCTTGCTGACTTCATTGGGTTGTTGTGGATATCTAAGGAGATAATGAGTGTGAATGGGGTTTTGATATCCTTGTACACAAGGTTAATACATTGGCCATATAGATACAGGAAGAAAATGTATTTTAATGGTTGTTTAATCTTTTAATCTCAGACCGTTATGCCTGAATGACCAGAACACTGTGAAGATAAAGTTGGAAATAACGAGTTCAATCATATTGTAATATTTCTCCTTTGTCGGCAGCAAATATATTTTAACTCTCATCTAGATGGCTTTGAGGTCTAGGTCCACCAGTGACTGGAGTTCAAAGAACTAACCCATGAGCTTGATGTATGTACATATTTTCTATTTTTGCCTGAAGACAGTGGGAACCAGGATTGAAAATAGAAAAACTGGAGTTATCCAAGGGAGAGCAGCACGCATTGAGGCAACATGTGGGCTGACTGCACTTCCAGATGTCTTGTAAATTTAACATGCTTCCTCATAATGAAGGGTGACCCATTGTGGCTTGTGGATTGGATAATCAATAATTAGATTTGTTCATATGCCTGTTTGGAAGTACATTGTAAGTTACATAGCCTGGACTCATCTGGGTTTACTACAATGTCCATTTGGTCTGCCCTCTTTATTGAACTCCATTCATGCCTGCATTATGTGAATTCAGATCCTCTCCTAGAGAATGCAGCAGCCTTCCAGAAGGCACATGCTTTCCCCCTTGAGGACCATACCTTCATAGTTAAGGTACTAGGTAAGTGCAGTGGATAGAGCTGTGGGCTTAAAGTCAGGAAGATGAGTTTGAGTCCCAGCTCATATATCTAGAAACTGTGTGACTTGAGCAATTCAATTCAAATCAGTAAACATTTATTAAACATTTACTATGTGCTAGGGACTGTGTTCAGCGTTGGGATATACAAACAGGCAAAAGGCAGTCTCTGCCCTCAAGGGAGGGAAAGACAACATGCAAATATATATACACATATGTATGTATATATGTATATGTATACACACACACACACATACCACTTAATCTCTCTGGGATTCAGTTTCCTTATCTGCAAAATGAGGGAGGTGGACTTAGTGGCCCCTAAGGTCTTGTCCAGTTATAAATCTATGATCCTATGACATGTGCAGGGAATCAGGGTAAAAGTCCCTGTCCTTGAGAAAAATCAGAAGGGATCTCTTCCCTTTAATAGTTTAAGTTCAGAAAAGGAAACACATGAGGGATACTTCCCATCAGTAGGGCTAAGGGAGAAGGAAGGGAATGAGAGAATTAAGCTTTATTGGTTCAAGCATTCTCAGACATATGACTTATGAATGTTATCAAGGATTTCTTCCCCTTTCCCCAATCTATGTGACTGGAGTGTCTCTGTAGCTAAGAGGACTTCAAGTATACAAAAAGATCAATAAATGTTTATTGATTGCCTATTGGAGACCAACCACTATAATGTATCCTTCAGGAAATATACAGAATTGAATGACAGAATCTCTACCCTCATGGAGATTACAAATCGTATAAGAGCTTTTTTGTTTGTGGGGGATGGTAAGTGGAGGTGTAAGGAACTAAGGCTGTAACAAAAATTCCCTTCACCAATGCAGACTTTACCTACAACCTAGAAATTTACCTAACAGTGTGGAGAGGTTAAATGAGTTGCTGGTGGTTACACAGCTAATACATATTGGAAGTGGGAATTGAATCCAGGTCTTCTTCCTTCCGGAGTCAAGCTTGTATCCATTATCCTGTGCTTAATCTGAAGATACACGGACAAGATAAGGCACTGGTCAAAGACCAAATGAATGATACACAGGAGTGAAAGATAACTAGGCCTCTATGGGATGTGTAACAGGATCACAGGAACCTTGAAGACCATTGAGTCCAATCCCCTTATTTTATAAATGAGGAAACCAAGGCCTAGAAACCCAAGAGAGGTTAAATAATTTGCTTAAGGTCCTATGATTACACATATATAACCTATATCTAATTGCTTACTGACTTAGGGAGGTGGGAAGGGAGGGAAGGAGAAAATTTGGAACTTAAAATTTTGTAAAAAATAAAAGCCAGAAATTGTCTTCACATGTAATTGGAAAAAATAAAATACTCATAAAAAACAAAAGCAAAAGATCACATTGCTACTAATTGTAACTGTGTGAGGCAGGAATTGAATGAACTCTGCTTTTCCTCAATCAACACTCATCTCTTTAATCTCTCTATGCCTTCCAACTGTCATGATAGCTAGTCAGGATCAGGTAACCTGGAAGGGAGGAGGTAGAATAAAGATGGGAATGTGGCACACTTGATGGGGGAGGTATAAGATGTCTAGTTCGACTGAAGAAGAGGCTTGTGCAAGGCAGGGAAAGGAGATAAGGATGCAAAAGTTGGTAAGGGTCAAATAGCAGAGTCTTGAGTACTAAGCTAGGAAATTTGGACTTTTGTCTTAAAGTAACAGGGAGTCAATCTCTAAGTGGAGAAAGTTTGATTTAGGTGTTATTTTAGGAAAATCAGTCCATTAGGTGCCTGATAGATTAGGGGGCAGGAGAGAGAGAAACTGAAGTAGATTGTAACAGTCAGTCATAAACTGTGACCTGGGGGCCAAGTAGTCTAATGTGCAGAATACTGGGTTTGGAGTGGGGAGACCTGGGCTTAAGTATCAGAGCTTCATCAGAGCTGATATTTGATAGTTGGGTGACAATGAGCAGGTCATTCAATATCTCTGATTTTTGAAATCTTTATCTATAGGATGGAAAGAATATTCAGACCATCTACCTCATTGGGTTGCTGTGAGGAAAGCTCTTTATAAACCATGTTATCCTCCTCCCTATGTGGTCATCTTTATTGTCCAGTCATGTCCCACTCTTTGTGACCCTATTTGGCTTTTCTTGGCAAGAATACTAGAGTGGTTTGCCATTTCCTTCTTCAGTTCATTTTATAGATAAAGAAACTAAGAGGCAAACAGGGTTAAGTGACTTGCCCAGGGTCACACACCTAGTATGTGTTTGAGGCAAGATTTGAACTCAGGAATCTCTGGCTCTAGGCCCGGCACTCTATCCACTGTGTCACCTAGCTGTCTTAGCAGAGATAATTTCTACTTCAAGTTGAGTCCTTGATGGGGAAGGAGTATCCCAGGCTCTGTAGCCAAGGCTTGACAACTTTTTCACCAAATGCCAGTTCCACAATGGACACATTTGGCAGAAAGCAAATAAATTAATTTATCCAAGCTGATAGCTTGCATATCCAAGCCAATAAGAGAAGGTATACAGATGAAAGCATACCAGATAAGATAGGAATATACCAGACAATACAGAGAGAGAATGAACTCTTCACTGGGAGTGAGATCTGAGAGAGAGAAAGAGAGGGAGGGAAAGAAAAAGGAAGAGAGAGAGGGAGGCAGAGAAAGAAAGAGATAGACACAGACAGGAAGAAAAAACACACAGAGACAAATAGAGACAGAGAAACACACATAGAAGGACCGACAGACACACATACACACATATACAGAGAGAGAGAGCCTGCGAGAGATATCTCACTCAAGGAGAAATTCCCTGAAGTGTCTAGTGCAGGATGCTGAGGGTAGGGATATGATTGAGGTGCCAGCTCCTCTACATGCTGACTCCTTCCCAATCTTTCTCTCCCTTTACGGACCTCTCCCTGAAGAGAATCTATCTGTCTTCTTTCTCCAAGTTGAAAGCCAGAAGACCACATCTCTCTCCTCTCAACTCTGTCCTCATATCATAGAGGGACATTGAATAATCAATTTCCATCAATGTGGAGAGTCTTAAGCCAATGAACTTTGATCTACCTCCAACTTTCTTTCTACCCATTAAAGCAGTTTCCCATACTTTTAGATCCATCCCCACCTCTTACCTCATGTCAAAGCACACCTACCCTGTTATCCAAAGAATATTTGACCTACAAAGTTACAGTCAAGTAACATAACGGAGAGTGCTCTGGACCTGGAGTCAGGGAGATCTGAATTCAAATCCTGTCCTAAGCACTTACCGGTTGTGTGATCCCTAGTCATTTAATCTCTGATTTGCTCATTTGCAAAATGAAGATAATGATAGAATCTACCTCACAGGGTTGTTATTAAGGGCAAATAGGATAACATATAAAAAAGCGAACTTTGATTGCTAACTTTATCATTATAATTCTTTACTAATTGTTAATGATTAATAATAGGTTAAGCTATTATCTCTCCCATGGGCAGTCAGTCACACTTTAATGATGTACTTGGAAACATAAAATTAGAACTGAAAGGAATAAATCTCCAGTTGTAGAACTTGAGGCACTGTCAGAGTGTGGGGGAACACCCCTGTAATCACATGGGGTCAGACATACCTTCAGCCAGAGTACTCTGAGGTGTAAAGAGGCAGCTCTGATGAGACTACCAGATCAAAAAGTTAAGCATACCACTACTTCTACCCTCTCACACGGTTATAGTAGCAAAGCACAATGGGGATATTCAACAAATACCAACTGCAATCTATAATTAAGCATTTCTATAACAAAATAAACCAAAATGCAATAGGAAAAAGAGAAGACAAGTCTGATTACCTCCCCTGCAAGTTTTCTGTAGGTCCTCAGAACTCGTCCAAATTTCTCCCAGTTGTAGGCATACCTGCACATCACTGGCATGGCTGACTTTGGGTGTATATTCTTTACTTAAGTAACTAAAGTCTTACTGAAGGGGCTCCAAAGAAGAACCAGACTGATAGTTAACTCTATGCCATAGCCAATAGTCTGATGATGAGGTTCCAGTGCGTTCTTTTGCCTGTTTTTCAGATTAGGAAAGAAAGGCAAAGATAGATTAAATAGTTTACCAGAAGTCTTGCATCAATCTAGTGGCAAAGCTCATGGCCTCCTAAGTTTAAGGGTGTTTTTAATGTAACAGAAAAACATCCAGGCATCTTTAAATATTTCCAAATATTTCCAAATGTTTCTTTATTATCTGAGAACATCTGGATGTTCGTTGATTTTTTTTTACTTCACCCCTTTGTTTTGGCATTGGATAGACATAGCTTTAGTCTCTTGCTTGGTCTTTTGAGACTAATGCAAAGTCACGCTGTTTGTAAAAGTGTGTTACTGAGTTGCTTTTTTGCAACTCATTATTAAAGCCAAAGCACAAGGGAGAATTTGTTCAAGCCAGATGCTAACGGATTTAGCATGTTGGCAAGTAGCACTGGCTTTTTCCCTTACCAGTGGTGGATTTGCAAAAACTCTGGAGAATATGGTGCTTTTTACTTAGGCATCATACATGGATTATCTGCCAAAATGCCAGTGTATTCTTTATTCAGTGTTTTTGCAAATAAGCTGCTTGATCTCTGCAGAGAAGAGAAACAGTATTACCCCATTCCCTAGACTTTTGGTCAAAAGTCGTTTTTGCTTTTCTAAGATAGAGCTCATAGAGCTCATAGCATGATGAGTCACCTGGCTTGGATGAAAGCACCAGCTCAGGAAGGTTAATAAGAAACAAAGGCACTGCTCCTTGGAATAGTCAATACTTTTCAAAATGAGATTTCTTCACCATAGTTCACATATAGGACAAGAAAAGAAATGCCAAGTTTTTAGTCGAGTTCATAGAATTCAGAGCTCTGAGATCTGGATCAGGTCATTTTACAGAGAATGGTGGTTTAGCGACTTGTCCAATGTTTCCCAGGTATTAAATAGTGAAGCTGGATTTCTACCCCCGATCTTCTGATTCCAAAATCTAGAACTCTGTTTTCTCCAACTAGCTATAACAAAATGAGAGAATTACAAGAGCAGCTTACCTTTGCCCCATCTCTGCAGATAATGTTTTCTGCAAACATCAAAGGAAAACACTTCTTTTCATGTGGGTTTGTACACTTTTTTTTCATAGGAATTAGCTACCTATGAGCAAAAAGGTATTTTGGTATACAGGGGCTATCGGCCCATCCTCCCCAACTTCCTCAATTCTGGATGACTCCAGAAAAAGGGAAAAGTGGGGAAAGTAGTGTAGAATGATGGCTGATTGATTACTCCTCCCAGAATGAATGAGGTATTGAATCTGATAGGCACGGTGCCAGATGTCAAGAACCTTCTCTGTGCTGTCATTGGGTGACTTCTGTATTGTTTCTGTTACCCCATAGATGTTGCTGTCACTAGGGCTAGGCTTGCAAGCAGGCAGATTAGGCATGTAGTGAGATCTGAAGGGGTACTGGTACTTCCCTGCCCAAAATATCTTCCCCACTGATCTATTACAGTGCCTGAAATTCCACTATTCCCAGTCTTTGTGTGAGAGGTGGCAGTGGGCTTGTAGAAAGAGCATAGAACTTGGAATCAGGAGATCTGGGTTCTGTATTGTATTGTGACTTTAATACTCACTTAGCTGTGTGACTATGGGCAAGTCACTTAATTTCCCTGAGCCTTTCAGTTTCTTCATCTGCTAGAGGGAGGGCAATACTACTTTTACTATCTCAGAGTGCTTAGTGTTTGTTTTTGGAGTAAGGTGGTTTGTATTCTCTAGAGAACTATGTAAATATGAGTTATGATGATGATTTATCTATTAGAAGGAGTTCTGAATTTGCAACTGAAGGATCAAAGTAAAAATCCTTCTCTACCACTTACTACGTCTGTAACTTTGGCCAAGTTAACTTCTCTGGGCCTCAGTTTCCTCATCTGTACATTAAGAAGTTTAGACTAGATGACCTCTACGTTCCCTTCTAGCTTAAAATCCATGATCCTTTTATCTATCGGATGTGCTGGAAGACCTTCTTCTAAGTTTAATTTGACACACATTTATAAGCCCCTATTGTTCGCCAAGACTTCATATCCTATGTTCCTAAAATATATCATGTTATTGGAGTTAATGCCTTAAGCCACCGAAGAAGTTTATCAACATGTTTTCCAGTCATGACTCCTATTGATGAATAAGACCTTGTGGTGATGGGACATAGGATAGGAATTTGAGTGTATTGGGGAGCCAGCCTCAGAATTGGAGAAGTCCTGAGATGGAATGTGATTGTGTACCAAAGATAAACGATCTACTCTGAAAAATTTTTAAAGGGCTAAACCTGGCCTTCATTTCTACCTAGGAGCAAGTAAGATTTTCTGCTCTGCAATCCAGAGTAGATCTTTTGGTGGTGGCTACAGCCATAGAACCTTACTACCCCAGTTCCAACTCCATGGTGGGCCTGCCAACAAGGATAGTTGGGAGTCATGGTATAAAGGTTCTTCTTATCACTTGATGGCCCTGACTCCTTCTTTAGATGTGGTAATCCCACTGTACTCTGCCTTAGGCCTTAGTGGAAGTAGAATTTTCTGTTCTGGACACTACAGTTGAAGGTGGAAATTGATAAATTGGAGAGTGTCAAAACGATGGTGACTGGGATGACAAAGGGTTTTGAGTCCATGGAGAATCAGTTGGGTGAGCATGGAGAAGAGAAAACTTGGGAGGAACATGATACCTTAATTCAAATATTTAAGGGCTTTCTGTTTGACTCCAGAGAGCAAAACCAGGAGCATTGAATGAAAACTGCAAACTCTTCAAATTCATAAATTCTATAATTCTGTTTGGTGCTCTCCAGGGCATCATGCATGGCTCCATTCCTCAATGGCTCCATTCCTCACCTCCTTAGTGGATTGTCAAAGCCTGCCTCTTAGGCTGCTGAGCTCATATGTTTGCTTCTTGACTTCTCTGCCACGGCATGAGCCAACATAGTTGGTATCTGACTCCACTAATAACAACCCAGACATTTTTATGATGGGGAAATATAAATGGTGGCTCCACTTACCCCAGAAGAGTGAAATAAGTAAATAAAACTTGTTTAAAAATAAAAAAAAATATATATTTTCAGTGAACAAGCCACACTATATCCTGACCATAAAACATCACACATTGTTAAGGAATTATAAATCGTGTGTAGAATCAGTATGTGGCACTCCTGTCTTAAACAGGCTCCTTAAACTCTCATAATGATTTAATATAAAAACATTCTCTGTGCACCTGTCTCAGTGCAATACAATTATTGTCCCTGGAGAGTATTGTGTGATTCCTTCCCTCTGTTTAAAGGAGGACTGTGTTTTCTCCTTTTCTCTAGGATACTGGATACTGATCCCACCCTTTTTTCCAGTAGCTTATGTTTATCTTTCGAATTAGATACGCCTTGGAGCGATTTTATCCTCTGCTTGTTCTGCTGGCGTGGCATCTGGAAATGTGATTAGGTAAAGGGTGAGTTGTTTCACAGAGGTGCCCTTCTCTCCAGTACAGCTAAGGGATTGGGAGATCCCCTGGGTTCTCAATATGGGTAAGTGCAGAGCTGGTGTTTCTACTGAAGGGCATTAGGACTGTTTTTATAATGAGGAAATACTTTGTATATATGAGGAACAAATATTACCCCATATCTCTTTTCTCTGGTTTTATATTTTGAAAGGCAAAGCAATACCAATCATTTCCTTCGTTCAGACATCAACATAACCCATTTCACTAAATTGTTCCAGGGATACTAGGATCGGGATGGAGAAATATAACAAGAATACGTTGTTAAAAAGGAGAGCTTTGGAGTCTTTTAGTTAGTCACCAATTCTGAACCACAAATCAGGCACTGAGTAGAACACGGGATAAGAAGTCAGAATACCCAGGTTTGAATTCTAGTTCTGTCACTGATTGTGAATCTGTCTGAACGAGTTACTCAAACTGTCGAGCCAGAGTTTCCTCATGTAGCCTCCTTCACTGGTTTTCTTGCTTCCTTTCTCTGCCTCTTCTAAAGTGCATACTCCAGTAGCTGCCAAACAGATCTGGTCAAGCTTCATCCTGCTCACCCAGGACAGCCAGGACTACATAGTGTGGGCATCCTGACATCTGCCCTACCTCTGACTACCTCTCTCCACCAGGAACAGCAAATCTTCAGACCTCAAGAGACTCTGTTCCCAGGATCCTGGAAGAATTCGTGTGCTCCTGATTTGAAGGCTTCTCCTGGAGCTGGCAGAGCTGCCCAGACCAGAGTCAGTGGGGTTATTCTGGAGGGTCAGTGGGTCTAGCCTTACTTCATTCCTCTAACTAGCTGGCCCCAAACCTGAGACCACACTTAATTCCAACCAGTCATCTACCAGGAAGGCTAGAGGACCTAGCCATCTGCCCAGCCTACTTCCTCACACACTTTTTCATGTTTTGATCAAATCAACATTATCATTGTTACTGTAAAGGAAATGATCATCCACTTCTCTAAAGCTCTGAAAACCGTCCTTGAGACTGCAGCAATCTTTTGTCTAGGCTCTAGACTAAAGATCCTGAGAGAAGTGACTATTAATAACCAATTAATATTGGGGAGATCCAGATGTTTTTTTCCACAGTTTCCTCATTAAAAACCCAGTCTTTGTAAAGGACATTGCTGATAGATGAGATTGTCCAAATCCTCTGGGTAGATGCTTCTCACCCCACCCAACTAGAAGACCTTATAAAGAGCATCTAATCTAGGTGGAATTCCTTAGCCCACCATGTTCATTGCTCCTTGGCCAGGGAGGATAGATCCTGTTGTATATAGCTTGTCCTAGGTGGGAGTGGTCTGGCTCGAGATGAATCTCTCCTGGTCTGAGTGACATGGTCAAAGTCACATTCCCCAGTCCCTGATTAGAATAATCCCACCTCTCATTATAATATCCATCCTTTCCTTAATCGTTAACCAATCAGTTGATTTCTACCTGTTGAGAATGCCCACTCTTCCAAGGGTATGTAAGAGTTGAGCAGCTGCCATGATTCATCTTTGGTTTATGAGAGAAAGCCAATGACTTATTAATTGTCTGCTAGCCATAATTAATAAAATTGATTGTTTACCCAGAAATTATGTCTCTAGGACTTTTCATAAGTCACAATCCCTTTCTTGGCCACCACTCCCAGATATGTATAGCAAAATATAAACTCCTTGAGGTCAGGGGCTATCTCATTTTTATATCTGTATTCTTAGTGTAGCACAGTGCCTGGCACACAAAAGGTTACTTCTCAATTGATTGTAACCACACCACTCCCCTTCTCCAAAATCTTAAGGCCTTTAAAGCCCTCTACAACATGGCTCTCCCCTATGTTCTGGTTTTACTTGAGCTAAATCAAGTCCCCAATTTAACTCAAAGGGAAATTCCCCAAAATCTGTCCAGAGGCAGGCTATAAATAAGGGATATGGAAATACTTGGAAAATTGTAAAGCACTAGATAAGTAACAGCTATTATCAATTTGATTCAATTCAGATTTATTAATGCTCTACTGTGTGCCAGGTACTATGCTACGAGCTGTGGACATAAAGACAAAATCAGTCCCTGCCTTCAAGATGTTTGCATTCTCCTTGGGAGGAAAGACAGCAGAGCATAGAGGCAGATGAGCAGATATAAAATCTAAAGCAAATACAAATAGACTTTGTGGGGCAGACCGCTAGGGGATGGGGAAGGGCCCAGAGAAGGAGGTTGCCCTTGAGCCAAGGGGATTGCAGGAGGCAGAAGTGAGAACAATCTGGGAATGGCAGACAGCTTGGGAAAAGGCAGGTCATGGGAGGGGAATCAGAAAATGCCATGGTCCTGTTTGACCAGCATGGATAGTATTTGAAAGGGAATAGTAGCAAATCAGTCTGTATTGTTTGGAAGGCAGACTCTGAATAGCTTTAAATGCTCAAAGGAGAGAATCTGTATCATCCTATCAGGAATAAGGAGGTATTGTAGCTTCTTGAGCATTACTTTATGGGATAAATCCCATGGAAATTTCAGGTACCATGAGAGGACCAGTTGGGGCATTGTATTTAAGAAGAGGTTTTTAATGTCCCACAGACCTCACTAGGTAATGTGATTGCTTATTCTGCCTGAACTCACGCCCAGGCTTGGGCATATCAGGCATAGATATAAAACTATTTTGTCTGTATTTAAGGACTTGGGGTGGGCAAGCTCACACAGGCTGGACCTTGGGTCATCAGAAGGTTTCCATGATTCCTTCAAGGTTCCCATACACTTTTCTTTTTGGAAGACTTGGGGGGAAGGTTCTGGGGATATTTAATTGTAGGGTGTGAATTTTTAACAGGAGACAAAAAAAACTACATGAATAAAATGAATAAAGGAAAAGATTTATGAAGCTCTCGTGAAATTTACAGGAAAAGTCTGTGAAAGGGCAGCATTTATCATCCTTGGTATTGAGTGGTTAAAAGTGGATCTCTTTACCTTTGTTTTATCTGGCACACTTATGGCATATGTTTATTTATTAATGAAAATTCCTGAAAGCAAATGTAACAGACATATTCATGCATCTTCATAACCACTTAGCTCTACAACTTTGTATCTTTATTACCTGTCTTCAGAGACTGTTTAGAGACTGTTGCTTCCAGGAAAATGAAAGAAAAAATGCTTTTGCTTACTTAAAAGGTGGTTATTCCATGAAAAATTTATTTAAAGGCATAAGAAGCAAAGATACCAATGCTTCCAGGTTTGTGTGTGATTAAAAGGATGCTTCTCTGCCTCTTTAGTAGATTTGTTGGGTATAATTTTCTCTTCCTTCAGAGTCAGATGAACTCCTTTTAGGTGGAATCAACGAGGTCGGCAAATGGGAATATGAAGGAGTTGAAGTACTTTTCCATGTCTCTGCTTCTGTTCTAGGCTAGATCCGATCAGTTCCAAATGTTGAGGGTGCACATTCTATGATTTACTTGACTGGAGCCTGTGATTTGATTTTAGTTTTTGCCTATCTCTACCACTTAGCACAGCACCTGGAATGTAATAGGTGCTTAGTAAAAGCTGGTAGTTGTTATTGAAAAGCTAGATTTGAGTGAGACACCTAAAAATGGCATTTGTAATGCTTCATTCCTCAGCTACCCCAGGAAATAAAGGTGTGCATACAGGTAAAATAAAACTAATAATGCAGATGGTATTTATTCATAAATTATATCTAAAATTCTACAAGTCAATGATCAAGATTATATATTACATTAATTTCTAAGCAATGTGCTTTAATTAATAATTGTACTTGGAAGTACTTAGCTTCCTTTATTATGATAATGGGATCTTGAATTGAGAGTTAGGCATCTGTGTTTGTTCCAATCCCTCATTTTACAGAAAAGAAAACTGAGGCCCAGAGAGGTTCAGTAGCTTGCCTAGGCCACATGGGCAGAAAGTATCAGAAGTAGGATTTGAACCCAGGTCTTTGGATTCCAGAATTATAACTCTTTCTACTGCTTCACATTGCCTCCTCTACTGGAAGGGCATGTGGTGTGGTTGGTGTGGAGATTCCCTCTCCCAACACAGATCTTAACTCTTCTACAACGTAGCAGGTGGCCTTTGAGAGTTTCTCATGGACTCATCAAGTTGGTGATGGATCTCTGAGCTTACCTGGAGCAGTTATCAGAAAAGAGACATCCATCAGCCTCCCTGGCTTGTGCTGGAAGGACCCCTGGCTTAGCAGCACTTGTCAGAGCTTGTACTCTGTTGGAATGGTTTTCAAGGTACTCAATTAAGTACTAAAAATCAATGACTTCCAGTAAAGGGAATAATGGTGATTAATAGCTCACATTTACATAGCACTGTAAGGTTTTCAAAACATTTTTCTCACAATATCCCTTTGAGAAAGCTGAAGGCAACTAGGTGGTACAGTGGATAGAGCAGTGGGCCCGATGTCAGGAAGACCTGCAAATCTCAATTGTCATACTTAGTAGCTGAGAGTCCCTGCCTCAGTTTCCTCATTTGTAAAATGGAGTTAATATTAGCAACTACCTACCAGGAGGATTGTGAGGATCAGATAAGATAGTGTTTTCAAGGTGCTTATCATAGAATACCTGGCACATAGTAAATGCTATTTAAATGATTATTACTGTATTTTAAACAGTCTATCAACAAACATTTTAAAGCACCAGACACTGGGCTTGGTACGGGGGATACAAAGACAAAAGTGAAATACTTACTTGAACTGAAGGAGATTACATTCTAATGAGGAAGACAATATGAATATATATATGTGTGTGAATGAATAAAGTTTATGTGTAATATATCTGTATTTATACATTTATTCATGTTATTTTCCTCATTCTAAACATATATATATGTATATGTATATCTATCTATATAGATAGATAGAGAGATAGATAGATGATATGATATTCATTTGTTTCAGTCTTGTCCAACTCTTTGAGACCTCATTTGGGGTTTTCTTGGCAAGATACTAGAGAGGTCCTTCTCCAAGTCATTTTACAGATGAGGAAATTGGGGCAAATAAGGTTAAGTGACTTGCCCAGGGTCACACAGCTAGTAAGTATATGAGGCCACATTCGAACTCAGGGAGATGAGCCTTCCTGGCTTCAGACCTGGCACTCTATCCACTGCATCACTTAGGTGCTTGTGTGTTTGGGGGGGGGTGTATAGAGATAGAGATAGAATACATACACACACATATACTTACACATGCTAAAAAGCACATAATGTATGCAGATTGACTACAGTGTGGCTTGAGTAGAGAGCAGTTGAAGATTAGTATAGGCTTTAGGCAGAAGGTGTCCCTTGAGCTGAGTCTTGAAGGAAACTGGGTATTCCAAGAGGTGAGGTGAGGAAGGAGTACATTCCAGAGAGAGCGGACAGCCAGTAAAAAGGCATGAAGTTGGGAGATCTCAGGTCTTTTGAGCAGATTAGTGAGTAGGCCAAGCTGGCCTATTTTATTGTAAAATGACCAGTCCTGCTAGCCTACTTGTACAGAATACAATAAGGGAAGTATATTTAAATATACTCCATTTTACAGGAGGAACAATCAAAGCTCAGAAAATTTAAATGACTTGCTCCAGATCTCATAGATAATAAATGTCAGATGGAAGATTGGAACTCCGTTCTCTTTCAATTCTAAACCACACACACTTTCCACTAACCATCTCTTGGATGTATCTTCAGCACTTTTATCAAAATCAAAGCAACTTAAAAATGAGTTTCTCAAGGTAACTTTAAGAGAGGATCCTAGAAATTGATTCCCTGCAATAAGTCATTGGCATTGGCCCCTATTCCAGATAGAAACAAAGCAAAATTTCACCTGGTTATAGGGCAAGGGTTAGGGACTGGACATAGTAACCTTACCTGGGACAAACTAAATGCCTGGATTGCAAGGAAAAAAACTCTGGTTTTGGAGGAATTGGGTTTGAATTCTTTGCTCTGGTCTAAACAAGTGGCACAGTAGACGGAACTCTGGGCTTGGAATTAGGAAGACTTGATTTCCTGAGTTCAAATCTGACTTCAGATACTGACTAGCCATGTGACTCTTGGCAAGTCACTTAAGCCTGTATGCCTCAATTTCCTCATCTCTAAAATGATCTGGAGAAGGGAATGGCAAGCCACTCTAGTATCTTTTCCAAGAGAACTCCAAAAGGGGTCACAAGGAGTCAGACATGACCGAAAGACTCAATAACAATAAGTTACATGCAAATCATCTAACGTCCCAGGGCCTCAGTTTCGCATCTTGTAAAATGAGGGAATTGGACCAGATGTCCTCTAAAATCCCTCGTAGCTCTAAATCTAGAGTTCTTCTCTCTGACTGATTCATTCTTATGCATCCTATGTTCTTGGTAAGATTGCATGCTCCATTAGGGCAAGTACTGCTTTATACTAAAATCTGATGTGCTGATATATTGCATCAGCTCCTTGATTGAAAAATGTTTCAATTTTGTCTTTGTATCCTCAATGCGTAGCACGGTTCTTGGGACGTAAATTTTTCCTCATGGCTCCATTTGACACTGTTGACAATCCTTTTCTCTTAGACAACTTCGCTGGTTCTCCTTAGACTTTGATTGATTCTTTGAAGTCTTCTTTGCTGGTTGATTCACATCATTCTCTCTAATGGGGATTGTATTCCAGGGCTTTGTCCAATGCCTTCTTTCTCCATATACTTTTTCTTTTGGTGGGTCCATCAGTTCCCATGGGATTAATCATCATCTTTACAAAGATGACTCACAGAACCTATAAATCTAACTAGAATCTCTCTCTTGAATTCTTGTCCTGCCTCAACAATTGCTTATTGAATGTTGCAAACTGGATGTCTTGAAGACCTCTCAAGTTCAGCATATCCAAAAGGGAACTGATTAACTTTCCCTCCAGGTCCTTCCCTTCCACCAATTATCCCTGTTTCTTTTGAGAACCTCAGAATTCTTCTGTTCTTCAAGGGCTGCAACCTTGGCATTAGCCTTGACTCCTTTGTCTTACCACATAGCCAATCGATTGCAGATCTTAACATTTTTAACTCCTCAACATCTTACAGCTAATGCTTTTTTCTTTTTTTATCAGGGCATTACTTCTCACCTCGACTATTGCAAGAGCTGATCATCTTCCTGCCTCAAGTCTCTCTCCATTCCAGTCTACCCTCCATACAGCTGTCAGTGACTGTCCTAAAGTGCAGGTCTGGCCATGTCGCTCACTCCCCTATTCAGTGAGTTCTAATTCTAGCCCTATTGTCTCTAGGATAATATATAAACTCCTTTTAAAGAGCTTTATAGCTTAGCCCTAGTCTGTCTCTCCAGATTCATTAAAAATTCTTCCCCTTTCCATTCTCTGTGACCCAGCCAAACTGGCCTTCTCTTTGTGCCTTTTCATTCAAGGTGCAGCTCAGGCACTATGTTATCCTCATAATACTTTTCCTGTTCCTCAGAAAGGTTAGGATTTTCCCTCACTATTTTGTATCTAACTACCTTTTCTTTATATCCTATTTATTCTCTTTATGCTTATTCTTCATAGACATATATATGGATATACATACATATATACACACACAAACATATACACATACATATACATACATATGTGTATACATACATATATACATATACATACATGTTTATATATATATAAATACACACACATACACATTATCTCCCTTGATAGATTCTCCTGGAGAATAAAGATTTTATCTTTTTTTGTCATTGCATCCACAACACCTAGTAGATAAGTATTAATTATTAATAAATGCATATTGATTGATTTATAGTAGGTGCTTAATAAATTCATATAGGTTGGTTGATAGAGGGTGTTCAATAAATGTTCATTGGATGAATGAAATGAACAAATCCTATAAAGTAAGTTGTAGGCAGGAAGTGAGACAATATGATGTACTGTAGTGAAAAGAGAAGTAGGGAAACAAGGAAAGAATCCTGTACTAGCTACTGAAATTCCAAAGGAGTGACTTGTTCCATGTAAGATTTGTCTCAAAGGAAGACATTCACACTTATTAGTGAAGGACTTCTCAAAATAATAAGCATTGAAGAGTAATTGGGTACTGCTTCTGTCTTTCATGTTCACATTTTGAGGAATCTTTGAGTTTCTTTCATTTTTGAATTAAAAAGAGTCCAAATCTTGCTAGGAATAAATAATTCAGTAAGAAATGGGTGGGAAAATTCATAAATATTATAGTCAGTACATAGGAGGCTGCTGGTTCTAAATATTTAGATTTTAGGGACCTCCAGAATTTAAGGAAAAGGTCAGGAAATATTACCTTTTAAAATAATCATCAAAAATGTGACTATATGAGAGAGATTAGAAATGCTATTCAGACTTGAAAGAAAACATTTTATCTAGTTCATTACCTTTATTTTATGGAAGAGGAAACCAAAGCTCGATCAGGTTGGTTAACTGACTCATTCAGCGTCACACAGGCAAGAAGAAACAGAACACCAGGTATTTGTGCCTAGCACTTCTGACTCCAAATTCAATACTTTACCTACTAATATCATGTTGCCTTCTTTACAGAACCAACAGTGCCTTAAAAGATGTTTTTTTCAAATACGCTGCTGATAAAGGTAGAGAACTCCCCAAACTTCAATAATGTTTTCCTAGAAAGGAAGGTGCTAGTTGACATTATGTATACATACACACATGTATGTATGTATGTATGTATATGTCTATATATACACACATATACATATATACATATTGAACAGTGAATAGGCTATAGATACATAATTAATATTTTTATATATATAATGAACAGTGAATAGATTATAGTCTTGGAAATTCTATCATGTCTATCATGAGGAAGGGTTGCAATGGCAGAAGTTTTGTGAAGACTGTCAATGAATGTAGAAAAAGGAAAGTCAAATAGTGAGGCTACCGGTGTTTAATTTATTTCAACCCACATTTATTATCAGCAGTGTCCAAGGGAATGGTGTGCTGTTCCGGATGACTGATTCTGTTCTTTAGACAGAAATATTGCAAGATTGGAGCCAGGCAATTTATCAAGCTACCGTAGTTTAGTAGATATTTCCTTAAGAACATCCTGCTCCCTTTGTTCTAATTCTATGTTCATCAAGCAGCTATCTGACTTTGTAATTGGGTCTCCTGAGGGGACTCCAGTCCCAGGAAGGGGGGCTATTTGCAGATGACTGGTACTGGTTCTCAGAGCAGACATATCTTTAATTCCAAATTGATAAATTAGTATTCTGATTTACAAATCAGCCTCTACTAGCTTATTTAGCAAGCATCAGGTTCCCGGAGGTTGGTCCCCTCTGGGTGAACTGATTAGAATCAAATTCCAGAGTTTGCAGAGGCTACAAAGAGCTCTGGAGATATGGTGACCCCACACCATGAGGTCCCATCTCATGAGATTTTTCTTTGTCTCCTATCATTTTAGCTACAACGCTGGTACAGGTTACTTTAGCATTAGGGAATACGGGATTTGGGGTCAGATAATTTTAAGCCTCCTTGCTTCATACAATCCATCACCAATATTTTAAAGAGACATACAAGCAAGGAACTAGTCTTTCCCTTTAAGTGTGACACAGTATAATGGTGACTGGATTTAGTTAGAGGGAGAAGACCTGGGTTCAAGTCTCAGTTCTAATATTTACCAGCTGTAGACAAATCACTCAATAATAACTACCTTACAAGATTCATAGATCCATTGATGGCCTATGTTACTTAATAGTCACTTCATAGTACCTACCTGTTACCTAATTGTACTTGGATTGTTTTGTTTCAGTGATATTTGACTCTTCATGACCCCATTTCAGTTTTCTTGGCAGAGATGCTGGAATGATTTGCCATTTCCTTCTCCAGCTCATTTTGTAGATGAGGAGACTGAGGCAAACAAGGTTAAGTGACATGTCTAGGGTCACACAGCTAATAAGTGTCTGAGGCTGGATTTCAGTTCAGAAAGATGGGTCTTCCTGACTTCAGTTTCCGAATTCTATCCACTGTACCACCCAGCTGCCTAACTGTACCTACCTTACAGGTTTCATAGAACCACATATGTAGAGCTAGAAGGGGTCTCAGAAGCCATGTAATCCACTTCACAGATGAGGAAACTGGAAGATTGAACTTTGCCCAAGATCACACAGATAATAAATATCATGGGTTGCTGTAGGTAAGAAACATTTTCTAAGGCTTCAAATCCTATACAAGCGCTACTATTATTGTTAATATCCTTCCTGAGCCTTAGTTTTGGGGGCTAACTATACTTTTAACATGGTTTTATTTTGTGACAGCAGTGTTTACACGTGTGTCTTTATGAAAGAACGAGTAAATAAGCATTATTAAGTGCTAACAATGTGCAAAACCCTGGAGACAAAAATAGAAAGCAAGACAATCCCCATTCTCAAGGAATTCGCATTCCAATGGGGAAGACAAACACGTACCCATCAGACAGAAAAGCCCCATGGTCCTTAGAGGGCAGCAGCAAAGCATATGGTAATACATCTTCTTTAGGGTCATATTTGTTCCCCAGTAAAAGCATGCCTATTTCTGATGTTGACCCATTTGACAGTGATGAGAGCTTTGGTGGGAAGAACTTTATTATACAACTTCTAGTAACTGCGGCTGCTGACCAAGCAGGAGTTAAAGTTTCCAGGCTGCCTCTCCATAAAGGTTGCTTCTTTGAAGTTTGGCAGCCTCAGTTTTTCCACCTGTGAATGAAGATTGCTTATATTGTATTTTGAATGGCATGTATTACTCTTGCTACACAAGAACAACTTGTGATTATTAAAGAAATCCTGGCATTTTACTTTACGTTTAAGACTCTCTGTTTTCCTCTAGTTCCATTAAATAAGCATTTATTAAACTCCCTAGCATGGGCAAGGAAGGATGCGAAGCTCTCAGGTTACAAAGACAAAAATGAAAAACGGTTTTTGCTCTCAGGAATCTTACCTTCTGTGACATAAATTTGGTTTAATGGTCTGTTATTCTAAAATCTCACCTCCTCAACTTCCATATTTCTGTTTGCCTAGCCTATAACCAGGACTCTCACTGAGAAATTCCTGGATGGAAGTCAAAGTAAGGCAGTTGTAGAGGGAGATCCACTCTGAGAATTTATTACATATTTTTCTTGGCTGCTAACATTCTTACTTAGATTCTCTGTTGGGGGTGTTCTTTGAGAAACTGCCTGAAAAAACTAAGAATCTATTGTTATGTGTGAGTGGATGCTATTTTAGTCTATAAACATTCCAAGAAAGCCCTATTTTTCTCCACTCCTCCATAATCCATTACTTGGCCTTAGAGCAGTTCCATTGAGATAGTGCAGAATGTAGGTGAGGATCAATCAAGGTACTTATTAAGCACCTGCTGTGTATCAGACCCCATGTAGATCTGATGAGTTGGAAATGGGAAACTGAATGAACAGTAAACCTAAGGTTGTGTTTACACTGACAAAAGTAATTGGCAGGTCTCATTTCTACAAGTTACTCCTCTGATAGAGTCTGGGACTGGTGGCAGGGTTTGTGGTCTAAGAGGCATTGATCTTCCCAGGACTCTTGTTCTTACCTGCCTATTGGGGTAGGAACTGGTATTGGTGGTAGCAGGGATGATGGGCTTTTTCTCCCCTATGATTGTTCCCTTTAATGATGGTCATAGGCATCAGGCAGGAAGCAGTTCTGGTGGTCTAGGAGGTCCTGTATTTCCTATTCCTTTCCTATTTCCTTTTAGGTTCTTGGGGTAACGTGATTAATTTAGATGAACCTCTCTTCTTTGCCTGGGGATGCCTTACTTTGTCCCTAGAGTGAGGTAGGAATTTCCCATTTCATCACAACCTAGATTGATGTTCTTCCAATAAATATGAAATGACAATACTTTGATAGATCTTAAAGTTCAGAGAGGTAGGTGTGGTGATGGGGTATCATGATAGAAAGGAAGATGGGGAATATGTGAGCCATCATTATATGAAAATTTGTCATTTTTGATCCTAATATGAGGACAGGGATTTGTTACCCAGGGCCCATAGATTTGTTTTTGAAAATATTTGGTAACTGTATTTCAATATAATCAATTTTCTTTGTCATCCTATGCATTTTATTTTATGCATGTAAGAGTATTATCCTGAGAAGAGGTCCATAGATTTAAGCAGATTGCCAAAGGGGTCCATGACACCAAAAAAGGTTACAAACTTCTGGTCTAGATACGTCCTATATTATATGGAAAGTACTTTTTATCCAAAAATTACAATATTGCTGTTTTCTGAATTATTGTAACTGGCAAGTTCCTTGTGGGAAACTCCTTTTCTATGTAACTCAAAATCTTGCCCTTGCTATGTAAACTCAAGTTACAAGAATAGTGTGATATATTCAATCCTGTTAGTAGGTAAGCAGGAAGAGAAGAGAAAAAATATGGAAAAACACATTGAAGCCAATTCTTTGGATCATGAGCCTTGAAGTGGTAGAAGAATGGTCCCTGGGATCATACGAAGAGGTGCCCAGGTTTTATGAGTACTAATAAATTAATTGATAGACGAATGCATTGAGAGATCACTTCCAGGTAGGAAAAAGGTGTAACGCAGTTGAGACCAACAAAACCTAAAGGAAACTGCCCTAGAATGCTAACCATAGACTGGTCTCAATCATTCTCTTCCTCCAAAGGTTGAAAAAAAGGCCTTAGACCAAGGGCTCTTAACCTGGTGATTGTGAACTTATTTTTTTGGAAATAGTTTTATAATTGTTTCAGTGTAATTGATTTCCTTTGTTATAATTTGTATTTTATTTTATGCATTTAAAAATATTTTGAGAAATGGTTCATAGGCTTCACCAGATTGCCAAAGGGGTCCATGAAATAAAAAAGTGGAAAACCTCTGAAATGGACCCTTTCTTGTCATTGCAATATTTCTGATTTCATTGCTGTGCGCATTAACAAGACTAGCTAATGTTTATATAGCACCTACCATGTGCTGGACACTGTGCTAAGTGCTTTATAATCTTATCTCATTTGAATCTCATGACCACTCTAGGAAGTAGGTGCTATTACTATTCCCATTTTCTAGATGAGAAAATTTAGGCAAACAGAGGTTAAGTGACTTGCCCAGGGTCATTCAGTGAATCTGCTGTTAGATTTGAACTCAGCTCTTCCTGACTACAAGGTCAATGCTCTATCTACTGTACTACCTACCTGCCCTAGTATCTTTACCAGTACAGATCACAGCCGCTCTATGATTCAGTAGTCAGTTTTCACAAGTCGTTGGATGTTCTTATTATATTCCATTATATTCTAGGCTGAGCTTCTGATGACCGTTGATCATTTGATCAACTGTCATTTGGTCACTGGGTGTGTCTGAAATCTTTCCAGTTTATGGGATCTTCTAGAGATTGTGCTTTGTTGGTATAACCTTTGAGGGTCAAGGAAGGGTCACTTGTTTGCCATAACAAGACATCAGGTGAGGAAAAATATTTCCAAGCATATTTTAACAACAAAAAATCCAACCATTGGCTGTAATAGCCCAGAAATCCACTGAGTCTCTTCCTTTTCTTCCTATGTTTCTTCAAGAATCTGGGAAGAAAAAAAGTGAATGAGGCATCTAGGTCCTAGAGGGATGTTAAAACATTTAATACTTGTTTGTTCAATCACTATTCTAGTAATGCACCAGTTGAACAAATGCTTTCAATTATTGATTAAGAAAGTAAGCAAGGCACTTTCACTAGTGAGTCTCTTAAAAGCGCATGCCTCACTCAGGGTCCAGCATTTGTTTGACAAACATGTCAAACTTTAAGGTAAATTTAATCAAAGGGCCATCACTGTTTTATTTCCCTCCTAATAAGAATATCATATTCCATTGTACTTGATTGAAAGTGACAATTGATAGCAAATGATATTGACAGACATAATGGCTCAGTCACCTAAAATCACTTTTTCAGCCCTGACCTCTTTTCCACTCCCATCACCCAAAGATGATGGTTGAATATTTTAATAAAAAGCTAAAACAAGTAACATTTACCATCTCTCAATTCATTTTATCTGTCTTAGCTAAAGGGCATTAGATTGGGACATCCTGGAAGCCAGGGATGATGAAAACTGGGTTCAGAAGTATTTGGCAAGGCAGGCACGAGCTTGGACTCACATATTTGTTGCTTCCCTTTGACCTTGGGTATAGGAAGAGTAGGGACACTATCCTTGGGAGCGTCCCTGAGCTCATTTTCCCACTGATGACTCATTTTGCTCCTCCATTTATTGGGGACTGCTGAGTGGTGGGGTCTGGGTATATCCCAAGGGCAGTCAGAAGAAAGGAGTTCTTTAACTAGTGGCAGAAATGGCTTGTTTGCTTTCCTGAGTCAGCAGAAACAAGTGCAATGCTTGAGGAAGCACATGTATGTTGTTCAAGAGTTAAGTGGATGGGAGAGCTGATTTCCGTGGGTTCTGGGTGGGCTTAACATTGGCATTAAGAGATTGCTTTTTTTCCCTCCCAGTCATGCACTATAATTGGAACAACTGAGGAGGAATTGAATTAGACCTCCAAGAGAACTAAGCCTGGATGAATCACTCAGTATTAGAGAAAGAGAGACAGAAGCGTGAACATTCTTTTGCTATTATTATTTAATTGTTGCAGTCATGTCTGACCCCATTTAGGGTTTTCTTGGCAGAGATACTAGCATGGTTTGCAATTTCTTCTCTGGATCATTTTAGAGATGACCAAGTGAGGCAAATAGGGTTAAGTGGCTTGTCCAGGGTCACACAGCTAGGAAGTGTCTGAGGCCAGATTTGAACTCAGGGAGATAAGTCTTCCTGATTCCAGCCCTGGCACTTGATCCACTGTGCACCTAGCTGCTCCGTGAACATTCTACAAAAGTGGAAAAATTGAGACTTCTTTGTCAGGAACAAAAGCAAAGAAGAAAGGAGACTGAGTGGTGGTTTAACTTCTTTGGTTTCATTTTTTTCTTTAGCTAGTAATAGGGACTGGACCTACAATTTATTTATTATACAGAACTCCTGGGTTAGGAAACTCCCTTCACCAATGCATGGAAGGCCTCTTTGATTGTTTCCTTATCTGGAAAATGGGGATAATAATTGCATCTGCATCATAAGACTATTGCGAACATCAAGTGAGATAATGCCTGTAAGTACCCTGCAAATCTTAAAGAGCTACATAAATGTTATTGTTATTGACATGAATATTAATATCAATTCTAAAAGTAGCCTCTGTCTACCATACCAATTGCCTCTCCCCATTTATCCATTTTCTAAAATAAGCACACAATCATACTTTGAATTTTATTAAATACTGTCTTTTATTACAAATATGAAAAAAATAGTACAATCAATCAATAAAAGACATTAATGAAGTACTTACTACGTACCAGGCACTTGACAGGTCTTGGCCATGCAAAGACAAAAATGAGACTATCTCTGCCTTTGAGGAGCTTGTATTTTGCTGGGGAAAACAGCTTCTCATAAGTCTATACAAAATTTCCTAAAAATACAAGATAATTTTTTTGGAAGGTGAACAAATCAACAGCTGAAAGGATGAGGAAAGACTTCACATTAATAGAGTTGCTTGATAGCAGAATTTTGAAGAAAACAAGGGACTCTTGGAGGTGGAGATGGTGCATTCCAGGTATGAGACTTACTCTATATACTGCATTTATTAAGTACCTACTATGTGCCAAGCACTGTACACACATCTCATTTGATCCCTGTAACAACCCCAGGAGACAGGTGCCATTATTTTGTCATTGAGGAAACTGAGTTTTCCAAGGGTCACAGAACTACTGAGTATCCAGGGCTGAATTTGAATTTGGGTCTTCCTGACTCCAGCCCTAACACTCTATCTATCCACTTGACTACTGAGTTGCCTTAACAGCTAGGTGCAGAAATGGGATATTATCTTGTGAAAAGAACAGAAAGAAGGCCAGTCTGTCAAGAACATAGAATGTAAGAAGGGGAGTCATACATTATAAAACTGGAAAAGTAGGTTGGTGCTAGGTTGTGAAGTGTTTTTAAAAAACTAAGTAGAGAAGATTGTGTTAGATCTTTAAGGTAATAGTTAGCCACTGGAGTCTATGGAGGAGGGGACTGTCATGTTCAAACCTATACCTTGGGAAGATCACTTTGGAAATTGTGTGGAAGATGGATTGGAGAAGGGATAGATGCAAAGTAGAAAGTTCAGTTCAAAGAATGTTACAATAATCCAGGTGAGAGGGGATGAGTGTCTGGATTAAGGAGGAGTTAAGGATGAAGTCATATACTTGGAAAACTGGAAGCATTGGGATACTCTCAACAACAATAGTTTGGAAGGTGTGTGGGTTTGGGGAAAAAGATGAGTTCAACTTTGGACTCCAATTCTGAAACCTTTTAAGTGATCATGTAAATTCATAACACTCTGCATCAGTTCATACAATTTCACCTAAGTTTTTTTGGAATTCTTGACATTCCTTGGGAAAGGAGAGTTTTGCAATCATTGGACTGGAAGCGCTTTTTAAAAATGTATGGAGGAAGGTACTTCCTTGTTTGTCCCCCCAAATTCCTATGCTGGCCTTTAAGTCATCCGACCTTACTGTTACTCCCTGGAGGATGTCTTGATGACATTATTCCTAGGAAGTTCTATACCACCTTAATCTGTTTCTCTTTGTCTCAGTAATCTCCTCTGAGGTGTGTTCACAAATCAGTTATTATTCTTTTGCTAAAAAATGAAAGTTCTATTCCAAGAAAAGAATGTATGTATACAAAAAACATGGGTATGACTGCCTACAATTATGACCTCCCTGGAGAAGGAATTTTAATTTTTATTTCTTTCGTGAAAACTTTTCATCTTGTCATATTTCATCATTTTCCTTGTTTTAAATAGCACTTCTTGAAGCATTTAAATATCCTCGCAATATCCTAGATCACCTTTAGCCTTTTAGTAACATCCTAAAACTTGTCTGGTTTCATCTTTGTTCTATAAAAGTTCTAATTGAATATAAAGAATTATGCTTGGACCTTCATATTCATCTTTGTATCTGTCATATACATGTATATATATATATATATGTATGTGTGTGTTTGTGTATGTGTGTCTATATATGTGTGCATACATACACACACTTGTGCATGTTTGCATATACACATATATGAGTTGCCTTCCCTGTTAGAATATAAACTCCTTGAAAGCAGGACAGTTTTGTTTTTTTGTCTTTGTAGCCCCAGACCTTAGCTTAGAACCTTGTACTCAGAAAATATTAATACAGACTTACTGATTGATTCATTTCCCAAGGATTGCATGGCAGGGTCATGCATCTCTCTTGCTTTTTCAATATTTTTTCCTTCTAATATCCTGAAATGTCTGACAGTTTTCAATTTTGCTGTTGTGGTCTTTGGCTTCAAGTATAGTATTTTTTCTACTCTCCCAGCTTTCTACAAGGTGCTCAATATTATCACCGAAGGGGAAAAAATCCTAGGAGTTCCAAGGCACTATTATTTCATCTACAGAAATCTTTATTTCTCTTCAGCCTGGAATATGTTTGCATCAAATTTAAAATACAATGGGAGACAATTTGCTGTTTCTGAATTCCAGAGACTCACTGAATGCTAAGATTGAAGCATATTAATTTTCTACTTCAGGTAGCTCCATGCCAAGTACTTTACGCCTCTTAAATTATGTGTTTAATTAGAATACCTTGATTTCTTGGCTCAGTGAAACACTTTTGGGGGTGGCAGGTAGGGGGTTACTTTGTTTTGCTTTGATGTCTTTTTGCCCTTGTGACTTGGCTTTCTCTTCAGCATTTTGTTTTTTTTTTTGACTCTACCAAATTGTCATTATTAATTTTATTGCTTATGAACAAAATCTTCCTGCGGTGCCGCCTCCTACTTGGAATCCTTCCATCAGTGGAAGGTGTTATCCTGCCTTCCCTTGCTTTGTGCTACTAGGGCAAGGGGGCTTTGGTACAGTCCTGAAAAGGGCTGATTTTCTCCAAGACCATGGGTTGGTCATTATCTTTGTTTCCAGGAGTGACTTAAGTGAGATTTAGATTTAGAATTCTGATTATAACAAATAAATACTTTTTTTTGTTTTAAAGCAAAAGTAGAAAGGTAATAATCTCATCATGTCTGTTCCAGGACAGAACCTACTACTGAAGAAATATTCTTCAGGAGACTTAGCTTTATTTCCTTCCAAGGGTAGGACCAGCCATGTAGACTCCCTTCCTTTCTGTGTAAATATTTTTGTCTGCCTCTCCCACTCCGTTCCCAACCTTAGCCTTGAATAGTTTTCCTCCTTCCCATTTCCCTTCTAACTCAACTCCTCACTGTTGCTCCACTCGGACTCCTCCCCTGCCCACATTCATGATATCCTGCTGCTAGCCGCTCTTTAATCTGCCTATGCTTTTTTGAAGTCCACCAGAATATTTTTTGGTCTTGGGTATGAAGACATGGATAAATTTCCCTGTATCAAAGTGGAAACACCATAATATTTGCGGTTGAAGGAGCCATATTCAAACCTGGACTCTGCTATAACTATATGCCCTTGTGGCTTTGTATACATCACCTCTTTCTCTTTCTAAAATGAAAAAGTTGGTCTGCTCTAGATGAACTAGATGATTTGTTGGGAAGGGAGAGACGGTGCTATTTGGCTCAGTAGAAGGGAAGTTGGATTTGTACTTACAGGTTGTTTTTGTTCAGTCATGTCCGACTCTTCATGACCTCATTTGGGTTTGGTTTTTTTTGGCAAAGATACTGAAATAGTTTGTCATTTCCTTCTTCAGATCATTTTACAGATGAGGAACTAAGGCAAACAAGGCTAAATGACTTGCCTAGGGTTACAGATTTCAACTCAGGAAACTAAGTCTTCTTGATCCCAAGCCTGGCACTCTATCCACTGCCTACCTAACTGCCCACAGTTCCAGCTCAAAATCTGTGGTTATGCCCTTATGAATGATTAAGTCCAGAGGATATTCCAAGAAAAAATTTTTTTTAGCATACTTTGCTTACACCACACATTTTACAATAGCCAAGAAATGAATACCAACCAAGATCTGTTTACTTTATTCAGACAGGAAAATGTTGGGAACCTTTTCTTTAAAACAAAAAAAAAAGGTATCATTATCTCAGGGCTAACATATGGGCAGATCTACCCTACTGAGGTATGTATGTATGTAATCTTGAATCAAGATGCCTCATGGCTGATCCCTTATGGTCCCCATGGAAGGGATCAGACAGGGAGAAATTGCTTCTCAAGCAAATCAGCAAATTAAAATGAACAGACTTGCAATTCCTTTTGTAAAGGTCAGTGCTGTCAATGATTGTAATTCTTGTGAATATAATCAACTGGGCAATATGCTACAAGCATCTGCCTCTCCAGAGCTATGTTTAAGTCATCCAGTGGGAAAAAAGAAGAAAAAATGATCGTAAAAAATGTGCTGGTCAGATAAAAATAGAGATAGTGTCCTTGATGTAATTGAAAGCTGTTGCACAAATGATTTTCTTTTATGGGTTGTGTTAAAAATAAATGGCTTTAGTTTATAATTGTTGATTTTTTTCTTTTTCCAAGAGCCAAGACCCAGCAAGGAAAGGAAATTAAGCAAGGGGTCAAAGATAAAGATGGGCCATTTGCAAGTATAGAAAGAGACAACAAATATTTTCAAAGGCAGAAGGATTAAAACTCAACTGGAGAGGAGGTAGCGGGATGTCTACGTTGCTTCCTTCAGCCTTGCACACACTGTGACTCAATTTGCAGGACCTCTCAGGTTGGCAGGGGAGACCCTAGTGCTGTCTCTTCTGATTAGGTCCCCTGGAAGCAGGAGTGGCTCAGTGAAATTGGCTCAGTAGTCTATCAGTAGCCCGCTTACACAATAACTGTGGAAAATTATTAAAACGTACAGAGAGACAAATGACTTGCGAGGGCATAAAGTTAGCGGCTTTGGAAAGCTCAATAACAGTATGTCATGTTCTTTTTTTCCTTCCTAGAGGAAAAAAAGATGAGGCATCCTAAATGTAGTTCGAATTATAGTTAAATTATTGTTTAAGAAAGAGTAATGTTAGAAATGGAAGGGACCTTAGTACCTCTGGTCTGGGGGTTCTTATATGTGTCATGCATTCTTTTGGCAATAGTCTGGTGGAGCCTATGGGCTATTTCACTCAGTAGTATTTTTAAATGAATAAAATAAAATACATAGGGTTACAAAGGAAGCCAATCACATTGGAATATACTGATCCCATTGAAAAAAATTACAATTCCTAGGTTAAGAACCCTTGACCTGGTCTAATTTTACAAATAGGGAAACTGAGGCCCAAACTTCCTGGTAAGCAGCAGATACAGGATTTAAAAGTATATCTTTTTGTTCTATTTAGGTTCATCTTCCCCATTTACAAATTAGATTTTTAAAAACTCATTAACTTTGTGTAGTGTCACATTTGTGTGTGTTCTCCCCATGAATGCTTCCTTCTGGACATTTCATGACCTCTATTTCTCCAAATACCTTTAGAAAATTTGAAAATTCCTTTTCATCAGTGTTCACATCATGCAGAAGGCCTCAAGAGGAAGAGTCCCCAGACTGTTCTGCATGTGGTCAAGTGTATTTCTAGGGAAGAAGACAGATGGCTTCCTTCCTTTTTTCTTTACTTACTGATGACCTCTCTTTTCACTGTCACTTTTTAACTGTTTAATTTGCAAAGGCATAAGGGAAAATAGTTTGGGCCAAGCTTCAGTGACTCTTTTCTCCATGGAATAAAAATCCCAAACTTCTCAGGTGAGTATTAAAAGCTCTTTGCCATCTGGTTTCAATTCACCTGCACAGCACTCAAAAGAAGAAGAGCAAGATGGTGGAGGGCCTTCAGATGATGTCATTCTATAGACTGATACCTTTTAACTTGACCAGTTCCAAGTTATTCAATTAATCTTCTCACTTTCTCTCTTCCTCATACTCTTCTGTCCTGACCTTTTTCAAAAGGGCCAGAAGGATTGATTAAGGGTGTTTTGCTTAAACAAAGGAAAATTTAGGATAGGATTACTGTCTTCAAATATTTACCAGGTTGTCATGGGGGTATAGAGATTAGACTTGTTAGATCCTAGAGAGCAAAACTAGGAAAAATGAGAAATAGAAAAATAAAATTTTAGACTTTCAAGAAAAAAACATACTAACAAATAAAGTGACAATAATCCAAAGGGCAAGGGGATACAGTGGGTTTCTCTTCACTGGAGGACTTCAAGTAAAGACTTGATGACCCCTTGTGAAGTATGTGGTAGAAAGGATTCTTGTTCACGTATGAGTTGGACTTGACAGCCTTGAATGTCTCTTCTTTTTAAAAAAATTAACTGATTTTTAGTTTTCAACATTCACTTCCATAAGATTTTGAGTTTTAAATTTTCTCTGCCTCCCTCTGCATGTCTATTCTAATCTGAGGTTCTGTGATGAAGTTTTTTTCGTGATTTTGCCCTTTGTGACATAACAATGCTTCACACATAGTAAATGCTTACTATATCCTTTCGTATTCATTCATTCTAACCACACCGATTAATTATTCTTTTGTTTCATTATCCCATGGCTCCATGAATAGTTCATGCTGTTTTGCTCAACAACAAAAACACATTTATGAAGCACCTATTATATACAGAGGTCTGTGTTATACACCAGAGGAGATAAAACATTTAGGTAAGACATGACCCTTGCTTTCACGGAGCTTACAATTTAGTAGGGAATGACACAAACGTAGGTAACTATAATTCAGAGAATTACAGAATAAATCCATTAGTCATTTGAGAAGCAAAATGCTATGTGATGCTGAGGGGAAAGGTCAAGAGTAGATTCTGGGCGTGATTAGCTCAAAAAAGGGCAAATACATCAGGTAATCAGTACCACTATGGTATCACATCCAGATAGGTTAGAGTAGTCCTTGGGTCAAAAACACAAGAGTTAGGAAGTAGATAGGCCAATGGGAAAAAATCCATTCAATGTATTTCTGTCCAAGGAGGTCTCAAAGGGACTAGAAGCTTTCATAAAGAAGCCCTCTAGATGGGGACCTTTTAACTTGACCAGTTCAAGGTTATCTTTCAAGGTAAATCTTTCCCTTTTCTTCATCATATTCTCCTGTCCTGATCTGGTTTTAAAGGGACACCTGATTTCTCCTTGTTCTGGATTGCCAGGCCCAGATGCAGGCCCCCTCCTCTCTCCCTTTTGGATCTGTGACTCAGCACTGGGTTGTGAGTGACAGAGCTCTCAGCTGGCATCTGCTGCTGCTCCGTACACAAGGTCAAGACATTCTATACCAGCTCAGGGTCCTCTTCTTGCCCAGATACACAGTCGTTGACTTTTTCATTCCTTGCACTAGAAAGTTCTGACAGCAGTTTCTGGCTAAATTCCATCTTCAGTGTCCTCAAAACTCTGGCTTCCTATGCTGTCCTGGGCTGGGAAAAAAATGACTCACTGTGATTTTGATATAATTTAAGATACAATAATACTAGGCTCCCTTCGCTATTTAGACTTTATAATTGGTGGTAACTTACTTGGATTCAGATTCTACTTCCTGTTTTTACTATCTATTTGATGTTAGGTTAATCATTCAAACTCTATGGACCTCAGTTTTCTTATCCATAAAATAAAAGGCTTGAATTAGGTGGTGCCTGATGACCAATCCAGCTATAGATTGGTATATAGATCTTTTGATATAATACGGTAATTTTCTCACAACTTGAACATTTTTGAAGATGGAACACAAAAGCTGGAGGTATTAGGCTTCCAACACAGACTTTGGATGAACTCTATTATTTCTTTAGAATGCATTCATGGCATCCACGTGTGCATGTGCATATATGTGCATGTGTGTATACATATGTATGCATGCGTGTGCATGCATGCATGTGCATACATGTGCGTGCATGTGTGTATGTGTAAGAGAAAAGGAAAGGGGAGAGGTGATAACAAGGCCAACACCCACCTTTTATACTGTACTATATCCAACTTTCCCTGTACATGGTTATGAGGCTATGATATGCTTTTTTGCCATATCTACAGCTGGGAAATCGCAGGTCTTCTTATAAGGCTGCTCCCTTGTAGTTATTCACATTGGGACAGGATTTTTTAATCCATTCAGTGTTGGTTCTTTTCTATTCTTGCTCTTAAATAACCTGTCTTTGGCATTCAAAGGCTCCTGTCTACTTAGGAGCCAGGACTATAGCTAATCTGTTGAAAGCCTCTAAACAGACCCCTCATCTGCTCAGGACATCTGCAGGAGAGTTAAATCATTTTAAGTTGGGAATTAGGCTAATGTTTTATGCTAGGAACATCATGAAGCCTGCTGTTCTGCAATAGGTTGTTAACGATGGAAGTGAATGGCATGGCAGATATACAAAAGAAAAATAAATCCATCTTGTTTTATTAGAAATCTGACACTTTCATTTACAGAATTTATATTGCAGACCCTTTCTTTCATTCATTACAGATGCATTTTAAATATGACTTTGTTAGGTTAATAGTCTATGCCTTTAAAAACATAGGGGTGGGTGAAAAGGGGAATTGGGACCCCTTTGCAGGAGAAAAGAAGCGGCAGACAGAATTTATCAAATGATAAGATGAACCCAAGAAGACAACATGTCGTTTCTTGTTAAAGCAAAGGAAATTCTGATACGCCTGCGAGATTCTGAATAGAAAATATTTAGTGCAAATTATTTCTGCTCCATTGCCTATCTTCCCCCCCCCAAAAAAAAAAACCCTGCCCAATTCCCAAAATATTTACATGAAAAACCCAACTGAGAAATCTAGGGTATATTCCATAACTGATAACAGATCAGTCTTTGTCTGTTTATACTGCATGTGGATTCATATTTGTAGAGACAATATAAAAGGACTCTGATATGGGAACAGGGAATAGTGGTGCTACAGGTGGGTGGGGGGGTGATAAGATATTGACTGGAAGGGAGAGGAAGGCAGAATTCTGGCAGGAAGGGTCAAGGCTAGATTGAGCATTCTGACTCCTTTCCCTTTCCCAGGGATACCAGGTGTTCCTGTTTTTATTGGGATAGCTCCAATTTTAGGCCATCCATTCTCAGCTATACTGCATTTACAAAACTCACTTCAATTTTCAGGAAGCTAATCTTTCTATTTATTCCATATGGCACTAATTCTTTCCTTCATTCCAGAGGCCTTGAGTGCATTTGCTGTGAGTTGCATGAAATATTTGCCTTTCGGTATAGAAGAACCCAGTTAGAAATATGTTGGAAAATACAAGTCAGTGTCTGAAGCAATAGTCAGATAAATGCTGTAGATACTGATGACCATTCACATTTCTAAATATAGGCAAGTCACTTCACAGATTGGAGTTTCAGATTCTTCACCTATAAGCTGAAAATTCAATGTTTTCTAAGATCTCTTCCAGGTCCCAGAACCCAGTCTTCATGTCTTTACTTGTCATGCTCATGCCCAGTAGTAGCTAGAGGGGTTTTATCTTTATATTCTATAGATAATGATATCTGCTATCATCTGTCATTTACACAAGGCCACTACAAAGTCTCTTGCTGAGACAAACAAACAATTTATTGGCCTTCACAACAGAAGTAAAACAATATTTCATTCTGAAATGATTGAATCAAGATCCTATTTCATGGTGCTCGAGCATTTATTCATTCCTTTTTGACACCATGGGCCATCATGACCAGCATGTGGTTCTATTAAGTAGTCAGGTGGTCAGTAGGTGGTGTCAGATGAGCTCTCAGTCATGGACACCACTCAACATCAGAAGATGTTCAGGGATAACCAGTGAACTATACAGTACTACCCTCTTGTTCTTCATTAGCAGACTTCTACCAATCTTTTGGTTACACTCCCTTTGTGGGGAATGTCACAGCCAGTAAGAGTCTAAGGCAGGATCGGAACCCAGGTCTGACTGATTCTGAATTCAATACTCTGGCAACTCCATGTTGCCACTTTCAGTAAGTGCTTGCCACGTGCCAGGACCTATGCCAAGCTTTGGGGAAGATACAAAGAGAGATAAGTCATTTTCTCCTCATTGAGAAAGTTTATAATTGAGTAGAGCAGAAAAAAAATGTCTACATGTAACCATAATACAAAAATAGATTATGACAAGGACAGTTAGATGGTGCAATGGATACAGAGCATTGGACCTGCAGTCAGGAAGACTCGAGTTCAGATCCAGTCTCAAACACTTCTTAATTGTGTGACCCTGGGCAAGTCCCCTAATCCTGTTTGCCTCAATTTTCTCATCTATAAAATGAACTGAAGGAGAAAATAATCAACCATTCTGGCCTCTTTGCCAAGAAAACCCCAAATGGGGTCATGAAGAGTCAGACATGACTGAAAAATGACCAGGCAACAAAGAATATGACAAATGCATAAGGGAGATGTCACGAGCATTCCCAATAGTAGTTCATATTTAAATAGCAGTTTAACGTCTGTGAAGCATTTCACTGACAACCACTGTTTAAGATAGGTTGTAGAAATATTATTATCCTTATCATACATTTAGAGGGGCTGAGATCACATCACTCATCAGCCATGGAGTCAGGATTCAAACACAGGTCTTCTGCCTCCAAATCATTGCCCTTTAGACCACACTAATTGGGAGTAAGGGGAAAGGTTGAATCAGTCAGGTCTTAATGAAGGAGGTGGTAGTTGATCTGTGCCTTTAAGTGGGGAATATATCATTTCCCAAACCATATCCTTCCTTTCCCCTTCTAATATAACTGCCAGATAGGGAAAATAGCACATGTAACTGCTCACTTAGGACCCAGACCTGAGTTCTGTTCACCATCACTTTCTCCTGAATTGGTTTCATGATCATTGTCATAATTCTAAACAGATGTTTTATTAAATACCAATTAGACCTATTATAAAATGCAGCTAAATGATTTTCTTTCAACTCTGAATTTCTAAGCCTCAAATTGGATTGATTATTTTATTAATTAAGGCTAGCGTATGCTTTGAGAGCAGGTGGTTTACATTTGGATTATACTTTTGGTGGTGGTGGGCTGATCACTGAGATGGATAGGCCCAGAAAGTTCTTACCTTATGATTTACGTTACTGATAAATATCATTGAGGATAATATAATAATCCCTGGAAAGAAATTTGGCAATCTCACCCCTTCCCCCTTTCTCCAAACTGTGACCTGAGAGTCTGGTGACAAATCCCAGCCAGCTGCCCGTGTCATGTCTAAGCCATGTCTTCTGATTGATGTTTCATGGGTACGGACTAAAAGTTGTCCAGCCAGGAGGCTTGGGCCTCTCAGCAGAGATCAGGACAGTCCTCATTCCTATCATGCAGTTGAGTAGATGGCTGCTCTGGGGAAAGTCAACTAAGTCTAATTTCTGGAAGATTTTCCATAAAGTGGTGATTTGGAACAATAGCCCTTTCCCTCTCACTTCCTTAGAATGACTTGTCATTATCAATGAGTATCAAATTCTCAAGCCTTGCCAAGTATTATATTATTATTAATACCTAGATGGTGGGAAAAAGGGGTGGGTCTGGATTCCTGGGAGGTTTCAATCTTCTCAAAGAGGAGGATAGCCCTGTATTTAAAAAAAAAGAAAAAAATGGCAAAACCCAAACAGGCACGCTGGAGCAGGGCACTCTGCCAAAGACTGCTTCTTCTCAGGGTTTTCTTCCCTATTGTGATTTACTAGCCTTGTCTGCTTCGGTCTGTGGGTACTCATTCAAGTGAAGTTTCTTTCCCAGACCAATTGACATGATAGAATCTCATCCTGAGTGGGAGAATTTTACGTGGATTATCTTTTGCTGAGCCCAAGCAGGGGGGTAATAGGCCACTGGATCATGGTGATGTTGGCTTGTGGTAGAAGCTCTACTTAACTTGAGAAGGAGAAATGTGAACCCAGCATAGTGGTTCCCTCCCTCTGCTTCCCCTTCCTCATTTCACACTCCCCTACCCCATATTCTATCAGGAAAAATAAAGTCTGACTCAATCTTTAAAAAAGGTTCTTAAAATGGTTTGTTTGTGGTTTCTCATTTCCTGTGACTATGAGAAAGTTTGACCTTGCTTACTTTATTTTTAATACAATTTATTGGCAACAGAGAGGAAGGCGGACCTCTCTCTGCTGAGTGACATAACTAAGGAAGGGTGCTGGGTGGTTATTTGTTGTATAAACACAGCAAAAATGAAGACAAAGCACTTTTTAAAAACCTGACCTTTTCCTACCCCTTTATAAACTAGACTGAAATGCCACCACAGTTTCTGAGCATGGTAATATAATAGAAAAGACACTTCCTAAGACCTATTCCTTGACCTTCAAAGTCACAGGATAAGATGCTAGCATATTTATTATTTTATGGGAGTGGCGAACATTTTTTAAATGAACTGCCCAAAAGTATATGCAGTAACTTCTTCAGATTTTTACTTTAAAAGAAAAAAGTTCTTCTCCGGACTCTTCTGGAAGGTTATCCTTCCAAACGTGCTCCTTGAGTTCCACAAGCCAGGATCCTGTTAGATGAGCTGGCATTAGGATGTGGAGAAGAAAACTTGGAGAACTTTAGAAGGACATGCCTTTTTGAGCAGATGATGCTCCACAGAATGTCTTTCTCGTCTATGAATGGGACAGCAGTGTGAGATTTGGGAGTCAAACTGGCTCTTTGTGGTTTTGGGTCTTCTGGGCTTGTCTGCCTTTGGTCAGTGGATTGTAGCAGGCCCCTTTTGCTTTTTATTTCAAACAAATACTGCCCTAGTGATTAAAGCTAGTCTTATCTAGTGATAGAAATGGGAGGGAACTCCCTGACGATGAGACCTTCTTTCCAAAGAAGGCTAGAATCTTCTCTGCAAATTAAACTTTTTAAAGAACACTGAAATGTTAAGAGACTTCCCCAGGATCGGGTATTCACTGGGACTTGAACTCAGGTCTTCCTGGCTGCAAGGTCAGCTCTGTATTGATTACACCATGTTGTCCCTCTGTTTACTGTGTTAACATCCAGGTCTACTCCCATCTATAGGGAGAGGAAATAATCATATATAAAGTGTGATTTGAAGTATGCCATTGGCTCTCTTATCTCATAATGTTTTCCCTTAGTGGCCTGCCTCCATTAATTTCTTTAGGTTTTGGCAGAACGCTGTAACTAGGCTTGGGTGATTGGGCCTTTTCCCCAAGGCTCTTGACATTGAAATCATCACCATGGATGTCAATATCATCTTCTTTATCATCATCATTTATTTCCCCTCCATCATCTCCAATTCTCAGTCTTTTTTCTAGTCTATCTCCATTCCCTCATATGGGATTCAGTTCCCCAATCTCCCATATCTTTCTCAAACATTGTGCTGCTTACTTGTTTCCTTCTGTTAACTCCCATCTGGTCCTAGATGTTGAAGTCCAAGGACACAGTCAGAACTCTATGGAGGATGGAGTGTCCCTCCCTTGTAGTGACTATACCTGATGAGACAAGACTGTACCTGGGCCCCACAATGAAGAAGAAGCTGGGCTCTATTCACCCACAAAGGTAAGGTACTAGGGTCTTCTAGCATTTTAAGTGAGCTCCTCCTTAGCCTGGCTTCCTTTCCTAGCAGCAGTCTCAGGGGTCCTGAGGTTTCTATCTCCCCACCACAGGATCTTTCTCCTCAGTTATCCTAGAGTGTTTTTCCTCTCCTTTCTCATGCCTTTGTGTATACCTGGTAGGTCTCTCTCTCAAGTGAGTGTTGTAGGTGGGACAAAGATAGAATGGACCTAGAGCTCTGATTTTGCAGAAGGTATGGTATACTCTGGAGGGGCACTGGGGTAGGGCATCTTGGAAATCAGTGGATGAAAGCATTTAAGCACTTATGGTTGCCTGGAGATAGAAGAGGGGATATTCTGAAAGGTGGGAGTGAGGAAGAAAAGGAACATGGCACAGCTCTGACTCTATCTACATCCTGATGGGGAGGCCATGAGATTGGGTAGAAATTCTCTCTTTAATCTGCCTGTTTGGTGACCTAGAAAGGCTATGTCGTTGGCAAGAAACCTTGGCTCTCTGTGAGACAAACTCACCCTTTTGCTCCCCCATATCATGCTTATCTGCCAGCTTATCCAAGCACCATCTAGCAATCATTCAGACACTTTCTTGAAGGAGTGATGTTTGTTTAATGTTCACTTGCAATTTGAGCAAGAGAAATGCTGCGTGTTACAAATACGAGGGGCTCTTTGAGAGTGAGATCAAACGCCCCAGGTCGCATTTTGGAAGTTGTTTTCATCATGTCATCGGAGTCATCACAAGACATTCTTGGAGGCGTTCCCTCACTATTTATTGAAGGTGTCAAAAAATTAACTGCCTCCAGGTTTTTTTAGGGCACATACATTTGCCAAAGTACCTCCTAGAGAAGCACAAGCAAGAGAGAAATTTGCTCCTCATTTTCAGCACTGTCCCTCAGAGCACACATTCCATTGGTTTCCTCTCCTGCTGATCTCTTCTGGGTTGTAGAGAAAAAACCACTAAGCAATAGCATAGGCGGGCTGTTTGAAAGGTGTCTCACTGCCTCAGTTAGGCCCCTACTCAAAGGGGTCTAAAAGTATTTGACCTGGGTCATCTTGATGAAAAGAATGCAAGGAAAGGAAGCTGGAAATGCAAAAGGCTCTGAGTAACTTTGCCACGTGACATTCTCCTGCTTCCATTCCATAAAGGAGCACAAGGCTCTTCACTTAACTGCCCTCGACTACAATGCATCAAGGTAAAAAGAAATAGCTTCTTAGCAGCTATTTGGGAGCCTCTTTCAACTATGAGGATTAGTACAGCTTCCTAGAGGGGGCCATGTGCCTCAAAGGAGATCATGGCGGGCTCAGAAAGGCTTCAACTTTTGCTTGGAGAGTGGACAAAAGAAAAAAAAAAAGCCGCATATTAACCTCCCCATGAACGCCGGATTGAAGCTGTACTTCCCAGCCTCTGAGAGCAGCTTTATTAGGTCTCTGTCTCTGCCTTTATGCCTTTCTCTGTATCTCCCTTTTATGAGAATATAAATAATGAATAAAGAGCAAGGATTAAGGGCCTGGGCCAGGAGCAGAGCTTTAACTAGAGGCTTATATGTCAGAGGCAAGCAAGGGTGGAGAGGGGCAAAGGATTCTGGGGAGGGGGAGGACAGCATGCCCCTAGACCTTTAGGGATGTGTTCTACACTACCAAAGAACCAACTGATATGGCATGGGACAAGGCTGGGTAAGAGAGGGAACTGAGGAGAGGAAGAAGCTTTGGATGACGCTGTCTGCACACCCTTCAGATTTCTCTACTCAGCGGGAGTTGGGATAATAATAGCATCTGTCTCATAGAGATGTGAGGATCTAATGATATTATAGCTATATCTATATATTACTTTGCAAACCTTAACGGTCTATATATAATTGCTAGCTGTTGTTATTAGTTTTGCTAAGCCTACTTAGCAACAAGGTTTGTGGGGAATGGCTGAGGATGAGTACAGGACAAACTGCGATGTCTATCCCCGCTAGATTCACCACTAAAGGAAACCTCATTTCGGCTCTGTTCCCAAGCAGAGATTTCAGAAAGATCATCCTTGTCCTTTGTAAATAATAGAATGAAGAAAGCTCTTTCTTTCTCTGGGGCCCTTAAATATTGGAACTGTATTATGGTCTGGGCTGAGATGAAAAAGAAAATAATCTCATGCTATGTTTATAGGATGCTAAATGCATCCAGTTGAGTCCCACAAATAGACTCAGTCATTGTGAATGATAACTCCTGGTCCTGGACTCTTCCCATTCTAAGTCGAGTCCCCCTTAGATTGTGGGTGGAGTAGGTTGGAGGATATTAAATACCTTTCATAAAACCTTAAACCCTTTGCCTCTCTCTGTCAGTTGAAGTGTCTTTAGGGAACAAAAGCTAATTTTCTTATTGACTTGAGAAAATCATGATTAAAAAGGTAAATATCCTCAAACCTGCCTCTTGGAACCTCTAGTTCCTTTCAGCCATCAGTTCAGGTACCATCTTCTCCAAGACTATTTCTGACCTGGGCTGGTTTGCATCTCCTTAGGGGTAGCCTGGTGGCCCTTCACTCCTGGGGATTCATCATATGGTGCTGCTCTTAGTATGCTCATCTTATCAGCTTTAGCTCTACTGTGCCTGAGAATGTTGGAACTCAAGCAGTCTACCAGCTTCAGCCATCCCACTAGTAGGGACATAATAGCACCACTTGTTGGCATGAGTAGGGCAGGTGCCACCACCTCCAGCAGTTGCTAGTATCCCTAATCCATCACTTTAGATTTTTTTTACTGTCCCTAGCATATTGTCAGATACACTATAGTCCCTTAATCAACTCTAGTTGATTGACAGAAAACATAATGAATTACAAATCTAAGTGTAAGAGATTATTCAGTCCTTTATATTATCCATTATCCTTCCATCACTTTGGATGATCAGGCTTGACCATGGTAATTATTCACTACTTAGAACCGTTTGAAAATGTTATACTTTTCATTTGATTGAAATATAGTGAATCAGAATGACAAATTAAGTAATGATTTAAAAATAGAAGTGACATGGATAGAGAACAGGGCTCAAAGCCCTGAAAACCAAGGTTCAAGACCTGCCTCTAAGGAATACTCTCTCTGTGCCTGTACTGCATGGGGATGAGTTCTGTTTTTTACCAATACCATTAACAAGCTAGAACTAATACAGAATAGGAAGGCATCTTGAAAACATGCCACATAAGGATTAGAGGAATTGGCAATGTTTATAGCCTATAGAAAAAAAGACTTGGAGGTGACCTGACAGATGTCTTCAAAGATTTGAAGAGCTGTCCTATCTAAGGCAGAAATGATTTGCTTTCCTTGGCTCCAAAGGCAAAACTAATATCAACAAGTGGAAAATTAGAAAAGAAGCTGACTTTATGTTACTATGAAGAACTTCCTCACAATTGAAGCTGTTTGAAACCATAATAGGCTGCCTTAGGCAGTAGTGAGTTTCTCATAATTAGAGGAGATATTTAAACAAAGATTGGATTACTATATCTTGGGCCTGTTGCATAGAAGATTCATTCTTCAGGTATGCACTAGCTGACCTCTGAGGGTTCTTAGAGACCTAAAATTCTCTAGCGTTATGATTCTCAATTAAGTGCATATAGCAATGGACCTTTGTCTCAGGGAAAAGTTTAGGATCACTTAAAATAAACCTGTTAGCTCCCAAAGGATCTTCTTCTGTTCGTTTGTGGACCTGACCTATTGTCCATCTTTAGTGTCCATTCAAGATTTCTGTACTGATGGATAAGTTGTCCATCTAATTGAATATCATTATTGCTCAGGTATTCTTAATTCACTTACTTTTTTCTATATGGATAATTAGACCAAGCTCTTTTGTATGATTATGGATCTCATTTAAGAGACTCTACAATATTCTGGAGCTTGGTGGAATACAATGTCATACCAAAATATGAGTATCTGGAGGACCATACCATCTAGAAGAAATCTTTCTTCTTTGTTGGATTTCCTTAATGTCCTTTGACCAGCATTTGCTTATCATTATCCCTTCCACATTGTGACTTTCCCATCACAGTTTCAATATATTGTGGGCTGGTATAAGAAATTGAAATATTAAATGGGGATCTTGGGGGAGTTTTGTGGAAGATACAGACAACACGTGAAGTCCAGTAGGCAATACTGAAAAAGTTCCAAAACTCAGAAATGTATAAAATATATGCATAGTGCAGTATAATATCAGCATGTTTTATCTTTTAATACCACAATAATTCAGACTTTTTCTCAGGTTGAGGGTCAAAATATTTTTTACACAGATTTTCCAGATCGTGGGGGCTCAGTACCCCTAACTCCTGCCATGTGGAAGGGATAACTTTATTGTTTTCTCCTCACTTGGTATAAGTCATCAGAGGGTCACAGGACAAGTTCATCTCTGCTGTTACTATCCTCCTTTTTTTGTTTTAAATATAAATTTATTTATTTAACTTTTCACATTCATTTTCACAAAATTTTGGGTTCCAAATTTTCTCCCCATTTATCCCCTCCCCCACCCCAATAACCCGAGCATTCTAATTTTCCCTATCACCAATTTGCCCTCTCTTCTATCATCCCTCCCTTCCCTTGTCCCCATCTTCTCTTTTGTCCTGTAGGGCCAGATGATTTTCTATTCCCCATTAGCTGTATTTCTTATTTCCTAGTAGCAAGAACAATACTCAACAGTTGTTCCTAAAACTTTGAGTTCCAAATTCTCCCATCCCTGCCTCCCCACCCGTTCCCTTTGGGAAGGCAGGCAATTCAATATAGGCCAAATCTGTGTAGTTTTGCAAATGACTTCAATAACAGTCGTGTTGTGTAAGACTGACTGTATTTCCCTCCATCCTATCCTGCCCCCCATTGTTTCTATTCTGTCTTTTGATCCTGTCCCTCCCTGAGTGTTGACTTCAAATTGCTCCCTTCTCCCATTGCCCTCCCTTCCAACATCCCTCCCTCCCTGCTTATCTCCTCCCCCACTTTTCTGTAGTGTAAGATAAGTTTTCATACCAAAATGTGTGTGCATTTTATTCCTTCCTTTAGTCGAATGTGATGAGGGTAAACTTCATGTTTTTTTCTCAACTCTCCTCTTTTTCCCTCCACTAAAAAGTCTCCTGCTTGCCTCTTGAATGAGATATAATTTACCCCATTCCATTTTACCCTCTCTCCTCCCACTACATTTCTCTCTCACCATTTACCTTAATTTCTTTTAAGATATGGTCCCATCCTATTCAATTCACTCTGTGCTCTCTGTCTCTGTGTGTGTGTGCTTGTGTGTGTGTGTGTATGTGCATGCATGTACGTGTGTGCGCGTGCGTGTGTGTGTGTATATGTCTGCGTGTGGTCTCACCAACTACCCAGATACTGAAAAGTTTTAAGAGTTACAAATATTGTCTTTCCATGTAGGAATGTAAACAGTTCACCTTTGGTAAGTCCCTTATGACTTCTCTTTGCTGTTTACTTTTTCATGCTTCTTCTCATTCTTGTGTTTGAAAGTCAAATTTTCTTTTCAGCTCTGGTCTTTTCATCAAGAATGCTGGAAAATCCTCTGTTTCATTGAAAGACCATATTTTCCCTTGAAGTATTATACTCAGTTTAGCTGGGTAGGTGATTCTTGGTTTGAGTCCTAGTTCCTTTGACTTCTGGAATATCCTATTCCACGCCCTTTGATCCCTTAATGTAGAAGCTGCTAGATCTTGTGTTATCCTGATTGTATTTCCACAATACTGAAATTGTTTCTTTCTAGCTGCTTGCAATATTTTCTCCTTGACCTGGGAATTCTGGAATTTGGCCACAATGTTCCTAGGAGTTTCTCTTTTTGGATCTCTTTCAGGCGGTGATTGATGGATTCCTTCAATACTTATTTTGCCCTCTGGTTCTAGAATCTCAGGGCAGTTTTCCTTGATAATTTCATGAAAGATGATGTCTAGGCTCTTTTTTTGATCATGACTTTCAGGTAGTCCCATAATTTTTAAATTGTTTCTCCTGGATCTATTTTCCAGGTCAGTTGTTTTTCCCATGAGATAGTTCACATTCTCTTCCATTTTTTCATTCTTTTGGTTTTGTTTTATGATTTCTTGGTTTCTTGTAAAGTCATTAGACTCCATCTGTTCCATTCTAATTTTGAGAGAACTATTAAATTCAGTGAGCTTTTGAGCCTCTTTTTCCATTTGGCTAATTCTGCTTTTGAAAGCATTCTTCTCCTCATTGGCTTTTTGAACCTCTTTTGCTAATTGAGTGAGCCTATTTTTGAAGGTGTTATTTTCTTCAGCATTTTTTTGGGTCTCCTTTAGCAAGGTATTGACTTGTTTTTCATGCTTTTCTTGCATCTCCCTCATTTCTCTTCCCAGTTTTTCCTCCACCTGTCTAACTTGATTTTCAAGATCCTTTTTGAGCTCTTCCATGGTCTAAGCCCACCAGACATCCACCTCAGATGTCTGGGATAGAGAGGCCCTGACCTCCATGTCCTTTCCTGATGGCAAGCATTGTACTTCCTCATCAGAAATGAAGGGAGGAAGGAACATCTCCTCCCCAAGAAAGTAGTTCTCTATGGTCTTATTTTGCTTCCTTTTTCTGGGCATTTTCCCAGCCAGTTACTTGACTTCTGGGATTCCTCTGCACCCCCGCCTAGATCCTCCCAGCTAGTGCTTGGGGTCTGAGATTCAAATGCTGCTTCCCAGTCTCAGGGCTATCCATGGTGGGAGCGGCTGCTATTCAATGTGAGTTTAAGTTCTGGTGCTTGGGTAGGGGCAGGGCCGCCTCCCAGGTTCTGTTCCCTCAGGGGTTTTATGCAGAGATCTTTGGTAATGTCCCTGAGCTCCTGCCTGCTGCTCCGGGAGTTCCGGGCCACCATCGCTGCCTCTGCCGCTCCCTCTGCCTCTGCCTCTGCTGCTCCCTCTGCTGTTACCTCTACCGCTCCCTCTGCCGCTCCCTCTGTCGCTGCCTCCTGAGGGGGCCTGAGTCACGGAGATACCCCGCTCCCCTCTCGGCCAGCTCAGACGTCTCTCTCACTGACCTGTAGTGCCTGTGGGCAGAGGGACCTTCAGGGCTGGCTGAGGTTCTGTCCCTGAAGCCTGCTTGGATCTGCTCCTCTGAGGCCTCGCGGCCAGGGCTGGGCAAGGGTGGGCTCTGCTGTCCAGAGTGTGACAGACCCCAGGGGACGGCTTTCCAGGGCTCTCTGGAACAGAAATCTCCTCCAGTGCCTTGGTGCATGGCTTGCTCTGCTCCAGAATTTGTGGGGAGTTCTTTTTACAGGAAATTTCTGGGCTGTGGATTTGGAGCTAGCATACATGAGTCTTTCTACTCCGCCATCTTGGCTCCTCCCCTCTGCTGTTACTATCTTTCAAGATATCTCATGATTTTGACATATGCATAAAAGAAATCTTGTGGGAGGACAGCCTTTAAGGTAGAATTTTGTTCTACTGAAACAAATGCTTTAAAAAATATCAACAAATAGTAAGTATAGTGAAATCTTGCATTCTTGATATCTTTCAGTCAATAATATGACCTATACATATGGAATATCACTAAGAAAACTTGTTTAATATCATTCCCAAACCTGTCTTTGATATATTTATAGATTATTTAAAAAAAATTTATATAGATTACAAAGTAAGCATGCAAGCTTGTTGATGGTTGCCTTTGTTTTTTAAGTCAAAAAGTTCAATTTTGCATCCTTTCTTACATTTATTTCTCATTTTGTGGTATTAATAACTTGTTTAAATAGGTCAGGTTGATAACATTTTAAGTGCATTTCAGATTTTTCTCATTTTTATCTTTGAATTTTAATCTTTGCTTGTAGACAACTGATTCAGAAATGACTCCCATATCAGTAATGAATCATTTAATTTCTGTTAATAAATATCAATCAATTTCATTTTTACTAATGTACAATGATATTCAATACTCAGAATTTCTAACATCTTTAATTTTTTCTTGAATAAATTGTTCATATCTCAGTGTGACACTTCTTTGTAGTCTACAAATCATTACCTTTTCTCATTCTTTACTCTTGAACCATATTTTTCATCATACATGTGTATGATGAAAAATATGATGTATTTTCATTTTTTATGTGTATGTATACATACACACACACTCGTACATATTCAAAATGCCCTCCTTTCCATTAAGGTCAATGAGTACCAATGTATATATTGATTTAATTTGAAAGGTCTTAATTTTTTTTATAGATGTCTCCTTCTTCTCCCCCCACTCTTCGTATTCCCACTTTGTATAGGATGTTAATGCATAAGCTGAAATGATTTACATAATGCATATTTTTGTAGATAGTTATCATAGTCGTTGCAATACCAGGTAACCAACTATCCCACGAAATGGTGTTTCTTATCTTGAGTGCACAATAAAATTAACTGACAATTGTTTTATTTTCTTTCCAAGGAGAATCTGTAAATGAGTTGCAACTTCCTTTAGAGCAAAAGTGCCAAGGCAAATATAATTCAGTTACTCCAATAATACGTGCACATTGCACCAATCAAGGAGCTCACATTTAGAATTCCAATAGCTAACTAAGTTCATGCTTCAAAATTAGGGATTTTTAACTTTGTAACTATGAACTGTTTTTGTTTTTAATTTTGATAACTGCAATTCAAAATAATGAGTTTCTTTGTAATCTTATCTATTCAATTTCATGCTTTTGAAAACATCCTGAGAAAGGGTCACAAGCTTTCACCAGACTGACAAAGAGGACAGTGACAAAAAATTTTGGAATCTGTATTCTAGATGGTCTAAAAATAACGTGAATCATCATACACTCTTTCCTTTTTTGTCACTTTACACCATCACTGTAGAAGTGGGAGGCATTTGTAGAGGACTGGGGACCGTTCCGGCATTTTTTCCCCTTTAGTTTTGTAAGAGGCCATGGCCAAAAAATTCCCACCAAGTGGCCAACTTACTGGTGATAAGCCTATTTGTACTTAGCTTGGAAAGTAGACACAGCTGTTGTAGGACTATTTTCGAGATTAGGGAAATAGCACCAGGCATACTTCAGGTGAGGTGCTGCTACAGCCAAAATGTTGTCATCATTGATTTCTTTGCTTTTATATCAACTATATACTGGAGCAACCAGAGTACCCTTTGTTTCAACTCTGATATCTTGAATTGAATACCTTCTTTGGTTATCCCACACTGCAAAGGCAAGCAAAGTAGGAACTTTTGCTGTTTTTGTTTTACTAAAAATACCTCTGAATAATGTGATTAAGGAACCATTGTTGGGCCTGGGAAGATTTGTAGGAAAGTCCATGCCTTTTGTTAATGAGGCATTGGGTCTCAAGGGATGTGATATCCTCTGGCTCTAAAAAGTATATAAAGACCCTGAGGTGCCGTTTTATTTTGGGGCTTACTTACTGGAAGTGTTTGGCCAGACAAGGATTCTGAGAAGCCACTAAGGAGCCCCTGGATTTGGAAAACTCAGTTGTTGGTGCTTCCCTCTTTGATAGCTATGGTCTGACAGTTGGACCTGTCTATTGATAGTCAGGCAGAGGAAGCCATGTCTGTTGATCTTTGATTTCTCTGTATTTTCTTTGAAGTTCAGGATGCTGACTCCCCTGAACTAGGTGAATGATATTTGTGCTTGGTTAAAGGAATGATATATGTGCTTCATTAAAGTGATGGTTAACCTCTCAAAAGTTGCTTTTTTTTTAATGAATGTAGATCTAAGAACATGTGATAGCAGGTCCCCCTTTGTATGTTGGGATGCTTACTGTTACATGCATCTACTACATTCTTATTTCTAGTATACCTACGCTTTACCTTCATCAAGACCTCTTAAGTTCTAGGACCCTCTCTGTACCCCAACTTAACCACTTTATTCTGGCTTCACTTTCCTCCTTCATGAGCTTGATGGGTCCAGAATTAACTCTGCTGGAGAAAGTCAAGATATACAGTATGAGCTTAGGCATCCCCTCTCAAGTTAGTACGTCCAACTAGCCTAATTCTGTTGTCACTGGTGGTCTCAATGGAAACACCTTGTAATACAGCTTGTGTTCTGTGAAATGGAATCATAAGATCAAACATTCAGAGTGGGTAATTCTTTTTAGGGCTTAGAGGTCATTTAATCCAACTTTTATTTTTTCAGTTGAGGAAATTGAGATACAGAGAGGTTAAATAACTTATCCAAGGTTATAGGGGTATTGGAAGGGACTTCAGAAGGTCTACTCCTTTCCCCACTTTTCCTCATTTTGCATTTAAGGAGCCTGGAGACAAAACTTCAGTGACCTGTCCTAGGTCACACTCATAACAAGTAGAAGAGGCAGGATTTGAACTGGGGTCCTCTGGCTCTACATTCTTTACCCTTAATCATCCTTTACATCTATATTATTCACAAATTTGTTCCCTAATTCTTTTTGAAATTCTTTTTCATTCCCTGAAATGATCACCTTTTGGAGTAATGAATTCCCAAAGATTTATCTGATGAATAAAATAGGGCTTCTTTTTATTTGTCCTAAACTACTTCAGTTAAGTTTCAAAGGTCTCCCTTCTTTCTACATAGCAGTTGCATTGTCTTTCTCTAAAGAGAAGTGATTTTTTTTTATGGGGTAAAAGGGTAAAGGGTAAAGTCCAGCCTAGACTTTTAATATCCTTTTTTATTAAGGGGATTTGTTCTGTGAAGTTTGAATTCAGTCTGAGGGTCCTACTTGAGGACCTAGAGGGCCACATGTGTCCTCAAGGCCATAGGTTCCCCTCTCCTGGAGGGATTTCCAAAGATGCTTGATTTAACTCTATGGAGTTGTCAGAGGGATCTCTGAAACATTCCTGTGTTAAACATATTTGAACTGTTAGTTAAAAAAACCCAAAAATCTTATATTTTCAAAGACTTATAAAGAATTGTTTTGGATTCTTTATCAGCATCACATGTTTTATATATACAGGTAACAGGAAACAAAAAAAAATTGGCAGTGTTTTCTTTCAGAAATGATTAACAATCCAATCATTAAGAGAGGAAGCTGTGGTACAGGGGAGGAAAACACTGCATCTGGGCTCAGAAAACTTGGGTTTGAAAATGGGCTTTCTCAGTTACCAGGTGGTGACCTTGGGTAGGTCAATGGACCTCACTCTCCTCTCTATAAAATAGAGATAATAATACTGGCAATCTCTTTAGAAAAGAAAAGTAATTTAAAAGAAACAAATGACTTAAGTAACACACACTACCATACACTGAATGTATAAGGATTTACTGATGTCTACAGTACTCTGTAGTCTCCCACTGTTCTCCTAAAAGGCAGAAGGTATGAAGGTCCAAGATCTATTCTTTCTGGCCTATTTTAGTTTTAGTTACCTAGAGTTTGATTTCCTTTCATTAATCTTTTAAAATATTATAGTCTTTGCATATATTATTTTCTTGATTCTTTCTTTTGCTGTGTCCTAGTTGCTATAAATATACATATATGTGTATACATACATGCATACACACTCACATATACACACATATAGTGTCTTTGACTTCCTTAGGGTACATACCCAATCTGAATAGTTTAGACATTTTTTCTAACATATTTCCAAATTTTTTTTCTAGAATGGTTGGAATAATTCACAGTTCCATCAGCAATGTATTAGTGTACCTATCACAAGCCCTTTCACATGAATTATTTACATCTCTTAATATCTTGTCCATAATGGATAAAAGATGAAATCTTAAATTATTTTAACTTCATCTATATTAGTAATTTGGAGCATTTTTGCATGTATGTACGAATCTTGATAGTTTTCATTTTTTCCCTTACAAAATTTTATTTGTATGCTTTAACCAATTCTCTTTCTATTTTTTTGAAACTTAGACCTATGATTTCGTTGGTATGGGGAACTCATAATAAGGAAGTACCTCTACTGATGCAGCATAGTTCTGTCTTTGTAATTTAGAGTCTTAAATACTTGCCTGGGGGCACTGGGAGATTGGAGCCAAGAGTTCCATAACCAGTTTGTGGCAGAAACACGATATACATTCAGGTCTTCCTGAAAGAGGTCAGCTCTCGATCCATAGTCCCACTTAATGGTTCCTAGTGTCAGTTTCCTCATCTTTAAAATGGGGATAATGACAGCATCTACCTCACTGAGTTGTTATGGGGATCAAATGAGATAACATATGTAAAGTGCTTTGCAAACCTTAAAGCACATGATGATGGTAAAGACTATGGGTTAAAATGACATTGAAGACTGGTTCTAGCTCCAGGAGATGTGAAGCCTTTCCTTTTCATGATGAAGTTGCCACCACTCTGAGTTTTGGGAGATTTGCCTTTGAACATGTGTGCTATTCTGGGTGAAGTGGAAATTTCTAACTGTTCTTTCCTACGTCTATTCATGAACAACCTCTGAGTAAATAGGAATTTTTTTTCTTAGAAGGGGCAAATTGATGCAGGTCTCACTCCTCTGAACCTTACAGTGTCATCCTGATTGGGATTATAACATAAGCACAAAATTGTGAGATTTTTTGAACTGGAGGGCTTCTTCAACCCGCTTATTTTACAGAGGAGAAAATTGAAGCCCAGAGAGGTAAAAGCACTTGCACAAGGTCATGTAGTTGGGAAGTAGCAGAACTGTAGGTGAAGTTTTAGGTGTCATGATCTTCGATATGCGATGGAGAAATTTTCCCGTGAATGATAAGATGCTTCCATGCCAAGTAAATGCAACAATAAGATTTTCTGCCTTTAGGCCACTCTCATGCTTCTGTACCACTTCTAGATTCCAGGGCTTCTACGGAATTTGCCTCCCATACTTGTCCTTCCACCCATGTCCATTTGGATTCCAGTTCTAAATACAGGAGCAACTTCCTTAATTTGAGATTCTTTGGGCCACTTTCTTAGCAGTGGGAAAATTCCTGCAGAATTACTGAGAATGGTAAACTCATCCTTTGTCTCCTCAATGAAAAACTTACCCTTTGTCTCTTGAACAGCACATAAATGCAAACATTTCACCCATGGAAAGCACTTAGACATTCCTGATGTAGACAGACGTCTCTTTGTTTCCAGACCCATCCTCCAGCTGGGGACACTCATTTGTAGACCTGCTGTCAAGCCAGTGGCCGATATGCTCACACTCGATGTTTTCTTTCTCTTCTCAGTTAAATAGTCAATTGTTCCTTGCCATCTGGACCCTGGTCACCAAAGAATTATGGAACAAACAGATTTCTTTCTATTTTTGGTTTCTTATTTAGGAAAACTACAGAGGGAAAACATAAGACCGGAAGAGACAGCAGCTATTATACTCGCACTTAAGATTCCTTTTTATTTCCTTTCTTTTTAGTTGAAAGCCTACTTCTTTTTCGATCATCCAGCACAGATGCTGATCATTTTAATCAGATTAGGGAAGGTGACTAGGAATTAGGCCTCATTTCAGACAGCAGAAATGAGCTGATTCTTGTCTTAGACTTGTTTTTTAATGGTGAAATTCTGGTTCGTAAGGAGAAGACCAAATCCCTTCTCCTTAAGCCCCACTTTTTTCATGTATAAAATGAGAGAGATGGACCAGGTGATCTCTAAGGTCACTCCTGGCTCTAACTCCCACAATCCCTTTATCCTTTTAAAATAGTTATAGCAAAAATGAAAAAACAGCTAGAGCTCAGTGAAGGGGATAAAGAGAGGAGGAAAGACACCTAAGAAAGGATCAGCTAATGTTTAGGCTTTCTGAGGGGAGAGAGCTTTAACAGGGAAGGATGTGAATAGCTGGGAAGACTTCGATAAAAATGAATAAGCTGTAGGGAAAGGAGTCTTGAAAGAAATTAGAAGGTAAATGCCAATTACGGGATGAAAGAGAAAGAGGCCTATTGCTAAGACAAGGTGACATGGTGAGTTTTGCAGCTGAGAGAAAGATTAGATTGCAGAGGTGATAATAATATACAACTGAGAAGGCAAACTTTAAAGAAATGAATAAATAAGGAGGCAAGGTAAAATAATTAAAATCTTATTTAATGAGCTGGAGATGAAGTCCAAAAGAAAAAAAAGAAAAAGAAAACAACTGAAATATGCTGACGGAAAAAATGAGTAATCCCTCCTCCCTGTGATGAGGGAAAAGGAGAGAGGAAGCCTGATATATAACAAAACTAAAGGTTTTCAAAGAATAAAGAGCTAGGCAAACGTGTAAATAGAAAATTTAGTTTAAAAAGCCTCCTCTAACGGGTCTCTTCGATTCGTAAGGTTGCAATGTGGAGATGTGACCTTCTGATTATGAACAAGTCTTGGGAACCTGGAGTTCTGCTTTCTACTTCGTTATTCTTAGTATGACCCATGACCATTAACAAGTTTCTTGACTTTTTTCATGTTTCCATTTTGAAAAAAGGCAATTTATGAATGATCTGGGTGTGAATTGAACAGACGGTGTTTTCAAAAGGCTTGAAAAAATTATAATGCAATCACTTGTCACCCTAAACTGTACTAGCAAACAGATGAATGGAGGCAGTTTAATTCAAAAAGCAAATTGTGTTTTTGAATCTCACTAGAGTGGGCTGCTCATGCTTAACACACATATATGCATACATGTATACATACATACACACACATTATATATACATGTATATACACATATATGTGTGTCTGTGTACATATATATATGTATATTATATATATGTACACACACACACATACACACACACCTACTTAGAACCTGGGAAATTTTCCCACTGGACTGTAATCACCTTGAAGGTAGAGATTGCCCCACTTTTGTATTTGTATCCCTAGTGCCTCATGGATCTTACAGAAAATTCAAGGAAGGCTTCTAATTTATTGAGTAGATCCTCCATGGTGAAGTTTCTGGAGAATATGAACAGGAGTCATACAGGATGGAAAAGCATGGGGTGGGTTGAAAATAGCATCATCGGAGGGACCTTGCAAATAGAGGAGATCACAGATCCATTTGAACATTTGAGTATTAAGTGAAAGACTTAATGGTCCCAATTTTAGTCAAGTAACTTCTAATCATCGTCATTCTCTCCCCTCCCACTCAATAAACTTTAGCAGTTCCTGTTGCTTCTAAGATCCAATGCAAAATGCTCTGTTGGCATTCACAGCCCTTCATAACCTAGTGCCCTTCTAGCTTTTCAGTCTTCTTACATATTATTTGTAGACATATATTCCTAGATTCAGTGGCCTCCTAGATGTTTTACACTCCTTATTTTGGCCGCTAGGGGCATTTTCTCTGGCTTCCCTCATCCCTGGAATGTTCTCTCCTCCACTCAGTTGCTGACCTCTCTGGCTTCCTTTAAGTCTCAACTAAAATCATACATCCTACAGGAAGCCTTCCCCAAACCCTCTTACTTCTAGTGCTTTCCCTCTCTTTGTTAGCTCCTATTTATTCTGTATATAGCTTGCAATTTGTTTGTATCCTGTCTCTCCCATTAAATTAAGAGTAAGCTCTTTGAGGGTAAGGGCCTCTCTTTTGCCTCTTCTTTTATCTCCAGTGCTTAGAATGGTGCCTACCACATAGTAGGTGCTTAATAAAGGTTTACTAATTGATTGACTTACCCAAAGTCATACAACTAGTAGCTACTAACCAGTTAAATAACCATGGCTGATGGGGGTGGGGTGGGGTAGGAATTCTTCCTCATCATGTATGGAAACAGCCAGTATCTTGGAAAGTCTGGGTTTCCCCATCTTCATGTGAATGCTCTCTTGCCTTCCTGGAAGGTTTAGTGTACTCAATGGCCTTGATGAGACCCACCTGGGGTGGGAATTTCTGTGTTGTCTTGTTATCTTCACTCTTCAAGGAGCATGGCATTCACTTGTCTATCTTTGGATACAGAATTAGCTTGAGCAGGGATGAAGGCACTGGGTTCATCAAGGGGAATCTGCCTGTGACATGAGTGCCCACGTGCTTGGCTGAGTCAGTCATTCTCTTGCCTTAGGGAAGCAGCTGCTACAGGAATCCAGATTTGGGCTGGGCTAGGATGTAGGCAAAAAAGAGAAAGAGGCTGCTCGCTGGGGAGATTGTAATTGGCAGTCCATGTTTGGTTGATGGCAGAGTAGACAGATGTGTGGTCAACGGGTCAGGTCAGGGGCAGAGAAAGCAAGAGGGTGGTGAGGTAGGGGCTGAGCTGAGGTCAGAGACAACAGCCAAACTCTGTCCCTGAAGGGTGAGTTGTGTTGACAGAGGCTTGCTTTCAATCACCCACATTTAATAGGATGGCTCAGGAATTTCTGGGTAGGGACAGTCTATTCAGCATTAAAACGGACTTGGGGGATGGAGCGCCATAGATTTTTCAGAGCCCTAGTTTGTTTGTTTGGGCTTCTTTTGATAATAAGAATAATCTTCATCTGATGGTGGAGGTGGTGCTGTAACCTAGGGTAGGTGGAAGAGCAAGGAAGATGGATGTGATACTCCCGAAACCTTAGAGGTCATCACCATCTGGTATGATTACCAGGCAGTCTGTAAAAGGGCATTTGCTTGGAACTTGGAGCACGAAAAATGGAAGAAGAGAGAAGATAGTTTCAGATATATTTGTTTTTGTCTCTCTGATTATATTATAAACTCCTTTAAGGCAAGGTGAAAGTTTTATACTATATCTCTGCCTCCCACAGTCCTCAACACATAGTGGGTACTCAATAAATACTTGTTGAATGAAACATACAGTACTTTTTTGCACTGTTACTTAACTTATGTATGTGTTCTATCTCCCTGAATAGATTGAACTCTCCCAGGACCTGCCCTGTGTATTACACCAAGGTTGTTCTGTGCATATGGATGAAGCTCAAAAAACCCATATACTTAGAGGTAGAATGTTATCCAGTGCAATCACTTTATTCCATACATGAAGAAATTGAAATCTTGAGAGGTTAGTAATATACCCAAGATCTCCCAGGTAGGTGAGTAGCTGAGCTGGGATTTGATCTCAGCTCACACAGCTGGTAAGTTATTGAGGTCTTCCTTACCCCAAATCACCAATGTTCTCTCCACTACACCATTCCAAATTAAGACCAGTACTATACCTCGGAGATAAGGCGGGTTTGGGTCCAGACCACTGCAATCAAGCAAATATTACAATAATATGAGTCACGCAGATTTTTGTCTTCTCAGTACATATGAAAGTTGTTTACATTGTACCTTATTCTATTGTGTGTAATAGTATTATGTCTATAAGCAATGTTCACATTTAATTAAAAATACTTTTTTTTTGCTGGAAAAAATGTAACCATTATCTGAACCTTACACAAAATGTAATCTTATTGGAGAGTCTTTCCTGGATGTTGACGGCTGCTAACTTTCTGAAGGTTGGGGTGACTGTGGCAATTTCTGAAAATGACAACAATAAAGTTTGCTGCATTGATTGACTCTCCCTTTCATTTCAATACTTAGAGGCCATTGTAGGGTTAATAATTGGCCTAATTTCAATATTGTTGTATTTCAAGGAATAGGAAAGCTAGAGAAGAGGGAGGGAGAGAGGGGAGGGGTCCGTGAAACAATCAGAACACACACAATGTTTATTGATCAAGTTTGTCATCATATATCAGCATATATATATATATATGTATACACATGTGAGTATATATATATTTGTGTATGTGTATATATATATATATAAAATGTATATATATCTTATATCAGTAGTTAGCTGAACCCCAACATCAAAGATCACTAATCAGAGATTACCATCAGCAGATATAATAATATAATGAAAAATTTTGAAATATTGTGAGAATTACCAAAATGTGACACAGAGACACGAAGTGAGCATATGCTGTTGGAAAAATGGTGCCAATAGACTTGTTTGATGCAGCATTTAAATTTGCAAAAACAGAAACAAAAACTAACCCATAATATCTGCGAATCTCAACAAAACCAAGACCAAAAAATTGAGGTATACTGGAGGACCAGGGACTGGCTCTCCAGAGCCACCCTGTTATGTATTGGCATTTATTTAAATTTTCCTTCCTCTCTCCAATTTTTTGTTTTTTTCTTGAGAACAAGGACCAATGTTCCTGATTGCGCCCATTTTAGGAAGGCTCTCTGAAAGGTTGTTTAGTAACAAAGCAGAGGCAGATTTATTTACTCATTAACACATTTGCTTCTTGCAGCTGCATGTCCTGGATTGCTGGCTAATTCTTAGCTATTCAGTGTGCTTCTCTTGGCAGCAGCCTTGTTGGTTTTAGATTTTAAGTCCTCAGGGGAAAGAATGGGATTTTACTTGCTTATACTGTACCCAGCACACAGCCATGGCCATTTGGCAATCAATTAATAGCTATCTTCAAGAATCTGAAGAGCTATCATGTGAAGGAGAGATTTGGTTTATCCTGCTTAGCCCTAAGGGATAGAACTAGGAACGATCAATTGAAGTTACAAAGAGAAAGATTTAGGTTCTCATAATACTCAAAACTTCTCAGCAGTTAGGGAGGGGGACTGGATCTATGACTCTTCTGGATGAGAAAATTCTCTCTAACCATCCATTAGGCAGTGGATGTTGGTGTTGTTGTCTGCAATGGATAGAAAGTCAGAAGTTAGGAAGACTCATCTTCCCGAATTCAAATCTGGCCTTAAACACTTCCTAGCTGTGTGACTCTAAGTCACTTAACTGTTTGCCTCAGTTTCCTCCTCTGTAAAAATGAACTGGAAATGAAAATGGCAAACCACTCCAGTATCTTAGCAAAGAAAACCCCAAACAGGGTCACAAAGAGTCAGACATGACTGCAACAATTGAATAACCATAAAGCGATTAATTCACATTAGCATCTTGTTTTCAATTTACAATCCGATGCAATTAGAGTTTAAAAGACTTCACCAGGGTCACATAGTATATGTTAGAGGTGGAATTTGAACCCAGTATTTCTGGCTCCAAGGCTGCCAATTAGAGGTGTTCAAAATTGTAATATCCTGTGTCAGGAACGGTGGGCTCCTCCTCACAGGAAGTCTTTGAGGAAGATGATTATTGGTTGGGTATGTGGTAGAGGGAATTATTGGTGAACTTTGTGCTCCCTCTCAAGTCTGATATTCTCTGATTTTTTTTTTAATACTACCACCTCTAGAAAATAAATCTATGGAACTGTAACTTGGGTAGGGAAACTGAAGTTATGATGGGTGTAGGGTGTAGACACTTAGAGGTGCTAATGACGCTTCCAATTATTTGGCAGGCACCTAGTTAGAATATCACCTAGTTATCATGAATAATTAATTAAAACAGGAAGCTATCTGATCATATGTGACTCTCCTTTCTCTTCAGAAGCAGAACCTCAGGTAAATTCTACTCTGACTTATTCTATCCTTGGACCTCCTCAATAACATTTGAGGGTGAATTTTGTACCCCCTGCCCTAAGTGCAATAATTACTCCTTGTGGATTTGTAAAGCAACCAGAGTTACTGAGAACCGAGTGAATATGTATGAGGTACAATATTAGATGCTGAGGAAGATACAGAGAAAGATAGATAAAATCCCTACTCTCAAGGAGATTACAATTTAATTGGAATGAAAATACGATATACATATATATATAGTACAAATTTATGTAGTCATAATATATGATATTTGCTAAATAAATGGTACAAATACAAGTTGCATTGGAGTTAAGAGGAGGAGAGAGAAATCGTTGTGAGTTTCAGTGGGCTTTGAAGATGATAGAGAGTTTCAGATGGTTTAGTTAGTTCACATGGACAGAGAAGGTGTAAGAAAGTATTCCAGGGAGGAGGTACAGTATGAACGTAAGTCACATGGAGGAGATTTTAAGATTTAAAGTTGTAAGGGACAATGAAGAGACACTCTAGCTGGAGCAGAAGTTTGTTGCTATCCTGTGTTGTTACATAACCTGTCTGGGCCTCAGTTTCCTCATCCGTCAAATGATGGAGTTGGACTCAATGACTTTTAAGCTCTAAAACAATATGATCCTAAGACCTTTTAATCAATCAGTAAATCAATACACATCTATAAAGCTCCTGCCATGTTCCAGCACTGTGTTTCAATGATGGCTTGAGAAAAATGGCCACCATGAATATTTCTTTAAATTGTTGGAAACAATATCTACAAAACAAAGCTTTGGGAAATGCCACTGAGTTGTTCTCTTGGAGAACAACTCCTTTTGTCCTCTTTCTTCGTTGTTGTTATTAATGTTTGTGAGTAGAGCTGTTCCTGAAGAGCAGTCCACACTTTCCCTCAAGCCCTGTGGTAATCCTTCTGAGTCTGCATGAGCCAGGACACCTGGGAGAAACCAAAGACAGACTGGCAGGATTTGCAAACTCCCCAGCAACAACCCCAACTAGCAATTTATTTAAAATAAACATTCAATATTTATAATAGATCAATGAAGGGTGCTCCTTTATATAACTAACATCTAAGACATCAGAAGTATCTTTGAAGCTTGGGTTATATTAGTCAACTTCCTGTTACACACGATACCTAGATCTGAGAGCTTGGGAAGTTAGCGTGGACTAAATGCAAGGGTAGGAGGGGAAGAGAATTCAGAACTAGTAACTAAGGGTTTGAAAATGATGGAGAAAATATTAAAAATTCAGATTTAAACTGAAAATGTACCCTATATATGTGTGTATATGTATATTTAAATGTTATATATATATATATATATATATATTTTTTTTTTCCTAGAGAGCCAGTTGTCAAACATGTACTAGTATACCACTGATGTCCCTCTGAGGGACCAGAAGGGAACAAGGCAGAGCTGCTCTGGTGGATCTTGTCAGTCTGGGGACCTGGGCTGTGGTAGCCTGAGAGTGGAGGGGGATGGAAGGGACCATTTATACACCATTCATGGTGATCAATCCATATTCAGATATTATGTCTCTTGCCTTTTGGTGGAGTGCTGCCTCCTCTCCTTCCTTTTCCACCATAGCATCATATGCAACTTTGTCTTTTCCTTCTTCCTGATCCTAAATGCTTCTATCCTTGGCATTTCAAATTGTCTGCTTCTAATAGATATTACATAAAACATTTTAACTTTAAGTCAGATAGATGTCTAGGACGATGTGATCAGTACTAGCTGTAGACAGAAGAGAGAATAGACTAATCTTAGGCTGAGAGCTCTATTTTAACCTAAGGACCCTTTGGTTGGACTGTCCTTAGCTAGTTGTATTGGCCTGTAATTTCAGCTATGTTTTAAAATACCCTAGTCAAAGAAAGGCATACTTATGGAGATGGAGTAGAGAACCAATAGATTGCTCTGAAAAACTGAAGCCCAGAAGCTCAGTAATCATAAGACCACAGAGATCTCCAGTAGAAACAACATGACATTCAGTAGAAGAGAGAGGGATGGTATTAGAAGACATTTGTTAGCCATATAACACAAGAAGTATGGGGTCCCTTGGCAATATGTGTGTCCTGGATACATACCCTGCTATATGTTTCTTCATATATGTTCTTGATCTTGATGTATTTCCTATGCATGTAGCTGATGTGTTTTACCTCAAATCACATATATTCTCTTTGTGTTAATATCCTCCCTCCCTGGTGGTGTGGTAACCTGTGACTCATGCATGTGTGTAGGAGTGGAAGGGGGATGTTTTGTTGCCAATTATTTGCTTCACTATTTCCTAAATGTCGTTTATTATGAACTAATAAATGCTCCACCTGGCTGGTAAAAGGTAAACACATCAGTGGGGGCCCATGAGCTATGGTTTTTCTTTGTGATGATCTATAGAGGATATTTCAAACCTGGACTAGTTTTTCTGGGGAAGGGGGTTGTCATGTACTACAGGGGATTTCCCAAGTTGGAATATTTAAAGGTAATCATCATCTCCTCATTCAGCCTTCTCTTTTTCAGGCGAAATTATATCATTCAACTTTATCCCTTTTGTGTCATCCCCTCTCTTTTTTCTAGCACTCTCTTTTCTCGTCTCTTATCTCCATGCCTCTTGCATTCACGTTATTACTCTTCTGTTTTGTCACTTGCCCTTCCCTTCATCTCCTCTGCCCCTTTTTTAAAAAGTATATTTTATTTCCAAATTACATGTACAATTTTTAAACATTCATTTAATAACTTTTTGAGTTCCAAATTCTCTTCCTCCCTTTTACCTCTCCCTCACCCATTGAAAAGGAAAGCAATATATTGATTATACATATGAAGTCATGGAAAACATATTCCTATATTATCCATGTTGCAAAAGAAAACACACACAGACAGAAATTAAAAAAATAAAGGAAGTTTTTTCAAAAGTATGTTTCAGTCTGTGCTCTGTGTTTATCAGTTTTCTCTCTGGAAGTGGATAGTGTTTTTCCATCATGGGTCCTTTGGAACTGTCTTGATCAGAGTAGCTAAGTCTTTCATAGTTGATCATCATACACTATTGCTGGTACTGGTGCACATCATTCTCCTAGTTCTGCTCACTTCACTTTGCATCGGTTCATATAAACCTTTCCACGTGTTTTCTGAAACCATCCTGCTTATTGTTTGATAAAAACAAAAGCATTCCATTACAACTTGTTCAGCCATTTTCCAATGGATAGGCATCCCCTCCATTCACAATTCTTTGCTACTACTAAAAGAACTGCTATAAATATTTTTGTACAAATAGGTTCTTTTCCCATTTTTTTCCTCTCTCTGGAATACATAGTAGTGTGTATGTTTGTCCTTCGTTACTGAAGAAGACCATGCCATTAGAGAAATGATGACATGACTTGTACTTGACTTTGTTTTGAGTGAGGGAGGGCTGTGCAGGTCGTGAGCTTCACTTCTCCTCCAGAGCCATCTGAATCCAGTGACCAGATATTCCTCAGGATGACTGGAGATGATCCAGGATGAGGCAATTGGGGTTAAGTGACTTGAACAAGGTCACACAGCTAATGAGTATCAAGTGTCTTAGGTGAGATTTGAACTCAGGTCCTCCTGACTGTTGCACTGCTGCTCTATCCACTGTACCACCTAGCTGCCCCAGACATAGTAGTGGCAATCCTGGGTCAAAGGATATGCACAGTTTTATATTCTAACCCTAAATGCGCTCTCTGTCATATTTAGATTAGTTCACAATTTCACAATAGTATTAATGTTCTCATTTTCCCACATTCCCCTCTACTGTATTTTATTGTCCTTCCTTGCCATCTTCTTTTTTATTCTCATATCCTCTCTCCCAGGCTCCCTCAGCTGATCTCAGCTGATTTTCGTATTTTTCACTGCTCTTCTCATTTTCATTACTCCATTTGACCATTTCCCATTCATTCTCTGGTAACTTTCTCTCATTTCCTTCTATGTCATTTATTATGTTCCCTCCCTCTTAGTTCCTCTTCTTATTAACCTTCTTTGCCTCTAAAGAAATTTAGCAATGGATGGAACTTTCATGATCATTGTCTCAATATATTAAGCTCTTATTATATGCCAGGTGCTGTGCTAGGTGTTGGTGAGAAAAAGACAAAAATCAAATAGCCCTTGAGCTTCCTGTTCTGAGGGTCAACTAATTCATTTTACAAATGAGGAGAAAGTCCCAGAGAGATTTGGCAATTTAAGTAGAGCATTATTTTGAGGAAAGCATTTCGTAAAACATAAGGCTCCATATATAAATGCGAGTCATTATTCTTTGTGTTCTACCTGCAGGAAGTCATGGCTGCCACCTAAAGGAGAGGTAAGACAAGTTCAGGTGAGATTTAGGAGGAGAGGAAGACCTGCGGAGACCCTTGGACTTGGGACACAAGGACTTGTATGTGGGTGGTAGAAGGAATTCAGAGATCATGAGAACATAGAGGCAAGAAAACACAGCTAAGGGCCATAGAGGAACTCATTCTAGGAGTGGCTACAGCAAAGACAGAAGGGAACCCAGCATCTGGCCATTTGCTGATTTAGTTAATTATTCTTGCTAAGTGTAAGTTCCATTGTTTCTACCAGAAGAAGGAATACAAGTGCTGTTAGCCTCTAACCTTTGGTGGCCTGAGGCAAGACTCTACATCTTCAAGTTTTGAGGAGGTTGTTTTAAATTTAAATTTTATTTTTTGAGTATAGTTGAGTATAGTGGATAGAACACTGGACTCAGAGTCAGGAAGTACTGAGTTCAAATTCTGATTCAGAACTGTGAGACTCTGGACAATCACTTGGAAGCGTGATGGGGGAAAACATCATCTTAATGGTATTTGTGATAAAAACATGACATAGTCTCACACAGTAACAGACTGATAAGCAAAACAAGGGCCAACATAATTTAGCTCATGGGAAGATACAAGCGTAATATTTCAACGAGTCAAAAAGGTACAGAATGATAGCATAACTGATGCATGTCTGGTCAAAGGATGGATGTTTGAATGACTTTAAAAGTTTCTTCCAGTTGGGATCAAGGAAGTCATTTGCAGCACTCTGTAGTAAAGCATGCGTCTTCCTTTTATCATCCCTTTGACCTCCACTGGCAAATAGACTTATTTCTTCCTATGGGCTGAAATATTTCCATAGGAATTATCATGATCTCCTAGAACAGAGATGTATCAAGTATGGAGCCCTGTAGCATTAAATCCAGCAACACTCTAAAGTGCTGTCCTAACAAGACTAATATAATTGGGAAATAGTTAACAAAATATAGAAAATACAGTAGAACATAGATAATGTAAGTATGTGTTTCTTTAAGTCAATATGCAGCTGGCAGGGATCCTCATATATGGTTTAGTGGTCCTTGTTTCTATTTGAGGTTGACATCACTGTTCTAGAGGGATTCCCTATAGATGAGATATACAGCCAAGGATCATGAAACACTACAAATTGCCAATGATCCAAAGGTCAACAGAGAGCTGCATAGTGGATAAAAGTGGTCTGTAACATATTACCAGTAATGTCTTGTGCCAAAGAAGTGATGTGAAATACTTTATCAGGGGCACATGAAACTAAAAAAGGAGGTGGGTTGATCATGAAGCAGAGGAGATGAATGGGGGATGGGTAACAGATAGATGAGTATTTCACTGGTATACATGAAACATGGAGCCCAGGACTCCAGGGCATTAGGTAACTCCTTTATGGATAAGTTAAGGAAGAACTTGGACAATAAATGACATAGAATGAGAAGGCATAATTAGCTTGTAATTTCTCTCCTCCAAACCCACAAGGAGGACACTCATTTCAATTTAATAAAAATAAATTCAATGAAAATTCAATTCAAAAATAAAGCTAAGTGCTTGGGATACGATTAAGAAAATGACAGTTCCTACTCTCAAGGAGTTTATAATCTAATTAATGGGAAAAGACTACACACAAAAGGAAATTGCAAAGAGGAAATATCCAGGTAAATAACCTATCCTTCTTCCAGTCAATCCATAAGCATTTATTAAATGACTACTTTGTGCCAGGTACTGTGCTAACTAGGTATAAAAATGCATTAAAGTAATATATAATAAATATATACTATCTATATAATATATACTATATATAATATAATAAATAACCCCTACCTCAAAGGAGTTCACATTTAAGTAGTTGAGATAAGGACATATATGAGTATATACTGAATGAATAAATGTAAAACAGTTAAATACAAAGAGGTTTGAGAGGGAAGCATCAGCAGTTGAGAGAATCAGAAAAGACTCTTCAGTGCTGCTTAAGCTGTGTCTTGAAGGCAGACAAGGATTGTGAGGTAGCGAGAAAGAAGGAGTACATTTCAAAGATGGAGGTGGGGGGGCAAAGCAAAGACACAAAGATGGAAGATGGAATGTCGTGTGTGAGGAACAGAAAGCTAGCTTGGGTGGATCACAGAGTTCAGGAGAAAGAGTAATTATCCATTGGGGCTGGAAATATAGTTTGGGGCTATTTCTTGTATGTAGAGCTTCAAAAGCTAAACAGAGGAATTTATTTTAATTCTTCAGCAGCAGTAATTTGCCCATATGGAATCAAACTGAGTCACTTACTCTTATTTCAATACTGATTTAATCAGGATAGGTCATCTCATTCTTTGGCAAATGGAAGCTCCCTTACTAAGTGATTTTGGAGATGCCAAAAAATAAAAATTGACCACCACATGGCCAAACTTTATGTGAAAGTCTTTTATCAGCTTAGTTAGGCTGGGCCTCAGAAAGCACATTATGTTCATGTCCATTATGGAAGCTATAGAACAGCTTGGAAGGGCTTGTTCAAGCTTGCTACCTCTTTGGTAAAACCACTGAGAACTCCCAGTCATCTCCATGCTATTATCACAGGCTGCAGAGAAGGGAGCTGACTCATACTCATATATCTCTTTTATAAGATGAGTGAATTAAAGAATTAAAAAAATTCTCACTTGGCTTTTTATTTTTATCAACACTACTCCGGTTCAAGATTCTTTAGAAAAAGCATTTCAAGACAAGCAGAATGATGTCCTTCCTGCCACAATATAATTTTCTAGCTGTCAAGGGAAAACCACATATTGTACCCCCAACAAAAACTAAGATAGAATAGGTAATAAACACTCCCTAAGGGTATCATTCATCAGTGCTACTTGGAAGGGAAGGCAGTTTTTACTATTAACTCTTGCGAAACGAAATGACCACACTTAGTAGAGCCTCGTTCAGTGCAGGCTGGGTCATTAGTTTTAATGGACAAAAAAGGCCTAATTAGCCAAAAGACATGGGAACATTGTGTCTGGGCTAAGGTGACCCAAAAAGCAAAGGAAAAATCTGCAGAGAAGTAAAAGTTTCTTTTTCCATTTTCCGTGAGGTTTCTTGTCAAGATCAAGAATCCTACATGTGTGAAAACCACATGTTTATGTGTTACCCATCTCTTGTGTCCTTATAAGGAATATCTTGCAATTTACTTGAAAGTATCAGGATTGAAAACCAAATATATTTCTTTGTATTTCAACAATATTACAGATAGTACGGAAGGGCAGTACTCAAATCTTTCGGATATCAGCTATGTAAAACTGAAGTTTCCGTTTTTTTTTTTTTTAAATAGCTACCCTATTCTAGCTTCCTACAAAATAACCCATATATATGACAATTTTTCTGACTTGATTCTTGATCATCTATATCAGAGTTTCTCAAACTGGGGTTTAGAGATTTCAGGGGTTCCAAGCACTTGGATGGGAAAAAATTACATCTTTACTTCAATAGAGTTGGTTTCCTTTATGTTCCTATGCATTTTATTTCATGTTATTCTAAGCAGGGATCTATAGACTCCACCAGACTGCCAAAGGGATTTATAACCCAAAAAGGTAAAGAACCCTGATCTAGGCAAATAAGAACAATTGATACCAAGAACGTCAACCCTCTATATCTTCAGTTTGTAAGGGAGTAAAATGTTCACTTTGAATTTTGGGGGGACCAAAACTTCCAATCAATTTCTCCCAGCTTCTCCTTGTTCACTTGGGCTAAAAATCCAGAGGGACAGTGATCTTATTTTGAATAAAAGCAAATAGAAAATGCTGGTTTGCCCTTAAGATGCAGAGGCCTCCCAGAAAGCAAATAGAAAGTGCTGGAATAAATTCCAAGAGGGAAAGAGGCTAAGAACAGAATCCCAGGAGATTTGTGTTAATTTTTAGAATATTTATCTTCCCCAGACTTTTGGGGGTGGGCTGTTAGTGAATCAGTGAACCTTGTGGCAAGAAGGGACTTTGAGAGGTCATTGGGTTCTCTTTCTGTCTTCCTCCTCCTTCTAACCTCTTCCCCTGGATTTCAGATAGATAAGAATCTATCATATTTTTAAAGACTGCCAAATAGATTGCACAATCTCCCCTGGTAGCTCATTCCAGTGTTTAATAAGCCCCACTGTCAGGAAATTCTTCCCTATCTGTAACTTAAGCCCGTGGTGTAACAGCATGGGCCTGTTTTCTTTTGATCTCTCCTTTGGGGAATGGAGAACAGCTAATCCAATGTGTTGGGGTCCTTTACATGTTGGAAGATTCATGCAATTCACTTCCCAATTTTTTCTGCTCTGGACAAAGCAGTTGTTACTTGTTATCTTTCTCTCATAGATCTATTTTATTTCCCAACATTTCAATTTTCTACCTGTCCCCTGAAACCTTATCAGGTCTGCCACATTTTTCTTCATAGAAGAGAAAGGAATCTGACACAAAGCCAAGGAAGGGTATACTGTGATGGGAAGATGACCCCCAGGGTAACTTCCCCCTATCATTCCATGACTAGATTTATATTCCGAGGTCTAACAAAAATTTCAGTTAACTTTGAGTCACCCTAGCACTTTTTGGAAACCTTTCTGAAAAGTCAATATTTCCCCTCAATATCTGAGGGGAAAAAAACCCCACTTCAAATATTGCATACCTCTAACCAAAATTTCCCCATGGAAGAACAGCACAGAACTTGAGCAGTTTATCTTCTGGCCTAAATTATGACTGCATTTTCAAAGTTGAAAAATAGCTTTATTACAAAAAGCATTGACCAATAAATCATCATTAACTCTAAGTCTCATTCCAGTGTTATAAATAGGAGACCTCACCCAACCTATTCCTCGGAAATGTGAAGTGTCTGTTTAAGAGAACTCTCACCTAGGCCAGAGTCAAATCATAGAGACAAATAAGAGAAAACTGAGCTTTGCTAAGCACTCTTAGTAAGTACCACAGAACTGTTCACACTTTCCATTAATCACCCATCAAAGAGAAATTGCAGAGCGTGTACATGTGGCAGGCCCTGTGTCATGCTTGGCACCTACATAGGTTTCAAACAGACCATGGATATTCTTCAACTAGGAGTTTTTAGTCTATGAAATTCAGTTCCCCGCACGCTAAGCAACTGCTTGGCATTCACTTTCAGCATGTGAAAAAGTAATTACAGGCACCTCGCAGAAACGCTTTAAGGCATAAAGTCGTTTTGGCCTCTTTGTTGAGAACTCACACTCCAGAAATGAACCAGAGGGACCATTCCAGATTTTTCAAGCATATTAAAACAAAGGAAATTCCAGCCCACCACACAGAGATCCTTTCTTAAATTAAGGTAAAGGCCAGGCTGGTAACTCATTCTTATAAATAGCTAGCAAATGCAGAAAACAACCACGGGAAAGATTCATTAAATATAAAGAGGTTCCAGTGATTTGCATGTCTTGTTTTACCTACAGATGTTTGTCTCCAGACCTTCAGTGGCTTAATCTTTTAGATTTTTAGATTCATGGTATAAGTAAAAGCTTTTAGAAGATTTAGGGGAGGTAATTGATTAGAATCATGGCATATTTTGCATTCAGCTTTCTTGGTTTAAAAAATGGCAATATCTGTATTTTCAGGGCATGTGACTCAATGTTGTAGGAAATTTCAATCAGATTAACATCTGACTCATATCTAGAAAACGTTGATATAGTTTTGGAAGGTTGTTTTCCTTATCTTAGAAATATCAAAGATAAGGAAGCAAGGTGGTTAACTGACTGACCATGACAGAAACATGAATAGGATACTGGTCTCTTTGCTGCCAGCCTAATTTACTTTGTCTTTAGCATGAACCTTGTCAAGCAAACTTCCTTGGACCTGTGGCTGTTCTGCAGATTACCAGAGTTTTTTAAAGGCTCTTCTATCTCAGATGCTACAATTCCTATTGTAGGATTCAAGGCAGAATATTGTTAGTCAGATGTGTATCTGATAAGGTTCAGGTTTGTTTCCATGGGTTTAAACAGGGACATTAACATGTATGTGGTAGGACGTATTTAGGGCAGAAGATGAACTCCAAAACTCAGCTGAGCCATGATGATTGGACTTTTTCTCTTAATCTGGGGACATCTTAGTGCCTACTCATATGACTTTTTGGTTATATAAATATGCCGTTGACTATATTTAAAGTACAATGCATTTTGTCTGGTGAATCCACATCAATTTATTCATTGTATTTGGGGAAATATTTCATCTAAGAGCATAAAGCCAACTCCATAAACCTCAAACTTGATACTCCAGAAACCAGGCATTCCATTCTACATGTGTTAGGCAACTGTTTTGAATGAACTTACTCCATGTGAAAAAGTAATTACTGCAGTGCCCGAGGAAGGAGGCTAATTCTAGAGAGAGCCTTGTGCAGATAACTAGAGGGAAAAGCCTTGGCTGCCTCAGAATGCTGCAGACTCTATCCCATGTGAAAATTCACCCTATCCTAATGATTGAGAATAGAGAAAACGTGACTTAAGTGTTAGCTGATAGCTTGTTCAGTGAAAGGTCTGTAAATATTCTCTCGCCCAGCCTTCTCTGATGTAAAACCAGCCATCTGCATTCATGGCTTTGCTCCCTCTTTAATAAGCTGTAAATTGAGCTGCATAATTCTTCCCATGTCCAAAACTTGTAAGCCACATACCCCATTCATAAATTGGCTGACTGTATGTTATAACTTGTCTGTCATCACATTCTTTCATTACAATCCTAGAGTTGGTTTCTATATATTTCAAGGGCCCATCCACTCGTGATTTGCTTCATTCGGGTGTGTGCTACATATTAATTCTTTGGAGGTGTTGACAGGTCCCTTGTTTGTGTTTGACCAACACATCAATGTTCCATGACTGTGTCCAGAGAGCTGGAACACAGTCTGAAGCCAGTGAAATGTCTGATTTCAATTTGCCAAATCTGTCATTCTGAAATTTAATTTTTCAATTAAAAATTGATTTCTCTCCACCTTATCTCCTTCCCTCATTGGAAAAAAAAGAAAAAGAAGACTCTTGTAAATAAATATGCACAGTCAAGCAAGACAAATTTTTGCTTGGGCCATGTCCAAAAAATATGTCTCATTTTGTCTCCTGAGTCCATCATCTCTCTATCAAATGGTGGCTAGTATGCTTTACCATTGGGTCTCTTTTATAATGGCTGATCATTTCATGGATCTTAGTTCTAACATCTTTCAAAGTGGTTTGTCTTTCTAATGATGTTATCACATAAATAGCTCTCCTGGTTCTTTTCACTTCTTTCTGAATTAACAAAATTTCCCAGGTTTCTTTGATTCTGTCCCTTTCATCATTTCCTGTTGTACACTAGTATTCTATTAAATTCATGAATTATAATCTGTTTCACCATTCCCTAATAGGTAGACACCCCCTTAGTTTCTAGTTCTTTGTTACGACAAATAGAGTGGTAGCTAAAAGTATTTTTGTGCAGAGAAGTCCTTTCCCCCTTTTTCTGATTTCTTTGGGTTTTAGACTGGTAGTGATGTCACTGTGTCAAAGGATCCATGTGATTAGTGATTATTTGGACATAGTATCAAATTACCTGAATGGCTGGACCACTTCACAGCTCTACCAAACAATTTAATTTGCCTGTTTGCCAGCAGTCCCTTCAAAATTTTTCATTTTCCCTCTTTTGGTCAACGTTGCTAATCTGATGATATAAAGTAGAAGCTAGTTTTAATTTGCATTTCTCTAGTTATTGGTGATTTGGAGCATTTTTCCAGAAGGCTATAAATAGCTTGGATTTGTTTCTTGGATCATTTCTTGCTCAAATGCTTTTGGTTAGGTGGGTAATGACTCTAATAAGGCTCATCTTGAAGTTGGTCTTACTGTCCAGATTTTTCAGACATATCCTATTCTACCATGACTTTGTAGACACTCTGAGTTGTAGAATCCCACCCTTCAATTTCCTTTTGGGTCTGCATGTTTCTGAAATCAAATTATTGTCTTCTTGTATCTGGTTCCTTATATTCCTCACTACGTCAGAGATGTATATCTAGAGGAAAGATTCTTAACCTGTGGTCTGGTCCGTGAACTTGTGTTTTTAAACATTTACTAACTTATTTAAATACAGTTGGTTTCCTTTGTAACACTATGCATTTTATTTTATGTATTTAAAAACCTTATTCTGAGAAAGGCTCTACAAGTGTCAACAGACTGATGATAGGGTCCGTGACTTACAAAAAAGTAAAAAACAGAACCCTGAAACTTTACAAATATATTAAGGGAAAATAACTTTTCTTGCTTTTGAAAAAAAGTGATCATTTTTAAATGTACCTTTTGCCACAAGTATGATGGAGCAATAGTTTCATTTCCTTTGGTATCAGGGAAATTTCTTGTCTTATAAAAAACTATAGGCCCTATTGGCATGCATGTTGTTACAGAAGCCAAAGGCATAGTTTAGATTTCATTATGGAAGTGGATACACTGTGTGCTCAGAGGGCAAAGATAAGATACTGCTGTATGCACACATTATTTTTCAAAATATTTATGATCCCACAAAACAACATCTCTTGAATGAAGTAGTAAATAACTCAAGCCTAGCTCAGGATAGTGTCTATATTTATATTGTCACTGGCCTACCTAAGTCAACCATGAAGGAGAAAACAACAGGCACTTGAACTTCCTTTCCCAGTGTCTGCCTTAGTAATAATAACATAGAAACTACTAGAAGGCAGGGATGCTGTTTAAAGCAAAGAAAAGTGGTCACAAACATTTCGTGGATGTTAGATAAACTGTCACAATAGGTCATGGTGAACCTGTCATAAATAAGAGGTATTGGTAGAGTGGAATGCCTACAGCTGAAGTAAGAATGCCTGAGTTAAAAGATCACCTCTGACACTTACCACCTATGTGACCTTGAGCAAGTCACTTAATCCTGAGGGGCTTTACTTTTTTTCTTCTAAAGGGGAGGGTAGGGGCAAGGAATAAAAGAAGCTTGATTAGATCCTCACTCCCCTTTGTTTGTGTGTTATAGACCCCTTTGTCAGTCTGATGACACTTGTGGATCCCTTCTCAGAATAAGATTTTTAAATTCATAAAATACATAGGCTTATATTATTTTGGTTAACAAAATATTAATTTTTAAATATTTTATAATGAAAAATGTAATACAATATTAAAAAAAAACCAAACAGGTTCACAGACTCCTGGGTTAAGAACCCCTGGTCTAGATGATCTCTTCTGCTTCTTGATCCTATGAAGATAGAATGCTTTTAGAGAGAGTCCTTGAATTATTGGATACTTCACATATTTGTGACAAATTAAAAAACAAAAACAAAAAATAGTGTGATATAAATAGCTGCTGTTAGAATGCCAACAGGGCATTTTGCTATTTTCACTCTCTGCACAGGGTAATTTTTGGTCTCCCCTATGGAGTTTGTTAGAGAATTTCAGTTTGAGGAGGATCTTAGAGGTCACTCGGGTAGTTAGGTGGTGCAGGGGATAGAGAACCCGCTCTGGACTCAGGAAGACTCATCTTCCTGAGTTCAAGTCTGGCCTCAGACACTAACTATGTGACCCTAGACATATAGACACCCTCTGTTTGCCTCAATTTCTTCATGCGTAAAATGAGCTGGAAAAAGAAATGGCAAACCACTCCAGTCTCTCTGCCAAGAAAACCTCAAATGAGGTCATGAAAAATTGGACATGACTAAACAGTAACTTAGAGTTTACCTGGTTCAGTTTTCATTAGACAGTAGGCCTAAAGCTTACTCAAGGGCCTGGCATGTAAGAGCTGCTTAATAAATGTTTATTGACTTGACTTTCTACTCAGGGAAGGACTATAGGTGGCCTTGCGACTCTTGCGCTCGACAAATGACTATAGTCTTAAAATAAGAGACATTAATAATCCCTTTACATCAATCAATTAAACAATGAATATTTATTAACTGCTTGGGGAGAGGTATAGTGGATAAAGAGCTAGTTGCCAAGTCCAAGTGCCACCTCTGAACATGCCAGCTGTGTGTTTCGGGGCAGATAGTCTTCCCTCTCAATGCTCTGGGTAACTCTTTTAAGACTCTGGGTTGTAGGGAAGGTGTGGACCTGCTGAAGGCCTTCATTCCACAGGTCCATTCCCTATCCAATTATGCATCAGGCACAGGACCAGGTGTTGGATATACAAAGACAAATGTGAAGCAGTCCCTGCCTTCTTTAGGGGGAAGTAGCATGTACATGTAGCAGGGTACACAAAACATCTGCAGAGTAAGTAAATGTATCCTCACAGTTGAAGCGGATGATGTAGATCTTTATTGTCTCTGCTTTTTATGGAAAATGAGGTTTAAACATTATAGAATTACAGATTTAGAATGAGAAGGACCTTACACATCATCCAATCCAAAAACTCATGTTTTTTTCTGATGTCATATACCCCTCTGGCAGTCTGATGAGGCCTAGAGATGCACCTTTCTCCGAATAATGTTCTAAAAGCGTAAAACAAAATATTTATGATTACAAAGAAAATAGATATACTGAAATCCGGTTATCCAAATATTTTTTAAAAGTTCATGGATACTAGGTTAAGAATCTCTGATCTAGTCCAACTCTCTTTTTTTTTTTTACAGATAAAGGAACCAGAAGAAACCCAGAGATGTGGTCAAAATCACACAGCAAGTATATGCTGAGGCAGGACTTGACCCTGGTGTAGACTACAAGTCTACACTTGCTTTGGGTTGTGAGTCTTGAGAAATATGGAACATGCACATAAAATTTCCACCACTCTGGAGTCAAATTACACGTTTATACACATCAAGACATAGACCAGCGGCATAAACCACACATGAAAATCAGCCATTATGTCTAGGTTCATCTTGGATATGGCCATAGGATTTAGAACTTGAAGGGAAGTTAGAATCTTGCCCAATTCCATATTTTTGTTGCTGTGTCAGTCGTTTTAGCCTTGTCTGACTACTCTTTGTAATCTGATATGGGATTATCTTGGCCAAGATACTGGAGTGGTTTGCTGTTTCCTTCTCCAGCCAAATTTACAGATGAGGAAATTGAGACAAATGGGGTTAAGTGACTGGCTCAGGGTTACACAGTTAGTAAGTGTCTGAGGTCACATTTGAACTCAGGTCTTCCTGACTCTTGACCTGGTGCACTATCCGCTGTACTGTTTAGCTTCCCAGTTGCCCAATTTACAGAAGAAACTGAGACCCAGGGATGTCAAAAGACTCATCTAAGATTGAGTAGGTGGTCAGATCCAGAAATTCTGACTCTAAATTCAGTGTTCTTTCCACCACAGCTATCTTTCTCTATGTTTATTCCTGTTTAATCCAAATAAATTCAATCCCAAATATAAGGGCCATTGCTTAATGAATTTCATAATTAAATGAAAAGATTATGTAGACATAAACTAACAGAGCACAGATTTAACTAAACTTAAGGGGAGTGAGGAAAGAATGAAAAATATTCCCCACATTTTATTATACTTCTCAAAAACACTGCTAAAGATGCTGAACTTAAAATAAAGACTTTTACTTTTATGTCTAGATCCCTGACATGTCTTTAAATCACAACTTTGCATTCGCCATTGAGTTCCCTGGTGACTTAGGAGCCCGGAATGTAGCCCATCCATAGAGTCACTAAGTGCCCTACTGTGGGCAATCGTATCAAACGCAAACATTTGGAGGTTTCCTGCTCTCCCAAGCCTTATAGGAAATGCAGCCAGGAGTTCCATCTGGTACGCCATTTGCTAAATGTCCCATTTATGTCGAATACCAAGAAATGTGACTGTTTAAAGTCCTGGGGAATAAGGTTTCCACTCAGCAGCTTTCTAATGGACATGCACAACTCTCTGTAGAGAAAGAACAACCCAGTGAGATGCTCTCGTTACAGATGTTTGCACACAAACTTGGTCAGCTTTCTGTGTGTGGTACAAAGACATCCCAGGCACAGAGAATCGACTCCTTAAGCTTTGGGGGGATTTCCTCATATTTTAGATACCTGTAGAGGGCAGTGTTGCATATTTGCAAAAGCCAGCTGTCTGCAAAGTCACTGGTCCACCATGGCATTTTCTATGCATCTTTCTCCCACACTCTTGGCATTAGCTTAATAATGAAAATGAGCAATTAAAGAAACTATCCCGTGGAACATATGGCTTTTGGACAGAGCTGCTTATTACTTCATCATAACTCTGAAATTTACGAAGGGCTTGGTAGTCATTTTTATTTATTATCCCTCACTAACAACCTTCACAACACTTTTCAGAGACTGAGGGCCAGAGAGGTTAAGAAACTGGTTTCAGGTCAAAAAGTCAGCCACTGTCAGAGCTGAAATAAAAACCCAGAATATTTGTATCACAGGCTGAGGGGGTCATACCTCTGAGTGGAGTCTGCTTTCTCCTTCGGGACCTTTTTTTAATTAATGATAAAACAATTTCCATCAACTGTGGATTACCCAGGAACGAGTTACTTGGTGTAGTGATTAATTGTACTTTCACATACCTGATTTCTTTCTCTACCACGCATTAGCTGCCCTCTGTAATAGCTGTGAGGATTCTTAGAATTCCTAGAATTCTTTATTTTTAACACTCAGCTCAAGCCTTTTTTTGGATCATGAACCTCTGTGGTAGTCTGGTGATACCTTTGACCCTTTTTCTTAAAGCAGTTTAAAAAATTCATAATTAAAAGAAATGTTACAGTTAGCAATTAATGAAAATAAAGATGCAACTTTTTTTTTCTATTCAAGTTCAAGGACTTCCTGATATCTATCCACAGACCCCTAGGTTAAGACTCCCTATGCTACAGGTGGCACAGTGGATAGAATGCCAGGCCTGAAGTCAGGAAGACTCATCTTCCTGAGTTCAAATCTGGCCTCAGATACTTACAGGCTATATCACCCTGGGCAAGTCCCTTAATCTTATTTGCCTCAGTTTCCTCATCTTTAAAATGAGTTGGAGAAGGAAATGACAAATCGCTTTGGCATCTTTACCAAGAAGACCCCAAACAGGGTCACAAAGAGTTGGACATGACTGAAATGACCAGACAACAAAATAACATTTATTTCACATATACCTACATTTGGATATGTTGTCTCCCCATTGGAAGGTAAGCTTCCCAAAGTCAAAGCCTCTTTCCACTGTAGGTTCTATGTCTCCGGATTCCAAGGAAGTCAGTATCTGTCTCTGGCACACTCTAGGTGCTTAATGGTTCCTTGATTTATTAATTGACGAAGCCATTTCCTTCCTTTGTCCTAGCCTTGAGAAAAGAGCTAGGGAAGATGGAGCTGATCAGAGTTGAACAGCGAAACTGATTCGTGTTTGCAAGATATCATTTTGTCTGTGCCCCAATCCCAGCTGCCCCCAAGAAGGGAGAACAGATTTCCTAAGGCCAATGAGTTGTTTCCAGTTCTCTATAATCTTTATCACTGTTGTTGACCTTGGTCAGAAAACTATTTACTATTGCTATTGTATCTCCCACTCCGCAGGTATCTGATCATTTCGTAGGTTAAGCACATGTCTTTGGTATCACTTCACACCTAATCTCCCTATTTCCCCAGAAGCCTGGCGACACATTCCATTATGTAATGCACTGGCAGTTGAATAAGAGTCAAGCCCTTCCTGGGTACAGCTGTAATGTATGAAGTGTCAGTTCTAAAGTGGAGACTATTTCTTACAAAATGGCTTTGATAAATTGGTAAATGGAACTGACTAACAAAAACCTCCATAACAATGCGGTATCCTTTCATTGCCAATTTATTCCCCAAACACCAGCAAGGCACAAAGAGGCTTTATAGACTAAGTGGATGCCATTATATTTGTGAGTGACAAATTAAGATGACAAGATTTTTTCAGTTGAGCACTTGCATTAAATACGCACCTGTCAGTGGTCGATTTTTCACCCTTGTTCTTTTCCAGGTCTCAGAATGGGTGGCACACTGTGGCGGAAATGTCTGGATTTACATGAGCTTTTTTTATAGTCTAACTATCTGACTCTCCTCTCTGGCCTTCCTGCCTACATGGACCCTTTGTCAACCACCCGGCAGATTCTGTTGGTCTCTGTAGAGCCATGTGTTACTTTCATTCTTAGTAATCTAGATGCCAACCCAAGGGCAGTCGGAAAGGGTGGAGAAAGGCTAAGGTGCTACTCATAGCCTAGGACTGGTTTAATGGGACACACCCAGATCAGAAGGTGTTGTGCCCACATCCTCTGAGTCTGTAGCTAGGTTGCAGATTTAAAACATTTCTGCAAGGGTTGTGGTGCAGCTGCCGAGGGTGGTTAGTGCCAGGCAGACTAGACTGATATCTGGAGCACCTGGACCACAAACGCATGCATTCCACTTCTTTTCTTACCAACTCTTGGAGATTCAGAGACGCTTTTAAAGACAATCTTGTCTAGAGTCTACAAGAGTTTTTTCTGATCCAGAAGGATGTCGCAGTAATCATTAAAGTCTTGGTGCTTAGTTTTAACAGGATTTATAAATACTCATAATAACATTTAGAAGCCATGTACATGTGCCATTGGGGGGGCAGCTTGGTGGCCAGTGGATGGAGTGCTGGGGCTGAAATCAGGAAGACTCATCTTCACAGGTTCAAATCCAGTCTGATACTTACTGTGTGAACCTGAGCAAGTCACTTCACCCTGTTGCTTCAGTTTCTTACTCTGTAAAATGGCAAACCACTCCAGTATCTCTGCCAAGGTCACAAAGAGTCAGCCATGATTGATACAACTCAAAATAACAATACCAATGATAATACACTAGGGAGACTTTGGTAGCTCCAACTTAGAGCACTACGTATAGTTTGAGCTGAAAGACCTGTAAAATTATCTAGTTATAGTTTTGTAACTTGTTAGATTGGGAAGGAACCTTCAAGATATAATTTAAATCTTTCATTGTACGGACTGAAAACTGGTGGTGAAATGACTTGCTCAGTGTCCCATAACTAGTGAATGGCAGAGTTAGATGCCATCCTCTGATTCTTCCTGCCTGCGTGACCATAAGCAAGAGACAACCTCCTTGGAGTCCATTTTCCTCATCTGGAAAATGAGGGAGTTCTGAACATGGTATCCATGAACTTGATATGGCAACTATATTTCAACATACTAGATTTCCTTTGAAATCCTTTGTATTTTATCTTATGAATTTAAAAACATTATTCTAATGAATTCCCCTGGCAGTTAGGTGGTACAGTAGATAGAGTGATGGGCCTGAAGCCTGAAAGACACATCTTTGTGAGTTTTTGTATCTGGCCTCAGACATTTACTAGCTGGGTGATCCTGGGCAAGTCACTTGACCCTGTGTACCTCAGTTTCCTCATCTGTCTAATGAACTAGAGAAGGAAATAGCAAACCATTCCACTATCTTTTCCAAGGAAACTCCAGATGGGGTCACAAAGTCACACACAACTGAAATGACTTAACAACAAGTTCCCAGGCTTCACCAGTCTGCCAAAGGGTCCATGAATGAATGAATAAAAAAAATTTCTTAAATGCTTCCCATGGGCAATACGCTGGGGTTGCAAATAGAAAAAGTAGGACAGTCTCTGTTCTCCAGGAGCTCACATTCTTATGAGGGAGACAATGCATAATGGCTTCAATGTGAGTCAGAATAGGGCAGTGCCATGGTCCTTTGGGTACTGGGACAAAGCTGATGTTAAGACTTCTTCTTTACTATCATTTCCACAGTTAAAAACACATCAGTTTTTGATGCTGAGCCTTCCACAGTCCAAGGACTATGGTAAGAAGAACTTTCTTTTCTGGGTCTTCATCAGTGGGGTCTGTAACAGCCTGGGCAGCTGCTGGGCTGCACCTTCACCAGGGCCCCTCCCCAGGATGACGTTTGCAGGTGTAAGTGTTCCTAAGACTCCTTGGTTCAGGGTCCTGGGCTGTCTCCATCAAGGGCTGAGAGGTGGTGGTGGTTTGATTTCCCAGGCATATACCTATCTCCTTTCTCTCAGAGTTTCTTCTTGCTTTAGCTTAGGCTAGGATACCAAAAAGGTTGTGAACCTCTGAATTAGATATCTATGAAGTCCCTTACATCTCTAGAGCTATGATTTTGTGATCCGTACTCCCATTCTAGCTGTTTCTCCCTGTATTACTTCTACTTTTTGCCAGAATGCCCAGCATTCTGCCCCCATTTAGAGAGGCAGCTGGTTGGTTGGGTAGATAGACTGCTGGATTTTGGGAGGATACTGAATTCAAATCCTGCCTGAAAAACTTTTTACCTTTGTGACTCTGGACAACTCACCTAACCTCTCTTAGCATCAGTTTCCTAATCTGTAAAAAAAAGGAATAATCACAGTACAGGATTGTTGTGAAGATCAGATGGAACATTTAAAGTGCTTTGAAAACCTTAAAGTACTACACAGATACCAAGTATTGTCATTACTATTATTGTATTAACCAATACTCCCTACTTTTACTTCTCTGTTCAAAAATTAAGAATACATAATGTAGGGTTCCCCTCGACCTCTTTTGTCTGTATTTTTGTGGTTATTCAGTCATTTTCATTCATGTCTGACTCTTCATGAACCCATTTGGGGTTTTCTTGGCAAAGATACTGGAGTGGTTTGCCATTTCCTTCTTCAGTTCATGAGAAAACTGAGGCAAATAGGGTTACATGACTTGCTCAGGGTCACACAACTAGTGAATGTCTGAGATCAGATTTGAACCCAGGAAGATGAGTATTTCTGGCTTCAGATTGGGTCCTCCATCCACTGCCCCTGGATTACAGGAGGAAAATGGAAGGCAGTACCTGTTCTCTAGTTGTTTACTTGTTTCAGTCATATCTGACTCTTCATGACTCCTTTATTTTCTTTAAATATTTTAAAAAATTAAATACAAACTAAGAAAAGAAAAAAAAATTGCCATGGACATAGCAGACTGTAAGAGAGGATTCCATATAAAACAATACATTTCCATCTCAAGAAAACCTATATGAAAACTACTACATATTGTTTTCAAAATTTCTAGCTTTTTTTTTTGCTTTCTTGTTGGTTTTCTTTTGATTTCTATTGTGCACTATTTACTTTATTTTTTTTCTCATTCATGACTCATTTTGAGATTTTTTTTTTTGGCAGAATGGTTTGTCATGTCCTGAGGCAAACAGGGTTAATGACTTGCCCAGGATCACACAGCTAGTAAGTGTCTGAGGCCAGATTTGAACTCAGGTCTTCCTTACACCAGGCTTAGCACTCTATCCACTGTGTCACCTAGCTGTCCACCTGCTTCATAAGGTAAGGATTATTCCAGTGGAGTTCACTTTTTATTGCAGCCAGCATAGTACCATGCATGGGTGGATACTTAACCACAATGTGATATGGTAGCGTAAATGATGTGGACAGAAATGGTCAGGATGATGAGATGATCTTGAGGCACTTTAAAATTAAAAAACAAACAAATAAACTTGGGTTGTAAGTATGGCAAATACACTTTATGTGTGCTGCTTGTGGGTTCTTTTAATTTCATTCAACAATTCAATCCCTATTATGTGCAAGTGGAGAGATAACTTGGATTAAGGTATTGAGAGATGATCTCTGAGTCAGGAGGCCTTGTCTTCAAGACCTAGTCCGATACCTACTATATATGCGTATAAATATATATGCATGTACACATATGTACATATATACACTTATATACATATACACATATATGTTTGTATACACACACATACACACCCCTTAAGCTGTCAGTGCCCCCAAGCAACTCTCTAAAACAAAGGTTCTTAAAATTTTGTATGTATGTGTCAATATCTGAAGCCTATGCACCTTTTCTCAAAATAATATTTTCTCAAAATAAAATAAAATACATAGGATTACAAAGGAAACTAATTAGTTGAAATAGAGTTACCAAAATATTTAAAAAGACAAATTCACATACCCTAGTTTAAGAACTCATTCTAAAAGTACAAATTGTAAAACAGTTGATGATTTGCTTTAGTAAAGAGAATTTCTGTTTCAGTTGTTTCCGATACCAAAGAAGTCACAGGCCGGCACCTATTTTTAGGTTCTGGGGCTGAAATGAAAGATGAAAATCACAATCAAGAAACTGATAGTCTCCTATAGGAGCCACAGTATGGACACAACTACATTTGACATAAGGTCAAATGGGATAAGGACAAAAAGAGAGATCCAGGTAAAGTTCTGTAAGAAACTTTGAGGAAGGAATGAGAGCTTTCAGTTGAGTGTGATAGGGAAGATACCATGGAGGAGGTGACACTGTTGTTAAGACTATCTGAAGAGGAACTAGGTGGGACAGTGGATAGAGCACCAACCCTGGAGTCAGGAAGACCTGAGTTCAAATTCTGCCTCAGATGTTTACTAGCTGTGTGACTCTGGGAAAGTCACTTAACCTTGATTGCTTCTTTTAAAAAAATGTTTGTTTTTTTTTTCTTACAATATTTGCAAATATATTTTTATTTGTATTTAAGTTTAAAGTTTAAATATTTAAGTTTAAAAAATTTTATATTTAAGTTTAAAATAAATTTAAGAAAAAGACTATTTGAAAGAAATTTAGGAGCTGCAGAAGCTAGATCATTTCTTTTCAGATTAGGGGTACCAGGACTAAGTCTTGGGGGAGCCACTTGATTGTATAGATGTCAGTGAGGGTGGAAGTGGTAGATTGGGAATCATTGTTCAGCTTACCCTAAATGGATGTGAGATCTTGGGTAAGGAGTCTATTAGCCTCACTGGGCCTCAGTGTCCTCATCTAAAGTTAAGCAGGGAGTAAAAATGCCTGCCCTGGCTATCTTACAGGATTGTTGAAAGGGTCAAATGAGATAATGTCTGCAAAGGACTCATAAAAGATATTTCAGTATGTACGGTGGTAAGTTTGACTATGAACTCAGTTACTTATTGTCTGATCTTAGAGAAGAAATTTAGCTTCTTTGAACCTCAGTTTCCTCAATTATAAAACGAGGGGATTGGATTAGGTGACCTTGACATCCATTCTGGCTCTAAATCCCCAAACTCTAAAAGCTATGTAAACTATTGTTTATATGTAAGACTGACTCATGAATACAGCATGCATCTCCCCAAAAGGGGAGTAACATCTGTTTTTCAAGGGTGAAGAGCATAAAGTAAAATGATGGATGAAAACAGAATCTTCAGGGAAAGAGGAGAGGAGTTCTAATTATTTGACTCCAAAGGAGAGGAAGTTGGGACATAACTTGTAATTGACATCAACTATATGTAAGATGGTCATGTGACCAGAGAGTAGAAGCCAGCTGTTTCCTTTTCTACTAAAGTGCGTAAAGTGATGGGATTTCATGGAAGAAAGAATTAAGTTTTCTATAAGATGAATTTCTTGACTATAGAGACTATTAAAAATAATAATATACCAATGAATGAATGAATAAGAAAGGAAGTGTTTCACCAGGGAGATTGCGCAATTTCTTCTCCAAAGGACTAGATGACCAGTGGGCGCCTATTCAAGCTCTTACATTTCTATAACAAAACAAGTCTGGAGAGGAAAACTGAGAATTCTGGGCCTGAAGACATCAGGGAGGTGGGTTTTTTTCAAGTTGTTTGCAACAAATATTGTTGTTTCAGTTTGTTATCTTTTCTTTCCTCTTAGCCTTGTGCTTGTCTGGATCATGGGCACTGGGATTCCTAATCCTTGGCAGTGAGTACTCTTTTAAATGTAAACAGATGGGGAAAGTGCCAACACAGTCGAGTGTAACACATACTCATATAATAACATGCTGACACTAGTTGGGCAAACGGAGCTGTTTAAATAACTTTATTTGCAAGGCTCTTTCCGGCAGGGTAGAGCAGAGCTTGAATGGCCTGGTCACACCAGAGCCCCTCTCAGCCTCCAGGGGAACTGCACACCTAATACTCCATGCAGTTCTCCAAATCCACCAGGTTGATGCAAAATGGCCCCATTGCAGTTGGATAGACATTTGAGAAGGGGACTTTTTTATGAGCTTTTATGGGAATGCACCAGCATAGCCAACAGTGACATTTAATCATTCCTGTTACTCTCCTCAGCTACTTTTGAGAAGCAAAACACACACAAAATGAACCCAGCAACCCCAAACCAGGCACCTCCCCATCCCAAATACCTTCATGATTGAAATCAGCCCCAGTGTTAGTTTGACTGCTCTCCCACAAATGGGGAAAATTTAGCCCCAAGCTCTGGATTTCTATTTCTTATTCATTCTGTTATGGTGCCTAGTACAGTGCTCAGTGAGTAACAGATACTCAGTATCTGAAGGAATGGTCTCTCCAAAAATCTCTCTCGCTGGCTGTCTAAAATCCCCAAATTTTGTCATCCTTATTTTGAAGGCTGCTGTAAAACTGCTCCCTATCTGATATTAATAGATTAGAATATCTATTTATGCAGTGGAGTAAGGCCCTAAGGAGACAGGACAAAGAATGGTGAAATGTTGATAAAGAGGAAAAACTAAGTCTTAAGGGTGCCTTGGACAGAAATAACTTTAGAGCACTGAAGTCATGGGGGTGGGGGTGGGGGAGGAAGAATATTAAGATGAAATTAAAGGAAGCCGAAACAAATGAATATATTCACAAACTTTGTTATATGACTTTAGACAAGAAACTTAAGCCTTAGTTTCTTCATATGTAAAATGATGGAGTTGGGCATAAGGATTAATAAGGTCCTTTCCTGCTCTGTTATTTGATATGCAAAGCACCTTATTAAGTGTTTTAGGGGACCTAGAAATATAAATCATAGCCTGCCCTCAAGGGGAGTATGGTCTGGTTGGTATATCCAGATGTAGATGAAAGAAAAGTAGACTGATAATACAAGTCAGAGAGTGGTAGAGAAAACTGGGGCAACAGAATACTTCACCAACCTGCCAAGTTTACCTAGAACCAGCCCTGCTCTCAGGTCTTACGAATTTTTGTTTAAAAAAAAATTATGGCATTTAATACAGTGCTTTAAAATGTTTGTTGAATAAATAAATTCTTGTTGACAAAAAATCATCAATTTCTATTATTTTAAATGAGAGTTTCCCATGGTTTATATCTTTTCCCCAGATCCATTCAACTTCCCATGCTGCCATGATACTGATTTTCTACAATTTGTACCGCATTCCCCACCATTTGCACTCTTTTCATAGAAATATTTGGGAAATATGGCAGTGTTTGCTGTGAAACTGGTCCTGAAGAGCAGATGGAGGGTCTCCTTCATTCATTTGTCCAACAAATAGGATTATAAGATTATAGATTTAAGTCCAGAAGGGATTTTAGAGATCTTCAAGTCCAGTTGCCCCATTTTACAGATAAGAAAACTGAGACCAGGGAAGCAAGTAACTTGACTAAGGTCAAGAGGTAATAAGTAGAGATAGTATTGGTGCCCAGCGACTGTGGAATCAGTAGTTGAGTGAAAACTATTGAGTATTGGCCTGATAACAACATCAACAGATGACAATCTTGTTCATGAAGTCCTTGGGTTATTGCATTTGGCTTGTGGGTGACCCTCAGTTTATTTTTCTAATGGATCAGTAACTTATAGAAAAAAATAAGATTTTCCATTATTTCTGACAGCCAATTAAGAATAAACTAAAGAATAACTATTACTATTTGCCAATTGTGTTGTCATTAAGAGGGAGGATGGGGTCTGTTATTGTTATCATTCAATAGTTTTCAGTCCTGACTCTCTGTGACCCCATTTGGGGTTCTCTTGACAAAGATGTGGGAATGGTTTGCCATTTCCTTGGTCTTTTTTTACAGATAAGGAAACTGAGGCAACCAGGGTTAAGTGACTTGTCAAGGGTCACATAGTTGGTAAGGATCTGAGGCCTGATTTTAACTCAGGAAGAATCGTCTACCTGAGTCCAGGTTCAGCTCTTTATCCACTGCCCATGGATCGGATTACTGGTAGGGAAAGAGAAGACTCTATCTGAGGATTTAATGGTTAAAATAATACTTTTCAGCCCAAAATTCTGATTCTGTGTTTTCCAGTTGTATCCAAACAGGTCATCAAAGAGGCCTGGAAATCATTCTTATGGTTTAAGTCATATTTTACTAGCTACTCCACAGTAATTCATGAGTTATTTTAACACGGTAAAGAAGGGCCCATCATGTAAAGATAAGTCGTAGTTAGGCTGACTGTTCTGTGATAGTTACCTAACAATAAGAGCATCGAGGTTTCCAATCTATCTAGTGGGCCACCTCTGGTAGATTTATAAGAGGTTATGGAGAAGAGTCACAAAGAATGGGCCTGCATTGACTTCATGTTAGGACCCATTTAGTAGAGAGAGCCTGTTCTCCATTTCTAAATCACCCTTTCTCTGTTTATAACTATCCTCAAGACAACACAAAGATTCACCTACAGCAAATACACTTTAGACTCTTTCCAAACACAGAATGTTTTGAAGACTAATAAGTCAGGTTAAATCAATAAGCACTAATTAGGCACCTATGTTGAGTGCTAATAAGCACTGAATAGGCACCTATTGTACTATGTGCTGAGGTTTCAAAGACAGGAAAAAGACAAGTCCTTTGCTCTCAAGGAGTTCATAATTTAATGAGGCAAACAATTATGTCTAAACGGGATATGTTCAGGATAAATTGTAGATAATCTCAGAGGGAAGGCACTAGTATTTAGAGGGCTGGGGACAGATTTCATGCAGAAAGTGGGATTTTAACTAGGACTTGAAGGAAGCCAGGGAAGCCAGAAGATGAAGATCAGGAGCCGTCCAGCGTTGTGGGACAATCAGTGAAACATACAAGGTGTGGAGATGGAGTGTCTTATGTGAGGAACCGCAAGGAGGCCAGTGTTGCTGGATCATAGAGTATGCGGAGGGAACCAAGGCATGAGAAAACTGGAAGGTCGGAAGAGACCACATGCTCAAGCCTGTACTACCTGGTCCCTTCCAGCTTTTCCAGTCTTCTTACACTCTATTCCTCTCCACATGCATCAGACAGGAAATTCAAAGGAGAGGCACGTTCTTTATTTTTCTTGCTTTTTTTTTCTTTTGGCAACATGGCCAATATGGAAATATGTTTTGTGTGACTTCACACATGTAATTGATATCCTATTTCTTGCCTTCTCAGTGGGTGGGGGAGGGATTTGGAACTCAAAAGGATGAATGTTAAAAATAAATAGATTGATTAACAAACAAACAAACAGACAAGGGAGAATTGCAGCAGCCAGGTGGTAGAGTGGGTAGACTAACTGGGCCTAGTGTCTGAAAGATCTGAGGTCACCTGTGACCCCAGACACTTCCAGTGGTGTGACCCCGAGCGGGTCACTTCATCTCCATCTGTCTCGCTTCCTTCATCTGTAAAATGGAGACAATAATAGCGCTTATCTTGCAGGAGTGTTGTAAACAGCAAGTGAGATAAAAATCGCTAAGTGCTGACCACAGTAAGCTCTATATGAATTCTAGCTGTGATGATGAAATTGCCTTTGTTCCCACAGTTGGATTTTTTTTTTGTGTGTGTGTGTGTGGTGCTTACTGGTTGATTCCTTTTTTGAAGGTTAGAAGGAACTATGATGTGTCTTTTCCCATCCATCCCCCATCCTCTCATACTGATATACTTCCTATAGTTTTCCTCTTCCTGCCCATCCTCGAATAATTCCGATTTTCATTGTCCTGCTTACTTGCTACCATGCCCAGTAGTTTATCATTCACGGACATAGCCACCCTGGAAAGACCGAATTGGTAACTTCTTACCAAACTTGGAAGTTTAGTCAAGTGCCTTCTTGGGAAAGATGCTAAATTCCTTGTTGTCAGCTTTAGGTATTTGCCCTTTAAGAGGGCACAGCACTGGTGACTCTTTCTTTTGGTTATAATCGAGGACCAATACAAGAATTTGCTTGAAGTGGTCTCATTATTTGAATTTACATTGCATATTTCCATCGGGTTTGACTCAGAGACCCCGTTTCATTCATCTAGTTATAACTTCAAAAACTGCAAATTCGAAAACATGCAACCGTTTCAGGGAATTCAACATTTGTACTAGTCAGGATCTAGATGTACTGCAAAGTGTGTGGGAGAGTCATTGGTTTCACACTTAGAAATTATATTCTTCAGCTTAGCTTCCCCAGGTTGTGGCTAACACAAGGTAAACCCATTGGCCAAGTCAGCTGGGGGACCACACATAATTAAAAAAAGCCGTAATCTAAGCAATGCACAGTACAGAGTCTCACAGTTCTCAGAGTCCAACTTGATAGCCAAGGATGGTCCAGTTGCTTCCCACTTAGCAAAGGCAGCCATTTCCAGTAATGTTATTTTGGAAACAGTGTGAATATATCAGGTATCTGCTTCCAAGATGGACTGAATTAAGATATGGAGACTCGCTGAGCTCTGGCCCTCCACTCCACACTCCTATCAGGTTACTATCTTCTTAATATGGTTCACTTGCTCCCACGTACCTTCCCTATAGGCCATGCCCTAGGATTAGGTTTCTGGTGGAGTAGAACTCATCTAGGAAATCTCTTTTGGGGTCTATAATAAATTTGGAACTGGGATCTGTACTCAGCTGTTCATGACTGATAGACTCTCTCTCTCTCTCTCTCTCTCTCTCTCTCTCTCTCTCTCTCTCTCTCTCTCTCTCTCTCTCTCTCTCTCCTGCCTGCCTCTGATTTCACCCTAACCTGGGGTCCCATGGTGACCAATGGCTAATTCAGATCACCTGCCATTACCACACAGCATAACCCAAGGCTTTTAGTGCTCAGGGAGGATGAATGGGGATAAACAGGGAAGTGAGCAAAGCTATTTGCTAGCCCCCAAGGAAAACATAGATGCTTTCTCTGATTGAAAATTTGATTGTCCTATGTTCCTGGAGCAATTAAAAAAAAAAGATCATGGCCCTCTGAGGAGAGGTGATTACTTCCAATCCCTCTTCCCATGACCTTAATCACAGCTTTCAATCAGTCTGATCCTCTATGGTCTCTGAAAGAAGGAAACCTCAGAGATGACTATGTCAGAGATGCCTGGGAACATGGCAGGTACACCAAGGGTGCTCAGTGGAAATGAGGGAGAAGAAAAGAAGTAAGGTGCTTTGGACTGATCTAATAGAAGGCAGCTGAAAGGGGATGAGAAATTCAGTTCAATTCAATTCAGTGGGGAAGGCCTCATGCAAGAGGCTGATGCTTTCACCGGTAATTTGATTGGCTCATAGCAGCTGGAATTAACTAGATGTTGTCATCTTGGGCCTGTCACTACCTGACAGGAAGTTCTTCCCTCAAAGCGTGCACTTATCGCCCACTGAGGGAATCGATGGGAAGGAGGGAGAACCAGAAGTGCCAGAGGAATCATAAATATTTTATACTGTCAAGCCAAATGTAAAAGGCAAAGCTATTTCTTTTTTCAAATTAAAGCTGCAGAGACTTCATCTTGTCCAAGATTAATAGGGGTGCTGCACAATGATCAGAGATAACAGACAAAGGAAAAAGGAAGAATGGATTATGTAGAAGGAAGCTTGAAAAAATGGGGGTGGGAGAGGTGTTGGGGGTTGGTTTTGAGAGTCCGGGAATCAGTTAATGCCTCTTGCTTTGTTCAATTGCTTGGGTACTTTAAAATTGTGCATAAATTGAATAATTTTAAATTAATAATTTATAATTAATAAGGATATAATAATAATAAATAAATTAAAATTATTTAAAATAAACTAGGAAAACCCACCATTTGGAGAATTCCTACAAGGAACCCTTTTAAAAGTAAGGAACCTTTGTAATGTGAATAATCACTCCAGAATGTATTACATATACACATATATATATGCATTATACATACGCACATATATGTAATATATGTTGTATGTATTTTTTATAAGTTCAGATCTTCTTATATTAGATTTTTTTTGAAACAAGGCATAGCTATGCGATTATGGTGGTAGAAGGAGTTTGAGAGTTCATTGAGGTGTAGTGGAACAAATCTAAGATGTAGGTCTCAGTTGAGACCCCAGTTTTAATCTTGGCTGATGCTTAGGTATTGGCTATATGGCCTCAGTCAAGTTATTTTAAAAGTTTTTAGGTCTGTTCTTTCCTCTGTAAAATGGAAGCAATAATAGTCATATGGATGAATGTGATAGTACAGTGGTAGGGAACATGTGGCTGTGAGGCTACATGTGACCTTCTAAATCTTCAAGTGCAGCCTTTTAATCAAATATAAATTTTACAGTTGGGCCACCTTTTGATAGTTCTGTAAAATTTGGATTCAGTCAGAAGGACCTAGAAGGCCACATGTGGTCTCAAGGCCGCAGGTTTCTACTAGGATGTAGTGTATTATACTATCCTATAATAGTGTGAGTGAATGTATGAATGAAGCATTTATTAAGCACTTCCTGTGTGCAAAGTATCTATCTCACAGATTTGTTGTCAAGGTTAAATGAAATAATCCATGTTGTAAGCTTTGTAAACCTTAAAAGACTGTATACATTTCGGAAATAATATCAGACAATTGAGAATCTTTCATTTTTGATTACAGAGAGGGAATAATCAATTATGAGTATATACTAAGTGTCTACTAAGTGTTCAGGTAGTGTGCTATCTTTTTTTTTTTTTGGTAGGTGTTGTCTTACTGTTACTGTATCCATCAAGAAATTTTAATATCATCAACTTGTAATGATGAGACTCTGGAAAACTTTCCATAGATGCCCAGTACCAGGGAGAACCTAGAAAGGAGGCAGACCTGGAGACCTAGCATTAAAAAAAAGACACGATTATTCCTAGGGCTTGGCCATCTCTTTGCTGCTAATGTGCTGGGAACGGTGTCATTTTCAGACAGAAACCAGGGATGTAAAAGTTGGTCTAATATACACCTCTGGTTTTTAAATGGGAAGCAGTGGGAGTCTGCTTCTGGTTATCAGAATGAGCTGACATGAGGCAGACATATTCCAGAATAGAATGATGGATAAAGCCAAGGATCAGTAAAGGGCAGCAGCAGCCATGAAAACTAGCAAGTGATATGTAGCAGCCAAACCCAGCAGTATGATAGAATGCAATACAAATATAATGCGAACAACGACAAAAGGTTACAGAGAAATAATAGGTCAAGAAGGAGGCCAGGGGAAGGACTGGACCACCTAACCAGTGACCAAAGAGTAGATTTAAAAAGGAAAGAATGGGACCTAGAAACCTTGGAGCTATTTGGGGTAAATCCGGAAGGCTAGGGAGGGAATGCCTTTGACTAGGACTCTAGGTCCTCATGTTTGACCCTTTGATTGAATCCAAACTTCCCACCACATGTTAACTCAAGGCCACATGCGAACTCCAGGCCATAGGTTCCCCAACCCTGAGCTAAGGGAAAAGGACAGGTATCTGGGAGCCTTGCTATCCCTTGAGCAAGAACTCCATATCTTGACTCTTGGCATTTTTTCAGGGGCTATCTCTTTTGCCTGGAATGCTCTCCCTCCTTGGCCATTAAAATCACGGGTCTTAGATTCTTGGGATTTAATCTGATCTTATGACCTGGAGCCCTTTCATTGTGAATAACAAATAGGATCAGGGACGTAACATACTTTGCAAATCTTAACGTGCTACATATAAATGTCAGTTATTGTTAAGATTTTCCTGCTGCTAAGAATAAGAGCCAGTTATTAGTCATTCTTGAACCTCCTTTCTTTCCAATCCCTCATGGCTGCCCTGGTTTATGTTGAGACAGGAGAATGGCCTCATGTAATTTATCCTGCTTTGCTTCTTGTCAACTGATCAACCTACAAATCTTTAAGCTACTCAGTACCTCCTGTAGGGACAGTTCCTGAGAGGTAGCAAAGTATTAGGGATAAAGAATGAGACTTCAGTGTTAGGGGCTGGGTTCAAGTCTAGCCTTTGAAACGTCCTGTGTGGTCCAGGACAAGTTATTTACTTTCCCATTGTGCCAAATAACTTTTTGCGTTGGGGATACTTAACCTGAGGCTCGCCTTTTGAATATATTTTTATTATTTTGTTTCAATATAATTAGTGCCTTTTGTGATCCTGTGTATTTTTAATTTACACATTTAAGAAGAGTTTTATGAAGGGGTCCATAGGCTTCACCAGATTACTAAAGGGGTCTAGGACATACAAAACATGTTAAGCCCCCCCTTCTCTAAAATGATATATTTTTTAGAGCCAATGCCAATCTGCATTGGTAGAGGACATTACCCCACCAGAAGTTCCTTATACTAATTCGTATTCTTTATGACATTCCTAGATAAAATACCTTCCATGTGTTGAAGAGGTTATGTTAGAGGGCACAACTTTAGACCTTTTAAACTGCCCAACACCTACTTAACAGGGATTTACTGAGACCAGTCAAACGTTTTTTCAATTGAATAGTGGTTGAGCATGACAAACCTATATAACAGGTATCAACCAGCAGGCACTACTTTAAACCTTATGTCAGACCTTCAGACAAATACTTGTTCAGGAACTGACTCCCTGCCATCCTCTCCGCAACCCCTGAGAAAAATTTGCCTCAGAGAATAGGAAAGTGAGCCTGAAACACCAGTCACAGTCAGGGCTGTTGACTCTACTACCTTGAGATGCTTCTGTTTTCTGGGGTGCCTTGTGCCATTTCCAAAATGACCCCTGCTCTCATGAGGTTGATTGTGAAATTTAAGACATAATTAGAATTGGAAGTGAACGTTAGAGAAGGAGGAAGAGTAAAAAGGAAAAAAATCTGTGCCATGTCTCTCTGTGGGGTAAGAGATGGGGTGGAAGGGGGTTAGAAGGGACACAAGCCTCCTCTGTGCCTGGCACCCCAGGGGGATCATTCATTCAATGCTCATTCCACAAGTACTCCATACTTGCTGTTAACTAACCTGGTCCCCACCCTCAAAGACCTTATGGTTCAGTACGAGTTAAGACACATAGGCAAACATGATCTAGATTAGGATTGAGCAATAGTCCTAGTCCTAATTGTACTGGATTATACTATTTAGAACTGAAAAAGACTTTAGGAATCCAATCTTCTCATTTTACAGAGGAGGAAACTGAGGCACATAGAGGTTGGGACCTGCCCACGGTCACACAAATAGTGCATAGTAAATATTAATATTGAATAATGATATTTAATATATAAATATTAAAACCCAAGGCTATTAATTTCAAATCCAATGCTTTTTCCACTTCATTTTAATCACCTTAAAATTAGGGGAAGAGGAAGAGTAGATTCTAAGATCTCTTCTGTCAGATCTCCCTCATTTATATAAACTGAGGTTCTGGGAGGTTAAATGTCTTTATTATCTCTCATTTTATAGGTGATGAAAATGAAATTCAGAGAAGTTAGTTGATTTGTCTATGGTCACCCTATATTAAGTGTTAAAGTTGAGACTTGAACTCAGGTTTTCTGACTCTTAATTCAGTGTTCCTTCCAATAAAACATGCTTCCCTAGGGAAAGCTGTTCACAGGGCAGTTTCAAATGTGTCCTGTTGAATTATCCCATGCTTTTAACTTAGTATCGTATGCGGTCCAGGTGCAGAGCCCAAATGTAACCATTTAAATTATTTATCAGAAAATATTTCCTCATCTGCACATGAATGTTGAAATAGGTTTCCAATACAGCTTTAAAAATATGCTCGAGGTTCATGACCTCAGCTTTCGGGAGTCATTACATTCTCATCAGTTGGCAGGATCAGCAATCATTCAGCTCCAAAGGCTGTGTTTGCTTTAAGGGGGCTGACTCAACCCCCTGTCTTTGGAGAATTCTACCAGAGTGCAGGTCTGAGTTCAAACTGACTTGTTCAACAGTGGGCAAGTCTCAGAAGAACAAAGCTGGGGAGACGATGCTGCTTTTGCAATTAATCTACCCCCAGAAAGATTGGATGAAAAGTCGCCTTGGGTTTCCAGAAGCTACACAGGTTCAATTACTGTAGCTGCAATGAAATTTTAAAAGGCAAGACTTGTCAGGAGCAATCGTTGTCAAAAATGCACATAGCCCAATCATGCAGATTTTTTTCTCCCAACTTTTAGAAAAGTAAGTATGTGGGAAATGGAGTAGATCATACCAATGGGTTTTCAACTCTCTGTTTTCAGAGTCATCTATATTTCTTCCTACAGGAAGGAATTAGGCTAATTGGAATGTTATTCCTTAGGGCCTAGATGCAAGGATATCGATAACAATAGCTGCTTATGTTTCTTCAGCATGCTAAGTGCTATGGAGAATATACTCCACTAGTGCTTTGAGCTAGAGATTCAGTTTCATCTGAAGATATGCTCTTTGGAAACTTTTCATGGTCACCATTTTAGGTCAAGATTTCAAAATTACTTATAAATAGAACCTAACATATTTTGATACTCTTTAGGACAATACAAAATTTGGCCTAAAATTTGGTCCAAATCAATAAGTTATTCCGTAATGTATTCATGCGGACTAGGTTCAATCTAGGGAACCTGACCCATAAGGTCAGTTTCTTTCTTTGGTTATTACTCCTACCTGGTTTGAATTTTGGAAAATTTCCAAAATAAAGCTTAGGTATAGCTTATGTCTAGTTTTCTCCAAAGAATTGATTACAGGGGCCCCAGCCTCTGCAAGGCACTCAGTGTACACTGTGGGCAGTGGATGTGAGAAGGCCTTTATTATACCCCACAGAACACCAGTGAGACACAAAGGACTCACAGGACCCCATGAATAGATTTAGAAACCCAAGTGTGCAGCTAGTCCATCAGTGTCTTCTGGAAGGGAACTGAGCTTGAGAGTTGCTATTGTGACAACCTCCATTATACTAGAAAATCATTCTTTCCTGTATTGTATTCCAGTCTTCCCAAGATTTGTAGTGCCTATGGCTTGGGCTCCCACTGAAGGTAAATATACTTGGTAGTTTTCTGAATGGGCAGACTCATCAGACTGGCCTGCCTCTCTCAGGGACAGTTAGTGGTTCAGAAAATAGAGTGCTGAGCCTAGAGGCAGGAAAACCTGATTTCAAATGTCAAGACACTTACTAACTGTGGGACCTTGACCAAATCACTTACCTCTGTTTGAAGTTTTCTCAACTGTAAAATGGGGTTAATAATAGCATCTATCTCCCAGGGTTGTTAAGATCAAATGAGATAATACTTAGTATTGCTACATTTAGATACTTGATAAATCCTTCCTTCCTTCCTTCCTTCCTTCCTTCCTTCCTTCCTTCCTTCCTTCCTTCCTTCCTTCCTTCCTTCCTTCCTTCCTTCCTTCCTTCCTTCCTTCCTCAAATTTTGCACTTTGCAAACTCACCAGTGCAATGCTCCTAGACTTGCTGCCTGCGCATGCCCCTTTCAAGGCTGTTGCTCAGTTGCTTCCTGACTTCCTGGCTATTTCTACATCTCTGGTCACCAGCGGCACCTTTGAATCATAAGGTTGTTGTCTAGACATGGCCACTTCAGAGTACTCACTTGGCCATTATCAGGAGAGCCAGAGGCAGCTGTGTGCTCACAGACACTATGGCTGGGTGGGAGTTAGGGCTGATGTTCCTCCTCCACTAGCTCTTGGATCAGTTCCAAGCTTCCCTGCTTCCTCATAGCCACAAAGGAAAGAGGAATCAGGGCCTCTTCTGTTCTGTTCCTTCCTACCAGAACTGACAAATAGGTAAACCGCTAATAAACTTAGAAGACTGAGTTTAAATGCTGATTTTACTTCTTTCTTTCAAAAAGGTCAATTCTTTTCTCTGAAATCAATATCCTCTCCCTGCTGGACATAAGCCTTATTTCCCTTAGCATTTGCATGTGTACAAAGTAGGAAAACCTACAACAGAGTTACCTAATTACACAGCACACTAAATACCAAATTTACCATAGTATAGCTACAATTTCTATTGATGGTGAGGTTCTCCCAATACTGTCATTGACATATGACACTATACTAATTTCACTGAATTCTGAAACACCAAAGATGTATATGAATATGTGTGTACATACACACACAGACACACACACATACACACATATATCCTCTCTGTGTCTGTCTCTGTGTCTGTCTCTCTGTCTTTCTCTGTCTCTGTCTCTGTCTCTCTCCTAGTGAATGTGGCTGGTCTAACCATCTACACTTGAAAAGTAAAATAGATGAAAAACTGGATAGGCATGTTCATTCAGGCATAGTGAGCCAGGCTTAGAATTGAATTTGCAGGTCAAGATTTCATTGCATTTGGGAAATCAAAATACTTTAAATGATCTCAAACTGCTTGTTCCTACAAAAGCCCATGAGGCAGCTAGGTGGTGCAGTGGATAGAGCATCAGTGCAGGAGTCGGGAGGACCTGAGCTCAAATCTCACCTCAGACATGACACTCACTAGCTGCGTGACCTTGGGCAAGTCACTTAACCCCAATTGCCTTATCCTGATGAATATCTGGTCAGTGGACTCAGATGGCTCTGGAGAAGAAGTGAGGCTGGTGACCTGCACAGCCCTCACTCAAAACCAATTTCAGTCCAAGTCATGTCATTATTTCTCTGATGGCATGGTCTTCTCCGGCTATGAAGGACGAATACACACACACACACACACACACACACACACACACACACAAGCCCATATGTTTACCATCAACATTCTTATCATAATGCTGTATAGCTACAAACTGTGGGAAACTGCGGATTTGGGAGAGATAAAATTACAAATAACTTGATACATGCTGATACTAATAATAATTTGCATGCAGAAAGCAAAGTACATTACTGTAGATCCAGTGTAAAAATACATTACTGATTGAAAGAGAAAACAATAGTAAGCTAATTAGAGTAGGTGAAAACAAGTGGGTATTGGTATTTCAGAAGCAGTAAAAGAAGTTCTTTCTTTTGGGGAGATCCTGGAATGACAGAATTGTGGAAAAATCATAAACAAAAGTCCCATGTCATGAGAAGGTGGGGAAGATATGATCTATCAATGTGGATGGAATCATGGGTAAACCACCTGCTAAGGGAGGGTTGGGGATGACAGAATATGGAAGCGTTTGTACTATCTAATGGAAATTAACATTGGTGGATAAACCTTTGAGATAATAATTGCCTATAATGATGAAGAGAGAGAAGGAGGATTGGGAACAAAAAGGAAAAAATGGAGAAAAGAGAAGGATGAGGCAGGCATCCATTGGGACCACTGAACTGCTGTAGTGAGAGTCGACTTCGTGGAGAGATTTCTCTCTGTGGCCGATACACCAGTGAAAACTTGAGACACACCAGAATGTCCTAGTCCTCCATCAAATTGTGAGCTCCTTTGAGATCAGGGACTATTTGGTTTTTACCTTTCTTTGTAATTTCAGCACTTAGTCCGCATCATAAGGCAATGCTGGTTGATGGACTTTCTTATTGACACTGTAGTTGGTGCTAAGCCCTGATCTTAACATAAAGTCCTAAGATATTCAGCCTACCAGCAGTTGGCAATTTCCTGGACATCTGCAGCTTTGCCATCCACACTGAAGTCTAAGACTAAATTATTTTTCTTGCTTCCTCTATCACAGTGCTGACCCCACTCATCTTGTCTATTACATCTGTTAATTCGGGGCAGCTAGGTGGTGCAGTGGATAGAGTTCTAATCCAGCCTCAGACATTTATTAGGTGCATGATCTTGGGCCAGTCTACTTAATCTCTCCCAGCCTCAGTTTCCTCTACTGCAAAATGGGGATAATAACAACACAAAGATCAAATGAGACGATATTTGGAAAACTTAGTATGGTGCTTAGCATGCAGTAGGTGCCACAGGAATGTTAGTTATTATTGTCATTCATTAAGATATTTAGGTCTTTGACAGTCAAGCAGTTGTCCATCCACACCTCCCTCATCTTAGACTTGTGGAGGTGACTTATCAAACTCAAATATAAGACTTTACGTTTATCTCTTTTCAATATTATCTTCTCCATTTTGGCTCAGAATTTTCTTTCCTGCAAAGGTCTTTTGCAACCTTGACTCTCTTATCCAGTGTGTTAGCTATCAACCCCCACCATTTTGTGTCATGTGAAAATTTGATAGTTTATACTTTCGTCTAAGTCACTGCAAAAACAAAACGAAGCAAATTAAAGAGCCAACCAAGCTCCTTCCACCAGAAACCTCCTTCTAAGCTGACCTCAAAACGGTTAGTTACCGGGACCAAATACACTTCAATGGAGTATCATATAGCTCATATTTCCCCATATTTTCCCATCAGAACAAAATGGAAGACTTTGTCCAATTATTTTCAGTTTGTCAAAATATATTTATTCGTATATTGTTAAGGCAGACCTAGAACCACTTAGCAAATATAGGAACAAATAGTTTTACTTCTCTACCTTTGTAAATAAATATGCTGTCTACAGAGAAAAGAGAAGTGAGTAACTAAATGTAATAAGGCTTTTTTGAATTGACTGATTGAACGAGTGAGAGATGGAAGAAGGAACTTTAGGAATTTGCTAGTTTAACCCTGTCTCTTTACAGAATAAAAAACTGAGAAACAGAGAGATGAAAGGGTTCTGGTGTCAATATCAATGTTCTTTCTTTTATGGTATGTTGGAGCTAGTCACTAGGATAAAACCTTCTTGAGATTTCTGAAAGTATTTGGAGGTTTGCTTCTCTGCCATGTGGTGCTTCTCCTGTTGGCTCCTTGGGTCTGACCACAACTTCTGTTCAGTTCAGGAATTCTCCCACTTGCCTAAAATCACACCTATCACCCCACCACTACTAGGAGTGGGTCCCTACTCCCCTACCTTTGACCATCTGCAGGATCACAGTTTCTTCTGGCCATGTGCTTCCTGATCCATGTGGTTACAGAGGATCCCAACTGTCCAGATAACCAGTTTTTTCTTTTGTCTCTTCATCTGTTCCAAGCTGTGATTCCTCTACTATGCCCCAGAAACTTCTTCAACCTACAAGCTAATAGAATCTCATTTTAGCCTTGAGTATTCACACACTGGAAGTAACCCATGGCTCCTTCTTCTGATTGGAATCCAAGAACCTTCGTTTAAGATAGGGTGTTTAGGCCAGCCATGTCTCATTCCTCTCCAGGAGCTGGACTTTCTCTACTCTTCTCCCATGCTGAGTACCTCCATGTCTCTCTCCACTTCCTCATCCCTTATTTCAGTTTCCTTTTATGTATTGAAGTCCCCTGTTAGAATATAAGCTCGTTGGGAACAGGGACTTACTTTTTACTTGTATTTGTTCTTTAATGACCCATTAATTGTACCTAGTAATCTATTAATAAATGTTTGTGAATGACTGACTCTAACTCGTTTCAAATGAAAGAGTTAAAAATGTTTTGATGAACTCCCAAGGCATGGTGGCCCAGGGCTCTCACACAACAGTAACACTGCCTGTTCCCTTAAGAAAAAGAAATCTAAGCAATGGACAACAGTTCCAGCAGAGGGCAGCAGCAACTCATAAAAGATAGAACAAATTAATTTTTAGATCCGTAGTGGAAAATAGAGTTTTCAGGCCACCCCAAGGTAATTGTGAAAAGCAGGATGGAGAAGCAACGAAGGCAGGTAAGTGGTTAGGGTATTGAGCCGGGATATTCCACTCTTCCAATGCCAGGGTGTAGGTCAATTTTCTAGGGAGAATTTGCCACTTCACCAGAACAGAATCTGTTGGAAATTATAGCCCTTCATGTATGGATGACTGAGAGTGAATCTTCTGCTTGTTTCTCTCTGATATTTACTATTCTTTCCTAATTAAGTGATTTACTACTTCATCTGTGGCTCCTGCCTAGTTGGTTTACTAGTGAATGTGACAGATGGGAGCTAACACCATATTGGCATAATTACGTTTGCTCAAATACTCTACGCTGAACCAAAGATGGCTAGCAAGGGGTCCTATGGTCAAATAGGACCTATGCCACCCGTGATCCAGGTATCACAAAAGTCACATACTTTATTTTTAGACCAACCTGTGGAAGAGGAACCCAGGCAGTCATCCTCTCAAAAAACATCTTCTTGCTTTGAGTAGTCATTTGTTTACTTTGCTGTACCTGAAATTGTCACTACCTTTCCAGAAGAGAAAGTAGAGAGACATGGGCTTTGATTTTTATTTGGATGAAGACTCAGTGACAAATCTAGTCCCAATACTCCGCTGACCTCTGCCTTGACCATTAGTCAAGGTCAATGCCTGGACATACCCTGCCACTGTGCATATGCCTCTTTCCTCCCCAGCCCTCAATCTATGTGACATATGGGGCAAGAATGCCAAACAGGTTGGCATGCATCCCAGAAAGGTGAGGCTGGAGACAGATGAGACACACACCTCCTTCTGTTGAGCTTACTCATTTTCCAGGTTGTATCAAGTTTCCATGACAACTTGACATTCAGTTATGTTTTTCATTTAGCACTTTTAATCAGAAGATGATCAGTCATCTCTAGATCTGCCTGTTGTTGACATTGATAATATTGGCCCCCGTCCCCCCTGTTGACCAGGATTTGGAAGGGCAAAGGAGGAATAGTGGTTTCCTTCATCATTCACTGTGTTCTAACTTGCACATATCCCTATGCCTGCTGCTTGGTTCAGCCAAAGCCAGCAGTCCCCTACAGAGTGGAAGACCTGTGGTATCATTAAGTACTCAATGACTCCCAGGGATAAAAGAAGCAAACATAACTGGGATAGTATTTCCAACCCCACTGCCCCTCAAACAGAAGCCTTAGGAAAGTCTTATGATTTTGCCCTGCCCTACCCTACCCTGTAAAGAGAAGCAGAGTAGGAGCATCTTAAGGGAAATTCCTCTTGGAGCAGAAAAAGGCTCAGCCCCAATTGGCCAGGCTCACTCAGTTAATTGTCAGAGGTGACAGAAGCCACAAAAGACTTTGAAAGTTCTGAAGTAGGATTTGGCAGAATAACCACAGGATGTGCGTCCTACAGATACAGGCATTGATGGAGGGGCGGAGTGGATGATGGGGGGCTGAGGGTGGGGGGCATGCCACTAATTGGTTTAGTCTGATCTACTGTCTGGCCTCCCCTTGGCAGACACAACAGTTTCTATTAAGAGAGACTGAAACTAATCAAAGCTATTTACGGTAGATGTGCCAAGCCACGGAGTCTGTGCAATTATGCACAGAGACCTATCACGATGATTAGCGTGTGGCAACCTTCTCAGCAGCAAGAAGGGGTTCTGGAGTAGCAAGAAGGGAGTGTTTCAAAGAGAAATAAAAATTAAGGTTTACCATTGATACAATGTGCCAGGATACATGCATCCTAGCACCCTTGCTCATCTCTTCTATAGACGACATACAACCCTACAAAGAAAATGGGGCATGCTAAGTGAGACAGTGATGTAGAGCACAGTCAATTGAGAGATTCATAGGCCATCTTAAAAGTTCCCATTTCAGTCAATCTTTTTCTCCTTGATGGAGGAATTCCCATTAAGTATTTTCCCAGGCTTGGCAGCCAGTAGCACCACCTCCCTCTCTCTCAGGGTTATTGTGAGAAAAGCATTTTGTAAACCTTGAAGCATTGGAGCAATGTGAGTGACGGGAATGGTTAAGCAGCAAAACTGCCCCATTGATCCGGGTCCTTTTGTCTCTCCTTTGACAGAGGGAGCAAGGAAATGCTTCTTAAGTCAGGCAGCCAGAGGGGAGAAAAGAAAAGCGCCAGGGGTGAGGGGAAAAGAAGAAAAGAGCTGTGGTGGGTTCTCCAAGTGGAGAATCAGCACAGCACAGTAGGACTGCCTGTGGTCTGAGCTAATGGTGAAAGCCAGTGTGTCCATGGGTGTGACCTTGCTAGAGGACAGGCAGGACAGGAAGACAAGATTCTGGTTTCCTTGGCTCACTGTGCATCCATATTTGGTCAACAAAACGAATTTCGGTGTGAGCTTGCAAGCATACCAGGCAGAGATAGATATCTGCGTAAATAATTTCATTCCCATAGGAATTTAGAAGATTTTAGAACACACAGAAGAATTGGTAACCGAAAAAGCATTTAACCCTCCCCCATCAAAAAACGGTTGTGTAACCTTGTTTTGCTATGGAAAGCTGTAATTAAAGACTATAATCTGATCTAATATGAGAAGAAAGTTCATGACAATTATATTGAGAATAGTTTGTAATAGTAAAGACATGCATATTTCATAGCACATATGTTATATGTATGCATGGATGTGTATTTTATATATGGTGTAAACATAAATGTAGGTATGTGTATATAATGTATGTATAAATATATGCATTTTAATAGCTATATGATTTCACTGGTACAAAGAATCCATACCATCCTTCCAGTGAGGGAAGGCTCTACCAATGGCATCTGTCATAGTCTTTACACCTTAGAGTTTTAGATTGTCTTTAATTGTCTTGTCTAGGTTCATACAATCACCTAATCAAAAAGCACTTATTATGCACTTACGAAGGCACTGTGTTAAGCATGGATGATGGAAAGATCCAAAAGTGTGCAGAAAAAAGAAGAAAAACGTTTCAAAGAAAGGAAAAAACCTCCGAAGCCCTGCTCTCAAGAAATTCATCTTCTAATGGAGAAAAATGATATCAAAACAACTATGTTGTTTTTACAACCTACATAAAATGCAGATGAAAAGTTTCCCTCCAAGGGAAGACACTAGCAATGAGGGCAGTAACTGGGAAAGGCCTCCTGCAGAAGGTAAGATCTGAGCTGAGCTGTGAAGGAAATGTAGAAATTAAGAGGCAGAGGTAATGAGGGAGGGCATTTCAGGCACAAAGGGAATCCAGTGAGAAAGTATGGAGTCTGGAGATGGATTGGTATTGGACAGTAAGAAGGCAGGTCTTACTGAACTGTATGGAAACTACGTGTATATCTTGCTTTGAGAGTGTGTCTTGCTGGAAAGTATATAAAGTATAAAAAGAGAGAGCATGGGTCAGAGGAAGGACTTTAAGCCAGGGCTTCTGGATTGTGGATAATAATAATAGAGTGCTTGAAAGTTTGTAAAGTGCTTCACAAATATTATCTCATTTTATCCTCATGACAAACCTAGGTGAGGGAAAGGTGCTATTTTTATCCCCATTTTATAGATGAGGAAAGTGAGGCAAACATATGTTAAGTGATTTGTCCAGGGTCTCACAGCTTGTAAGTATCTGAGGAGAAATTTAAACTCAGGTCTTCCTGACTCCAGGTACCATTCTTTATCCACGGCCTCACCTAGCTCTCTATCCAGTTTCTCTTTTGTTTCTCATTCACATAAAATCTCATATACACAGACACATGGACACACACGTATATATGTCTATGTGTGTGTATACACACACACACATACACGCATACACACACATACCCTTATACGTATAAGCATACATTTGGCTACATCTAGCTGAAACCTAAGAGAGTCAAAAGAACGCTAACTTACTCAGAGACTGTGGTGTTCCAATACCGTTCCTTACCTTCTCTCAGCTCTAAAATGAATCTTCTTAAAGCACAAATCTGATCATGTCACTTCCCTTATTCAGTCAGCTTCACCACCTCCCTCTAACCTGGCTCCTTTCTACCTTTCCAGTCTTGTTACACCTTACACCTTCCATACTCTTTAACTCAGTGACTTTGGTCTCCTTTCTGTTTTCCTCACAAGACACTCCTTTTCTTAACTCTAGCTTGGCTATCCTCCATATCTGGAACATTTCCTCCTCATCTCTGTCTCCTGGCTTTCTTCAAGTCTCAGCTAAAATACTGCCTTCTGCAAGAAGCCTTTTCCATCCTTCTAAATGCTGGTGCCTTCCTCCTGCTGATTATTTCCAAATCTATCCTATTAGTTAGTACTTGCTAGTACATAGTTGTTTGCAGAGTGCATAGTTGTTTGACCTTGGATAAATCATTTCAGCCCCTATGGACCTGATCTTTAAAATGACATAGATTGGAATTTGAGGATGGGGAACTTGCAGTCTCTTCAAGGTTGGACAAGACCATCCCTGGACTAGATCAATCGATAAATTAGTAAGGATTCATTAAGTGTTTACAATGTTTCAATCACTGTGCTAGAAATACAAAGTTAAAAAGTGAAACAGTCCCTGTCCTCAAGGAGCTCACATTCTGGGTGGAAAAAACACCATACACACATACAATTAAATGTAAAATATACAAAATAAAAACAAGGTAATTTAGGGGGAAGCAGAGGGAAATGGAGTCATGAGCAGCTGGAGACTGGGGTTAAGACAAGTCTCCTTCTCTACTATTCCTAAGTCTCTGAGGTCCCTTCTAAGCTTTCAGTCTGTTCTCTTTGAGGTAGACCTCCCTGAACTGAATAATCAGTTCTCTACTTGGTCCAGTTCAGCCATGCAGAAGAAAAAGAAACTTCCCAAATAGCAGCATTGTTTTAGCTTCCCCACTAGCTACAGGAAAGAATACCAACTGTTGCACATAGTAATGAGCAGCTCTGCTATCAGTAGTAAAGTGGGATTCTTTTTGTTAATATATATTGATTGCCTACTTTGTGCTCGGGAAGCATTGTGTATGTAATCAGCCATTTTGTCACTTGCTATGAAATCCACTGCACATAGTAGATGACGTTGTTAAAACTTCATTAAATTGAAATGACATGCTGCTCCTATCTAATGGATGGCTTCCCCTTTAACTAATGGTCGGGGCGGGGGGGGGGGGGGGGGGGGGGGGGGGGAATGAAAATAGTGCTGCAGAATAGCTGTTTGTTGTGGGCTTGGCAGGTGGATTTGATCCAGTGGGAAGAGCCCTAGCCTGTGCAGGGAGGGTCAGATTTGGGGCATGGTCCATAATATAATCACACAGCTGTGTGCCTCAGCCTGAAAGCAATCAGGCAGGGAGTCTATAGTTTTGTAGTCTGCCTCTGATTGATTTTCCTTTTTGTTTGATTTTCTGGGAATCTGTGTTTGTTGGGGAGTTCAGTATATTTGCTTCAGGCAGATGTTGTGTTCTTCTCGCTTAGTGATCGGGGGAACAGTTAAAAGAAAACGTGGTTGTATGGGAGGGAGAAGGACTGGCACTGGTGGATGGGGGACCGCTGAGACCAACTGTGCATTTTTCAGGCTGAATAATAGAAATTTTGTGGGCCTAATGATTTTGGAAAGCCATCTTGGAAATTTTCCCTCTACAGCAGAAAACGGCATAAGGCAGGGCCCTTTTGGCTGAGTTACTAAAGTGTCACATAGACTTCGTTATAAGATGGGCTCACCTCTAAGGTATGAACCCAAGGAATAGCATTATACAGTTCTAGTGTGTTGGCAAGGGCCATTAAATCTCCATATCTGTTAGGAATCAGTAAAAGATGAAGAAGGGAGCAAAATGGAGACAAGAGACCCCAGTTTCACACCTCTAATCCTCCTTAGCTGAGATCTGGCCATGGATAGCCTTTATCTCTCCTATACAGTCAAACACCACTGGGTGGTTGAACTTCCAAATTCCTGAACACATGGAGAAAGAGGACAAGAAAGGAGGAGAAAGGACTTACAAAATTCAGAAAAGGCTGTTGTCATCCAGGACTGAAGATCTGGAAAACAAGTTTGGAAATATTATTGCTCAAACTCTCCATTGTGGCTAATAAGCTTTGGGATGTGTGTGTGGGGGAACCTATTGATAGGTGATCAGAGCCAGAGAACTTCAGGTTTAAGTAGTCCCAGTAAATGAAAACAACATGGAAGCAAGAGTCTGTACAGTTGCAGAGATAAAAGGATTAGGGAAAATTCAAAACCACAGAAAGACCAGAGAATTTCAAGTATTCTTGAGGTCCTCACAGGAAGGGGACTTGTGTAACTCAGGAAGCATCTGGGAGAAAACTGAATTCCACCCTGGGATCTGGGCTTGAGTATTAAGAAACAAAACAAAACCCAGCCCACAAGGCTGCTGGGAAATTTGATGAGCTGTTACATGATCCCATCCTCGCCTGACCCAGGGCTCTGTCTCAGCAGAACAAACTCCATGGGTTCTCTTTTGGGAATGTGCCCTGGCCCTAAAATGGGAGGAGTTCAATGTAACAAACATTTATGAAAAACTTACTATATTATTTAAAGAAAACATTATAGAGGAATTGCCTTCCATCCTTCCTCCACTTCCCCTCCCAAAATCACTCAGTTCTAAAGAAGTAGTCTCGAGTAAACAAAAAGTTTCCTATTTCTTTATCAGAGTTCACTCTGATACATCATTGTGGCTCTGCAGTCCGTTAGATCCTACTAAACTTGAAAGTCTTTGAGTAAGGACTCAGTTCCATTACCTAAAAGGTAATGTTGAAGAATAAAGAATTGGCAAATTAAAAATTATGAAATTGTGGAAGATCTTCCAGACTTTCTTCAGTTTCTCTATAGAAAAGGGATTTGACAATCTGGGAAAAATCTGGTAGAGGGGTGTATTTTAATTCTGGATTTGTACTGAAACATGAAAAGACAAATTAAATAACATTCCCTCCTAAAATAAAGACAATAATAACATCTACACCAACAACCTCCCAACAGAACTTCTAGGACATTTGTTGACTGATCATTACCTACTTAATAAAATATAAGATACTCACTCTGACTTTCAGGGTCACCTACAATCTGATTCCTATCTGCCTTCCCAGCTATCACATATGTCTGATGCTCACAACTGGATATTGTTCTTAGGAATGAGAAATTAGTAGCAAGTTCAGTTGACACAATCAGGACAGGCAAACCTAGGCTCTGTCTGACTACAGCTTTCATTGCTGCACATGTAGCAATTGGCATTAGCTATACTCATATTTGACCATTTATCTCATGTTGAAGTCAATCCCTCCTTAGCTCAACTTCCAACTGAAGAAGAGGTTTTGAGGGTTATTAGGCTCCTGTCATGTGGCAAAGGATCTGGTGCTAATTCTATTCCAGCTGAGATCTACAAGGTAAGGGGACCATTGCTCATACAAAAGATGACCAAAATTTTCCAGGTTATGTGGCAAGAGGAAGTTATCCTCTAGGAGTTCAAGGATGCCTCCGTTGTCCTCTATAAAGGTAAAGGGAATAGATTGGCCTATAACAATCATGGGGGTGGGTCTCTCTCTTAGTCATTGCTGGCAGAATCCTTACTAGAGTCCTCCTTCATAGGCTAATCCTTCACCTGGAAGATGGTCATATATCTGAGAGCCAATGTGGCTTCAGAAAGGGTTGAGGAACAGTCGATGTGGTTTTCCTGCCTGACAACTCCAGGAGAAATGCCAGGAGCAGAACAGAGGTCTGTACACAATGTTTGTAGATCTGACCAAGGCCTTTGACATTGTTAGTTATGAGGGCTTATGGAAAATTATGTCAAAATTTGACTGCCCAGAGAAGTTCATCAATATTGTATGTCAATTTCATGATGACATATTTTCCTGGCTTCTGGATAATAGTCAATTCCCTCGTGCCTTTCCAGTCACCAATGGAGTGAAACAGGGCTGAGTGCTTGCTCCCATGCTTTTTAGCATGATGTTTTCAGCCATGTTGTCAAATGCTTTCAGTGACGATGAACATGGCATCAAGGTCAACTACCATACTGATGGTAAGTTCTTCAATTTGAAAAGGCTACAAGCCAAGACCAAAGTGCATGATTTTCCATTTGCAGATGGTTGTGCACTCAATGCAGCCTCTGAAGCTGAGACGCAACAAAGTATGGATCAATTCTCTGTTGCCTGTGCTAATTTTGTCCTAATAATTAACGCTGAGAAAGCACAGGTGCTCCATCAGCCACCACCACACCACCCATACATGGAACCATCAATAACAACAAATGGAGAAGTTTTGAATGCTGTGGATAAGTTCCCTTACCTTGGTAGTGTACTTTCCATGGATGTACACATTGACAATGAGGTTGATGCACACATTGCCAGAACTAGCTCAGTGTTTGAGAGGCTCCGAAGAAAAGTTTGGGAGAGAAGAGGCATTAGACTGACCATCAAACTGAAGGTCTACAGAGCTGTTGTTTTGACCTAATTGTTGTGTGCCTGTGAAACATGGACAGCCTATCAGTGCCATGCCAGGAAACGGAATCATTTCCATTTGAAGTGTATTAGGAAGATTCTGAGGATCATCTGGCAGGGTGAGGTACCTGATACTGAAGTCCTTGCTTGAGATGAACTGCCAAGCATTCAAACTATGCTTCAAAGAGCACAACTCTGATGGGCAGGCCATATTGTCCAAATGCAAAATGTACGTTTGCCAAAAAGACATTTATGGAGAACTCACATGGGGCAGGAGATCAGGTAGTAAGAAGAAGCGATGCAAGGATTCTCTCAAGGTCTCTCTCAAGAACTTTGGATTTGATTATGCAACATGGGAGACACTAGCACAGGACTGCTCAGCCTGATGTGCCCACATCAGAAAGGGTGCTGTGCTCTATGAGCAAAGAAGAGTCGAGATAGCACAAAGTAAACGTAGGACATGCAAATTTGGAGTATCCACCCCCAAAATTCATACAAACTATCTGTACACAACCTGTGGTAGAGCATTCTGAGCTCATATTGTTCTGATCAAACGCAGTCAGACACACTGAAATTTCACTTTGTCATGGTGATGTCATTTTGGTCCTCTTTGAAAACCAACCATTTATAATAAATGTAGCTTGTAATAGTTTGAGCCCCAATATGTATGTGAAATGAGGAACAACTAAAGTTAATTCAAATTTAGACATGCAGTTATTACTGGGATAATATAAACCAAAGTAAACAAGAGTAACACATCAATGAAGGCATTTCATTAGAACGGAAAGGGGATTGTAGCAGTGATAAGTTTGACAAAAGGTGAAGTGGTACATTGGATAGAGACAGCCTCAGAGACAGGGTGTCTTGTCCTCATGTCATCCTGACCTATATCTTGGCACTGGACTTAAATGACTGGAGGAGAAAGTAAGACTGATGACTTTCCACAGCCCTCCCTCACTTAAATCTAAGTCACTTGCATGTCATGGCATCATCTCCATGGTTCAAGATGACTTTTGGAAATGACAAAACAGTCAAAAATAACAGTCTCTGATGCTCACTGATAGTACAGTGGGATTTTAGGCAAGATCCTGGGCAAGTAACCTAACTTCACAGTACACCAAGTGACTCTCTAAGATTTTCAATAGCAGAACAATTCACAATCTGCACTGAGAGGGAGTTTCCTTACTGAGAGTTCCTTATACCAATGAAATCACTGGCAGAAACCAAAAAAAAAAAAAGGAAGGGGAAGAATAATAATACTCCAACTCAGAGAGTTGTTGGGGAAATATTTTGTAAAGTGCTACAAAAATATGAATTATTGTTGTAATTACCATGAGGAGTGACAAGTGATGGGAAGGTAGCTGCTTCTCTAAGTGTCTAAACAATTTCCCATTGTTTCTCAAGCCACATCCAGAAGTCTGAATTCAATTTATCCCTTAAAAGTGATCATTTGGAAACTATTGAAAGTAAGAAAGCAAAATCAAGGTTGAAGGCTCATGATATCTAAAAGTTATTTGGATTTGGGACTGGAAAGAGCTTTAGAGTTCATGTAGTTTAACTCTCACATTTTTCAGATAGAGACACTGAGGCCCAAGAGGAGAAGTAACTTGTCCAAAGTCATACAGATAATATATTGAAGAATATAGATTTGAACCCAGATCATCTTACTTCTAATCCAATGCTCTTATGGAATGAAGTTAGATCCACAGAGATTGTGTGTGTATACAGACACACATATGCATACCCATATATATGACACGTGTCATTGATATGACAAACACACATATATGTATATATGTTTATGGCAGACTATATGTATGGATAAATTGGGAATAAAATTAGCAGGAAGAAATAAGTGGGATGAATTGCTTTTAGGAAATTTCAAAGCTCCCTTAATCACCTCAAATTTCTTCTAGAAACAAAGCCTCATCTTTTAAAAACCCTTATCTATAGTTGCAATATGGCTACACGATCTCAGTCTCCAAAGAACTCAAAATGTGTACCACACAGAAGGCATTGGACAAGTATATGGCTTGTGTGAAAAGCCTACAATCTATAATAAATAAGGAACTTCCAAGGATAAGAAGGGTAAAAGATGTTATTAGGGAAATGCATAATAGAAAAAGATGGAGTTGGTCAAGTGGCAAAGGAAAACAAAGATAGTCCAAGTTTTTGCTAATGTCCTCATGATGTTAGGAGATGGTGAGCAAAGACTAGACTCCAGCATGCTGAATCTATCCATTTTAGTGAACAGATGGGAAGTTGTGGACAAGAATCACTCAGTTTGGATAAACATGCATGGGCTGTGAGCTGTGTTGTCAGAAGAAACATCCCAATAGATGAAATCACAGGTGAATTTCAGTATTTGAGAGGGCTCTGAGTGAAATTCAAGGTTGAGCTATCTATGTAAGGGCAGACATTAAAAAATAATTCTACTGTATCTTTGGTAAGTGGAGAGAGTGCTGAATTTGGAGTAGAGAGCCTGAGTTTGGCTTCTGGTACTTTTATTACCATTGGTAAAAAGATATTACCTTTGTGATCTTGGACATGTTACTTTATTTTTTTGAACCTCAGTTTCTCCTCCTGTAAAATGAAATGGCTGAATTTTCTAGATTTCTTTTGATTCTGAATCATAGATCCTATGAGGGGATGTTTGAATAATCAACTCAGTGCCCCAAGGACACAGTAAAGCTAGCAAGCTAGCTCACTGACTAAGGAGAGAAGTTGATTAATGTATCCTTAAAGGGGTGTGTGTGTGTGTGTGTGTGTGTGTGTGTAGGGTTTTTTAATAGATCAGGAAAATTTACTGAGTTCAATATGCTAATAGGTCAACTGGAATTCTTTGCAAAGCTTGCAATCTCTTACTAGGTGTTTACTCCTAGCACAAAGAGCACAAAGCCAGACAGTACAGAGGCAAAGCTTGGCAGGCATCTTATCTTCATCACTGAATTCCTGAGATTCCTAGACTGTCTTCCTCTGTGCAAAGTCCTTAACATCTTCTGAAGGAATCAGATAAGCTCAGGTGCCTCCACTTATCAAGGTCTGATGACTACTGGGGTGGAGCCAAGGGCTCCCACCAAACGGAAACTTACATTTGAGATCCCAAGCCAGAGATGCTAGAGTAGACCCACATCCACCTGGATTTCTCAGCCTCAGGACACCAAAAGTAATGGAAAACCAAGACTCAGAGATCAGGATCTGAGAGTCTGCTACACAACATAGGGTACTTTCTGGTTATACCAGAAGATACCTTGGGATCAAGTAATGGGTCTAGTTTGGTTAAATGTGAATTCAGTCAGGACCCAGGGTGCCTAAACCTTAGCTATTTGCTAATTCAAGGGGATGGATAGACCTTCTTATCTGTTCTGTCACTGCCTAAATCTCCAGTTCCTTATTGTTTCCAGGGACAAGCTATGGAAGCTGATGCTGGTGTCCCTGCATTAATGCTATGCTCAGTCATCCTAGGATCCTGGAGGATGGGGACCTGATTAACTGGTTCTTTCCTTCCTCCTGTGGTGGTGGTGGGGCACAAAGACATAGCTCTTGCTCCTCTTATCATTGAGATCCAGAGACACTGGCTGAAATGAAAATTCCTTCTCTCTCCTACCTCTCCCTAACTCTATTCTATCTAAGCCTTATCCCTCACCAGCCCATATCCCCCTATTCCTTCACATTCCACTGTGTCTTCTGGAATCCATATTCATTGTGAACAAACTGGCAGTGTTCCTAGATCTTACCTTACACTTTTTCTATCTTCTGGCATTCATGGAAATGTGGCTTCCCTTGGTATCTCTGTTCATCTCTAGTTCCATCAATAAGCATGTATTAAACCTGTACTGTGGACCAAGCACTGTACTGAGTGCTAGGTATACAAATAAAGACAAAAACCTTCATAAGGATCACATTCTAATGGGGAAGAAGACAAGCAAGTAATGATGTACGTTTAGGATATACATAAAGTAGATGGAAAGTTATCTCAGAGGGAAGATAGGAGCAGGGAAGAAGTAATTAGGGAAGATCTCTTAGAAGAGGAGAGATTTGAATTGAAGGATCTTAGAGGAAACCAAGGGAGCTAGGAACTAGATGACATGGAGGGAGAGCCCGTGAAAGGTCACAGAGTGGAAGCAGAGTAAGAGAAAATAGCATAGTTTCTAGACCCTCCCTTTGCCTTCATCACTCAGCCTCTCCTCCTTTGAAGATCATTCCATCTGTCTACATTTCAGCCAGAAAGGTTAAGTGATTTGCTCGGTAAGTGTCTAGTGCTGGACTTTAATTGGGATTTTCATCATGCCAAGTCTCATTTGCTCTGTTTACTATAAACCTGGGTGAAAAGACAAAGCCCCTAACCCAGCACATAAAACCTCTTCATTCTCTGGCACCTATCTACTTGTCTAGACTTTTCCTCCGTTTCATCTACCCTATTTTTCATCCAAACTTAAAATCAGCCTTACACCTCCTGTCTTCATACTTTTCTACAAGTTTATCTTTCCTTTCCTCTCCCTCCTCCCAGACACACACACATGCATATGCATACACACACATACACTTACACACACATACACACACACACACACACACACACACACACACACACACCATACCACGCTCTCCTCTACCTCTTAGGCTCACTGTCTTTCTTCCAGGCCCAGATTTTGAGGGAAGCCTTGACTTTTCTGAGCCATCAGCATTCTCTTCCTCATTAGGCAATCGCCTGGCATTTACTTAGCTGGGTACATGTTCCACTTCTCTTGTAGGACTTCAGATCCTTGAGATCAGGGATTGTTCCATTTTTGCTTTTATATTTCTAATGCCTGGCACATGGTGAGTCCTTAATGAATGTTTGTTGAATTGAATCAGACAGATGTGTCATTAGGTGGTGCTTATAATAGTGTTCCTGGCTAATAACAACACTGCATTTTAGCCCATTCACCAGACCTAGTGCAGTCAGCTGTCTTCCCACTGGGTCCTTCATCTGTCTTCTTCACTCCCACAGCTTCCACTGATTTGCCACGGGAGTGGGGAGTTGTGATGTGGCTGGGATGTGAATGAAGGTCAAGGACTTCTGGGTATACCATTCTCATGACACAAGACTTGAACGTGGGCTGCAACTGCATGTCATCTGTGAGTGGGCTGTAGATCATGAAATCAAGATACACAGAAAAACAGATCCAAGGGGAAAGAGAATGGTGAATAACCACTGGTGACATTGAGTTATACTTTTGGCTGCCCCTGATGAAACTGCTGCATTGTTTCCCTATGGCTTCCTCTGTCAGATACGCACATGAATGGGGAATGGGGAATGGGGACAGGTGATTGGATGGTATGGCTAGTCTTGTCATATGCTTACTTATCTGGGGAGCAATTACAACTGCCTGCAATGACATTTGTCCGAGGGAATACGGAGACAGCTGAAGAAATTATGTCTGTGCGGCAACTAATTTGCATTTAATTGTAATCGGCATTCATTTTGGGTTTTGGCAGCTGAGAGGCATAGTGTGTCTGTCAGACAGGCGCTTCAGCAGATCATAACGGTAACCAGTGAGTGTTTCCGGGATGCTAACTGCATTTGTAACAAGTGTCAGTTTGGCATACAAGCAGCATCCTTCCTCAGAGAAGAGATAAACCATGAAAGATATGTCAAAATCAAGGATGAAGTGAATCTTTGGGCAGCTTTGTAACTGTCCTTTTCTGGCCTCCAGCTCAGAAACACTGCCTGTTTTTCATTTCTCCTCTAGCCCCAGCAGTAGAATGGAAGCATCTCTCCCCCACCTCCCTTTCCTTTGAACTGTCAGAGAAGGAGTAGTATTTGAACAAAGGATGCTTCAGCATGGGGCAACTTCATAGGCAAAGCTTAACACAAAGGATAAAGAAAAAAAGGAACCCAAATCTTTGTTGGGTTTAATTCCTGTAGCTAAAAAAATCCTTCATTAATTATTAATTCCATTCAAAAAGTATCTAATAAGATCCCATTATGTGCCAGGCACTGTGATAGGTGCTGGTGATATGAAGACACAAATATGTGAGGACAAATAACTGTCCCTGCCCTCAGGGTGTGTATGTTCTATTTGGGGTGGGGATATGATCTGTGCACAGATTAGTACATGAAAGGTGCTCTGAAGAGAGATCATGAACAGCTGGGGATGATCAAGGTACCCTGTGCGGAAGAGTTGGTACTGCAACTGAGCCTTGCAGAAAATGAGGATTCTGAGAGTGGGAGTTAGATCCAGGGAAATACTAAGCACAGCTTTTCTGGAAGAAACCTGGTATATCTTTCATCTCTGTCTCCCTCCTCTTTCTTCTCCTTCTCCTTCTTCTCTTCTCTGTCTCTTTGTCTCTGTCTCCCCCTCCCCTTCTCCTTCATCTCTCTGTATGTCTTGGTCTCTCTCCCTTCAGAGCCTTCAGTATATTCTTTTGAATATCCTCAGTGGTAGTGTCTTTATCCTTTAAGGGAATTTTTCTCTTTAGAAAAAGAACAAGCAATTTGGAACTAAGTTATGTCAATGAGATGGGGAGTCAAACTACATCATAATCTTTTGGGGAAGAAAATGCAACTAATTTCTTCATTTCCCATGGCCCTTAGCCTGGCTGTGAAGGCATTTCCAAGTACATAGTACCTAAAACAAAGTAGGTACTTCATAAATATTTGATAATTCAGTCAAAAAGAGAAGTTCTAAAAATGTATTGAGCAGTGGCAGTTTTGTTTGAATGAATCTATAAGTTTTCAATATGAATAGAGTGATACTTATTTGCATGTATAAGTCATTGCATGTTTTTTGACACTATGATAGCACTTTGGTATTGTAGCATCTTTTTATTTCAAACTTACCATGCCTTCCATGAAACCTCATTTGATTGCTCTGAGCTATACTGGGGAAGTGGTGTCAAACTTAGATAGAAATGAGCTGCTAAAGTAGATAAGAATCCCTGTGAGAAGCATATTAACTTAGAAAATCACATATTAGCATTATCTATGTCCTATTGCACTTTTCATTATTTTGTTAAATATTTCCGAGTTTCATTTTAATCTGGTTCAGGACACAGTCAGGAGAGTTGTTGGCCAATGTATGTTTGATACTTCTATTGTAGTATCTTTCTCAATTTTTGAGAATAGTTTGCGTAGCATTGGTACTAATTGTTCTTCAAAACTATGATAGAATTCTCCTGTGTTCTGTCATCAAGACTCACTATCTGGTACCTGGAGCTTAGCATAGCATTTGACAAGGTCTTTCATGCTATCTTTGCAGACGAGATGGAGAGATTCTAAAGTAGGTAATGACATAGTTGAGTGGATCCAGAACCACAGAATAATTGGACTCCTGCTTAGATGGTGGTCTTTAACAGGGGGTAAGGGAGCAGCTTTTGAATATTTCTATCAGTGGGTAGGATGATGGCATGGTATACTTATGAATTTGCAGATAATACTTATCAGTGAAAAGTACCTAGCTCACTGTGTAACAGGAATCCAACGCTACGTAAACAGGTTAGCACGATGAGTTCAATCTAATTGGTAAATCCTATACTTGGGTTCAAAGGACCAAACTGACTGTTCTTCTCCACTGGCTGAAGTTACATGCAAAATGGACTGTGCAAATGTGCATTCCTGGTATAAGGGACAAGAAGAAGGATGGAGTCCTCAAAACACCAAGAATGAACATTCCCATTTCTCACAAATGAAACATTTGTAAAGCACTTAGCACAGTTCCTGCACACAATAGGTACTTAATACATGCTTGTTCCTTCCTCCTTCCCCTCTCACAACTCATTTTTTTGAGATATGACCTGTGGGTCTGGTATCATTCTGGTCTTCCTCCTCTGGATGTGTTCCAGAGTATCAGTGTTGTACCTAAATGTGGGACCTAGACATAATATTCCATGTGTGGTCTGACCATGACATAGTACAGCGTAGATCTTTTCCCCTCCTTCCCCTCTGCCCATCTCCAACAGGTCGAAGAACTCAGAAAGTGCCAATTTCAGGTAAATGGTGTGAAAATAAATCCAAGCCTCTCATCAACGTTTCTTGTTGCTGGTATGCATAGTGTATGTGTTTGGGTGGTAGTTGTAGTGGTGTAATATAATCCAGAGTCCTTCTCTGAATGGGCTCCGTAATGGCCAAGTCTTTACAGCATTTATCATCTCACTCCCATAATAGTCATTTGATTCTCTCAAGCTGAACTGAGTCATTCATGCTATTGCTCTCTCTCTCTCTCTCTCTCTGCCCCACCCCACCCCCACCCCAGGCACTGACTCACTCCTGCCAAACAGCCCCTGAAGCACCCTCCTGTTCCGAACCAAATTATGAACTCCCAAGTCTTCCATGCAAACATTCTCAAACACTTCAAGCTTTACTCCAACAAAATAATGTCTCCATCCGAACTCTAGCCTCCCAGTCCCACACCTTCCTTCATCAAAGCTAAGCCAAGCTCCAACTTCCAAGCTAGCCAACATCAGCAGTACAATCGCTTCCCAGTGTCCTTAAATAGGCCTAGAGATTTACTGACAGCTGTGTAGCCCCACACAGCTGTTCCTCCTTTGCTAGCTTACTCAACCTCTGTTAGGGAGACAAAAAGATAAATAAACCCCCTGTGAATCTACAGCTTGAGTGGGGCGGGGGGAGCTAACATTATGCTAGGCACGGCGGGTTATAAAAATGTATGTAGATGAATATAATATAAATTAGCTGGTGCTAAGTGCCTAGGAGGAATATAAAATGTTGAGACATCATAGGAGTGAGAAATCATTTCCTTTTCTGGGGATCAGGGAAGACTTCAAAAGGAGATGCTAGTTGAGCTAGACCTTGAAGCAAGGACAAGTAGCTTGTTTATAGGGGAAATCTGAGTATAAGATCAGACTATTATAGGCATAGGAAATGGCTTTACAAAAGGCACGGAATGCATATCCTTTGACCCAGTAATGACATTGTATTCAAAAGAAATAAAAAAAAACAAAAAGAAAAAGAACCTATATGTATAAAATTATGTATAGCATTTCTTTTCTGGTGGCAAAGAATTGGAAATTGAGAGGATGCACATTTTGGAAATGCCTGAACAAGTTGTGGTATATGGTTGTGATGGAGGACTATTCTGCTATAAGAAATGATCAGCAAGATGCTCTAAAAAAACCTGGAAAAACTTATATGAACTGAAGCAAAGTAAAACAAGTAGAACCAGAAGAACATTCTGCACAGTAAAAAAGGGCAGCTAGGTGGTGCAGTGAATAGAGCACCAGTGTAGAAGTCAGGAGCACCTGAGTTTAAATCTCACCTCAGGCACTTGACACTCACTAGCTGTGTGACCTTGGGCAAGTCACTTAACCCCAATTGCCTCATCCTGGGTCATCTCCAGTCATCCTGATGAATATCTGGTCACTGGATTCAGATGGCTCTGGAGGAGATGTGAGGCTGGTGACCTGCACATCCATCCCTCACTCAAAATAAAGCCAAGTGCAGGTGATGTCATTATTTCTCTGATGGCATGGTCTTCTTTGGCAATGAAGGACAAACACACATACAGAGTAAAACAGCAATATTGTAAGATGATCAGCTGTGAATGACTTAGTTATTCTCAGTAATATCCAAATGATCCAAGACAGCTCTGTAGGACTTAGGATGAAAAGTGCTATCCATCCTCAGAGAAAGAACTGATGGAGTCTGAACACAGATCAAAGTATACTTTTTTACTTTCTTGAGTTTTTTTGGATCTGTTTTCTTTTACAACATGACTAATATGGAAATAAGTTTCGCATGACTACACATGTATTACCTATATCTAATTGCTTGCCTTCTCCATGAGGGGGGCAGGAAAAGAGGGAGAGAATTTGGAAATCAAAATTTTAAAAATGATTGTTAAAGATTGTTTTTACATGTAATTGGGGGAAAACAAAAATACTGAATAAATAATTATTTTAAGTAATAAATTAAATTATTTATTTAGACATATTAATTAATAATTACATTATTTATTTAAACATTTTAATTAATAATCAAATCAAAATAAATTATTTATTTAAAAATGTTAATTAAATTGAATTTAATTAATCATTAAAAAGCAAAAGGTATGGAACACAGTCTTTCGGTAAACTTTTATTTAAGTGCCTACTATGTGCCAGGCACTGTGAGCATGGAGACAAAAGGCTAGGAGATGTACAGAGGATGGTAAATAGTTGGGTTTATCTAAAGGATAAATAATGAGCAGCTAGAGTAGGGAGCAGTAGGGAGGGTAGCCTGTGAGATGGTGGAGGGCATTGAAATCCAGGCTGAGGAATTAGAGCTTTACTGGGTAGACAGCGGAAAGCTATTGAAAGCTTTTGAGCAATGGAGGGATGTCATCTCCCCTGTGTGCAATGGTCATGTTGGGTGGAGGAAGAATAGAAGCTTGGAGTCCAGCAAGGAGACAATTGTAAATGCTATTTGAATTGCAGTTTTTGTTGGCCATACATTTGAATTAGATTCTGCCAGTTGGAAAGCTAGTGCTGGCCCTGGTAGCACGGTTCTTGTGCCCAGGCTGTCATATCATCCCAGGTCTGCAATTCATCCTTTTGCCTTTGCATCATAGAATGCCTTCAAAATTCAGCTGAAGGGACACCTCCTGCATGACCTCCCCCGCCCTGCCCCTAGTTACCAACATCCTCTCTCCTGAATATCACTTTGTAGATTATTTTGGTATTTACTGTGATGATTGTATGCTGTCCCCCTCTCCTCCCCTCTAACAGAACGAATGTAAGCTTCACAAAGCCAAAGACTAGTTCCTTTTAATCTTTGTTCACTAATATCTAGCATTCAGATCATAGGTACTAAACAAAGGTTTCTTGAATGAGTGATAACTAGAGGATATTTCTTGAGGGCAAGGATTAGATTCTCTTTTTCTTTTCTCATGCACAGGGATGGTCATGAGGTAGGGGTTCTTAACCTTTTTTTGTGTTATAGACCCCTCTTGAATCTGGAGAAACCTATAGACACTTCAGAATAATGTTTAAAAATGTGTAAAAAATACTTAGATTTACAAAGAAAACCAAAGATGCATGGAAAATAAAGATGTATTTTTTTTTCCTATTCAAGTTGATGATCTTTGGAACCCAGTCACAGTTTCTTTGGGAGGTCTTTGAACCCAGTTTTATAGAAGGGTGATCATATGCTCTTAGGGAGTGAGGATCCTCCAAGGAATTGAAAATTGATAATAATAAAGTTAGAGTAATTTCTTCTTGGTTGATTATAATACTGCCTTACCTTTGTAAAATGTTTTTAAATTTACAAAGCAATTTGACACGCATCATCTCACTGGATCTTCACAAACCCATCTTCGCTATTCCCATTCTTTCTTCCTTTGCTCCAGTATCTAAGGGAGAGGTAGACCTTCTTCTTGTCAATATTAAGCCATCTCCATGGATGCTGGATCCCATGTCTTCCAGAACATTGCCTCTTTGTTCATTCCTTTTCAATTTCTCCTAATCTATTGACTTTTTTCTTCCTGTTACTTGGAAATATGTGCAAGTGCTGTCATCCTTAAAAAAACAAATACAAAAGCTACATTTAACTCTGTCATCCCTTTAATTATAGTCAATATCAAAACTCTTAAAAAAAAAAAAAGGAGTCTGCACTCATTGCTTCATACACTCCCTTATCCCGTGAACCTCATGACTCCTTGCAATCTCTCTAGTCAGATGATACTCTCAAAGGCCTGATACTCTGCTCAGAGTGAAAAGAAGTCATCCCTTGTGACATCAACTGGAAGTCTATTGGAGTCTGTGTGATTTCCAAGGGTTCTTTTGTGGTTTCTATTTTGTTTTCTTTGGTTGCTCAGTAGAACTCAGCCTTTGACAATTTGGTAAACTGTGTGCTTGCAGGTATAGTCATCGTACTGGATTTTTTCTTGTTTTTGAGTTGTTTTCATCCTGTCTGGTTCTTCTTGACCCCATTTGGGGTTTTCTTGGCAAAGGTGCTGGAGTGGTTTGCCATTTCCTTCTCCAGCTCATTTTACAGACAAGGAAATGGAGGCAAATGGGTTAAGTGATTTGCCCAGTCACATAACTAGTAAGTGTCTGAGGTCAGATTTGAACTCGGGTCCTACTGACTCCAGGCCTGGCACTCTATCCACTGTGCTACCTAGATGCCAATCATACTGGATAGCATCAGGTATTTTCCTGGTTTTTCTAATAGGGAGTTTGAAGTCAGAGACGTGAGAAATTCCCAGATGTGAACCTGGGCCCTTTGTTCTATGAGAGGGCAGCATACAAGCAATTCCATAGATAGATCTGACATGATATAAATGGGGCTGATTAAGATGCACATGATTGATTATGCTTTCATCCTTTCTGAACTGGAAAGCATGTTAAGACATCAGTGATCAGAGCCGGAGTATGTGGCTGCCTGTGTCATGCAACTTGAAGGGCACGGAAATGTCACATCTGTTTTTCTTCCTGACCTTTCTTTCACATTATCTGAAATCCCCACCATTAGCGTCATTTCCATGTATTAAGGCAATGTCCAGAGCAACTCAACAAGCATTTACAATGAGCAAAGCTCCTTGCTTATGCACGGTTGTACTCAGGCTTATATTTCTTAAGGGAATCACATGTTCACAGATAAATAAGTACAGAATCACATCAAAGTGATTTGGAAGTGGAGAGGGTGCTACTAAGTAAGGAGGTAGGGATGGTTCTCATGCAAGCCGTGGTAAAATGTGAATGCATTACTTCAGAGTATTAACTCATTAACCCAATTCCAATGGGGACCTGCTCTGCAAATGATAATCTTAGAGAGTTGCCGGGGAATAAATAGATGAAATGATTTACTGAGGTTCGTACAGACATGATATTTTAGAGACTGGACTTGACTTCTTGACTTTGAGACTGGCTTTCTAATCCCCTGAATAATGTTGCCTCTTATCTGCATAGGGGGATGCCTCTTCATGCTATGGGGTCTGTCTCCTTGCTACCTTCCCTAAATTGAGGCTCTACTTCATGGTTTTTGCCCTGGGTGTGGATCTGCTGGGTGGAGGGAGTTTCCTCTGGAATTCCTCCAGATACTTTTGTCTAAGCTCCCCATCCCCAAGGCTGAAACATCAATTTATAGGCAGCTGTTAACACTTTAGTTGGATTCGGGGTCTGATAGCTTCTTGTCATTTTACACAGAGGAAGTCTGAGAAAATGGTGACCATGAAAGATACAATTAGAGAATGAAATAAGGAAAGTTGAGGGATTTTGACCAAATTTTGGCAATTTTCCTTATCACCCCTAGTATCTAGATATAAGTTCTTAAGTTGGGGGTACATGAACTTGAGAGTCCATAAACTTAGATGGGAAAAACTATATTTTTATTCACTTCTAACTGAAATTTAACATTTTTTTCCATTGTAAATTAAAAATTAAAAAAAATCATTCAGAGAAAAGGTTCAAAAGGTTTTGTCAATCTGTCAAAGGGGTCCATGGTACAACAATTAATGTTAAGAACTCCTGATTTAGACCAAAGAAGGTCACTGCATTCACTTTTTCTCCCCCAGAAATCTTTCAACTTGATTCTACAGGGGCCTTCCTGTGTTTTCTTCTGATTTAATGCAAAGCTCTGCCTCATTGGCACAGCCCTTTGGGGAAGTTCTGAGTCAGTGAAACTCTCTGACAGAAAGTGGAGATTTTAAGAATTTCCAGGCAATTGAAAAGAGCCCAAACCAGGGATGGGGAACCCGTGGCTCAAACTTTTAAACTTTGCAAATGAACAAGACTATAGTTGCTATGAAGCTGTTGTCTGCCACTCCCTCGCCTGCCCCAAGATGCCTTGGAGTAGCAGCAGAGGCCAAATGATTTCATCTCACAGGCCAACTATGAGATTTATTTAGTCAGGGACTCTTTCTCCTTTTGCGTTGGCCTCTTCTTAAACTGTAAAGCCTTTAGCAAGACCTGGTTCTTTATCCTGCATAGGAAATCTATCTTTGTGAAATATCTATGAAGTAATTATCGATAATAGCCTACAACCCAGGGGTTCTGACTTCAGCCACTTTGCTGAGAAATGTGAATACCTATCTGCTTCTCCAAGAACTCATCATAAGCTATCCTGGTGAATTGATAATGAAAACACTTTAAAAAAAAAAATGTGTCTGAGAGCAAAAGGATCCTTTTTAAGTCTGACCAGCCTATGGAGCAGGGCCTTCGAGAACAGACCATCTTCAATTGAATTCAAGGCAAATTGCAAATAAGATTACCAGTCTTTGGTCTAATTGCTCTTTTGGAACTATGGGAATGTAAGAGCAACAAAAAAAATCAATGAAGGCAAGTGGAAAGATGCCGTTAAAGAAAGAGAAAAATCTCCTGTTGGAGGCAGGAATAGGAAGAAATAAGATTATTTAGTTTGGGATATTATATGATTGGGGAAGCCTTTTGGGGGGAATATTCTGTAAGCCCTTTTCCCTGTTATCAAGGACCCAAGGAAAATGGAGGTCACCTTTTATGGTTAGTATCCCAGATCAGTGAAAAGAAAGAGGAAAAGAGAAGGGGAGCTATAAAATAGGTAGAGTACATTGAGTTCATCAGCTTTAGGGATTTGATTTCTAGCTGTAGGTATAATAATCGCCAGAGAAGCCAGGGAAGCTCAAGGGACCTGAAGATCCTCAAGAACTCAACTCAGAGAAATGAGTGATGAGGTTCACCGTCAAATTCAAAAGTTCTACTAATGGAGAGGTACATGAAAAAATGTGATTTCACTGGTACAAAGACTTCCCAGATGAGAAAACTCCTTCCATCAATACAGATCATCACGGTTTCTGCAATTTATAGTCTCTGCCTAGAGTACTAAGAGATTAAGTGGTTTGTCAGGGATCAAAAGCCAGTATATGCCAGAGGTGAGAACTGAACCCAGTCTTCCTAGCTCTAAGAGAAGCTCTCTGTTCACTACGTTATTCTGCCTCTACTAATGCAACTTGTAAATGGAAATTGGGATTTTCACTGTGCTTAGAGGCTCCATCAATCCCTGCATTTTATGCAGTTTAACAGAACTTGCTAGATATCAATTTTTCATCTTATGGAATCATCCAGTTTTAGAGTTGGATGAGATCTTAGAAATTTTCTAGTGACTAGTCCACCTCCTTCATTTTGTAGATGAAGAAACCTAGGTCCAAGAAAAGAGGAGTGACTTCCTTAAGATCACACACCAAGTAGTGTGTTGCAATGGAAAGTGTTGGCTCTGGTCTACAATCAGAGGTCTGAGTTAAAATCCTGTCTTTGATGTTTATAATGTATATGTGTGTGTGTGTATGTGTGTGTGTGTGTGTGTGTGTGTGTGTGTGTGTATGTGAGGGGGACCCTTGGGCACATCAACACCTCGCAGGATCTCAGTTTCTTCATCTGTAAAATGGTGCTGAATTTAGAGGGTATTGACAGCACTTGAAGTCCTTTAGCAGGATAGAAAAACAACATGGCTTAGTAACTAGTTAATAAGAATAATTAGTTAAAATAAGAAGCTACCAGATGGCAGACTAAAGTGGCCTCATGATGGTGCTGTCCCATGGCCTTTTCTCTCCATAGCAACCCAAGCCATAGTTGCATTAGCTTGGAGGTCTGTTTATTTTACAGTTTTGGCTTGGGGGCTACACTTGCCAGTTCTCCAACCAGATTTCCAGTTAACATGATTAAATCAAAGACACCCTAGTTTATGTTGGCTAGTGTTATCTTGCAGAAACGTCTGTTGGCTGCAATAAGACCTGTCATATCTATTAGGCTTAGGGAACAGTTTGCTAGGCTTTAAGAAAAATCAATCAATCATTCTATCTATCTGTCCATTAACTAATCTGTCTCTATCATTTATTTATCGATTCAATCATCTATCCATCCAGCTATCCATTTTCTTTCTATCCATCCATCCATTAATCTATTATCTATTCATCCACCTGTCTATCCATTATCTACCTATCCAGCATTATCTAAACTATCATCTACTTCTTTATCTACTTGATCATCTGTCCTCTATCTGTATCTGTTCATCTATTATCTAGCTATCCTTTCATCCTTTTATTTTTCCATCTATTATCCATCCATTATCTCTCTATCCACTAACTAATCTATCTCTATTTCTCTGTCCATTCAATTATCTATTTATCCATCCATTCCTACACATCCATTATATATATCCATCTATTCATCTATGCATTATCTATCATCTATCCATCCCTCACCATTTATCCATCCATCTATCCATTTTCTATCTATCCATTTACTAATTTCTTTAGCATCTGTTTCTCTCTCTACCCAATCATCCATCCATCTATCTATCTACCTATTATCTATCCATTCATCCATCTAACCATCTATTATCTATCTATCCATTAATTATCTATCCATTCATTCACATATTATTTATTCATCCACCCATCTATTCATTATCTATCTATCCATTCATTATCTAATCTCTCTATCATCTACTTCTCTGTCTACCCAATCATCTGTCATTTGTTTTGTCCATTATCTATCTATCCATCTTCTCATCTATTATCTATCCATCCATTATATAATCTATCACCAGTCTACCTAGTCATCTCTCGTTCCATCTATCTGTATTTGCATTTTATTGATTTTTTTGCATCTCTAAAGCATTGTATCATTTTTCAAAGTCTTTTTATTTTCAGTATCTCATTTAATTCAGCAATCCTATTAAATAGGTAGAACAGATACTACTATCTTCATTTGACAGGTGAAGAAACTGAGGGATAAGGTGGCATAGTTCAGGTAAAAGCAGCATGAACCTGAAATCAGGGGAATGGGTTCTGATATTCTCTCTTCCACTAACTGTAATCACCTACCTTTCTGAGCCTCAATTTCCTTTTCCTGTAAAATGGGGATAAGAAAGTTTGCAGTGCCCACTTCACAAGATTGTTATGAGAAATGAGAAAAGGAGGATAGGTTGTCTTTGAGCCTCAGTTTCCTCTTATGTGAAAAGATAAGTTATACCATCATCTACCCCATACAATTGTTGTGAGAAGAGTGCCTTGTCATGTTCTCTAATAAAGATGAGTCATTACGATTTTAGCTGGGTGGTGTTGCGAATAGATGGGATAGATGCTGGACTTCGGATCGGGAAAACATGAATTCAAATCCTGTTCCATGTACTTACAACTTCTATGCCTGTGGGCAAATCACTTAATTTGCCTGCTATAGTTTCCTCATCTGCAAAACAGGGATAATAAAAACCCCTCTTTTGTGAGATTATCATGAGTCTCAATTGAGTTAAAACACATAAAACACTTTGTGAACCCTAAAGGGCCAGCTATTATCTAAAGACATACCCCACATTTGTGGCAGAAGCAGATTGGGAGTTGAGTTCTAACATTTGCTGTATGGTTCTTTCCCCTATCTCACCCTGTTTGGATACATGGATTTAAGTTTCATGCATGAGTTTGGGGCCCAGCATTCAATAAAAGTGTAAGAGCTTCCATGTTGGACATGGTCAACCTTCTATTTGTCTGTAATAATGGAAAGAGTATCCAAGGGCATATACTCGGAGCAAAGACAGAAAACCTTCCTTTCTGGAACCAACTATATTCTAGAGAGAAATGCCCTCCTGACCCCTACTGGTTAAGATCAGTTCATACTTAGAGACTGGAGAACTCTCTGGCTCAGTGTCACTATAGGTATAGTTTCTCAGTATCGTATAGCTGTCATTACAGTCTTCTAATCAGGGATCAATAGGTGAACAGATGCATTGATTAAATAGAATCTGAAGACAGAAAGAAATGATGGATTGACAAAATAAATACTCAGTGGGGTGCTTGCAATCCAGTTAACTACCGGATTAACCTAAAGATGATGTGCTTTAGACAATCTATACTTAGAGAATTTTAGGGCATCTGGAAAGGTAGAGAGGACTCAATGATGATCCATTGTTATAGCCTGGGAAGAGGAAAGGGGTTGGGATCTTTGTTGAACCTAAGGTTAAGGAAGTACAATGTTTGGTCAGAGATGATTAAACTAAGTGATAATAAAGGAAATAAGCCAGGCTTATTAGTACAATGCAATGGCTGAAAGACCGAGAGCGGGACAACAAGCTGTAAAGCCCTAGACACCCAAATCCCTTTGCTCAATCATTCTTTGTGAGCTTTGTATCATTTCCCTGAAGTTAGAGATCTTGCAGAACCCCTAATCTAGACTGACCTGTTAGTTTCTATACAGTAAAACAAAAGGGACATTTTTTTTTACAGTGATGCTCCATCCCACTAACAATTGATTAGAAGCAGGGGACAGAATGGCTCCATGATGGATGAAAGGCTATTTTTATCCTCCTGTCACCCTTTTCCTCTCAGTTTGGAGACCACCAAGAGGACCCTCCAGGGACAGCAGGGGTTTTTGAGTAACCCACGGTGAAGTCGGAAAGATAAGTAATGAATGGCCAGCTGCCCTCTGTCTTGGTAGATCACTGACAACTGATGTGTCTATTTCTCTAAAAGCCTGGAGCAAGGCCAGGCATTCTGACCATGATGCTAGTGACCCCGGACACCCTGTAATAGTTTAGAGAAGAAACAACTGGGCGTTTATATAAAACAGGCTTGACAGTCAATTTCAAATATAGTTTAAATCCCAAATCTCTTTATAACAAAATTTCTGATAATTACTTGATTTGTAAGATAACTATAGATTTTGGTTTTTTTATTTTTTCCCAATCAATTTCTTGTATATTATCCTACTTTAATTGGGTATTCCCTTAACCACTGGAGGTGACACCCTTCTGTTCCTTCTCGTCATGTGTTGTTATTTTTCATTGCTTTTTATAAATCGAATGTGATGGAGACCTTACTTTCATTCTTTTACCATCTTGGGGGAGTCAGTATAGGCTAAAGTCTTCATCCTCAAAACATGATGGACCTACCTCCTTTTTTCTTTTTCTTCATATTTATTTTATTTTTAATTTGTAGAACAAAACAAACATTTCCCTAACATAGTATAATAAAAAAGATGATTGCACACGAACTTGCAAATCTATTATGTACAACATGCTATTCCTTTTAAAAATATAATTATCATATAAATTTCTTTTTTTTCTTTTTTCCCTTCTTTTCTCCCCTAAATGTTGGAAGGAATGTGGAGAAATTGGGATATTAATTCATTGTTGATGAAACTGTGAACTGATCCAACCATCTGAAAGAGCACTGTGGAATTATGCCAAAAGAGTTATTAAACTACCTATATATACCCCTTGGCCCAAGAATACCATGTACTTTTTTCTAATCATACACGTACTCAAAGATGTTCAAATCTCTGGTACATTGTGTTCTGCTCTAACCCCCTGTGTATCTTTCCATTATTGCCTTTTGTATTATTTTAATTCATGCATTTCTCAGTTCATCAAACACTTATGCAGCCTTGTATGACAATGGTCACAAAGATGGAGATGCTTTCCCCCAAATTTACCAGTCAATAACATTACTGAGTTAAATCAGTATTGAGCGAGGGTTTGTGGAAAAATACTAGAAGGGAAGAAATCTAGATCAAGAGTGAGAAGTCAGAGTTTCATCTTCCTTTTGGTACCATTTGGACTTTTACCAGAACCAATTTCTTAATCAGCTGCTGGCTTGTACTCCACTCTGGGCTTCCTACAAAGACTCTGACAAGTAACTATGTTTTCAGCTTCTGCCTTCATTAATGATATAATGAATAGTTGGTTAACAGGCATTTATTAAAAGCTTAGTATATTTCAAGCACTGTGATAACAGTCCTTGCTAACGAACAGTTCAAAGTCTAATGGTGGAGACAACATGCAAACAACTATGTGCAAACAAGATGTATACAAGATAAAATGGAAGTTATTAACTGAGGGAAGGCACTAATATTAAAAGGGATTGAGAAAGGCTTCTCCCAAATGGTATAATTTTTATCTGAGATTTGAAGCAAACCAGGGAAGTTAGGAGGCAGAGATGAGAAGCAAGAAAGTTCTAGGCATGAGGGAGAGCCAGTGGAAATGCCCAGAATCAGAGATGGATTTTGTGCAAAGAACATCAAAGAGGCTAATGTCACTGGATGTGTGTGTGTGTGTGTGTGTGTGTGTGCGCGCGCGCTGGGGCACGTAAGAAATAAAAAGACTGGAAAGGTAGAAAGGGGGCAGGTTATGAAGGACTTTAAAAGGCAAATGGAAGATTTCACATTCAATTCTAGAGATAATAGGGAGGCACTGGAATTCATTTAATCCAAATTTGCTTTAGGGGAATATCAGCTAGACAAGTGCGTGCAGGATAGGTTGGGGAGAAAACAGATTTGAGGTAAGAACACCAAGCAGGCTACTGAACCAGTCCAAGCAGGAGGTGATAAAGACTTCCTTTAGAAAAGAGAAGAGAGGGGTGCATATAGGAGAGCGATTACAGAGATGGAAATGATGGAACATGGCAACTGATTGAATATGGGACCATATGAGACAGTGAATAGCTGAGGATGCCACCTGGGTTTCAAGTTATGGTGACTAAGAAGATGGTGGAACCCTCTCATAGGGGAGAGAGAAAAAGGGTAGGATTCAGATAGGCACAGTGAATTCAATTTGGAGTTTAAGATGTCTGAAACTAGTTCAAAATGTCCAGTAGCAGGTGGAGATACAAGACTGGATGCCTGGAGAAAGGTTAGGACTGGACAAATGAATATGAGAATCATCTGGATGGAGAAGATGGGAGCCAATGAGAGTGCCAAGTAAAATAGTATAGAGGGAGAATTGAAGAGGGTACAAGACACAGCCCTTATGGGATACCCACCATTAGTGGGAATGACCTGGATGAAGATCCAACAAAAGAGACTGAGAAGGAATGATCAGACACGTAGGAGGAGAGCCAGGAGAGAATGGTGTCATGGGAATTTAGAGAGAAGAGAGTATAAAGGAAAGGCAGGTGATCAGTAGTGTCAAAGGAGGCAGAAATGTCAAGAAGGATGAGGATGGAGGAGGCCATTAGATTTGGTGATTGAGAAGTCATTGGTGACTTTGGAGAGAGGAGTTTTGGTTGAACAATGAAGTCAGAAGAGAGATTTTAGAGAGTTAAGGAGGGAATGAAGAAGAAGAAAGTGGAGGCATAGATTGGAGACTGCCTCCTTCCAGAGTTTAGCAAGCAAAAGAAGAGATGTAGGATGACAGCTAGCAAGGAGAGATGGATTAAGTGATAACTTACGGTGGGGAGTGTTCTTAAAAAAGGAATTCTTGATTGGTTGGACTTGGTTTTGGTTTGGTTTCAGTTGTTCTCCTTTGTTCTCGAAGAGGACCAAAATGACATCATCATGATAAACGCGAGTTTCAATGTGTCCAACTGCGGCTGATCAAACCAATATGAGCTTGGAATGCTCTACCACAGCTTGGGCACAGATAGTCCATGAGAGCATTTGGGGTGGATACTCCAAATCTGAGCATCCTACAATTACTTTGTGCTGTTTCAATTCTGCTTTGCTCTTAGAGCACAGCACCCTTTCTGATGTGGGCACACCGGTCCTGTGCCAGTGTCTCCCATGTTGCACGATCAAATCCAAAGTTCTTGAGACTTTGAGAGTGTCATTGAATCATTTCTTCTGATTGATTGGACTAGATGACTTCTGACCACCTTTCCAGGTGAGATATGTATTTGTGCATGTGCATGTGTGTGTGCATGAGTGTGTATGGAATGGAGAGGAGAGAAAAGATGTATGTGAGATATACTATGAAGTTACCTTTTGTGGGACTTGTTAACTGGTTATGGGAGGTGGCAGAAGAAAGAAGAGTCCAAGAGAGCCATAAGACTTTAAATTAGACGGAAAGAGAAAATTATACTGCTGCAGACCGAAATGGCGTAATCAGAGGTAGAAACAGTTTAATTTAGCATAGTTGTCACTAATATGAACAATTTTATTTCATTATGATCTATAAAGGATGAATCTTCTTGTTCTCACAGCAGATAAAGTGTTGTAGCTGGAATCGGGAGGATCTAAGTTCAAATCCAGCCTCAGGCACTTACTAGCTGTGTGACCCTAGGAAAGTCACTTAACCTCTGCATGTCTCAGTTTCCTCATCTATAAAGTGGAGATGATAATAGAACCTACCTCTCATAGTCATGAGAATTAAGTGAGATAATATTTGTAAAGTATTTTGTAAACCTTAAAGCACTATATAAATGCTAGGTATTAGTATTAACTATTAACATTTCATGGAGTAGCTAGGTGGTGTGCTGGAGTCAGGCCTGAGTTCAAATCTGCACTCGGACACTTAACTAGCTGTGTGACCCAAGGAGAGGGGCAAATCATTTTACTCCATTTTCCTCAGTTTCTGTATCTGTAAAATGATCTGGAGGAGGAAATGGCAAACCACTCCAATGTCTTTGCCAAGAAAACCCCAGATGGGGTCATGAAGAGTCAGATGTGACTGAAAGAAACTGAACAACTGTTCCATGGTTTCATGCAATCACCGCAATTTTATCTGCAACAGAAAAATCAGGAGAACCTCATCATCTACAGGGAATTCCTTTATTTGTATGGGGCATTTTGCATGATGTGACACTGGTAAATATATGTTTCTTATTTCATATCTTGTTTAATATGCATAATCTGAGGTTTGTTTAATGCGGTAATCTCAGGTCTCCATCCATTATAGAATTTTGTATGGATGGATGGGAGTCAGGTGTTTGGAGGAGAGCCTTTAAGTCAGCAGGTGGCAGCTGGTAGAACAGCGGGTAGAGAGTACTGGGCCTGGATTCAGGAAGACCTCAGTTCAAATCTAGCATCAGATAATTACTAGCTGTGGGACCCTAGGCAAGATATTTGACCTCTGTCTCAGTTTCTTCAACTTTTTACAAAATAGGAACAATCACAGCACCCAGCTCTCAGGGTTGTTGTGACGATTAAATGAGACATTTGTAAAAAGTGCTTAGGATAGTACCTGGTACGTAGCAGGTAATATATAAATGTTTGTTCCCTTTCCCTTTAAGCCTGTGTTTTGGGTTACTGAATAAAATGCATTTCTATAATCAGAAAACAAAAGCACCATGAGACTGTGTGTCTATTACATCTCTTAGTCAACTGTGTGACTGGGAAAGTACTACCTGCAAGAAAAAACCATACTCAGAAGTCTGCCGATTCCTTTGTTTTCCTAAGGTTACTCTGGTGATGTGCAGCAAGCATTTTCATAAAGGTTTTATAGAAATTGGTGATATTGGTGAGGAGTGCTGATGTTTTCTTGGTAATTGTGTGTGTGTGTGTGTGTGTGTGAAATATCCTGCCCACAATCTTTTCCATTATAGTGAAATTTTCCCCACTTCATAACATCTGCAAAATTAATCCCTAAGGGCCTTTTGAACTGAGTTACTTCCATCGTAGATTTTTTCTGTGTCCTCAGTCACATCCTTCTATTCTTTTTGAATTCTCTTTTTAAATTCTTGAATGTAATTTCTGCTTTTCCCTACATCTTGTCAAGTGATACAGTCCAAATGTGGCATTTTCACTGTCATTCAGGATGAGAATGGAACATGATGCAAACATTGGCAAATGTTACTTTTACAGCTATTTGCTGTCCACCTTTCAGTTTCATCGTCTTGGGATAGCTATATCTAGTTTACTTAGGTTTTCTATCTCATGTCAAATTTTCTATAGACTTGTTTCTCCTTCCTTATTTTTTACTGTTATATAACATAATCTTTTATCTACAGTCTTACATTTTGCAAATAACTTTGTACACCAAACAGTATTCTTGGATGGCATGTCTCTTCAATTGACAATAAAATAAAATATTTGACGGGTGAGGCTGTTTTGGGGTTCCTTTAGCCTCATTAAGGTGACTGTTTTAAATCATTTAGACATTTCTCAGAAGTTATCAGAGCTAGTTCTTTAATTTTATCAATTTCCTGTTTTTCAGAATCAAAAGCCCATTTTAAAAAGTCATTTGGGTGCATTGGTGGTTTTCTTTATATATTCCTCTAATTTGGTAATGATCTTGACTTTTGCTCTTATCAGTTGATCTGATCAGATCGTGTACCGATAGCTGTTGATTCTCAAAGGTGTCCCACACTGGCAAGCATTTCTCATATGTTAAGCCATTGTCAATTTAATCTTTTGTGAGGTTCTTCAATATGTATTGTGTGTCCATTCCTTCCTAATTCAATCCTTGAAGGAACTATTTATTATATGTAAACATAAAGCCTTTGCCCTCAATCATTTCTTAATCTCAAACTATATTTTCTAATATGTTTCTCACCATCCTGTCTTGTGCTTGTGTTCATGCTGAAGTCACCTCATAACAAAGTATCTGCTGACTTCATCGGGGGATCTAGAGAACTTCTTCCAGCATTTTTCAGCTTTTCATCCTTGACAACTGATGCTTGCACATAAGTAGCAATTATCTTCTTGTGGGTATTTTTGCTTGCACGTATGCCACGGATTACAAAGCAAGATGGCTAAGCTTTCCATGAAATGACGTCTCTTGTTGCCTTTGGTTGCACAGTGAAAGAATTCTGCCAAGTCTATTCACCTCTTTGAGGAGAATCTGTTAGTTGTTCCTTTATTTACCTACAATTTCTTTGTGTCCTCTGATTTCATTTGTGGAAAGAATGTCAACATGGATGTGGCTCGGGTTCTTGAGTAGCGTATTAGGTCTTCAGCTCCTACTCAAAGATTTTGCCTTCAGAGTATTAAAACTTAAATTCAGGCTTATATAATGTTGTTGCTTAGTTGTTTCGGTTGTGTCTGACTCTTTGTGATGCCCCATTTTCTTGGCAAAGATGCTAGAGGTTTACCATTTCCTTCTCTATGTCATTTTACAAATGAAGAAACTGAAGCAAACAAGGTTAAGTGATTTGCTCAGGGTCACACACTTAGTGTCTGAGGTGGGATTTGAACTTGGGTCTTTTGGACTCCACTGTGTCACTTAGCTGCCCTCTCATATAATAGCTGGTCTAAAAAACCACCTCCTCTCTTTCTTCTTTCCTGATGTTCTACCGCAGTCAGTCAGTTAATAAGCATTTATTAAGGGCCCATCATGTGCCAGGAACTTTGCTAAGCACTGGAGATACAAACAAATGCAAAATAAACAAAATTCTAATGGGGAAGACAACATGAAAACAACTTTTTACAAACATGTTATATGTAGGAGAAATTGAACCTAATTAATAGAGGGAAATATTAAATGTCATCAGGAAAGACTGCTCATAGAAGACGAGATCTTAGCTGAGACTTAAATGAAGTCAGTATCACTGTAGAAGTAGAAGGGGGCCACCTAGGACTGAGGTCCATTTCATGTTTTTTATCTTTTTCATAGTTTGCTCTGGTAAATAATTTATCACCCTGGGGTCAACCTTGTACCAATGAGGCTCTCTGTATTTGGCTAGGCTTGTCATCAGACAGTGAATATAGTCTATTGCTAGAGCCAGACTTGTGACCATTCTAACACGGTAGACCCCACCAGAACTTGCTCTGCAGTAGCATAGTGTTAGAGAGTCGTTGACACCACAAGGAGGTATAGAAATAATATCACTGATTCAAATATTTAAAGTAAAAAGTTTTGAACATTATTAGCATGTTGACTTATTTTGCTTAATTGTACTTCTCATTATAAGGGATGAGTTTATGACGAGAAAGAGAGCCATTGGAAAATGATGGTAATGTAAGAAAAGAGCATAAATAAAACATTCCAAAAACTTTTATATATGAAGGATTTTATATTCTTTACACATTTCAGTCAGGTATATGACTATAAAGAAATGTGCTGTAGAAAATCGTTGGTGAAAGTCTGCTTGTTTATGCCTCCTGTTTTCATCAAGGTTCTCTCTCTCTCTCTCTCTCTCTCTCTCTCTCTCTCTCTCTATATATATATATATATATATATATATATATATATATATATATATATATTTATACACATATAAATATATATATAATATACACATGAAAATTTTATGAGACTGATATATGTGTATATTATGTATATATATATTTGTATATACACATACATAACAGCCTCATAAAATTTTATAGAGATGAGAGAGCAGGCATACTGGTAGAGGCATCATCTTTGATCTTTTTCCCTCTTTAAGAATTTTTTCCTCTTAGACATATTTTGGAAAATGATCCCTTCGTGCTTTTGAAATGACGTTGCCTCTGGCACAGACTCCTCAGTTTTTCAGTCAGGCCTAGGCACTCTTCCCAGTTTTATATTAAGCCCCATTGCTACATTTTTACATTGGTTTACAGAGGTGGTAGAGTCTAAAGTGGTAGTTCATTATGATTGCTGATGAAAATATCACTTTTTCAAAACAGTTGCCAAGTGTCAAGTTATATGAGCCACTAGTTCTCATCAGAGTATTGAAAATAGAGCATAGAAGAGCCTATGAGATCTTTGAATTCTTCTATTCAGGGGAGACATGCCTCCATAGTTTATATGAAAAGGAACAGGGGATCTTAGTGGACTGCACACTCAGTTCATATGTGAGACAACAGCATAATATGCTAGTTTTTAAAAATCCATGTGAATTATAAAAGAAATACAGACAGGACTGGTGATTTCATTTCATTTTATTCCACCAACCCTCATTGGCATGTTCTCTGCCACTTACGTGTTTGATTTTGTTTCTGAGACTGGGTCTCCCCATATCGTCATGATTGGAAATGCAGCAACCGTTCACAAACTTGATACCAATGTTGATTAGTTTAGAAGTTTTAACCTGCTCATTTTTCTGACCCTGACTAATTTATCTGTCTGTAGGCAGCCTAATGGTTGTCCGCTCCTGGGGGCTGACCATAGTTTTTCCAGACTTGGCATCGATATTTAATCAGCTTTGGGGTTATTGTAGCTCAGAACTCTCAAACTCAAGCAATCCACCAAACTCAGCCCTGTGCAGGGATTGCAAGCATGTGCATGTCTAGCTGCAACTTATGGTCTTAAAGAGTGGCCTAAAGCACCCAAGGGTAAAGTGATTTGCCCATAGTTGCATAACAAATAAGTGTCAGAGGTGGGATTTGAACCCAGATCTTCCTGGCTCTGAGGTGGTCTCTCTATGCACTCCACCACACTGACTCTCATATGAGCTTAAGATTGTATTAATAGAAATAGAGTCCAGAATAAAGATAGTGATAGACCATATGATATGTATCATGCCTAAACTTGAGCACCATAATTTTAAGAAGGACATTGATAAGTGGGAAAACATCCAGAGAAATCAGTTAAGAATTAAATTAAAGAATTTAAAGAATTAAAACCATGTGTAATACACAACTGGGAATATTTAGCCTGGAGAAAAGAAAACTTTATAAAGACATCATTACTATCTAAAGCGCTAAGTGCGGGAAGGATCAGACCTGCTGTGTAGACCCAGGGAGTAGAAATAACTACTCACTATAGTGAGGCAGACTTTAGCTCAGTATCAGAAAAACAAAAGAAATCATTAACAATTTAAAATTGCACAGAAGTGGAACTGGCAACCTCAGAAGGTAGGGAGAATTCCAAACCTTTAAGCAGAGGTTGGCTAAGATACTTAATGGAGATTATACCTGTTGGAGATTGAACTACATGACCTAAAAGATCCGTTTTAAAGCTAAGATTTCATGATACTCTGACTTTAGGATCCCCTATCTTTCTTTAGATAGTGAACCAGCTAGCTCAGTGTTTTGGGTTACTGAAGATACCTTTAATATAGGGAACCATATTTATTGTTAAAAGTTGGGGTAAGTTGGGAACCCACTGACACTTTATAAATAGAAATAACTTTCTTTAATAGGACAAGCCAAATCATCATTTAAATTAGGATTGGACCATAAAGAGAAAGCAACAGAAACCAGGTCTGTTTCCCCCTCCTTGCCCCACTCTGCTAAGGCTGGGTCTCTCCATGTTGTCCATGTTAGATGGTGGTGTTGGGCCACTTAATGGAGTAATCTCAATACTGATTGTTGCAGAAGTTTTAAATGGCTCCATTTTTCCTACCTGGACTGGTTTGCCTTTCCTTAGGCAGCCTGGCGACCTTCCCTCCTGGAGGCCTTGTGCTAGACTTACTGTCTTAACCTGATTGGCTTTAGCCCTACTGCATCTCAGAATTCCTGAACCTGAGATTGATTTACCAGCCTCAGCCGACCCCAGAAGCAGGATTTACAGGTGTTCGTATTAACATAATCTCTTTTAAAGACTTTGATTCCTGGAGCTGGTACAGTCTTTTTCCTAATGATTTTGGCTTCTCCTCCTTCCTTTTGCAAAAAACCTTTCAATATTTTCACAGGTCATTAGCACCTCCACCCAGGGTTGGTAAAGCCACAGAAAGACAATTCTGGGCAGTGGTTGGATGGCAAGGGGGAGGCTGAAACTAACAGACACAAATTTCACTGATTCTGGTTTTTCATGACCTGAAAATACATTCTCTGTATTCCTCATTTCTCAATAGGTTATAATCCAAGCTTCTTTAGAAGGGATTTAGCACAAGGCTAATAGAATGATAGGGAAAAGTGAAGATGGTATAATGAGTTCCACACTAGAAGGATGCAAAGAAGAGTAAACTTAGGGAGAAATAAAACATCATATGTATTTAGTCCTTTATATTTCATAGAGTAATTTCTCATCTTCTCTTCCTCTCTCTGTCTCCATCTCTCTGTCTCTTTCATTTTTCTGGACCTGTGATTTCTTTGGTGTATGGTGTATCGTTCCCAGTAGGAAAATTCAATTCACAGCTGCCTATCCTCAAAGTTTTTATAACTTATAGTCTTAGAAAGTGTCAGTGGAAGGCACCCAGGGCTAATGATCTCAGAGGCAGTATGTATCAAAGTCAGGGCTTGAACCAAGCTCCTTGTTGTTTCAAAAGGAGTCCCTCTATTTACTGTGCCAAAAACCAATAGTTTTATTGTAAAACAGCAGGTTATCTGTGCTGAGCAAAGTGAGCAGGACTGGAGATAGCTAAATGTCATAGGAAAAATACAAGGAGGAAAGAGATAAATACTAGGAGTTGGGGGTGGGGATGGGGTTTCTAGAAGAGAAATTCCTTTCAGAAATATTCTCCAAGTCATTGCGCTAGAAAGTTAGCTAAGAAAAGTCAGCATGAGCCATCTGTTGCCAGAATAATTTTCTACTACTTTGATTATATCACTCTTCTACTTAAACTCTTTAAAGACTCACTACTACCATTGAAACAAGTTCTAAATTTCTTAAACTTAGCTATTCAAAGTCTTTTACAATTCATTCTTTATCTAGCAATACTACCTCACCTTGCCCAATAGAGCACCTACTATATACTAAGTGCTGGGCTAGGTTTGGGGGATCTAAGACAAAAATGAAGCAATCTGTGCTTTCAGAGAACTTACGTTCTGGGATTGGGGAGAAACATTTGCATATATATATATAAGTACATATTGAATAATTGCAAGGTAGTTTGGGGTTTGGAGGCAGGTAGGTAACTCAGTGGCCAGAGCTGGGCCTGGAGTCAGGAGACCTGAATTCAAATTCAGCCTCAGACACTCACTAGCTATGTGGCCCTGGGCAAGTCACTTAACCTCTGTTTACCTTAATTCAATGGAGAAGGAAATGGCAAACCACTCCACTATATTTGCCAAGAAAACCCCAGATAGGGTCATGAAGAGTTGGACATGACTACAAAACAACAAATTTAGAGGGGACACTGGTAATGAGGGGCAAGGATTCATATAGAAGGTAGTTCTTGAGCTGAATCTCAAAATAAATAAGCAAGAGATTCTGCAAGGTGGAGGACTGGAAGGAATGTATTCTAGACGTGAGGGATGGACTGTGCAAAGATGTGGAGTTAGAGGTTGGAGTGCAAAGTGTGGGAAAGTACAAGAAAGGTAGGATGTCTAGACCTTAGAGTTTAGGCAGGGGAGTCATGTAATTAAGCTAGAAAGATAGGTTGGGAACAGCTTGTGATAGGTTTTAAAAAATGAAACAGAAAAAGTCCTGAGAGCAGCAGAGAGTTGCTGTTTGTTGAAAAGGGTAGTGTCATGGTTAGATGGGGGCTGGAGAAATGGGAGGATGGAATCGAGTAAGGAGCAATTTGAGCCGATCTGGACAATTCATTGATCCTGAAATGTACACAGCTGTCTTTCATCTTTGTGCCTCTGTTCATGCTTTCTCCTCCTCAAAAATCCTTTCTTCCTTTTCTCCTTCCTCTCTCCTTCCTCCCTCCTTTCCCTTCTACCCCCAGGAAATTGTGTCCATTGAAATCCTGCCCATTCTTTGAGACCCAGTTCAGATGCCACTTCCCTAGGAAGCCTTTCTTGGCTGTGCTGACTGGAAGCAATTCTTCTTCTTATGGATTTCTGGAGCACTTAGTTCACATGACTCATGTTACTTATCATTTACTGCCTTGTATTGTAATTCTTTGTGTGTAAGTTAGCTGTATTACTCAAAGATAAGCCTCTTAAAAAAGTCACATGAATAGAACACTGCTGTACCCACAGTAGAGTTATTAATGTGTTCATCCTTTGTTGCCAAAGAAGACCATGCCATCAGAGAAATAATGACATGACTTGGACTGAAATTGGTTTTGAGTGAGGGCTGTGCAGGTCACCAGCCTCACTTCTCCTCCAGAGCCATCTGAATCCAGTGACCAGATATTCATCAGGATGACTGGAGATGACCCAGGAGGAGGCAGCTGGGATTAAGTGACTTGCCAAAGGTCACACAGCTAGTGAGTGTCAAGTGTCTGCGGTGAGATTTGAACTCAGGTCCTCCTGACTCCTGCACTGGTGCTCTATCCACTGTACCAGTGCAGTTATTAAATGCTTGCAGAAAGGAAGAGAAAGAAAGAGAGGGAGAGAGAGAGAGGGAGAGAGAGGGAGGGAGGGAGAGAGAGAAGGAGAGGGAGAGAGAGAAAGGAGGAAGAAAGAAAGGTAGAGAGAAAGAAAGAAAAAAAAAAGGAAAGAAGAAAGAGAAGGCCTTGATAGGAGTCTTCCTTTATCTTGCCACACTTCTGGTTTACATCTCTTATAACCAATATGAAAAATTACATGATTGAAAAGATTACCTGCTGATCTTTAAACTAAAGCAAACAAATATCCCCAACAGACATCTTAAAAAACAAATCTGCCCAGGTATATTAGTAAGAACTTCAAACCCAGATTCCTGCCATTCAGATAATTCGGGATATCTGTGGCTAATCAAGAATGTGAATGGCCTCTCAAGCTCACAGCACAAATGTGAATGTTTTGTGTTGCTTTATTGTATTCCACAGAATCTTGTACTCACTCAGGAAATGAAATTAAATTGCTCTAGCTTTTTAAGGACTATAATTCTTTACTTTACTTACAAAATAGATAATAGATAATTTGGCATTTGGCATATGCTTTGCATAACATGTTCTCATGGACTCAGAGAAATGGACCCAATTTGGGGGCTAGGAGGGAAAACTATGGGATGGCAGCTGTTCTGCATTAGACAGTCCTCTTTACCTTACAGTCTCATAGTAAGAATACTTCACACTTATATACTTCTATCTGTGGGTCTATAAGTATTTTATACATATTAATTCAATTGCCTTGTACCCCATAGGAATTTAGAACAACTGGCTTTTTACCAAAGTCAACAGGCACATCACAGTTTGGCACGAGTTCTGAGATCTCTCTCTTTTACCTTATATAGATGTTGTGCTGCATTCAAAGGGAACTCTACATTCCTGCATAAATTGGAAGGGTAAGGAACTTGGTGGTTGTTTAGTCGTTTTAGACATGTCAGACTCTTCATGACCCCGTCTGGGGTTTTCTTGGCAGAAATCCTGGAGTGGTTTGCCATTTCCTTCTCCAGCTCATTTTGTGGAAGCTAAGGCAAGCAGGGTTAAATGACTTGCCCAGGGTCATACAGTTAGTCTGAGACCAGATTTGAACTCATGGAGATGAATTGTCCTGACTCCAGGACCAGCTCTCTATCCACTGATAGTGCCACCTAGTGACTGGGGTGAGGGACTACAAGTACCTAAAGATTACATCTGTTAACGCTGGGAAGGAAAGAAGGCCAATTTTCAGGAACCTGTGGCCCCTTCCACCATTTCCTTTAACCTTTATAAAAACCTCATTTTTTCTTATCTGTTAAATGAGAATGATAACAGCATCTCACTCATAGAGTCGTAGCAAATATGGCAAAACATTTTGAATACCTTAGAGCATCATATAAATACTATCATTACTACTACTACTACTACTACTACTACCACCACTACTACCACTACTACCTACTACCTACTACTACTACTAGTCTACCTATTACCTACTACTACTACTACCACGTACAACTACTACCTACTACTACTACTAGTACTACTACTGCTACTACCTACTACTACCACTACTACTGCTACTCCTACTCTTACTTTACATTTCCTTTTACTATTCCATGTCTAGGTGCCCAGTGCTCTCCCATATGATTCCCTGGCTATGCAGCTTTTCTCTATCTTGTCCCAGAGTTGGTTGCCAACTCTTTGACAACAGGCACTGTGCCTTTCATTTTCACATTTTCCAGTCAAGCGATGATGGATGGATTAATCATTGTCTTGCTCTGGTACCCATAGGTTGCTTATGAGAGGTGAAGGGAGACTCCCAGAATTTTGATTGGAGCCTTCCCTGGAGGATTTATTGGATGACATGGACAAGATTCTCACTGTATAAGAAATCATGAGTGGCTTATGATTTGAACCAGCAGAGGTATTCCGGGACCAGAGATCCAATGAAGTATTCCCAGAGCCTACCACAGTGCTTTGTAAATACTAGATACTTAACAAACGTAACTAAATTGAATTTATAGCAGCCCATACTCTTTCATTCTAATCCTCCCCTCTATATTCTAGGATTTATGCTCTATTTATTCAGAGCTCTTTGTTCTTTCTAAGTGATCATGATGAAGAGTAAAATTGGACAAGCTCATTCTTGTGAATACATTAACCACATTTGTGCGCCTCACAGGTAATAATTATTAAAATGATATCACACATAGTTTTATGGTTTAGGATCCAAGTTCTTCACAACAGCCTTGTTAGGTGTGCAGTATAGATATTATAAGGTAAGGACTCAAGCTCAGAGAGGTAAAAGAATAATTACAATAACAGCTAGCATTTATATGGTACTCATTATGTGCCAGGCATTTTACAATTATTTTCTTATTTGACCCTCACAACAACCCTGCGAGTTGTTCCTATTATCTCTGCCTTACAGATGAGGAAACTTAAGCAAATAGGGATTAAGTGACTTGCCTAAGGTCACAGAGCTACTAAATGTCTGAAGCTGAATCTGAGTTTGGGTCTATCCTGACTCCAGGACCAGCACTCTATCCACTGAGCAACCTTGCTCAGTGTCACATAGTTAATATTTAGCAGAGCTGAGACTTGAGCCCATGTCTGGTAAACCAAACTGAAAAAACCCCCAAAGACTTAAAGCGTGTTATAGATGCTAGAAAAGTCAGGTTGTGGAGAAGCTCAGCGGCGAAGTAGAGGTGGGGCTGGGCTGGGTAGGAAGGTGACTAGGCAAAGGGAAAATGCTGTGAACACACATAAGCCTTCCCCAGAGTGAATGCTTATTTGTTCCAGATTAGTCAACCTTCCTGACTTGTGACAGCATTTTCTACTTCCTTATATATTGTGGTATATTGGCTCATAATAAACAAATGAATAAATGAATAGATAAATAAATAATAATCATAGCTAGTAGTCATATTGTACTTTAAAGTTTGTAAATATTATCTCATTTTATCCTCCTGACAACCCTGGGAAGCAGGTGCTTTTATTGTCCTCATATTATAGATGAGGAAACTGAGGCAAGCAGAGTTTAAATGTCTTGTCCAGAGTTACCACAGTCTGAGATAGGATTTGAACTCAGGTCTGCCTGACTCTAGACTTAGCACTCTATCTACTGTACTGCCTAACTGTCCAAGTGTTTTAAAATGTCATTGTCCTTAACGAGAATAGATAGTTGTGCAAAGGCTGATGCATCTGTTCCACTTTCTGTCTATTTACAGTTTTATATATATATTGTCTTGGATTCATCTGCTTAATTAGGGTTTCATGTCAGTTTTCCTATAGACTCACTTTCTTTTCTACTGTTGTTCACTATTTTGTGAAGGTAATACTGCTCCAAATTACCCTTTGGACCTCTTTATGTTTTACCAATGACTTTGTGCTCAAATCAATTGGCGTTACCATCACTTACAACGTCTTATCAGATGATGGCTGCCTAGGGTTGTTTGTGGATTCTTTTGGTCTCCATGTTATGTTAGTCTTTTTATATTGGTTAAACTTCTATAAGAAATGATAACAATAAAATAATTGATGTTTTTTACTTTATACATGTCTCATTTTGTGTGTGTCACCAATTGACGAATAGTGCAGGTATCCTCATCAGCTCAACTGATGTAAATGACTATAGTGTCTTCTTCAGTCTTTCTAATTTGGTGTTGCTTCTGACTTTTCTAATTAACTGGTTAGTTGTCTGCCTTGAGGCAGCTAATCTGAAATGTCTTTTGGTTTCTTCATCTGTAAAATGGGGAATAATAATAGGACCTGTCTCATAGCTTGCTATAAGATTCAAATAAGATAATATTTGCTGTCTTCTGGAAACCTAAAAATGCTACATGAAGCAGGTGACATAGTGAGTATGCAACATCAGGAGTGGTTGGAATCTTGACTCAGACACTTACTACTGTGTCACCCTCGGCAAGTTCCCATCTCTTTCAACCTCAATTTCTTCAATTATTAAAGGGGGGATAGTAAAACTCAGTATTTCAGGGTTGTCGCACTGCTTCCATTTATAAAAACTTTGAAATTCATTTATCTAATCATACTTGATTGTAATCCTATCTCTCTCTCTGCCTTAAAAACTCAAACTCAGTTTTTAGACCTTCAATCCCTTGGCCCTTCAGTTCTTTCAGAGGACATCATCCTACCGCTAGCCACACTCTCCTCTTCACTCCTTGGTGAACCAGTTCAACTATACGCTATCCTCTTCTCTTGAATCCTTCGTTGCTTTTATCCTACCAAAGATCTTGTTCAGCAGAAACTTTGCCCAGAATCACTCCCCCCATCTACTGCCTTTGCTCCTACTTATGTGCTGCTGAACGAAGCTGGAAAAAATCATGAACTGTGATTACTGGGTCCACTATAAATTTGTTTCATAATCTCAAATGGACCCTCATGAGTCACACAATCCTTTCACATCTCTCTAATTAGTTCACTATCCCACTTAATACAAGGCTCTTCCCAATCTTTTCATCTTTCCTTAAACCTCTCATAGCTCCCCCAAGCTCTCAGCTGAGAACTTTGCCTCCTATTTCAGTCAAAAAATTGAGGTCATCCACCAAGAGCTCATTCTTCTCCCATAACTGAGATTCCTTTTGCCACTGTCTCTTCTTTCATCCCTGGCCATCCACAATGGACGTTTCTACTTTGCTTCTTACTCGCTTCTTAATTCTCTATAGTCTAACTTCTGACTTCATTCAGCTGGAGCCCCCTCTCCAAAGTTACCCAGGATTTCTTACTTGCCAACTCGAATGACCTTTTTTCAGTCCTCATCCTGCTTGATCTCTCTGTGAAGCCTTCGACACTGATGATGACTCTCTTCTGTCTAGGTTTCTGTGACAATTCTCTATGTCATTTTCCATCTACCTATCTGATCACTCCTCAGTCTTGTTTGTTGGATTTTCATCCAGGTCATGCCTACTATTGATGAGAATTCTCTGTAGTTTTTGCCTCCTGGCTTGCCTGGCTTCCTTCAAGTCCCAGTTAAAATGAGACTTTTCCTGATCCCCTATAATGCTAATCCCTTCTCTCTGCTGATTATCTTTAATTTATCATATATGCATGGACAAACCATATGCTACTTATAATTAAATCATATATATTTATAAATTATGTGCTATATATAGCTATGTTGTGGTTGTTTGTCCATTGTTTTCAAAGAGGACCAATGGCACCATGGTGTGATGTCTTGGTGACATCAAGGGTGACAAGGGTGAATGGGATTAGAGTGAGGCAGAGAGCCTCATTTCCAGAATTATCAAAGTCCAGAGTTAAGACAAAAGTCAGGATGACTGGCGATGATCTGGGATGCAGTAGACTACCTTGGCATCATTGATTCTTGGTTAAGCTCTAAGCACTCCTTAGTGCCTGCTTCAGCCATGTTTATGGGCCTTGGAGCAAATTGATCTCATCTGCCCATTCTGCCAGGGGAAGTCTTCTCATGATTGGGGTAGACATTCCCCTTATGCACCAGCAGGTTTGATCCCTATCAGTTACCCTCAACCTGTTTTAATCCATCTGCTGAAACAGTTTTACCAGAGTGTGGCTGCTGCACGAGCTAAAGCTTCTTGAAGACAAGGATGAGAGTTGGGTGTCAGGTGGAACCAAAGGTGGATGAGCACCTGAAAAAGTCTTGGGAAGTACCCACTCCAGAGGTGCTGATCTTCCCTGAAAACCCATATAGCTATGAATAAACTATGTCCATACAGAATATTTAAAAAAATAACATTATATATTCATACATGCATATAAAACATAACAGTTTTCATGTTTTCTCCTCCATTAGACTGTGAAATCCTTGAGAACAGAGGCTGTGTTTTGCCTTTTTTTTTTGTATCCCCAAGACTTAGTATAGTGCCTGGCACATAGTAGGTGTACATAGTAGAGACATAGTAGAACTGATTGATTGTGAGGATAAAATGCTATAAAACAAGAAGTATTTATTAAATAGGGGCAGCCAGGTGGTGTAGTGGATAGAGAGCTAGGCTTAGAGTCAGAAAGACCGGACTTCAAATCTGACCTCAGACACTAACTGTGTGACCCTGGGCAAGTCATTAACCTTGTTTGCCTCAGTTTTCTCATCTGTAAAATGAGCTGGAGAAGAAATGGATAATCATTAATATCTTTGACAAGGAAACCCCAAATGGTGTTAAGCACCAGGCACTGTACTAAGAATGTACTTTGCAAACCTTAAAACTCTATATGAATGCTAACTACTATTGTTAATAATATTAATATTGGTAAGCAGCTGTTTCCTTGTAACAGCAAGGACACCAACATTCACAGGATGGCCTGCTGTACGTTCTTAGATGTGCTTTTCTAAAAGGAAAGCAACTTTTGAGGGGTCAACAATCTACTTTAATTAAGCATATATATATATATATATATATATATATATATTATTCTCTTAGTTCAGGGGAAAAAGTCAGCACCCTGAACTTCAAAGAAAACACAAATGGAGAAATAAAGACCAGCAGACAGGGCTTCCATCTGTCTGATCATAAGCAATACATAACAGGTCAACAGACAGATCCAACTCTTTGACCATTACATACACAGTTACCAGAAAGAGAAGCGCCAACATCTGGGTTTTCAAAGCCAGGGCATTCCTTAGCAGCTGCCCACTGTCCCCTCTGGTAAAATAAACACTTCCAATGAGTTAGCCCCCAAAGAAAACTTCACCTCAGAGAATATATATACACTTCTCAGAGTGAGAGGGCACCACAACCCTTGAGAACCAGTGCTTCATTAGAAATTAACAAAAGGTATGGGCCTTCTCACAAAACAAATCTCCCCTAATTAAGTTTCACTTAAGGGACAGGCCCATTAATGGGTGGAGAAGATCTTTAACTCTCATTAACATAATTAACATTACATTCCTATTTGTTAAGATATAGTCAATTTTATTTTTTGGATATATGACATTAGTAATCACCATGTTCACACCCATCTAAGTTTCTTGAAGTGTTTATAATATGAAACATGAGGCTGGTAGGTAATTTATAATTTCTTAAACCCAAATCATGTTTCATGATGTTTTGCTATTTTTCTTTGTGCTGGGTCTCATTGAAGTCACAGAGGATTGAAATATATGTTGAATTCATTTGCAGAATCTCATCAGTTTCTTCATAGAATTTCTCCACTTTCATGTTCTCTGCAACAGATGGTGTATCATCTACAATTATCTTCCTGGTGGTCTGTTTTGCTTATGCTCATTATGAACATTTCAAGGCAATATGATCAAGCACCTCATGGAATGATGTTTCTTAACTGCCTTCTGGTACATGATGAGACCAATTCTGCCAGCTTCTTTATTTACCTCTCCAAGGAGAATATCTGAATCATTTCTCCAACAAGCAGCAACATCTTTTGCTTTCTGATTTTATACTGAGAGTTTTTGTATCTAAATGGTTGCCTTTAATTATTGGTCATTGGAAAATGGCCTTGTATTTAGAGTACTTAAAATTATATATATACTCTTAGTCTGTCACTAGAATAGCATTTGATTCCTTTCTGACCTGATAGAACTTGTCAAAATTATAACCTCTACCAACAAATTCCTTTTACGAGGAGGAGCCAAGATGGTGGAGTAGAAAGATTCACATATGCTAGTTCTGAACCCACAACCCATAAATTACCTGGAAAGAGGAACTCCCAACAAATTCTGGAGCAGTGGAAACCTGCACAACAACAGAGTAGAGGAGATTTCTGTTCCAGAGAGCCCTGAAGGGCCAATACCAGGGGTCCATCACACACCGGACCTGGAGCGGAGCCCAGCCCTACCTTTGCCACGCAGCACCAAGAGGACCAGATCCGAGCAGGCTTCAGGGACTGAATCTCCAGCAGCCATGTAGGTCCATCCACCCACAGACTCCAGAGGTTAGTGAATCAGCCTGTCTGGCTTGCTGAGAGGGGAGCGGGGTATCCCCATGACTCAGGCCATGTTGGGGGGCAGCAATGGAGGCAGCAGTGGACAGGAGCTCTGGGAGCAGACAGGAGCTCAGATCCATTGTTAAAGATCTCTGCATAAACCCCCTGAGGGAACTGAGTCCTATGTGGTGGCCCTGCCCCAACCTGAGCACCAGAACTTAATCTCACACTGAATAGCAGCCCTGCCCTTGATGAAAGCCCTGAGGCTGGGAAGCAGCATTTGAATCTCAGACCCCAAGCACTAGCTGGGAGGATCTGGAGGCAAGGTGGGTGTGGAAAGGAATCTCAGAAGTCAAGTAACTGACTGGGAAAATGCCCAGAAAAGGGGAAAAAAATAAGACCATAGAAGGTTACTTTCTTGGTGAACAGATATTTCCTCCTGTCCTTTCTGATGAGGAAGAACAAGGCTTACCATCAGGGAAAGACATAGAAGTCAAGGCCTCTGTATCCCAAACATCCAAAATAAATATTTAATGGGCTCAGGCCATGGAAGAGCTCAAAAAGGATTTTGAAAATCAAGTTAGACAGGTGGAGGAAAAACTGGGAAGAGAAAGGAGAGAGATGCAACAAAAGCATGAAAAATGGGTCAATACCTTGGTAAAGGAGACCCCAAAAAATGCTGAAGAAAATAATACCTTCAAAAATAGGCTCACTCAATTGGCAAAAGAGGTTCAAAAAGCCAGTGAGGAGAAGAATGCTTTCAAAAGCAGAATTAGCCAAATGGAAAAGGAGGTTCAAAAGCTCAGTGAAGAAAATAGTTCTTTCAAAATTAGAATGGAACAGATGGAGTCTAATGACTTTCTGAGAAACCAAGAAATCACAAAACAAAACCAAAAGAATGAAAATATGGAAGAGAATGTGAAATATCTCATGGGAAAAACAACTGACCTGGAAAGTAGATCCAGGAGAGACAATTTAAAAATTATGGGACTACCTGAAAGACATGATCAAAAAAAGAGCCTAGACATCATCTTCCATGAAATTATCAAGGAAAACTGCCCTGATATTCTAGAACCAGAGGGCAAAATAAATATTGAAGGAATCCATCGATCACTGCCTGAAAGAGATCCAAAAAGAGAAACTCCTAGGAACATTGTGGCCAAATTCCAGAGTTTCCTGGTCAAGGAGAAAATATTGCAAGCAGCTAGAAAGAAACAATTCCAGTATTGTGGAAATACAATCAGGATAACACAAGATCTAGCAGCTTCTACATTAAGGGATCGAAGGATGTGGAATAGGATATTCCAGAAGTCAAAGGAACTAGGACTCAAACCAAGAATCACCTACCCAGCAAAACTGAGTATAATACTTCAGGGGAAAATATGGTCTTTCAATGAAATAGAGGACTTTCAAGCATTCTTGATGAAAAGACCAGAGCTGAAAAGAAAATTTGACTTTCAAACACAAGAATGAGAAGAAGCATGAAAAAGTAAACAGCAAAGAGAAGTCATAAAGGACTTACTAAAGTTGAACTGTTTACATTCCTACATGGAAAGACAATATTTGTAACTGTAACTTTTCAGTATCTGGGTAGTTGGTGGGACTACACACACATACACACACGTGCATGCACATGCACACACATATACACATGTGCACGCACACAGAGACAGAGAGCACAGAGTGAATTGTATGGGATGGGATCATATCTTTAAAAAATGAAGGTAGACGGTGAGAAATAAATATATTGGGAGGAGAGAGTGTGAAATGGAATGGGGCAAATTATCTCTCATAGAAGAGGCAGGCAGGAGACTTTTTAGTGGAGGGAAAAAGAGGAGAGCTGAGAGAAAAACATGAAGTTTACTCTTATCACATTCGACTAAAGGAAGGAATAAAATACACACTCATTTTGGTATGAAAACCTATCTTACCATACAGGAAAGTGGGGGAGAAGGGGATAAGCAGGGTAGGGGGGAGAATTAAAGGGAGGGTAATGGGAGGAGGGAGCAATGTGAAGTCAACATTCTTGGGGAGGGACAGGATCAAGAGAGAATAGAAGCAATGGGGGGCAGGATAGGATGGAGGGAAATATAGTTAGTCTTACACAACATGACTATTATCGAAGTCATTTGCAAAACTACACAGATATGACCTATATTGAATTGCCTGCCTTCCCAAAGGGAATGGGTGGGGAGGGAGGGATGGGGAGAAGTTGGAACTCAAAGTTTTAGGAACAACTGTTGAGTATTGTTCTTGCTACAAGGAAATAAGAAATATAGGTAATGAGGAATAGAAAGTTATCTTGCCCTACAGGACAAAAGAGAAGATGGGGACAAGGGAAGGGAAGGATGATAGAAGAGAGGGCAGATTGGTGATAGGGGAAATTAGAATGCTCAGTGTATTGGGGTGGGGGAGGGGACAAATGTTGAAAAAATTTGGAACCCAAAATTTGTGAAAAATGAATGTAAAAAGTTAAATAAATTTAATAAAATAAAAAATTCCTTTTACCTGCCTAATCACTCCTCAATTTCCTTTGCTTGTTCAGTATCCATGTCACAATTCCTTTGTGTGGGTATAAGACATGACTCTATCCTGGGCTGCCTTCTTTCTCTAGACTCATTTTCTTGGAGCTCCTAGGGATTCATCAGCTTCTGTGGATTCCATTGTCATCTAGATGTAGATGACTCTCAGAGTTGCATATGTACTTCTCATCTCTCATCTCATCCTCACTCCTCTAGTGCCAACTGCCTGTTAGATATCTCCACCTAGATGTCCCATAGGTATCTCAAACTCAACATATCCCAAACTGAAGTCATTATCTTCCTTTCTCTTAACTCCCAATCCATCCCCTTTCTTAACTTCTGTACTTCTGTGCAAGGTACCTGTATCTAGTCACCGAGGGCCATGCTCTTGGAATCATTCGGTATTTTTAACTCTCTCTCTTTCTCTCTCTCTCTCTCTCTCATATACAATGAGTTGTCAAATCTTGTCAATTCTACACACATAGCATCTCTTGTATCTCATCCTTTCTCTCCTCTTACATAGTGAGAAAAATGATTATTTTATTTTTATAGTAATGACCAATTTTACATAAGGGTCCCAAAGTCTTTTTTTGCTTTCTCCTTCCAAGTCCAGCCTCTCTACAAAAATTCTGACATTGCACAAAAATTCACCCCTATCCCAAACATCTTATCTAGGTGGATTTCTAACCCCACCTTTGTTCAACCTCAGTAGGACTGAGGTTCTTTTGTATAGATTGCTGGAAGCAAAATAATCTAGGAGTGCTGACATGATCAAAATCATGTTCCCCAGCCCTCCATTAGAAAAAGCCCTCCTCTCATTATAATATTTATTCTCTGTTTGATTGTTAACCTATCAGGGTTGATCTCTACCTGTCAGGGGACTCATTTTTCAAAAGGTTTTTAAACATTTGGCTACCTCCATGCAAGGCCCTTGTTTATGAGAGAGACCTCAATTTATTGATTATTTGCTAGCCTAATTAATAAACTGATAATTAATTACTCAGAAACTCTATCTCTTGGACTTTTCATTCATATCAACAGTTACCATCATAGTTCAAGTCTTCATCATTTCTCCCCATTACCATAAAAATTCCTTCCTAGAGCCCAGAGTGCAGCATGCATACCAGCACAGAGCAGCAGGGACAAGACCTGGAACAGGCTTCAGGGCACCACCAGCAGCAGTTTCCAGATTGCTCAACCCACAAACACCACAGAAAGCTTCAAAGGTCAGTGGGAAGGTTCCTTCACCCAGGAGAGGGGAGCACAGTCTGGACTTCTGGTGGCAGGTACTGCAGCAGCAGCTGCCATTTTTGGAGCCCTCTGCCTAGAGCCCCTGGGGGAATTGAGCCATTGATCATATTTTCAGCCCTGAGCTCCACTCAGGGGTGAGGAGAAACACTGGTGGTGGGGCTGGAGGCAGTTGTAGTGAAGGAATTCCAATTGCAGATTTTGGGCAGAAAAGTTTTTGGTTGCTCCCAGACCAGTGTGCAGGCAAGGAAAGGAGTAAATTCCTCTCCCTTGATTGTGCCACCTTGGAGGAACTGAGAAGTGACAGGTACCCAGAGTATACCCTACACTTGACAAAGGACTCAAAAGTCAAGTAACTAGCTGGGAAAATACCCAAAAAAGGGAGAAAAAATAAGACTATAGAAGGTTGCTTTCTTGATGAACAGGTATTTTCTCCCATCCTTTCACATGAGGAAGAACAAAGAATAATATCAGAGGCAGTCAAGGCTTTCGTGTCTAAAACCTCCAAAACAAATTTGCAATGGTTTCAGGCCATGGAAGACCTCAAAAAGGATTTTGAAAATAAAGTAAGAGAGGTGGAGGAAAAATTGGGAAGAGAAATGAGAGCAATGCAAGAAAATCATGAAAAGTGAGTCAACAGTTTGCTAAAGGAGACCCAAAAAAAATGCTGAAGAAAATAACACCTTTAAAAATAGGCTAACTCAAGTGGCAAAAGAGGTTCAAAAAGCCAATGAGGAGAAGAATGCTTTCAAAAGAAGAATTAGCCAAATATAAAAAGAGGTTCAAAAGCTCACTGAAGAAAATAGTTCTCTCACAATTAGAATGGAACAGATGGAAACTAATGACTTTATGAGAAACCAAATAATTACAAAACAAAAGTAAAAGAATGAAAAAATAGAAAATAGTGTGAAATATCTCATTGGAAACAAACTAACCTGGAAAATAAATCCAGGAGAGACAATTTAAAAATTATGGGACTATCTGAAAACCACGATAAAAAAAAGAGTCTAGACATCACCTTTCATGAACTTATCAAGGGAAAACTGCCCTCCCATTTTAGAACCAGAGGGCAAAATAAATATTGAAAAAAATTCACCAATCACCTCCTGAAAGAGATGCAAAAAGAGAAACTCCTAGGAATATTGTAGCCAAATTCCAGAGTTCCCAGGTCAAGCAGAAAATATTGCAAACAGCTAGAAAGAAACAATTCAAGTATTGTGGAAATATAATCAGGATAACACAAGATCTAGCAACTTCTACATTAAGGGATCAAAGGGCTTGGAATATGATATTCCAGAAGTTAAAGGAACTTCTCAGTGGGGATAGGTGGGGAAGGAGGAAGGGAGAGAAGTGGCAATTCAAAATATTAGGAATGGATGTTGAGAATTGTTATTGCATATAACTGGGAAATAAGAAATACAGGTAATGGAGTATAGAAATCTATCTTGCCCTACAAGAAAAGAGAGAAGATGGGGATAAGGGAAGGGAGGGGTGTGATAGAAGGGAGGGCATATTGAGGGAAGGGGTAATCAGAATGCAAGGCATTATGGGGTGAAGGGAGGGGAGGGATGGGGAGAAAAGCTGGAACTCAAAATTTTGTGGAAAAGAATGTTGAAAAGTAAAATTAAATAAATAAACAACAAAAAAAATAATTCCCTTCTAATTGGCCTTCCTACCTCTAGGCTCTCCCCTCTCCAATTTGGACTTCATGCAGATCTGCCATGTTGGTATTTCAGGGTCAGTCACCTGCTCCAGAATCTTCCCATGACCTCTAGGGCAAAATACAAACTCTTCTATTGGCATTTAAAGCCCATTTTGGGGATTATGGCTGAATCATGTGGAACATAAGAAGTTTTCTCTGGAGCAGGCAGTAGAATCAGTGCCAGGGATGTTGATCTTAGAATCAGAAGATTGGTTTCATTTCTTGATCTCCCATAACTGTTGGGTCACCTTGGACAATTCTCTTTGAGGTTCAATTTTATCATCTGCTAAATGAGGGTAATATTGTACTCGCCACCTACCTTATGGGGTTCAGAAGACTATAGGATCATAGACCTAAAGCTGGAAGGGAACTTAGAGGTCATAAGATTCAACCCTGTCATTTTACAGAGGAGGAAACTGAGACTGAGAGTGATTAAGGGATTTATCCCAGGTCACACAGCTATTAAACGTTTAAGGCTGGATTTGAATGTAGGGCTTCCTGTTTACAAATCTGGTGTAGTCTATAGTCTGTCACACTGTCTTTATAATTATGGGAGTTATCATTACTATTAGGAAGTTTGATAGACCGTTGTCTGTCTTAGGGCCATGCTCATGTCCCTTGACTCATCACTTCTGATAAGAATGGCCAGCCTGGTAGCTCTCCCTCAGGACACCAGGAAAATATATCATTATATACTTTGGCCTTGATCATTAGGAATAAATCTGACAAAAGATACTCCCTCCTTAACCCCCGCTCCTCCCCCACTTCCACCACTGTATTGCTGATCTAGAATTGGAAGAGACCTTCCCAATTGTCTAATTGAACTCTTCATTTCATAAATGAAGAAACTGAGGCCCAGAGAGGGAGGTAACATGCCCAAGAGTCACACAGGTAGTCAGTGGCAGAATCAGGATTTGAACTCAGGTCCTATGATTCCATGTTCACCAGCGTTTCCACCCTACCATTCTTAATCCTGGCCAACCTTGAAGATTCTCATAAAGTAGGACTTCCCAGGAGGACCTGTATTGGACTGTTTGAATGCCCCATTGGCAACAAGGTTCTAGGGGTATCATTTGACTTGTAGTTTGTAAGCTTAGATGACTTACAGCCTAGCTTAACTTCCTAACTTTTTTATCCCTGACAATCACGTACCTATATGCCTTATGAACTGCTCTTCCTCATTTCTTGCTTTTTCCCTTGCCTAGGATTCTCCCCTCCACCCAAATGCCGCATGTTATCATCTCTATCCCAAAGCCTGCTTGCTCCATCACAGAACCCATACCTATTGCCTGACCCTACTTGATGGATCCCATTTGCTCAGCTCGAATTTCTCTGGCTTGACCTTTTCTGAACTCTGCTTTGGTCAACATGTGTCACAACCAGTGAATATGTATGACTGACCCTTTAGGCTTTAGATATACTCAGGGTCAGAACTGGCAATGTAGCAATGTTGGCACCGGAAAAATATGTTTTTAGTTGAGAGATTGGAAGACTGTAGACATAAAGGCACACGGCCTTGTGAAGGGAGAGAGACCATTGGCAGGGAGCTAGGTACCTTTGAAAATTGCTAGACAGCTACCAGGGAGATGGAGCAAGGCAGGGTCTGGTGGAGAAGTGCTTAGCTGGACTATGGTTACAGGGCTGGTGGAGTATAAGGGGAAATACACCATCTGATAACTTCTAACTTAATTTAATGAATTTTTCTTGCTAACTAGGTTCCAAGCTTAGCTATTTCTACTTGCTGGGGTGGGGGTGGGGCGCACAAACGCTATGTTCTGAATTTTGCCACCCTGGAACTAAGCCCTGATCGCCCTTTCCTAGGTCCAGCACTTTTGGCATTCTGCGCTCCAGTAATCATTTCTGGCACCTGTTGTCTTAACTGAGCTCAGTCTCAGTTCTGTAGGAGGACTTAGGGCCCATTTCCAGGACCTACCCCTGGCTTAACCTTGGTATATCTGATTAGCAGAGTGGGAGATGCTTATATTAGTACACAAAATGACTAAATAAAAGGCCAGGACAAATAAAAAGAAACCTATCAGTAGTCCAAACTCACAAATAAATAGAATGGAATCATTCAAGGGGAGAAGTGGTCACTTTGCTGATATGAAAAAAAAAATAGACAGAGATATGACAGGCTTTTTGTTCCTGCTCTGAGCTGACCAGGCTGGGGCAGCTTTGAATGTTGATGAAGTGAAATATTGACACAAGAACGAATTCTGCTTTGGGCTCTGAATCACTAAGCACCTTCTAGATGGAGGGCTTGAGTTAGGAGCAAAGGCACTGAGAAAGAGTTGAGGATAATAATGGTGAGATCGGCTTTAAAAAATTATGTGTGCTACGTGTTAGAGCAATTCAATCAGCCTTGAAAATGCTGAGAGGCTGCATCAAATAGGATGTATGAGAGCCCTAATAGGAGATTAGGTGCTTTCCTGGCAGGACTCCACTGAGAACAGCCCAGCCCATGCAATCTCATATCACAGGGATGATGACTGCGGCGTCCTTGAGAAAGGTACCGAGAAGGACAAGGAACTAACCTGTGTCAGGCCTTATGGGGAAGACTGAGGAGCTGAAAGACAGATGACCAGGGGCTTCTCTCCAGGTGCTGAGCATGGGATGCTCATTAATGTTTCCAGGAAAGGAGAGCTCTCTCTGTAGATGGTCAGCTCTAACAGTTCGTTTACAGACCAGAGAATACATCACAGACAGACACGTTTTTCAGCTAATCAGGCATTTCCATCTCCATTCACAAAGCAGGGTTTACGAAAAGTAGATACTTATTTACTGAGGGCCTACGTCCTTTGGGGATGAGCCATCCAGTGTGGGGATCTGCTGTGCCTTTTCCTACTGTGTTTTTTGGATAAGAAAAATTTGCTATAGAACTCTTGTTTGGCTGCAAACTTCTGTTGGTTGGTACCTCACAGACTCACAGAATCTTACCCTTGGAAGGGAACTCAGATGCTATTTAGTCCAACCTTTATTCTAGTTTTTCTTCACCCTCTGGTTGCCAGGTTCTGTTTTGTATCCACAGCACCCCTTAAATGGAGGAGTTTAATAAATGTCTGTTAACTGAATTGAGTAGAATCATGTAAGTAGGTAGGGTAGCGGACAGAGAGCTGGGCCTGGAGTTGGGAAGACCTTGGTTCAAGTATGACCTCAGACGCTTACTAGTGGAGTAACTTTGGGCAAGTCACTTCACCTCTGTTTGCCTTAGTTTCCTCCTCTGTAAAATAAGGATAGTAATTGCACCTGCCTTGCCAGGCTGGGGTGAGGATCAGATGAGATAGTAATTGTAAAGTGCTTGACACATAGAAAACTCTAACCAAAATTTTATTATTTTTCTTGTTATTATCTTGGCTACGAAATCCCCATGCAGTGATTATCGAACTTTTGCCTGAAGACCTTCAGGGAGGAGGTAGCTTAGTATACTTTTTGATGGCTCTAGTTATTAAGGGTTTTTTTCTACGTTGACCCCAAATCTACCTCCCTAGAACGTCTACCCATTGGTCCTTTTGTCTGCCTTGTGAGGCAGAGAAGTCTAACCTCTCTGCCACAAGACAGACCTTCAAATATTTGAAAATGACGGTTACATTTTCTGTATCTTCTTTTCTCTAGGCCGAGTAAGTCAAGTCCCCTTGTGTGTGTTCATCTTTTGTTGCCAAAGAAGACCATGCCATCAGAGAAATGGTGACATGACTTGCATATATGACTTGACTTTGTTTTGAGTGAAGGAGGGCTGTGCAGGTCACCAGCCTCATTTCTCCTCCAGAGTCATCTGAATCTAGTGACCATATATTCATCAGGATGACTGGAGATGACCCAGGATGAGGCAATTGGAGTTAAGTGACTTGCCCAAGGTCACACAGCTAGTGAGTGTCAGGTGTCTGAGGTGAGATTGGAACTCAAGTTCTCCTGACTTCTGCACTGGTGCTCTGCTCCACTGCACCACCTAGCTGCCCCAAGTCAGGTTCCCTTAATGACCTCCACGCTGCCCTGGTTCAGAGTGCTTTTGTCATCCTGGACTCTTATCTCTGGAATTCTCCCCATTTGTGAATGCCAATTACAATCTTAAGCTGCATAAAGAGAAGTGACTTGCATACTTTAGGTCCTTAATACATGTTTGTTATTTTGGATTACACTGTATGATGTCCAAAGTGAGGGGAATCATCCTATTTTGTTCTTTGGTTGGATAATATGCATCCAGTTCTGACCATCACATTTTAGAAGGGAGGGAGGTTAAATGAGATTTTATAAGCACTGCTTATTGGTCAAGAAATTTGCAAATTCTATCTCATTTGATCTTCACAACACCCTATGAAATAGGTGCTGTTATTAGACACTTTTTAGAGATGAGGAAATCGAGGCTGTCAGGTTAAATGACTTGCCCAGGATCACAAAGCTGGTAAGAGTCTGAGGCCACATTTGAACTCAGATCTTCCAGCACTCTATCCATTATGGTACACAGAGCTGGCAATGCTTATTCATAATGCTTTTGCAATCCATGGGAAATCATAGGTCTTTTTTACATGAATTGCTTTGTGCCCATGCCTTCACCAGTAGTTGCAAAGCTGATTTTTTTGGGGAGTGGGGTCCGAGTATAAGACTTTATGTTCATCTCTGTTGAATTTCACTATGCTTCCAACTTATTGAAATTTCTCATTCCAATTCCAATATCTCCATTGTTGGCTTTATGCCATCCATGAACTTGATAACTATTTTATTTATGCTTTAATCCAAACTGTTGATAATTTTTTATATGACAGGGAGTGGTCAAAGGATATGAACATTTCTGAAGAGAAGAATGTAAGGTATTCACAACTACATGACAGAATGCCCCAAAACATTAATAATAAGAGAAAATGCAAATCAAAATGACACTGAAGTTTCATCTCATATCCTGAAAATTGGACAAAAAATTGATGAAAAAATGATAATAGTCAATATTAGTCAAGGTTGTGGAATGATAGGTATGAATATATTGTTGGTGGAACTGTAAAATGCTACAACCATCTTGGGAAGCAATTTGGAATTAAGCAAATAAAATGAATATAGTATTCATACCCTTTGCACCAGAGACTCCATTACTGGGTTTATACTACAAGGAAACTATTTATTGATGAAAAGAAAGTCCCCATATACACCAAAATATTTATAACAGCACTTTCTGTGATAGCAAAAAAAGGAAACAAAGAAAATGCCCATCAATTGAGGCATGGCAAAACAAATTGTAGTACATGAATGTAATGGTGTAGCACGGTTGTGTAAAAACATAATATGTGTGATGAATGCAGAGAAGTATAGAAAGATCTTTATGAACTGATGCAAAGCGAAATAAGTAGAGTCAATAAAACAGTAAATGCAACAGAGTAAATGTAACTGTAACAATATAAATGGAAACAAGTAGACACCAAAAAAATCAGAAGTTGATTACAACAAAATTATAAAGATCAAGCATCACTCAAATGAAGAAATATGAGAGGACACCCCAAATTCTGACTCTGTGAATGTGAGAGGTTCACACATGTTTTCAGTCTTTTTCAGTGTATTGGACAGCTGTGCTGATTTTTTTTTCCTCTTTAAAGGAAATTTTGTTTTTTATATGAGATGGCTCTCTGTGAAGGGAGGGGGGGAGGGATACTTGGGATAACTGTGATGATGTGACAAATAGAAGACATCAATAAAAACCTAAAAAACAGCAGAGCAGGGAACAGAGTCTTTCTCACTCGCACAGTAATATTAAAACAGGAACACTGTTGTATAAGATTCTTGATTATGAAAGGAAAGTTGAAATATATTCAGTCTAGTTTTAGTTTTGTCAATTTCACCTAAACTTTGAAAATTTCTACCCCATTTAGTATATTATATAATATATTCAATATAGGAATATATTGATTAGCCAGAAAGTCTTATTAGCAACAGTGCTGAGTCCTTCCTTCTGCTAACATTTCTGCCTGACCCTAATCATTATCCATCAAAGATTTTTTTAAATCAACATCAATGACTCATTTGACTTTTTGCCTCCTTAGACTAGTAAGTTTGTTGTGAGCAGAGACTGTTTTTTCCTTTCTTTATATCTCTAACACAGCATAGTGCCTAGCACATTTAATAAATACTTGTTGATTGGATTTGATTAATGATTTAATCTGGGAAAAGTATTTTTCTTATTCATATTATACACATGCAAAAAAAATCAGTGCAGAGCCGCTCTGTACCTTTTTTCAAAGTCACAATGAGAACATTCTCCTGTGGAAGGTACCATTTGATCTGAGTCATAAAAGATGCCAGAAATTCTCAGAAGTGGAAGTGAGAATAGAGAATTCCAGGCCTGAGAGATAGTAAATGTAAGGACACAGGGATGGGAGATGGAATATTTGTGCACTGAACAGCAAACTGACCTGGATGAATGAATCATAGAGTATGTAGGGGGGAGTGTAAGAAAACTGAGTGGATAGAAAGGAGTCAGGTTGTGAAGAACTTTATATGCCAAAGTAGTTTATGTTTGATACTAAAAGTAATATGGAACCCCTGGAATTTCTTGAGTAGTGAGGTGACATGGTCTGAACCTATACTCTAGGAAAGTGACTTTGGTAGCTTTATGGAGGTTGGATTGGGATAGATGGACAGGTACTTGAAGCTGGGAGACCAATTAGAAAGCTATTGTAACAGTCCAGGGAAGAAGTGACAAGAGTTTGAGTCATGCCATAAGTGTGGAGAAAAATGGATGTATATGGGAAATGGTATAAAGGTAGGAATGACAAAGACTTCCCAAGTGATAAGATATGTGGGGTGAATGAGAGGGAGGAGTCTGGGCAAGTGAGAGGTGTCAGTGCTCTCAACAACAGCAGAGAAGTTTGGAAGAGGGGAGTGCTCGGTGGAAAAGTAATGCTTTCTCTTCGAGAGATATTGAATTTGAGTTGTCTATTGGACATCCATTTCAAAATATCTAATAAGCAAGTATTGATGCATAATTCGATCTTTAATTCTGGAAATCAACTGCATAGAGATGATAATTGAAACAATGGAAAATACTGTGATTACCAAATGAGAAGTCATAGAGAGAAAAGGGAAGAGGGTTCAGAACAAGATGGGGGCTGAGGGCAGCTAGGTGGCACAGTGGATAGAACACCCGCCCTCGAGTCAGGAGGACCTGAGTTCTGATCCAGCCTCAAACACAACACTTACTAATTGTGTGACCCTGGGCAAGTTACTTATCCCCAACTGTCTTGCCAAAAAAAGGGAGAACAAGACTGGAAAAACTACTGTTAGTGGGCATGGCATGGATGAAGATCCAGTACTAGATCATGAGAAGGAACAGTCAGATATGTAGGAGAACCAAGAGATGAAAATCCAGAGAAGGGAGAGTATATAGGAAGAAAGGATCAGCAGTATCAAGTACTGCAGGCAGGTCAAGAAGATTTGTAGGATTATGAAAGGACCATTAAATTTGGAAATTAAGATATCAGTGGTAAATTTGGAGACAGCAGTCTCAGTTGAATGAGGAGCTCAGAAGTTAGATTAACCCCAGAAGGGGGTGAGAGGAGGAGATATGGAGACATCAAGTATAAATGCTTTTTCTTTTTAAAAAAAAGGGGGGTTCAGTTCAAAAGGGAAGGAGAGATACAGAATGGTAACAAGCAGGGACAGGAGGATCAAGCGAGGGCATTTTCAAGAAAGGGGATACATGTTTGTAGGCAGAAGGAATGGGATGAGGAGATAGGGATATTTTGTGGTACTACTATGACATTTGATTCTAGTGCTTTAATGGTAGTCTTAGGAAATGATGATAATTAGGGCCATTTTGGGTGAGGGATACCTGTAGCTCACTGCGAGCATTCTTAGCACTGAGTTCTATTATCTTTGTGTTTTGTATCACTCAGATATAGGCTGAAGTTCTCCAAAGTCACTTATTTGGGGAAAACGGAACTAGTTCTTTATGTGATTACTTCTTACTTTCAACAGAAATTGGTGTTATTACCATTGGGAAGCTGAAACACAGGAGAATAGGACAGATTCCTAATTGAAACTGCACATTCAAGCAGTGCAATTCAACCCAATTGGCAATTAATCAAGTTATAGGGAAAGGGAGGTGATGGGACCATGAATAATCTCTGTGTTATAAAGTACTTAAATCCTTGCAATTTATTTAATTCCTGAATTTGGGGCATGTACAGAGATTTAGCTCATCAAACACAGTGGGAAATGCTCAACTTTGCTAACCTTGAATACTAAAAAGGACAAGGTAAAAAAGTTGTCAGGGTCTGTGGCCTTTCAAGGAAACCAAATAGAGGGGAATTTATACATAATGGTTTTTTTTTTTAAACAAGTCTCTGTGTTCATTCTAACCTACATGTCAAACATGTCAATAAGTCAAGAGTTAGTAGAATGCCTGGCACAGGGGAAAAGAACATTGATTTGGTAAGCCAGAGGACTTGTGTTCAAATCCTACCTCTGATTCCTACTTATATGACTTAGGAAAAGTTACTTTTACTCCCTGGGCCTCAGTTTCCTCATATGTAAATCGAGGAGGTAGACCAGGTGGCCTTGGAGGCCCCTTCCGTCTCTAAATAATGATCCTGGTTTGCTTTCTGGCTCTTCTATTAAGCTGTGTGATATTAGTTAAGTTACTCAAATATTGGTTCTCTTACCTCTTCAGTGAAAGCAGTGATAACCATATTACAGATCTCACTGGGAAGAGGGCCTGATATTGGGATCAAATGAGAATAATTTATGAGAAAGCATTTTGTAGCTGCAAAGAGTTAGCCTTTAAGCTGTTGCTGACAACAGCTTTATTTCTAGTCAGCCTTCTGTCCAGGAAGGGCATTTTATTTAGGGTCTTGTTGGGGAGGAATTATATTTTAAAGTGACATCATTAATCTGGGATTATTATTCAACCACAGCAAAATTTTCTCTTGCTTACAATTTTTCAGTGAAGGAGCTTCAGTCTAAGGAAGAAAAGAGGAGAATGAACAGAAATAAACTCACAAAGAGAAGCAGATTCTCTCTCAGGGAAAAATATTCTTAGAAAGAATGGGGTGCTAGAGGAACATTCTCCTCAATGTACTAAATATACCCAGAATTAGACATTTCTAAAATAATCAAGGAAAGAAAAGTGGAATGATTGGGGTTTTGGTAGTCTCCAGATTACAAAGGACAGGGGGTTATTCTGGAATAATCTTTCTAAAGAGTGTTATGTTGATCCTATAACACCTCGACTTTTTTCTTTTTCCAGATGGAATTGGAACTTCCACAAAGGCTTTTGAATGGTTGGTAATGAGTATACCATATGCAACTTTGCAATTGTCCTCAAAAGGAGAATGAGTTTATATGTTGTGTCTGTGTGTATGTATGTATGTATATCTGTAGGCTGTGGAGTCAGAGGCCCTAGGTTCAAATCCCTTTCTTTTTGCCTACTATCTGTATTTCAGAAAAGTCATTTCACTTCCATGGGCCTCAGTTTCCTCACTTATAAAATGAAGGAGTTGAACTAGAGGATTTTTGTGGTCCCTTACTATTCCAAATCTATGATGCTATAAATGCTAATATATAGTAGTCTCTCTCTCTCTCTCTCTCTCTCTGTCTCTCTCTCTCTCACTCCCTTTCCCTCTCTCTTTCCCCCTCTTAATCTTCCTCTCTCTACATACACACACATCATTAAAATGCACCACCATGTTCTTCTGGCTCTTGTAAAGGACAACTTTAGCTAATGGAACACAGAGCCTCTTGATATAATAGCAGAGATTAAAAACCGACACCCCCTCCACATACAACCCAGTCTTCTATCCTCACCCAAATCAAGCTTTCATTAGTAACATGACATTGAACCTCAAACATCTATTCTGAGCCAGGTTTATTCAGCAAGGGTTATCTTCTCAACCTTTTATTCTGAAGAGTATCTTCTTTTATAACAAATAACTTTTTAAAATTCCACTCTCGTAAGGCCTATCTGATTCTTGAAAAAATACCATCTTCTCTAATGATGACAGCCAATGATAATAAGAGGCATCGAGTTTGGGCTATTTTATGAAAATGTTTAATCCAACTGTTTCTTTGGAATGTAGTAGTCATAGTTTGGAATTTCAGTTACAGTTCAGTTTTAGGTGGATTTTATGCTACTCAGTGTCTGAGAATACAAACGTCATTTAAAGTTAAGGCTTCACTGTTCATTTTGAAACAACAATTTACAAGTGTCCTATTGTCATAGAAAATAAAAATTTCTGTAAAAAAAATTTGCACAAAATTTCATGATGGTACAAAACATGAAGCAATAATATACCAGTAAAATGAAATCATTTTACTACAGAAGATTTTTTTATAGTTTTTCAATAAAGAAAAAAAATATGTTATTTTACACTTTTAAAAATTATGAAACAATCTAAAACAATATAAACTGAACATTCTGTAACACTGCCTTTACAAATTAATAACTTTATAAACATATAATTTTTAAATATATTTATCAGTGCAAGATACTTTTTAATTTAAAGTCGCAGTATCATTTTCCCTTGGTTGAAGGCAACTTTAAGTCCGTCACCTTCTAAGAAATGAAGTCTTTAGTGCTTTAATCCTGGTTCTGGACCGGATGCCATCGGGGACAAAACTTATTCTTCTTTTGTGGCCCTCCACATTTTACAAGAAACAAACAGCATTTCCAATCCAATTAAATCAAGATGAATAGGTTTTGCACACTAGGATGCAAATGTGACTCCCAGTAGTGTATTGGAGAGACCAGTCCTTATGCAGGAGATGGGGGAAAGACCTACAAATCATTATATACAACATGACACAAGTACATGGAAAACAATCAAAATTTCTTTGGGATAATTCACAGGCTGCCTTGATACCAGGATGTTTCACTTGCTATGGTGTTAGGAGCCCTAAGTCCTGCCCCACAGAAGGCTTCTACTTAGTTCAGCAACTTGGAAAGAAGCCCAGAGGCATTCATTCACAGGAGCCACCAGATCCCCCTGCTTCTGAGAGGATTTTTGATGTGGGTTTTAATGTTTGCCACTTTCCTCATCTCAGAACATTTTCCTTTCCTGGCCCCAAGATTTAGAGTTTTTCTTTCAAATTAACTACTAGCTTTTTAATTCCCCTCTCATCTTCCAACCAAACAGTTTCATTGGGGTTTAAAGGAACCTGAAAAAGCTTACTTACTGAGTCAACCTGAGTCCCAAATAAGAAGGTTCCAATGGAGTATTTAGCGTTGGAATTTCATAACTTTTGTTCAACCTTTCTTTGAGGTCTCATTTGTAACCCAATTCAGTAAAAAACATACCCTCACCAGCTCTCAATTTATTGTTCCCCACTGAACCCAAATACTTCAATTAATTCTGATTTTGGGATAAAAAGACCAAGTGAGTGAAAAGTTGAAGGAAAAAGGATACTGTCACTTTACAGGGTTAACAAGAAGCCCAAAGTTAGACTTTGGGGGGAGTAAAATTAGGAATTTTCCCTTATTTATTTTTAAACATAAAGTCTAGTAAAATCCTCTGCCATTGTCAGCAAATTAAAGCTGCAGGTTTCTTTCCTCAACAATGGCAAATGCCTATCTTTTAATAAGAGAGAAAAGACACAGAGAGATAGGAGAGAGAGAGAGAGAGAGAGAGAGAGAGAGAGAGAGAGAGAGAGAGAGAGAGAGAGAGAAGAAAGAAGAAGAAGAAGAAGAGGTTGACATCTGAAAATACATTCCATATGAAAGGACAATAAAAGAGGATATTGCAGCTTTCTACAAAAGGGTCAAAAGACATGAAACTGAATTACAGAAAAAGTAGAACAATCAAAGCCAAGTCACCCAATCTTCTGAGCCCTTGCCTTCCTGGGGGAGGGAGGGGTAACATTTCACACTAAAATATACTTTCTTCTTAGTCAGGACACCACCAGGGTTTGATTAGAGGGAAGGGCTTCTTTTCACCAGAGGGAAAGCGAGGGGGTCAGTCAAGTGAACACAAGGAGAACCAGTACAAACAAAAAGGCACTTTGGAGGACACAAATTAGCCAGTGCCAAGGACTGTTTGTTTCGGTTTCTGGTGGTACACTCGGGTCAGTTGCCAGTCATGGCTGATGATGGCACGTTATTCTGTATGGAGTTCACAAGCATGAAGTTGAGTACAACACTGAAAACATCAAGGGAGATTGGACTGTATTGCTTCGTAAACAGAGCTGACACACTATACTGGTACTGAGGTGACAGTACTCTCTCAAGAAGACAGCCTAACCCTTCTTTGCCTATGCACAACGCAAGTAATTATACATACAAGTACAGGTGCGAGAGTCCACTAATTGTGATCAATCCAATCTTTTCTGGGCACTGAGTTACAGGCAGCAAAGGGACCCCACTGAATACACTTGGTGACAGCATCTTGGATTTTGCACAGTTTAGAATAAAATCCATCAAAGGAAAAAGAGAAAAGTGGGGATCGGGGGTGGGGGGAAGGACAAAAGGAATCATTAAGTCAATCCTACTTGGTCTCAACACCAGCATCTGATTATTTAAATCAAACCAACAGAAAAAGCTGACTGTCCATGGTTCAGATCATTAATACAGATGATTGTTCAGGTTTGTCTGTTGGCTATACCCATCAAACCTCCTGAGAAAAGCTTGGCTCAGCGTCTTCAACGCATGTTTCAGCCTGTACAGTAAAGGAAGATCAACAGTTCCTCAGCACGCTTAAGTTATGTCCTTCCACGTAAATTCCTCAATGTGTCTTTTCATCTCGGCCTTCATGCCTCTGAGTAAGTATTTTGTGTGTTCAGTTTGTCTTTTTTCAATTTGACACCATCCACAAGTTCAAAGTTATAATTCTCCAGGGCAGATAAATTTCTTTCAGACATCCCATTGTGCCAACAGGCACAGTACAGGACAACCCCACATATGGCTCCCAAAAGGACACCGAGGGCACTCATGGCGATGATGGTAATGAGAATGGGGTCCAAGGTCTTCAACACATTGCCTGGCTTCCTAGAGATGTTCTCATCACCTTCTCCTATTCCACTGTATCCTGGTGTGCTTCCTAGAGGGGAGGCAGAGAGGATAGAAATAATTACATCTGTGAGCAGTCATAATACCAGATGAAAGCAAATCAGAAAAAAAATGAAGAAGACGCAGGGTCTGCCCTTTCCATCGCTAAGAATTTTAAGTGAATTTGTAAAAGCTGAGGTCTGTTCCCCAGATGGCTGGGTGTGACTAAAGGCGGGTGGTCAGTATCTTGTGCCTGGGTGAGGTCAAATGAATGTTGACTTTGGAACCAATTGTTTGGCGTTTCTGACCCACAAGGGCCATATTTTATTCTAATTCAGATTTCCTATGGAATTTAGGGTTTAGAGTCCCTCTATCTATATATGATAGCTAATAATAACAGGTAACATTTATATAGTGTTTACTATGTGCCAGGGACTATGCTAAGTGCTTTGCAATTGTTATCCCATTTGATCCTGTAGGAGGTAGAAGCTATTATTATCTCCAATTTACAGTTGAGGAAACTAAGGCAGATTTGTCCAAAGTCACATAGCTAGAAAGTGTCTGAGGCAGGATTTGAACTCAGGTTTTCTTGTCTCCAAGCCCAGTGCTCTATCCACCGTACTACCTAGCTGGTCAATGGCCACATGTCTTAAGTGCTAGGTTAAATCTTTAGTGATAATGTTTTTTGAAATACTTAGTCACAGAGTCAAACCACTTAGTGGAAGGATTTAAACACTCCTTGTTCATTTGACTAATTCCAAAATCAGACATGAGGAAATGTTCAGTGCCATCCTTTTATGTGGTGGAGACTCCAATCTCACTGTGTGTTTTACACATCTGTTTGTCCTGCCCAAGTGTAAAATTTTCACTCCACACAACAAGTCTACTGTGGTTTCATTCAAGGCAAAATCGAGCCTTCAATATATGCTCTTTCTGAGAGCTAAAAGCAGAGAGAAATTTGGCAAAGCTCAGCAAAGCTGGAATGCGTTTTAGGGAGACACAAAGCATGGCCATGATCCCACGCTGGCTAGAAGTCACTTTATACTTAGTGGCCTCACAGTCCTGGTGGTATCACTGGAAAAAGCAGCAGAGCCCTGCAAATCAGTCACTGGGGAAATCTTTGCTCCAGAGAGGTATATAAGGAATTATTAACAGGGGAGCCTGGTCACTAATTACCTTGTACTAGAAAGGAGACTAAAAAGGTTAATGTGAAACATGTTTAGTGTTTACTTAATGGTGTTCAAAACAACAATGATTCTAATCAAAGAAAACTAAAAATATATGCAATGTGTCCCTAAACAGGGTAGGGGGAATATAAACCAAGGGACATAGTAATACTCTCTCCCTTGGTGAAATACTGTTTTGAAGCAATGTCTAACAAGGTTTACATGACAGTGTGTAGACTCTGTAACTGAGAACCATGAAGAATATATTAATATGCTTGATAGCCCAATAATATACTTCTGGATACAGCAAGAGTACATGCATATTGATGCTAAATTCTGGCATGTACTTCAATACATGGAAAACATATCCACTCTGGGAATTATGGGGGGGCCTACTATTGGGAGCACCCATGGCAATGACAGTTAAGTCACTTTCCAAAGTGGTAGTCCTGGTCAAACCTGGTGGTTTCAGGCCTTGGTTTTGAGTATCTTGTTCTTAAAGTTATGCAATACCTTCTGGGAGGCAGCACAATAGAATTGGAAGATGCCTGTTCAAGAGGTCTTGAGTTACTTAATTACTCAAGACCTCTTCATGGTTCTCGTGAGTTCTAGATTCTACAAAGGACCAAGTTTGGTGACCTTTGGCAATTCCCAAACCAGTTGAAGACAGAAGTTTCACAGGTAAGGACTAATTAAAAAGAAAACTCTTTAATTATCATGAAAACCAGGGCTCTTGTGGATTAGAAAGGAAATGGAAGAAAAGAGGTCAAGCGTAATAACACAATGGAATGTGCAGGATGAACAGTTTGTTAATATTTCTGGATAATTTGCTTCTGGTGAAAACCAGTCTCCTTGAATTGGTTTCCTTTAGATGTCAAGGCATGAAGAAGTTTTCTCCAGGATAACTAGGGCCTGGCCTAGACCAGAGAGAGGCACAAAATGTTCCATTGGGCTGAAATTCTTATGCAAAATGAAATAGGAATTAATTGAAAACAGTAAGGGGACTCAGTATGTTGTCTTATGACAATTCAAACCAGGGCCTGAGGATTTATATTAAAAAATTCACTCCAATGACAAATCTCAGGGACAAATACAGAGAGTATCATGCCAGATCTGATAAGCAAGACAATTTTACCTGTTTCAGCATTTGGGTTCTCTTTGTCCTTATTATCTACATCCGTTGATTCTAATAAGTAAAATGGATAATGATAATTAAAAATGTAATCACATAACACACACATAGGCACATGCATTTTCGAGGTCCCTTTTGGAGAAGCCAGGAGGCTCAAGCCCTTTGAAATCATTAGCAATCAATAGAAGGGTGATAATGAAACACATATAAATTTGCTAATCAGACAGAATTCAGATACTTTGGCTTAAGTTTCAATCCCCACCCTCAAGCAGCCCCCTTGTTAACAGGTGATATTTTCAAGGATGGGAAGCTGCGGTTTGAGTAAGCTTGATAGACAGTGTGGCTACAAGGCTAGTCTTGGAGTCAGGAAGAACTGCCTCTGACCCATACTGAGTGTGTGATCCTAGGCAAGGCACTAAGCCCCTCTTAGAACCCTTGGACAACTCTGACACCACAAGCTAGGTGCCATTGGGGGAAGAGGAGAGTTTCCTCATAAGGAGTTCCCCACATTAAAAAAAAAATCATAAGCACCCAATAACAGTGGGATGATCTATAGAGAGCCAGTGGGAAAGGTATTAACCAGTGTTATGTATTCCAATGGTGTTTAGCCAGTCAAATTGCTTCAATTCTCAATTTTACTTTCTTTATAGACACCTGGCCAGAATTTGGTTGTGAAGACCCAGATGCGACATTCAGTGCCCCCTTACATGGAGCATGCCTGTACGGAGATTGGCATAGCTAGAAAGTTGGAGTCCTAAAATAAAAATTTCAGGAAGGAAGCCTTTCCCCTTTGTAAAGCACAACTTGAACAGGCATCCTTCTCCTGGCCTCTCAGGCCCCAAATGACCACTCTAATGCACTCAGCATAAACCACACACGTTGGCTAGGAGTTATTCTTTGTTTCACAAATGCCAGTTTTGTCCCTTCCAGATATGCTCACTGGGAATAAAATTGCAATGGGTCCTTCTATATCACCCACAGTGTCTAACACAGAGCAAGACACATTGGGATTGACTGATGGTCAATGTGATTGACTGATGGTACAATTGGATGGACTTTTCATTGAGGAGTGAAACAAAGGAGGCAGCCAGAAGAGGACGTCTCCGTGGGACTGATTGGCTACAGTGACTTTTGCATTTTCTACCTGAAGATTTGAGCAATACGTATTCAACAAGTTGAGTAACTGATCTGTACAAGGGGATGCTTCTCAGAAATTCAGGGGGAGTTAGCTCAAGTAAATATTGTACACAAATACAAATGAGCTGATAGACATCTCGTCTCCATAACCCTCTATAGTTACTGCTTGGGGAGCCCCACACGATCTACTGTTAGGAAGCCCCAATCATTCTCTTGCAGCCCTATGTAGTGCCAAAGTCATGCTAGCCTTATGAGTAATTATCAGTGACCAGCGCCAAAATAGTAAGTATTACTCTTCCCTGTCACAACCTAATAAATATAATTCATACCAGTCCACTGAGATATTAAATGTATTATCTCCTTCCATAGATCAAAGAAATAAGCATTTTTTTCCACCATATTTTCTCCCCCAGTTGCCACTATTAACCCAGTCATATTTCTACTAGCACTTGGGGTCTGGATGCATTTAAACAAACTGAAGGAAAATGACAATAAAAGCATCAGAGTTTTCAAAAACAAACAAACCAAACCCACTACAGAGAACAGGTTTTACACTGATGTCACAGACTGGTCCTCTTTAGTTTTAATTAATGCAATGAATTTATATGATGATACATAACATTAAAGTCAGAGTGGAATAAATGAGGCATAAGATAAACAAGTATGCTATTACAATGACATTAACAACGCCTGTTGAAAATAGCATAGAAAATTAAGAATTATGGTCTACATTCCTCCCCGCAACCCTTTACTAGACATACTTCAAAATGGTACTACCACCGGAGACAACTTTGGGCGTAAAACATAATTCTCTTCATTTCATTAAAAATTAATTTCAGTTATTTGGTGGCAGAGAAACCTTTTGGCTAATTCATGATAATGCATGATAGTTTCAGGGTTCATAATTTACTGACCTGACCTTAGTTTTATTTCACGCATCCAAATTGTCCAAGTTGATTATGTGTACTTTCACATCAAAATACTTGGAACTATCCAATTGTTTAGAATGTTTCAGTTACCTTCCAGGTATTTTGGTCTGCTATCGACACTGTCCTTAATAACAGTTTTGGACCTTATGCAGAGAAGCGATGTGATGCAGTGCATAAAGAACCAGCCTTGGAAACAGAAAGACCTTGGTTCATGTCTCATCTCTGATACCAACTGGCTATGAGACACTGAGCAAATTGATTAACATCTCAGTTACCCGAGCAATTCTTGGAAACTCAGGGAAAAGTGTTGACTTACAATGGTAAAGGGAATTTCCTCACCTTGGAGATCCTCATACCAATTAAATCACAAGGCTGGTCCCTATGTCCAATCTTTATAGACATTGGCTATTGGATATGGCCCTGCATTTACCCTGTTCCTTATTGGTGCATCCAAAGCAGACGTTGAATAAACTGAAGTCACTAAATGTGTATTTTCACACCAAGGAACCAAACTGGAATGCCAACGAGGAGCTGATGCATGTAACAACCCTTCTCCCATTTTAAAGGCCTCCGTAGGCAACAGTTAAAAAGAAGGAAGAAATAAAATCAACCAACCAGCCACAAGCATTTATTACATGCCAGTTCTGAAAGGCATAAGAGGAGATTGTGAGCCACGTGAGACATCTTTGCAGTGAAACAGTATGGCTGTGAGGGTCCATTAACTTAGCTGACTTTCCTTGTGCGTCTCTGTGTTCACCTGTGTTATCTTTGTACATATCATCTGGGCTGGGCTGTAAATTACCTGAGGTTTTTGGCATATAGAACACTGAAAAGTTGTAGTGAAAAGTGTTTGTTATCAGGGTCAACTATAAGCAGTGACCTTGACAACACCTTTTAGATCACTCTGTTCTCTCTGGTGTTCTTGTAGCAGTAGTTACGAGACCCTGATAATACGAAATGATTTGATTTTAAACTTTACAATTTCAACTGGCATATATATCTGGACTAGCATCTACCTAATACTGAAAACCTAGTTTTGTATGCGTGAGATAAAGACAAAAGCAGTATTGAGAACGTTGTTCCATGGCACATCCTCATTGGTCTCACTCTATGGCAACTCGTACTTACTTTTACAATCCTCCTGTGAAATGTGGTTATTAATACTAATGTCGTCAACTGCGATCCCTCCAAGGTTTCCTTTTCCGATTTCACCCTCAACAATCACCTAGCAAAGTGAGAAAATTTTCATACTGTTTAACTGATCGTGCCAAATTGCAGTGCTTACAAATGCTTGCTCAGCTCTAGCAACAGCACCCAAATTAAATTCAGAGCTTTCACATAAGCACACACTTTGCTCATCAATTGGTATTTGCCGGTTGGTATGGTACCATAAAAAAATCACTTCACACATTCTTTTAAAAATAGAATCTTTAAAACTAGGGGAAAAAAATCAGCAGATGAAAGGGATGAAACATTGTGACTGCCCAGAAATAGTCTGTAAGGCAGTATTTTCAGTTCCTTCTCAGGTAATTGCTTTAATTCGTGTAATTTGCGAGACAATGAAATATGCTGCCATTACAACTTTCACACCAACAATATCCTGGACTCAGAAGGACCACCGCCGCCACCACCGCCAACAACATCTTCCAGAATTTCTGGAATGTTTTCTGTCCTCTCTTCCCTCTTTCTTTTGCATAACCCCCCCAGGAAGTTACATTTTCAAAAGGGGCCCTAGGTCTAATCTCTCTGCTTCTGTTTCTAAAGCCTTTCAACACTCTCTAACTGATCATATGAATCAACTGCCCCCAGCTCAGGCAGTCAGAATACCTGATAATGTTTCAGAGACTTGTGAAGTAGAACACGTCCTTCCTTCCAGTGGTTTCCTTGATGTCCAATGGCAGTCCAGAGTGTTTGATCATATTCGTCTGGCTTCTGGTAGCGCAATTTGACCCTCAAGGTGCCAACATGGGAACCTGACATGTGGTACCAGAAGGTCATGCAATGGGCGGAGTTCTGGGAATAAACGATGGGGCTCAGTAGCCGGGCCACTTTGCCCTTCTGATTTTCATCAGCTTGGGAATAGATGAAGTTACCATCTCCTGCTGTGACAATAAGACTGTGTTAGGAAGAGTGGCCACATTCACTATTCTTTTGCTTTCCTTTCTTTGAAATTCCTCTCCCCTCCAAGCCTATTTTTCCCGGGCTGAGCTGCCAGGACCCACTGTAAGAAATGGAAAGGGCACTCTTCACAGGAAAACTCTAAAAAGTCTTGCTCTGTAGCCAAAACCCTTCTGTGTGCATCTTTGCAACAAGAGCCTGATTAGGATTCTTTATTCTGTAAAGCCTCATTAATTCATATCCTGTTCATTTCGAACCATGATCATTTTGTCATGGTTTGGGGATGAAGTCTGGCTTCTTGGAGAAAACAAACAGTTATTGAGCACCTTAAAACTACTCCAGTAATGCTCATTTGCATACAAACATGGACAGGACTCATTAAAAGTGACTCTTGACTGTTCATTAAATCATATCCAGGACTTCCATCTGATCAGCATTTGTTGTAAATGTTTGAGTGGTCTTGTAAATGTTTATTGTATTGAATTAAATTTATGCAGAGTCTGCATGTCAATGACACTCTCCTGGGGACCAGCCAAACTTGAACAGAGCACAGACCTGTCTACTAAGGCATCCAGCTTCATCATGGTCAATGATGATGGTGACAACCGCAAAGTACTTCATATATAAAGACTACACACACGTATACATGCATTATTTCTCTGTAATCTAAATCTATATCTACATTCCTCTCTGATCCTCACAATGGTCCTGTGAACTAAGAACTATTATTATCTCCAGTTTATGGATAAAAGAAGTTAAGTGACTTTCCCAGGGTCTCACAGTTCAGGGTGGGATTTAGAATCAAGTCTTTCTGACTCCTGAGCCACTGCACCATCCACTAGCTGCCATCAGTACTGACAAGTCCACATATACGTCCACATACACAATGCACAAGTATACAATGAATAATGAGTCTTTTGTTTTTGTTTCTGGTAGAGATCCAAACCAAATCAACAATACTTGGAGTTTTATTTTTAATTGTTTTTCAGTCATGCCCAAGTCTTTGTGAGTCCATTTGGGGTTTTCTTGGCAAACATACTGGAGTGCTTCACCATTTCCTTCTCCAGCTCATTTTACAGGTAAGGAAACTGAGGTAAGTAGGGTTAAGCAATTGCCCAGGATCACAACTTTTAGTTGCTGGTTGATAGTAAGTGCATATTTTAAAGTGATACAGTTGCAGTTTTATAAAAGTAAAATTTATTCATTGTTTTACTCTAATTTGGCCTGGGTTTCTCCCCAGTCAATATGAGAAGGTTAAGTTTCTTTTGCATTTGGTGGATGGGGGTTATTGGGGTGCAAGGAGCAGCATCTAGGTGGAACAGTGGATAGAGAGCTGGTCCTACAGTCAGAAAGACTTGAATTTGAATCCAGCTTCAGACACATACAAGCTGTGTGACTCTGTACAAGTCACTTAACCTCTGTCTGCCTCAGTTTCCTTAACTGTAAATGGAGAAATGAGATAATATTTGGAAAGTACTTAGCACAATGTCTGGCACATGGTAGGTGCTATATAATTGTTAGCTATAACTATCATTATTATCAGTAGTAGTAGTAGTGGTGGTGGTGGTGGTAGTGCCCCCACAGATAATATATATATATATATATATATTGTTCTGAACTGTGAGAATTGCTCCTGCTTAGGTCAAGGCACCAGATCTGAATCCATATAAAGCAACGTTTTTGAAGCCCTTTGGAATGGGCTGGTTTTGGCAGTGGAGATAGTCTCTAAGCTGCAATTACTTATTATTGGTTTTACTTTTAATTATCCCCAGTGGGAAAACTTCCCTCTGTCACCACTGGATCTAAACATATAACTCACAGTTCTCTGTTTGCACTTCAAATAGAAATCACTCAAGCTAATACTTAAATGATTCCAGGGGCTATGGTTTCCTTGGTGTTGGCCCTCCCTCCAAGGACTCAGTTTCCAATCCCTCTGTGACTTAGAAGAACCACCAGGAGTGAAAAATTCTACAACCCAACTGGTGATGAACCTTTCTGAATTCAACTAGGCTGGTCTTTAGACCACAGCTATATAGTTGGTCAGTAGGTCTGTGCCTCAAGCTTTTTTACCTTGGTAGCACCTGCTGGAACTGGTATTTTGATCTTCAGTTTCCTGCAGGAACCCATGTCATCATCTCCATGTTATACTGAGGCATTAGAATAGGACTAAGGCCAAGGTACAGACGATGGAGTTATGAATCCTATTCTCTGCCTTAAATGCACAGTTAATATATCTCAATATATACTGTTGAAACAGCATTGAGTTTGAAATCAGATGACCTTGGTTCAAATCCCACTACTGAGACCTGTTTGACCTTGGGCAAAGTCATTAATCTCCCTACACTCAGGGATCAGTTTCCTTACCTGTAAAATGAGGGGGTCCAACTAGTTAGCCTTCGAGGCACCTAATTCTAGCTTTTGAGCTATGACCTCAAGCCAAATTTGTATATTTTATTGTATAAATATTTGGTATCTATATATTTGTCTGCCCTTTTCAGTACTATCCAGGGTAGAGCAAATGTAGACAGGGGCTATATAACCTGGATCTTTCCCAGTGTGGTGTCACTGACATGTTCATTCTGTATGACGGTAATTAAAGGGTGATTGAAATAAATCACATCTTACTGGCTATTTAGGAACCACTAAGTCTATCCATTTTTGGTTCATTTTGTCTAAGAGATAAACTACTTACTGATGTCTTGAGCATCTGAAAGTCTGCTTATCTCAGGGCACACAAAGAAACAGTCATTTGTCTGTACACAGAGATTGACAGTCACAAATGTACCTTTCTGAAATGAAACTTTGGGGACTTAAGAAATTGAGGAATAGCACTGAGGAACATCTCCTCGGTTTGGACTAAGAATGAGTGTAAGGTAGTTGGGTCTCTTGCATTTGGTGTTTGGGGAGAAGTTAGGTGGCACACTGGATAGAGTGTTGAAACCTGAAATCAGCAAGATTTAAGTTCTAATCCAGCTTCAAGCACCAGCTATGTGACCCTATATGATCTGTCTGCCTCAGTTTCCTTGACTGTAAAATGGGGATAATGATAGTACCCATCTTTTAGGACTTGTTTAGTTTAGTCATGGAAGAGGTAGGATTTGAAAGAAAAATTGATTTTTATGAGGAATATGGAGGTGGGAAGGAGGGGATGAGTTTAAGAAATGTTGGATGTGACAAGAGAATGAAGGTTCTAACTCTGGAAAGGTAGAAAGAGTAAATAGAATTTAGGAAGAGTACAACGAAGTTGGGACTGTGGAAACAGGCTAAGCTTGGATTGGGATCTAGGGACAGTCAATGAAGTAGTACAGGGAAAGCAGAAATAGTAACAATCAGGGTTTTGTTCCCCTTCCACCCCCTGGGGGGATCATTTGTACTCCATAGGATTACTTGAAAAGACCAGGTCAGAGTAACTCATAATAAATATAAATGAGTATTACTCCCCTTGTTCAGACTTTGACAACACATATTATCTTTGCCATCAAAGATCTGAATAAAAGCAAACTTTGAATGCTAAAGGAATAATTTTAAAATATTACTTCTACTAACAATGAATTAGCATTAATGAGTAAATAAAAATAGATAACATTAACACATTTTCTAGAACCAAATAGGTACTAATTTGATAGATAATCACATTTCAGAGTTGGAAAGGTCCTAACGACCATCTAATCTAGACTCCTCATTTTACAAAGATGACTCAGGGAAGGAGTGTGATTTGCCCAAGGTCATGGTAGTAGATCATAAGGTCACAAAATTTAAAGCTAGACAAAACCTTGGAGACCATTGAGGCTAGAACTAGAATCTTCTGAATCACAGTCCAAATATATTCCTCTTTCCACTACATCACACTTTCTAAACCACAAATAAAATCCAACTTTGACTGAAAAACTAAAACAAAACAAAATAAAAAACCTAAGTCATAAACTCAATTTGGTTGAATTTCCAACCCAAAGACTCTGTCCCACTGAACACCAATAAAATACCTATGAGCCAATTAAAGCTGGAAATGAACCTATATGTTTTCTAAATCTTTAGAATAAAACAAAACCTGAATATTGCTTTCTTCATCTGTAAAATGAAGGGATTGGACTAGATGATTTCAAAGACCCTTTTCCAAATCTTATAATCTTAATACTATATGGACTCAAAGCAAACTAATATTAATTCAGTTCAAGTTCTTCCTTTGAATGAATTATTGCTCTTTTCTGTTCTTTCAGTTAGGTTTTAGAAGTAATTTCTTTTTTAAATCCCCCTATTTAAGAGTATGGAGAAGAAAATGGCAAACCATTCCAGTATCTTTGCCAAGGAAACCCCAAATGGGGTCACAGAGTTGGACATGATAGAAAGGACTGAACCACAAAAATCCAAGAGTGGGCTAATTATCCTGTCCTAGACCTTTTGATCCTGGCTACCCAAGATCAATGCAAAAGATCAGTAATCCAAGAATTCAATATAGCAAATATTTCCTAAGCATCTACTATTTGTAAAGTACCCTACAATTTCTAGGACAATGTTGCCTTGTTCCCCAGTAGAATGTATATCCCTATAGAGGAGGGACAATTTTGTTTTTGTATCCTAGTATCTACCTGATTAGAACTCAGCTTCCAGATTTGGGTTTCCTTTAAGAGACAGCAAGTCTCCTGCCCAACTCCACTCCTCACCAAAGAAAATCCCTAAACCCCAAAACTTTGTCAGAGAAACTTCAGCGTATCACTGTTAAATGCCTAACATGGAAATCCAAACAGAACTGTTTTAAATAAGTCTAAAGTTGCACAGTATGACATAGTGTCTGCATAATATTTTAAAATGATTCCCATGGCTTGAATCAAAGAAGGATGGATGAAAGGAGGGAATGAATGAAGGAGGTAAGAAAAGGAAGGAAGGAAGAAAGAATAAGATAAGAAAGGAAGAAAGAAGAAAGGGAAAGAAAAGGAGGAAGAAATAGGAAGGAAAGAAGGAAGGGAAGGACGAAAGAAAAAGAAGAAAACTAGTGACTGTGAAAAACTAGAAAATTGTGAAAGCTTGCATGTGTGTGAAATTTTTTTGTTAGCAATTTTAGTAGATCTACTTATTTTTAGTAATGACAGCACCGGTCCAATGGCCAAGCTGAGATGGCCGGTCATGAAAACAGAGGAAGTAGCACTTTTCATGCTGTTAATTTAAGCCCAGAATCACAGTCCACACAGCCTCCGTAACACATCTAGTGAGGAAGTAAGGATTATTTTTCCTTTTAGGGATTTTATCCCAGTCCTGGGTCAGGAACTCTGTGTTCATTGTCTCAATTAGCGCTCTCCTTCTGCAGCCTTTTAGCTTTTGTCAGTCTCTGGCTCACTTAGCTTTTAACCTCTGTTGAATGTCAGATCCTACTGAGCCATTTGCCTTCACTTTGCATCAATTTTTTCACCATTACTGCCTTCATTTCAGCTAATTGCATTTAGTTAATTTGATGCCATTTATATGTACAGTGCCATTTACAGTCAAAGTATTTTAAGTTTTTTAAAACTACTTGTCTTAAGATTCAATGAAAAGTGTCTCAGGACTGAAGGAGTCCAATTTTATCTAATTTCCTTGTCATTCTCATTAGGGCAAGGGGGAAGGGAAGGTTAGAGCTGTGTAAGAGGAAGGCCTATCCAGCACTCTTAATAACTTCATTCACCAAATAAAAGGAGAAGAACAAAATAGACCCATAATCCATGTCACACTGACCCACTCTACCAAAGCACCAACATGGGGGAATCTTCTTTTAATGAAGTCTCAACACACCAGCGAATTCCTACTCTGGGGATTCTTGGGAAAACCATTACTTTTACATGAGGAGTCTTTGGAAAAATACCAGCATATTGAAAGTTTTTATCCAAGATAGGAAATTCTTACTTCTTACTTCTACTATCAGCTAAGTGAATCTCAAAGAAGAGGTAAACTGGGGAAATGATTAAAAAGAATTGGAATTGTTCTTTTCCAGCTTGTTGTCCTATTCACTTCTTTCTACAAGGTGTGAAAAGGTTATTTAAATTTTTTTGAGGGGGGGGTTAAGGGGCACTTTTTTTTAATGCCACCTTCACCTGTTCAGAAGGGAAGGAAATTAAAGTCTTTCAAAACAGTCTTTCAAACCATCAAGCCCTCTTCCAGCTCCAGGCCTATGAAACAGCTAAGTACTAGACTTAGACTTTCCTTAGCTTGGAATAATATGAATGTTGTAGACATAGTATACTTGTATTTCATTTGAAGAGGTCTCATGATACCCTTGTGGACAAGGCAGAGAGATTTGGCTTAGGAAAGTACAGTTTGTTGAATTTGCAATGGATCAAATGATTGGACCCTAAATATTGTGTTTAATGAATGGACTGTTGTCATTCTGGAATAAGACCTCTAGGGGAGCACCACAGGGCTCTTCACCTTAGATTTATTCTACTTAATATTGTTATTAATGACTTGGATAAAGGCATACGCATCAAGATTATCCAATTTGCATATAACACGAAATAAGGAGAGCTTGTTATTGATGCCTATGTACAGCTAGATCATTCTCTCTATATTTTGGCACAAACAGATTATTTATAAAGTATGTAGCATAGTGCCTGGCACATAGTAGGTATTATAGAAATGCCAGTTATTCTTATTTTATTGTTACTACTTCCCTTAGATTATCTTGTGTTTATTTTGCATATATTTTATATACACACTGGCATGTGGATGGATTGTCTCCTATAAAAGAATGGAAGCTTCGTGAGGGCAGGGACTTCTTCATTTCTTTTCTTGTGTACCTAGGATCTGATGTAACAAGTGCTGGTATGTAGCAAGTGCATTGATTCCTGACTCTGAACCTTGCTCTTTATCTGTTCTGCTTAAGAAAACCTAAACATCTTGATAGGCTAGAATGATATGCCAACTTTAAGAAGATGACTTTTGGTGGAGATTAAAATAAAGTTTTAAATTCGGCTGCATAAATAGGGACAGAAAGAGACACACAGAAAAGAAATAGACTTTTTTTAAGAGGAGGACAAATTTCATAGGAATCAGCAGTAAGACCTGGCCCTCTAAGTTCAAAGAAATGTGTTCTCTGGAAAAAGGAAGGTTATAATTACACTGTGTTTGGTTCTGATTTTAGAAGGACATTGAGAAACTAGAGGCTTTCTATAGGAAGGTATGGGAAATCAAGTCATCCCATAAGAGGATCAGGAGACTTAGGAGGAGCACGCTAGCAAGCTGGCTTCAAGTATTTGAAGAGCTATTATGTGAAAGAGAGATTAAATTTGTTTTACTTGGCTGCAGGGGGCAAGACTAGGAGCCATGAGTGGACAGTTGTTGAGAGATAGATTTCAGCTAAATAAAAGAAAAATTTATTAACAATTAGAGCTCTTGAAAAATGGAATGGAGTATGTTGGTGGGGGTGGTGAATTCCTTGACCCTGGAGGTCTTCAGGTCCTTGTAGGTTCAATGGCCAATTGTACGAGATGTTTTAAGAGGTGATTTCTGTCTTTCTAACTCTATGATTTTATTTTTGAATTTTAGATACAAACTGACTAATTTGTATGCATTTTCTTCAACAGTGTCCCCAGGAGGGACACTGCTTATAGGAGAAATAAAACCAAAATTCTTTGCTCCTTGCCTTGAGTAAATCTTTATATAGAAAGGAAAAAGACAAATAGGATATCTAATCATTGGAACCCCATTTGCATGGCCCTTGTCTCAGGATGACTTTCTAATTCAAAATTCATAGAAACCAGTACAGCTTGTCCCATTCCCCTAAAGAATTCTCTGGTTCAAAAAGGATTCTTGGAGAGAATGGGGTTTACCATGAACTCATGATTACCTGTGTGATCTTGAATAGGCCCTGTTTTGCTTGTCAACACGCTCCACTTTAGTTCCACGTGATTGTCGTGTTCCCACTGACAGAATGTCTTATGAGATCCCCAGCCAAATCCACAGTTAAAACCATATGCTGAAAACTCTTCATTGGGCAGGGAAGAGAAAAAGAGACAGGCAGAAAAAAGACAGAGTTAATCATTTAATTTGGAATAAAATAGAGACCTCAATTTGTCCCTGGAAAGAAAATTTATGTGAGATTCATTTCTACTTGAATATTCTGGGAAGGCCACAAATATCAGGACTGCCAGAAACTTGAAATGCAAGGAAATTGTTTTCAAAATTTCATTTAGCTACTCTCTATTGACTCTAAACAGATTAGAGATGGCCATGTCAAATTGGTTTTACATTAAAAAAAATAGAAATGTTATCTTTCAAGGACACCTATAGTCCTTTCTTTCACAATATTTAATGGTCCTTGATGAGACTGAATCGTATAGATTGAAATCCACAAATAAGAATATTGAGAGCAGTCTGACTCACGGCCTTAAACAAATCTGGATGTGTGGATTGTTTTAAGACGCAATACTGATATTAATGCAAATTTCCATGATAGTCTTTTAAAGTTTTCATAGTTAGACTAGATGTTTCAGATGAAGGTTTTTTGGGGAGGAGAATTAGCATTTTTTGTGCTCTTTATATAATCTTTTGCTTTCTGTTTTATGGTTTGTGTGTTTTTCCCCTACTTAAAATGCTTTATACACTTAAAACCACAGAGGTAAGTGAAACTATATATACAGTTAAATAACTGCCAGAAAATTTTCATCTTTAAAAAACTCTTCCTTTGGAATTTGTGGAGTTCATTGCTACAGATCAACTATTTTTCCCCGTTCATCTGCCAAGGCACTGCCTGACAATGCTCCTTCCCAAATATATAATCTTATAAAATTTTCATAAGATTCTCACCTTTAAGATTTTCACTTAACCTTGTGAATGCTGAAACCAAAAACCTGTTAAATATTGGAAGATTTGTGGCAAAACTAAGGCCTCCTTCCAAATTCACACTTAAAACATATACAGTGACAAGCTATGGATTCCTCAATGCACTGTTTTTTTGTTAAAGAATATAAGGCACTGAGAATCTAGAGTAACACCAGCAAATTTCTTTGCCTTTAATTTGGTTTAGACCGCCCACAAGATGGCAGCATTGAAATGGAAAGGGGAAAGAGACAAATAGGGCACCCTGCCAACTGAACTTAAAATAAACCTCACAACAAGTCTCATGTATAGCAAGGGAAGTCTGGTATCTTAAGGCTTATGATGGTCAGAATGAGATCATATCTTGTTTTGAGCTTTAACTTGGCCCAAGTATTTTGCTTCTCTTCCCCACCTCTGTTATTCCTCCCTAGCAGCCTCCTCCCTTTGCACTCCAAACATGGTACTTGGAATTTTAATGGAAAGATCTTTTAAAAAGATAAGGATGAAATCTTTACATTTCTGGCATCCAAGGAACACTTTGAAAACCCTAACATTTACTTCCAACTCATGTCAAATTTTGGAAGAAGGGTTCCACTTAATATACTGTCAAATGGAATAGAAAAAATCCTAATTCCAGTGACAATGTCAATTCAAAGGATGACACCATAAGTCCACGGAAGTAAACTAGGAAACCAGATGATGTATGCAATGTGGGCATTATCAGCTAGCGGAAAAGGGCTATATTTCACAGTTCTGGTGTCACTGGAGAAATATATTTCATGTCTGGTCTTTCATAACCATGAAAGAAGGCTTCTTAAAGCATGAGAAAGCCTCTCCAAAATTTACTACACTTTTGCCTAGTAGATTAAATTTTGCAGATGAAGGACAGGAAATTGAAGTTTGAATGGTTTAAGTAGCTTTGGATGTTACAATCTGATCATACTGGACTACTAACTATATATTAGAAAAATGTTAATGGGAACATTTTATTTTTTGCCACCTTAAATGATATAAAACATTCAGTACAGGAAGGCAATGGAGCATTTTACATATAATTTAGAGTATGTTTCCTTTGCTAAAACCCTAAGCATGTCCTTCAGTCGAGGAAACCATTGCATCTGTGAATTAAACTAAAGGATTTCTACAGATGTCACAAACAAACGAGTTTGGGTTCTTATTATTACCAGGACTGTGGAATCTCTTTCCTGGAAGTCTTTTTTTTTTTTTTTAAAGGCTTAGATTATCATCTGTTTAGGAAGTCATGGGTGCGGCCCTGTATGGTGGGTCAAGGGAACATCCAAGGTTCCTCCCAGTCTGGCAAATCTAATCAGAGGATGCCGATTACTATGTGTAAGTTTTTCGTCCACTCTTTCTTTCTACCTGGTGGTCACTGAATTGGGAGTTCATGGCTAGTTTTCATTCTGTAAGAAATAGTGGAAGGAAGGCATTTTAGGGTGGTGAAAATGGTTTGAAGTTTCAAACTCTGGTCTGGGCAAAAAAAGCAATTAGAGGCACAAGATACCCATAAATGTAAACTGAACATTGGAATATTGACCCCTAAATCTTCAAAATACTATCCGGGTACCCTTGCTGCACAATTCTCATTAAAGCAAATGGGAATAATGTGGTTAAATCCCTGCTTGGCTCTAAAAAAATAGCAGGAAACAATATTGTGAACTTAAAACAAATTTATAGTCTCCGAGAGCAAGCACCAGCTGTACTTATAGAGCCAATCTTACTCACAGTTGAATCATTAACGGTGAATGTGCACGAGGATTTAATTTTAAAGTCTAGTATACAAAGTTTCTATTGAGTAGCTGAACATTCCCAACTCACAGGCTGGTCCTTCCATTTAAACAAGGGGAGGTGATGAGGGGCATGAAAATTGCAAGGACACTAACACACTTTGAGTTGCTATAGCAATTTTTGAAGACATAGAAGCATATGAGGCCTGGTAGAGGGAAAGTGTATTTTAAAAGATGGTAGTTGCACCAGCTGTCTTGGCATAGCACTAATGGAATCTTGCATATAATGCAACCACCCAGAAGGTGTGAGAATATTATGTGCTTATCGAGTTTACTAACATTGGTAAGAATTAGGCTCTGACTGGTTGTATAGAACCATGGCAGAATTGGATTCTGATAGAGAGTTCTGATGAGTTCTGATTTTCCAGTTTGTGAAAATGAATGAGAAAGATCGATACTCCCAGGTTCTCTGATGCACAAAGAATTATGTTAATTACTGGAGGGAACCCACAGGTCAAAATGAACTTTTCTATCATCCCAGAACGTATTTTGGGGTAACTCTGCCTTCCTGTTCTTCATGGCTCCAGAGTCTAGAAGTAGGAGAGTTACTGGGAAGGAGATTTAGGCTTTATATCTATCAGGAAAAATTTCCTCATAATTAGAACCATCCAAAGGCTGTCTGGGGAAGTAGTGGGCTCTTCTTCACAGGAAGTCTTCAAGCAAAGGCTGGAAGACCATTTGTTGGGTGAGTTTTAGCAGGGATTCTCATTTAAGACTAAATGACCTTTGAGGTCATTGCCAGTTCTCAGATTCTACATAAATACACAGTCTGCTCTACGCTTGTGGGAACTAATGAAATATAACTCAATGATTCACCTTAATATAACATTTTAAGGCTTATAAAACACTTTCTTCATAACTAACTTATGAGATAGATAGGACAAGTCTTATTTTTCTCATTTAACAAAAGAGGAGACCAAGTCTCTGAGAGGATAAATGATTTGTCTAGGTGACTCAACAGATAGAATTCTGGCACTGGAGTCAGAAAAACCTGAGTTCAAATTTGGCTTCAGACAGCTAGTACTTATGTGACCCTGGGCAAGTCACTTAACCTCGAAATACTTCAGTTTTCTCATCTGTAAAATGGAGATAATAATAAAACCTACCTTCTAGGGTTGTTGTGAGATCAAATAAAATAATCATTGTAAAGCCCATATTGTAGTGACTGGCACATAGTAGGTACTGTATAAATGTTAGCCAGTAGCAGCAGTAGAAGTAGTAGTAGTTATAATAGTAACAGACTGGAGTAAGAGTAAAACCAATGTCTTTTCCCTCTGAATCTAGTTTTATATCCTCAGTGATATAAATGATATCCCCAGTTCTTCTAAGTGCACCAATCAACCTTAGCTTCCACAGTAATTCATCAATGGGGTGTGTGATGTCTATCAATGTTTCCTCAACAGTATGATGCCAGTGGGCTAGCTTGAAAGCCCCGGTCTAATTAGTATACTTCCTTAAAGGATGCTGTCACTATTGAAACTGCAATAAACTGGAAAACAAACATCTTAGAGGAAGCTCTTTGTTGAGCTACTCTTATTGGCCTCCCTGCCCCTCTTGCCCCACCAAAAGATAGTTGCTGATTTAGCAGTCCCAAACCACTCCTTGGACAATAAATAGACAATAAATTAGGGAGTGGAAAAAGAGATACAGAGTGCTGTCTTTTGCACACAGAGATGACCCTGCATACGTCAGTACCAGCAGACATGGTCTTTGAGGTTGTTAAATTTTTTTCTTCCCCTCCTTTCTATAGTGGGGATGGGTTGGGCTGAATTAAGTTGGGTGGGTACCCTTTGACTATGCCTTTGGTGAGACAGCAGGCTTGCTGTCTGTGACTATGGAACAAAGTTCCTTTATGTGAAACTAAAGAACCATGACCTTGACCTCAAGTTCAAATCAAATGAGTCAACCAGTGGATTTTTTTCCCCCTTTTCTCTTTCTTAAGGCAATTCTTAGAAATTCTTGATTACATAGGAGAAAACTATCCAGTCTGTGAAGTCTTGATTTCTTTATTTCTCATTCTCCTTTCTTTCTACTTTTTATCTTTTGGCTAGCTTTATAGTATTAACACCTGCTCTTCAAAAAAATCTCTTAGCTCAGATACCTCAGTGTAGTGGGGAGCTAACCATGAGTTCTTGAAGGCTATGTCAGTAATGCACAAGCCCTGATCAGTCCAACTGAGATAGAAAGCCTTGGAGTATGGCCATGCTCAGCAACATGGTACTGTGGAAAGAACACTGGCTTCCTCGTAGGACTTGAGTCACTTGATCACTCCAGTCCTCAGTTTCCCTATTTGTAAAGTATTTGGGTTCAATGAGAAGATCTTTTCTGATCATGTGACCTATGACCAGTCTAGTGGAGTGGTTAACCTAAGAAGGCTGGTCAGGAGGTAATAAGAATTTTTGCCCACATCAACTTCTGCTTTCTATCTAAGAATTAGAAGTGCTGAGAGTTGCATCAGTGGAGAGAGTGTCTAATCGGATGTATTAGCACACCCAGGTAGGAGTATCTCCAGCAGAAGGTGGGGAAGAAGATAGGACAGGAAATTAAACTTATAGCACAATTTCATTGCAGCTTTAATAGTTGTGCCAACGAAGCAGAAAACTGAAAGTAGTGATGAAATCATTCAAGGGAATTATCAGGACTTCATATAATTGATCCTGTTTGTTTTCCCTATTCATGCACCTAATGGACAGTTGGTTGTATTTCCCATCTCCTGGTCTCTTTAGTACCTATAGTGGAAAGTTGGCTGTGTTTTCTTAGAACTTATTATTACCGCCGTACTTAAAGCCCATGTTGACTACAAAGAGAATCATACAGATAGATATTCACTCAGATTATAGAGAGCAATACAGAAGGGGGCTGTGGGGGTGGACAGAAGCAAACTAAACAGTATGGGAATCCTTCACTTTTACTCTGAAGTATTAAGAAGTATTTGGACTTGGAGGCATCAGGGAGATTGTCAGTCAACCCGAATGCCCAGCAGGGAGATCGAGGGGTTAAGGTCAAGGTAGAGAAGTTTGCTTTGCTGCCTAATCAGGTCAACAGTGATAGTGTCCCTAAAGGAAGCATACTAATTAGGTCAACCCTTTCTGTTTTCAGCTTGGCTTGATGGTGCCGGACTATTGAGGAAACATTGATATACACCACATGCCCCGTTAATAAATTACTGTGGCGGCGGTGGACGATTGTGCTTAATAAAGGAAATGGAGAAACTGAAAAACTGACCCGCTCACCTTAACCATAATGATTAACTTTAAAGTATTTAAAAACTGCCGTTTGCCAGCACTGATTGTTTTCTTTTGGTGTGTGTCTGTGAGGAATACTTAATGCACAGAATACTTTAAAAAAAAAAAAGAAAGAAAAGAAAAGAAAGGCCATAACCCTAGAGTGTGGTTAAGCTCTGATAAATAGCCTCTGAAAGACTTTGGGAGTCATTAGCTTTTCTATTAATACAAGGATGAGGAGGTGCTGCCCCAGGGCTCCCCGGAGTACTTCCCTTCCTGCACACGTTTATAGCAGTGGTTTCCTGCACCCCGTTTTTTGTGGCCCGAGCCCACAGGCCCACTGGAAACATTACTGTAAAACTGCCAAGTCTGCGGCAGGCAGAACTGACAAACTTTGCCTGTCTTGGTTTTGCAGCTTCGTAAGGAAAATAAACAGTCAGGCTGTGCTGTCTGTGAGCCTCTCTCTCCCTACAGTTTGCAAACACAGCCCGTGTCCTAGACTGCTGCGTTTAAACAAAGTATGTTAGTCAGTTTCTTTGGTGGATAGCTGGGATTGTCACCATTTGGCAATGGCTCATCGGCAAGGAAATCTCAGTCCCTGCTGCATATACATGTGGATGAAAGGAGAAAAAAATGTATTTATGGTATGGCACTTGGAGACCAGATGCTGCTGCTCTCCTGCAGGGAATTTTAGGAGAAATAAAAGTGGAGGAGAAAGCCCTACAAATACACCGTTGGTGCCTGGGATGACCACCGTGCTTAAGCAAAAGAGGCATAGAACGCCATACCTGACTGTATGGTACTTTCTATGACTGTTGGTTTCTCTGTGGCCAGTAGGGTAGTACCACCTGGAAGAGAGAGTATAAAGCAGGCAATGAGAAGGGGAAACATTACAGATGAGAAATGATAGATTTAAATGCATTTGAATGATATATTATAAGCATCTAGACATATTATGCTTGGATCTTGTATTGGTGTATCTCAGTATCTGTCTCAGTTACCATTTCTCTATTTATGTCTCCATCTCTATTTCGCATACATATGCATGCACACAAGTCCCTATACTTTATTTAAATTATAATACTCTCCAGTCAGCTCTCTGAATTTCAGCATATAAACTTACCCACAAAAAAGGTCAGAGTGCATAGATTATAGAGGCATCTGTGGTGTACTGAAACCAAAACAAAAATCAATGGCCTGCAGGAGTCAGAAGGACCTGGGTTTGGGTCTTAGCTGTAATATTTATTAGAGGTGTGACCCTGGGGGAGTTACTTATGATCTTTCTGAGCTAATAGCAGGTAAACTCCTTGCAGGCAGAGCCAGTTTTACTCTTGTCTTGGCCTCCCCAGTGCTTAGCAGAGAGCCTGACACTTGAAAAATTCTTACTGTTTGATTAAGCCTCAGTTCTCTCCTCTACAAAATGAGGATAATACTTGTTCTATTTAACAGCCTTATTGTGAGGGAAAAACTTCGTAAAACTGAAATTGCTACATACATGCAAGGACTATTTAAAACATCAACCATTATTTTTCCTAGCAGATTTCTTATAAAACCCTAGTACCATATGAGATTTTGTCACAGGGCTATCTATTTGCAACTCATATAAGGAAAAATCATGGGAGTAAAATATAGCGGAAAGTACTAATTCCTCAATAAACTTGACCCAAATCTCTTCACTTAGAAAGATCCTCAAGTATTTTAGCTCTGTGATCTGAATGGTAAGTTTCAAACTAGCTCCCTTTGCCTTGTTATAAAAATGAAGGAGGTTTATATTAGCTGCCCTCGTCTATCCTTTCCGGTGATGAAGTTGTTTATTTTTTCTAAGGCCAGGGTTTATCCCCAGTTCATCTCAAGCTGGATTGTTATAGGGAAAAAAGGAAGGGGAGAACTCTTTCTCATTGTCCTTAGAAATGCAGCTGCCGATAAGAGGGGAAAAGAAGCCCTACGCATATTGTGGGATTTCAATCAATATAAAACAATGAAATTCCTGGTCAAAGGACAGACTCTTAGGGACTGAGACTTCTTTTGCCTCCTTACTGTCTATTTCTTTAGTTCTTCCTTCTCTTTTCCTTCATTTATTAGACCATATTTTCTCACTCTGTTCTTACAATTATGTAGTATTTTACTTAATATATACTGGTGGATATTAAAGAGCAATATTTCCTCTATTAGCATGCTTGTCAGCCAAGTTAATTCACCTGTTATCTCAAATGCAAAATAATAAGAGAGGCTATGTGTGTGTGTATGTGTGTGTGTGTGTGTGAGAGAGAGAGGAGAGAGAGAGAGAGAGAGAGAGGAGAGAGAGAGAGAGAGAGAGAGGGAGAGAGAGAGAGAGAGAGAGAGAGAGAGAGAGAGAGAGAGAGAGAGAGAATGAGTATGGTTGAGGGAGTTTAGGAATAGATGAATGGGACAGGTAGGAGCTCAGCTAGAAGACAGCAGTTATTATGACTCAGGGTAGATTTCTTGCCTTGTGTGCCTGGCACGTAGTATATACTCAATAAATGTTTGTGGTTGTTACAGCTGATGATGACAATACCCTCCAGCTCCAGCTGGGCCCTAGTCCTATGCATGGAGCTCCCACTGATATTCCATTTACACATGGAACAAGAAAGCATGGGACACATGTTACACATCCAGAGTGTGAATCAGAGACAGGCAGTTCTGCCCTTGGAATGTTCTTAAGAATTCTGAGATAATCAGCAGCAGTAACAAGTCATACTACACTCTCTCCCCCAGTAAACTTGCGGGATGTGCGGTCACCCATGAACAAAGCCTCGATGAGGCAGGCTCTGGAAAGAAAAAAATTATATGTATTATGGGTTAAAGAGGTGAGTCTATAATGGCAGAATTGGAGATAGGCCAGGGAACATTAGCATTATGTTACCCATGGCCCTATGGAATAAAGATTCAAGGTGAAAATTCACTTTAAAAAACTGATATGCATTATCGGTTTTACACGCATGCTGTAGGTTGAGAGCCAAATTCTGCTTTCAGGTAGATACAGAGCTCCAAAGGAAAAAATCAGACTCCCGGTGCCTTTGAAGTCAATTGTATTACCTAATGACTCCAAAGGCATTTGCAAATGAGTAACTTCTGGGGTGAATTTCACCTTGGCAGGCATGTAAGAAAGAGCAGAATTTGTCCTCATTTGCATGCATTTCATATAAATTCACCTGGAACTCAGTGTATTCCTTAAGGAGTGGGCACTCTGCTATAAAACTCGTCCCCCCAATTCCATACAAATAGGTCATGACGGGAACAGAAATGAAATCAACCTCAGCTGTGCAAAATAACTTAAAAAAAAAAAACCCTCTAATGAGAGCATTGATTAGGATGAATAGAACCTAATTTCTATGTTCCCGCCAATCAGTGTTAGAGTGAGAAGAGTTTGATTTGGCTTCGTGACACTGTATATCCAAAGTTTGAGGTGCCACAGTGAAAGTCCTGTTGGAAGAGTTTAAAAAGAAGGTGTCGGATGAATTTAACCACAGGAACTGTGTGGTTTAGATGGATAGTAAGTGACGTTAAATGGGTTGGATGACATCACTCCTAGTGAACGAGTGTAAATTAGCAAGTATTTTTACAGAAGGGGGAGAAAAAGGAGTTTAACAAAACAAAAGATGTTTCCAAATGACAACTTCATCTCAGTTTGGTATATTAACAAGACACTTAGGGGAAGGGTGGGTATGAAGGACGTCTTTGATGACTGTGGCAAAAGCATGTTCTTATATCCCCCTCCTATTGCCAGTAGAGCAATGTCCATACCCCAGGTGCCTCCAGGCATCCAGATGCTCTTACTGTTTTCATGAATATATTTAAAAATTCTTGAGACCTGCTGTAGTGATTGGTGAAGGCAACATTTGACCTTAATGTGGACTCAAAAAAATGCACTTATCTGTCTAATTCTACAAGGAGTAATTTAGAACACACTGATCATACATGCTCTTGAATGGTTGAGGGGTTGCCAGCGTTTCCACTACAAATGCTCCATTTTCACTCGTTTGCAACTGTATGCCATACACAATTTGCTCCAGGCTAACATACTTGCCCGATTTGGTTCAAAGGCTTTGGTTTCAATTGGTTCAGTCATGAATGAATGTGAAAGCAAGGAGGTTAGTTATTCTGATATCAACAGTAAAACTGAAGCTTTGTTTCTAATCAATACCAACTGACCACTTTAGTGGGTTATAAAGAAAAGAGCTGGTGTTATGACAGGAATATTCAATGATTGCTGCAGTCAGCTCTTTTCATGAGGAATTTCAATATAGACATAGGTTATGCTTCACTAAAAGCAATATCTGCAGCATAATATTCACAGGAAATTATGAAAGCTCTGAAAGAGCTAGTTGCAAAAATGGTACTCTGCTTTTGCATCTGCTCTAGGGTCTTCTATGGGACATTTTAAATAGAAAATGATTGTTTCTGCTCAGTAACATTAATAAAGCCTTTTCTGCAGTTTCTGGACATAGACAAAAGTAAAGGGAAATAGTAATACAAATTTCATCAATATCATGATTAAGAGATGATTAGCCTGGAAATTTGGAAGGGGGTGGGTAGCACTACTCAGTTGAGTTTTTGGAAACCTCCTTTCCCCTCTATAGCTTTCCACCCCCTCTTCCCTCATCCTAACTCCTGGCTTGGAATTCTTGCTTATAGCATTATCAGTGAAAAATTCAGAGGGAGAGATTATGAAGTCATTTGTTAGGTACTTTGGGAAATATACTATGAGATATTGGAAAAAAAACAATTTAGCCAACAATATGGAACCATCCTGACATTACCCATACTATGGCTTTCAATATAGCCAATGGAAACTAATTATGTGGGCTTTCTGTGTCCCTGCTGTTTAAAGACACATACCTTCATATAAGCACTTATATTTAATCTCAGAGGTTTGGGATTCTCAAAATAAGATTCAGATGCTATGTGAAACTGCATTATGACCTGGGCAGTTTTAAAGGTCCCATGGTATATTTTGTAGCAATAGGGTGAAAATCCTAGTTCTTTGGAAAACTTCCAAATAGTGTAATCACATTTCCCTACTTGTCTAATATTTTCTTTGCTTTTCCAACTAGATTAAGAAATTCATTCTCTCTCTCTCTCTCTCTCTCTCTCTCTCTCTCTCTCTCTCTCTCTCTCTCTCTCTCTCTCTCTCTCTCTCTCTCTCTCTTTCCCTCTCTCAGAATATTGTCAGGTGATACTTTGTATTACTGAGGACAGTATTTGCCATGTCACTTCAGGTGAGTTGTAAATTTGACGGTGAGGTAAAGTAATGACTTTATATCACTTGTAAATTGAGGTATAAAAATTTTAGCATCCCTTTCTTTGAAAGGTTTTATCAAAAAACAAAATTAGTTTTTATTCATACTTTAATATCATCATTATTTTTGTAGTATGAGGCAAGCTGGGTAATGAATCTATGCTCTAGAGATAATCCTTGAATTCTAAATTCATTAGAATATGAAAATAAACATTCTAAAGTGATGTGTGTATGTTTGTGTATTTTATTTCTGTGGGAGGGACAGAGTCTACTTATAGAGAAATTCTTCCTGGAGTAAGTGAAAATGGCTGAAAAGATTATAGTAGGTTTTAAAAGCAAATTCCTGGTAGGTGACTTAAAAATATAATGTAAATTTTTGATAAAGTTTGTCATCATCAATGGGGTTATCATGCCCTTCTGCTATGGATTATTAGATATTAGTTGGAGATGACCATGATATGAGCTAAAATGGTGTTGCAATGAAATGAAGATGGTTTCTGCACCTGTCAGTTGGAAGTCATCACCTGTTCCACTGTGACAGTTGGCCTGGTCATCATCACATTCATCCACTGGATTCCCATTAGGAGTGGTTGGTCCAGCTGTAGGTGCTGAAATAAGACCCAATGGTTATTATCTGACATGACTAAAATGTGTCCTCCAACCTACAACAGTTCAACCTGCCAACATCTGAGAAGAAAATTCTAGCCTGTGGTGATTAAGGTAAGACACATTATCTTGTTTTCTTCTTTTCAGTGCTTTCTCTCAAGTCATCATGTAATATTTAGTTTGAGTATCTGATCTATGCTTATGCTGAGTTATCAAACCTGAATTCTATCAGTTATATTCTCTATAGGTATCTTCTTATTGCAGAGGTCTTCAGTTTTCACTAGCTGTTCATACCTAGGAACTGAGAACATCAATGAGACATACTTTGACTGATTTTCTCCCTTTTAATTTTTGGGGTGCTAGACAAACTTACTTGTCATGACTCCATTCATATTTATAAATTTATTCAAATCTCAGCACAATTATCCTTTTTCCAAATGGCTCCCCCATACTCCTACTTAACTCTATTTTTTCCCTAAAAAGTTTATTAAGTTTTTCCCTAAGAAAATCTTCTCAAATACTTGGTAATACATAATCTTTCTATTTGAGCAGTTGAGTAAGAAGAGTTATCTCAAAGTATCTTGGCATCATTTTTTTTTTGTTAATTTCCAAAGAATTGCATTCCAAGGTTGCTAGGTATCACCATATCTTTGAGTTTGCAGTTGAAAGATAGCTAACATTAATAAAAAAATTCCTTTAAATTTAGTTCAGCACATTTTCCCCCTAGCCTGTTATTCATTTTTTCAGTCTGTTTAATATTTTACAGTTTTCAGTATTACATTTCACTTTACAAGACTTGAGATATTGTACATTTCCATTGAAGTTTGAAAGCCAGACAAGCTGTAGCCAAGGGGGGTGGGGAGTGGATCTGTTCGCTCACAGCTTCTGGCCAGTGGAAATGTTGTGGTAACTGCTGCCTTCCCAATAAAAATCTGACACTGTTTGTTATTGTGATTAAGTTCTCTACAGAGTTATGACAAATGTAGCTAAGCTCCAGCTTCCTCCAATCTCCAAACATACACACCGACAATTCATTCACTCAACATTCAACCAATATTTAAGGAGCTCTCATTATGTGCAGGGCACTATGCTAGAACTCAGGGGGATCAGAAAATGAAAAGACCTGGTTCCTATCCATAGGAAAGGATAAAATGCAGCTAATGCACACACTATTTACTATATCACTGCTGATTTCACAATAGGCATGCTCATTCCCCTCCATGCTCTTCCCCAGGGTATCATTGAGTCAATATAATCAACATAGGCAAGCCCTTATAGTTCCAGATTTCCATAATGCTGTCCTACTGTGTTAGAACTGCCAACATTAAGTACTTAAGACTCTCTCCCCAGCTCAATATCCCTGCTCTCAATGCTTATAGGGGGTGTGGTTCCAATTCTGATGAGAGAGGAGAGGAGTTCCCTTGGTTGTATCAAGACCTCACTGGGGAAGTATGAAAGATGAAACAAATCTGCTCCCTGACTAAATGCTGTCTGTCATGGACCAGTCTCTTCTTGTTCCTTTTACATGAATTTGGTTTTCTCCCAAATATTTAAATCCTTCCAGGTTGGGGCCAAAGTTTTCATTACTCTTATTATCTTTTATATTAATAGCACATAGCTGGTGCTCAGCGAATACTTGTGGACTGATCCATGAGAAACAAAATATACAATTCATGTAGGATTCAGTTAAATTGAATAAACATTTAGTGAGTTGGGTTTGAATTGACATGGATAAGACTTGGTCTCTCTAGGTCTAGTTTCCTTATCTGTAAAATGAGCAAGATGAACTAAATAATCTCTAGGGTCAAGGACCATCTAAGAGTCTGATTCTAATGCCTACTATGTGTAAATAGTATACATAAAGATGCATACTATCTCTGCTCACAAAAAGCTTATAATCTAATAGGGGACCTATGATATGTAATATCATAGTTTTGTGACAAGAAAGAAGAAACATGCAAAGCAAAGATCTAGACATGAAGCCATGAGCAATGAGAGCCTTCACTGAACTTCAAGAGCAGCATGGTGGGGGTGGGGGTGGGGAGGGTGATCCTTTGTTCTCTAAGAAGACCAGTGACATCAGGAAGGTGATGTCACTGGTTGCAAGTGAATCAGATTGAAGTGAGGAAGGGGCTGTGAAAAGTCATCAACCTCACTCTCTCATCCAGAGTCATCTGAGTCCAGTGGCAAGACATAGGTCAGGATGACTGGCAATAGCTCCTGGTTGCAGTGGGAGACCTTGGCCTTTTTCAGTTTGTCTAAGGCAACACCCATTCAGTGATTAAAGACTAGGTAAGAATTGAGAAAAAAGATGGTCTAATTTGTCTTCAAAAAAGAATCATTTGGGGAGGTGAAGACTCCCAGAGAAGAAGAAGGTAGGTATTGGGGAAGGCTTCATGTGCTATCAACTTTGATTTTTCTTCCTTATGCTTCTATCTATCTCTATCATCTATCTAATCTATATATGTATAATATCAACATATGCACACACATTGACATTATACACATGGAGCTGACATATATTTCATAGGATTACAGATTCAGAGAAAGGCCCTTAGAAGGTCATCTAATCCAACTCTTCCATTTTATAGATGAGGAAACTGAGGCTCTAAGGTGACTTCAGTCTTGTGAACTCTTGGAACTCTGACAGCAAATCACATGACCAACCTGCTACTTCATGGGGCTTATACTGGAAAGCTGCCACTCAGTTCCATCTTTCCATCCACTGCATTCACTCTACTAGGCAACTCAGCTCTCCTTTCCAGAATCAGGGATAAAGAGTTTTATCATAGCAACAGAACCTCTTATCCAGGGAACTCTATTCCTCATCACTTTGGGTGAACAAGTCTGCTCTCAGTCCAGTTTGTCTGTTCCTAGCATATTCTCAAACCTAGAAAACCTATATCCAAGATAAAATCCCTTAGACGGGAGATCTGCGTTGAGAACATTAAGATACTACAGTGGCCTGGGGTGATGCTATGAATATAGAAACATAGCTACAATGTCAAGAAGGCAGATAATGGGTTTGTTTTAAATAAACCCATAGAAAAGTTGCTATGAATTATTCAATAGTAGTGAATGGATTGAACTAAGCACATGTATATTTTTATGGTGCTTAATTTGCCCAGGAATATAATTATATTTGATTAGCTCAAGACCCAAATATGTTTGAAAACCCAAAGAAAGAAGTATTTTTTAAAAGGCATTCCTCAAGAATAGTATGAGTATAGGTTTAATAGTTCAATGTCTGGTTGCTAACATGTTGGCACTACTTATAATAAATAGAAATGCTAACAACATCCATTCTCCTCAGTTCATCTTGAGTTAAGCTTTTGAGTTTATGAATTGGTCAGTTTTGAGGTTACTCTGTGGTTGGATTGCGCATGGGTATAAAGCCATAGGGTAGTTACAATGGACCGAACCAATACTTATATAGCAATTAACCATCATTCCACTTTGCAACATTTTCATCACAGACCATTGTATTATTTTTTAGTCAAAATGTGATCAGATTCTATCACATAGACATTATTTTAACTTTTCTTGGCCGTGCTGTTGCTCCCAAATAGTAATAATAATAACTCAGACATACACAGAATCTTTATAAAGGTACAAAGTGCCTTCACATGTATTTTCTCTATGAAAAACCACAGAAATTCAGAGTTGAAAAAGACCTGAGAGGTTATTGCACTTGACCAAGAATTCCTTTGACAATATTCCTAATCGCTGCTCATTCACGGATAATTTATTAACTAACCCTAATTTAGCTTCTGTGGGAAGACTTCCGGTGACAAGAAAATCCACTACACCCTAAGACATCTCATTCTGCTTCTGGATAGCACTATTTGCCATGGAATTCTCTCTGATGTTGAGCTTATGTTTTTTTGTAATTTCTACCCATTGTTCCTAGTTGTCTTTTCTGGGGAAAGAGAGAACAAATCTAATCCCTCTTCCAAGTGATGGTCCTTCAAATACAAAAGACCACTCTCATGGATACCTTAAGTATATACTCTGCTCTAGGTGAAACATCTCCATTATCTTCAACCAATCCATGCAATGGATTCCAGGTCCCTTCACCATCATTGACATTCTGGTCACTCTCTTCTGGATATCTTCCAACTACCCAATGCTCTTCCTAAATGGGGGCAATCAGGGCTAACTACAGTATTCTATAGATGATACAACTATACAACTGTAAAATCATACACCTTCTTCTGAATATTTTGCTTCTGTTAATGTAGCTTGAGATTGCTTATTAGCATTTTTGACTGCTCTAGCACACTATGGATTCATGCTGAGCTCACAGTCCACTTTGACTTTTCCAAATTAAATAAATATCTACCAAATATCTTACTACATAGCCAATTAGACTGTAAACTCCTTGAGAGCAATATATCATATAAATAGGACTTGGGGTCTTCAAGACACTGCCTTATACACAATAGGTACTCCCATTTGATAATTTGTTTTGCTCCAAAAATAGGAGAGTCATTCTATTATCAAACAATCAATAAAAATGTATTAAGTACTTACTATGTATAAGGTACTATGCTAAGCTATTTTGAAATTCATTTTTAAAAATTAAATTTTATTTTTAAATGATCTATACCTTTTCTCCTTCCCACCTTCCCTCCTCCTCCCACGATGAGAAAAAAATGTATTGTTAAAAACAAAACAAAACAAATTCCCACATTGGCCATGTCCAAAAAATGTTTCAATCTACAATCTGAGTTCAACACCTCTCTTTCAGGGGGTGGGCAGCATGTTTCACTGTGACTTCTCAGAACTCGAAGATGATTATTGTGTGACTCAGAATTCCCAAATTTTTCAAAGTTTTGTCTTTATATTGTTGTTAAAATATAAATTAATATCATGGTTCTTCTTACTTCATTGTGCATCAGTTCACGTAAGTCTTTCCAGTTTTCTCTGAAGCTATCTGAAGTATTCTTTTCTGTGTGGAACCATCAGATAATTTACGGCACAGATGGACATGATATAGACATGAAATACTTGAAATGCAATGGGCACTCTGGGTCCAGCAAAGGCCTAACAGTAGAACTTAATATATATTTTCATGGGGATTGAGAGTGGAAGAAAGTATAAATGGATAAAAATTACCGAGAGAAAAATGTTTGCAAAAGACAGGTATCCACAATACACAGAGATTAAGGGAAAATCCCTTCTTTCTAATAATTCCATTGTTACCATAATTATATATACATAGTTATAATGTTATAATTGTATGTAATTGTGATAGTATTCTAGTAGATGAATGGTCTTCCTAGAAACACCTGTTACACAAATATGGTAGCACCAATACTCCTTGGTGAGAAAAGGTGGTACTCAGTGTAAGCACCAGTGGGAACATATAAACATATAAACCAGTGGGAGAGAAAAAAACAACCCCAACCAACTAGAACTGTCTCTGAAAAATGTGATTAATTACCTTCCACTTCACAACCCAGCAGCTCCATTCTTAGCCCTAGTCCACCGTGAGTGGCTCTCTCGGGGTAGATCCTGATGAATCGGGTAGACAGAGGAGGAAAAGTTCGAAGCTCGGGTGTATCATAATTGTTGTTACCCTCAAAGGACTGTGGAGGGTGAAAAAGATGATTTATTAGGACAATCCTCCCTATTAGCCAAGAGCGTGCCTTCCTGCACCCTCCCCAATCCCCTTCCATTCTAGGTCTCTCTTATTGGGCTAAGAAGTAGGTCATATTGTCTCACTGAGTATACAGATGGCATTTCTTAAATGAAAAGGGAACAAATGGGTAGTTAAACCTTTGCTGAAAAGTGATATTATTTTCCAGAAACTGTAACCTTCAATGAGGCTATATCAGAAGTTAAGGATTTAATGAGACATGTTTTTAAATGACTAAATGATGTGTGGTTTGATGAGGTAACATTTTTGCCACTTCCTGAAGGGGGCAACGGGCGTGTGTGTGTGTGTATCTGTGTGTGTGTGTGTGTGTGTGTGTTTGTGTATGAAGTCAACTGAGAATAAGAACTTGCCACTTTTACAAGCTTATCATAAATACACAATTCAACTAAATATGGTTGTTTAATTTTCCCAGAATGAGTGGGGTCCCCATCTGATACAATCTAGTCTTCTCAAAGAGATGGAAATTACATTGCAGGAGTTGGAACTGGTCAATTTTATCTAACAAAATTGCTATTTATTGAAGAACTGCCTACTCATTGAAATGGGTATTCATTTAGGAAATGCCTACCCACTTCAGACATTTGAAGATAAAAGATTTCCTCATCTCAGGGAAAGTAGCAAGTGACCCAACTGGCAACATTTTCACATTCAAGTTATGAAGAAAGGCTAAATCGCAACATGAATCTGAATTTACTTTGAAGTGGATTCCTAACAACTGGATATATTTTCCTTGACATGTAATAGATTGGGACAGGCACCCTCTGTATTCCTGAGTCAGCACCCTCTTCATTCCATTCTCAATGGACATCAAGGGGAAATTAGAATAAAACGTTTTTAAACTAGAAAGGACTTCTACCTTTGTTTGTACCAATATGGGGAAATGAGGACTGAAGATGTTAATTGATTCATAAGGTCACATCATAAATTAATCTCATTGAGATCAAAATTCTTGAGTTTTCATCGAATTAGAAGGATCCAAATCCTAGTGATCAGAATCCAGTGATTTTTAGACTAAGAGCTGCCATGTAGAGCTGCACATTTTTAAAGGATGGCGTTTGCCTTGGGTCATTAAACTACCACTCCATTGTTAGGGTATCCTCAATCATTACCATATCATGCTGAATCCTAATAATCTCACTAAGAAATTATAAATAAAATGAAGCTACTGACCATGTGGTGAGGGAGATGATGTGAGTGTAAAAAGGAACTTCACCATACAAATTATAGAGAAAGGTAGCTGTCAGTTCCGATAGCAAATACTCATCTTTAAACTATACTGCTTCCACTTTGGCCATCAACTTTTACCTCTTCCTCTCTGGAATCTTGCCTCTCTTGGAATCTCTTGGAAGCACCCTAGTTTCTAATAGGTAACTTTCACCCGATCTTTACCAGAATCAGGCCTCCTCCACTTCTTCGCCATCTTTACACCACGCTACCATGCATGTGTTCTTTGCCCATTTCCCCTCCTCTCAGCTTTTCCATCATTTCTTCCCATTAAAATGTAAGTTTCTCCAAGGCAAGGGCTGTTTTGTTTACTTGTATGTGTATGGCTGGCCTTGTCACTGTGGGTGCATAGCATTTAATAGTGCTCTGTCTGCTTGGCACACAGTAAGCCTGTAATAAATGCTCTTGTATCTATATGAGGAGGTAAGCTACATATTCAGAAAGGCATTAATCAGCAAAGGGAAGCTGCCAGAAATCCAACAATATTCTGGACACCCTCTAAATTTCCCATCATTTCAAAAAAAAGTGGACATGGTATGAACAGACCTGTATTCCTCAGACAGAACTGAAAAATTCATAGATTTTTAGCTCTCACTATTATTAGGGTCTAATTAATTTGTTGTCAGTAAGGTACTAATTATCACAAAGATTACACTATTACACAGAAATGCTTTGTATACGTTAACATAACTCCAAAGATCCTGGGAACAAAGCATGTGAGGAGACGTCCATATCTATAGAATTCCAGACAGACTCTTCTCTTAATAATGGTTTTAATAGGAGCATGAAACAATGAAAACTGAACTACTAAGACATTGGTGCTGAATTCTGAGGGAGAATGGAATGTAAGAGGCATATGGAATCAGGATGAATCTCTGTCCTTGGTGACATAGGTCTATCTGGCAATGGATTTGGAGTATGCTCTTTGAGCAAAGGAATTGATCCTTTTTATTTTTTTTTTGAAGGGGAGCCTTTCTATCTGTTAAGAAAGTCTAGTTACCCTAAGGACTGTGACTTCTCGGACACGTGATTGTGCTTACTGGGATTGAAATCCCTGAGAAGCTGTAAGCTTTATTTCAAGAACTCACATCCTGTTTTCCTCCTAAGTCTTGGACTGCCATGAGTGACATTCCAGGCAGCCTCCCTCATATTTGCATAGAAAAAACAGCATATTTCATTGTCCTTATAAAATTTTAAATGAGAGGGTCCTAAACAGGAAAATTTGCTGGATTTCTTTTTGCCTGCTACAAGTTTATTTTGGTCAGGGGACCTTTTCAACATCACTGTGATAGGTGCTATATAAACAACTTAGATGTTTTTATATTTTAGGCTTTTATAGGAAGATAATGATGTTGGTCGAGCTCATGTTTAAGAAACAACAACACATCTTAAAATGATTTCTGTTGTTGCTGTTGTTAGAGATGGAAACTGTGAGTAGCCTTCCTGATGAATCTTCCTCTCAATTTGCGGTGTAGGCTCATAGCTTCAGACTTGATTACAAATGCCTGGATGAGATAACAAAGGCCCAAGAGCATATGATGCATGGTATAAAAAGCATATGGTGATTTGTTTTTTTCTCTCTCTCTTCTAGAACTGTGGTGTTGAAGAACGTGTCAAAACAACACACACTTTATTCAGAGAGCAGCTATGTGAAGCTGTTGATTTACACCATATTCACACTTTACAATGAAGTCACAACTCATGGGGCCATGAATAATGATTGGTTTTAAGCTATTTCCTGATGTTTATTTATTTAAAAAATTTTGGGGAGTGAAAATTAAAAATAAGAGCTAATAACTGACACTTATAAGTGCTTTGAAGTTTCCGAAATGCTTTCTAAGCTTTTTTTTTCTGTATCTAGTCTCACATCAATTCTTTACTTGGCTATGAACTGATATTTAAAAATATGATTTATAAAAAAGCAAAAACAAAGAAAACAAAAAACTTAAGTGCTATGGGTACAGTTGTGCCCATTTTAGGGAACTGAGACTCCAAGAAGTTAAATGGACCTCTTAAGTTTATAAATTTAGAGTTGGAAGGGCCTTTTGGGGATATCTAGTTTGACTTTTTCTTAGAGAGATGAAGAACTCAAAGAAGTGACTTGTATAAGGCCACACAAGTAGTAACAGCAGAATTAATATCTAAAACTAGGTCCTATAACTTATCTAAGGTCACACCTCTAGGAAGGGTCCCAAATGGGAACTGAACAGAGATTTTGGTTATTCCAAGTCTAGAAATGTATCTGCTATGTCATACTTTTGGGGAAAGAATGGGTATGAAAACAAAAGAGAAAACTAAGGAGGGAGAGGGAGAAAGAGAGGAAAAGAAAGGAAAAGGAGGAGAGAAGCTCAAAAAAGGAAAGGAGGGAGAGGGAAGGAGAATGGAGAGGGAGAGGGAAGAAAGAGAAACATAGGGAGAAAGAAAAGAGGTAGAGGGAAAGGGAGTGGGGGAGAAAGGAGGGGAGAAAAAGAGAGAGAGAGAGAGAGAGAGAGAGAGAGAGAGAGAGAGAGAGAGAGAGAGAGAGAGAGAAACAGACATTTTACAAATGAAAGATCAGCTTGAGATGGGAGTAAGAGTTTTAGAAAGTCTAAGCCCTGCGTAGATGGCCTGATGTATTAACTAGTCCCACATGGGAGACGTGGCTTGTCTCCACAGAGTCAACACATCTGGAATGAGTGGGAGTTGGCAGTATTGCAGAGTTTATGTTTCCTGCCTCCAGCAACTTTGGCCTGCATCACTTTATCAAACCATATTCCCACACTCATTCAGAGTTGGTGTGATGATAATGTTCCCTACAATGATCCATGATCTCTCTTTCTCTAGAGAATAGGTCATAGGCAAATCTCATGACAGATACTGGAGTGGGAGAGGGTTGTTGGGGGGAGGGTTGAGGATCTTTCTCAATTTCAAGGGACAAGATGTGGGTTGCTCACTCTTGTGCTCATTTAAGAAGAATACCACTGTATGTAATCATTTAACTGGTCTTATAAACTCCATTCTTGATTATTTTGGTGAGGACTATCCACTTCATGGATTGGCTGTGGAAAAAAAAAATCTTTCTGGAAGGAAGGAGAGGCAGTAGTGTGGTGGAAAGAGTCCTCTATGCTTTCAATTATTTAAAAGCTTTGTCCTGAGAAAGGGCCCATCAGCTTCACCAGGCTGCCAAAGGGATCTGAGACACAACTGGGAGTCAGAAGGTCTGAGTTCTGGTCCTATCTCTGTCTTGTGTGACCCTGGGTGAGTAACTTGAGTGTTCTGGATCTCTGATTCCAGTGTAAAATGAAAGGGTCAGTTCTGATCACCTTTAATGTTCCTTGGACCTTTTACTCTATGATTCTTATCTCCAACCAGTGCTCCTGCCCGTTAGCACTTCCTTCAATTGTTGATAAGTTTAGGATAAGTAATTCCTCACCCTTTTTGCATCATGAATCCCTTTGGCAGTCTGGTGGAAAGCTAGGGTCCCCTACTCAGAAGAATGTTTTGTTAAATACTTAAAAATAGGTTATATAGAATTATATAAAAGAAACCAGTTATATTGAAATAGAGTAATAAACTATTGATTAAAAAAAATCCCGCAAGTTTATAGGACATTCTCCCCCCATTCCTTGTCTTGATTTTAAAAACTCTTAGTTTAGGAAACACAAACCAATTTGAATACCAGCTGAAAGCAACTTAATTGGACAGGCCTATTTATTTTTAAAATCATACAACACAGTGAAATGAATTCTGGATCACATGTATTATAACCAGGGGTGTGCTGGTAAATGTTTAACAACTAACTGTGAAAAAAATGTACTCATGACATGTTTTTAAATTTAATCTGCAACATTCACATTTTCTTCGTCACTTTCTTAAATCTAGCCAATCTACTAAACAATAAATCAAGCCCAGATCTGGAGCACTTTCCAACTTCTGAAGCGCAAATGCTCAAGTAGAAAATTTAACAATTGGCTTTCAGAAGCTATTTAGAGCTGGTGCCAGCATTTTTCTGACTGTACTCCTTTCTATTACTGTTATGGAGAGATAGTGCTTCCCATTGAATTGGACTTAGGTTGTACTCCCAAGTATAGCATTTGTGGGCTGTGTGACCACACACATGCAGTTTAATCGATATTCAGTCTCAACTTCTCCACCTGTAAGATGGGATACTAATACTTGCACTACTTAAGTTTATAGAGTCCTTGAGAGTAGAACACTTTGTAAACCATATGCTAGTAACAGCTCAAAAGTTGCACTAAGACTTTTGGGACATCCTGTATTTATCTTGTATCTGGTCATATATGCATATTATCTCCCTCACCCTTTGAGGGCAAGGACAGTTTTTAGTTTTCCCTTGTATCTGTGCTTAATAAATGCTTGGTTATTGATTGCTGCCATCATTATCATAGGTGAACAGTTGGCAGCTGCCTGTATTTTAAACATTTCCATACCAAGAAAGTTAATTTGCATCCAGCATCCAGATGACAATGATGAGCATTTATCTAACACTGTGAAGTTTAATAGTGTTTATCCTCACAGCAGTTCTGGGGAAGTATTATTATTATCTTCATTTTACAGATGAGAAAACAGACAAGTGAAGTGACTTGCTCAGGGTCACACAGCTATAGTAAATGTCTGAGGCCAAACTTGAACTCAAGTCTTTCTGAACTCCAGTTCCAAGATTAAGAAGCTTACCTGGCCAATGGTCAAGCTAGTTTTTAATTGCCATGTCCCCCAACAGCTAGGTGGTGCCATGGTACATAGAGTGGTGGGTCTAGAGTCAGGAGGACCAGTATTCTAGCTGTAGGACCCTGGACAAGTCACTTAACCTGGTTTGCCTCAGTTTCCTCATCTGCAAAATGAGCTGGAGAAGGAACTGCTGAATCATTTTAATGTCTTTGCCAAGAAAACCCCAAAGGGGGTCATGAAGAGTCAGATGCAACTGAAATGACTGACTAACAATGCCCAACAGCCCCAACCCTACCATCCCCATGCCTGGTACCTCACTATTAGTATCTCTGCTCCCCCATTCTGAACTCCAGCCCCTCAAAATCATAAGTAGTTCCACATTTCACAAAGGATGGAGGGAACCGGCTCCAAACAATCCAATGGCTCTACCATTGCCTCTTAATCCCATTGCCTTGGCTTTGGCCCAGGTCCTTGGATGGAATATTTTTCCTCCCCATTTCCACTTCTTAGCCCATAATTTCCTTCCATATATATAATCAGCTTCAATCTTTAGTCAGCTCAAGCCCTACCCTCTGTAGGAAGTCCTAATAGCTTAGTGCTACCTTCCATACGGTTAATTTCTATCTGTTTCATATGTATTTTATATCCACTGATAGATGTACATGTTATCTCGCCCATTGGAATAGAAGCCTAAATGCTAGCCCAATGCCTGGCTCATAACTGGTAGCTAATAAGTATTTATTGATTGAAGGGGGTATTATGCCAACCTCTAGCCCTCTTACCTTGGTCTTCCGTTTGCTATCATCCATGATCATTTTCCAATCAGAGCCGTTGTTACTATATCCGATCTTGAATTTTTTCATGAACACCTTGTTATCTCGGTGCTTCCCTCCTTGAATGATGATGCCCTTCACAATTTTCTCTTCACCCAGATCTATCTGGAGCCACTCATTCGTGTAGGAGTGAGGGGCAGATGGCAATGCCCAACCTGAGCGGCTGGTGACAAGGCGGGTGTTTTCAGGCATCCAGTTTCTGTCTCCTTGGTTTGAGGCTGTGATTTGTGAGTCTGAAATGAGTCCAGACACCATCCCCAACATTCCAGAGCAAGGGTAATCTATGAAATAAAAGGGAATAATTAGGTAATGTCAAATTATTTTCTATATAACTCCATTGTCTGAAGAAACCTAGGGCATTAACAGAAACCTCTACAGTTATCCCTTCCACAATGCCAGAGTCAGGAGTGTGGCACCTCTGAGATCTGGAAAATCCATGTAAAATCTTTTGATCCTCTCTTCCCACCAGAGAGGAAGTCTGAATTTTTTCTTTTTCTTTTATGGAGTACTTGCAGTACTATATATACATTTTATGCATTTCTGAGTTTCAAAACGTTTTCTGTGTTGTCTCCTGGCCTCCCCATGTCATCTTGCAGCTTTTTCAAAACTTGTCCCCCTCAAATTCCCATTTAATTTCATATGGTGATCTGTGAATATATGAAAACCATGATGGAGAAAGTCACAATGTACAAGGGATAAGTGTAGAATGTTTTGCCTCAAACCAAAAACGGAAGCATCTCACAAAGAACAAATTCCAATATTTTTTTCCCCATTCACTCTGTCTTATTTATGCACAAAGTTCTAAGGCACAAGTTTGTCCAGTAGCTAAGTATTTTCTCTTAAAAACCACTTCTCAAAGTATGGTTTGGGGACTCCAAGGCATCTGGGTGGGTCATAAGAGCTTACTTATGCTTTTGGCCCAAATCATTATGGTGTTTAAAAGAGAGATATCCTGGTATAAGGGAGAGATAGTTGGCCTTAGGATCAGGAAGATGTTGGGTTTAAGTTTTGTCTCTGACATATACTGAGTTACAATGAACAAGTCACAGTCTCTCAGTACCCCAGGCAATTCTCATAGACTACCAATTAATCAACAAGGATTTATTGGTTGTCTCCTCTATGTCAGGCTGGTACAGCAAGAAGGAGCTATAGTGCATAGTGTACCAGGCCTGGAGTGAGGAAGACTCATCTTCTTGAGTTCAAATCTGTCCTAAGACATTTATAGCTGTGTGACCTCATCACTTCACCCTGTTTGCCTCAGTTTCCTCATCTGTAAAATGAGCTGGAGAAGGGAATGGCAAACCACTCCAGTATCTGTCAAGAAAAACCCAAATGGGTTCAAAAAGAGTTGGACACGATTGAAAGGACTGAACAACAGTATGTCAGACGCTGTGCTAAGCCCGGTGGATAGAAAGAAAGGTTAAAAAAAAAACCCGAAAAAACCAACCAAAACAAAAAAAACCAGTCCTTGTTCTCAAAGACCTCATGGTCTAATGGGAAAGACAACATGGAAACCACTTTGTACAAACAAGATCTATACAAGATAAATTGGAGATAATCAATAGAGAGAAGGCAGTAATCTTAAGGAAGATCAGGAAAGCCTTCTCATAGAAGAAGGCATTTTAGTTGGGCCTTGAAGGAAGCCTGGAGGCAGAGATGAAGCGGGAAAGTATTCTGGGCAGGACAACAGTCCATGAACATGCCCCTAATCTATCTTGTGTGAGTAACAACAAGGAGGTCATAGGTTAGGAGTGAATTGCTGATCTGAACCAAGGGAAGATATTCCTATACTAGGAGTCCTCTCGTTTCAAAGAGCACAAATTCTAGATCCAAAAGAAAATGAATGAATTATCCCATGGTTGTTTCTTCCAAAATGATATGGCTTATCCACTCACATGGTCACTACCCATGTTCAGATCCTCCTCATCACCTAACTCTTAGTCTATTCTAATAGTTTCCTAATTGGTTTTCCCTTTTCAAGTCATCCTCTGCACATATGCCAGAATGATCTGTCCATGGTACTTGTTATTTCCTCGTTCCAGAACCTTCAGTACCTCCCATTTCCTTTATTGAAAAGAAACAATTTACAATTTACAATTAACCATCCCTACTTTTCAAGTTTTTTTTAAAAAATGCATCTAATAATAGTTAACTTTTATATTGCAGCTACTACGGGTTGGACACTAAGCTAAGCATGTTACAAATCTTATCTCATTTTATCCTCACAACAACCACAAATCTGAGGCAAACAGAGATTAAATGACTTGCCCAGAATCATAGTGACTTCTGTTTGAGACTGGATTTGAACTCGTCTTCCTGACTCCAGGCCAGTTACTGTATTTACTGTACTACCTTGCTGTTCTTCACACACTCTATAGTCCGTCCGAATTAAAGTTGTTGTAACATGTTGTTTTGTTGTCCATCCTTCGTTCTCGAAGAGGACATTGGGAGGGTGATGCTTTGACTTTTAAGTGAACTGGATTTAAGTGAGGCAGGGCTGTGCTACTCAAACTCAACAAACTGCCTAATGTCCCTATATATTCTTACAAGCCATCTCCCATGGCAGAAATGTATTTTCTTCCAATATGTTTTCCCCCAAATTTTATCTTCCGTTAATACTCTACTTCTGTGGCACTATAAACTCACTCCGTTTATCTTACTCTCTCCTTTCTCAATTTATTTTGTATTTACTTATCCATGTATTATCTATATATTACCTGCATTATCCCTCTAATGGCATGTAAGCTTCTTAAGGGGAAGGGTTGTTTTGTTTTTGTCTCTGTTATCTTAATACAAAGTCTCTGTTCTACTAAGCAAGTGCTTAAATGCTACTTGAATTGATTCTGGTAAAAATGAGAATGAGGAAGTGATCAACGCATCAAATGAATTGGGAGTAGGGGGAAGAGGTGGGTGTCTGGAATTCTGATTCTAACTGGTTTGTACTTGTTGTTCAGGTCATTTTAATCATATTTGACTCTCTATGATCCTATTTGGGGTTTTCTTAGCAAAGATACCATTTCCTTTACCAGTTCATTTCACAGATGAGGAAACTGAGGCAAACCGGTGACTTGCCTAGGGTCATGCAGCTAATAAGTGGATGAGGCTGGATTTGAACTTGTGGCCATGAGCCTGACTCCAGACCTGGTCCTCTATCCACTGTGCCTCCTAGTAGCCCTAATTCTAACTAGATGCACTTCTAATTTACCCACTGTCTTCTTCCTAGTCAGCAAGCTGCCTCTTGTTCCTGACCATTCTACTGAAACTACTCCCCTGAAGTTACCCTCCTTGCATTTCTCAGTTTCCATTCTTCTGTGATCTCTCTATAATACTGTGAAATGGTACAAATAAAGCTGGGTTGGAGGCAGGAGGCCTGAAACTGACTTACTAGCTGTGTGACTGTGGTCAATTATAGACCATCTCTACCTGCTAGGTGGCATAGGAGATGGAGCACTGAGTTTGGAATTAGGAAGACTCATCTTTATGAGTTCTAACCTAGCCTTGGACACTAGTTGTGTGACCCTGGACAAGTCACTTAACTCTGTTAGCCTCAGTTTCCTCATCTGTAAAATGAGCTGGAGAAGGAAATAGCAAAATATTAAAAAAACTTAAATAGGGTCAGGAAGACACAGCTAATACAAATGAACCACAAACATATGCTGTCTCCAAGCCTGGATAATCTTCTGGTCAATATGGCTTCAATCTTTAGCTTCCCTTTCCAACTATCAAATTTATTTAAACTCAACAAACATTCCTTAAATACTTAACCATATTGCAAGGTACTGTGCTAAGCAAACAAAAATGAAATAAGATGCAGTCCCTGTCCTCAAGGGCACTTCCCTCTAGGAGGAAGGTGATAAAGTGTGATCCAATTTCCACTCTTGGCTTCAGATTCTACTGATCTATTGGGCATGAAACCTTAGCATCGTCTTTGACTCCTGACTCCTACTTCATTCCTTATATCCCTTTTTTTCATCGTCTTATCTTTTCTTTCTTGAAGTCCTACTTTATGAAACCTTTCTCAATGACTCTAGCCCACACTGATCTTTCATTTCTCTACCTTTCATTTCACTTAGTACCATAATGTACTGATTGGGACTTATTTTTTCTCAGATTGGTTTATGTATATATAAGTATTGCCTCCTCAGCTAGATTCTAAGGTCCTTAAGAGATCATGTCTTTACACTTCTTTGTGAATCTGTCAACACCTACTACAATAAATTTTGATTGAGTCCTTGACAATTCTCTCAAAAGTAGATGTGCTATAAGGTCTTTTTGGTCAAGTCTCTACCTGGAAAAAATAACATGTGACTTCATGCATCTATAAAATGGGGATAACAGTACTTACCCTGCCTACCTCATAAGGCTGTTGAGATTAAAAGGGTTTATAAAGCTTAAAGCACTATGCAAGTGTGAGTTGTGATTTTTAAAAAGAGAATTACAATTCCTTTTATAGCAGTTTTTTATTTCCTTAGAAATTAGCAACACAACCAAAATTATGATCTTTTTCTCTAAGTGGATTGCATGCATTCAACATGCATCCTGAGTAGTCTCAGGTTACCAGAGAGAGCCAAGAATTCTTAGATATTATCAGAATTAGTTACAATTAAATTCAAGTACAACCAAAGACATCTGTCATTTTCTCAGTTGAAACCTTATTTTAATATTTAATTTCTTTAAAATTTAGTAATAAATATTTTCTCCTCCAGGCTAGGATTTGGAAGCTCAAGACTTAAACCTGATGAAGATTTAAATAAATAGGTGCATATATAAGTAAATGAATAAATAATAAATTGGCATACATTTATCACGAAGTGAACATGAAACAGCAGTGTTAAAAATAGAAGTTACATTTTTGGTCAATGTGGTCACACCTGCTTGACTCAAAATCAGCCTTCTACAATGGCAATGTTTAGCTGGTAATGGGGATCAGATGTTGCCATTTGGAGGAAAAAAGTGTAATTAACTTGAACATTGTAAGGAGAGCAGAGCTTCAACCAGACTTATGCCCTTTCACTAATGCAGTTTACATGCCCATGTAGCTGATGGTGCAGAGCCTCTACTCAGACCACAGATCCATAGCCTACAGCCAAGCTGTTATCAATTTTGTTTGTATGTCCCCTTCCAATAATAACTGAGAACCCTCTGAAGATATCCCTTTAACAAAAACTATTTGGTTCATTTTTATGATGGTGTGCAAATTTCCATTTATAAGTCAAGATTGGGCCCTAAATGAACACATACTTCGATAATCTGAAGAATCATCCCACAAAGGAATGACTCCCATGTCAAATTCACCTTGTAAAGTACACAAATGCTCATTGGGATTATCATCACAACTCATCACATGGCTCTCTCCCCACCCCAACTCTGTGAAACAGGTGGAATAGACATCAGTACTTCATTTAAAAGATGAAGAAACTGAAAACGAAAAAGGTTGCAGGATCTTAAGAGTTGAAAGGTGCATCAGACATCCTTCATTTGTATAGATGTGGGAGCTGAGACACAGAGACATTGTAACCCATTCATTCACAGTCATACAACCAATATGTATTGAAACTGAGATAATTCCAAGACAGGCGGATAAGAAGGGTTGGCTTCATGACATCTTAAATTCTTTCCAATTCAAAACAGTAAACTTGGTTTTTTGGTGCAGATCTGTGATGTCATTGATATAGGAAATTCCCCATGACAAAATGCCCTGTACCAATGAAGACCTGGAACTGTTAAGCAATTTGTGGTTTTAGAGAATTGTTGGGGAAAACAGACATTAAATCACTTGTCCTGGGTTAACAACTATTATGAATCGAGGCAAAATTGGAACCCTGGAGTTGGAGGCTGGCTAGCTCTACATACAGTATGCCATGCTGCTCCATTCTCTCTGTCTCTGTCTTTGTCTTGGTCTCTCTGTCTTTTCTCTCTTCTGTGTCTGTCTGTCTCTGTCTCCCAGTATTAGTCAGGGAATAAGAGTTCTTGCTAATAAAGTATCTTGGCAATTAAAGACTGAGAAGATTGTAACATGCACAGCTGGACAATCTAATTTCATCTTTCTTTCATGATTCTAAAGGTCCTTCTAGGTATTGTGTCTGAGGCAAAGCATCATGTAGCTGTTTGAGAATTCTGGTTAATAGGAATTTTAGTAAAAAATTGCTAAAACTTTTGTTTTTTTCGTTTAATAAAATTCTTATATTTTATATAACTTTATATAATTTACATAACTACCAATGTCTGACAGTTATATCTGTATTTGCCCCTATAAGACTAAGTTATTTCAATGTCATTCCCCAGAATTCTATATTTGCCATAAATGAATAAGTAAATGAACAAAAAAATAAATTGGCAAACATTTATAAAACTATTTTCCAGGTGTATGTGAAAAAACAACAGTATTAAAAATAGAAGTTACATTTTTGGCCACTGCGGTTGCACCTGCTTGACTTAAAACCAGACTTTACAATGGCAATGGTTAGCTGGTAATGGGGACCAGATGTTGCCATTTGGAAGACCCCCTACCCCCACCAGTAATTAACTGAAACAGGTGATCCTGCTCATAATAATATTTTATAAACTATCATCTACACAGAAGGAGATGAATTGTTCCAGTGTTAAAGGGGAGATTGTCCAAGATCCTTATTTGGGGGTTGAGGAACCTGCTACTCAGAAAGGTAGAGTAACCAGACTATGGTCACATGTATAAAGTTGTAGGGAATAGGTGAGAAAACAGCAATCTTTAATCCAGTCCAATGCTTTTTCTTCTGTGCCAGACTCTCCCTCCCCTCCCTTCCCTCCTTCTTCCCTTTCTCCCTTCCTTTCTTCCTTCCTTGTTTCCTCCCTCCCTTCCTCCTTCCCTTCCCTCCCTCCATTCTTTCCTTCCTCCCTTCATCTCTCTTTTCTTTTCCTCTCTACCATTCTTTCCCTTCCTCCCTCCTTTTTTCTTCCTTCTTTCCCTTCCTCCTTCCCTCTTTCCTTCCCTCCATTCTTCTCGCCTTCCTTCCATTGCTCCTTTCTCCCCCATTCCCTTCCTCCTTTCTCTCCTCTCTCTTTTCACTTTCAGAGTCCTTAAATACCAAACAGGACTGCCTCAAGGAGAGAAACTGTGTAGAAAGAAAAAAAAAACATATTTTCCAAGTGGCTATATTGTAAACAAGTATAATTTCCTTCACAGTTAGGTCTTAACATAATTATTTATTTCACGGAAAATAGTTTAGCTGATTATTTTCTTCTCATTTATTCCACTGAAGCTAACAATATCAATATTTTTCTCTTTCAAAATGTTGGTTTTAAAGAGTGTATAAATATATATACACACTATATATGTGCATATATATATATGCACATATATATGTATATATAAAACAGGGCTATGATTTATGGGAATCAGAAACAAATGCCTTGAAAATATGCATATAAAATGATAAAAGTTTTTCAAACTTTTCAAATCTTCTGCTCTTAAAAAATGACTATATTAGAGGAGGTAATATTTATGGTTCCCTCCTGTTCTGACATTTTCTATATGGCCTGCACTTACTTGAGATCAGAGATTCTAAATAAATCCTTTAAAGAATCTCAACCTCAAGGCACCAAAAGTCCTGATGGGAAGTAGGAGAAGATTCCTATGGCCAGAAGTGGAAAAGCATGAATTTGTTTCATGTGAGGGATATTTTCTGGTTATGCCTTATTCCTTGCCCTCTTCAGAAGAGGCTATGTATGAAGCTATTTCCTCAGACTCTCTAGGAGGAGCTAGTTATGTTGACTCATTGCCTCCATGGCCCTAACTCCCACTCATTTCTCAACCCTATGCAATATGGTTTCTGGACACTGTCATTTTCTTGTTTAGGTCAGCATTGTCAATCATATTAGGAGATGATTAGGTCCACCGGCCTCTCCTCCAAGGTTACCAATGATAACTGATAAGTACAATATTTTTTTCCCCTTAATCTGCTTAACCTTCCTATAATTTTGACACTGTTTAAAACCACCCTTTCCCTTGGTTTCTGTGACACTGCTCCATATCTCTTCCTATCCTGTCAACCATTGTTACTCATTCTCTTTTGCTGGGCCATCACCAATCTTCTATCCCCTGCTCAAAAGAGTTCCCTAAGGTTCTGCCTTGAGCCTTCTTTTGTTCTCTCTCTCTCTCTCTCTCTCTCTGTTTCTCTCTCTCATCTATTGATGATCTCAGCAATTCATCTTCCTACAAATGATGCCCAAATTTGTGTACGTGCGTGTGTGCGTGCGTGCGTGTGTGTGTGTGTGTGTATGTTCATGTACCACCCTAATCTTTCTCCTGAGTGTCAACTAGATGCCTAGTGGACATCTTTACGTAACCTCTCAAACTCAATATGTCCCAAACAGTACTTAATTATCTTCTGCTCTAAATCCATATCTATTCCTGTTGATGGTACTACTATCCCAACAATCAATCTGGTTTGAAGCATCAAATACCATGGAGTTAAGAAGACCTGAGATCAGATCTGTTCTCTGACACTTACTAGCTGTAGGACTCTGGACTGTCATTTTGCATCTCTTTGCCTCCGTTTCTTCATCTGTAAAATGGGGATAAAAATAGCACCTACCTCCCAGGGCTGTTGCTAGGATCACATGAGACAATATTTGTAAGGTACTTTACATACCTTAAAGCACTATATAAATGCTAGTTATTTCAGAATTAATTCTGACTCTCTAATCCTACCCTTTACCATTTTTCCCTTTCCCAACTTGTACCCAATAAGTTGCTAAGTTTTGTCTCGCATCCTTCTCTGTCAGCATGTCCCACATCTTTCTTATTTTCTCTACTAACATGGCTCTTACTAAACACTCCAGTCCCTCATCACCTCTTACTTGGAATGTTGTAATATTATTTTTCATTAGTTTTCCTGATTCTAATCTCTTCCTTCTCCAGTTCATCAGTTAAACAGTTGTAAAATTAACATTACTAAAACACATGTTTGATCATATCACTTTCCTACTCAAAAATCTCCATTGGCTTCCTGCTGCCCTCAGCATCAAATATAACTTCTCTAGTCTGTCAGTTAAGGTCCTATACAGTCTGGCTCTCATCTACCCTTCTAAACATACGTCATAGTACTCTGGTCTGTTAGTCTCTGCTCTGTGATATATTACATCTCATCTCTCACCTCCATGCCACTCTGAAGGCTGTGGCCCCACCTGGAATGTACTCCCACCTCCTATCTACCTCTCAGAATGCCTGGCTTCTCTCAAAGCTTAAGTAAGGTGTCTCCCCCTACTTCAATTTTTTTTTCTTTGTCCTTTTAGTTCCTAACACCATCGCTTTCTCAAATTATGTGGCATTTTTCTGTTTTATTTTCCCTCAATAGAGCATAGGTTCTTTGAGATAAGTGATGTTTTCTGCCTTCCTCATCACCTAACTCAGTGGCTTACACATAGAAGGTATAGAGGCAGCTAGGTGTCACAATGGTTAGAATAGCGTAGGGCCTGGAGGCAGGAAGACCTGAATTCAAATCTGTGATTTTTGAGGTGGCCTCAGATACTTACTAGTTGTATGACCATGAACAAGTCACTTAATGTCTTTTTGCCTTGGTTTCCTTATCTGTAAAATGGAGGTAATAAAAACACCTACCTATCATTATTGTTGTAATGTTCAAATATTTGTAAAGCCCTTAGCAAAGTGCATTGCACATAATAGGCACTATATAAATACTTAATCCCTTCTTTTCCTCCACCCCCACCTCAAACAAGTTTGTTGAAGTAAATTGAAAAAAAAAATTCACTATTCATTAGATGGGGATATATTAATTTGATGATTTCTTTTAGGAAATTAACTGTGCAGTATTATACATTTTCTAAAAATCTCTGACATAACAAACTTTGCAAAGCCAAAGCATACAGTAATAGTATTTAGAGTTGGAAGGGCCTTGAAAGATCTAGTGTAATTCCCTAATTTTTCAAGTGAAGAAACTGAGGCCCAGAGAATTTAATTGTCTGTGGCCTTTTAAGTCCTCAAATGTGGCCCTTTGACTGAATCCAAGCTTCACAGAACAAATCCCCTTAATAAAAAGATTTGTTTTGTAAAACTAAATGCTGCACCCAAGGACCTAGAAGGCCACATGTGACCTAGAGGGAACAGGTTCCTCGCTCCTGGTCTAGACCGAAGTCACACAGGTAGTAGCAGAGGAGTTAACATAATATGATCTTCAGAAGAAACAATTTAAATTAATACAAGATATCTATAAATTAACATCATAGACCTACTTTCTCTCCCAAATGGAAAACAACATTACTAATACTTGAGCTTACCTGTTATCTTGCAGCCATAAACCTCAAATCTCATTGATATACCAGTTTCCCAAGTTACTGGCTTGATTCGGACAAAACGTGTTATAAAAGGCTTGGGGAAAACCCCATATACAACATCTGTGGGGTTGGTGTTCCCCTGGAAGATCTATGTAAAGAAAGAGAAGGACTCTTTAAGTATATTATGTCTTCTTTTAAAAAGATTTTTCAGAAAATCATTTATAGTCCTAGCATTTTTTCAATAAAGAGCAAGGCAGCTTCAATAACTTGCATGTGTTTTCTGCAAACCTCAGAAATAACCCGTGTCTAACATAGTATATTATGCTAATCATATATTTGCCTTTCTATGGATCTGGAGGAAGCTGTAACTAGAGAAAGACAAGCATTGTTGCAAAAATAACTTTTGGGTAGAGGATATATGATATTTTTTATAAATGGTGAAACTATTAATTTTACCGTGCCTGCAGAATGCTATAGGAATTCTCAATGGGAATTCATACTATTTTATTTTTCCAGAGATGCAAAGAAAGGAAGTTTCCCTTCTGTCCACTGATCATAGGTAAAGGCATCACACTGTTAGAATTTAGTGGCACTGTTAGCCTCATTTATTGTGCTAAGACAAACTGGCAACGTAATGTATTGGAGAGAGTGATAAATGTGGAGTCATAGGATCAACATCTCATACCATATATTACAAGAAGCTCCAAATGGAAATACAATCTAAATATTAAAGGTCACATCACAAAACAATTAGAAGAAAATGAAAAGAGGTATCTTGAGAAACTATGGCTAGGTCTTAACTAAAGAAAAAAATAGAATAGACAAATTTGCTTACAGAAAAATTGAAAAGCTTTTGAATAAACACAATCAGTACAACTGGAATGAAAAGAAAAGAAACTAATTGGGAAAATTTTCATAGAAACTATTTCTGATAAAGCTCTGATTTTTAAGATAAATAGGGAATTGATACAGATATATGGGAACAAAAATCATTCCCAAGAGTTCAGTTGTTCAAAGAATACAAACAGGCCATTTTCAAAAGAAGAGATGCCAGTTACCAGTAAATATATGGGAAACAACAACAACTCCGAATCACTGATAATAAAAGAAAGGCAAATGAAAGCAACTCTGAATTTTTATCTCACCTCCACCAAAGGGGAACATATTGAAAAAATATCGGGGGGCGGGGATGTGTGTGAATGCAAATACACTAATACACATTTGTTGGAGCTGTGTATTAGTTTAATTATTCTAGAAAGAAGTTATATTTTTAGAAAGTCATTAAACTGTACATATCCTTTGACTCAGTGGTACAAAAGTATTTATAACAGCATTTTTTTGGAAGTAGAAAAGAACTAGAAGGAAGATGGGTGTCCTCAAATTGGGGAATGGTGGAAGAAATTATGATGTAGGAATATATTATATTATATTATGTCTACTGTGTGCCAAGCCCTATGACTCAGTTCCCTCTGTTATGTTGTGTAGCTGTAGTTGTGTTCCTGAGTAGTAGCACTATTACCCAGTGTAGGGTTAGGGACCACACCTCAGCCCTCCCCATACAGTGCAAGCATACAAGTGCTTGCAAGCAAGTGGTTTCTCTTCCTTCCTAGGTCTAAGGGCATCAGGTTCATTTCCCTCCCTAGTCTCTCGGTTTCAGGAGGTGCTGCATCAATCGAAGATAGTCAAAAGTTTAAGAAGTATGTTATCCAGATCCTTCTCAGGAGACAATTTAATATAAAAATTTATTACAGCCCATGAGAACCTTTCAGATTCTGTCCTACTTCTAAGACATCACTGCGAAGTTATCTATGAGTGAGCCATTTTGTATGACAAGGAGTTATGGATAGTCATGGCTTAAAAGATCTGAAAGAAGCATTAGTCATAAGCTCTACATGTACCAGGGCAAACTATTTGCTCTAAGTGATCATAGGAGCATGGACTTAGGGGCTGGAATGGATCTCAGAGGCTATCAAATCCAACCTTTTCATTTTAGAGATAAGGAAACAGAACCCTAGAGGGGCTAAGTCACTTGTCCTAGGTCACAAAGGTCAGTATTTGAACCCAGATTTTCTAACTCCAAATCCAGTTCTTTTTCCATTGTACCAGACACAAATCAGTATACGAGAGAGTTGATGAAAAGGGTCAATCTGTCCCTTCAATTGGTTTCAGGAAACTTTGGGTTCTTTAAAAAGAAACAACCAAAACTTGCTTATGGCAATGGACCATAACCAACTCTATCTGAGGCTAAGTGAGGAAAAGAAGGAGGGCAGGCAAGAGAGGTGCTGATTTTTTGATTTTATCAGAGGTGCTGAAAAGGAAAAAGAGGGCCATATGGAATAAGTTCGACTTGGTGTGTCTCAGCAGCATGCTTCATCAATATTGCTATTCTGTTGTCTCTTGTACCTTTGAAATTCTTTAGTTGGGCAACCCACTCCCCAAAAGACCTAGTACCATGTGAGAACCAAATAAAATATACTTAGAAAGCCAACTCTGTTTTATTTTGGGGTCAGAAGACACTCAATGAGGAATGGGAGGGAAGGAAGGAAGGAAGGAAAGAAGGAAAGAAGGAAGGAAGGAAGGAAAGAAGGAAGGAAGGAAAGAAGGAAGGAAAATGAGAATTTTAAAATGTGCCAGGTACCATACCAAGCTCTGGAATTACAAATACAAGTTAAGAGAAAGATAATTTTTAAAAAAAGACATCTTGAGACAAATGACACAACATTTATGGATAGAATTGTTTTTTTTAAAGACAAAGCCTGAGCCCAGTTCCATAGGTATGGTTCTCCCCACACTCTCTGGTTTTTGTTTTTTTAATTGTGTATCTTCCTTATTAGCTACATTGTTTTGTTATGTATTGCAACTTATAAAAACGGCTTTCTAAACCAAGAGCATGCCATTAAATCAGGAGGTTCTAAACTGTTTTCTTCTTTTGCTGACCAAGTTGATTCTTTATACACACTCACTGTGCCTGGAGAGAAATTGTTTCTTTCCTCTCTTCCTTCCTGGTTACACAGAAAGAAAGGGTTGTGTATACTCTTGGTCTGAGAAGATGTACGCCCCACAAAGAAGTGGTTGCATAAGAACTATATGCAGTGCTGCTGTTTGTATAACATCCCTCCAAGAATAAGTTTGCTAATGATACTTCAGAAGGGGCATTAAAATAAAAGCTTCTCCCCTGCCACACACTGAGAAACCTTCTCTTCTCTCCCTTTCCAGATATAAAGATCGTGTAGTCTGTTGGACTTTGAAAGAGAAACAGAGTCAAGGTAGCCATTTTGGGCAGATAGATGGAGTAGTAGAGTGCTAGATTTGGAGTCAGGAGGAACTGAGCTCAAATCCTTCCCTAGACAACAGCTATGTAACTCCAGGCAAGTCACTTCATTTCTCTGAACCTTGGTTTCTTCATCTATAAGAGAGGTATAGTAATAGCTTTTACACCACAGGATTGTTATGATGATCAGATAGAGAACATGTAAAGTGCTTAGTAAATCTTAAAGAATTGTACAAATTCTAGCTATTATTTTAGCTGTTATACTCACTCCTTACATATTCATGATTTCACAATACCTAGGTTTGAATTTCTGTATTTCTCTTCTCCTGTTGATTTATTCTGCCCCCAAGGATAAGCTCTTAATTCTTGGCAATCAATACGTATGAGTTCCCAGAAATCTTTGGATTAGTAAATCAAGGCAAGCATAATTTCAAGTAAGTTGTTTACCCCGGAACATTTCCCAAGTCCAAATGAATTAGTGCAGAGAGCCCAAGAGACTTACAGAGAGCCTGCCTCCATGGTTGGGAGCCCTAAAGGGACAGCATGCAAGCTCGGCATGGACTGGATGAATGACCCTCATTTCTCTTAGTTCTCATGAGAAGCAGTCAAAAGCTATAAATTGGCTTGCAAGATGCACTGGCTAGATCAAAAATTTTCTTAAAAGTTATTTAGTTATAGAGGAAGGAGGGAGAATTCATAAAAAGGAATGAAGGAAAATGGGAAATAATACCCTAAATGTGCTTCTCAAGGTTCCAAGAAAACATTATTTATCTCATATACAATCCACGCCTCCCTCAGTGGAATATTTAAAGTGACTCAAGTGCGATACTTAATCTAGCTAGTATTACCTTTTCTTGGAAGGCGAAACAATTTCCATTTTGTTTCTGAAACTAGGAAAGTGAGACATGTTGGTGCAGCTTAAGTTTTAACTGTACTTTTCATTTCAAATCAATTAAAGAATAAATCAGGTCTAAGAAGAAAAGAAGCTAGATGCAAGTTGACTGCTCAATTAAAACAAAACAAAATAAAACAAAAGCCAAATCAGTGAAAGGGATGGAAGTGAAGCTTACGGTTGGTTTGTTTCCTTCTTTTATGGTGATCCAATCTTCACCATTGGAGCTAATATCTACTCGGTAAGTCTTGACATAGTATTCTTTCTTGGTTTCTTTGGATATGGCTCCCTGTGTCCCGATGGCGGAGACGAAGCGCAGGAGGCCCAGGTCAACCTGTGGCAGAAAGAAGGCAAAGGCTATTTCAGCATGTTATGGTCAATACATAGTGATTCATAAGGCTATGAACTGAATGAACCATATTCTCTGAGGAGGGGTTTAGTCCTATGTAATGAGGGCTTATAGATCTATTTACACTGAGGACAGGGTGAACCAGTTACCTCCATTCATAAGATCATAGATTTCAAGCTGGAAAAGAGAGAGAATCATTGCAAAGTACTTAGTACAGTTCCTGGTATATACTAAGAATATATACATGTTATTTTTTATTATTATTATCATTATTCACCTAACCCAATTCTCTCATTTTCAGATGAGGCACAAATGTTAAGAAACTTAACTAAAGTCATACATACAGTTTACTAAGAGATAATCAGAATGCATTCATTAATTTCTTTTAAGTTTCAATCAATTGACCTGAAGCATTGATTAAGCACCTACTGTGTGCTAGGTTCTGTGCTAGACACTGAAAATACAAAGGCAAAGTGAAGCAGTTCCTACCACCCACAAACTTCTGTTCTGGGAGACAACATGTGTAAAGGTAGATACACACTGGATTCAAGGTGATGGGCGGGGGTGGGGTGGGTGGGACCACATAAACCCCAATGCAGAAAACTAGCAGCAGGCCCTGTGGGTGACTGAATTAGCCATGGCAGCCTGGCAGTTTCTGGAGCTCTCAGCTCACAGATGGTAAGGCAGTCTGACAACTGGTCAGAAGGTGATCACAAGGGTCCCTGTTGCATTACCCATACTTGTATCCATGTTGCCTTCCTAAGTCACAGTCACAGGGTAAAAGGAACACTACTAGCACATCAGAGCTTGTGGCCCCAAGGGAGCAAGGACCCTGGGCACAGTTAGAGGGCAGAAAAGAGTGCTTGTGGTTGCTCACAGACCAGAGAACAGAAAAATAACTAACATACCTCTCCCTAGATCAAACCATTTTGAAAAAACAAAAACTTACAGGTCCCCAGAATTATGTCTTAAAACCATTCCCCTTCTCACATTTCTGTATGTCTCAAGGGGACAGCAGCTGAGGAAAGAAGGTGATTCTGTCCAGGGACAAGGGAAGCCTCTGGTCAGTTCTACAAACAGGAATACATTATTTCTTAAGGAAGAAGGAAGCTGAATGCCTTATAAATATATTATGAATGCCTTACAAATATAATTACATTTTCTGAGTGTCTCAAAGTACATTTCAGACATCACTTTATTATAATTCATTTTACAAAAGAGAAAACTAAAAGAGAGTGGTTCAGTGCCTGCCCTAGGTCATACATTGGACATTGGTTTGTCTGGAATGAAACAGAGGTTTTATCTGACTCCATTTCATTCTCAATTACTAGGCAACATTATGCTTCCTTTCAAAAGTAAGGGGCCAGATGAAGCCACAGCAAGGATTTGGAAGGGGTGAGGAATAGGAGTGTAGATTTGTACTTAGGAGTGAGGCAGGGGATAAAGAGAAAGCAAAGCTGTCAGAGCTACCTTCCCATTTCCTCCATCTTTCTTCCTTACATCTTATATAAATGATCAACTATGGCGTTAGAGAGCAAGAACCGCCTAGGTAGTGAGTCCTTTCCTCTCACTGACACATCTCACACCCAAGGTCTGCATCAGTCCTAAGATTTCTATGAATTACACTTGGTGATCCATTCATTGATGCATGGCACTAGTAGCCAAGTGGTGACTTTACTCCAAGAGTCTGATCATTAGTGATAAGAGTTGACATTTATGTTGGGCTTCAAGGCTTGCAAAGCACTACACATACTTTATCTCAGTTGATCCTCGAAATCAAAGTCTAGCTAGGCATCAGAGCTGGTATGATTCTCATTGATCCCAAAAAACCAAAGACTTGCCCACGGTCACACAGCTAGTTAAGTATCAGAGGCTGAATTAAAACCTGAATCTCTCAACTGTAAGCTTGTTTTTCTTTCCACTACCCCATACTTCTATTTTTTTTAACGTGACTATTTCATGTGGAAGTTTAATTTGTTCCTCTGTCTTCATTGTACTGTAAAAAGGACATTAGACTGAGTCAGGAGATACAAGTCCTAGAAATAGCTTTGCCACTAACTGGTTATATGACTTTGGATGAATCATTTGCCTCTTCACCTATAAATGAGGAAAGAGGATGATTTCTAAGGTTCCTTTAAATTCTAATGTTCAAAAAGTGCCGCAATTAAATATCACAAATTTTGATTTAAATAAATTTACAAATTGAAATATTTGTACCTTTCATTTAGGAACACTTTAAGATTTACAGGATTTTAGAAATTTTATCTTGTTTCACCCTTACAACTACCTTGGGAGGTAGGTGCTATTATTATCCCCATTTTATAGTTGAGGAAACTGAGGCAGAGATAAGTTAGGAGATTTGTCCAGGGCTAGTCATTGGCTGAATTAGGATTTGAACTAAGGTCTTCATGACTCCAGGTTCAGTGCTCCACTTGGCAGTCTTAATCTTAGACCAAACCAGTCAGTGGGCTGCTACAAATAAGGGAGAAATTCAGGGTTTTTTTTTTCTTAAGTAATAAATCTGCTTTTTTTAATTTTAAATGCTTTCTATTTATTTCCACACTCAATCGTTTGCAGAAACTTTAAAGAAATGAAATCCAGATTTCTGGTAAATATTTTTTAAAGGGCACAAAACCTTAATTAAATATCAAAACCAGTTACGATTTATAGAACATTACAACAATACATTTACCATTGAGGAAAAACTAGAATGCCATTTTCCTGAGGAAAGGACTTCCTTCTGAATCTTGATCTCTAGCTATGATAGCATAACAGTCAATTCACAGAGCTTCAGTTAACCCCTTCAGGCCCTACAGGCCAGAAGACCTTAACTTGTGACCCATGAACTTGTTAGTAAAAATATTTTGATAACCATGTTCCACATAATTGGTTTCCTTTTCAATCTTCTCTATTTTGTGCACTTAAAAATATTATTCTCCAAGAGGATTCTGGGAAGATGTCAGAAGAAGGCAGGAAATTACCCAACTTGCCCCCATTCCCCCACAAATAATTTAAAATAATGTCTCAAAGTGAGCAGTAGAACAGCAGAAATAATTAAAAGTTGGGATAAAGCAACTGATCAGCGTAAGACAACTTGGGAGGACTTAGGAGAGGTCAGAAGTCCTAGGATGGTAGTCTGGCATCACTGAAATGCAGATGCCTTGGGGCATATACCACTGAGTCGGTAAACAACAAATCCTGGGGGAGTCTGTGTTGGACCATAGCCTCATCTTCAGGAACTTATGCCCCATGGACAGTGTCCAGGGTCAGCGGGCTGATCAGAGGAAGACTGCAGAGCTCTCTTCTGGCTCTGGAATCTGGGCATAGGTGCACTGATACATGCCAAGCTGAGGCTGTGGGTGAGGAGGGGTGAGCTCACAAGGGAGTGTAGTGACAGAGGGCTGGGCCCTGCTGTCTGTGGTCACTCAAAGGAGAAGAGAGTCCCTGGTTTTGATCTCAGGGCAGAGGGGTAAGCTGAAGCAGTCATGGGAGGGACTTCAGGGAGTAACAGCTTTTGTGGTGAAAGCATTGCTGGGGGCCCTAGTCATGGCTTAGGGGCAGAAAGGAGTATGTGAGATCAGGTCCCCAGATAGAGCTCAGAAAGCAACAGCACAAAAAAACCTGAAGCCTGAGATATCATCCCCTATATCTTGGCACTACAGCCCAACTCTTAATACAAATTTAACAGCCAAGAAATAAACTGCTAAAAAAGACACCAAAAATAAAACAAAAAACAGTGCACAAAAGAGAAAGAATTCCGTGGTAATTAGGAAATAACAGGGCAAGGGGATAAAATAAGGGGGGTACTCTTAGAAAGTGAGGAGAGTAAGGGATGGGAGGGTAAAAGGAGAGGATAAGGGAGGGATTATTTAAAGGGGTAGGGATGAGGGAAGCAGTAGTTAGAAGTAAATTGACCTCTGAGAAGGGATAGGGTAAAAAGAGAGGGAGAGAAGGATCAACACTTAGAAAGAATAGGTTGAAGGAGAATGTACAACTAATAAATACAATTTTGAATGTAAATGGAATGAACTCATCCAAAAAATGGAAACAGCAGAATGGATTAAAAAACAGAATCTGATAATATGTTGTTTACAAGAAACACATTTAAAAATGATACACATAGAGTAAAAATAAAGGACTGGAGTAGAATTTATTATGTTTAAGCTTAAGCAAAAAAAAATAAAAAACAAACCAGGGGTAATAATCACAATCTCAGATGAAGTTAAAGCTCAAATAGATTTAATTAAAAGAGATAAGCAGGGAAACTACATTATGATAAAAAAGCATAATGAAATATAATGAAATAATGAACATAATGAAATAATATCAATACCAGAACTATGTGCATCAAATGCTATAGCATCCAAAATCATAAAGGAAAAGCTAAATGAGTTACAAGTGGAAATAGGTAGGAAAACTGTAATAGTGGGGGACTTCAACCTTCCCCTATCAGAACTAGATAATTTAAAAAAATATATATATATTATTCTGAGAAGGGCTCCATAGATTTTACCAGATTGCTAAAGGGGTTTATGATGTGAATAAGGGTTGAGAACTCCCGCTATTGGCCATGAATATTGGAAATATTTCCATTTTATGCAATGCCTTGGCAATGAAGAATGACTGAGGTTTTCAAACTCCATCTTTTTTTTTCTGGAGGTCCTTGAAATAGTCAAAACAGTCAAAAGTTATATAAGCTCTCTCCTAAAATGAATTATCTATTATTTGGGGCAGACTGACTTCTATTTCAATATCAGTGTCACGTACAAGTCATTTTAAAGTTATACAATACAAGAATTTATCTTCACTGGGAAAGGATTGGTCTTACTTTCAATGGGAGACTATCTTTTATCACACTCTAAAGATTTTGAAGGCATAAAATCTCTACTTCCTCCATTTGCTCTAGTTTTAGGAGGAAAAAAAAGTGCACTTTAGTACACAACTTATCTCTTAGGAGACATAACAACAATGAGTTTTAGAGGCTAGACTGAGCAAAAGGAAAGGAAAAGGAGGAAAAAATAGCAAGTTTGTAGCAAGAAACAAACATTAATTCATTCAACAAATTATTAAGGGTCAAGCTAGGGGCAAGGAAGTTATTGAGTGCTGAAAGTTAGGAATTTTAGGACAGGAATGAATCATAGTCCTTTGTGTATCTAGGGATAATTTTCTATAAAAGTAAAATTCTTACAAAAAAGCTTAATTCTCTTCCTCATCTTTGTCCCTTCTCCCACTCTCCCTCACTCAGCCCCTGTGCTACTCCCTCCCACCTGCGAAAAAAGGTCAAACAATTATCTACTAGGAAAGTCCTTGACCCTAGGAGCCTAGTCATTTTGGAGGAAGAAATACTTGGCTTTTGGTATCCAGTAGTCAAAGAAATAGATGTCAAAAGACCCACACATTAAGTTCCTGTAAGCCCATGCTACCATCAAGGCTTGCAAAGAACATTATGTATGCATTTTAAGTCAACAGCAACAATAAATGGCAAGCAATCATAAAGCGTAATTGACAAATCCTCTTCAAATTTTCAGTCAATCCTGGTATACTTTAAGGCTGGATACTCCAACCAGCTACACAGCTTCTGTTTACCACTTTGGGGCCCTTGGAATTTAACTCAATTTTCTTTTTAACCTTACTGCTACAGGGCTCAGGAAAGAAGAAAGACCTCACAGAGTGATTAAGAGGAGGGTCCTTGAACTATTATACTACTATTTTATAGTAACTATAGTACCACCAGCACACCAACTGCACATTATGGCAAATCTGAGTAGTTGGATCTTGAAGTTATTTCCAGACATTCCTTATCTGGTTTATGAATTTTCTAAAGTGAGGAGATAGTAAACTTTCATTCTCATAAGTGTAGTATCTTTGGTGTCCATTTTGGAAAAAAAAATTTCACATCCATAAGGACTTATGCTTCACTTGTTTTTTTTTTTAATTCTTATTGCTGTGTTTTATTGGTGTCATCACTTGAGTTTCTCCATGTGTCCTTTTTCACCAACCCAGAGAGCCATCTCATGAAAGACAAAATGTTTTTTAAAAGAAAAGAGGAATGAGAAAAAAATCAGCAAAAACAGCCAATTAAAAAGAAAAAAAATCTGATAATATTTCACACATAGATTTCCAACTTCTATACAGGAGTGGGAAGATGTGTTTTTACATATCTCTTTATTGGGGTCATTCATGAATAATAAGAGATGAGATGCAATGCCCCATTCATCCTTTTTTACAGCTTGAATTCTTGTTTACTAATAATAGCTAGCATTTATATAGAACTTTAAAGTTTGCAAGACACTTTTAATATGCTATCTCATTTAATCTATTATTTAAGCATCTAAAAAACTAGTTTGATGTGACATCCTGGAGGAACAGTGGCTTTGGAAAGCTCTATTGGTTTAGTATAAAGTGGGGTAGGGACTACTGAGTTGAAAAGACTCTGAGTACTAGGTTGAAGAAAAATTGCAGAACTTCTGATCTATTCCTTGCTACTTTCAAAGGAGGTTGCTAGTAGGAGATTGGCCACCATATGAAAAATATTTTTGGCTAAAGGTGATATACTTCATCGGTTAAGGAAATACACAACTCAAAGGATGGATCTTTTGAAATATTGAAAAAGAATGGTGATAAACACAACAAAGAATATAAGTTTTCACCAACATTATATTAGTTAATAGACTGCTCAATACCTATCTCATCTGGCGGTCTTTATGTCACAATAATCAGTATTTAAATTAATCAGTTGAGTTCAACTATTCGTCAATCAATTACTTAACTATAGACCAATGACAAAGTGAGCTGGTTATCTGTATTAAACATGGCTTCCCAGTCTTCGTTCTCATGGAGCTCCAATACTAAAAGGGAAGATAACTGGCACATTGTGTTTCAGCAGCTGGAAAGGGTAAAGGGATAGTCCAGAAAATTTTTAAAGATTTAAAGATTTTTAGTTCAAAAGATTTAAAAATTTAAAGATTGCCCTATGTTCATCTTTCCTTTCAGGCAATAACAGAAATTGAACAAACCATCTTATCTAAACCCAATCAGTCCTTCTATAGTTACAATGTCCTCATTATAAAGGAATATCATCATTTTACAGCTGCTTTATTTTTAATTTTTAAAAATGGTGGTGATTTTACATTTGAGCTTGTACTTCTGTTTTAGATTATGGCTTACAGGGAGGGGATGTGGTGATGAGAGGCAGGACATGCGGAACTGAACATCAAATGCATTCACTAAAATTATTGGATGTTTTACTCTTGTATGTGTGACAAACATAAACATCTGGTACTTATCTGATGGTATGTAAACTATTTTTCTGAAGTTTATCAAACTCCTATTGAGTTCTGGTGGCCACTCAGTGAGTGAGCTTGTGTTATAAACATTGCTAACCAGACAAGGTGCATGGTTCCCAATACCAGTATTGAACAGTGAAGATGGAATCTTTGTCAATAGCTTATTGTCACTATAATCAACAGTAATTGAATCATCCTTAGTGGACAGCATATAAAAAATGGGGAAATCCCAAGCATCTCATTTTGGGTGTGGGAGAATCATTGTCCTATTAAAAGAAAACAGCTGTTCTTGCTTACTTTATTAGACTACTTGCAACAATTCCAGGGAAGGCACTGTGCTGTAGCATTACCATGGGCTGTCTGAACCCCACTGACTTGCTTTGGGTTGTAAGACGCCTTTTCATATACAATAAAAGTGTATGGCATTGTCTTAGTAATGACAGGAAATGCATTCCCAAGATAAAAAGAGACAAGGAGAGGCACACACATTTTACTGGGAATCACTTTGGGACAAAGAAACACATTTAGCCTTGTAGAATAAATCATATAGCAAATCTTTGCAAACTGGTGGTTAAACACTAGCATGCAGCCTGCGAGCCGTGAAATGAATATCATTGCTTCCTATAATAATGCATAACTAGCTATTGGTCATGTCAGAATGGAGAAAGCCTTATTTCCAAAATGAAAATCTGTCTTGCTCAATAAAATACTGCCCATTGAGCTTGCATTGGCAAGGGAGCACTTACACGTTTTTAACACTCCTGCTGCAGGTCTATCCAACAAGTCTGAGAAAATAAGGGACAAAGGACTGGGGGCTGATTAAAAACAGGAAAGTTGTGTGTGTGTGTGTGTGTGTGTGTGTGTGTATGTGTGTGTGTGTAGGATTTGTTTTAGAACATCTCTTGTGATTCAAAGGACTGCTTAATTCATCATATGACACCACAGTCCAAAGTCAATATTTTTAGGCAATTGTTTCATTTCCTTAGATAAACCACATGTTTTCTGATAAAGACTTAACCTTTGAGAATTTTTGCTATTCTGGGATCTCATACCCTAATTCACAGCTTCTGAGCTTTGTGTTTTTATTTTATGTTTTTCTTGAGCAACATCTACTTTTAACACTGACTGTCTTGGATCATGATCTCCACCTTAAGTTGTAGTGCCAATAATTCACTTTCTCTTTAAATATTTCACCAACCTGTTACCATCTTGCCCTGATGAGTTGTTCATTCTTAACTTTGCTGTCAGGAAGGCCATTCTGATTTGCTTGGCAAATGATAATGACCTCTGGTAGCTGTTCCCACCCACTCCTCATCCCCAGCATGGGAATGAGGGATTTTGGTAGTTGTCCAGAGTAGAACATAAGTCATAATTACTGTAACCATGTATAGGTTTTGTTTTGTTTTAAACTATATTATCACTAGAGAAGGAAAAGCCTACAAATGTTTTAGGTTTGCTGTTGAAAAGCAAAATGGTGTCCATGGTTCATTGGGAAAAATATAAACAATGTAATAGTAGATAGAGTGTTGAACTTGGAATCAGAAAGAACTGAGTTTAAATCTTATCTCAGACATTTACTAAATATGTGACCCTAGAAAATCAAATAACCTTTCTGTGCCTGAGTTGTCCCATCTGTAAAATATTGAAGTTTGACTCAATGGTCTCTAAGGTCCCTTTTTGTCTCTAATACATGATGCTAAACATATCTATTTTTAAAAGTCTTGGTTACAGAAAAATAAAATCACTGAAAAACACGAAAAATACATCGAGTGTCTTACAATCTTGGCTCCCTGGATTGAGCACTGTGTCCCACTTAGACAAACACAAACCTTTGCTGGCATGGAGCAAATCAATGGTTACAAGAAAGTCTTGGCTTGTATTGAGCCAGTCCCAAGAGACTAAACAGATGAATTTTCCTACAGAAAGGGCTGAAATGACAGTTTTGAATGACATTTGGGCACTAATATGAGAACATGGATTCACAAGAAAAAGAAGATCGACTGTCACTGTGCTAAACGCAGAGAGAGAGAGAGAGTAAAGGAAATAAAGTCCCCCCAAAAGAAGACTCCTTGTCTTTTTGATAGATAAAAGGAGATAATGCTTGTGTGGGCTGGGCTACATCTGGATTCATGGCACATTCTCTCACTTTTATGGTAATTTTTTTTTGCATAAATCAGAAGTGACTAATTAAAAAAGAAATATTTAATTCTGACATGTTCTTTGAACTGGTGTTCCATCTGGTTCTGTTTGAATAGTAAAATCTGCTGTAGTTGTTAAAATTGGCAAGCATTACACTGGCAAAAAGAAACAAAAGGGACTCAGGGCAGCAGGTTAATACACTAGCATTTCAACTAGAGACATTTCCAGAATTCAGCTACCCAAATCACTCCAATATGGAAGCCATAAAGATCAAATGTGAAAGAGAAGAATGCTGTTACTGGGGTGGAGACGTCCTACCACTGGTGCCCATTAGTTCAGAGTGATATTTATAGTGGTAAGCTTTGAAAGGACTTTGGTTTGAAGGCAGTGCATGGGGGACAGCAACAACACCCTGAAATGTACTCGGTGTATTTCATGGAGTGCACTGAAGTTGAATAGTGAAAAGAGTCTTCAAATATTCAATTCACTCCTCTACCTGAAGGGGTTCCCTCCAACCCACCCCCTTCCATATTTCTGGGAGGAATATAATTACAGTCAGAAGAATCAGACAAATGCTCTATTCTAATTCATCTCTTACTTAATAAACCTATAAAACCTGAACACTAAGGCACAATAAATTCTGATAACAAAATGGGAGAAAATGTAATAGTATTGGGGTTTCTATGGACTCCAGGATCTAAGTAATCAGCAGCAGAGGCAATTTGAAACCTCTATGCAGCACTGAACAGAAAGACTGATTAAATCCCTGTGCTTTAGAAAAGATTGTTTTACATCTTCAAGAAGTATAACTACTCGTAAAATATTTTTTTCTTCTTAACATGAAATCCTTTGCTTCAATACTATATTAACTCGCAGATGGCTATACCTAAGGTATACATAATAGTCTGGTCAAAAAGGGGACATTTGAATAGTCTTTTTCCTGACGAAGATACTTAGAAGCTCTCACTGAGCAATAAATGATTCAGGAACTTAATACTTTTAATTAACATTTTTTGAATACTTATTTGCAATTTACATTTAATTTTAAACCTGAGCTTAATCCTCTCATCTGGAAAGAGGACAAGTATTCTGAACAGACCGAATATAACCCCTGCAAGCTTGATTAAGAATTTGTTTAACTGAAAAAAATCCATAGCAGCAATTACCAAACTGCTGTGTCTCTAAGAGAAGAAAATAATTATAATATGGTTTAAAAAAATTTAACAAGCTTCAAATACATATAAATGTGAAGCAAGCCTTCAAAGTCTCCCAGTCAAATGCTTTATGTGAAAGTCCTGGCTTGTTTCTTCCTAGATAATGGCCTCGTCCTTTTACTTTAGGTCCAGTACTAACTAGAGTCTCCTTTTAAGCATAACCCCTATTAAAGGCAAAGAGTTCTGCACTCAGAACTAAAGGGAAAAACAACACACCAAGAGTGGCCAATTATAGGTAAATAGGCCATGTAAACATCACAGGGACATATGGAACAGACACAGCTGCTTACTGGGATATGGTTTGAAGCATCCAGGCGAATGAGCAAAGCCAGTCAGATACACTGAAGCAGTTTGTGTATGTGAATCTTTGACTCTTGTCACCTGGTTTTGTCAAAAATAAAGGAAGTAGTAACAAGCAGGAGAAGTGATCATTCATTTTTTCATTTATTTAAGAAATATAGATTGAGTGCCTACTCTTTGCAAGGCATTGTGAGGAAGATAATACAATTGAATAAACCGTGATCCTTGCTCAAAGTGACCTTGCAGTTTTTTAAGAGATATAACTGTGTCAGGGATCTGGGTTTACATCCTGGTCCTGCAGCTTACCACCACCTGACCATGGTGGGCAAATCCCATCTGTAAAATGAGGGAAGGACTAGATGGTCTCTAATGTCTCCTCAAGTCTATAATCCATGGTCCTATGATTTGACTGGCTGGATGTGGCTAAAACAGAAGCAGTAACCTGAAAGGACTCTAGGTTTCAAGACTGGGTGACTTGTAGAAAGTGATGTCTCTAATAGTGTTAGGGAAGAGAGGAGAAGCTGGTTTGGAGGGGGAAGATGATTAGTTTTGAATATGTTGGGTTTAAGGTGTTAGTGGCATGAGGACTTTCTGCAGATGAGAGATTTAGGAACTGTCTACTTAGTGGGGAAAGTTGAAGTCATGTGTAGCAACAAGCACTCTGGATGACCTGCTAGCACAGGGTCTTAGATCTGCTTTTCTAAAAGGAAAGCCACTTTTGAGGGATCAACAATCTAATTCAATTACATATACCAACAGAGAAAATACAAGCAGAGGAAATTAAAACCAACAGACAGGGCTTCTAATTGTCTGACCATGAGCAATATATACATCATAGATCAACAGACAGATCCAACTGTCTGACTATAACCTACACACATAGTTACCAGAGAGAGAAGCACCAATGTCTGGGTTTTCAAAGTCAAGAGGAGGGGGGCTAGGCCACCCAGAGTCTCATCTGCCACGGGAAACTTCTTCCAAACCCCCAAAGCAAAACCTCACCTCAGAGTATATATACATATATAGTATAGGAGAGAAGGAGGAGGAGGGTGGTTTCTTGGAAGAAATGCCTGCATTTCAGGGGTTGTTGTCCCTGAAGACCCCCAAATCACATGTTTTCCTCCTACTTTTGATTTGACATCCATAAATCTACATAACATCCCTCAGTTATGTAGTTTCTGAGAATCAGTGAGGCACAGTAGATAGAGAATTGATCTTACAGTCAGGAAGATCTCTATTAAAATTCCTCCCCTGACTCATACTAACTATGTGACCCTGGGCAAACCACTTGACCTCTTAGTGCTCTGGAGAACTTTCTAAGAATAAGTTATAGTACATGCCAACTTGTAATGGTAGAATGTTTTCTTATGTGGGAAGCTGTTCTACCAGTGAAATCACAGATCTAGCCTTTACCTTCATCTTTATCTGAGTAGGAACTAAAAATCTCTACATTTTTTCAGATGGAAGAAATCTGGGTGCAGAGGGTGAATAATTGGCCAGACCTTTCTCAGCTTCATCAGTAAAATGGCAATAACACCTGCTATACCTATTTCTTAGGGTCATTGTGAGGCTCAAATGAGATAATGGATGTAAAAGGTATAAAATGCTATTCAAATGGAAAACATTCTAATGTGACTGACCTCTAACTTTGCTAAGACATTTGGGTAATTTTGGCCAGAGTTAGTTCTGCTTGAGTTACTCAGACTGTGGCTATTATGGAGTTCTGACTTTGCTAGCAAATAATGGAACTTCCCTCCAGCCCTCTCTGCTACCCCCTCCCCGCCCCCACTCTCCCCTCTCCCAGTTTAATCCCCAACATTGAACAAAGGATGAAAAAACCTTTGGTAATCATTGTGTGCCCCCAAGCAAAGGATCTAATTATTCTTATCTTGGCATTTGTAACTGAAAATACTATAATTGGTCATAAAATTTCCAACCCTTTTAAAAATCCACTACTTGACTCTAGAGTCTCTAGTTGTAATCTTTCACTGGTTAGCTTCATGCTGTGCAAAGAAGTATTTCTTTTTATTTGTGTCTTAATTGACCCACCACTAATTCACAAATGTATCCTCTTCCTGGTATATAAAAAAGAATCCATCAGTTTTCACATACCCATCATAATTTTAATGCTTCACTCAAATTCTCTTTAGTAATTCTTCTCCGAGTTTTCTTCCCCTACCTCAAATATGGAATTTTTACCAGCCTGTCAATTCATCTCTATTTCTGTTCTCCTAGACATTTCCCCCCATGCTTGTTTCATCTTTCTCAAGTAACTTGATAAAAAATTCATTCCAACAGTAAATATTTGATGGTTTATACTATTCCTTTACATTGGGAGCATAGGGGGTGTGTGGGGGGAGGGGGCAAAGCCATGGACCTTGAAATAGTTTAGGTGTGTTGAGTTCAAATTCTGATTTTTGTTGGATTGCAAAAGAGAAAAATCAGCCAGTCTTTTCCAAACTCTGGTGTTCCCTGTTGCAGATAGAGGCAAACACATCTTCTTCATAGTATACTGGGATTTTAAAGTACTTTAAAAAACATGAAGGTCCAGAAAAAAATGTTAAATAATAAAACACAGACTATCCTCTTTCCTTTTTAAAAGCCTGTTCCTGGCCCCTGCACAAAAAAAATTTCAACTCTTCTGTTGGCGAGACTCCCAAATAACTGAAGGTAAACAAATATTTGTGCTCAAACAGCCCCTGTCTTTCCCAGCACACACAAAATGGTTTATTTATTATGGGTTTCACAGTAGGTCACGCCTGTAACTTTCCCCCTCCTTCCTACAAGCTTGGTTTCAAAAACAAACATGAGGATGGATTTATGGAACTAAAGACTTGCAGATGGGGGCAACAGTCTCAATCAGACATTTGGCCTGTGAACTTTGACAACATCCTTTTACACCCATTTTCCATGTACTGCCTCTACCCCCCACCCCCCAATCTAGGTTGACTTTCCATTGTTAATGAGAGTTTTATTTGCTGACTGAAGACCCATGTGTATATGCAAGTACATTTCTAGAAAGCACATTCACTGGGTATTACAGATTACTCAGATTAAAGTCTGCCACTACACCTGGGGTCACAATGAATCCAACCCTGGAGACCCCAAAGAAGAGAAAAAACAGGCTATCTAGGTACAGCTGGTTGCCAGAAATTATGTATAAACAGCAAGTCTCTGAAGAGATGCCAATTGTTCTTGAGAACAGATGAAATGAGCCTCCTCTTTTAATGTTTGGTCTATTAGATTTTCCCTCATGGAAGCTTTGTTTGCTATTCAGCTGAGAAGTTTACACTCACTCCTTTTGAAGATTATGCTTAAAGAATTAAAAGCACACACACACACACACACACACACACACACACACTGAAATCATGTTCTTTCAAAGAATAATTCCCTAATAATATAATTTGGAATGAAGACATGTCTTGATGTTTTGTAGCCTGGGGATGGGGAGGGGCAGAAGCATTGCCTAGGCTCTGGTCCAGCGAAGAAAGTGGCATTCTAAAATTCATTGTGATAACTCCCATTACTCTTGTGCTTAGTATTTTCCAAAGCACTTTCCTCAGGCCAACATTCTTAGGTATTTAGAACAAGTGTTATTATCTTGACGTGTCTGACCATGCCACTCCCCTGCTCAAGAAACTCCCCACCCCTGCTCTAGGACCTTTAGTATCAATCCAGAAATCAACAAGTCAAAAAGTGAGGCAGGAGAGTGCAATGTCACAAAAACCCAGAGCAGGGAGTAGTCAGAAGGACAGGCTGGTCAACAATGTCTACTGCAGCAGATAGGTCCTGATCTACCCAAGTGTTAATATCTTCCCTTCCAAATGAGCTTGTATTGAACTACATTTGCTTTTAATCTCCATCTAGCTCTTTCCTGATCTTGAGGTTCAGCTGCCTTCTACCCTTGCCCTTTCTTCTGTTGGTGCGTGCCACCCAGAACTTCCATTTTGAGGACCGGCCCGGATCAGCTGCCTGTTATTCTTTGGACTTTGTCACCATATCTCCCACAGGTATCCTCCTCCTCTCTACCTCCCCAGCTTTTCACCTCCCTTTCATGTTCTTGTGTTTCATCTTCCCTCACTAAAATATAAGCTCCCTGAGGGCAGGGACTATCTGTTCTTATTTGTATGGTCAGTATTTAACACAAGAGTCTGGCACATTGTTAACACTCAGTAAAGACCTCTTGTTGACATTCCATCTTTGTACCCCTTAGAATCATTAAATTCTTTGAAAATTCTGTTCATTTGATGTTCAGGAAGTGCTATCCTATCTTCTTGCTGGTACTTTCTCCTCACACCAATTTGTATATACTTACATGTTTATATGTTACATCTTTGAATAAAATGAAAACTTTTTTGACATTAAAGACATTCCTCTTTTTTGTTTTTGGTTAAAATTTTAGTGTCTTGCAAAAAAAATAATAAATATTGGTTGAATTGAGTTGAAATAAAGTGATTAAAAGCACCATTACTTAATGACAGATCTAATAAGCTGGCTCACAATCTACCTTAGCTGGTTGTGACAAAGATTTTAATTAGCATGCATTTTGTAGGGGCACTCATGAATGAATATTCCCTATCCAGATATTATTGGGAAAGGTATTTTAATATAGATAAGCAAGCAAATATTTGGGTGGACCCTCCTGCAAAACATTATAATTCATCTATAGGAACTCATTTTTATTATGGAAATTCTTGATCAATGCCAAAATTCAGGAAATATTTGAACCAAAAAGAGGCATTCATTCCTGTACTTTTTACATCATTTCTTGCTCCTTAACAAACCCAATAAATTGCACAGGGGGAAGGTTGGAGGAAAATGCCTTCAATATTTGCTTTTCTAGAAGAAAATTCATTTATTGTTCCTTTCATTGATCCTAGCTTAGTGAAAATAACATTATAAATGAACAAATGTCTCTATGGATTTTTTTTCACATGGCAAATGATTTTTCAAAGGATAAATTCCTATATTTCAGGTGCTATGATTAATGAAATTCTAGCAAATTAGCCCTGAATATATGAAATATTGGGAACTACTGGATATAATGCTAGGGATGTAGATTATGTATGTGCATGCACATGTATGTGCACGCACACATGTGCATGCATGAAGGGGGCTGAGGGTGGGGAGTGGTGATGAATACCACAATCAGTGACTCCATTAACTGGTAACAAGACTGGTCCTGGATTATTAAGATTTTCATATACTTCCTGTCTTCATCTGTTCAGTCATGTTGGCAATGGTTTCATTTCAGTTTTTCATATGTCCTCTGATGCTCCTACATATATTGACTCAGTGCCATGATCAAAGCTTCCCTGTTCTTTACTCTCTTTTGATTATCACATATCCAGCATTTACCTCTATAATAAGCCTAATGGTTCCTTTCCATGAGGTACAAAATATTCTGTTCCTGTTCCTTATTTTCTGATTATGTCTACCCAAGCAAGTGCTTAGTCTGGGTCATCATGGCCTATCCTTTTACTGAAAAGGGGTTTAACCTCTTTCAGCAAAGAATCAGCACCAGTGTATTAAAAATATGTGACCTTCTACACTTCTAGAACTGAAATACAGCTTTTTTAGATTGTATTTTTGCTATTATAAGCTATAAAATGATCTGAGCTGAGGATTTAATTTGACTTGTTAAGAAAGGAAAAGAAAAAGGAAGAGGTAACAGCTGCTATGCTTCTGGGTGAGCGCAATCAATCTGTCAATTTATAGGCATCTATTAAGCTCTTGCTACTGGACCTGGCACTGGGCTAGGCACTGGGGTACAAAGACGCAAATGAAGCAGCTCTTACCTTGAAGGAGCTTATGTTCCAATGTGGGAAAGCAACAACCTGCACACATATAGGTATGCAACACATATACCGTGTGCTCCAAAGGTCTTAGTAGTTTTAAGCTTTGGAAGTATTGTTTTTGTATCTAATTAAAATTGCAATAAGAGTTTTGGGATATACTGTATACATAAATATATACATATACATATATGTATACATGTATATATAGAAACACATATTTGTGTATGTATGTATATTGTAGCATATGTTACATATAATAGTTGAAATATGTAATATATCCTTATATGTTGGACAAATCCAATATATGACATGTGAGTACATACTGATATTACATAAAATAAATCTATTTAATACTTTTATTAAACATACAAATATACTAAATAACAGTACATGCAAAGTAAACACAAAACCTTTTCTTGGAGTGGGACAGGGCAGGAAATCAGTCCTTGAGCTTAGCTTTGAAGTACTTCATGGTAGTACTATGGTCCAGATCACAAGATCAAAGGATCCAAGTTCTAGAGCTGGAAAAGACCTCAGGGACCATGTTCAGTGTCTTCCTTTTACAGATAAGCAAACTGAAGCCTATTTTACAGGGAAGTGACTTGCCCAAAGTCACAAAAGTATTTGTCACAGGCAAGATTTGAAGTCTGACTCTCCTTCTAAGATGGAAAAGACAATGAAAAATATGTTTTTTTTTTAATCAATGGAGGGAATCATCTTATCTCATCTTAGGTTGATATGATTCCTGAAAAATTAATTCAAAAGAAAAACATGAATAAAGTTTCAGTGTGAAATGGTAAGATAAAACTTGGGTGATGAAACTTGATATGAAGGAAGGGGAAAGGGTGGGGAAATCTGTTAACAAAATAAAATTGGAGTCATACACCATTCAACAGAAACATCAAATGCATTTTGGTGAATTCTTAATTTTAAAAACTCTTTTTTAAACATCTGGAAGCCCACAATACCATATGACAGAGAATAGATATTTCTAAAGAATCACAGAATTTTGTGAGTTGGAAGGTCCATCAGAAACTGTCTAGCATAACCTTTTAACCAAGACAGGAATTAAGATTTATTAAAAAGTTTATTAAAAGAGTAAAGGAAATGTGGAACTATTTATTGATTTCAGTGATAGGTTCCCATAATATATTAAGTAACTAAAATAAAAAGAACCAAAAGAGGGGATTTTTTTTCCAACTGATTTTTTTTTTTTACTCCCAAGTGGAATCATTGAGAGGAGAATCCAATGACAGTTTTTCTCCAGGGAAAAAAAAGACTGAGAAATGTATTTGAAACACAAATGGATACACAATAATACTAAATTAACTCAAGAGCCTTTAGTCTGAAATGGATTATCTGTTCTACATAATTAGAACTATGAAAGTACATGAAGTATTTTAATTAAAACATGCTATTGGAATTTATAAGGCATTGCTACTAAATCTATCCCTCCCTCCTGGACCCCAGCCTCCCTCCTTCCACCCTTTTTGTTCATGGGATTCAATGATATTAATGAGAAGTGGTGATAGGTTAGAAGGTGAAGGAGAGAAGTATATATAAACAAAAGACAGGAGAGAACTCACAAGTGCATTCAGTTTTGTCATGAATCATGTAGCACTCTCTCATTTTATCCAAATGTCCCTTATGAACATTCTTAATGCTGTAAGGAAGGATTTTTAGTTTTAGGACATGAATTGTTTGAGGACCACATACCCATTCGGGGCTTTCAGGTCTTGGGTGTATATTTCTCTTTTGCTCTTGGAGAGGGGTAAGAGAAGGCTGTTTAGCATCTGTTAGGATGCTGAGTGAAGGGAACAGAATCAGTAACAATAAATTGTTACAGAACAATTTATACCATAACATCAATAATGTAGAATGAATTTTGAAAGACTTAAGAACTCCAATCAACAAAATAATCAATCATGATTCTAAGGGTCTAATTCGTGGCAGTAAGATGATAGATTAACATGCAGAATAAAAAATGCATTTTGGCTTGTGACCCATATTGTTTTGCTATATCATGCTTTTATAATACAAGGACCCTTCCTTCCTTCCTTCCTTCCTTCCTTCCTTCCTTCCTTCCTTCCTTCCTTCCTTCCTTCCTTCCTTCCTTCCTTCCTTCCTTCCTTCCTTCCTTCCTTCCTTCCTTCCTTCCTTCCTTCCTTCCTTCCTTCCTTCCTTCCTTCCTTCCTTCCTTCCTTTCCTTCCTTCCTTCCTTCCTTCTTTTTCCTTCTTTCCTTCCTTCCTTCTCCTCTCTCTTTCCTTCCTTCCTTCTTTGTTTCTATTTTTTGCTCTTACTTTTCAGTGGAAGAAGAAAGGAGAAAAAGCAGAAATTTGGTAATTGAAAATAATTTATTAAAAAGAAAATTTGATGCATAGTTTTTTAGGAGGAATACACTTTTTTTTTGCACTGGGCCTTTCAAATCAAGATGTGAAAGGTATTTAAACTCAAGGATTTCATGTGTAACATAATGCATTGCATAAATGTAATTATTGGTCCTAAATGTGAACATTAATTCACTCTGTAAAAGGTATGATTATTACTGCCAGGGCAGAAATCAGCAATCCTTTGTGAAGGGATGTCTTGAAACTGCTATCATAAAATCTGTGCATGCTATGGATTTCATTAACATTTTAGTCCCTGAGGATTCCCAATTGTATAATAACAGAAGTTCTTTAAATTTTAAAGACCACAGACAGGAACAGCCTTTCACCCAAAACAGATGTGGAACCCTCAAGTCTTGCTTTCTCATTGGTTCTAAGACATGAAACTGGTTGGTAATTGATAGCTATTAACATGTTTGTTGTTTAGGTTACAGAAATGGAAACTTTATACTATTTTTCCCGTGAAAAGATAAGTTAATAAGCAAGAAATAGGACTGGCTTTTCAACAATAGGACCTAACTTTTGATTAAATCAGATTTCTCAAAAAGATGAAGGGTGCATACTTTACATGAAATAAACAATGAGGGGAAGGTCAGGGAACCAGCAAGGTTCTTTTCAAGGATGAAATAACTTCAGGCTTGTTTTCCCTAATTCTCATCAACAGAGTAAAATTTTGCATATTACATTTCCTTTCCTTCATTCCAATTTTATCAGGAGATTTGAAGATCCAGTGGAACAGAATGTCCCAAATGATTCCGATTCAATATAATTCTTTATAAAATGATTTAAAAAAATGAATCATAAGATGTAAAAGTAAAAAAAGCTTATTAAGTCATTTTTCTGAAGAATCCATATAGAAATCTTTACTTTTGAATACAAAAATTCATATTCAAAAGATACCAGTCATACAAAATGATAAGCAGTCAAAAAGATCACTCAATGAATAGATTGTTTTCTTGACCTTGAAATGCCAAATAATCAGTAACTTGGATTTATTCCCCTCCATTGAGATCACCTCCTGGGAGTTAGGGCATTATGTAAATACAACCTCAAAGTTTATGTAAGACACGTGGTTCAATTGAATAGATACTATTTATACAAATCCAACGACACTGGGAGAGTTTGAGATTTGCCTTGAGGCAAATAGGTAGTTTAGCTTGTAGTCAGGAAGACCTAAGTTCAAGTTTGGTCCCAGACATGCACTAACTGTGTGACCCTGGGCAAGTCACTTAACCTCCATTTGCCTTAATCCACCAGAGAAGAAAATGGCACACCAAACAAAATATCTTTGCCAGAAAACCCTATGTGGGGTCACAAAGAGTCAGACACAACTAGACAAATTCTCCTTATGTATAGCATAGCTTTCTGCTTTGATCTTTATTGTAGGAACTAATGCTACCTTTCTTCAATATGTCATGAATTCTTAGCTCCCTGATAAAGACGCTGCCACCAGTCATTAATGTGGGACAACATTAGGATGCTGCTGAGATCCCCAAATCTTCTTACCCTCTGAAGTTTACTAGGTCATGCACTGGTCAATAGGAGAGCATAAAAACAGAAGCCTTTTCCCCTCCCCAAGATATTTCCTTTGCAGGGCTTCTGTGGGACTGCTTTCACCATTCACTGGCCAGATACTGGAATCCTGGCTTCCCAACAGACATGATATTTTGCAGAAGACCCACAGGGCATGACTGAATTTCTTTATTTGATCCAAATATGCCCTCCTATGCAGCAACAACCAATTGTTTTCAAGGATTTCTCAACACTAGACTAATGCTCTTGATTGATTAAATCTGTGATTGAATGTCTAGATATCCCTTGGAGAGAGAATTCTCTACTGGAATAGAGTTTTAAGTTATATTTAACAAATGTATGTTGGCCTAAAACAGTAAAAAAAAAATACCAAAAGCATTTTCATTATAAATAAACTACAGTGACACTTCTACTACAGTTCTCCTTCCTTTATCTTGAAGTTACAGATGCTTCCTTAAATATTTATTTGATTTTCTCAAGGATGTATCAACATGTTAAATTGGTCTTTGAGCAAGTGGCTTGATTATTATTTTTAACTAAATTCAAAAGTTGTTTGACTAAATAAACTGGCTGATCAAAATGGTAAGGAAAAAATATGGCTATTTTTACATGAACAAACAATTAGTTAAAAATGGAAAAAATATAAAAAATATTATTTGGCATAATACAGGAACTCCCTCTTCCCCAAGATATCTAGGTTTTTTGACTGAATACAATCAATTTTTAAAAGCAGAATTCAGTTTAACTAGTGGATATATTTTATCCATATGTTGTGTATATGTATGTGTTTGTCGTTTTAATGCACAAAAAGTAAGGTTTTGGAAAAGTATTATGAAAAAATTTTAGCATGTTACTTAGGTTTTCCCAGAAGGTAGAATGTCTACCTCAATGGATTTCCAACTGCTCTGTTGATACTGATGCGATATAAAAGTCAGAATTGATATAGACTATATAGGTAGCCTTTTCAATATTTATTTTACATTAAAATCAACATTATTGTCAGAAAGTTAAATGCTCACTCTGAGTTCCTTAGTATCAAATTATCTGCTCAAGCCGAAGTTTGAGGGAGTCACTGATTGAGTGACAGTTTATTGACTGAAACATGGAATCCATCTGTGCCTCAGTATCCTCACCTATGAAACAGGGATGTTATTACTTGTACTACCTACCTCCCACTGTGGTTGTGTGGAAAGCATTCTTTGTAAATCTTCACCAATATACAATTATTGCATTATTATTGTGAGCTTTATTGTGAGAATTATAGTGAATTATTAACATTGCAAGTTAATGTTAAGTATTTTGCCAATCATAAAATGCTATGTAAATGCTATTTATTGTTATTATTAAAGAAATATAGAGGCACACATTGCTTCAGCAGTATTTTGCTAAAGTGCATATGACATCAGAATTTAAATACATAATTCCACATTTATACAATCCAATAAATCATGCTTTTTCCAGTTCTCAGCTTGGAAAGAATCATTGTTTTCTCCTGTGTCAGCCTTTCACTAACTGGCCTGAATGAGTTAATGCATCTCTTAAAGTGTCCAACTCTGAAGTGCTAAGGAATTTACAATCCAGAGAACCTGGCTCAAAGGATGTTCTGGGTTAGTCAACTAAGCATACATGAAAAGATTTATAATTTATTATTTTGAGTAACAGGTCTGTTGAAAACTGGTTAGCTTTTGTAATGTTAAAAAGCATTTCACAGAATATACATTCTTCTGAAATCAACAACCTAGTAGAAAAGATTGAACAATTTATCCTGCAAATGTGTGTGTATCTTGTTTGTACATAGTTGTTTGCATGTAGTTGTCCTCCGTTAAAATGTGAGCTTCTTCAGGGCAGGGAGAGTGAGACTCTTTTTAGTCTCTTTGTGTTCCTAGTACTTAGCATAATGATTGGCATTATATATATATATATATATATATATATATATATATATATATATGTATATATATGTGTGTGTGTGTGTGTGTGTGTGTGTATGTATGTATATGTATATGTAGGTGCTTAATAAATTTCTGTTGACGTCACAACAGATATTAGTGGAAGCAAGCTCTGAGAAATACTTGCATGGGAACAGAGTGAGGGGAAACCAGCAACAATGGAATTCATTTTAAAATGAATGTTCAAGGCCACATTATAAAGAACAAGTAAAGTCAATTTTGTCAAGTTTCTGGATTTAGTTTTGGGTTTTAAAAATTGTTCTTAAAATTCAAGGAAGAGCCTAAGCTAATTTTTTTTTTTAAATAAAGAGGACAAGAAAAAGGAAGAGAAGGAAAGAGGAAGGAGAAAGAAAAGGAGGAGAAGGAAGAACAGTAGCGAAATTTAAATCCATTAATTCTTTTATAGATGAAGAAAGCTCATGTTGTTTGGATCCATTAATTCCTTTGTGGATGAAAAAAGCTCATGTTATCAGGAAATGAATTCTTCCTGTGACTTCTGCCATATTTTCAATTAATCCTCATTACAAAAATACATAGATTTCCAGAGTAAATATTCCTAAGCCCCGGTGATTCATTAAGTTCAGATTTGAAATTTTGGTCTTCCAGATGGGCTGGGCCATCTCCCTCTTGGGTGCTCCCTTCAATTCCATGCCTCTAGCTCGTTCTTTGTGGCTCCACTCACTTAAGCTAATAGTAAACTGCTTTTCTTCCCTCTTGCCTAGCAGCTGCTGTTGAAATTCAGAACCATTCCCCATTCTCCAACACAGTTCAAGAGTTGGGGGAAGTTGCTGAAGACAAAGGATTTCCTGGAGTTGTTCTAGGTGATGTGGTCTTATGGATAGGGCTTGGGGTTGGCTGTCAGGGGACCTGAGTTCTTGTCACAAGTATGACCCTAAATAGCCTCAATATCTTCAACTATAAAATGGAAATAATAGAATAGTAATATATATTTAAAGTAATAGTAATATATATTTAAATTAGTAATATTTAAATTTAAATATTAGTTAATTAAATTAGTAAAATTTAAATTAGTAATATATAAAGTAAAATAGTAATATATATTTAAATATATATACTTCTTCACGGTAGTCATGTTATAGATGAGGAAATGGAGGCTTCGAGATATTAAGTGGCATGCCCATAGTTAACACAATTAGCAAATATCTGAGGTGGGATATGAACCCAGGTTTCCAAAATGTCAGGTCCAGCACTCTAAGCCAATAGGTCAGGTCATCTTCATATAATCTTAAAATCTGGGAGGGACCTTAAAGCCCCCAAATCATTCTTCCTAATGTAGGAATCTCATTTATAATATCTCTGGAGGTGGGGGCATTTTTCCTCTGCTTGAAACTTTTTAAAGACAAGAAACTTACTATGTTTCATGGTGGGCTGTAGAAAGTTCTAATAGTCATGAATGCAATTCAAAACTTTTTTTTTGCAAATTACATCATTAGATATAACTACAGCTGGGAGAGATTTTAGAGATTATGTAGTTCAATCATTCTACGGAAGACGAAAGCAAGGCCCTGTGAGGTCAGGTATTTATTTATTTCAGGTTTTATAGGCAGTAAGTGGCAAAAATCAGAATTAGAACCCAGGTACTCCAACTCCAAACAGCACTCTGCAATATGATCAATGAGTCTTCCAAACACTCTACTGTCTCTCCTCTTCCATATAACTATCTTCAAATATTTTAAAGTCCTCAGTTCTTTTAAGTATTCAAACTTCTTTTCATTCCAATAAACCTCCACTGGATACTCTGTAATCTGTCCATTTCCCCCCTTAAATTGTGAGGACCAGACTCACAGAGGTCATGAAAATAATAGTAGCAGGTCTGGATTTGAACTTGATTTTCATACCAAATCAACTCCATCACTGACTCTCTACAGAGAGAAGAGGATATCCTCAGTGTTAAAACAGGACAGAGAGGAACTGTCACAGAAGGTGACCTCCAGTTTCTCTTTTTCTGCTCTATTTCCCTACCTCATACTTTCAGAATCAGCATCAGTATTAGGGGGAGAAAAAAAAAGTGGTTTCTGGCTGACAGGATCATTGCTCTACATAAAGTGCAGTGGGGAGTGATTCTTTTTTTTCTTTTTTCATTCATCTGGAAATGTGATTTGCTCACAACGGGACAGATTCACCAAACCAAACAGGATGTGGTGTGCATGACCACCAGAATGTGTAAGGGGCTTTGCAGTGACAGATTCTTGCCTTGTGGAGAAAAAGATCACCATAAAACTTCAATCTGATTCCAAAAAGTTTGCCAAGAAGTGTGACTTCTGAACCATTGGTTATTGTCCAATTGTTTTCAGCTGTGCCCAGCTCTTTGTGACCCCATTTGGAATTCTCTTGTCAAAGACACTGGAGTGGTTTACTATTCCCTACTCCAGCTCATTTTACAGATGAAGAAATTGAGGCAAACAGAGATTTGCCCAGGGTCACACAGCTAGTAAGTTTCCAAGGTCAGATTTGAACTGCGGAAGATGAGTATTCCTGACTTCAGGCCTGGCACTCTATCCACCATCACCTAGCTGCCTACAATACATTGGAGGGTGTAGTATTTGGTTAGTTGTGAAAGCCATCTTCCTTTCTTCATGGCAACGTTATCCTTATCCTACCTAGTCCTTTTTGTCTCGACTTATTTTGTCTCCTGGCATTTTAATCAGGGAAAAGTCACAGTTGTTTTGAGGGAAGCATTCCCAAGAGCTTTAATTAAAACCAGGAGGATAAATCTGTTTACAGTGTGGTGAATATTATCATTAATAAAACATTCAAATAATTAAATGCATTAAGTTCTGCTTTGTTTGAGAGTTTTTTTTGGTCTCCATAACGCAAGTGATATGCATCTGTTTTTACTATGAACACAGAAAAAAAGACTGGAAGTCTTTTTCTCTAGAAGATTCTTAGAATTGTAGAGCTTGAAAGAAGCTTAGTGATTGTTCCCCCTCTTCGTGTCAGAGATGAGAATGTAGAGACTCAGGGGTAAATGAGCTGGATACTTTTGTGAACCTTGAAATTAAGGGCATCTTTAACAGAAAGAATACTTCTAGTTTTGACTAGAAATTGCTGATGCTACTACCAAAACCAGATGGTCAGCTTAAAGAAATCTGACTAGTAAAATGGGCTAACATGGGTGAAATGACCTTTAAAATGATTGTGTATACACATGACAACAAAATATCCAGGTGAAAGAATTTCAAGTGAAAAACTTGGTTCTTCATCTTCTAGACTAGTAATGTCAAACTCAGATAGAAACAAGGCCACTGGGGGCTTCTTACTGACTTAGAAAACTAGCACCCCCACCCCCACCCCAGGCTGTGTGTTCTACACTTCTGGTCTAGAACATTGTTTCTTACTCTTTTTTCAGTGTCACGGACCTCTTTGACCACTTAAAGAAACCTATCAGTCCCAACATAGTGTTTTATACTTCATAATGAAAAGAAATGCTAAATTTTAGTTAGAAGTTAGTGAAACTATAGATGTACTTCTTTGCCCATCCAAGTTCATAGATCCCACCTATCTGGGTCCCAGGTAGAGAATCCTTCTTGGATCTCAACATTCTCCAGATGTTTTAATGGGTTTTTAAATTTTCATTGGGATGTTTAGTGTGTATAGACACATCTACCTATGCATGTCCCCTTTTTGTTCTTTAGGGTTCAGATCATTAATGTTGAGCTTATATCTGCTTCAATCAAAGGATGAGGGGTCATGCTGTGCAAATTATTTAGCATAAGGAACTCAACACTTCCTGATTTTAAAGCCTGATCAACTCTGTCATTGACAATCAGGGATTTTCAGGCACTCAGGATATGCAGAGGCCTTTGAGCAGGATACTTGAGAATCCCATTGTATCAAGCCTCTGAAATGAAAGACCTTTCTCTTTTCTTTGACACTGAAGTACCACTTGACTTGTTTTTAAGCTTTCTTGCAGACAACAAATCTCACAGGAAACACTGTTGTGACCATTCATATCACTGGTTAATGAGGCATTGTTTTTTTATGTCACTCAGTCATTTCCTAGGAAAACAATGGGAACCCAAAGAATGTTCTTCTCTTAAATTAAGGGAAGCTTCCAATGTGCCTTATTAATTTAACATATGCCAGCATACATACATGCTTGCTATCACCATAGCAATATGGTTTGGGGGCACATTTTATGCAAACTTTGAAAATAATTTAAAAACATATACATAAAATTTTATATATGCATATTTTTATTTCATGAGTATATATATGTGCATATATATGTATATATATACACATATATGTATGTATATATGTATATATATAAACTACATGAGAAATAGAATGATATTGTAAATGGAACAATGGCTTGGAATCAGGATGGGTCGGGTTCAAATCTTATCTCTAACACATATTAGTCATATAACCATAGGCAGGGAGTGCAACATATAGATGAAATCACAGTTGCAGACCTAAGAACTCCTGCCCAAAAAAATGCATATACCTGTATATACATAAACAGAAATAAGAATACTTAAATCCTCTTGTTTTGGGATATCATGATTCTTACTCTTGGCTTAAATTATGCCATGCTTTTATTTTTTAACAAATTCCAGTGACCCCTGATTGCCTCAGGATTAAATATAAACTCCTTTGTTTAACTTTTAAAGCCCTATGCAACTTGGTCCCAACCCATCTTTCTAGCCTTATTGGACCTCACTCCCCCTCCTGGATTCTGCGGTCCAGTCAAAGTGGCCTTTCCTCTGTTCCTCACATACAACACTCCGACTACCATCTCCATGCCTTTGCACTGGCCATGCGTGGGATGCAGTCCTACTTCATTGATCCTTTAGACCATTCTTCCTTTAAGACTCAGAAGTGCCACCTTGTACAAAGAGCCTTTTCTGACCTCTCCAACTGCTAGTATGCCCTGCCCTTAACTACTACTATGTACATGTCTGTATTCTCTTTCTCTTTATTCAGTATATACTTATATATATACTTGTCCCTGCCCTTTTTCCCCATTAGTATATAAGTTCATTGCCTGCAGGGATTCCTTTACCCCTTAGTGCATGTATCCTTAGCACCTAGGACAGCACCTAGCACATAACAGGTGCTTACTAAATGTTTGTCAATTTCTAAGACAGCCAGCTGGTAAGAAAACACTACCACTTCACCAATACCTTCCTAGATATTAAAAAACAAAACAAAAAAAACAAAACAAAAGAAAACAAAACAAAAACAAACCAGAACCTAGACACATATGAGATCATTCATGATAAGGACATTTAAATCTAGTGTCTTCCCTCATCTCCCTTTATTTATTTCCTATTTATCCAGCACTTAGCTTGTTTGTACCTATTGGTTTGCTTGTCATCTCTCCCATTGGACTGTGAGTCCATGAAGGTAGGGATTGTTTGTGCCTCTTTTTGGTATTCCCAGAGTCCCACACCTAGTAGGCTTTTACCAAATATTTATTTGTTGACTGATCAAGACCAACATGTAAATATACTCACAAAACTAATTGTAATTTTCACTTTGCAGTGAACTTTGCAGAACTTTGAAGACACAGAAGACTTCAAAGTTACATATATATGTTTGCCACGATTACTGGACCAGTCACTATCTCCTCCAGGAAGAAGAGAAATTCAGAGGAAGCTATTTGACCTAAGGTAAGAAGACCGAGCAGAATAGTAAAAAAACTTCCTTGAGGCAGGAGCTCTTGTTTACCAGGACAGTCTTTCTTCTTAGGACCTATTTAAGGTGTATCTAATAGTTACAGATGCTACCTAACATGGTTCCCACTTGTTACCAACAAATACTAATTGAAAGTACATTTGGTCTTCTTTTTTTCTGCTGAAAGGGGACCACAGGCCTTTCATTAAAAAAATGCTACTGCTGCAATTTCCAAACTCTTGCTAGGCCACTGTCCCTAAATTATTGAGTTCTTCCCTCATGATAAGAAGTAGGATTTCATTAACATTCCAACATGCTCAGCACTGCAAAAAATGTATCCTGCCCTTCTGAGCTAGGGCTGTCAATCACCCCTTGATTGTGTGTTGGTTTAGGGAAGCAGAAGAGCAAATTACCAAGGGCTACGTTGACACAGTCAACCCCATTTCAATTCCGTCTTAATCCTGAGTAGCATTCAATACTCTCAAGGTAACAGTAGTTTGTCTTTTCTCACTCCCAGAGTGATTTGGCGGACTTTCATTTAGAAGCCTAGTTGGAATTCAGTGAGCCATAATAGACCATTTCACTTTAACTGTATGTTAAGATAATATTGACTTTTCCACTGTAAAACAAAATCTCTGTTATTTGTACTCAAAAGACTGAAAAAAGTAATAGACAAGGAAATCGAGGATTAATCATTTCAGCCTTTTCTCTTTCAGGCCTCTGGGGAATTAGTCATTTTTATTTACCTAGCAAAGATGCAAGGTAGGTTATATCACTACAGAAAAAGTCTGGATCTTCCAGCAAATATCTTTCGTATGGTTTGCTTATTGTTCTCCTACAGGTCCAGATGTAACTGTTTCAATGAGCTTTAGATCAAGAAGTTGGTAGAGCATGTAGCTGACTGGGAATGAGCCAGAGGGGCTAGATTCAGTGGCAGGAGAATGAGCAAAGTAGAATCCTAGAGGAAGGGAAGAACCATGGAAGTAGATAGACCAACACAGGTTTTGAGACGTACCAAAGGTGACACCCTCTGTTTTTAACCATTTCTCCAAACTGGGGTGGGAGTGGGGAGGGGGAGAGATGGAAGGATACTATTCCCACAAGGACCCTAGGAGGTAGATGGTACCAATGTTATTTTTCCCATTTTGGAGATGATTTGTCCAGTCTCAGTTATGAGGTATCACATTTAGAATATCAACAGAGGCTTTTCAAATCCAATCTAGTGTTCTTTTCACTATGCCATATTTGCATTGGATGAAACACAAAACCAAGGGTATCTAAACAAATAATAATTGTAATTTATATAAGATGATAAGTTGGAGAGAGTAGCTGCCCTACACTAGAACAGGGATTGTCCTCCTCGGAGAGCTCCTTATACTGGTGAAACCACAGGTCTAGTCTCCATCCTTATCCATTTATTCAGCACAATAGACAGAGGGATGAACTTGGAGTAAGGAGGACCTGGTTTCAAATCCTGCCTCAGACACTTACTAACTCTGACCATGGACCAGTCACAACCTCTGTATCTCAGTTTCCTAGTCTGTAAAGTGCATTGATGACCTTGGAGTTTCCTTTTAGCTCTATATCTTGCATCTTATATCACTTTGAGGTTTACAAAGTGCTTTACATAGGCATCTGAGCTTCCCCACAGCCCTGGGAGGTAAGTACTACAGGAATTAATATCCTTGTTTTATAACAGAGAAAACTCAGTGGCTAAAGGTCCCACTTGCTATGGTCATACAACCAGTAATTGCTGGAGGTGGGATTCAAACCTAGGTTTATTTGACTCTGAATTTCAAACCGTATCCTCCATGCTAAATTATTTCTTGGTTAAATAATCTATTTTTTGTGTGCAACTTAGGTCAATGTGGAAAAACAAAATTTCTAATATACCCCAAATTCTTTACACTTGGGAAATACTCTGAAGCAAACATAGGCAATGTAGGCCAAAAAATGAATTCCAAATCTCTTGAAAAACAGAAATATCTGTAGAAACAGCTTCCCTGTGGTGGAAACATTCCAGATCTACTATAACCAACATAGCTCATTTGGATCCAAACCCTCTGAAAAGCGATTTCTTTTCAGTGCAGTAGCTAAATGTTAGCTAAATTGAACTGAACTGAATTGAATAAATGGATTGTGAGAATTTTATTTTGTCCTCTCTTCATTCTGACTGTTAATACAAGCACACCACAGTAACTTGATCATTCTCACACTCCACAGAGTGATTTGGCTTTGTATATTTTGCATTTTTCTTTACATGTAAAGGCATAGGGCACAATGTTGATAGAGGTAGTAGACTTTTTCAAGGTTAGTGATCATCTTGATAAATGTATATCTGGCCTGGTCTCCTTACCTGTATCCATTCTCTATAGGAATCTTCTCCAGGAGTCCATCCATTTTCAGGGTAATTCAAGCGAGATCTTTCTGAAGACCAATTGGTGCTATACTGCGAAGAAACTGTGATTTGGTCTGAATGAATTTCTCCTGATTCCATGCCCAGTGGTTCCATACATGTAAAATCTGAATAGAGAAAAATGGGCAGAACCCATTAGGCATTTTCTGTGGAGTCCCTAGGTGATACTGCATGTGGTTTTTAATTTTTAATCCAGTAAACTAAAATGTTAATTCAATGCATACTTAAAGTCCATAAAACTTGAATTGACACAGTAAGAGTAGTAAAATAAGTAGAGCTTAGATTAGCGTTATCATTTGGGTTTCCATGACAATCCTTTTAAAACCAATGATAAAAAAAAAAAAAATATTTTCGAACCAGCAGTGAAACCTGCTATATATGGAACTTAAGTTTACAGAAATGTTCTTTTATTTTTAGTAGCAAGTAAGGCATGCTTTGATCTATTTTGGTATTTTAATTTCTATATAAGTTCAACAGATAGGTATTTTAAAAAGTATTTTAAAAAGTTAAGGCAATCTAATTTTCATAAATGCAATCTTGTTATTCCACAGATACACATGAAATGCTTTATATTTGCAGGTTTTCAGTGGATCATTTCCTAATATTTTGCCTATAGATTTGGACAAGAATCAGGGGAGATTGTGCAAAGAAACTAAAAATCAAACACTTTAACACACCAAGGGAGTTTCTCTTGAAGGAACTTTAGCATTAATCATTTTGTAAGTCAAAGTTTCCTTCTGTAATACAACTCATTTATCTATATTATAAATTTAATACTTCATCTATCTGGTGCTCAGCTATCTTGCCACTTACACATAAGGAACACAGTCAAGAAAAATAAATTTTTAAAAAAGACTTCTGAATAGCCAAAAAAGGGGTTACAAAGTCTATGTGCGCTAACAGCTTATGAGTTCTTTGCTCATCTGAGACCCTGAGGTCCTCACTCAGAGACTGATTAGTCTTACACACAGATCTAGCAAACTTGGCTGTGCCATTTCTAAGATCTTATAAGATTAAAAGTGGCAAGATATGGGGGTTGCTCTAGGCAGGTGTTTTGATGGTGAAGAAAAAAAACTCACAGAATGATATTTGAAAGGAGGATAAAAAACCAAAAACAAACACAACCCTATAAGAAGCAGATGAAGAATTAAAAAATGAAAACACACAGGAGAAAGTTGCTGAAGGGGCAAAGAGACTTGGACATCTCAATAGATCTTGATGGAATCCCTATAGTACAGGATACTAGGGTTGGAAGCTAGACATACGTAGAAAGTTGCCCAGAGCTGAGGTATCAAAGGGCCTACAAAAACTATTAAAATGTACTTGGGAAATGTTTAATGAAATCAATCAAAATGCAATAAACATAGATAACATCACATTTTAAAACCAAGTCATTATATGTGGTTATAGGGATCCTTAGGTATGGATTAATGGTCTTGGTTTCTGTTTGTTTGAAACCTCTGACTTAGAGCTTGCTCTAAAAACTTGGTTGTAGTCGGTATTTGTGTCTTGTCCAGGGTCACAGAGTCAGGATGTGTTAGAGTTGGGGTTTGAACTCTGCTTTTCCTGGTCTCAAATGCCAACTCTCAATTCATGACGCTATACCACCTCTATCATATGGTTCAGGTTCAAAAATTATTTTGTAGTCATTAAGGATTAAATGATCTTTCATAAGGTCTATTTAAAAAGGCAAGAATGGGAGAGTTATATTTTAGAAGAATTTCCATCCAGAATGGCCAAAGATTTTAAAAAAGTGAGTATTTAAAAAGTAAATAATCACCCAGAAGAACTTATAGAATTATAAATTTAGTGCTAGAAAAGACTTTTATTATTTAGTTGTGTTTCAGTCATGTCTGACTCTTTGTGACCCATTTGGAATTTTCTTGGGAAAGATGTTAGAGTTTTGCCTTCTCCATTTCCTTCTCCATGCTGGGTAATTCTAACCCAATGCTGAGGAAACTGAGGCAAACTTAAGTGATTTGTCCAGGGTCATACAGCTAATAAGTATCTGAGGCTAAATTTGAACTGAGGTCGTCCTGACTCCATGCCTGGTCCTCTATCCATTGCACCACCTATCTGCCCCAGAGCGAGCTTTAGAAGTCACTAAATCCAAACCCATTATTTTACAGATAAGGAAACTGAGGTCTAGAAAGATTTAGTGCCTTTCCCATGGCATACAAACATGAAGTATTAAGTAACAGAGCCAAAATTTGTATTCTCTGTTGGAGCACTCAAGATAAATGAAGTTTTATTTTATTTCTAGTTTTCTTATGTTAGGCTTCAGCTATACATTCATGATAGCTATTAATGTAAGAAAATAAATCAGCTAATAGATCTTCAAATTTAATGCTTACTAACTTTACTTCTAATACTTTAAAAATTCTTGGTTTCTTGAGTTGAAAAAAGAGTCAGAATTGCAAAAGACCCAAAGGGAACTGGAGAAAAGTATGGTGGGCATAAGTTAGGTGAGGCATATTACCACTGATGACCTCTTAGTAAGAAATGTTATTAAAAATATCATCAGGAAAATGAATATATGCAAAAGGATGTGGACTGAGGATTTTGTTTGACTGACAACCAAATTTCTTGAAAGAAAGAAACCTAGTGGAAGGCTTCCAAGCACTTTGGATGGGTCATCTATGGAGGATTGGTAGGAAATATATGGACAGGAATTATACAACAGGACAAGGCATGACTGGATTGCTATGGACACCATTGTAAGGAATACCTAAATTGATGATATCACGGATCGCTGAACTATTATGTCAACAAACTTTAGTAAACATGACACTGCCTGGAGGAAGTATGGGGTAGAAAACAAAGTGTTGGATCCAGGAATCAGAAAGACATAGTTTCAAAGCCCACTTCTGATGTAATGACTGCGGCACTAATTAAGTCTGTTATCCATAAAATGAGAAGGATGATAATGCCTCTAGAACTTACCTCATGGGGTTTCTGTGATGATCAAATAAAAATGAAGAGTATTTTGTCAACCTCAAAATACTATATGAAATATTAACTATTATTATAAATAGGGTTGCTCCTACAGTTTCACAGAAAAATAGCAACACACAAAGTCACTTTTAACAAAAAGTAGGAAGAACTCCTGGGCCAAAGAGAGAGACAGTTGGGTTTATTTTCTTGCCCTTATTTTAATATATGAAAAGAGATATAATCCCTATGTGTCTGTAGGACTGGTCATTGAGAAAGAGCTTAAGTTGGAGAGCAGAGAGTCTTTGTTATCCAAAGGACTTTTTATTGCATCCAAATGTACACTTGGAGATGGCTTAAAAATGTTACGAGACATCAAAACATGTTCTGTTTAGTCAGAGGGGGAAAAAAATGTATCTGCTACCTTCACTATTTCCCATTGAATTAAATCCTAGCCTGTATTCAGTATGATTTAGTGTGGATGAGTGGAGTGAGTACACATGCATATTCATTGTTTCATTCTAAAATAACGTTCATCCTTTCATGAACTACAGGCTATCATTTCTTCAAGGGCACAGGGGCACCTCACTGGTTCAAGGCATTGTTTTGTCATCCCTCAGTTTTTCTATATCTTTTCCACAATCAGCTCTCTTTCTTTTACCATTTCATTAGGAAAATTCACAAAGCAGCATTTTCCTATTGATATTCAGAAAAAGTTGATTTTTTGTCTTTAAAGAGAAAAGCAAACACCCAGTCCCCTTTATTTATATAACATTTCTTTAATGTTTCATGTGGCAGCAGGTGTGTGGGAAGGCATAACAGAGCACATTTTCCACTGGGCTTTAGAAGATGAATAAACACTGACCTTCTGAGACACTGCTCTGCAAGACACTGTAGTTTGCAGAGAATCCTTCTTTTGCTATCGCACTGTCGGTATAAAAAGCCAGCGATAGGATGCCAGTGGAGGAACGGATGCGGCCTGGCGTTTTCTGTCCACAGTAACGCCCGATATGAGGACCAACTAAAAAGAAAGAAAGGAAAAAACAAACAAAAACAGAAAACAAAGCAGAGAGCGTCAGAATGGCTTCTCTCCTGCAGCAGATGAGAGAACAACAGTTTACAAAGATGAGTCCCTGCAGAACACAGAAGTGTTTTTCTAACCCAAATCATGCCTTCCCTAGTTAATTGGTTTGCAGTAAACATATTGGGCTAGGTTTGCAGGGAAGATTTAAAAGTATGCTCTGAGGAGCAATGGTGGGCAAAACTGCATTCCCCAGTGAACAGGATTATTTTCAGAAGGAGAAATGAACTGCTTGGTTCAATTGCAAAGAATGAGGCTTGGGCAGTCAAGTGGTACCTCAGCATTCATCTCAGTGCCCAAGCTGCATGCACAACTTGCCACTGGAAGCATTGGGGAGATGCCTCAAGCTGTGCATGATCATCAAACCCTTCTCCAATTCCATCCAATGATTCCCTCTGTCCTAACAAAGGAAAATGGAGAAAGTGTCAATATCTTCAGACTCCCTAGCAGCTTCAAGGGATTTCGTCAAGGCATGGGTAACCTTAGTTTTTCTCCTTGTTCTATTTCTCCGGTGATCTTTTGTTTGGGAAAGAATCATGTGTGAATTGTAATGCACCATTTACTCCTCAGTGGCCCATCTGGAGACAAGTTAATATTCGCAACGGTTTAACCACGTATTTGGAGATTGGAGATGTCTGTAATGGAAACGAAATAACAACTGGATATTCATACCAAAAGGAATATAACTTTCTCAGGACTCCTGCCTCAGTTCTCTTGAATGATGTTACATACAACTGCCTAGCTTATGTGTATGTTTTAGGCAAGTCAAATGATCGAGAAATAACAGCAAATGTGAATTTGACTGGGTAACCTGGGGCTATGAGAGATGATGGGAGGTGGGCAAGAAACCATGTAAAAACTTAAACCAGTGGTCAGGAGAGTCAAGTAGTTATTTAGCTTAAATCAGCAATACCTTCAAGCTGAAGTGCTTTTTACCAATTTTGGCAGATGGTCGTTTTGACAATACTGAAGTAATCTGGGCTGGGAAAGTGATTAATTTCTTTCAGTAGACCAGTAGCAATATTAAAAATGACTTTCCTGATTTCATGTCAGGAGTTCTTAACCTGGGGTCTATAGACCATGAAGGAGTCCATGGATTGATTTTAGAGGATCCATAAATTAGATTTAAATATTACATCTTAACTTCAATATAATCAGTTTCCTTTTTAAACTCACATATTTGTTTTGTGTATTTAAAAAACATTCTTCTGAGAAGTGAGCTATATAGACTTTACCAAGCTTTCAAAGGGGGTTTCATGATGAAAAAATAGGTCAAGAACCCCACTATAGGTTTTTGTTGTACTTGTGATGGAAGTACATCAGTTGATTTTGGCTTAGATGGACAATGTTGCACCACCTTTTTTATCCATAAAATCTATAGTCCTCTGTTGTACAATTCAGGGATGTAGCCTTGCCTATGGAAATTGTAGGTCACAAAGACTTTTCTATAAACTGGGCAGGCAAGCAGTTAAAAGATATTAGTTGGATGGAACTCAGGTACCATTGATGATAAGTTCTTACCAACCATTCCTGATTGGCTGCTTCCATGAAGCTTGTATATGAGCAGGATTACCACTTCAACATTTTTTTAAATCATTTCACTCTGTTTTTCTGCTGTTGCAGAACATACTAGCAGAACTTTACTACTTAAACTGGGTCTGCTCAAGCATATCAGTTAGAAAAGCAAAATGAAGCAAAACTGGCCTGAAATTTATCAAGTAATGCATTGTATATGTGGAATGTGCGTGTTTAAAACAACCAGTAGAGATAAGTGATGGTTATGACCCAATTAAAGTCTTCTCTTCCCCCCATTAATTTTATGATTATAACCTTATCAAAAGGAAGGCAAAATAAATTTAAAACTTTGAAGTAATTTGCTTAGACAACTCAAAGGCATTATACTACAAACATTGGAAGGAAATGTTAGACTATTTTATGCCTTTAAAAATGATATTCCAAGAAGGGGTGTATAGGTTTCACCAGACAGCCAAATGGGTCTTCAACACATTAAAAAGGGTAAAAACATCTTTTATAAAACGTAAAACAAACACTACTTAAGTCCTCCCCCTTTTCCCTTTCTCTACAGTGCATCCATTAAGCCTATATTTTTCCAATTTCAGTTGAATTCAATAAACATTAATAAATATCTACAATGTTTCTGTAACTATGCTAGGCTGGGAATAAAAAAGAAAACATGATAAAACGAAACATTGCTTTTCCTTAGGAAGCTTATAAGCTTCAGATCGTTTCTTGGGAAAGATGCTGGAGTCATTGGCCATTTTCTTCTCCAGCTCATTTTACAGATCAGGAAACTGAGGCAAAAAGAGTTAAATGACTTACCAAGGATCACATAGCTTATAAGTATCTGAGGCTAAATTTGAGCTCAGGTCTTCCTGACTCCATGCCTAGCTTCCTCTCCTGTGACTTCATCTGTGTGGGAGTCAGAAACTAGGAGCTGTCTTGGGGGAGGGGAAGGCTAAGCAATATCCCATGATCACACAGTCAGGGAGAGGCAATTTTTGAACCCAAGATTTCTTGATGCCGAGACTAGCTCTGTCTCTACTACACTATTCTGACACTTGTGTCTTTATTAGCCATCTATAAATGTAGCTTATTCAGGCCATAAGCTAGCTCATTTCCAGGAAAAGTGTCCAAATAGCTATTAATCTTTCTCTTGCCTAATTTATGAAATGGATGGCTTTCTCATTTTTCTTTCTGTCTTTCATGTATTCTTATTCTCACTTTGTCATTCCCTCCTACCATTAAACATATTATTTCTCCACGTGGGAAATATCTGCGGATAGCTCTGCTCCTTTGGACAATGGCCTCTGCTCACTATAATCACTAGTTTTACCAAGAATTATGAGTGACAAAGGGAAGCTGTGGCCTTTTCATTAGGCCAATTTAGTGGCATCCCTTCCCCTTCCTCCACCCCCCCCCCCCCCATTACCCAGCTCCTTAGGGGGAATGGAACCTTTGAAATAGAAAACAGAAGAGAACTTTGTTGACTGCAGACTCATAATTTAGGGAGTCTCCATGACTCACTGGCTTATAATTTTTAAGACATGCTTGGTAATTCTGCACTCTATCTTTTAGTATATTGCCCCAGGATAGCATAGTGCCACTCTCTTTAGTAGCCCTTGAGATATGGGAGCAAAAAAAGGCTTTTCTGAGTGTATTACAAAGAAGTATTGAATTTTCCTGTACAGCAGTGAGACCTTAGCCTAGCAAAGTAATACAATATTGATCTGGGGTGTATTGTGGGAGGGGGAAGGGGAAGGAGGACTTTTAGCTTTCTTGTGTATGTGACCAGTTGTATATTTGGATGCTCAGAGCCGGTGGAGCAGTTTCCTTTTCGCTCACCCCAACTTTTGAGATAGCAACAAACTAGCAAAGTGTAGAATGATATCATAAATAATACTTGTTTTTTTTGTTAAGTGTTATTCTAAAAACAGTAGAATTACAATCAAAGAAAAAATGTATTTCTAACTTTGTGATTACAAAGATACAAGCATAATGCAATTGTTTCTGGAAAATTGTGCATGAAGTCAATGGCAAACTGGTAATTGGTGTAAGTCATTAGATTAAAATGACAATATCTTATCAGTAAGAAAGTATATATCTCTCCAACCTTCTAATGATACCTATTGATTACAATCTGTTTACAAACTGTCTTCCATTGTGCAAAACTTTATTCATTTTTTTCAAAAATGATAATCAGCTTTAATAAAGTACTTTGGATGAAGAAAATGTATATCTTTTAAAAGTACAATATATGCTGAGTACAATTTTTCATGAGTTAACTAACACCTATTTTATTAGAGAATTTCTGCAGTACAAAGAATACTTCAGGGAGTATCTAAAAAGGATTTCCATACCTCCCTTCCCTGCTACTACCACTCCAAAAGGTTCAGGATTCCTAGCTATCTTAGTAGTTTCAGGAGTTTAGATTTAGTACCAAACCATATATAATTAGGTTCTATTCAGAGCCTGAGTCCTTTCTTAAAACACGTTTGTAATCGCTGGAATGTAAATAACACCCAAAGATTTAAAAAAAAAATGCAACAACATACATACATACAATACAGACTGATGGCTGACTTTATCTCCTCTTATGTCAACAACTGAAATTAACTATTAATTTTTGGTTCCATAATTGGATGCAAGTGTTTGTGGTATCGACCAGGGTAGCAATAACCCATGGCTCTCAAACCATATGTAAACTTCCTTAAATTACTTCTGAGCCAATATTTGAGAATCTATAGCACTCGGGGAAAAGTGGTAGATGGAGATGAAGTATTCACCATGTGCATGCTTCATATTCTAAGTTTTTAAGTAAACTGTTTTTCTTCAAAGCCAATGTAAATCAATGGGTGGCTTTCAATTACTTGGCCATTTAATTCAATGTTTATGATAAAATGCATCACAAAATCATTCAATGGCTAAAAGCCTTCAGCGCCTTCTGCTTGTTGTTTTTGGAAAGAATTTCAAAGATCCATTGCAATTTTACTGGCAGAGGAATTGTATGCTGTGAAATGCTATGACAAAAATGTCTTGAGTGCCATTGAAAAGCCCAGGAGAATCCAGTCTCGTGTTTGGGCCAGAAAATTAGCAAGATATTTTGCTGGAGCAGTCTAGATGAGATCAGCTAAATATTAACAAATTCATAAATGCATTTATCATATTCCACCAGCCAGCAAACTCTGGGAATAAGTCGAATTTGCTAGACTTTTAAAGCATGGGTGAATAGCATGGCTGATAACATGTATCGTTAATTGTTCCTCATTTCGACTCAGTGATTTCCTAGAACCAGAAAATTACTACTTTGCAAAACCCTTGACACTAATAACAACGTACTGCATTCTGAAAGTGTTCTAAATATGTTGGTAGATTGGACCTTCTTTCCACATGTCAGTTTAAATGAAAGTTCTAGAGGAGAAGGCTGAAAATTTGGGTTGTGCACAAATAAACCCATTATTAAATGTTCCAGCTATTGTTATAAGGTTGTTATCACATTGTTATAAGAATGTTTTCCTAATTGATGGATTGAATGCTGGATAGTCAATCAGCTCACTGTTTTGGCAATCTCATTACTTAATGAAGGAGTTTCAATGAGATCATCATCACCCTGTTTGTATGATAAAAACCCTAAGTGGGGATTTAATGTTAACTCACCCATTTTGTCTAATGACAATGTAAGTTTCCACTAAACCTAATTTTCTCCCCAATTGTTTATACATTATGAAACTTATCAAAGTTGAACAGCATCCAACACTGATGATATTAATATCAAGAAAAGGGACGTGCAAGTTCTGTCATAACTTTGTCCATTATTCGCTTACAAAATGAATTGAAATAATCCTTTATTTAGCTGTGGTTGCTACCTATAAGTATGGTAAGAAGGCATCAGAGCTTAGATTATATGATTTCTAAGATTCCTACCACTGCAAAAAACCATAGGATTTTTGGAAAAAGTTGGTTGAACATGGCCTATTCTCTGATTCTTAAGAATCACCAAGTTGCCCCATTTGGATTCATGACCTGTCCTTTCTCTAGGGAAATATAGATGTTAAGCCAGACTAAACACACCTCCATCAAAGCAGCTGAAACAAATTATTTGATATAATCTTCCTTGACTAGAATTGGGGGGGCAGGAGGGGGAAGGATATTTTAGTCATTTACTTTCAAATTCCCAAAGATTAGAAGGGAAAATGTTAATTTGGAAGATAAAGAAAATCATTGTACTTTGTATTTGGGTATCTGGTGACTCCTTCAGAAGAGGGTCAGGGGAACTTGGCCCCTACAAGTAGCAGCTCCCTGGTGCCTGAAATTTGGATCTCCTAGGGTAAAGGGGTGCCTCTAATCAGGGGTTCATAGCCTTTCTTTAGACCTGAAAATTTTGAAATTTTCTATGACATTAAGTTTGGGAGATGATACCATCTTTAAAAAGAACATATGTGATTGGCCAGTCATTTGACAGTGGGTGTAGAGGTGGGCTGGTGAGGGATGGCTTTATGAGCTCAGAAGCTCTAGGTACTTTTTTCAGTTTTGCCATGAACTTGTTCTGTGATTTTGAACAAAGGATCTAACCTCTCTGATCTCTTTCTTCCTTTGTTCAGTGAGGGGGTTGGTTTAGATCAGTCTGAACCTTCCTTCACACAGTCTACATCTGTGATTCTGTAATGGATCTCTTTTTAAGATAACACCAAAATACCAAATGACAGCTTGTGTCTTCTGACATTTGAAAAAGGAATTCTTGGGAAATCAATGATAAAAGAGAAAGGTCCCATGTTATACCTAAATATTTGTAGCAGCAGGTTTTGTAATAGTCAAGAAATGGAAACAAAGTAAATGCTCATGGACAAGAATGGCTCAATGAGTTGTGGCACGTGAAGGTAATGAAATCTTATTCTGCTATGAGAAAGGATGAATACAGAGAAACATGGGAAGATACACGAACTGATGCAAAATGAATTAAATAGAATCAGGAAAAAAATGATATATGGTAGCAGTCAGCAAGCTACAGCCCAAGGGTTAAATAAAAATAGCTGCCACGAATGGTTTTTACATTTTAAAATACAATAAAACTTCATTTTAAAATGTAAAAACCATTCTTACCTCAGGCTGTCCAGAAACCCATAGAAACTACAAACCCCCCCCCCCCCCCCCAAAAAAAAACTCAGCAAGCTTTAATTTGCTGACCCTTGATATACACAGTGAGTATAAGAAAGTAAATGGGAAAAAAGGCCCCAACAACAAAACCGTTGAAATGGAATACTGAGAAATTATAATAACCAAGCTTGGCTCCAAAGAAGAGAAAGGAGTAGGCATGCCCTTCTGTTTCTTGGCAGAGGCAAGTGATTATGGGTGAGGAATGCTAAATACAATGTCACTTATATAAGTCAGAATATAATGACTTTTTCAATATGTTAGTAAGTTTTGCTGACCTTTTTTTCTCCCTCACTTTTATTCTTTGTTATAAGGGGTTGCCCTTTGAAAGAAAAAGAAGGAAGTGTTGCATTCGGAAACATAGGCAATACCAAAAAATTATAAGATGTATTTCAAAAATCAAAAAAAAATTGGAAAGAAAAAATAATCTATTGCTCTCTGCCCAGCCCTTCCCTCCTGCGGGATGTTGCCTATCCTCATTCTTACCATCAGGGAATCCATCCCAGATTTCCAGTCTGTCATATCGGCAGAACATCCCCCCTGGAGGATTAGTGTCAGGCTCAAGGTCAAAGCTTTCGAATTCCAAGATAATCTCCGACATCTTTGGTGCAAAGATAATGTAAGTGCATTCAAGGCTGTTGGGATACTTTTCAGGGAATCCAGGGGACTTGATCACTCCAGTAGATGAAGTATAGTTCCGGGAACATTCAGGACCTATACAGGCAAAGACGAAACAAAAGAGAAGGAAATGAAATCCTAATAAGACAATAACTTATGAAAGAACCTACTCTACTGGTATTCACTGTGTTAATCATGGATTCACTCAGCCCTTTCCTATTATTGACTGTTATGAAAATCATTGTGTTCAGCCTAGTTTTCCATTTGTGCGGATCAATTTAAAAACTTCTGCTGGTTTGGGAGAAAAAAATGACAACTCTAAAATCATGTGGGAACAATGAAGGAGTATGCTGCAGAAATTTCGACAGAGCCCTAGAGAAATAATTATAGCCCCTTCAAGCTTAAATCTTTAAATCTTAAGGTTGACAGCCATTTATTGGTGAAATAGAACATTTACAAAAGCGGGTGAGTGAATTCAGTAGAGGGAGTGCTGGTTTCAGATTCCTACACCAGTGACTGAGTAACTCTGCCAGATGTGACCTATGCCTCTTTGACAAACTAAATGTGAAAGGTAATTCGTACATGTACCCAGGGTGAGTGACTCATTCTGAGTGGTGTTGACACAGGTGTGCCAGTAAAGTGTTGCTGTTAGTGAAGGCATGATAAACTGTGATTACAGGCAATGTTGCTGAAGTCACCTAATATCAATGTTGACATACTAACCTTCCCCAAAGTATCAGTTCTAGTATATTCTGCTGTTCTAAAAATGATTGTTTATGGTGAGAAAGTTGGTGATGAGGGGGAAAAAATAACTACAATATTTACTTGGGCCCGACTTCTTAAACCACCTCAATTTTACAAATTGCGGTGGTTTAATGTTTCAAGCATTGGTCAAGGGCAGTAACCAGAAAACTGGTATTATTTATGTGTGGTGATGATGGTAATGATTAACATAATTAATGATGACCACAGGTTACCTCTCCTAAGGAAGAGACATTGGAGGTCAAATAGTTTAATCCCTTCATTTTACAGAAGAGGAAACTGAGGACTAGGATAGGTTAAGTGATTTGTCCTAAGTCATAAGGTCTGTGGTAGAGTTAAGATTTGAACTGAGGTTCTTAGTCCAAATTAAAGGGCTCTTTCCACTGCACACATGGCCCTACTCAGGATGCTCCCATCATCTGATAAATTCATCCACAAAGAGGAAAGAACTAAATGAATACTTGAAAAATGTACCTATCTAAATGGCCATGTGAGGATGCATGCTTTTCCATGTGTTTTTCCTCCATCACACACTTAAAAAGGATTCATTTTAAGAATCCCTCTGTGAGTATGAAATGCCAGGATGGCTTTAATATTACAAGAACAAATTTTGGGGAGCTCAGCTCCATAGTTCACCCTATGTGCATGTGAGATGTCAGGATTGTTTTAATATCACAAGAACAAGTTCTGGAGAGCTCAGCTTCATATTTCATTTTCTGGGACATCCATTAATGTCTCCATGAGTGAGCTGTGAAAACTAATGGTTCTGGAATTCAACAAGTATTTATTAAGTGCCTACTATGTAAAAAACAAATATACTAGTTGTGGGGGATACAGAAGCAAAAAGAAAATAGTCCTTATTCTTGAGGACTGTGCATTATTTGACTGGGTGGAGATGGCATCTTTATAAGTAAATAAGTGCAGAGGATATATGAATACATTCAAAAAGGGAAAGAGTGTTTATTAATTAGAAGACTCAGGAAATGCTTTGGGTAGGAGGAGACAGCTAAAGTGAGCTCTGAAAGAAGCTACAGATTCTACATGGCCAAAGCAAGAGGAAATATATTCAGACAGGAGGAACAAACTGTGCAGGCTGAAGATAGATGATGCTTTCTACTAGAAACAAGTAGCAGAAACTCTACTCTCATATGACTTTAACTTAGAAAGAATCTTAGATATCAGCAAATATTGTATTTCATTTTACAGATGAATCCAATCCTTAGAACATAGGTACATCAGAAGGATCAGAATTTAAGAAGCTGTAGTCAACTGAAGTAGCACTTTTTTTTTTATCCATAGAGCAAAGAAAATAGAGATAGTAGGATGAAAACGTTTATTTCAAACTAAGATTACAACTTGCTGTTCAGTCATTTTTCAGTCATGTCCAACTCTCTGTGACCTCATTTGAGGTTTTCTTGGCAGAAATGCCAGACTGGTTTGCCATTTCCTTCTTTAGCTCACTTGACAGATGAGGAAACTGAGATAAACAGGGTTAAATGACTTGCCCAGGGTCACACAGCTAGTAAATGTCTGGATCTGGATTTGAATTCAAGACAATGAGTCTTCCTGACTCCAGGCAGTGTACTTTCTCCACTGTGCTTTTAATTATTTGTATGTAAAGTACATTTGTACAGATAGAAAAATTTCTAGCATATTTTGGTAAAATAATTTTTTAAAAATTGCATCAATTGATGCATTTGATCCTTGTATTTCTAGCCCAACGTAACTAATAGTAGATATGTGCTTTGAACTCAAGTCGTCTGACTCAAAAACTAGTTCTATAAAGCAACATTTGAAAAAAAACTAACTTGAGGGAAATATTCTTGACTAGATAGTCCTCAAAAATAAATTGCCAAGAAAACAGAATTAATCATCAACACGTTAATTTTATTTCCATTTAATTCAATGAAACAAAAGGTTCATAAAGCTCTTACTATATATAAGACAACATATAATATATAAACCCTGTTTTCAAGACAGAGGATGATAGGTACCTAGATTACTGGAGTAAAATTAGTACAAAGAAAAGATACAGGTAAATGCACAAAAAGTAGGGCAGCTAGGCGGCATAGTGGATAGGGTGCTGCGCTTGGAATCAGGAGGACTCATTTTCCTGAGTTCAAATCCAGCCTCAGACACTTACAGACTATGGGGCCCTGGACACTTAACTCTACTTGCCTCAGTTTCCTCATCTGTGAAATGAACTGGAGAAGGAAATGGCAAACCACTCCAGTATCTTTGCTAAGAAAATCCCAAATGAGATCACAAAGAGCTGGACACAATTGAACCACAAATGCACAAAAACACTTGGGGAGAGAAAGTTCACTTTCAGTTGTTGGGGAGAATTTAGTGAGGAGGCCATTGAGCTGACCCTGGAAAGAAGGGAGAAACCTCATCCACTGCAAATAAGGAATGGGGAGGAATCTATCTGAGGCGTGAGAGACAACAGGAGTGAGAGCTCAGAGGAAAGAGTGCGAATGGGGACAGAAAATAGTCCCATTTGACTATGAACTAGAGTATTTCATTCTTTAATCGTTTCAGTCATGTGCAAGTCTGTGACCCCATTTGTTTACCCAATTGGTGAAATTGAATTTAATTGGAGAGTTTGAAGGGACGTTGCTTTTTCCTCTGTGTATTGTATTATTGTGGCTGAATTTCTGCACAGAGAATATTTGGAAGCCTTTTTGAAAGGGCTGATTTCCCTCCCTCCCTCCCTCCCTCCCTCCCTCCCTCCCTTCCTTCCTTCCTTCCTTCCTTCCTTCCTTCCTTCCTTCCTTCCTTCCTTCCTTCCTTCCTTCCTTCCTTCCATCCTTCCTTCCTTCCTTCCTTCCCTGAATCTTTCTATCTTTCCCAGGCTGAAAAGGCAATGGCCACACCTGGGCCATATCCTAATACTGTTTGACATGGAAACTTGCTCTGTTTTTCCAATCAGGGCAGGTTTGCACCTCCTTCAGTAACCTGGTGGTCCTTCCCTGTTGGAAGCTCAAGAGAACTCCTGAACTAGTTACCTACCAGGCTTAGCCTCCCCAGAAGCATGGACCACAGGTGTGCTTATTATTTCTTTTGTAAACTCATTTTTTTTTCCGTTACTTAGATTTCAAGAATCAGGGAAGAGACAAGATGAATATTCATGGAATAGGACCAGTGAACTGAAGAAATTTAAAAAGGAATGGATGGTATTCCAGTCTGGGACACATCAAGGTTGAGATGTCAGTGGGATTCCAATTTGTCCCAGTGTAGTTTGCCAGCCAACTTTTTAAATTACTCTGGTGGTCTCTCAGTTAAAAAGGAACTAGAAAAGTTTGAGTCATTAACCCAAATAGAAAAAGCAAGGTGGTAGCCTTTTAAAACTGTTTATTTCCAGGACGTAAAACTCACTAGAGCTGAGCCCAAGTCAGTGTGGTCAGATGCTCATGTGGCAATGCAAAAGGAAAGAGTTATGTAGGTAACTGTAACCAAGTAATGAAAGTAAAGGCACCTTTCTTCTCCCTCCATCCCCAAATTGGTCAGGTGATGGACACTAAAGGGGCTGAGGGATGAAAGCCCACCTGGCAGGAATAAAAGGCAGTTCACTGTGAAGCATTAACACAGATGGTTTCATGTAATCTCTAGGCTGTTCTCCATTTTGTTACACTAGGTACTTTGGGGAAAGTACACTGATATATCTAAGGAAATTAGGGTACTTTCTGAATGAGATTTGGCAGTACAAAGGAACTTGAATCCTTGCCCTGACACGTAGCAGTTCTAATCTTGGGTAAGTCTCTGAGCCTTAATTTTCTCATCTGTAAAATGGAAATAATAATGCTAGCACTAGCATTACCTAAATCATAGCATTACTAGTTAAAAGAACAAATTATTAACATTATTTTGCATAGCATTATAGGGATAGTAGCTATCATTTATATTATAATGCTGACTCTAAATGCAGCAGAGCCTTTTGTGACAATTGGGTTGGTTATTTCATCTTTGTAGATCTCAATTTTCACTTCTGTTGGGTTTGATGGTGTCCAAAATCTCTTCCAACTCTCTCAGATTCTGTGGTTCTCAGTTTAATCCATCATCTGACAAAACTAGTTTTGACACCCCTTTTTAATGTGATAGTTGGCAAAGGGTGCAATACTGTGAGAGATAGACCTCTATCCTTAAAGTCAAAAGGAAGTGTGTCCAAGTTTTGCCTGGGACATAGAACAAATGTGTGGCCATGAATGGGCAAATGGTTCAAATATTCAATGCTCTGGGGAACTTCCTAAGAGTGTAAGTTATGGAGGATATATCCCTAGGCATCAAAGGAAGGAGTTTCTACATGAATGAAATCACACATCTGAACCAAAAATAAAAAGGCTTCATAAAATAGGCTGTACCAGAGATTACTAAAACAGATCTGTGATAGGTAATTGGTTAAAAAGAAAACCACTAAAGAAATCTTAGTAGTGATTAGGAACAGATAGATTTAGTGTGTGTGTGTGTGTGTGTGTGTGTGTGTGTGTGCGCGTGCACGTGCACACAGGCAAGGGGGGGCAGGAGGAGAGAGAGAAGACAGAAAGAGAGAAAATAAATGAGAGAAACAGAGAGTCAGCAACCACTTTGACCCAGGACTTAAAAGGATTTTCAGACCAATAAGCATTTTTGCAGACTCTTTGCTAGCCTGACTATATATGGAGTTCATATAAGAATTCCATGTTTAATTGTTGTGGACACACAACTAGAAATTTTTATTTTTCTCCATTCAAAATCCCAGTGAAATCACATGTGTAAATCCATAGCTCCTAAGATGTCCTGGAATTACTTTGAGTCCCACAAGACTCATCGCCCTGAAATAGACTGTTCAGGTCATTGGTCTGAACGAATCAGCTGAAAGGTCTTCCCAAATCCAGGTTTAGACTGGGAAGTTCAGACTGGGTGGAGCAGAGTGAGCACAGCAAAGCTGTGCGCTCAGGGGTAGCCCTGGGCCAAGGACTGAGAGCCCAATAGGCAGGGAAACTTATCTTGAGAAGAGTAGAAAGTGTTAATGGTGCCCAGCTCAATGAAAGTATCCAGTGGTACTGCCCCTGAGGCTACAGGCAACAAAATGGCCTGATTTGCTTAAGAACAAGAGTTTAATGCTTGTTAAATCTCAGGACCAACAGGTGTGACTAATTTCATGGTTGGATTACATTATGATTAAGATGATTCATGTGTATTGAAATAACAGAAGCAAAGTGTTTTCAATAGTACAGATTCATGCAATCATGATAAGATATCATTTAACTGCTGTTGAAATAAAAAATTTATGTAAGCATGTGTATGTGAAGCTGCACTTCTTTGAATAGTCAATAAGTATTTATTGAGTGAGTACAGTCAAAATAAAATTCTATTTTGATACGTAAGAAATAGACGCCATGAGACTTGCCTTTGGTCTGGTTGCTGTAATGCAGTTTCCCTGAGAGAATGGAGACCTCACTGAGGGCAGAGATTATTTCATTTTTGTCATTGTAATGACACTTACCACAGTATATAGCATGTAATGGGCATTTAGTAACTGTTTCTTGACTGACTGATACTCACATGAAATAATTTGAATTTATTAACCAGAAATGCATTAGTAGGTGGAGTAGAAACTAAATACATGTGGTTTTGGTTAGATGAACACACTGAGAAGATGCACATTAAAAAAAAAGTGATGATCATGAGGTCATTAATCTGGGAAGAAAAGTAAATCTGGAGCCAGAATTTGAAAGAGGTGAGGGTCATGAATTGATGGGTGGGGCCTGGAGGGAGTTTTTTCCAATGCAGAGGCATAAAGCTGTGCAGAAAGTTGTATTCTAGGATAGGTGAGATTAGCTTCACCCCTAGAATATAAGGGCTACGGAGAGCTAACATTTCTGTTTTAGCCAAAGGTCTTCTATATTCATGGTAATTATGGAGTCTTTCTCCAGTATTTACTCTATGATATCAAACAAGGATTAACCTGCAGATGAAAACCCTTCTTCATGGAAAAGATGAAGTGGGAGAGGTGTAGGGGACTGACTGATGGTGAGCTTTGAGTTATAAAAAGTAAGCTGAACACTTTAGATGTAAAACATCAGGCAGTGGACACCCAGCATAGGTTTTGAAATTGGAAAGCTATCTCATGATTGCCCTAAGAGTTTAGCACAGAATAAGGAGAGGCTTAAGGCAGGAAGGAAAGTCAGGATCTGGCTGTAGCAATCAAATTATGAAGTGATAATGAGAGGAATGAATGTCTGAGACCTCTAGGAAGAGAACACACTAGTATGCAGATGGACATAAAGGATGCGGGATCCAGCGATGAGTCAAAGATATGTAGGTGATACAAACAACAGAGTGTTGGACATGGAGTTTTAAAGACCTGAGTTCAGATCCTGCCTCAGAGACTAGCTTTTGTGATTCTAGCAACGCACTTAACCTCTGCTTGCCTCAGTTTCCTCATCTGTAAAATGGAGATTATGATCACATCTACAACTTAGGGTTTTAGTTAGGATAAAATGAGTTAATATTTGCAAAGCATCTTGCAAACCTATGTAAATGCTATATAAATTAAATTTCTATATAAATGCTAGCGATTTTTGTTCTTGTCATTCCAAGGTGAGGATGAGGAGGACATTTAAAATGATAGGGGATTTAGAAAAGGGAGTTTGGTAGGAAAGAGGAGAGCTTCTATAAGTCATGGCCATACACTTAGGTCTCTCATCTCTTTCAATGAACTTCGGGGTTGGGGGAATACCTTTCTTTGAAAAAGAAAGGTAATTTTTTATTCTCTTTTTGGGATATTCCTCCTTTGATAAGAGTATGTATGTCTGTGTGTGGATAGAAAGACAGACAGGCCAGTTTATTAAAAAGTCCAACATAGGTCTTAACACTTACAAATGACTAACTAGAACCTTGGTTAAGCATGTTGTTACCATCGTGACTTTCTATATTGCCTGTCTGGTGTACTAGGAAGAATAATGGATTAGCCCAGAGGGCCTGGGTCTGAATCCCTGCTCTGATACTTTCTCCCCATGTGATCTTGGATACGTCACTTCTGTTCTCTTGGTATCAGCTGCTCATCTGTGGGATGAGGGGATTGGATAAGATGACCTCTAGTTCCTTCCTTTACCCCCTGATTATATGACCTCAGATGGCCCTTCTATCTCTGACAGTCTCTGATGCTCTCATCTATGATCCTGTAAGGTCTAGAGTCATCAAATGAAGTCATAATTTATCATACTTGTATAACAAGTGCTAAGCTCTGGGATTACAGAGAAAAGTAAAAGACAGTGGTTAGACCCTCAAGGAATTCTTATTCCGATGGGTGAGACAACATGTAAAACAACTAGTTACATAAAAGTGACATGCAGAGTAGAGAGAAAGCAGTATGAAAAGAAAAGGCATTTCCTTGACTGGACTGGGCAAAGCCTTCAGGAGTAGGTAGTATTTAAGCTGAGTTTTGAAATTGGGCCAGCATTCTTTGATGTCCAAGAAAGTCTTTATTATCTCTGCCAAAGGGTTCTTAATGAACTCCTCAATTAACTACTTGGTTGGTTCAGAGCACCACTCTACTCCAGATCAAAGGTATCAAACTCACCTGCCAGAACCAGATGCAAATGTAATTGGGAGATGTTTAACAAAATAAAAAAATTCAACACGACACAGATAATGTTAATTTTTGGTTTTCTAACTCAACATGTAACCACAGATCCATTTCTATTTTTGATATCAATGCTCCAGATTATTTGGAAAAAAAAATCTGTCCATATTCACATCCAGTGAAATAGCCTTTCAGTTCTCCTATACATTGCTCACCTAACAGAAAGGGACTATGACATAAAATATTAATTTACTAAAATATAAATATGAAAATCATTTCAAAAATGATTTCATTTTTACAAATTTTAAGTCAATTATACAATTATTTTTAAAGTGCTGACTATAGGTGAGATGAGAGGCAATGTGATAGAGTGGATAGAGGGCTGGCCTGGGAAATAGGAAGTGCCATCTTTGGCACATATTGGCTCTATGACCATGAGTACGATACTTAACCTCACAATTCCCCAGGAAACTCTAGAAAGACACAAATTGGGGATAAATCTGCCAATTTGTTGTGGTGAAGGAGTTTTCCCCCACTAGTAGTTCATTAGACAAAGGTCACAACAAGAACACTGAGGATGATGACGACAGAAAGCTGCAAGGTATTGTGACACACTCTGAGGGTACAGCTTATAGACTGCACTATATTGTCTATACAGTAGAAGTAAATGTAATGTAAAACACAACATAAAGGGGCAAAGAAAGCACTCTGGGAATATTTTAGGAGAAAAAGTAATTACTAAATAGTAATTGTTTCTCCTTTACCCAGGAACCATGAGGGTCTTCCCTTCCCAGCTTGATTTTCTTTTTGGTGTTGTTATTTTGTCTTTTCTTTAAAAGGGCCACTCCTTGAGTAACTACTTAAAGAAGCCTATTCATTGAATGGATGTATCTCATTCAAAGGGAGAGTCTGATAAGAACTTAGCCTAAAAGCACCAGGGTCTCCCACTGCATCCTGAGCCATCTCTAGTCCTCCTGATGACTGTCTGGCCACTGGACCCAGATGGCTCAGGAGAAGAAAGTGAGGTTGTTGACCTTGCATAGCCCTCCCTCACTCAAGTCAAAGTCAACTGCAAGTCATGCCATCACCTTGATGTCATGATCCTCTACAACAGTAAGGAGGAAAAGATTGCTTCCAACTGGGGAATCCAGGGTGACTTCATTGAAGAGGCACTAACTGAGCTGGGCACTAAAGAAATGTCAGGCTTTTAGGAAATGGAGATGAGGAGACTGTGTATTCTTCCAGGCAGGAGGGATAGTCTGGGGGGATGCAGGTAGTAGGTTAGGGCTGCCAGAAGTTCAGGAACATCCAATAACCCAGTGTGGCTTACAGTGCATGAAACAGAATAAATGTCGGATAATGGTGAGAAGGTATGGGAGTCACTGAAGCCTGCTCCTTTTCCCATGCTTATGCAAACCTTGGCCTTGGCTCACTCTTTTGTGTGAGACTACCAGCTTCAAAAACCGAAGACTGGAGGAGGAAGCACTGGATTTAATATGTGTGTGGAACCTAAAGGCTGTAATGAGTATAATGTGAGGTGTTTTGCAGGTAAAGTTACACTTTTTAAAATTAATTCATTTGCTTAATGTTTCCACTAGGAATTGAAAAATATGATGAACCAGACTTTCCTCTAAGCCACCTCACAAAGCCTCCTCATGGCTGCACCCTAATAAAAGTGTTAGCAAATGATTAGAGTGGTGACCTATTCCTGTTCCCAAAGGAAATAGCATTTCCCAGTATTCCTACACTCTCCAAGAAGCTATTTTAATAGCTTGGGTAAACAGAGATCTAGTGTTTCTCCCACATCAGTACGGAAACTAGCATAGCATGGAGTTGGCTTTCTGAGGACCAGACATTCTTGAATATAGTAGCTAGGAAAAAGAGAGAGATGGGGGTAGGGGAAGGGGTGGGGCATGCCCTTTAGGAGGGACAGAATTTCTATGAATTCAAGGTGGGAAGAGGCTAATCCTGTTTTCAAAGGGGACTTTTTGGCTGCTCAAAGGATTAAAGAACCAGACTCTGAGCATGGCTTAACTCTTTTGTTTTCTTTAAAGAAAGAGAAAAGTAAAAAGAAATGTTTTTTAAATACAGTTTTGCCAAAGCCCATTCATTCGACTGTTCACAGTATCTGAATAACATCGTCTTGATCTGTTCCCTCGCCAGACATGGTGAGTGTGTGTGTGTGTGTGTGTGTGTGTGTGCGCGTGCGTGCATGTGTGTATGTGTGTGTTTCTAAAGTACTTCCCTTTATCCTTTGCTTCACTTTCATAAAATATTAAAACCAACTATTGTTAAATGGAAAAAAGACACAGACTAAGGTCTGTCATTATCATTTATTCACTCACCTCTCTTGAAAATTTCATAGCGTATGGAAAATCCAGCACCATGTGTCTCATAGTCAGAGACAAACTTGATGAACAGAAATGGCCCTGAAGATACCACTGGAGGGGGAGCTATCTTGCCACAGAACTTGCCCCATACACGTCCATTTGCACTATCTCCATCAATGACTTCAACGTAGTCATACCTGAGGGACAAATGCAGGGGGAAAACATTAGGTAAAATAAGAACTGTTTCATTTCTACAAATTCTAAGCCTGATGTGAGCCAATGGAGATTGTTGGGGGGTGGGGATGGGCGGAGATGCTCTCCACATACATGACTCTACCACACAGTGAAATCTTGCAAAATGAAATAATTAAAATGGACTACATCATGTCTGTAGACATCATCTGGCAATGCAGAACTATTAGGAAGAATGGTGTCCATTATACTGGCAGACAATGTCAGCTGAAGTAACGAATTAACAAGAAAAAGGAAATCTCACGAGCACAATTCTGTATTATTAAATTGTGTTTCTTTGTCTGTGGTAGTGGTGTCAATACATAATGCTGTGCATTCTTTTCAAACTGTGAAGTTCTTTTATGAATTCAAAATGTCTCTGGCTGGAGCTTTCTATGAACAATACTTTGATTTCTGTGAACTAGCCTCTAGAACATATGGCCACAGAATAATAAATGAATTCTTACCCATTTAACTCAGTTCACAGTTCCACCACACTCCAGACAACTTGGGGAAAAAAAACAACTGCAAACCAACCTAACCTAGCAATCTCTACATTCGCAGATTACTTTTTTGAAATTCAGATCTGAATCATAGAAGTTACATTTTCTTCCAACTTTTGTTTTAAAAAAAGAGAAAAAGAAAATTTAATTTATCTTGCAATATTTGACTTGATTTGCTTGAAAGAATACACTTATTTGAAAGAAGGGAATGAGAAATGCCCAGTGATGAGATTTAAAATAGGGCTGGTAAGAATACTCTGGTGATGTGATTGAAGAAATAATACAGTGAAATTCTATGACAAAGTTTGTATTGAAGGGACAGAACATTTCTTAGCCCTATAAGCAGATAACTCACTATTAATAAACTGTCCTCTCCTCATCCCCCGCCCCCTACCCAAGATAATATAAAGAGAATGAGGCAAGCAGTTCATTTGTCTGGTTATATATCTGCATCTATACACATATATTTACTTCTCTTATCTTAAAAATATTTATAGCCATGTAGAAGTCAGATGATCTAACTTGTGTTGTTTTTCATCTAGAATTGGCATTAAAATGTTATCCATTCATTTTAGAACTTTTATTTTACTTCTTTGTTTAACTTGCTTCAAAAATTATGGGATATTTTAATTTCAGGAACAGTTAAAATGGAAGTAACATAAACTATATCTGACAATTTTTAAGGGATCAAAGGGTAAAACAAATAATTCTTCATGATGACCAATGTCATCTTTAACGACCCTTTTTTAAGCTATCTTGGGTACATTACTTATGTTTACATACAGTCTCATGAGACAATTGCAAAGATGATATCACTAGTTAAAGTGGACAGCTTAAGGCCCTTTAAATTAAAAATGACATTACCTCATCAGTAAAAATTGCATGCCAGCTTTGGTGTATATCAGGGAGAAAATAAAGCTGACATTGATGGAACTCTAAGCATTAACATATGTGAATTACTGCATTAACTGCATCTCCTTTGGTGCATCCAATGTTTCTAGTAAGTTGGCCAGTTAGCACTGCTGTCCCATTTCAAAGCTATGGAATGAGGAATTGTTCATTTCTTAGTACTTTGGGATTTGCTTTGCTTGTTAAAAGAAGAGAAAGAAGTGTAAGAGGAGGAGGAAGAAAGCATTATATTTCAAAGTTCTGAACCAGCCTTGTACATTCAAAGAGGGGCCAGCTGAAATGAGCACCATCTCCTGTTCATACAAACCAAATAAATTGGCATTTGATGGAGAACTCCCTTTTATCTCTGTTTCGTCTTTGACAGGACAGGTCTGTTTGTTTTGCTGCACAATTTCTTATAATTTAGCTGTGATTTGGCCTGTTTACTGTCTGAACTAGCTACTGTGCATCGAGGCTTTGTCATATAGGCTTTTTGCTTGAATCTTGATGTGATCTGAATTTTAAGTGGTTGAATCTTGGTGCATTTTGCTTTTGAAATGGGTCAGCATTCTGAAGAACCAAGGACATTTTGGAAGGAAGTCTTTTGTTTTTCAGGTAAAATAATATCTTCTATTACAAAAGCCCAGTTGTGGTACTGGAGATTTTAAGGAGTTAGAGCTTAAACCGACATGGCAGTCAATAGTAACCACCAGACTCTCCACTTGGCAACCCCAAAAGTCATTAAAGTGAACAGAGAGAGATTAGGCTTCCTCCATAGTAAGAGATAAGTCTTGTTGCATTTTCAAGTACCACTACTTCACATGTAGAAACTGAATCATTGGAATATGAGTGATGCCTCATCCTTGGAAAATGTAAATGCAGCTGTCATTTCAGCAACACTCCGTGGAACAGAGTCCAGAGAAGAGTTTTACCAGTAACAATTTTTGTAAATAGTCAAGCAAGTGTACCATCACAACTTGTCCATTACATCACTGCCAGTGAAGTTAAGAAAGCAGCTCGCATCTCCCTCTGGAGTTGATACCGGCTCCACTCCATAAGTTTGTCAGTGACAAATGCAGTGCCAGGAATGTAAGTGTTGTGCCAGCAACCTTCTCTGGAGACAAAATGTGTCACTGCAGCAACGCACCCAGGCTGCCTTGGCCTCAGGCCCAGGATACTGAGTTTGCAAATTTGGATCTCCCAGCCGGCCTGCATTGCTCCGTTACTGCTACCAGTGTATTATAAACACTGCTTTTCTTGGGATGACAAGAACCCCATAGTGGAAACAGTGAAGGTAGAAATGGAATCACTTGTCTGAACCTCAGTCTAACCTCATTGCCCTAGGTGCATGTGTTTCTGTTATCTCTTTAGTGGAGAGTATCTCATTCACAAATGGATGCAAAGAGAATTCAGATGATACTGGATCAGTTACCAATCAATATTGCTGAAGTTTTCAGAGCAAGATGCTTTCAATATCCACCAATGAAATCAAAATGAAATAAGACAAAAAGAAAAGTACAAGGTACCATGGTAGTAGGTTCTAGGGATATTAAACATGATAATCTAGAGGAAATCTAGAAAAAGTCCTTTAGGATAATTTCAGGGAAGAGAAATCATTTTCACCTGGAGAATCAAGGGAAATTTCATAGAAGATTGGAAAAATTTGGCTAATGGAAGCAGTAGTAGGCCACAAAGCAGACTTAATATCATTTGGAACACAGAGGGTTAAATGTATATTGGCTTTTTTAGAGAGAATGATTCCCTCACTGATATCTGGACAGTGCATCTGGCAAGTTATTGACCATAGCATTCCTCAGCTAGCTTGGAAGCTGGTCTTGACTGGTTCTAGGGCAAATAGAAAGACAGTAATGCATCCTTAAATGCTCCATGCTGAGAATAAACAGAATTCACAGATAATTAGTATTTTTGGGTAAGTCTTAATCCTCACTTATATTTCATTTTTGTAATAGATTTTATATGAGTTCGGCCTAACTATATACATAAGAAGAAAAAAATTGACCAGATGAAGAACACCTATTGTTCAGATTATGATATGCAATTAGATGGACAACCTATAGAGTTCATCTTTATATATCAATACCTATGTCCAGATCTATTGTTGTTCAGTTGTTTTCAGGCATGTCCAACTCTTTGTGACCCTATTGGGGGTTTTCTGGAAAAAGATAGTGGAGTGGTTTGCCATTTATTTTTCTAGCTCATTTTACAGATAAAGAAACTGAGGCAAGCAGGGTTAAATGACTTGCCAAGGGTCACATAGTAAGTGTCTGATGTCAGATTTGAACTCAGGAAGAGAGTCTTCCTGACTTTAGGCCTAGGACTGTCCCAACTAGCTGTCACATCTATATCCATGTCAATTTATGTGGTTCAATATATATATAAAATCTACATATCACTATTGATCAGATATATATATGTATATGTCATCTAGATACTGCAAATGGACACTTTGGGTCCAGAATTAAACAAGAGAGGAGCAGGATGGATTGCCTTTTGGGAACTGCAAAGCACCTGTACTGATTCCAAACTTCTCCCTGAAGCAGTCAGAAAAAACCAAAAACCTGACTGTCATTTTCCTGTAAGTCACTAGAAACTCTAATCTCCAGAGATCTAAAAGTATTACTGAGTAATCCTTTGATCTTGAAAAGGACCACTGACATCAGCAAGATGATGGAGAGTTACGTTGTAAATATGAGCAGGTTTACTCTTTCATACCAAATAAGGAGATGTGTAAAGGACTCATCACAATACATATCAAAAAAGAGAAGATGGTTTGGTAATGTGGTGAGAATGGACAATAAATGATAGGAAACCCAAGTCCTCCCAATATTGGAAAAAAGAGAGGAAGGTCTGCAACACGATAGGTGAATCCCTTTGGTACACTAATGTGAGGATATGGACAAGAGTAGTTCCGGATGGTGAGGAATAAATGGGCTGTAATCTTCATTGATGGAAAACATGTACAAATCAGTGAGGTCACAGACCCAACTGAGTATGTTTATCTTTTAAAAGCTTCCACTCTTCATTGACTCTTCTAACAGATGTCAGTGGGAAAAAACAACAACACCTTTCCTTCCTGGACTGCTCAGAAGGAACATCAAGTATTCTCCTTTCTGATTCAAAAATGTACTCTACTACGTTCCTTTTTTTTTTTTCTTAGTTTTGAGTATACAGGCATTTCAGTGTCCTCATTTCCAAATGTTCTTAAGTATTCTCTCACTTTGGAATGTAGTCTCCTTGAGGAGATGGACCATGTCTTTTCTTCTCTGGATACCACCAGATGTCTCACTGCCAAGCCAGGTACACTGCAAATATTGAATAATAATAGGTTTCCCATAAGGGTGATAAAAGAAAATAGAATCCTCTTAGAATTCTTGCAAGGATTACTGAGAAACCATTTCTTCTTTTGGGAGGTTTATGAGTTATGGATTTAGGAAAAAAGCCAAGTAAGAGAAGTAAGTGTTGAGAAAATGAGACATGCATTCACTCACTAAAGAGGAGGGGGAGCAATGACATTTGGAGACCTCATCCATTTGCAGTGTTGAATAGGAGATTACTGTACTTTGCTTAATTTTCATTTTCTCTTGTGACTACATCCATGACCCCTGAATCTCTAGATACTAAAATCTGTTAATAGAAAGAAAGCTAATCCACTGCAGGGTGTTGTTTGAGCTACTGTACCTAGCTCCTCAGGGTTTCTGGAAAGTATTATAGCAGTTTAATTAAATTCAACAAACATTAAATTACCTAAGCATCGACTGCACATGAGGCAATGTGCTAGATGCTAGGGGAGTCAGAGACGATAAATAAGACACAGTCCCTGTCCTCATGGAGCCAGCCATTGGTAGAAAATAGGAAAAAATTGATGTAGGGGGGTACTATTAATTGCCTTCCAACAGGACCTGCTCTCACATGCCTAAACACAAATAGAATGATGAAATCTGACATTGACATAAACTAGGGTGAAAATAATAACTTCAGGAGCATAATTTTCACTTGCCAAAAATGTGTGCCCTTTGGATCCTTGTTGGTCTATTTCTGTGCACTAAACCAACACAAATAGCTCAAATATTGCAAATGAATGCCTGGGTATGATCATTATTTTATCCAAAATTGGCTTTATACATACTCAAAAGGGAGCAGGTCGTTCCAATTATGAGGCAAAATATTTGGGAAGAGAAAATTAAATGAAGAAGAGAATTGTTTAAATAGGTCATCTCTGATTAATCCAACTTAGTCTTGGTTAGTGGAATGGGAATCAAAGTGCCTGCATTCTGATTCCCATGTGATCTTAGGACACTCTCTTAACCTAGTTTGCATTGCCTTCTTTATCTGTGAAACCTTTCTCACCAAATTGCTTTTGGCTCAGTAACACAGTTGTTCCTCTTTCAAGATACTTTCAAGGCTCTTCTGCTTGGTGTCTCCTGTACCTGAAACTCTTTCCATCCTCATTCCTGCCTCCTGGCTTTGTTCAGGTCCCAACTAAAATCCCACTTTCTGCAAGAATCCTTTCCTAAACCACCTTGATCTTAACGCCTTTCCTCTGAGATGATTCCTCAATCCAGCCTATGTGTATTTTGTATGTACAATTGTTCGCCTGTTTTCTCCTCCATTAGATTATGAACTTCCTCAGAGCAGGAGTATCATTTGCCTTTCTTTGCATCCCTATTGTTTAGCTCAGTGCCTGGCAAAGACATATGCTTAATAAATGCTTATTGACTAATAAGGGAAATTTGGACCAAATTATCTCTAGAGTGTCTTGAGGTTCCATGTCACCATAACTGTGTTATAGACATGAAGTAGCAAGCCATCAGTTGCTTGGTTTGACAATTGGAACTTGGGTAGTAGAAGCTTTTTCTCAACTACTTGAGATTTCAGATTGTTTTATTTGAAAATGCTATCTTTTATGTAGTGTTTTACTTGGAAATGAAGTCAAAGGTATTGATTTTTTTTAAATAACAGATTACTAAGGTTTCCATGTGTTTTTAGTATGAGATTCATATATTTTACAACTATATATATACATACATACATACACATATATGTAGTTCACAATTGTGATTTTGTCTAATCTCCTGGTGTGAACATTTGCTTCACAAGTGCAAAAGAGAATATCCTAGAATATTGCCCAAGGCAATGAGAAGTTAAATGACTTTCCCATGGCCACAGAGACAGGACCTGAACCTAGGACTTCATCAGTACAATTTCAGATAGCATACAGGATGATGAAAAGAACACTTACCTCACCTTGCTCCTATGTGATTTTAATTTCTTCTGCTAAGTATCTACATTTTGAAAACTTTTCTTTACATGAAATTGAACTAATGAATTTACATTCAACTATTTTGAATCAAGTACAGAAAGTGCGGAGAGGGAGATTATGTATTAAGTACTTTTATTAAGCATTGCCAGACACTGTGCTAAGTGCTTTAGGAATATCTCATTTGAGATAATGGGTTATATTCAAGGAATCTTGACATTGCTCAGTGCAGGTTATATATAGAAAAAATAAAATTAACGATGCAGGACCTAATCTTTGGGCCCCTTCAGTGTGATAGGACTATAATTATGAACATCAAGTATTACTATGTTTTCATTATAAAGTGATGGTGAATAGGGATATACAGTTAATAAAACGCTAGTGTTGTGACCCCATACACCATACCGTCCATAGGATGTTCTCAGCAAAGATGCTGGAGTGGTTGCCATTTCCTTCTCTAGATCACTTTATCGATGAGGAAACAGGGTTAAATAACTTGCTCAGGGTCACATAACTAGAAAGTATCTGAGGCTGGATTTGAATTTGGGTCTTCCTGACTCCAGACCCAGCACTCTATCCACTGAGTCGCTTAACTGCCTCCTAATAGAGAGTATACTATCCTAAAAACTAGGGTCTTAGCCCCTAAAATGAAGAAAATAAAGATTAAATATATAAGGGCTTAAAGAATTAATTGTTTCATTAGAGAGTATTGAAAGATCTAATTGCTTTCACTGTACAGTACAATAACAATACAGATTGTAATGCTTGGGTAGGAATAGGAAGAAGACAGGGTTGTGGAGGAGCAGAAAGGGTCTGAAATATACTTTAGGAGAGGTAGGTGAGAGGTCAAGGAACAGGATTAGAAAAAAGTTGAATACAAGGGAGGTAGCCAAATAGGCAGGCAAACAGACTTCAGCTTTAGGCAGGCACAGGATTTATACCAGGCAGCCTAGCCGAGGCAGAAAGGCATCATCCTACATACTACCTTGAGCAAATCACTCAACTTCTAACGGACCTTGATGTCTTTCTCTGTAAAATGAACAGATTGGGCTACAGGATTTTAAAGGTCTCTCCCAGCTCAAAATCTAACAATAGTGTACTCTACATCTAAGCAAGGATTTAGAGTAGTTCAGAAGGTCAGACTAGTTGATGAACCTTGATAAAATGTTAAAGATCCATTAATCTTAGCCTTGTTTGATCCACTTGGGAATGGCCCTAGACCAACAGGTATTGATGATAACCTGAAGGAGGTCAGAAGTCTACATCTTGATTGAGGCAGGGTCTGGGATGATAAAATTACTTCCTATGTGCATGTCTGGGGGTTATCAAATTTTTTTTTTTTTAAAGAAATGTGTGTTACACTATAGTGATGATGTATAAAAGTGCTTTCGGCTTTTTTCTTTATAAATAGAAAGCTTCTTTCACAGGAAAAATGGTTTAATTTTTTTTCATTTATAAAGAATTTCATGTCATAAACAATTTTTGGCATGGAAGAGAAACTTTACATGGGAAAGCACTTTCTGTCTATTAAATGATATTCAGACACCCAAAGATTCACTTTAAATGGAGGGGGAGACCCAAAAACCTCCCTTAGAACTAGAACGCTTCAGGAATGATAGAGTTTTCCAGTGTCAGACATACAAAATTCAGTATTTATAGGAAATTCACATGCCTTTAATTACTCTAAATTCAGTTCCCAAGTAAAAATGTGCCATCTGGAAGATATTAGCATCATTTACAACTTGTTCACCTCCCTATTTCATAGAACATTTTTACTTCTCGCCAACTTTCCACTATTCTCCAGAAAAAAAAATAAAACTTTTATGTGTTGTCTGAAGATTGGCCTTATAAAGCAAGTCAGACCCTCAAGATGTGATAGAAAGATCTTTGGCCCATCTTTGAGACACATTTACTTCCTTTACATTTATTTTAAATTCTTATATATTCATTTTGAAGGTTTTCTCCCGGCTGTAAATCAGCTTTCACCCCTTCCAAAGTAGTCTTCTCTTACCCACACCTTTGTCCCCTGATAACTAAGGAAGTCTCTTTTAAGGACAAAAGTATGATCAGCCCTTCTCTGCAGGATGAGGTGGGATGAGGAGAGAAAGGCAAAGCTTCGGAGAAAGATGAATTCTGAATAAGCCACTATTCAGAAGGGATTCTGGCTCTGTTCACAGCATGAAACAGTTTAGAAAATGCTGGAAACTGAATCACTGTTATTTTTCCTGCTAAGACAATTTGTCAGTCATCAGATGACTGGCATTAGGTATACATATCTAAGACCTGAAATTCTGAATTCGTAGGGAAGATAGATAGATAGTAGGTCCCTTCCAGAGCAAAAATCTGAAAAATCAGCCAATTTTACTGATTTTCAGTAGTAGACCTAAAGAAAGCAATGTCTATGTGCCAGCATATTTAAAAAAAATAAAACCACTAAATCTGCTAACTGTTTCATTAATGTGTTCAACTGATTTAATAACTCGGAGTTGGATTAGTGCTGTTAGCATGTCGTGCTGAATTCTATCCAAAAGCCCTCTTAATTGATGTGTGCCAGGGTGTGCCTCCTTTTCCTGAGAAGTGGTGAATTTGGCTTATGTGAGCACAGAACCATAGACCTTGAATCCTTTTTTTTTAAATCTCTGGAAAATGGAAATAAAACCAAAAAAAATTCTTTAGAAACTTAGGGGCTCTACTGGGGAGTTTTAAAAGACTATCCTAATTCTTCGTCATTACTTATTAATTATTCAGTGGGGATCTGAGTAGTTGCGAATCACAGCTTCAGGAATCCAGCTCAGCAAAGCATTGTTTCAAAAACCATAAGAAGCCACCAAAATTTATGCGATAATTACAGTAGAATCTCCAAAGTGTTAGGCAGGAAACAAAAAAAAACAAACAAACCAAAAACTAGTGTTGTAGGAGGAGAAGTAAAGGAATAACACCATGAAGAAAACAGCATGGTAGTAGAAAGATGGCCAACTTCAGAGATGAAAGACTTAGATTTGAATTCTAGCTCTGCTACTTATTTACTTTCATTTGTCTCAGTTCTCTGAAAAATGGGAATAATAGTAGCATCTACTTCCCCAGAGTATCTCATTCAATGAAATAATATTCATAAAGTTCTTTGCAAACTTTATTGTTTATCACTTTTAGTCATGTCTGACTCTCTGTGATCCCACTTGGGTTTTGTTCTTGGCAAAAACTACTAGAGTGGTTTGCCATTTCCTTCTCCAGCTCATTTTATAGATGAGAAAATCGAGGCAAACAGGGTTAAGGGACTTGCCCAGGGTCACACAAATAGCATCTGAGGCCAGATTTGAACTCTGGAAGAGGAGTCTTTGCAAACTTTAAGCCACTATAGAAAAGTGCTAGCTTTCATAATCGTCACCCCCATATGATCAAATTATATATTTTATATGAGCTTCTATGATCCTATATAATGCCACACATCTTGTTTGCCTAAAAAGATTAAGGCAGATTAGAGCAGAGGGGTGGAGTTATTAATATTGGAGGGTGGTTCCTTTATCTTCCTGACAATGGTGTAACTATGGTAATGGGATGGGTAGACTTCTAGGGAAGGTGGTGGGCAAGTCAAAATATTGCTTCTTTTGGAGAGTCACCACTTGAGGTTTCCTCAGACAAATCCCAAGGCTAAACACTCCCACAGAACATGGAACCTGTAGCTGTGAACTAAGCCCGCTCAGAACAGAAATATATTGTAAATGTAGGAAATTGATAATGTTCTGCAAAGTCATTTTTCTCCGTGCTTAAACTTTAATGTTTATTGAAAGCAAGATGGTGTTTGCTCTAAACTCTCTTAAGCTCCCACTGCTTTCATGCTCAGAATATATAAATATATATTTTCCATTTAAAATTCTATTAAGTCTGAGGACCGATATATCTACTGCTGCCTATTGGGCTGCTATGATTAGAGTGGGTCACTTACCTTGTTGGCACATATTCAATAACCCCAAATATACCTGTAACTCAGTGAATAATTTATACTTTGAAAAATAGCTATAGACATAAAAGGCTATGAACTCCAACTACAGCATACCCCGACAACCTGCTGAAGAGTGAACTGTTTGGCCGACCAACTGTTTATTGGTCCTACATAGAAGAAGAGTCATAAAATGTCAGACTATTGGAGCTAGAGAGTTCATAGGGTCTAGGGGTTCTTAACCAATTGTGTGTGTGTGTGAGTGTGCTTGTTTGTATGTGTGCGTACGTGTATATGTATGTGTACGTATATACTTTAGAGTTCATCTGGTCTAGGGGTTTTTAATCAATTGTGTGTGTGTGTGTGTGTGTGTGTGTGTGTGTACATGTACCATGGCCCTTTTTGGCAGTCTGGGAAGCCTTTTCAAAATAATGTTTTTAAATATATAAACTAAAATATATAAGATTACAAAGGAAACCAATCTCATTGGAACAATTATCAACACATTTTTAAAAATCAGTTCCCAGACACCAGATTTAAGATCCCCTTGACCAAGTCCAAATATCTTTATTTGATGATATGAGGAAAGCAAGGTCACATGTAAGTGAAGTGACTGGCACGAGGTCACCATGGTCTTTACTGATAGCGTTAGGATGAATACCCTGGTTTCCTGACTCTCCTTCCAATGTCCAATGTTTTGTTTCGCTTTTTCCACTATCTGCTGTCTACTACCTAGTTTGACTGATTTTTAACCCAACAGGATAAATGGACTTTGTGCAATCCAAGTTGTAAAACTTAGAAATGTGTCTCTATTGGGAACAGACCTAAAAGGGGAAAGAAAAGCTCACTATTTTAATGATTTAGGCAGCTTCACAATTTATGTGGACCTTAAGGTGGTAACTACGTGTTTAGAAGAAAGGAAAACGGTAGCCATAAACATTACCAGTAGCCAAAGGGCTGGAGCAGCTCATTAGCCGAGTTTAACTATATGACCATAGAGAGGGTCAACGCCCAGAAACTGAGGTTTGAAACATGGACTTAACTCACCCATGCAAAAGAAACAACCCCCCATCTCACCACCCCAAGCCCTCAACGAGTGGAAGAGATCCATATGTCATACCTAACGGAGAGGAAAAAGGGAACGTGGTTAAGCGAGCTCAAACAAAATAGCAAAACAAAGCAGGAGTTTCCAGATTCACTTTTCTCCTAAGTGCAAAATAAACTATTGGAGGTTATAAAAAGTTCCCCTTGATACTACTTAAGTCTCAGCTGTAAAAACAACACAGGTAGACTCAGGAGGGGAAAAGGCTGATCTTTAGCCTGCAAAGATGTCATACTTATTCCATATGTGAAAGGGATTCTTTCATTAAAAATATGACTTTCTGCACTGAACTTTTAGGATACACTCCAGAAAAATTAGCATTAATTTGGACTCTGTTAATTTGGTCGTTGTCTTTTTCCACTAAAGCTTGACTTGTTTTATCTCCAAAGAAAGGGTTTGCTAAGCAAATTAATAGTGTAAATATAGAGGGGGCAGAGAACAAACTGTATTTAAGCACTTTAGCTGTAATTGTTTTTTCAAGCAAACTGATGTTGATAATTGCAAATTTGCCTTATCTCTTCATTAATGTAGGCTCTGCCTTTTGTTGGTAGTTAGGACTTTTTGGAAATACATATGCATATATTAGTATAGAGCTTTCTTTTAAAATTGAATTTTTCACTAAATCTGACTGGACTTTGTTATAATTAGTTCAAATGAGAGGAGGTTTTGCCGTATTTGAATTCATTAGTATTCTCCTTATAACCATCCTTTGAAGTGGATTAGCATCCATTGGCTACTCATTTTAGGGCAGCTGTAAAACATGGAGTGGGGTAGGGGTTTGACTCAGTTCACAAATTGAAGTTCTGACAAAGTAAAAATGAGTTTCTTATGAATTTTCATTCAAAAACTTGGGCCCCAGAATTGTCTTGTTTCAAAAAAAATTAAGTTTGCACAAACCCTAGGGCAGAAGAAACAGAAAAGTCAGAGAAAGAAATTACACACACACACACGCGCACACACACACACACATGCACACACACGCACACATGCACACACGCACACACATGTATACGTAAATGAGCAAGATCTGGTTAAATTTGGCAACCTATTTCTTCTTCCACTTGATCTGAACTGTTTTTGTTTTTAATTTACATCAGTGTTTTAGAAAAAAAAATATTGGCAATAGTTTTTGGCTGTTGTTGGTACACAAGGCTATGTCTATACTTGGTGAGAGGATTCAACAGAGACTGTAAATTTCAGTTGGCTTGAATTGCTTGATCCTTCCTCTGGCAGAACTTTGCAACAAAGAAGTAGAGGCTGCTGGTTTCATTTTAGGCGACAGACAAACCCTACTTACTAATATTAATTGGATCCGTGAAAACACGGTGTTAGATGAAACAACATTACAGGGGAGAGTTAGTACCATGGATTGTGAATGTGAGCTTGGCTTAATATTCTTTAAGAGGGACTTGGTGATGGGACAGCAGGATTTGCATATGCCTCTGTGTGTGTGTGTGTATGTTTAAAGACCATTGCAAATGATGCTTGTTCCTACAATGTTTTGCAAGGTATGGTTGTATAAAGATGACTTGCGTAAGACCAGTGTGATCTCATTTTAGATATTTACTGAGAAATTATAGATTTTAGAGTTTTTAGAGGGATCTTGGCTATCATTTATTCAGCAATTTCTTCATCTTATAGACAAAGAATTGAAAATCCAGACAGATGCAACGCTTTTTCTTAAGACCTCATAGCTTGCTAGAGGTATAGTTAAGAGTAGAATGCAGTTGTTCTGATCCAGTTCTCTTTCCACAAAAGATGTACTTTTAAATCTTCACCTACTTCTAAACGCTTTCTTCCTTATCCTCTACATTCTTACTTCCAGGGATTCTTAACCTGAGGACCATGAACCTGGTTTCAAAAATTTTTTGATAACTGCATTTTTCAGCGTAATTGGTTTCCTTTGTAATCCTATAATATTTTATTTTATACATTTAATAGTTTTAAATTAAATTTTATTTTTTTCTATTAACAAACTTTTATTTTTTTCTCTCTTCCTCCTCCCTCTTTCCCACTAAAAAAAAGAAAAGAAAAAAGTTCCTTTTAACAAATATGCATAATGTTGGCCATGTCAAAAAAAATAAAGTGTTCATTAACTCTGTGTCAGGAAGTGGTGGCATCATGATTAATCATTGTATGGATCATAGTTAAGTCTTCCAAAGTTGTCCATTTTACAGTGTTTTAGTATAAATTTTCTTGATTCTGTTCACTTTACTCTGCATTAGTTCATAAACATCTTCCCAGGTTTCTCTAGAGTTTAATCATTTCTTATAGCACAATAGTATTATACCATTTAGCTTTCCCCAATTGATCGATATTCCCTTAGTTTTCAGTTCTTTGCCATCACATATCTTTGTATAAATAGGGTTGTTTCCTCTTTCTTTGAATTGTTTGGGGTATAGACCTAGTAGTGGTATTGCTGGGTCAAAAGGTATTTATGCTTTAAAAAAGTTTTTTTTTTTCCTCAGGAGAACTCCATTGACTTCCCCAGACGGTCAAAAGTGAACATGATAGAAAACATCAAGAACCCATGATTGAGCTTTTGCTAGACCTTACCTCCTCACTTTCATGATCTCTCTCCCTGACTTCTAGCACCCCAGAATGAGTGCTAGGACAGAAGAAGAAGACTCTTTCAACTGGGAGAACACCACTTTGCCCTATGAGTTCCCTGATCCAGACGCACTTTTCAAATTCTATTTTGAGTGCTGATTATTTTACCCAAAGAAAGGAATCTAATTTACTTTGCCTTTAAAACAAAATACAGCAAAACAACAAACTAGACCTGCCAGCCAATGAATCTAAAAACTAGACAGAGAAAATTCCTATTTTTAGTACTGTTTAATTTATATATTAAATTCTCATATACTTCCTTCCAACTCAAGGTTCCAACCAATTTCATGTCAGATCCTATAGGTGTTATCACAAATTGCCCTTTCATATTTTCCTGGGTAATAAAATAAGATTCTACTATAGTGCAAGAAATGTCTTGGATACAGGAGACCTTCCCAATATACTCAAAAGATTAATAACTTAGCTTCCCTGACACAGGCAAAATACCCCTTTTAGCTAATTAAAGGTACACAATTGTCATTAAATTTCACCTTCATATGGGCTTTAGGGAATTTTAGGTTAAATGGACTTCTTTCTTTTACCTTATATCACTTTCTTACTAAAGATCTCTTCCTTAATTATATGCTGGTGAATATACACATTGAACCATATAAGAGTTCACATGCAACTGAAGCTGGAGGGATGCTGAACTTGGAAGTCATGAAAAGTAATAACTCCAAGATGATATTTTTCTAATTTCACCTCTTTAAAATCCAATGTCTTCGAAGTGCTTTTCCCCTTAATGCATCACAGACATGCTTAACATAGACTTCGTAAATGTTTGAGCAGTAATAATATTGATCTCTGAAATGGAAATTTCCCATTCAAATGGAAGATGATTAGAGGACTCTTTGATTTCTGTCCCCATATATTATGGAAAGAAGAATCCTGAATGTGAATGATACATGCAATTTGCAGCCAAAATGAATAATTCCTCATGTTTATGTAATATCTCTAAGGAATACACTTTTTGTTGTTGCCAATTTGTAAAACTAAAAATGAGTTTTATAATTTACAAAATCTTACAAATAGAAAAAAAATTATTTAATTTAAGCTACTTTCACCTAGGGTGACCAGATAGGCTAACCTATTGGGTCAAAAAAGTAGCTTGATTTGTGTTTCTTTACTGAATTGACATTTTGATCGACTAAACTATGTTGATTTGCTGTTTTGGCATTGTTTATACTGTAGGGGCAAAGTGACAGAATGAGGACTAGGTAAGTGAATGGTGGGGCAGACACTGGGCTTGACTCCTAATCTTTGGAATGGGCTCCCCACTGTCCAGTGAGGCAATAGGTCAGCAATCTCTGTCTCTAGTAAGAGGCAGAGCCAGGGCTCAAATCCAAGGATATGCCCAACAGCACATTAGGAGCAGTGGGTGAGACAAAGAAAATACAAGGCACAATGCCTGAAAATTCACAAAGCAGAATACAAGTATCTACTTCTGTTTTCCTCCAGAGCCATGGCAAAGCAGGGTGCATGGACCAGAGTCAGACCTAGAGGGCTGCTGGAGCCCAAGACAAATTATTGTCTCTTCATTCATTCATTCAGTTGCAACCTGTGGCCTGTAATTGAAGCTCTGGGTTTTTTTTTTTAAAGCAGATTTAATTCTGGGGGCATCTCTCACAAACTCCCTTTGGCTCAGCTTCCCTCTGAGGGTTTCCCTTGGGAACATCAAGATTTGGCTTACATCTAAGTCTCCATGGCAAAAGGAAAAAGGCCTTCCTTGGCTTCTGTGCATTTACTCAAGCTAACAATACATCGAATATAGGACATGCTTTATTGAACCTGACAGAAAACACAAAGAACTCATAAATAGTCAAAGCAATTCTTCTGCCCTCCCTAATGGATCTCCTCCTCCCCCTAGGACCTATAGAGTTCTCCGGAATTGTGTATCTATCCCAGGGTTCAGGTCTCATCAGAAGGAGAAAGTGCTCAGGGTCACTAGAGAGTTGACCCCTCTCCGTCTGGTGAGCTCTACCTTCCCAGTGGTCTCTCTATACACTCCTCTAGATGTATCATATTTCTGAAATAGCCCTTCTCCTTTTCCCTCATCTCCCCTCAAAAAGGTAAAGAACTTGGGACCTGCACAGTCCACACAACTCACTGTACCAGGGAAGGCAAGTTCCAAGCTGAATCCCTCACAGCGTGGGTCTATTACTTGTTATTCCTTGGCCTTGGTTTTTGTTCGGTCCAGGGAGTCTGTCACTGCTATTTTAATGCTGCTATCTCTAGGGCTCACAGCTGCTCTGGTGGGCAATATGGGTTCCTACCCCTTCTCCCCAGTAATCCAAGGCCACTAGTTGTTTTTTTTTTATAGCACCTCTTTCCTCTTCATGTCTCTCTAGCAGCAATCTTATCTCTGTGTCCTGATTCCTTTCTTTTAAAGATTGAATCCAAGGGGTTAACTTCATCAGCATTAAATGAGACAAAGCAAATTCATACTTTGTTAAAGAGTTCATCTTTTCAAGGAAATTTCACACTTTTCTAAGGAACCAGTATCACCACAGAATAACATGCCCATCAGTAGGTACCCTGTACTTTAGCACCCTGTTTAGACATTGACCAAAGTTGATGCCTAGGCATATCCTTTACACTGTTATTCAAGGAACACTTAAGTGCCTACTAAATGCAATGTACTCCCTGCCTCCTTTAACATTTTTACTCAAGTGAAATCAGATTATAATAAGGGTCTTATAGAGAAGAAATCAAGAAGGCATAATATGCGGCAATCTGGAAAAGTATAATATATAGCAGAATGGAAAAAAGAAACTCTACCTTCTTTCCATATATTCCTTATACAAAAGGGTTATAAGAATTCATAGTTAGAGAAGGATCATCACAGAGTAGACTAATCAAATTTGGGATGCAAATAAATGGATGGAGAAATGTGTGTGTGCAAATACATATGGAAATGTACATGCACAACATATATATACAAATATAGATACATCACATATGTGTGTGTCTAGTATCCTTAGATCTTCTAGCATTAGCTAGGGAAGTCATTTTTTTGTGTGTATTTTCCTCCTGAATTATTTGTCCAGCTGTTAGTCATTGTAGCATCATGAAGTCTCCCCCCACAACCTAATGGACAATTACCCCCAATTTGCTTTACCCTAGGGACAGCTCTGGCCACCTTTGTTCATGTCATTTCTCCCCTTTGGACTCCCCTTCCTCTTTCTTTGTGGCAATTCAAATCCTATACTTCTTTGAAAGCCCAGTTCAAGAAGAATATATTCAATGAAGTCTTTGCTTAGCCCATCTATGTTGATCCTTTTCCAACCAGGAATTCCCATAGCCCTTAATCAACACCACATCGACTTGCTTATAAACTGTCCTTGCAATATCTTTTAGCTGTTTCCCATGTGTATGTCTTCGCATCTCAGAGACATTTTCTTCACAAGGCACAGCTATGCCCTCTGATTCCTTCGACTTAACTATAGCATCAAGTACAGCGGCTGGGGCATGGAAAGCACTTAGTGAATGCTTTGCTAAGTTAATTAGTAGAGTTCAGAATGAACTCGAATTACACTTAAGTACCAGTATATCCCAAAGAAATCAACTCTTCCCTACTTTTGAGCACGTTTTATAGTCTTCCAATTTTTTCTCTGTAAGAAATGAGCAAAAATACCCAATAATCCCAGGAAACCTCTGTACTCAACACATAAATTACTTTTTAAGAAGTTCTTTGTAGCGCAAGGAGTTATGCTTTGCTTCCAATTACATCGAAGTGTATTAAAATAACCATCATTACAATAACATCTCTTCAGCAGAACATGCCATACGCTTAGGGGCATAGTCTATTTGAGACCCTCTGGGATTTAAGCACATAACTCCTATTAGTGATAATAAGAATTACGTCTATAAATCCCCAGGCATTGAAACCAAGCCTTTCCACTTTGGTTTCTAAAGGGAAAGTGATAGTTCTAATGAGATCAGTAGACTTTAGGGGTTTTTGGGGGGAGGGAAGGTGGAGGAGAGAAGCAGAGATTACTTATGAAATAATCTCAGAATGTAAAGATTACATATAAATCACAAATGGTGCTGTCATTCTTTGGTGCTGTTTTGGATATGGTAACTTTCACATGTTTCAGATTTTCTGTTGCAGTTTGCAGGTCTAATTTGATTTCCTACACACATGTGCATGCCCCTCCCTTCCCCCTCAAATCCTTGTTCATGAGTACAAACCAAATTAGTGTTTAGTGCACATAAAAATATGCACATGAAATTATCCGAATATTTTGGGTTTTAATAATAATGCTATTATTTTTATTCTCTTTTGTTTTTCCCCCCATTCATGCTTCAATTCTAGCTTCTTTTATTTCTTTCAGTAAAAAAGAAACATAAAAGTTAATGTTCTTCTGTAGCCGTCCTCTGTGGCAACCCCAAAATATAACTCTCTTCTTTCTCTTGGTGCGTGAAAGTCAGGATCACTGCCAATTTCCTTACTTAAACCAAGGTCAGCATGCATGCAAGTCAAGACTTTCGATGACCCTGCTTAGAAGGTAATTTAAATTTCAAACTCCTACTCACAAATTTTTTTTTGCTTCTTTTCAGTCCAAAGCAATATTTAGAGAACAGTTAGAGATGTAAATGATAGATTTTTTTTTCATCAGCATCTTTCATTAAAATGACATTAAAAAACTAGAACAGAAAGTCAAATGAGCAACTAATAAGGTATTAATAATTATTATTATAATGACAGCTTACATGTATATAGCACTTTATATAAAAAGACCACATCTCATAGGAGACAGAAGACCACGCTTGGGATCAGGAAGACTTCTAATACATATTGGCCGTGTGACCTTTGTCAAATGACTTAACCTTTCAGTCCCCCCTGGCAATTCTCTGAAATATGGTTTCTTCACCTTTTTCATCTCATGGACCCCATGACAGTCTACTGAAGTCTCTAGACCTCTTTTCAGAATATTTTAAATACATAAAATAAAATGCACAGGATAACAAAGGAAACCAATTATACAGAAATACAATTATCAATTTTTTTTAAAGGAATAAGGTCTTGGTTGGTAAAGAACCTCTCCTCTAAAAGAGTAAGTTGAAGACAGGATGGTAATGTCCAAAGGGGTCATGATAGGAAAAAATGTATATTTTATTTTCACTAACCTTTGCTTTCCTGATATCTTATCTTGTGCATTTAAAAACATAAATTCTGAGAAAGGCTTCATCAGACAGCTCAAGGGGCTCATGATACTATATCAAAAGTGAAGAACATCTGATCTAGATCTAGGTGCCTGGGGGCGCTGAAAAGTTAAATGAACCCAGGAACACACAACAAGGTTAGACCCCAATGCGTGTCTTCCAGATTCCAAAGCTAGCTCTCTACTATTACGGCATGCTTCTGCTCTACACAACTGCTGCTCTATAGACAGGGCAGCTACGTTTCTCAGTGGATAGAGTGCCTGGCCAGGAGTCAGGAAGACTCATTTTCCTGAGTTCAAAGCTGGTCATTAAGTCAGAAAGACCTGGATTCAAGAAAGTCCTGTCTCTGATAACTACTGACTGTGTGACTCTTGGCAAGTCATTTAACCTCCTCCTACCCCCAAGTAACTATTATAAGTTGAAATACATCTGACCTACTTTGGAAGAGAAAGTTCCTCACTGGAGTTCCCTACATGAATGAAATCACAAATCTGGTCCAACACACACACACACATACACACACACACTTCAACATAGCACTCTTGTGTATTTGAGGTATTATTTTAATTAAAAAATTCCTGACGAGTGCTACTCAGTCTATCAAAATCTTACCACTTGGAGTTGGTTCTTTGTGTCTCAGTTGCCAAGATTGATTTTTTAAAATTTTTAACAGCAATAACATCAGAAAGCATGAGGAGATGACCCATCTAGAATAATTACAACTGCAGAAATGAGAAATGATTAACTCTAGCCATCAGGGTGAGATCCCAGCTCCTTCAGGAAAAATATACAAATTTGGGTAAGCCATTTCTTAACCCAAAACGATTTAGCAAAATCACAAATCAGCCTTCCATTTATATCCATGGCTTCTCAGTGGTGGCAAGTTTCCATTCTTTGTTGGATTTATTTCATTTCAGTCAATACTCGTTAAAAAACATGTCATAAGATCCCATAGCCTACGCGTGTTTCAATTATCTTTAAATATTACATCAAGATGTACAAACAAGATACCTGTAGCTGCTCATATTTAGTGAAAAGTGCTATCGAAACAAATAGAAATTCAATTTCTGCACAAATTGCAATAACCCATCACAAGCTAACTTGTAGAGAGGAAGTTGGGGTATGCATGAGGTGTGCAGGGCTATTGTTATAGGCAAGACAGCATCTCACCTCATAATTTAAACATGGTCCTGTGGCCTGACATTTTTAATGCTTTTTTGATCTCTTTCTTCTGACTCTGTGTGTTCTTTGCCACTCTAGGGTGCAGTGCATAGCAGGTTATGGATTAAATACCAAGTTTTATTCTGCCAATAGCACTTTTCGGAGGGAAAATGATTGGGTACTTTTATAAATAGTCACTCTGTAGGTGTCCATAGACAGTAACCTTTATTCAGAGCTTTTAAAAGTGGCCTGATTTTTTAGAGACAAGCCAATCCATAAAACTGTTAAGTTCAAACTTTCATCCATTATCTGGGCAATAAGTCTCAGGCACCTTGGTAGTCTGATTTGGCATTTTTTATCGGCACAAATTAGGATTTCAAGTTTAACTAATACAATCTGGTTCTGAGATTAATTTAATTTAGTAGCTATCCAAGCCTGGTGCACATTTGCTTTGTGACTCACTGCATTTGAATAAATCTTCACGGGTTAAGAATTTTACTTTTGGGGCAGCCCTCTCTCTGAAGATGAGAAACAAACACATATTTCTTCCATTGTTTATGGCTTGAGGGCAAGAAAAAGAAAGTCATTGAGATTTGAAGGCTTCCCAGACAACTAGGAACAAACACGAACTCAAAACAGAGTGCTAACTAGAACAGTGTTATGGAAACCCTTGAAATGCAGTGAGAAATTAATAAAAGTACAGAAAATGGACGCAAGCATATACAGCCTCTTTTTAGAAGAATTGTGTTGGCAGGACTTCTGGAGAGCACTCAAAGAGACTACAAATTGAGTCACAATAAACATTTTATATTTGAAACATTTGGGCTTAGTTGAAATGAAGTCTAGATTTAAAATGGTAAGGGGACCTCAAATGACTTTGAGAATCAAACAATTCTTCTTCAGACTTTTCTGAAAGGGTAAGATTTTACCATTTTACCATTAATTAATTAACAGAGGCCAACAAGCCCCCGTTAGATAGAAGTCTAGAAGACTGGGAAAGAAACTTGTATACAAAGTAAACCAAGTAACCTTCACTCTATCACAAGCTAGGTCTTGAAACCTATTGTGGAGCTTAATAAATGTTTCATTTTTATATAAACTCAAAGGAAAACCACAGATGCCTCACTGCTTTCTCTGAGTCTTCATTCCAAAAGAAAGAGACAGAAAAGTACCTGAACCTTTTTTTTTTTAATCAGAATATGATCACCTTAGAAGGGATGTTAAGAGTTTGTGTTATTTCTCCTAATTCATTTCAGACAGATGAGCAGATGTGCCTCTGTCCTCATTTTAAAGGCCTCTAAAGAAGGAAATCCCACACCTCCCCTTGGTATTCCATTCCAATTTTTAACAATCCTTGGTCTCAGGAAATTCTTTCTTGAGGCTAACCTAAATCCTGCAAACTTCAATTTGAGCTAATTTCTTCTTATTCTGTTCATTTTATGGTTGATTATATGTGTATGTGTTTATATAGGCATATGCAATACATAAATGTATATGCATATAGTTCCAATGTAATATATCTTAACCCTGGAATATTTCAATCACCTTTTTCTTTCAAGATGAGATGAGAAAAGGTGAATACAGATAGACTTCGTTATTTCCCTTAATTTTTGGCACTAATCCCAATAGGGACTTTTCTTCACCAGGAATCCTTTTGTTCACAGTAACCTTTGACTCTAACACCTTTAGTACATCTTTTGGCATCCTCTGCAGGGGAAGTAGAAATGGCTTGCTTCCTTAGCATTTTACAACCTTTCCTGGCTCATAAGTCAACTTTTTCTAAAAGCAATTTTCTCTGCCCTTAAATGATCACATGACATCTTCCACTGAACCAAAAAATGACCAGACTTTTCCTGAATTAACTGAATATTTGGGTCAATGAAGGGTGGGGATTGGGGGCAGGGGAAGGAAAACATGTTCATTACCTTTGAAAGAAAAATGCTTGTCATCTGCTAAAAGTATAGGAAATACAAAGAAAACCAACCCAAACATAGCTGCTTGCACAAGGATATGGCACTATTACCACAGTAGAGAATTAGAGTTTTTTGTATAACTGTATTAATGAATGGATTTTACTCTTCATGTTCAGTGTATTTTTTTTCATCTGTCATGGTTGCAACATAGATAACATTTTTCTCCATATATTACCCTTGGATGATCACAATAAAACACTTTTAGAAGTTAAAGATATCCTTCTTCGGATTTTCCTGTGCTGTCATGTAACAATACCATATATATGTGAATTGAGCAGTTGAATTGTTTATAGAAAATTAGAGTGGGATTTACAACTTTCAGGCAAAGCCATTGTTCTTAAATTTTTATCGATCAAGCCTATATCTGGGCATTTGTGGGCAACAACTTTGTCTGCAATGATGCTCTAGTTCCAGTATTGTTTATTTGTTCAATTTTCAAGGATGTTTTGGAGTATTTGTAATATGAATCATCTATACATTTAGAATTTTATAATGTTTTTCTGATTTTTTTTCTAATTCTTCTTCTAATCATCTAGTCACTCACCTCATTATCATCATCCATGTTCCGACATTCTATGCACAAATACACCCAAGTGTTCTGTCCTGGGCCTCTATTCTTCTTTTCCTATATCCCTGGTGATATTATCCATTCCTATAGGTTCAGTTATCATTTCTATGCAGAAAACTTCCAGATCTATCTAACCAGCCTCAGTCCTTCTTCTAAATTTCTGATCTGTATCAACAATTGCCTATTGGACATCTCCAACTAGGTCTCCCACAGGCATCTCAAACTCAATATATCCAAAAGAGAATTCATTATCTTTTCCTCAAATCCTTCTCCTTTAACCTAACTTCCCAATATCCTCCCATTCATGTAGGTTCACAATTTTGTTGTCATGCTCAACTCTTAACTCTCTCTCATCCCTCATATCCAAAGCAATTTTCAAACTTTGTAGATTTATTCTCTACAGTGTATCTTGGAATTGTTGTATTTTCTCCATTTGTAAAACCACCATCCTAGTCCAAACCTTCTGAATCTCTCCTAGACCACTGCAATAGCCTCTTAACTGGTCTTCTTGCCTTCAGTGTCTCCCCTTTCCAATCCACCCTCCAACCAGATAAGAAATGGATATTATGAATGCAGAGGTTGGACCCTGTCACTGTTCTGCTCAAGAAACAATGGCTTCCATTTGCTGCTAGGGTGAAATATGAATCCTTCTATTATGAAGAGGCTTTGAAAACCCCTCATAAACTGGTTCCTATGTATCTTGTCATCTGTTAGACTTATTATCTCTTACCCTCCTTCTTATACTCAATAGCCAGCTCAATATTTCTTATACTCAATATTCCATCTCCCATATTTGTGTCTTTGTAGAAGTCATTCCTCATGTCTAAGATGTATTCATTCTTCACATCCTTTGATTCCTTCAAAGGTAAGCTCAAGCGTTACCTATTACAGGGCTCCTAGCCTAATCATCCATTTTGCTAATGGCTTTACCTTGGAAATTACCCTGTACATATTTTACATTTAGTTTTCTATGCAAAGGTTCCCTTCCCACCATCCTTCCACCTTCCATCATAGAACATGATCTTTTTTGATGACAAGTACTACTGCGTTTTTGTCTTTGTCATTCAAGTGCCTAGCACTGGTGCTTAATAAATGTTGAACTGAATTGAATTCTTTAGGAACTGTTGCATGACCTACAGACTGGAGTCAGGTAGACCAACTCTTGAATGATCCATATAAAAGTTAATGAGGATTGCAACCAAGATGTTAACAGTAGGAATGGAAAGGAAGAAATAAGAGGGAAAGATATTTCAAGTATAGAATCTAGAGAACAAAAGAGAATGTGTAGTATTTATCATGTAGGCTTTCCTGAAATGGAAATTTAATGCTGTATATTTTGAATCCTCTCTTACATTTTGCTGTGGACATGACGATACTTTTTGACTTTTCTTATTTTGTATTTAAGTTTTAATATTTAAATTAATAATTTTTTAAAAAGTATAGAATCTAGACAATGCATACAATAAGTTCCATGCAGCATAGTGAAAGAGACAAAGAAATCAAAATGATTACAAGGTTTCATGTATATGTAACTGGAAGAATGGGGGTGCTATTAACAGAATGGAAGATAAGTTGGTCAGAGGAAATAGGTTGAATTTGAGATGTTGCAGAGAGATATCCAAGTAGAAATATTCAATAGATAGTTGGGAAATTCAGGAATGCTATTGACACTGCTGTTGTTCAGTCATGCCTGACTCTTTATGACCCCTTCTGGGGTTTTCTTGGCAAAGATACTAGAGTGTTTTGTCATTTTCCTCTTCAGTGGATTAAGGCAAAGAAAGGTTTAAGTGACTTGCCCAAGGTCACACAACTAGTGAATGTCTGAGGCTGAATTTGAACTCAGGTCCTTCTGACTGAGTCCCCTAGTTGCCTCTGATATTAGGACTAGAGAGACATAAATACTTCATTGAGCAGGCAAGTAGATTGAATAGCCTCTAAGATCCTGAGACTACAGACTGATTTCAGATTCCAGCTCTGCCACTAAATAGTTATGGAACTTTAAAACTATCTCAATGCCTATGGTGTGAGCTAGAAGCATTCCAAGTATGTGTTTGGCTTTTGGGTCAATGGGGGTTCATAGCTAAATTGATATGGGGTCACCTTGTTCTCAGAAAGTAATTAGAATGTCATGCTACTCAGCCCAGGCAGGATTATCATTTTTATCCTAGTAATCGGATTTCCACACAGAAAAAAAAAAATCATTCATTCAACAGAACTTCAAAGCACTCTACAAACATTTAAATTGGATTTGTGGGTACTCATAAATTTTTACTATATCCTCCACTAACCACTAATGTTTTGGGTATAGTTTCTCACATAACTTATGGAAGACTTCAGATCAGGGCCACCGACTTTAGAACTCCTTAATAAGAAGCAACATGCATCTAGGGACAAATCTTTCACTTGAAATGTAATTGTTCTTGATTTAGAAAGCCTAAACAAGGTGATAGCCTGAGGCCACCATTGTAAGGATGCTCTGAGGTAGTAATTACATCTAAAAAGGAAAGCTTTTCAAAAGGACCCCCAAGGGTCTGTATTTAGGGTTTGCCCATAGTCTATTTGAATTTGGACTTTTCATCTCCTGGGGTCAAAGTGCAACTTTTTCAGGCATTCTACCTTTTTTTCACTGAAGACATGAGGACATTTATGAAGTTACCTTCATAAATCATGTAGGTCCCGGTGTGAGGGAGAACAAGATCTCTACTTGGGTGCTCTACTTAGATCCATACAATCAATTACTAAGTACCATTAAAGGTCAGGAAAAGATGCCTGCAAGGCTTTATGTTGTGCTTAAAAAGAACTTAATTCAGAAAAGTCCTCTTAAAATCAATACTTTGTTTTTCTGTAGTTAATGCTCTGTTAAGTTCGATTTAGAATTTACTTAGTTATCTTGAACAGGTGACTGGCTACATGCATGTTTGTTGATCATGAGTCAGCCTAGCTAAGGGTAGGGAGGGTCATCAATGAGGTGGGTGTACAATCACACTTAGTGACAGCAGACTTCAAACATCTCTGCTAACTTTTAGAAGGGTTGTAATCTGTGTCAATAGCAGGAATACCTATTCTGATGAAATCGAACATTCAGGCATACTTAAAGCTATGTTAATTTTGGCAGGCAATGGATACATATTTTTTTAATAGAGCCACGTGGGCTTCCCAAATTCTTGAGATTCCCTGCAAACATTTCCTAAGTAACAGAAGTATACCTCCGAAAGCACCTACTGTTTTGAGTAGTACCTCCAAGAATAACTTGCCTGTCATTGTTGAGTCATATCTGACTGTGACTTGGGAGTTTTCTTGGCAAAGAAATTGGAGTGGTTTGCCATTTCCTTCTCTGGCTCATTTTACAGATGGGGAAACTGAGGCAAACAGGGTTAAGTGACTTTATTGGTTCACGCAACTAGTGTTTGAGACCAAATTCATAAAAATTTGGGTCTTCTTAATTCAGATGGGGTTCATATTCTGGGAGCCTCCTTGAGCTCCCCTTGAATCTGCCCACTGAACCTGGCCTTTCATACTCAAATCTGTGGCCATTATCTGTTACCTCTTGATTGCCCCACCTGCTTCCCACCCAGGCGCTCCATCCTCAGAGGTCTCCTGATTGCCTCCAGCTGTTTCTAGTCTTTGCTCCTCCTTGGATTCCCTCCTTGGACTTTTCCTCAGGACCCTCCCTAGACCCCTCCTCCCATCATCCTGGACTACCAGACCAACCCCCAGATCCCCCCCATAGTCTTTTCTGTATTTAGTTCTATCTCACCTCCATGAAGGCACTCAGATTCAATCCAGCTCAGACTCTTGTCTAGCTGAGATTCTATCTGGCCTGCTTGTGAATACAAGCCTTACAAATGCTTAGGCTCCTTAAGAGCCAACCCAATTTGGTGAATCTTTAATAAACTTTGTTTTCTTTGGCTTTAAGAAGGCTTGAGTCAAATTCATTCGAGCAGGACCCGGACTGTCGGTATTTTGGGGTCCCCATCACCCGTAAACCTCATCAATTCCATGTCTAACATTATACACTACACCACCTTCCTGCCTTCTCAACACAATATGATAAAAATTCAATCTAAAATCTTGTATTCAGTGTTTACTACATGCAAAGCATTATGCTTGAAATCAAAGACAAAAATGAAAATTCTCTGCTCTTAAGGAGCTTAAATTCTGTTGGGGGTGGAGTAGGGAGTGAAAAAGAACTCCATCAGGTACATAAATAGCTCTATAGGAGATAATTTGATGAGAGAGAGAGCACTAAAGACTAGAAGGCTCTGGAACATAATGTCTAGAGGATTTAAAATGAGCTTCTCCAGACTGGTCTAGAGAAAACCAGACATTGATATCTAACAAGAGCCTTTCCTTAAGTTTTCTGATGGATGCTTCTATGTAACTTGACATCCTTTGGATACGATCTTTGCTTCTTCAATTTAATTCTCAATTCTACTTTCTTACATTAATTCTATGGGCTTTTGGTTTGGAGCTCGTAAACGTGCGTCCTTCTACTCCGCCATCTTGACTCCGCCCCCACAATTCTACTTTCCTCCTACTTTCTTCCATCTCCTCATCCCTATGAATTGAATCCTACCCAAAACAGGCAGACGTTTCTACACAAAAGAACATGAATGTTGTATCATTTGAATAAGAAAGACACTCCACAGTCCTCATTTGAATTACGCCTACAGCCAAGACAAGCGGAGTGTCAGGGACATGGGAGTGTGGCATGCACTACATTTGTCTTGTTGGCTTGAATGGAAGTGGGTGTACTGAGTTCCTCTATAGTAGGGTAACATTCAGGATTTTTCCTTAAGCCTGAAGTTAGGGAAGTAGGCGGGATAGGGCTGCCCTTTGGAAGGGGATTTTCATAAAATAAATAAACTGGATGACAGCGTATAAAAGTTACAAACCTCTTTAGAATGCCATATGTGAACAACTTGTAAATGTTCCATAAATATCACCTGCTGGGTGGAAGTCAAGGAAGCTGATGCAGAATTCTGTACTAACACATTTTTTGCAACACTGAACCATCTGGTAATGACAATTTATTCTTTAGTTGGCATGGCCCTACAATTATAAAACATGTTACTACTACTGACTTCTGTCTGGAAATGGAAGGTCGTGATTAACCCTATAGTGGAGATCAAGCTAAACTCTTATAGGTATGGAGTCATGAGCCCAGGGGAAAAAAGTCTTATCTTCTGTATGTTCATGGTGATGCCAGTAGGTGAGTGAAACCTTGGGAAAGGTATAGCAACCTTTATTTGCCTTGCAGTGCTTGCTGATTCCACAAGTGTGGTTTCAGCAAAAGCAAAAATGACTTTCTGAAGAAGCAGAAGTGATTATGACATCTCAACACCTAATGGCTTACTCTAAGGAAGCGGGAGAAAGGGAGAAGAAAAGGGAAGAGGAGGAGAGGGAAAGGAAAGAGGAAAGGAGGTAGAGAAGGAGAAGAAGAAAGAGGAAAAGAGATGAGAAGAGAACTTAGCAAACTTCAAAGCTCTCTTTGGGAAATAGAGAAATATAGAAAAAGAGGTGTATTAAATAGCAAATTTCTAACTTTCCCCACGGCTCTTAAACTTGAATTAATTAGACTCGGGAAGTAGGGGGAAGGAAGTGTTCTTCTGGCTGCGTTTCATTCAGAGATGAGAGGTTTATACTTGCGTTTTGACCTCTCTTCATGGTATTCCCTTATGGAACGATCAGCTCCAATTAGCACAGGTCTTCATTCAGAAGGCAAATCTTAGATTTTCATCTATGTGGATATGACTGATGTGTGATGGGAACAAAACTCCACAGAGAAAGGGAAGTCTAATGGCTTTATTATTACAATTAGGCACAAAGACTACATATATTTTAATGACATTGTCCGCTCCTCTCACTACCCCCCTTCCTGACCCCAACAAAACCTGTACAATTCTACTTTTAATCAAGAATTCCTACTTAGATTGTTACTTCCTGACCTCTGGGTTCCTATGATATACAGTTTCCATCCTGGCCTCATCCTGTTTTGCCCCTTTTCTCAGAAGCTAAGGAGTCTGGTTCTGTTGTCTGCCAGGATTTTTCAAAGAACTGGCAGTTGGTAAACAGGAAAGATTTCCTTTGGGACTGAGCTGGTCCCTCATTGATTGAAAGATGGTTCAGGGATAAGGTCTTCACTACATTTTCAGCTGTTAGGACTTTCAAGATCAGATGGTTGCTTTTGCTGTGAGTTGCAGCTAAGCTTCAGTAGGAGAGGAAGCCTGGCATCCTGCTGGAAGCCCAAAGATGGCAAGGAAATTCATGAAGGGAACAGGCCTTCGTAAAATAAAAGCTATGAAAAGAAATGCAGGACTCTTTCCTTTCACAAGAATGCCACTAGAGTAAGATGAACAGATCTAGTTTGGCAAGGGCACATTCTTGAATTAGACAATGGGAGAAAATGCTACCCGAAGTCCATAATTTCCCTCCACTCACGATCTTGGACAAGAAGGTCTCTATCTTTGGAAATATAAAGTATGATAATAGCAATTTTTTATTTTTAACAAATATGTTATCACATGCAACTGTACAAGTGTTAATCGCCATCCTTAAAACTGCCTTCTTGAGAAGGTGAATACTTATTCTGATAATGTTATGTGCCATTCTGACAAATATTTTTAGAATTTTCTCCAGAGCCCAAGGGATCATAGATTTGGGGGTGGAAGAGACCTGAGAGACTATCTAGTCTAATTCCTTCATTTTACAAGTGAGGAAATAGTCCTAAAAAGATTAAGTAATTTGGTCACATGATAAGTAGCAGAGGTGGATTTGAATCTTGGTCTTCTGACTCCAAATTCAAAGTTCTTTCTAACATACCATTCTGTCTCTTACTTCTCACATCTTTTGCACAACCTTAGTAGTGGCAAATCATTTATCCTTTCTTTCCTTTCTTTTTTTTCAAAGAAACCTCCAAATATCTTTGGGATTTGTTATTTTTTTTTGTGAACTGGCCAGATTAGACTAAGGGATGATTTCTTTATCTCTCTCACAACAAAATGGGCCAAGGAGCTAGAGGACAACCTTTTCGGTTGAAAGTGAAGTGTACTCTTGATATAGTAGAACTGATTTTCTCATGGGGCTCATAAAGACAATTCTAAAAGTAGAGTTCCAAGTATATTTGAAATGATGGTGGCACTCTTGGAATGAGCAGTTAGAGGGCTACTTTGAAATAGAAAATACTAGTTTGGGTGAAGATTGTGATTTAGAGATTGGTGTAGGTCTCCCTGTATCTATAACAGTTTGTACCTTCTCTGAAACATACAGTCTTTTTAAAAATAGCATTTCATTTTTGCCAATTACATGTAAAGACAATTTTTGACATTCATTTTAAAAAAAATTTGAGTTGCAAATTTTATCCCTCTCTCCTCTCTTGCTTCCCCCTCCCTAAAAAGTAAGAATTTTAAATAGGTTATATATGTGCATGTAAAACATATTTCCATATTTGTCATATTGTGAAAGAAGTAACAGAGCAAAAGGAAAAAAACCATGAAAAAGATAAAGAAAGTGAAAATAATACACGCCATCTGCATTCAGACTCCATCTTTCTCTGGAAGTGGATAGCATTTTCCATTATGAGTCTTTTGGAATTGTCTTGGAACATTGTATTGCTGAGAAGAGCTAAGTCATTCACAGTAGATCATTGCACAACATGTGATACACAGTGTTGGAGAGTTCTCTAGAGCACTTAGAGAGGGATCTGGAATAAATCTAAGATTTACCCAGCATCACAGAGTCAGTGTGTGTTGGAGGTGTGACTTGAACTCAGATTCTCCTAGCTCTCTCTCGATCCATTATGCCACATTCCCCTTTCCAGCACGGTATGTGAGTTTTACAATATCTGTTATTGCTTTACATTACTTTGTTGTCATACTTCACAGAAGCCATATATGAACTCTATTTCCCTGTAGAAGTTAGTTGGAGAAAGGAGAAGTTAAAATTATTAAATGATGACAACTTTTCCTTTATTTGGTCTTGATATTTGAGTTGCAGTCTATTTTAAGAAATGAGTGTTTTTCCATAGGTACAAAATATTTATAACGTTTCTTTTGTAGAAACCACAAACTGGAAACTACAGAGGCACTCACTTATTGGGGCATATCTAAATAAATTATGGCATAAAGACATAATGGTATTATTACTATTGTACCATAAAAAAATAAAGAAATGGATGGTTTTTGGAAAACAATGAAATCTGTATGGGCCAACGTAGAGTGAATTAAGTAGGACCAAGAGGGCAGTTTGTGCAATAGCAATGTTACAAAGACAAATAAGAACTCTGATCAATACAATGACCAACCACAATTTCAAAGGACTAAGGGGAAGCATGCTACTCAAGACATGAGGGTTGATGGGCCGAAGATGCAGAATGAGGCATATATTTTTCATCATAGGAATTTAATTGCTTGCCTATGCATATTTTTACCTGGGGTTTCCTTTACTTTTTGTTGCTGTTCAATTGTAGGGAGGGAAGAAGATAAAAGCTAATTTTAAAAAGTTAATTAAACTTAAATAAATATAACCCCATTCATTGTACATGTTGCCTCAGCTATAGAACTCAACCAAGAAAATGCATTCTCTGAACTCCCATACTATCTCCAGGAAATTCTAATGTGCACATTTCTGCAACTAGATTGTGGCTCTGTTAGGGCAGAGGCTAAATCTTATACATCCATAACTTCATATACCCTTAATTTTTTAATTGATTGATAACTTTGCCATATTTCACATTTAGATGCCAAACAAAAGTCAGGTCATTTGTATGGCCTTCAATTAAGTAATTGGATACATCTGTAACTAGGCAAAATATTGTCATGGAAGACTTCCTTTTGAGAAGTTGGGGTGGCCACTTTGATATTCCATCACCTCACCCCAGGAATTTTTGCTGGTTGTCCTACATGCCTGGAATGCTCTTCCTCCCCATATCTCTTATCTTCTTGGTTCTCCTATAGGTCTCAGCTAAAATCCTACCTTCTGCAAGAAGACTGTCCTCCCTAACACTGGTGTCTTCCTTGTGAGATCACTTCTGGTTTTATCCTGTATATGTCTTGTTAGTGCCTAACTGTTCATGTGTTGTTTCTTGTAGTAGACTGTGAGTTTCTACAGAGCAGAGATTGGTTTTTTTGCCTTTCTTCGTATTCTCAACATTAGCTAGTACCTCTCACATGGTAGAACTGAACAAATGTTAATTGAGTTGAAAAATGGATAATCAATACTGAGTGTCTCCAAGTGTAAGATTCTTCAAACACCTGAATGATATAGCACATTAAAGTTCAATACACATTATTACAATTAAGAAGAACATGGTGATAAAGATGAAGAACATGAAATAGTGTCTAACTTCTGTCACTGTGACATTTTTGAAGATCTGGTCTCCTTTGGTGCTCACTGTGAGGTGGAAATGACCTTGCGTTCTTAAGGGCTATTTCAGCAGAATGCAACCTACCAAGCTGGAAAGGTTTTAAGTGGAAATCCAATGGTGGTCTACATTCCTGTCAAATGAAGACCAACTTAGTTAAGTCCAAAAGGACTCATGATCAACATGTTGGCTAATAGCTGGTAGATTTCTTTTTGGTCAAGGCAATGCAGTGTGGTGGAAAGAACACTTTTTTTTTGGAGTCAGCGAACCAGGGTTCAAAATCTTCTTCAGAGAGTACAACTTGTATGATCTTGGGCAAGTCACTCAACCCAATCTCTTTGGGCCTCAGTTTCCTCATTTGTAAAATAAGGAGATTGAACAATATGGCTTCTGAGGTCTTCTTCAGCTTTAGATTTATAATCTTAAGATTATTAGTAAAATAGGAAAAGGCTATGATATATAGGGTACATTCTGCAAACACTAAAAACTTAGAAATACTCAAGTATTTATATATGAAGTTCACTGGTCAGGATAAGTTATGCTCTTGACTAAGTAAGGAAGCCTTTGTGTAAGCCTCACTCTCTTCTCGTTTGGCAGACCTTTTCAGTGTGACTCAGCTATTACAGAAACAAAGACCAATAAATGGGAAAAAAAGAATAGAATCACAGAAATTAGGAATTTAGGAGACATGGCGGCCATCCCCTGATTTTATGTCCTCCTTTATAACTGCATCCTCTCCTCTTTGGTTGATCTATTTTTCCATTCATCTACTCTGCTTCACTAGTTGGCCCACTAATAACCATTGGCATTATTTTCCCCATTGTCTGTTGTGACCCATATGGTCCTTGGTTCAGTGGCACCAAAGACTCTGCTGGGCTTTTCTTGTAAATATTCCATAGCATGCACTCAATGATGCATGGTCCAATCCAAGAGCCTTTGCTTTAAGATAATTTACGTCCCTACTTAGTTGAACTTTCCTCTACAACATCCATGAGAGATGGTTATCCGACCTGAACTGTCCAAATAATAGGCATTACTTTCATTCTATTGTTGGATAGCTCTAACCATTGGAAAGTTTTCTTTTCCCATAATATTGACTTAAAACCTGCCTTCTTTCTACCTTTTGGTCCTTGTCTTAACCTCAGGAATTATACAAAGTCTTATCACCTTAGAGGTGGATAGTCACTGTGATGGCACAAAAAGTTTTATAGTTCCCAAAGAATGAAATTTTAAAACCATGCAAACTTTCAAAGGATAAATAATAATTTAAGAAGTAGTGATGCTGTGAGAGTCAGTGTGTTAGTCAAAAGGTAGCTGGAATGGAAATGAGGGAACTTGGGTTTTAATTCTGCCACTAACTCATTGTGTGACCTTGGGTAAATCACTTAACTTTCTGGGTATTAGCTTCTTTATCCACAAAGCAAAGAAGTCTAAACACCCTTCAAGGTCTATAATTTGATGATTCTTTTCTTGTTTCCAAAGATTTCTTTTTTCTTCCCTCCCTCCCTCCCTCCCTCCCTCCCTCCCTCCCTCCCTCCCTCCCTCCCTCCCTCCCTCCCTCCCTTCCTTCCTTCCTTCCTTCCTTCCTTCCTTCCTTCCTTCCTTCCTTCCTTCCTTCCTTCCTTCCTTCCTTCCTTCCTTCCTTCCTTCCTTCCTTCCTCCTGTATCTCTTGCCCAGGCTACAAGTGTAATACCTAGTCTTGATCTCATTTTGGATTCACATAGGAGAGTTGATGAGTCCTATTTCTGACCTGGGTCAGGTCAGTTCTCCTTAGGCAATTTGCAGTTCCCTCCTTTCCCTCAACTCTCAGAGGAGCACCATATTGACCCTAGACTCGAGGTGGACATCTGATCAGATTAGCCTACTATGGCCCAGAACTCTTGAGCCTAAGAGATCTTGCCAGTTTCAACTTCTTCCATAACAGGGTTTATAAGCATTTGCAACTACGCTCATTTTGGATACCTCTTACTTAAGATATAAAGAATGCCCATATCAAGGTCTCTGTGGAACGACATATACACAATTGCATAGCTAGGACCATGTGTGTGTTTATATACATCTGTATGTGTTATGTCTACTTCTCGATGCTGCCAATAGGAAAATAAGCAAACAAACCTTGGTAGAAGATCAAGACTTGTAAGGTGAAATCATGTTTTCATAAGCAGATTTAAACCCCAGCCACAAAGAACTATGCGATGATATTATAATCAATGTGATTTTTATTTGCAGTTTAACCCACTTTTTTTTTTTTTTTTTTTTTTTACTATTCCTGTTTGCTGTGCTAAATCTGCAGATGAGGTTCTGTTATTGTCAGTTCACTGTCTATGGACAGGGCATATTGTTTTTCTAGCATTTCTAAAGGCAATGTGGACAATGAGCATAAAACATCCCTGCTGGGTTCTGATATGTTGTTTATAAAGGCAGTCTGCTGCAATTGACTGGGGACACATTGGGGCGTGTGTGTGTGTGTGTGTAAATGTATACAATTAATCACAGGATCCTGCCAGTAAATGAAAGCAGGTCACTTCAGCATCTGATATGATGCCAAAGATGATGATGGGGCAGCTAGATGGTGCGGTGGATAGAGCACCAGTGCACGAGTCAGCAGGACTTAAGTTCAAATCTCACCACAGACACTTGACACTCACTAGCTGTGTGATTTTGGGCAAGTCATTTAACCCCAATTGCCTCATCCTGGGTCATCTCCAGTCATCCTGATGAATGTCTGGTCACTGGATTCTCTGGAGGAGAAGTGAGGCTGGTGACCTGCACAGCCCTCCCTCACTCAAAACAAAGTCAACAGCAAGTCATGTCATCATTTCTCTGATGGCATAGTCTTCTTAGGCAATGAAGGATGAACACACACAAAGATGATGATACCAAAGGTTCTCGACAACAGAAAGGAAGGGAACAAGGGGAAGAACACAACCACCAAAACCAAATCTTGAATGGTACTTTATTACCAATGTCAATTCAGAAGTTTCCTGGATATAAAATAGTGATCTGTGAGAAATGGATATTATTTAAGAACCAACTCTTGCTTTTGTTTACCTAACATTTTTTGAGATGGTTTATAATAAACTGGGTCTGGAGTCAGGAAGATTCCTCTTCCTGAGTTCAAATCTGGTCTCAGACATAAGTGTCTGTGTGACCCTGGGCAAGTCATTTAACCCTGTTTGCCTCAGTTTCCTTGTTGGTAAAATGAATTGGAGAAGGAAATGGTAAACCACTCTGGTATCTTAGCTAAGAAAACCTGAAGTGGAATTGAAATGACTGAACATAATAACTTTTAAAGCATGCAGTAAAAGGTCAGATGTTGAAAAGAAGATGTCTATTGAATATCTGGGGAAAATGTTGTCTGCAGGAGAGATTACCAGGAACAAATTCACTTGAGTTTAAAATACTGGGAGCTTTAAGGAGATATTTGCACAACATTTTTCCATTTTGATTTTAATTTTAGTGTTTCTTAAATCTTGGTACAGAGATTCTGACATTACAAAACAAATGGTACAGGAAACTTCATCAAAATTGTAAGTTAATTCACAGCATAATAAAAATAATAACTACTAATATTTGCGTAGTGCTTTAAGGTTTGCACTGATTTTACACATGCTGTTTCATTTGATTCTCACAACAATCCTGGGAAATTGGGGCTCTTATTAGCTCCTTTTCTTACAGATGAGGAAATTGAGGCAGACAGAAGTTTAAGTGACTTGCCCAAGATAACATAGCTATTAAGTGTCAGAGGAAGAATTTGATCTGAGGTCTTTCTGTTTCTAAGTCTAACATTCTCTCCAAAGCTAGACAACCCACGTTCAAATCCTGACTCTCCTACTTACTTAACTGCCTTTAAGACTGGGCAAGTCACTTTACTGTACAATCTAGCTGCCTCTCTTGTTACACAATTATTTACATAGTAGGTTGTAGTTAATTTTGGGGTGTGTGTGTGATTTATAATATATATATATATATATATATATATATATATATATATATATATATATATATATATATATACATACATGTGGAGAGACTTCAAGGTTCAGTTAATGCTGCCTAACAGTAATGCAAGAATCCTCAATCATATATTCTATGCACAGCTGGTCGTTCTCTTCACAGTCAGATTTACCTTTTCTCCCTGATTAGATTATAGTTAGAAGCATTCTCAGTTTTTTCCATTTTAAAATCTTCTTGACCATCCTCCCTATCCTTAGCATAAACTTACACATATAAGTTCACATAGTCTCGTCATGCCCCACTGCAATTCAGAATAGAATTTCCAGTTATTTTAAGAAATAGACACTTGGCATGCCAGTAGGATTCAGTGGGAAGGTACTGACTCTGGATTTAGAGAAGTCCACCTCTATGGGACCTTGCTGGACTGAAGTTTGCTCATAAAATGAGGAAATTGGTTCAGATGACCTCTAAGCTCCTTCCCGGATAGACACCTATGACCCTAGGAGATGATTTAGTTTAGGTGCCTAATTTTATTTCCTTTTTTAGAATTTGGGGATTGGTTGCTCTGACCAGAGAGGGAAAGAGAAGGAGAGAGCAACACTGTGAGTCCCAAATAAGGAGGAAGAGAAGAGTACCGTGGTGGTAGGAAGGTTGCATTTAGTATCAGAAAATGTGGGTTCATATCCTGATATGTTTCTATTCCTTGCTTTTATGACTGTGTAGTTTCTTCAATTGCAAACTAGGAGGTGAGATAGAATGTTTTCAAAGGTCTCTATCCAGCTCTAAATCTATAATTATGAACTAGAAAGGTATTGTAGATGTTTCTTTCATACTCAAATAGAATATTTTCAGCATAAATGTTATCTATTTATATAATTTGTGTGACTAGAAATGACATCCTTACTTAAAAAAAAAAAGCAAACATATTTGCAAATGGGCAGATGTGTTTTTTCCCAAGTTTTGAGAAAGTTCCTTTCTCAAGGGCAGGAACTACATAGTACCTTTTATATAATAGGTCATTTAGAAATATTTGTTGAATTAAAAACAGTAAGATTAATTTAAGTGCTTTAATTAAGTTTCATGGGCTTCCTTTGTTAAATTAAAAACAACAAAATTGATTTTTAAAAATACAAAGTAACAATATAATGAAGTAAATAAGTTCACAGAAATGAGACGGTTGAACTTGTAATTTTGGTTATCGCTGTGTTCAAGCTAATATAAAGTTCAAATGCTTTAAGATTTTTTACTATAATTATTTCTAAACCTCATCTGAAGCTCTCAATCTGTTTTTCTTGGAGATAGTTTGTGCATTTAGAACACAACAATTTCTGAGGGAAAATAGTATTCTTTCCTCCCCTTCCTTCCTTATGCTTAATTGAACAGTTCCCTCCTCTTCCTCTCCTTCTGCACAACTTTTCCTAGCCACGAAGTTGACCACCCTCTGGTGGTGTTTTGGGGGAGGATATTAGGGTATTGGGGAAAGAAATGGCTGGTGACAGGTGGTAGAGAATCAGTTCCTCTCAAACCCATGAAAATGGAAAAAGGTCTATACTGCTGTCTCTATTTCCTTCCTCCCCAATCACTGATTAATTCCTTTTATTCTGGTTTTCACTCCAATCACTCAACCAAAACTTTGCTTTGGAAGGTTGTTAATGACCTTATAACATTTGATACTGTCAACTACACCCTCCTTTGACATTCTTCCTTTGACTTCTATGACAGTACCCTATCCTCATTTTTCTTCTTTCTAAACACTTTGTCATCTCCTTTACTGACACTCTTTCCTCTTTCAAGTTAAGTGAAAGCATTCCCCAATATTCTGACCTTGATCTTCTATTCTCTCTCTCTAAAATCTCCCTTGGAAAGATATAGCTTCACCTATTGCCTCCAAGAGTATAACTCGTAAATCTCCAACTGGCCAGACTGGTTAGGAAACAAATCATTTTTTGTCCCACTAGCAGTTCTTCCAGAATTTCCTATTTCTACGTTCAAAACCTCAGTGTGATCTTTGACTCCTTTCTCAGTCCTATAACCAATCAACCCCCAAGTGCAATGGTTTCTTCCCCCATGTTTTTCCCCATCTACCCCTTTCTTACATACCCACTGCCATTTTTTTAGCCTGCTTCTTTTATCTTCTCATTCTGATAATGATAATGATAGTGTCCTAACTCATTTCCCTGTCTCTAGGTCATTCCCAATGCACACCATTGTCAGGTTAATTTTTATGATTGTGTCTTTAGGGGCTCCTCAGTGCTTATGAGATGACCATTCCTTAGCGTCACATGCAGTCTTCTATAATCTGGCCCCAATTTATCTACCCAGATTTATCTCCCACAACTCCCCGGTTCACTGTCAATAACAGAACTGACATTAGGCTAGGGTAACTTGGGTTTAAATCCCACCTTTGATATACTCTGGCTATGTAGCCCTGGGGCAGTCACTTAACCTCTAATTCCTAGTTTTGGGGAATTCTCTAAGAAGGTGATGACTTACTTTGGGAGAGGTACTGCTTCATTTCTAGGTTCCATTGTCTTTTTGTTTATTTCATTAAATGTTTCCCAATTACATGCAGTATAGGCTAGGCAGTGCTCAGCAGTGTTTCCTGCCCAGACACACCTTTGACACCCCTGCTGTAAATCGCTGAAATCTTGAAACCATAGTTCCTATCTCTATGCTCCAATTCAACTCAAAGAACATTCATTTATCAAGCACTTACTATGGTGGAGGTATGTAAATACTATGTTCCAGATAATCTGAACTATTAAGTGCTCTCAAAAAAGTACTGGGCATTCTTCCTTCTGCCCCTTTGATCACCCTCTACTTTGGAGAGCCCTATCCCCATTTTTGCCTCATGAAAGCCTCCTCCAGAATTCCACCCCTGAGCATGCCAGCCAGAGGTGAGCTGCCCTTCCTCCACATTTTATATTGCCCTTGGTTTGGACTTTGGCACTTATCACAGTATAAGGAATGGAAAGAGGGGAGGCTTTAGAGATGGGGATCAGAGTTTGAATTCCAGTTCAGATACTTATTATCACAGAGCAACTCACTGAACCTTTCTCAGCTTCAATTTCAGCATCCAGAAAATGGGGATATGTAATCATATGTTATGGAGTTCTCATGCGAAAAGTGCTTTGTAAATTTTATGATTATTGTTATTATATTGTTATTAATTATTGCTTTGTACTGTAGATATTTGGAAGATTATACTCCTTGAGAGGTGAGTAAGACTTAACATCGAAGCTTATCTATAGTAGATGGTTAATAAACATTTCTAAATGAATGAATGAAAAGAGGTAATGATCTATCCTACTGACACAGGAGAACTGGAATAAAGAGCCATGTGTTTTGTGTTCGTGAACACGAGGGAACATCATGCCTAAGAACTTAATAGGAGCCAAGGTCAAGGGTAACAATAGGGAGTATAACTATATAAACATGAGAGAACCAGAATACATGGCTGCATTGTTGAAAACAGCTGGGTGATTTTTAAAAGAAAGACCTGGGGTTCTTTTATCCAGCAACTCCTCGTGAATTAAGCTACTGCCCACTGAAGCATGTCTCTTTCCTTTTTTTTTCTTTTCCCAGCAGTAGGAAGGTGATGAGATCACAGAATTACAGGCTTAGAACTGAAAAAGTTCCCAGAGGTCATCTGTTCCAACCCTTTTCCTTTTACAGATGAGAAAATGAAGGCTAAGAGAGGTTAAGGGACTTTCCCAAAGACATGCAGACAGTAAGTAGCAGAACCAGGCTAGGAAGAGCTAACTGGCCTAGTTTTCCTGTAGTTTTTCCTTTTCTTTTTTCTATTCACCTGTGAACCTTGCACAGCCAGGCTACGGTGACCCCATCTCTCTCTAGCTTTACCTTGTCTAATTGTACAACCTCTGAATGACTCTAAAGATGGAATGCCTCCATCTGAAGCCTGGGCAGCTAGGTTATACAGTGCATAGAGCACTGAATGTTGAATCTGGAAGAACTGAGTCTGAATCCTGACTCAGACACATATTAGCTGTGTGACCCTTAGCAAGCCATCTCTCAGCCTCAGTTTCCGTATCTATAAAATGGAGATAGTAATATAACACAGAGTTCCTATGAGGATCAAATGAGGTTACACATATAAAGGGCACAGAAAACTTTAAAGCTCTATATAAATGCGAGCTACTGTTATTTTTATTACTATTGGGCAGGATGCACTCAGGAATCCAAATTGTCATAGGAGGCAGCTTCAAGACTAGCACCAAAGAGACCAGACATTTCCTCTTTTAAATGTAGATATTGCTATATGGTTGATGTTTGGTGGGGCTTGCTACTCTGGAGTATAGATGGAAGTAAGAGGTCACATGTAAGACCCACCCCTCTTCCCTCCCCCCACCCCATGGGCTGGAATCAGGAGGGACAAGAAGGTCAGAATAAAGTATGGGCTCAATGATGAGTGAAAAGTTGCAAGGAGACAAGGAACAGTAGAAGCCAGCCATCAAGTCTGACGATAAGATCATGATGAATAACCCAAACTTTCCCTCTTCCAGAGACTTTATCTTTTTTTTTTTTTTTAATTTAGAGTAAGAGAACACCTAACTGGAGTAGCCAATGGCCAATTCAGACACATCATGGCAGTACCATTGTCTCTGCCAAATTTGGAGCCTGCCCCTAATGGGGGACTGATCCAAACTCACTCCATAAACAGAATTGTGGCTGCCTGCTTTGTCTGGTACAGCAACCTGCCTGACGCTGTGGCATGAGGAGAGAAGTTGGTCAAAGTTCTCAGACCTTTAGGTCCAAGACTTAGACCCTTAACTATAGTCCATTAAGATTGTGGTTAGAATGTGCTGAGGGCTTTAGACCACTCACACAGAAACGGAGCCCACTAAACCACACATAAGGACCCCTGGGGGTATATATTGACTGAGAAAACTAAGCAAGGTTATGTTTTTCTTTTTTATGGATGTTCTTATTTTGTTAAATATTTCACAATTGCATCTTAATCTGATTTGCATCACACTTGAGAGTGGTGTTGGCTGAACACAACTCAGAGGCCACATGTTTGACATCCCTGGTCTACATCATCCTCTGAATCTCTGACATGGTTACTGATGTTCTTTGGCTATTTAAATACCATTGTGAAACTGACTGTAATCTATATTTCTGTTGTTGTTGAGTCATTTCAGTTAGGTCTGACTCTTTGTGACCCTATTTTGGGGGTTTCTTGGCACAGATACTTGAGCGGTTTGCCATCTCCTTCTCTAGCTCACTTTACAGATGAGGAGCTGAGGCAAAAAGGGTTAAGTGACTTGACACAGCCAGTAAGTATCTAAGACCGGATTTGAACTCATAAAGATGGGTCTTCCTGACTCCAGGCCCCTGTACTCTATCCACTGTGCCAACTAGCTGCCCCATGTAGACATTAAGGAGCTAGGGATTATGCCCAGTATTAGCGCCAGATTCAGAGGATAGCCTAGACCAGAGGTGTCAAACATGCTACCAGATTAAAATATAATTGGGAAATATTTAGCAAAATAAATAAAATAAATAAAAATACAATACAGCAAAGATAATGCTAAGTCAACGTGTGATCCCTTACCACTGTGGCCAATGTTTCTATTTTGAGTCTGACATCACAAGCCCAGAAGACTTAGCACGTTTTGACTAGAGTCCTTGGATACCACTGAGGAAGAGAAGATAGTCAGACCTCCGCTATTAGAGGTGGTCTCCACCACTTTTCACTACAGCAATATCACTATATCAACTCCTTGAGAGAAGCATGTTGGAAAGTACTCGAGATCTGGAGGCAAAGAATTTGGATTCTAACCCTGGTTCTGCCCCTTCTTACTTATATGAATTTTTCTCATCTATAAAACAAGAGGACTGGAATTTTTGATGTTCTCCAAGGTCTGCTCCATCTCCAGTTTTTTGACCCTTTGATTCTTTGGATACCCAGAACTGCATGTATTTGAAATGTTGCCCTAACTTCCTGATTTGAGTGTCTTAATTATCCTAAATTCAAAATTCATGAGACCTGAATTAATAAGGTTTTTGCTGTGCATGAGTTGTAGCCAAAGTCTGGCATAAAATTAATGACTTAATTTCCAACATTAATTTAAGTAGTTTTCTCATGTTCAATGTAAATCAAAACACCAGGAAACACTGGTAGGAGGTGTAGCTAGTATAAATGACAAGGTAAATCACAGGATGTAATCACAAAATCTGGTGTTTACAAACATTAAATAGCCCCTCAAGGTATTGTCAGATATTACCTAGAAAACATAATACATTAATCCATTGTTGAACATTTTCTACAGCACAGAGAAGGTTAAAGACAAAATATCACTAGAAAGAGCAATTAGCACATGTAATTATTTTGGATATTGTTTTCATATATTGTCTACAGCAATCTATTTCTTTAAGCTCTCTTATTTTTATTCAAGTCATTAGTTCAGGCTACTTCTCATTTATTACATACAGGCATAAACACATACAGAGAGTATATATGTGAACATGGTATGAATGTATACATATGCATGGGAAGCTAGGTGGCTCAGTGGATAAAGTGTTAGGCCTGGAGTAAGGAAGACCTGAGCTCAAAACCGGTCTCAGATGCTTACTAGCTGTGTGACCCTGAGCAAGTCACTTAACTCCTATTACCTCAGTTTCCTCATCTGTAAAATGAGCTAGAGAAGGAAATGGAAAACCACTCCAGTATCATAGCCAAGAAAACCTCAAATGAGGTCATGAAGAGTCAGATATGACCGAAAATGACTAAACAATACGTTTCTATGTGTGTGTGTGTACACTCTGTGTATAGTACATCCACATGCAATGCATATCTATATTCATACACATACATATCCACAGATATACACATGCACATATACTTATATACATACCATAGATGTACACACATACACATATGTTTTGAGATTAGCTGGGTCATATAAACAAAGGAGGGAGGTGACAAACAATTTTAATCACATCCCCTCCCTTCTTAGTCCTAGCTTAGCTGTTAGCAAGTTGTTTTATCTTTATGTGTTTGGGTTATTTTATCTTAAAACCATCCTCGTAGAGATAAACAATTTCCCAAGGAAATGTGAATTAAGCATCAGTTATAAAGAATCTCGAAATGATGAAGCACTATCAATGCTAAGTCGAATTACTAAATTGCACCTTTACAAAAATGCTATTGTGAGAATAAATGAATCTGAACATTGTATTTACAGTGTGATTTGCTTCTGAAATAGAATATTCATAATGGGCCTCAGCAGGCAACAACAGAGTGCCATCTTATCTCCTGTTGATAGACCACAATTTCAGAAAATTATTTTCACAATGGCATTGGAATCAGTGCCTTAATTTGTTGCTCTGCTCCAAACAAATGCACAGCTTACACTGGTTTTGAGATGTAAAGGGAAGGCAGGATTCATTAACAAAATAGCAACTGTCACCTCTGTATTTTTTAAATGCAATTTGTATTCTTTGGTATCTAACTTTTGAAAGTTGTGTTGAACAAAAGAAAAAGTGAAATTATGTTAGGGTTTTCATTATAAGACCTGAGTTTTAGCTAAAACTCAGGATATACACACATACAATATCATTATATGGCATATTACATATATTCAAATATATCCAATATCTATATATAATATATATGTATACATACACATGCATGTATACATCTATACACACAGCAGGTTAATTAAACCTCTACTTTGGTCCAATCTTGCTTCCACCCCAACAACTGATCAGTGCATAGAGTTCTCACTAACTGCACATGTTTTAAATGCATAATAATTACAATGAAGTAGTAAATTGATTTCTTATATTACCATTTTCTAATTTCCTCATTTTCATATCTTTTCATTTATTTGATAAAATTCCACTATAGATGAGTCAGGAATATAAATGAAAAACATTGGGGCATTCTTTAGACTATATTTTCCCAGAGTTGAAGTCTGAAAGTCCGATAAGACTTAGGGCCAGAAAATACCATGGTGTAATGGGAGTGTAGGGAAATAGAATGTATTAGGTAAAAAATAGGAACTAAATTTTGTATTGAGAAACAGGAAGGGCTATGAGGTTAAACAACATTGTATGGATAGGGGAGGAAAAACAATGATGTCCTCCACACACTGCCCTAGGGAAGACTTAATTCCACAAAAGGAATAACACCTATGAACTTTGGTAACATAGTAGTAGAGAAAATCTAAGGATCCTATCTTTAATTAATTGAAGCTGAAAAAAAGTTGTCAAAATAGGGTCATAAGCCCTAGAGTTGAAAGGGACCTTAGAGGTCATCTAGTCCACCCTCATTTTATAAATTAGAAAACTAAGACTCAGAAAATTCAAGTGACTTGCCCAAAGTAACATAGGTGGTGGCATAGGATGTATTCAAACATGACTCCAACCAAGTTTAGCACTACTATTCCTACCAGCAACCAATAAAGAACATGGGAACAACCCATATATTGTAAATCGAGGAAAAAGAAGATAACTTTTAGGCACCCACATAACTTTCTAATCCTATGAAAAGATAGTATTCAAACATGACTCCAACCAAGTTTAGCACTACTATTCCTACCAGCAACCAATAAAGAACATGGGAACAACCCATATATTGTAAATCGAGGAAAAAGAAGATAACTTTTAGGCACCCACATAACTTTCTAATCCTATGAAAAGATAGTTATCTACCTAATAATTTAATAAAAATAGCACCTGGGGCCATCTCTAGTTTTCCAGACTGGACCCAGATAGCTCTGGAGGAAAGAGTGAGGCTGGTGACTTTGCACAGCCCTCTCTCACTTAAATTCACCTGCATGTCATGGCATCACCTCCCTGATGTCATGGTCCTCTCTGAGAATAAAGGACAGACAACAACGAAGGGTGGGGTAGATCGATGGGACCAACAGGTATGTGTTTCTGGAGCCACATTTGAAAAAAGAGCAACACATCTACTTTGTGCTGAGCAGAATATGGTATATTATTTGAAAGCAAGAATGTGAGTTCTTGACAGTCAGCTGGCATGTGAAAAAGCTCCATGCAGCTTAAGAACTGAAGTCTGAGTTATCACTGGATTAAATGAAAATTCCAAAGGGGTTCAGTGAGCTCATGGAAGAGATAAGAGAAGCCCTAAGGAATGTCCTGAAAACCAGGGTACAAGATTATCCAGGCAGGGAAGGAAATGGCAAAAGGGAAAGGAAAGGTTAGCCATAAGGTTTAGCTTTGCTGATGTCTAGGACAACCATCATTAACAGCTAGCTGAATACTTGAGTCCCAGATCTATCAACTTTGTCCTTTTTTTCTTTCTTTCTTGGGAGTGGAATCAAAGCCACAGAAAGAAAGGTTGCCATGATCCTTAAATCTAATTGAGAACCAGAGAAGTGCTCTATTAAGGCAGATAAAATCCCTGATTTTTCTCTCTCATCATCCCTGTCCGACATCATTTTTTTCTAAGATCAGGAATGGGCGCACTGGCCTAGGATCCTCTCAGGCCAACATTACTTTTACCTCTTGATAACTTACTAGTTATTTGCCTGGCTGGATTGAGGTGATTGCACCATCCAATAGGAGGATGCCTCTCTCTTTAACTAATACAACAGAGAAATACACTTTAAAAATCTCACACTGGCAAGCCTGCTGAGAAGTTAAAATGGGCATTTATCAGGGTTGCCAGCTGGAATAGGAAGAAGGTTCTAAATTATTTGTGTTAAATTTATGTAAAGGTAGTTTGGACTCCAGCCCAGATATGAATATACAGTAGATAAAGTTTACAGGATTGTGGCACAAAGTCCCAAGGGTTGTGGAAATGTCAGAAAACACTCAGCAATCAGGACATATGCCTTCAATGCTAATACATTCTCTGCCTTTGTCTCCTGACAGATTATTGAGATGACTATAGAATAAGAAAGCAAAGCCTTCCCCCAACAGCTACCTTTGCATATTTTTCAGGATTTAGCTAAGCTACTCATTTGAGGAAACTGCCTAAGCCTTTTAAACAGGGTTTTTATAGTAAGAATTCTAAGTCTGACTCTACCACCCAGCAGAATGCTGTGTTTGCTAAGGAAATGAGAAGTATACATGTGCATTTTGTGTGTTGATTAAGTTAAATCTCCCTCCTCCCACCCCCCAAGTAGTTGGGTTGGTTCATATGTAAAAGATTAACATTCAAGAGAATATTCTTTAGGCATTAGCTGACTTTTGGGCTGGCTTGTCAATCAACCTATCAACAGACATATAATGAACACTTACAGTCAGCAAGGTACCCAGTTTAATAAGAAAGCAGTGACCGCATATGATAGAAAGAGCCTTGGCATGGGAGTCAAGACATCTGGGCTGTAAAGTTGGCTCTGCCATTAACTAGCTGTGTGGCCTTGAGCAAATCTTACCTATACAATGAGGGAATTGTACCATATGAACCAAAGATAAAGATTCTATGACTTTTGCAGCCTGGCAAGATATTTTTAAAACAAATAATATTCATTACTAATGGAGAAGCTCAATAGTTCAGTGGATATAGTGTGGGACTCAGAGACATGAAGATATGAGATAAAATCTACCTCAGAGACTTACTAGCTGTGTGATCCTGGGCAAAGTTACTTAACCTCTCTGAGCTCTAGTTTCCTCATCTGTAAAGGGAGAATAATGAATGATACCATCTTCCTCAGAGGTTTTTGTTGAATTAAATGAGGTAACTTACATGAAGTGCTATATAAATTATAGCCATAAATATTATGCACACAGCAGTGGGCAAACTGTCAGAAACTGAGTTTTTCCTAAAAGATGGGCTATTTGTTTTGTATTTAGCTCTATAAACAATCCAATTAAATCTGGATTTTCATACTAGAAAAAAGAAGGTTGTGTGAAAGGAGAAACTTCTAATTGTGGAACTAAGCAACTCCCTCTCGGGCATAAAGACACATATCTCAGTGCAGCCCTCCTCCTCATCAACCACTGCCCCCACCCTAACCCTAAATCCATGTAGATGATAAGGATTTATGTAGGTAGGTGAACAGGAATGGGAAGATCTTGTAGAATTTGTGGTTCAAATATTACCCCATTCTGAAAACCAGACTGGTTTCTACAACCCCCTTAAAGAAGAAACCTGGATGTCTTGCTTCTTCTCCCAGATTTAAGAACTAGAAGGAATTTTGGAGATGAGCTTGTCCAAACACTTCATTTTACAGCTGACAAAACTAGACATTTGTACTCTGACACAGTCTGAATTTTATTTTTCTCTCTCACCCTACCCCCTATCCTACGGGCATTGTCTTCAAAGCCAACTGACTGAGAATTCCCCTCAAGTTGCCCAATGGCAGCTTGGCCATTACCAGTAAAGGAGGAAGAATGGTAAAGAGGGAAGGGAGCTAAGATTGCTGAAATTGGAGGGTAATTAATAAGCGGCAGGTATATCTGAAGTGGAATATGCCAGCATGATTTAAAAGTCTTATTTTCACGACTATTCCAGTCTAGGGTTTTCCTTGTCACAAATTGATGTGATCCTCACTTCCTGTTGAAATGAGAATGTTCGTACTGTTTCATTCAGTGTCTCCTCTGGCCTGCATTCCTGCTATAATGACCACTGTGGGAATGGCTTTTAGCCCATTCTGGTAAGTATGAGCTGGTTTATATCTTGATTGTGGCAAATGCATTTCAGAGTCCTCCAGCAAACTCCAAAAACAAAAAACTCTAAGGACTTTTTCTTTAAGTCACTGATGCTGTTATCTAGGCAAGGGAGCCTGAGGTGGCATCTGCCATGAGTTTCTCTAGAAACTCCACCCATCAAAAATTTAAAAAAATAACCACACGGGATGCTATAGTTTTTGTCTGGTTTGTTTCTATCTCTTTCGCCTGAACCTATAATTTCATCAGCTGCTCCACTCGGGAACTCATCTGCCACATATTGGTTGGGGTCACTAGGTGACTGCTGATGTCCCTTCCAACTCTCAGATTCTCTGATTCCATGAATCTGTGGTTTAATCTTAGAGTTTGTCTGGCAGGTCTCAAGAGTGACCTGACTAAGGTCACCCAGCTAGTCTGTGTCACAGATAGGACTTGACTCCAGGGCTGGCTCTCTCTACACAGTATCCTATATTACCTCTTGGAGTCCTGTTATAAGACAATTAACAAAAGAAAACAATCTAAGGCTATTTAGGCCCTCTTTCTGGATAAATATATTTTTCAGCACCAGACACTGTCTCCAGTCTAGAGGTGAACTATGTTTCTGAAAAATATACAAGTGTATCCTTTCAAGGATACAAAAAGTATTGTTTATAGCCTTAATTTATTTTAAGCAACAAAACCTTCGGATGTGCTTCCTGTAGCAATTGTATCCGGACTTCATTTAACATTATTTGGACTTTTAACATACTTCCTCCACTTGCATTATTTGTGAAATGAAGAATAGTGGACTTTGTTTTCAGTAAGAAACAAAGGGTTAACATTCTGTAAGCTGTTACTGAACTTCATGGGGACACAGCTAGCCAGGCGTTGTGGCTCTCCTTAAGGCCAACCATGGTTGAATTAGATATTTAGCAAGTAGCATAGTTCAATCAAGGTACTGTTCATTAAGTGCCTACTCTGTGGCAGGCACTGGGCATATACAGAGGCAAAAAACAAAACCTGCCTTCAATGAGTTCACAATCTAATTGTCTTTGTTCAGATGATGAGGGGAGTCTCAAATGAACATGTCCAAAGGAAAGCCCACCTTTATTCCCATCAAAAGCCCAGGTCTTCATAACTTTTCTATTTCAGGGCAGAGTATTATCATTTTTTAAACTATTCAGCTTAGAAACCTCAGGACCATTCTTCTCTCTTGCTCACTCCCCATATCCGATCACTTGCCAAATCTTGTTAATTCTACCCCATGCCACCTTTCTCAAAGCCATCCCTTTTCTATTTAGACAACCATCCTGGTTCAGGCCTCCATCACTCCCCACCTGGACAATTGCCAGTTTCCTAACCCATTCCCTGCATCCATTCTCTCCCCAATCCATCCTCCATATAGTTGCCAAATTGATGTTTTTAAAGTAGAAGCTTTACTATGTCAAACTCAGCTGCTGACAAGCTTCACTGACCTCAAACGGATTCATCTGGTAATTAAAGTCCTTCACAATCTAGCTCTGACCTATCTTTCCAGGCTAATTATGCTCCCTTCCCTACTCTACCTTCCAGCCAGACTGGCCCACTTGTTCCCCATACATGACTGTCTTTCCATATCCTTCTTTACTCCTTTGTACAAGTATTCCCTCATACCCCAAATGCTCTTCCTTCTGACTATGGAAAAGCCTATGTCCCATCAATTCTCCTCACAAGCATCACCTCCTACAAGTCTCTTTATTTTGTCCATATGTTTTTTCTACTCTGCATATATGTCATTTCCCTTTAAGTTAAATGTAAGTTCTTTGACTCCAGGTACTAATTTTTGTCTTTGTATCTCTAGTACCTAGCACAATCCCTGGCAAGGGGTAACGCTTGCTGAATGAATGGATGTTAAAAGGTATGGGATGGACAGTGACAAGCCCACCATTCATGCATTTAGACACAGTCCAAGTAACTTTCAGCCAAGTTAACAGCAACGTGCTATTCCAATCCAGTCATCCTTATTCTCAGTGCTATGCTTTTCCCCAGAGAAGTTCAAAGAACTCTTGGCACACTTCCAACTTGCGCAAGTCCCTAGCCTACCTTAATGAACTAACACACATCAGTCGTAGATACCAGAATAACAATGGGGGAAATGAGGTAGCACCTGGGAAGATGGCACCAACACCACTGTTTCACAGTGACAGGAGCTATGGAGAGAAGCTGGGGACCTTAGAGAGTGGCAAAACAAGCCTGATTTGGAGTGTCACACTCAAGTGGAAACCAGGACCACTAATCCATGCATACAGATCTCTATGAGCTGCATATTGATTTAAAGTATAATATTGTCTATGTCTTATTGTATTTTTATCTATTTCATTCAATGGTTCCCAATTATATTTAACCTAGCCCTGCCACATGTGGGAGTGTTGTTGACAGAAACAGCCCAAGCCTTTGACACTTTGGCTCTAAAACATAATCGTGTAATATGGTACACCAAGGTACTCTGTCCTGGCATCTTACTCTCCTACAAGACTATGAGTTGGAGGACCTGCCCTGCCATTCCCTTTGGCACACTGGTGGTCATCTAGTCCTCTTCCAGGCTCCTGGACAGGCTGAGAGCTTTAGGCACAGGGAAGCATTTCCCAGGGGGTCCCCCTAACCATTCGTCTTCAGACAGGCTTGGCTAAGCTTCCTGAATTCAGACACCAATCCATCTATAATGTCATCCCTAATAGTTACAATTAGAGTAGCTGTCCTTGGATTAGATGGAAGATAAGTGATCTAGATTGTGACTCCATAGGCTAGCCACTCCTGAGAAATATGAGCAATTAGGCTCTTGACATCCTTTCCCCCACAGCCTGGATGCACTGTCTGTGACATGTCTAATCCCTTGTGGAACCAGTCAGGCATACAGTCACCTTAAACCTGGATCTCCCATTTTTACAGTGGATCAACCCAGAAAAAAAACAAGATACTCTCAAGGGTCTGTTTCTTTTCAAAAACACATCCATGGAGCCCACTTGTCCAAGGAGCCCATAGCTCTGGGCAAACAGCACCCCATTAACCCCTACAGCACCATGTTCACAATTTTCACAAATGGGGAGCTAGGAAGAGGGGAAATTCTTTTTTACTATTTGCCTGAGGTTCCCAGAGCTGGAAAGGGATTCCAGGCCTCCTGTCTCCCAGTCTAGTTTTTTTATTCACCAGACCATAGCATTATCTGAAGTGGCCTTTTAACATACATTAAAAATTTAATCCAAGTACTGCCTGGTTACTCAGCTTCAAATAAATATTATACACATCACACACTTCATGATTTCATAATAGCTGACACTGATATACCACTTGATGGCTTGGAGAGTGCTCTACAAAACCAATGTCTTTGGATCATCACAATAACCCTGCAAGACAGACAGGGCTGGCATTGTTGCCATTTTGCAGATTAGGAAACTGAGACTTCAATGATTTACTCAAAGTTATGTGACTAGTAAGTGACAAAAGTTAAGATATGACTCTAGTCTTCTGACAACAAATTCATTCTTTTTACCAGGTCATGGTCGGGGGATAAAAAGGTGAGACATTTGTCTCCAATTTCTAACATAAGGAGAATCCTGTGCTAAGTGAATATTATAGATTGTTCATAGTCTGCACAAATAGGTTCTCGTTTACGCTAACACGCGCATTTAAAAATCACAAACCTTTGCAAGAGAATGTGGCTTTTTGTTTTGTTTCACATTTCTGTGGGAAATATTGCCTAGCCCTAGTCAGTAGTATGCAAGAGACTGAACCAAAAAGGAACGGCAAGCATCTTCTACTAAACTTGGTATTTTAGAAGGCACAGCTTAATTCTTTTGACTTGGAAAGGTAAAAGGAAACCATGATTATTACCCACCTCTGTGGTGACTTAAGTTTAAAGAAAAATAAAGATCTTGAACTCTCAGATTTGGTGACTAACAGGCATGGTGAGTTGCTGCTCAACGCTATCGACTAGAACAAGCCTTGTTAATTCCAAACTCTTTCCCACAATTGATAGTGGATGGAGGCCAGAAGAATTGTCTTTTCTGTTTTTGACCAGGAATCAGCACACTTCCAAGTAAACATAACTTGCTTAATGGCACTCCTTATTAGGAATATATATTGTTTAACAATGAAACTACATAAAGGACCTCGGTGTGCTGGGCAGACAGAGCAAAGAGTTCCATCTCTGGCTTTCTGCTATTATTGCACATTGACCTAAATACCAGGCTCAAGTCCACCAACAAGAAAATAGGGGGAAAGGCTCTTTGTGTGTGCATTATTTCCTGCCAACTCACTGACTCTCACAATCAGGATTGATTACAAACACCCAATTAAGAGGCATTTGGAACATGATCTGAACACTAATCCTCTGTCTTGTTCTTTTTTATACTTAATGATCAACCCTAAGAAGAGTATTAGAGTATTAATTAGGAAGTTTATTCTTTAAGCTCATACCTGAATGTTGACTCTTTTCTGGACAAAGTAGCAAAAAAGTACACTTGAAATCTGAGTATGAAATAGAAAGGAAAAGAAGAGGAGGGTACATCTAACCCTTCTTTTAGAGACTATTAAAAAAAGATACCAGATTGGAAACATTAGCTACATGTTGATTTGGTTTGATAAAATTTAACTTTTCTCTTGCCTCTCTCTGTCTGTTTCTCTCTCTCCTTCCCTCTCCCTCCCTCCCTCTCTCTCTCTCCCTCCCTCTCTCTCTCTCCCTCTCTCTCTCTCTCTCTCTCCCTCCCTCTCTCTCTCCCTCCCTCTCTCTCTTCCTCCCTCTCTCTCTCCCTCCCTCTCTCTCTCTCCCTCTCTCTCTCTCTCTCTCTCTCTCTCTCTCTCTCTCTCTCCCTCTCTCCCTCCCTCCCTCTCTCTCTCTCTCTCTCTCTCTCTCTCTCTCTCTCTCTCTCTCTCTCTCTCTCTCTCTCTCCTTCCAATTCTCTCTTGCACACATAAACACATTTTTAACTACAAAAGCGACAGACAAAGCAACTTTGTTATTTTTAAAATTTTGCTCTGATCAAATTGGATTGCTTGCAATAAGAAATAATAAACAAAATTAATTTTGTAATACACGCATAGGTCTTTGTTCAAATTTAATCAGTGTTGTTGGGGAAACAAGTGTAAGGAAAGAAAGCAGATAATTGTCTGCCTGAATAGAAATCTGCTGTACTCTAGGTGGTAACAATAAGCTGGACCCGTAATTTTCCTGGGATGCCCACGGCATCCATTTTTCAATTGGAATGAACCTGCTGGTGGCCCTTTAAAATGTCATTCCCTTTATATTGCATATCGTTGGGAACTCACTGGAGAGCTAATGCAGAAATGGAAGGATTCAGATAATGAAGAAAGATATTTGGGGAACCTGACTTCCCTGTGCACTGGATGCCAGATCAATATTTTGTTGAGATTTCAATAAGGCTGTAGCTTACGCAACTCATACGAAGCTCAAAAATGTTTCTGCCAGAAGTAGATACTGACCAAAACTATGAAATGTTCCAATGGGACTGTTTTCTTTTTCATTACAGAAAGAACAGCATGCACTCTCTGGCTTCATTCTATAAGATTTCAATGTCTCAGTGAGTTAAAAGTACACTATCTACAGAAAATAGCAAAGTATTTGACTTTAAACATCCTTTGAGTCCAATAAAACAAGGGCTATGTTTTTTCCTCTTCTCTTAGTTCTAAAGAACATACTGAAATAGGAAATAGTATTCATGGACAAAGACCAAAAAAGAGAGGTATTTATGTGTCAAAATTCACTGATATATGATAAAACTATATTGTATATACCCTATGAAAAAGTGTTTCAATACTTTTAAAAAATGCACCTTATTTTTCAAGGTGAGCCTTTATAATGCTGTCATATAAATATATGTGTACACACCCACATATATATTTAACTACAAGAATCTGTAATTTTCTTGGTTTGGATACTTGGTCCCCTACTTAATCATGAAAAATATGCATTTATTAAGGGTATATTATGTTGGAGAAACTCCATCATTTTAGATGACCTCCAGTCTCCCATCTCTAATTTTCTGTTGGGCATCTTGAACTGGATGTTCTGAATCTATCTTAAACTCAACGCGTCCAAAACTGAACTCATCTTTCCCCTCAAACCCTCCCCTCTTCTTAATTTTCCTATTACTTCTGAGTACCACCAACTTTCCAATCACCCAGGCCTACAACCCAGGGGTCACCTTTGATTTCTCACATACTTTCTTCCCCTATATCCAATCTGTTGCCAAGGCCTTCTCAACATGATCTACATCTTTCATAGCTCATTCTTTTTTCTGACACATTACCTCATACCTGGACTATCTCAATGCCTCACTGGTGGATCTGCCTGCCTCAAGTCTCCCCCCACTCCAATCTATGCTCCACTTTGCTATCCAAGTCATCTTCCTAAAGCATCTGACTGCGTCACCCCACCATTCGTCCAACTCTAGTGGCTCCCTAATCACCTGCAGGATCAAATAGAAAATTCCTTTGTTGTTTTTTCAAAGCCCTTCATAACTTAAGCCCCCACCCCCACTCTTCCAATCTTTATGCACCTTTGTACCTTATCTTCCTCCCCACACATCCTTTGCAATTTAGCATCACTGGCTTCTTGGCTTTTCCTTATACAAGATACTTTGTCTGCTGACTCTGGGCATTTCAATGACTGTCCTCCATTCTTAGAATATTCTCCCTCGTCTCTGCCTCCTTGCTTTTTCAAGTCCCCTCTCAAAATCCACATTCTACAGGAAGCCTTTTCCATTCTCCCTTAATTATAGTGCCTTCTCTCTGTTGGTCATCTCTAATTTGTCTTACAAACAGTATATTTGGACATAATTGTTTTTCATGTTGTACCTTCTATTAACCTGCGAGCTCCAGGGACTTTCTCTTTATCCTCAGCATTTACACAATCTGGCACTTAGTGACTACTGATCACCAAGTCAAGTCAAGGTAGCAAGCATTTATTTCATATCTACCATATATCAGGCACCATGCTAAGGGTTGGGGATACAAACACAAGTAAAAACCATCAGACTTTTCCCTCAAGGAGTTTAACACATAAAGGGAGCTAAAGGGGAAGATGTAGGTGGAAAGTGCCCATGTGGGGCATAGTGACCACATTAAGAAAGTCAGAAACAGAGCTGAGAGAGAAATAGAGGATAGTTGCCCTGGGCCCTTCCTCATGAAGGTTCTGGGAGAAACTCACCAAGGGAGGGATGAAGGGAGGAGCGAATTTCAATAGAGGGATATTCTAGAATGAGAAGGTCACAGGTGCAGAGGGGAACTTCCAGCCACCAGCAAGGGCATGTTGGCAAAGACCAGAAGGTCAGAAGCAGAGTAGGAAGAGTTGTTAAAGGTGGAAAACTCATTGCCCCATAGGCAACCTGGTGTCAAACACCTCTTAACTTTGTAAGGCCAGTGATCAGATAACAAGCATAGATAGGGTCTGTCATAAGACTCCCACTCAAAGTCTTTCTGGCTTGAAGAGCTTGAGATCCATTGGTATAGTCCTCAAGAGCCAAGGTTTATATCCTCTTTTGTCAAGGGCCATGAATAGAATGAAATTAAATTAAATTACCAAAATGTCAAAATTAAATAGGTAATTTCTTTGAGGGAAGTGATTGTATCTTACTTTTTCATTTCTTGAAGCACCTGGGGTTGGTCCTTGCACATAGTAGGTACTAAATAATTATTGATTGAATTGAAAGAACAATTTCTATAGATAGTCCAAGTTGGAGTCTTAGGATTTTTTCTTTTTTAATATAAAAAGTACAACTTATTCCTATTGTTTTCCTTCAGATTTTAAAAAACAGACCTGAATATAAATTTCTATTTAAGATCAGTAATGAAAATTTCTAAGAAGTTAAAATGAAAATGAACTGTACATAAATCATCCCTTTGGATGCATTTGTTAATAAAAAGATATACTTATTAATCATTCTACAAAAAGAAAAGATTGTTTTCTATACAGGAGAGGATAATGCTATAGGCCGGCATCCGTATTCTCCTCTAAAGCAACATTGTTGTATCTGGTCACAAAGTCTATAATTTCTCAGTAAGAAGACCACTACCGGGCTTTTCCTCCCACCTAGGTCTTTTCTTTTAGAGCTCCACATTCATTTTCTTAATGTTTTTAACCCAATGTCTGTGAAATTTTTATTGCTCCCCAGATGACGACATCTGATCTGAATGTAACCACACACCTCTTCGCTCAACAGCATTTGTCACAAACCATTATAAATTATCATGCTGATAGTTTGCATTGCTGGGAAACCGGAAAAGTTCCATAAATTCTAACTACTGTATCAGTGACATTCTTGTTTATTATACAGATATAAAGTTTTATGAGATTCAAGATGTCTGCTTTACCACAGAAAGGAAACCTTAGTGGAGTAAGACCCAGCTAACCTAATGTAAACATAGAAAGCCATTTACAACATACAGCGGGCATTAAAATGTTCTGAGTAATGCTTTGCCAGATGCTTCATGGGTCAGTTTCCCTTTCTCCTTCCCTTCTAATGGTCTCTTGTCACTTCACAAACAAGCAAGATCCTAGTGGTGTAAAAAGGAAAAGGGACCATTCTCTCCTTCCTTCTGTAACTCCTTCTGTGTCAGAAATCACTGTCTACTTACTTAGTCTTCCTACCCCTGACCCTTGTGTTAAAAAAAAGGGGGAGATCATAAACCTCTTTGAACCCTATAAACAAACATTATACAATCTGGCGATGATCTCAGAGTCAATGATAAACAAAACCTGTTACAATGGAATTGAATAATTCATTTTTTTTCCTGGATTATAAGGGCATCATCCCCCCATACTGTTGACAGAGGGACTCTAAGGATGAGCTCTTCTCCTCCTCTTCTTTAAAATAATAAGTCAGTTCCTTCATTCAATATAGCACTGAGACTTTTCCGTGGAAGGCTGTAACCACTGTAAGTGGTTGATTGCAACACTGAATTTCCAGAATGTTTTCCCACTAATCCTGTCCTTAGGACATTGTTCCATTAGTCTTGACTTGCTCATTGTGAAACTCTAATTACTTCTCTATCTTCAATCCCCACAAATGGAAACTGCTGACTTGGCTCTCTAAGATTCTCCTCAATGAGGTTTTATCTTGGACCCACCTGCTCCTGCTTTCATGGTGTACAAGTTGGCCATTCTCCATTAAAATCCTCCTTGGATACCTGATAGTGGCATGGATGTAAACCTCAAAGAGGATAATCAGAATCCAAAGCTCCAGCATCTCCTACTATGTTTGGAAGGGCTTCTGATACACCCTGGCAATGAATTGTTGACCAAAGATGAGTTTAGCCAAATGCAGAGAGATTGGCCATCAGGTGATACTATTTTTGGGGGGCAATGGGGGAGTGTTAAAGGGAGGGACTAGGTTTAGAATAATTTATGAAACCATCTACTAACACAGAATTTGTGATTTGTGCCAATGGAGGAAACACCCACACTCTCGAAATCACACATTATTCAAAGTGTTAAACTTGCTTAAGTTGGCCAAAACAAAAAAATGACATGCAAATTCCATATGGTGAAATACCATTAAATTTTAATTTACAAAATAGCCCTAAACTACTAACTGCCACAATTTCTAGATCAATGCTTTCGGGATGATATTAGGATTTCTAAGTTTTAAATATTTAGTCACTGATTAAAATTATGGGAATGACATAATGAAAATGAAAGTGCTTAATATTTGAGGACCACTTTTAGTTTTCCAAATCAATCAATCAATCAGCTAATATTTATTAAGCACCTACTCTGTGCCAGGTAGTTTGCTAGGCATTTGAGATGTAAGGATAACAAATGAAATGATGTTTACATTCTATGGAGGAAAGCAAGATGTAGAAAAATAAACACACAGAAAATGAATACAAATCATTCAAATTCAAAGCATTTAGGGATAGAGGACTCCAGCAGCTGGGGGGTGCTTCTACATGTATGATCTCATTTTATTTAAATAACAGTCTTCTAAGACAGATAAAACATGTAACTCCACAAAGAAACAGAGGCACAGAATAATTAGATGAGTTACTTGAGATCAACAGGTTGCTAGGAGAAGAGCTGAAATTAGAATCCAGTGTAGTTTGCCTCTCTCAACTATGCTTGTTCAACTTGTGAATGTTCATATTCCTACTGAATTTCTGCCCAAAGATCCAATTTCTCCTAAAATATTTCCATTTCCTTTCTCCTTCCATGGTACCAAGGAAATTCTTCCCAATATTAGGTGGCAAATTGTTGTAAACAAAAGCTGCTGATTCTGTCTTCTACCTACCTAAAAGATGAAAAATGTGGCCACGCTTCCAGGATCTACTCCCATTATCTCTGTTGTATGCTAGCATAGAATTTTGTATGGTGGCAGCAGAGGAGAGTCAGAGGTTGGTCTTTGTACACATTTGAAATTCCCATTAGTTACAAGATCAAGGAGCAACACTGCAAAATATAGTGCAAAACGACTCATCCCTAACACTAAAGCGCACACACACATACACGTAAACGGTCTCTACTAAATTCAACATACCAGTTTTTCAAGGTAGCAACTTAGAAGTAAACTATAATATTTTTTTTTTCTAAATCTGTTCAGCTAGTCCTGGTTGGATGACTTTAAGCAAGTTACTTACTCTGAAATGAGGGAGATAAATTCTCTATAATCTCTCTCCCTCCAGAACTAATTAACATTCTGCAATTATGTGATGTAGTCTTCTTAGCCTTACCAGTTTTTTTAAAATTTTTTCAAAATTATTGATAATTATTCCTTTTTAGAAATTTAAATTTTTCCTATTTCTTAATTCATTCTCTCTCTCTCTCTCTCTCTCTCTCTCTCTCTCTCTCTCTCTCTCTCTCTCCCCCATATTGGCTTCCAATGTTGAAACTTCAAACAAAGTAGAAACTCCTTAGAATTCCTGTATTATATATACACATGCTAATAATTTACAGATCAATAAATAGGAAATAATTTCAACTCAAGTCCAAAAGTACCTTACTTACTGGAATAATATGATTATACAAGATGCAAAAAGGATGCTACTGGGGTATGGCCATTAAGAAACAACCAAATAAGTTGGAGACTAGGTATTCAGGTTGTCTAGGGGACTGGCACTACAAATTCACCCGGCAGAGCAAGGTATAGGAAATCCTCTGTTGTCTGGCATTCTGATCAGCAAAACTCTCTATGAACTGATATTTCTAGACATGTATACTGTAATGTTTATGAATTATCTAACTGAAGTTCTGGCAATATACTGAAGCAAGAGGCAATGTGGTGTGGAGGATAGCACTGGAAGTGGAGTCAGGAAAACTTAGGTTTAAATTCCAGCTGTGTGGCTTTGGGTCAGTCATTTAACCTTTCTCAATCTCAGTTTTCTCATTTGGAAAATGGGGGCAGGAAGAGGGAATGATAAGACTCCATATTCTCTAAGGTCCCTTCTAGTTCTAAATCTGTGATCCTTATGGTGCTTACGGATCATCATATAAAGATAAATGCTATTTATAGCACATTTTCTTACATTTTAATTCTTTGACAATTTTTACCCTTCTATGTTTTTACAATTACTCTCCATGAAACAGAATACTTCCTTTCCCCCCATGCTGCCCTATAATGAGATATTTACAAAAATAACTCTGCAAATGGTTGGAAAAATCCTATTGGTGTGAATGTTTATATATTTTATATAATAATCATAATTTGGAATATTATCCTTTTTAGAAGAAAAGGTCCTCTGTGTGAAAGAATAAAATACAGAATTTACTTAATAATAACAAGGATTTTTTTTCTTATTGAAGTGGCTGCATCCATCACATGATAAGTGAGAGATTGTTCTTTAAACCTGAGGAGACTGTCATTCCCCAAGAAACATTATAGACTTGACACCTAAATAGTTTTCTCCCTCCCTTGATAAAAAGATTTCTATGCCTGAATTCCACAAATGATTGATATGAATACCAATTCAACATTTCTGGAGAGTAGACACAAAAGTGTAGGTAAGACAGAGCATATAATGATGTGAGTAAGACAGGCAGGAGGACCGCTAAGTATACATAGTAGATAAACAAACACTAAATTGAGCTGAATACAGTGTTTAACCATATTCAAAGCATACCTCCCCTAGAGTTGCTCTATAGCAGATAAGGCAAACATAAACCAAAAAGCAGAAAAGATGACTTAGGTTATTATCACAAAGAAATTATATTTACATATTTCTTCCTAATAAGTCAAGTGGTTTTTATCATACTTGTATGTGGAAATGCCTTTTATTGTAATAATGGAATCAGGCATAATTAGACCCATTAACAAATTAACAGAAAAACTAAATCAAGGCATTTAAAATTCTACCCTTTCCTGGAAAGAGGAAAAGACACTGTCCCATATATGAGACACCAATTTAATAATTCTTCTCACTTAGATGCTGATTTTTAGAATGTCTTCATAAAAAGCCATTATTTACTCTCCCAGAAAATTCACTTATCCTATTTTTGCTACTATGTGACTTATTGTCATCCAATACAATTTATGGTTTCCCATGTCAAGCATAAATAAGATGAATATAGTTCTTAAATAGCAAAATGTTCCATAGATTTGCTAAAAATGTCTGACCTCGCCGTTTGTGGTTGCTGTAAATTTTAGTGCCTTGCAATTTTTCATAAAAATGCTAGCAGAGATTTTATTTACTATTCTCATACCCTTCTGAGAAAAAAGAAAATGACTGAAACAACGAAAATTTAAACAACAAAAATTTCTTACGTTAGAGAAAAAGGAGACAAAGAGATTACGAAATCAAAGATGGTCTTGCGAGATTTGAGGTTCAGACATCACTAAAGATAACCTTAATATTTTATACCACCAACACATGATCTAGTCTGGCTTCAGATGCTTCTTTATTCATTTATAAATCATCTTGCACATATCAGCTGGTTTTTTTCCCTTTTCTCCCATTCTACTGTGACTCTCCCCATAGACATTTCTGACCACTAGATGGTGCCATAGTGCCCTGTTCAGATAAACGGGACTTACTTGCAGTCTCTGTCCTCCAAATCAAAGTGAGGGTTGAAATTGATCATAATTCTCTGGTATGGATCTGGAGCCTGAATCAGCCACTCACATTTTTCACTTGGGTGATAAGAATGAGGATAGCCAGGAGATGTAAGGTACCCAGGACTTACAATTTTTATATTATCACCACATTTACCTGGAATGAAAATAGCAGGGTTTAGCTCATCTTTTCTTTACAAATGACAGTTTGACAGTTCAGCTTTCTTGACAATTTATCAGTTGTTAAACTTTCCAGAACTTTTTTTTCAGGGAAACTTTCTGGTGACTTTCCCCCCAGGTTCTTCAAATATTGTTGTCAGAAATAGTTCTAACAAGATCATCATTTGATCTCCCAAGCATTTGCACAGCTTCCTTTGAAAACATCATTGGTACTCCAAAGGGGAATTTTTTTCAAAGTTCTCTCCCAAGAAAAAGATCTTCTAGCATTAAAAACATTAAATCCCCTCAATTGATGTTAACATGGTCCCTAGGGGGCTTCTGCTAGACTTAATTATCTCCAAGAAGGGTAATCTTATTAAGTAACAAGTTCTAAGTGGAAGGTGACTAGGAGATGTAGTTTGACCCCCTGTGTGGCTTTTTGATGATAAGCCTGGTGTGTGTCATTGGTCATTGGGGACCGTCTTCATAGACCTTGCTTGAAGCCAAGCCTTCTTTTGTTTTATCAGTTCATAAATCTCAGTACTTTCAAGCTATCCCTGTTCTTGAAACGCAGACTGAGCAGAGAACAAAGTGTTTTTAGTGAACCAGAAATAATTTTGCATTATTTCTCTGAGTAAAGTTGCTCAGGCCTGGAGACTAGATCAAAGTAATGGTGCAGAAAGAAAAATAAATAATCACACAGCTTTATTTCTAATTACCTAACTGTTGGACAGTCAATGTCAGGAAGCAGAGGTGCCCCATATGGTAAGGCACAGCCTGACATCCTGGGAAAGGTGGGTTTAACGGTTTTGAGACTCATCATTTCCAAAAGCCAAATGTTGGTTTGATCTCCAAGAGCTAAATAAACCAGTTTCTGAGGCTACTTTATTGTTCAGTGTCGATTTTCATTGTCACTTTTTATGATGGATTTCATACTGGAGAGCTTCAGTTTAAAAGGCTGCCACATTTACTGATGCTTAATTTTTAGTAATAAAAAAATCTGCATAAACTATGCATAAACTATGGAAAGAGGAAAAGGTATGACTCCAGTGAAATATATAAGCCTATCAATCACAACTTTTCAGTAATGGTATATATAAATTTGAATACAGCATCTAATAGATTCCCTGTGGAAAGAGAATGGCATTCTTTGCTCTCAGCATGAATTTATAAATGTACAGAATTTTATTACAGGAAAACCAGGTCAAATGGAAATGAAAGATGAAATGCATATCAAAAATGCATAAAGCTACATGCATTACAGAAATCATTTCCCATAAATTAGAGAGAAAGAAGACAATACAAATTCTATTCTTTTCTCAATCACTAGATGTTTCTAACCATGTTTCTTGGACTAGAGTAGACTTATGTTGGTTTCTCCTCTTTTTTTTGGCTTTTAAAAGCCTTGTGCTTGCCAAGACCGAGCGTTGTTGCGACTGGAGTTCAACATCTCAGCTAATGATCATATTGGACTCTTGTTATGTGATTTTACTGAGAGTCTTGCATTATTCTAAATTTGCAGAGAACTTGGAAAGTGACCCCGTCTCATTAAGTCTCCTCCAGCTCTGTGCAAACAACATGGCAGAATCTGGCATCTGTTAAAAGAGTGAAATAAAACAGCTCTGCTCCTAGTCACTTGACAAGAGTCCCTTCAGAAGACGATTAGGTGGGCTCCGTACCACCAATGCTCCTTAATCTGTGACTTCTGAGAAAGTGACAGTATAATAAGATAACTGGACTGCTAGACTCCCTGGCTCTGTTAAATCTCTCTAACAGTTGATTAAGAAAGAGCAATTTCTAATGACTCAGGACCATTAGTCCTAAATAAGGTTAATGAATTAATTTAGCAGGCACTGGCATTTGGGAGGAGGTGGACATGGCTTTAGAAGCTCTGATAAGTTAAAGAGGGTGGCCTTGGTGACTCCACTGCTGCTGGAGCTTTTTTTTTTTTTTTCCAAACTCTAACTGAATGAGCGGCTGCATCTCTGTTTCTTTACCAGTCCCCATTACTCCTGCTAAGCATTTGAAGAAATATGACATCGTAGTTGCTATGTAATTTTCTACAACCTTTTGCATTTGATTTCAAATTCACTATTCAAATCTCACCATACATACAAAGTCTGCCATGAATGAGGCAGGGGGGAAGGTTGTTAATTTCCAAGTACTGGTCAGTTGAGCTCATTCAAATGGAAGAGGGGATTATCTCACCCCCTCTCCCAGACCCTTGCTATGAGAGTTCAGAAAGATACCACCAAGTGGAGTTCATTAAAAAGTCACAAATTAACATTTACACATTTTTACCTTCCTAGCATATCTGCGAGAACACTGGTGGTTGCAGAGAGGGGAATCTATTGCTTAAATCACACAGCCTCCTGAAAACATATTAGAGAGATTAACTTCCATCATAAAACCCTGATTTAAATTCCTCTCAGTATAAAACACTCCACTTGTGGTCTCTTATTAAAACAATATACCACAATAAGTAGTGGATGTTCTTTACTTCTAATTACTTTGATTGAAATCCAAGTCAGGCAAAAGCAAATATTTGATAATTAGTTAATAATAATTGCTGAAGGCTTAACTGAAAAGAGATTTTCACATCCCAGCCTTCATCTATTTTAAAGTGGGAGGCAAACAATCCCACTGCCAGATCACATTTTAAAATATTATTTATGTTACATGGTCCTGTTTATAGCCCACATATTCTGTCGTTTACTTAACCCGAAGAGATTTTAAAACCAAACTGAACAGTGGGGATTTTCTGATAGGCTCATCTCCTATACTGTATATATCAAATTCCTTTATTGACACTGTAACTTTCATTCAAACTCCAGACTTTCATGACAGGATTGGGGGACAGATGACTAGTAGCACTCGGAAAAACACACATCCCACACCAATACCTGCGGATACACACCAGAGGCTGCTGGATATTTGGGATACTAAGAGGGCTAGGAAGTTTCCTCTTTAAAGCGTTCATTAACTTTCAGCAGCTATCAAAATTTTGAAAGGGATTCTCATCTAATTGCCTTTGGGAGGAAACATTATTACGATAATTGGTGCGCTGATCTGGTAAGGTAGACAATTTTGCTTTGTAACAGAGAGGAAACACACACACACACACACACACACACACACACACACTCACACACACGTTCCGAAATCCTCTTGGTGTAAAATGCTTAACATCTTCTCTTCCCCCCTCCAAAAAAGTTTCCTTTAGGCCATGAGAAGGCTAGCGAGTGCCCGCGTCCCGAGCAGCTGTGGCGTGGTGCCCACCCAGCTGGAAGGCGCAGGCGACTCCTCACTCGGAGCAGCGCCCACCCGGGGTTCCTGCGCCCTCCAGCCCGGGGCCCAGCGGCGTGCGTGCGGCTGTCAGACGCTCCTCTCCCGCCGCCTGCTGCTGTCACTTACCATTTCGAACCGCGCTGGTAAGGGCGACCGTGAGCGCGGCGCAGTGCAGGACGAGCAGCCCCCAATCCATTCTCCTCAGCCAGGACGCAGAAAGCCTCAGGCAGAGAAAAAAGACCCGGGGAGGGGATGAAGGAGACAAGTAGAAGGGGGAGGGCAGAAGGGAAAGGGGGGAAAAAAAAACTCCCTGGACAGCCCCAAGTCCTCCCGCAGCTTGAAAATCCTTCAGGCTGACTTAGGGAAAAGCAAGCAGCAGCGGAACACTGCCTTGATCCGGGAGAAATGCTTCTCTTTTTGTGTCTCAAGTCGCCTGCATCCTGTCATTTAGCTCCGGTTTCCTCTCTCTTTTCCCACACTTGTTCCTCTTCCAAGAGCCGCTGCCCGGGCCATTTCCAAAAAAAAAAAAAAAAAAAAATCCCAACGTGCGGGTGGGTGGAGAAGGTCTCGGTGTTGGAGGGAGGGAGAAGGGAGACGCGGATAGCCTAAAGACAATTTCCAAAAAGGAAAGAAGAGGGGAAAAAATCCGGCGTCTTTTTTTTTCTTGACCCCCTTGAAACTGAAGAGATCGCGCCCAGGGGAGGTCCGGGGGGTGTCTGCAGGAAGGAGAGAAGCAAGCAATTGAAAAGATGAGCCGAGACAGAGAGGAGTTTCACAAACTGCACACCCGCCTCTTTTTCCCCTCCCTCTCTCCTTCCGTCTTCCCCTCCCCTCCCCTCCTCTCCCCTTTTCCTCTCTTTCTCCCTCCCTCTTTCCCCGATAAGCTCGCCTGTAAATCGCCTGACAAGAGGCAGGCAGCAGAGTAAGTTTCCCTCAGTGTTTTTCTCCGTCAGTCTGTCTGTCTCTGAGTCCCCGCTAGGGCTCTCTAAGCGTAGGAGGTGTGTGTGTGGAAGGAAGGCGCCAGGGGCAGTGGGTCTCGGTGCCAACTAGTAGGCAGTCTCTTCTTGGGCAGTGGAAAAAGAAGGGCACAGCGAGCAAAGCAAGGCAGGGCCTCCGTGTGACCTGCCTGTAGGATGCTGCTAGTTCCAGGGTTGGAGGGACCCGGGAGAGGAGTCCTGGGGTAGCGTCAGCGGCCGCAGCAGAGAGAGGGACTCGAAATCCTGGAGGACAGGAGTGCGAAACGCCCGGGAGGCGGCAGCTTGTTCTTGCAACTCACAAGTCGCCTGCTGCTGCTGTTGCTGTTGCCACCGCTGCCACTGCTGAAGGAGGAGCGGGGTTTGTCTGCACCCAAGCCAGCAGAGGCGCAGCTGTCCCAGCCCCCACCCCTGCCTCCCTGACCTCTCCAGCCCCCATAGTGGTCTCGGGAGCTCCAGTGTCGGTTGGAGGAGAGGTGGACTGCGCCTTCCCCACCAGCAAAGATAGGCTGGGGGACGGCAGCCAGTTCCACTTAAAGCCAAGTGAAATCGATTAAGCGTAAGATGCCCATCTGCCTCAAGAGAAAACCCAGGGCAGGGTGTCTGAGCAAGCAGCTTGGGGAGGGGGGTAACTCAGACTACACGACTCGGTGCCCGGGGCACTGCCCACCCGCTCCATTGTTCACCAGTCCCGGGTGCCCTGTAGTCCAAGGGTGGAGGGGAAAGGACGGTAGGGGGATCTGGATCAAGTCGAGATATAACTGTCGCCCAGCCCCACCCGTTCATTTTGCTTGTGAGTCTAGGTGTTCCTCGGTTCCCATTTTAAAGGCACCAAGCCTACTGTGTCCCTGGATTCCCAAGGGGAAGGAGAGGAGGGACATTTGTCCACCTCTACTGGGCGTTCGCTGCACCCTTCCAGCAACAGGCAAGGAGCATGTAGGGGGTGATCTTCTAGCTTCTCTCTCCCCCACACCCCCGCCCAACTCTCGTCCCTCTTGGGAGGGGTGTTCACACCAGCAACTGACTGGTCCCTGGTTCCCTCACCCTAGGATTCTTTCTAGCTCATTTCACAGATAGCCGCTATTGAAGATCGTCAGTACACAAGAGCAGATAAAACGTTTCACATGGAATAAACAGGAGGAGACCAAGGGATTAAGCACTCTAGGTAGACTGTTGCCCCGAGGATACCCACTGAAGCAGGATGTTTTGGAAACCGTGAGGTCACGGCATTTCCCCAGTGTTTGGAGCTTATTGACACACCCCGAAATCGGGACTTACTCCTACTTGGCACGCGAGAGGGAGATCTGTCAAGGGCAATTTACAGAGAACTGGAAAAGGAGACTAGACAAGGAGCCCGGGATCCTGGCTACACAACCAGGGAGTGCAGAGAGCAAGTGGGAAATCACGCGTCTCCTCCCTGAGCACTATTAGGGGCGTTGGTTCTAAATCCCGAAATAGTGGAGCCCAGAGAAGTACTCTCTGTTCTGGGTCTCCACGCTGTTTGTCTGTCTCCTGCGGGGCTAGAGGATGGACTGATGCGTCAGTTTCAAGCCCATCCCAAAGCACTCACCCCAACTGCCTGCTGTCTCTCCTTCCCCTGGAGCCTTTCCCCAGGCACCGCCTGCTGAGTACCTCTCACCCAATCTCCTCACCTGAGACCCCGACCAACCCTGCCCCCTGGCACGCCTCCTTGCCCATCTCCAGCCCTTAGATCCGCCCCTACTCCCGCCTCCCCCAAGGAGGCCGCTGGAGGCGCTGCTAGGGAAGCTAGACTCTGGCTAGGGTGCCAGCGTTAAGCAGGCGAGGGTGGGATGTCTGGCAGCCGTATTGTAACAAGGCATAACACAGCCTTGCCCATCTGACCGAAGAGCGGGAAGGGCTCCCTCCCTGAATCCCGGGCTGGCGTTCTTTCCTGTCTTTTTGTCTCCACATCTCTCTTCCTCCATCCCTCTCCAGCCGGCCTAGTCACTCCAATCCAGTTCCTAATCTACATGGAGCCAGCCAGTAACACAAAGGTCTGAGGGGCTACTCGTCCCACTTCCCACTGCCCATTCAGAGGCAGAGGTAGAAAAACAACCCGAGGGTTCAGGCAGGTTGACAAAGAGTTGGGCCGTTGGACCGGTAGAAGTGTCCTGGGGACATCCTGGAGTCGGCTCCGTGTGTGCTCAGCCTGTGTTCGTCCCTCTAGTCCTCTTTCAAGGCTAAGCCAAGGGGGCACGCAAAGAATAATTTTGCTCCTGGTTTGTTTGTTTGGTTTTTTTTTTGTCTGCTTTTAGAAAAGTGCTAGTTCTCTTTCCTTGCTGAGTGCTGCCATCCTGTTATCCACCGCCCCAAACTATCAGATTTGAGATGTCCTTCTATGCCACCCTACCCCCAAGGACCCCCTGGCAGAACTGTTCGATGTAAACTGTTCGCTTTTCCTTCTCACCAGCTATGGGCATTTGCCAACTCCTTTCTTCAACCACCTTAAAAAAAAAATAAGCTCTGCAAGACGAATAAATCCTGATTTCCGAGTCTTATTATTCCCCCTATGTCCAACCCCTAAATCCTCCCACGATTTGCCTTGTTTTAGCCGGCCTGGCTGCTGGCTTTTGTTCCAGCCTCGCCTTGATTTCCCCGAACGCCTGCATGGGGGCTGATTCAGAGAAAACTACTTGCTTATTACCTCTTTCCTGACACCACCAGTACTGCTGTAAAAAGCCAGTAAGAGATTTCTACAAGCTTTAGAAAGAGATGGGGAGGGGAGCGCAGGAGTAGTGGGTGGAGGAAGGAGAGATTGCCGTCCATAAGAGAATAAGGGAGAGACCCTTGAGGGATTTAACAATTTTCCCTAGGTTAGCATTATTTTAAGGTCTCACCTGACCCTGAGTTTGGGCTGATGAACACCTCATTCAAGCTTAAGTCCAGCCAATATTCTGTCCTGGTCAGACCCAGTTTCACTGAATTACACATTCACCCACCAGCATTTTCATTTCATTGAGCCAGGGCTTGGTCCTTGAATCAGCAATATCCAGTTTCATTGACGCTCCCAGAAGCTACTCAGGCCCCAGAAGCTGGCTTTGATCCCATAGAGCCAAGCTGGAATCAGTGGTCTTTTTTTTTTTTTAATGAATACTGTGTAGTTAAAGCTCAATATCTTCCATCATCTTATCAATTTGTCAGAAATTAGTTTGGATCCACTGTCCCCAGAAGGCCATTTTGACCACTCAACTTTATCAAATAATTTTGGGTTGAAGCAATATGGAAAATCAAGTTGACATTTTAGAATTCAGTGAAAGACTGTAAAAATCCGGACATACTTAATATTGAAAAGACTCAACGCAATTAATACTCAGAAGAATGGGTAACTGTAAAAAGTTAAACACCAAAAACATAATTAACGGTGAGCTGCAATTAAAATTTATTCCATTTTAGGTAGAATGGCAATCATATTAAGTGGCACTACCATATAAATAATGTAATTTACGAAGAAAGCATGCAGGACCCTATGTACAGCTATCCATCTCCATTTTAAATAGCAGCAGGGGAAGGAAAAAATAAACAATCCTTCATGACAGCTCAAGTCAGACCTTTGAAAAATGAACAAATATTGGAGAAAACCCCAACAATATGCATTTTTAAGTCAGTGCCATGCAAGTGACTTTTCAGTAAGGGGATATATGAGAAGTCATATAGTATCAATGTCTAACTTTAAATGTTGCACCTAATCTGAGCCAATAAGAAGGTTCCCTGAGGACAAGGGGTCTAATCTCATTGTTCTGTATTAATGTATTTAGAGTCTAAGTTATGAAGTTTCTCTGACTGAATTTTAAAACAAAAATCATTAAAGGAAATTAAGTGAAATTAAAATCATATTAGACAGTATTAAAATCATTAAGCAATTAAATTTAAAAATCATTAGGTGATAAAATATATGAACCACAATTTAGAAAGAAACTACGTTCAAATTATTAGAGAAAATTAAGAACATCATCAAAGAATACTCAAAATACAAAAGAAGTAACTTTCCCCTAAGGTTTAACTGAAATCTTATGAAATAAATAAATTTTAAAACATGTTCAGAAAAATATTGAAACAGCAAGTATTTTATGACTTCATAGAGAATTTAAAAGTTGATTCTATTTTTAAAATATAAAACCAACAGACTCAAAGCCACAGTCACTTTTACCTTTTATGGTTTCCTTTACAATTTACCAATATAGGTAGTTTCCAATTTATAAGACTGTTATGGTCTAAAAGTTTCTTTGTAAGTCAGTTGTTTAGGGCTCTAATAATTTCCCATGGAAAACATGGTGGTTCTCAAAAACCCACAAAGGGCTGTTTAACCCACAGTGTAACTGAATCATAGCACTAATTCTATTATTTCAGGGTTTGTTTAGGGAGTGGGGGTGGGGGTGAAGTACCCTGGGAATATAGCCACTTTATTAACACATTTTCTTTGAAAAATATTCCAAATTATGTAAGGAGAAGGAAACTCAGGGAGATCTGGAACATATAGTTCCCCCTTTTGCATAACATATCTGGAATCAATGTTGGTATCTAAAGGGAGGCAGTAACAGGGAAACATATGCCACTCACCCTCACTTCAAGGTAGATGAGGAAGCCACGGATTCCCTTATCTGAATCTAAAAGGGAACAGTTTTGTAAACTTGAGGAAAATTGATTATGTTCCAGAAGGAGTTGGGACCCCAAAAGGGAAAGACTATTGATGTTTATCTCTGTGAGTCAGGAAATACCTGTAATGCAAAAAATGCTTTGGCTATTGGAAATTTAAAATAACATGAAAATTATTTTCCATTTTCTGGATAATTCCAGCAAAGCAATGCTAGATTTGGTGTTGATATCACTTATGGGAAAATTATCAAACTTTACTTATATAAAAGGAGTTGACCAGTGGATCCCTGGTCAATTTGATGAGTTCTCCTCCTTTGTCCTCCAAATTGATGAGATTCCAAAGAGTGAAAGATATGTAATCTAGTACCTTTGGAAGAAGACTCAGGGAATTCCTCTGATTGGTTCCCAGTGATTCTGGCTACCTCCAAGATGAATAGGACCTAAGTTAGGAGTATGGGGTTGTGGGGTGGGGAGGGATAAGCAGTTTGAACCTTACCAACCTCTCTATTGCCATGAGTTGCTCAGATGATACAGGTGTAAGTTGAACGGAAAGTATTGAAAAAGAAATGTATGTTTCTGGGTGTATATGTATGTATATATGTACATGTATGTGTGTGAACCTATCAGACTGTTGGAATGATTGATTTTTCCGTACTTGTTCATACCCTCCCATGAGTCCTTTGTGTCTTATGCATTTTCTCTAGTGGGAGAAGTAAACGCATATAGTATGTTTAGTGCCCACTGAGGGGGTGGGGGTCCTTGTTACTAATATTTGGAAAAACCTAGTGTAAATCATGCCCAAGATTTATTCTGGAGATTTCTTACGAGTGAGACATCCAGGGAGGGAGCAAAAGCCAGAGGGGGAAAAATGACCTTCTTGGGGAGGTAGTTAGAACTCTGGAGTGGCCTTGGGTCTTTGTGAACCCAGAGTCTGGGAGGAGGGAGAACACTGATCTTGGGCACTATTTAAATTGGATTTGGCATTTTATATTGAAGGCAGATTTTCACACAATCAAAGGAATTACAGGTAAGCAAGAAGAAATACACGTTTATTAAATACCTATTATGTGCCAGGTACTGTGCTAAAGTCTTTACAAACATTCTCTCATTTGATCCTCAAAGCAACCCTGGGAGGTAGGTGCTCTTGTTATCCCAGCTTTACCGTTGAGGAAACTGAAGCAGACCTAGGTTAAGTGACTTGTCCAGGTCACACAGCTAGGGAATGTCTAAGGTTGGACTTGAAACCGGTTCTTCCAGACTCCAGGCCAGGCACTCTAGTCACTAAACCACCCTGCCACCATGCAAACAAACCTTAAAATAATCCAGAGAAAAGATGGAGCTATAGTTATTTGGACCTAGTAAACACAGTCTCATTCCTATCTTCGGTTTAGTTTCCAGCTGTGCTCTTCTGATCTGAACAGTGTCTTGTTCATGCTAGGTACTTGGTAAGTACTGATGATCGATTCTTAGCTACATTCTTTATCTCAGTGCAACTGCTGGAAGACCAAGTAATGGATTCTATTGAGGAGTAGAGAAGAACAGGGCTTTCTTGGAAAGTTTATAGACTAGAATAGCATCGGCTCGCGCATAGCAATAGATTCTTAGCTTTTTCACACAGTTTCTTAAAGTTGTCAAATGATTTTAAATACTCCCAACAAAAATTCTAAGCACGAATGTTGACAGCTAAGAGAAGTATCTAATAAGTTCTCAGGGTGGGTCTCCCTCTCTACTGCCTTACTTCGTCTTCCACCAGAAATTTTTCAGTGAGAATTCTGGATATGGACTAGGTCAGGGGTGGGGAATCTGGATTCAATCAAAGTGCTACACTTCAGGACATAAAGGGCCACATGTGGCCTCAAAGCTTCAGGCTCCCTACCCCTGACTAGGCAAAAGGAAATATGGACATCGAGGAGGTGAGATTTTAGAGCAACAGACTATTAAACTACACATACACACACACACACACATACACATATATACATATATATACACACACACATAAATATATATTTATACATAAACATATATGTATATAAATTTTTTTTGGCAAAGCAATCAAGGTTAAATGACTTGCCCAGGGTTACATAGCTAGTAGGTGTCAAAAGCCAGATTTGAACTTAGGCCCTCCTGCTACCTCGGTGTCTCAAAATATATATTATCTTAAAGGGCCAGAGTCAGAATCATCTTCCTGAGTTCAAATTTGGCCTCAGATGATTACTAGTTGTGTGACCTTGGGCAAGTCCCTTAACCCGGTTTGCCTCAGTTTCCTCATCAGTAAAATCAGCCGGAGAAGGAAATGGCAAACCACTGAAGTATCTTTGCCAAGAAAACCACAGATGGAGTCATGAAGAGTCAGACACAGCTAAATGACAAGAAAAATATTTTATTTTATTTTATTTTTTTATTATTTATTTTTAACACAGTTTATAACAGATAAAGCAATTCCAACTTTTGGTCAGGTGATACTTCTTTTCAAAGCATTTGCAATATGGACCACAAAAGGATTTTTTTTTAAACATTAACCGACTGAGACACAAATAATATTTATGTTGCTAACTTCACAAGCTCTTGACCTAAGTCTCCACAGAATTACTAAGAATTGAAGGACCCTAACTTCTTGTTGTTGGCCTAAAGTCCTATGCCAATAACTTAATTTTAGACAACCTCGGATGTTCCCTTACCCATATACTATAACTGAATAGATCTAGTATTAAGCTCGCAAATGTTTTTGACTATAAGAAATTGCCAGCAATAGTAAAGACATTGCAGGGATGCAATATCTCCCCAACTTCGTGTCAGTTCCAGGCAGGATTAGATTATCCACTTGCATTCAGTCAAGCTTAAAGTCTGTCAGTGGGGAAATTGAGTCAGGAGAATCCCACCTCAGCCCATGCTGAACAGCCACTCTCCCACCCTTCCCTTGAGATCACCTATGCAGTTCATACCAACATGTCACCAGCTTACTGGCATCATGAATTGGAGGCTCAGATCGCCTTTCTTGCTACCTCTGCCTGGAGTTAGGCTCAGAAGAACAGTCACTTAATAGTCCCATAGCATCTATCAATGGCAAGTTCCAATAACCAGAACGAAAAATATTTTAAAAGATGAGCTCCCTTGGAGCAAGAACAGTACTACAATTTTTTTCTTCACAACCTCAGAACCTATCACCCCTCCTTGTCCTCACTAGATGCTTAGTAAATGAACAAAATGGAATATAGCCCTAAATGTAAAATAAAAAGACCTCCAAAGCAGAATTTCTATACTGATCACAAATTGTGTTCAGGTAGACACTGGACTCAAATATCTTAAAAGCAAATCTTCATTCTCTAAAGGCACAAAGCCTTCACTTCAAGAGCAGCTGGAAGAGCAGAGCTAAGCCATACTACCAGACTTGTTTGCAGCCTGTTGTAGCCATCACCTAGGGAATCAACTGGGTGGGGGGTGGGGGGGGTTTGATGAAATTTGTCAATTGCTACTGCAAGAGCTGAAGACTCTTTTTCCTTCGGAAATATAACTACTGAAAACTGGGAAAAGAAAGTTCTCACCCTCTAACCTCACTACCAAATAATCCAACCTCAGAAATGGCTGTGGTTTTATCAGTGAAAATTGCATTGAAGAAGATAATTATCTGCTTTGTAGTTCTGCTCTGAAGGCCATGGCACCTTTCCATCTGATCTGCAGCTAAAATGGCCTCCTTGTTGCCTCTCTCCATTAGAATGTGAGCTCCTTGAGATCAGGGTTCATTCTGGTTTTTGAATCGCATTCCTAGGTTAACACACTGCTTTGTATATAGCAAGCACTTAATAAATGCTCTTTAATTCATTTATTCACAGAGATTACCAGACTTGGTAAAAATCATATAGCTTTGTCACAATGGAGGTGTAAATGGAACTTGGCATTCTGAATCTAAAGTCAGTGTCACAAAGAATGTGGACCTAAGATTTACAAGTCAAATAGGATGACAATCCCAAATTTATTTTGGGTAAGTTCTTAGGCATTTGAGCAGATCTGTAGTTTGTGCAGTCAACTGGATGAAGAGATATTATGCCAGAAGTTCTGATGGCTGCTTTAAATTCATCTTGAAATAGAGTCTATAAACCTGAATGAAAAGGTAAATTGAAAATTTTCCTTAGTTTCCTGATTTTCAAAACTTTTGAGACTGTGGAAGCATTTCAATGCTATTTCCGTTTCCTAATCTCAAGCCCTCATATAATATTGGAGTGGGGCCTGAAGCTAATGGAAGGACATAAAGTTAAGTTGACCTGCTAGGATAAAAATATTCTTTCTGGTAACTCCTAGATCTGTATCCTTGAATTATATAGCATTCTATGGAACACAACTTGAGAATCATAGCTTTGCAGAACTGCTCAGGTAGAATGTTATGTTTGTCTCTTACAGAATTCTCTGATACTACCAGATTAAGACTTTTGATGACTCCAAATCATCTGATATTATTTTATAGTGATTAAATATTCCAAGTGATTAAAATATTCCTCAACTATGGTAGCAGCTTTCACATCACCTATAAAAAGGAATTTCTCGCTTGTAAGCTTAGTTTATACACATTTGCTTGCCTATTTAGGCATATGTGATCACCATGAGGGTAGAAAGTGTCTTATTCATCTTTGCATTTCTAACTACTTTACAGAGTACCTTATACATACATATTTGTTTAATTAATTCAATTTAGTTGAACACACATTTATTAATTCAGCAAATGAGTGGTGGAATGAATGACTGAAACAAAGAATTAATTCCTATTATAATGAAAAAAACCACTATTCGTGGTGAGAGGTCTTGTGGTCAAATTCTAACTGTCAATTACTACTACCTGTATAACTTTGGGCCAATCACTTAATCTTTCTGGGTGTCAGTTTCCGTATGTGGAAAATGAGGGGGTTGGGCTAAATGGTCTTTAAGATAGCTTTAAATTCTAAAAGCCTATGATACTGTGAATAAGAACATGTAACATCAGATATATGTCTAGGGATTCATTCCTTAATAGTGACAAATGTTTCATGGTAACACATAAATTTTACCTCCACTTTAGTTCTTTCTTGGGTGTTTTTAGACAAGGGTGCCTCAACCTTTGGTATTTGTTTGTGGTCTCACAATAATGATACTGTGAGAGCAAAAGCATAGACTATCTCATTGTTTTAATTTGATTTTATTTTAGCTTAAGTGAGCCACCCCCCCCTTTTTAATATGTCTAACTGCCTAGATTGTTGGATCTTTGAGTCCCTTGAGATTGAAGAGAAATCATAAGACACAGCCCAGTGGTAGGTGAGACAAGGTTTTATCTAGTCACTGGATTTTGACATAAACTTGGTGGAACCAAAGCTATGTAGAAACTGTGCTGAGTCTGGGTCTACTTTCCTTAGAGACAGAGATGGTATAGGGGAGAGTATGCCTCCGAAGATTTGGCAGGGACTTTGCTTCTTGCTATATCTTTGAAATAAGTATCTCTTTATAAAAGCCAATTGATATTAGTCGGTTAGATACAGCAAAGGTGCCAATCACTGTTGACTAACAGTGATGGACCACATGGAATGGGAGCATGAGAGTATGGTATTAGAAAAGAGATGCTGCCAACTCCCTAGGGGAACCCATAGCCAGCTTTGCCCTAGGCTAGTGAATCCAATATACTCCCTACAGAAATATTAAGAGTTTAAAATAGGAGTAAGAGGGAAAGGGTTGGGCACACTGACAAGTGTTAGAATCTGGAAGGATATGGCACTTGAGTCTAGCCTTGGAGGGTTCCAAGAGGCAGAAATGAGTAGGAAGAACACTGGAGAAAGGAGGGACAACTTGTATAAAAACACAGTGTGGAGATATGAGGAGGGATATCATATCATGGACAGAAACTATTGCTTAGAACACTGAGTATATGATAGGGAATAGTTTCTAATAAGCCTGGAAAAAAGAGGTGGAGTAGGATTGTGAAAGGCAGAGGAGTGACATGGTTTATTGTAGAAAACATTGAAGTTTCCTGAACAAGGAATTGGCATGGTCAGATCTGTGCTTTAGGAATATCAATTTGGCAGCTGTGTAGAAAATGGAGGAGAGATTGACTGGATACAGAATGATTAGTTATTAATGGAATCATTAATAACTCATCACGTCTTGACTGGACTATTACAATGCTTCAGGCAAGAGGTAATGAGGGCCAGGACTAGGGTATCTGTGGTGTGAATAGAGAGAAGGCTATGAATGGGAGAGATTTTTGAGGAGATAGAATTTATAGGACTTGGCAACTGAATGAAGGTGGGCGGTAGATGAGATGAAAGAGGAGAACGTGACTTTGAGGTTGCAATGCTGGGTAACCAGAAGAATAGCATTGCCCCCAGTAGAAATGGGAAGTGAGAAGGAGGGGTGAGTTGAGGGAACTTAGTTTGGATATGTTGAGTTTGAGAAGCCTAATGGAAATTAAGGAGGAGATGCTCAATAGGCAGTGGGAGACCCTTTGGATAGGATTAAGGGCTATATATGTAGATTCTAGCACCATCTTCATAGAGAGAACTGGGTGCTGATGAAATTACTGAGAAAGTATAGAAAGAGGACAGGACCCAGGGAAGAGCCCTGGACTGTACCCTCTGTAGGGGATGGGATCTGGATGATGATCCTTCCAAGAAGACTTAGAAGCATCACCCAGGAACAATTCACAGTCAAGAAAAGCAAGAGGAGGAAGAATTTGAGGAGGAACCAACAGTGCCAAATGAAACATAATGAAGTTTGAGAAACATCATTGGATTTAGCAGCACAAGAGATCACTGCAGAGAGCAATTTTAATCCAAGTGATGGGGCATGAAACCAGGTCTCATTGAGAGATGAGTGAGAGGTGACAAAGTAATGGCAATGAGGTGTAGATTCCTTGGAGTTTGGCTGTGAACGAGGAAAGAACTATAGTATTAGAATATAGACTATAGTATAGGAATATAGTATATATTGATAGGGATGACAGGGTCAATGAAGGGTTTTCCAAAAGGCCTGAGGAGATATGGGCTTATCTGTGGAAACTAGGGAAGGTCCTAGAGGAAAGGGGAAGGTTGAAAAGTAGAGGGATAGAAGAGATGATTGAAGGGGCAAAGTGTCAGAGGAGGCACAAGGCAGTGAGGGGCTGCTTCTGGTAAGGAGGGCCTCCTCAGACTTCCAAGACTAGAAAAAAAGGAAAATCAATTAAGGGATACTGCAGAAGTGATCTGAACTGTGGAGCTGGGGAGGAGAGAAAGATGATGTTTGAGGGGAGGTCCTCTGCTGAGTGAGATGATATCAGGGGTGGTGTTTGTGACTTGAGAAGAAAAGAGGCTATCTGGAATAGCTGTTGTAAGGTGAGCAGTGAAAAGTCCATTGTAGAAGTCGAGTAATACTGAAATGCAGCAGTGAGGGCCCAACTGGGATAGAATAATGTGAATCTGGAGTGACTCTAAGCACCATGGCTGTGTGACTTCCTCCCATTAAAGTAGGAATGGAGAAGACAGGTGGTAGGAGGAATCCAGAACATGGTAAAAGGGGACTCAAAGGGACTCAGGGGTCAAGGTTCTGATATATAAAAGGGAGGTTGCAGAGTCTACAAGCCTTTTACTTCTTTTCCTTTTGGAAATCTGAGCTCTATTTTCCCATTAGATTGTAAGTTCCTTGAGGGCAGGGGTAGATTTTCACTTCTTTTCGTATCTTCTGCACTTAGCACAGTATCTTGCACATGGCTGGTGCTTAGTAAATGTTTATTTGATTAATATTTCCCAATATTAACTTTCATTATACACTTAAACATTATTACTATATTAATTTTATTTTATTATGTCATATTAACTATTATTCCAGGTGCTCACTTTTGTACTGCTCATCAAATATTGAAATATATGTTCCTGTGGTTCAGAGGTATCAGGTCCTTCATAAAATATTTCTCCCTCTTCAGCCTATAGTACTGGCAGCTCACAAACTTTCATGATCTTCTTGGTAGTGGGGTTTGTCTGTTCTTGGTTCATAGGGTGTGGCAAGAAGTGATGACCAAGTATTCCATGAAATGATGGTTGATATTGCTCTTGGGCCAGAGATAAAAACAATCCCATAAGTTCACCTGTCAACCCCGTTGTTATTTAGCTGTCATCTCCCTTCCTCTAGGTTAGCCTATTGTGAGAATGATCAGTAATGATGTGATTCATTTTTTCTACTAACATGTTAATTGGACAATTTAGGGTATACACAATTGATGGTCTAAAAAGTGTGGGATTCTTGCACCTTCTGATTCCCTTCTCACTAATATGACACAATTTTTCTGGCAATGAAATGGGACTGTAAGGTCAGAGCTGCTTAAATTTTTTCATTGGTGCATTGCCACAGGCAAGTAATTTATCACTTAGTGACCAATAGGCTAGCGCAAGTCTCTTCACTCATTCAGTTCAGTGTTCTGACTGCAGATAAAATAGCCAGGATTATATCTGAAACTTTTCCAGCTTATCAGAACCTACCCAGGCTTGAGAGGAGAGGAAGATGTTCCCATTCAAAACGGGAAATTAGACAAGGATTTCCTTCATCTACAAAGTTTAGCTTTAGTATAAACTTTTGGAACAAAAGATTTTCCAGAATAAACTGAAATGTTTTAGGGACAGGGTAGTACCTGATACATACTCCAGTTTTTTGGAGAAAGATATTACTTTTGAGGGGGTTATTAAAACATATTTTTATAGGCAATTGGGGTTAAGTGATTTGCCTAGAGTCACATATCTAGTAAGTGCCTGAGGCTGAATTTGAACTCAGGTCCCTGACTACAGGGCCAGTGCTCTATCCATGGCACCACCTACCTCTCCTTAAAATATATTCTTCAGATAATAATGTAGGAATGGTGATAGAATGCAATGAAATACATTAGACTACTAGGTTAGGTTCCAGTAGAGGACTGTTTCCCATTACTATGACTTTGTACAGGCTGCCCCCAGTGCCTAGAATAAACTTCTCCCTTACCACTATCTCTCACAATCCTATTTTCTTCAAAACTTAGCTCAAGGGCCCCTTCTGTGTGAGGCTTCTCCTTCCTCCTCCCACTCACCCCATTATCTTGTAATTATTTTCTGTATATTTCCACATGTGCAAGTTGCACCCCCCCATGTAAGTTCCATGAAAGCAGTTTCATTATTTTGCATCCCCAGAGTATACAGCAGGCACTTTGTAAATGCTTATTCAGGGGTGTAGCCAAGATAGTGGAGTAGAAAGACACATTTACTCTAGCACTTCCCCCACAGTCCACCAAATACCTGTAAAAAATGACTCTCAACGAATTCTAGAGCAGCAGAAGCCACAGAACAACAGAGTCAAAGAGGTTTCCAGCCAAAGGTAACTTGGAAGGCTGACAGGAAAGGTTTATCTCATGGGACACTGAGCAGAGTGGAGCCCAGCCCTGGCTGCATGGCACTAGGAGGAACAGGATCTGAACAGACTTCCGGGGCAGAATTCCTAGCAGAGAGGGTCCCAGATCCCTCAACCCAAAAGTGATAAAGAAAGCTCCAAAGATCAGTGTGGAAGGACTTTCCCAGCTGGGCAAGTGGAAAACGGGGTTCCTCCAGCACTCACCCCAGGTGGCGACAGCAGTGGGAGGCGGGCAGTGACAGTGGCTGAGGAAGTAGCCTGGGTCCATTTTCCAGGCAGCTCGGCTTAAAGCCTCTGGTGGAATTGAACAACTGATCTGAATCTCAGCCCTCAGTGGTGGCCACGCCCTCACCCAAAGCCCCAGGGGAATTAAGTGGCTGATTTGAATCTCAGTCTCATACTGGGGAGAGAAGAAGCACCAGGACCCTCCTCTTGACAAAGGATTCAGAAGTCAAGTGTCTGGTTGGGAAAATGCCCCAAAAAGGGGAAAAAAAAATAAAACCATAGAAGGCTACTTTCTTGGTGAACAGGTGTCTCCTTCCATCCTTTTGGATGAGGAAGTCAAGGCCTCTTCCTCCAGTACCCCCAAAATAAATATGAAATGGGCTCAGGCCATAGAAGAGCTTGAAAAGCACATCAGTAGCCTGCTAAAAGAGAACCAAAAAAATTCTGAGGAAAATAACACCTTTAAAAAGAGGCTTCCTCAATTGGAAAAAGAGGTCCAAAAAGCCAATGAGAAGAAGGAGGCTTTAAAAAGCAGAATTAGCCAAATGGAAAACAAGGTTCAAAAACTCAATGAACAAAATAGTGATTTAAAAGAGAGAATCAAGTTCAGGGAAGCTAATGACTATGAGATAAAACAAGCAGAACACAAAACCAAAAGTTTGAAAAAAATAGAAGATAATGTGAAACATCTCACAGGAAAAACAGCTGACTTGGAAAATAGATCCAGGAGAGACAATTTAAAAATTATGGGACTACCTGAAAGCCATGATCAAAAAAAAAGAGCCTAGACATTATCTTTCATGAAATTATCAAGGAAAACTGCCCTGATATTTTAGAACCAGAGGGCAAAATAAATATTGAAAGAATCCACCAATCATCTCTTGAAAGAGACCTGAAAAGAGAAACTCCTAGGAATATTGTAGCAAAATTTCAGAGTTCCCAGGTCAAGGAGAAAATACTGCAAGCAGCTAGAAAGAAATCATTTGAGTATTGTGGAAACACAATCAGGATAACACAGGATCTGGCAGTTTCTACATTAAGGGATTGAAGGACTTGGAATAGGATATTCCAGAAGTCAGAGGAACTGGGGTTAAAACCAAGAATCACCTACCTAGAAAAACTGAGTATAAAAGACCAGAACTGAATAGAAAATTTGACTTTCAAACCCAAGAATCAAGAGAAGCATGAAAAGGTAAACAGGAAAGAGAAATCATAAATTACTTTCTAAAGCTGAACTGTTTACATTCCTACATGGAAAGACAATATTTGTAACTCTTGAGACTTTTCTCAGTATTTGGGTAGGTAGAGGGATTACACACACACACACACACACACACACACACATACACACACACACACATACAAAGTACAGGTTGAGTTGAATCAGAAGAGATGATATCCATAAAAAATAATAAAATGAAAATTAAGGGGTGAAGGAGGAAAATACTAGGAGGAGGAAGGGAGAAATGGAATGGGGCAGGCTATAAAAGAGATAAGAAAAATCCTGTTCAGTAGAGGAGAAAAGGAAGAAGATGAGAGGAGAAAGCCAAGTTTACTCTCTTCACATATGGCTTAAGGAGAGAATAACATGCTCACTAAATTTGGTGTAAACATCTACCTTGCACTACAGGGGAGGAGGGGACAAGTCGGGTGAAGGGGATGATAGGAAGGAGGGCAAATGGGAGAAGGGAGTAACGAGAAGTACACACTTTTGGGAAGGGACAAGGTTACATGTGAGAATAAAAAAGAAGGGCAGGGGGACAGGGTAGGATAGAGGGCAATATAGTTAGTACTATACAACATGATTATTACAGAAGTGTTTTGCAAAACTACACACATATAGCCGGTATTGAATTGCTTGCCTTTTCAGTGGAGATGATAGGGAGGGAGGGAGGGTGAAAAATAGGAATTCAAAACGTTAGAAACGAATGTTGAGAATTATTATTGCATATAACTGGGAAATAAAAAACACAGGTAAAGGGGTATAGAAATTTATCTTGCCCCACAAGAAAAGAGAGAAGATGGGGATAAGGGAAGGGTGGAGTGTGATAGAAGGGAGGATACATTGAGAGAAGGGGTAATCAGAATGCAAGGTATTATGGGGTGGGGGAGGGGAGAGATGGGGAGAAAAATTGCAACTCAAAATTTTGTGGAAATGAATGTCAGAACCTAAAAATAAATAAATAAATAAATAAAAAATAAATGCTCATTCATTGATTTATAAATAGATTCTAATTCTGGCTTCTTTCACTGTCTGCATTAACTCAGGTAAATCATTTCATTCCTCAAATTTCCTTACTCAGACAGTAGATGTGGACTCTGAGGTTCTTTCCAGCTCTTACATTCTATGAATCTCTCATCCTACTGTCTTGGTTGATAAATTATTAAAACATTGCAGTGGATTTATCACTGTCAAATATCTATTAAGGGTCTGTGTTCATAGAGTGCTGTGCCAGGCATCTTGTGAACCAGGTTAAACCTACACAGGCCTTTTGCATCTCAGAGGTATGACCACCTTCTCAGCTGGTATTTTTTTTCCCTGCTTGAGCTGTTTGTCTGCCTAAATTGGACCATAAGTCTCTGGGGTCAGGAACTGTGTCTTCTATGTATCTTGTACAGACATACTGTCAGCACTCGATAATCAATGATAATAATAAAGAAAACACTATCTAGGGAATGTCAGGAGATGACAAAAAAAATTTTATGCCTGTTTTTTGTTAAGTAAGGGCCAAGTGAGTGCTTGTGTTCATCTGAGAGTGGGAGGATGGAGACAATACAGGAAGATTCTGAACATTTTTGTAAGGTAGCTGGGTTAAATAATCATGGAAAGGCTCCGTGGAGAAAAGTTGGAATTGCTGCATTTCCCTTTTTTTGATTAGTAAAACATCAGGTAGCTCCTCTGGTTAAGTTGTAACAACACCATTAAAAAACACACCACCACCCTGGGTGCTCCGATTAATGGTAACAGCTCATCAGCGAACTGAGTTTCTGCTCTCCCATTTCCGGTTTTAATGAGAGAACAGTCATTGGAATGCTACTAGTTCTAGGTCAGGTCAAAGGCATATAATGAGTGGTCTGTGTTTATGAATGACTTTTGATATAGTTTCCTGCTCTTTGCACCCTACGGCAAATCTTCTCCTCCCCCTTGGTATTTTCTACAACAATTCTCCTGACTTAATCATTGACTTAATTTTTAGCTTAATCCTCATTCTGACTTGCTCATGGCAGACAATGAATGGATCGAAAAGAATTGTGAAATTTGATAGTTGAAAGGGACTTCATTGGCCATCTGGTCTAACTCATAATCAAAAGGGTGGCCCATTCTAACGTATCTGACTTTGAGAGGCAACATGGTACGGTAGAAAGGCTATGGAGTTTGAAGTCAGAGAACCTTCTATTTACTGCCACTCGGGCAAATTACAACCTTTCTGGGTCTCAGTTTCCTCATCCTGTAAAGTGAGAAGATTGGATTCAATGACCTCTGTGGTACATTTAACTCTAAATCTTTGAGCCTATATATGGTCATTCAATTTATGTTCAAGGACTTCCAAGGAGGATGAGCCCACTACCTCTTGAGGCAGCCCCCTGGATTTTTGAACAGTTTTTATTAGAAATTAATTAAGTCTAAATTTATTTCTTTGTAACCTCTACCCATTGTTCCTGGTTGTGCCCTTTGGGATCAAATGTAACCAGTCTAATAAAATACACCAGCCTTTTAGATACTTGAAGAGATCATCATGTCTCTCCTGACATTTCTCCAGACTAAACATCCTGCTCTTTGCCCACTGTGGCAAATTCCCCCTTCTCTTTCTCCTTCCCCCAAGAAGGACATGGGTCCTTCAACCCACCCTTATGTAACACAGACTGAAGGATCTTCTCTACCTTCAATACTTTTCTCTGGGCTCTCTCCAGCTTAATATTATGCTTCCTTTAGTTCTTAGATCTGAGCACAAGTTTGAGACATGGTCTGACAAGGGCAGAGAACAGAATTATCACTTCATTTTTTTTCCTGGAAGCAATACTCTCTTGCAATCCAAGATTCCATTGGCTTTTTTTCTTTTTCTTTTATGTCCCTATCATACCTCTGACTTACACTGAGCTTGCAGACCACTAAACCCTCAGATCTTTTCATGGAAACTACTGTGTGGCCCCTATCCTATACATGTGAAGTGGGTTTTTTGGAACCCAAGGGTAAGACTTTATATTTATCCCATTGTGTTTCATCTTATTTGATTCAACCCAAAGCTTCCTTCTGTCAGGATATTTTTGGATGACTCTGGATGACTCTGATATCCAGGGTGTTAGTGCTCCTTCCCAGCTTGGTGGCATCTGCAAATTTGATAAGCATACTTTTATCCAAGTCATTGATAAATACACTAAATATTTTCTCAGGGCTAGAACATAATTTTTAGAACAGATAAAGCTCCTGTTGAGGTTATTTTAATTATTTACCTATATAAAGTGCTTGCCATGACTGGTTCCCTATATGGGCACATGACAAATCCTCACTCTCATGGATTCAAAATGCTATTTCACGATGATGACATGGTGAGTTTTGGAGTAGTTTGCCTACATCTGGTCCCAAAGGACAAGGAAGGATGAGGATAAGAATTATTGTTCCCTTATGACATAGTTACATAGTTTCTTCACCCATCCCTCAATCCCCCTAGAAAAATGCTTCTTTATGTCTTTACAACAATTGTTCCACCCATGGCACTTAGTAAAAACTGTCTTGGAAAAACCAGGTCAACTGTATAAAGACTCCCAACAGTTCCATGTTTTCTGGGCTATAAAGACTGCCAGCTTTTGAAAAACAACCAACCAAAAAAAAAAAAGGGGCTTTTTTTTCAGCTGTTGTTGCCTCTGAATTTTCCCATTTCATGCTCCCCAGGTGGATCCCTGTAAAATAAGTCTGCGTAAAATGGGTAATGAGGAAATTATTGCCTTAATTGAAGGTCACATCTACAAAGATCCAGGTAAGTGTACTTTGGATGATGGAAAAATCCCCCAGAGTGATATCCTGCTGCCCTAAAATAGAGGCTCAGTGGTAATTTATCAGAGCCACCTTGGTCCCCTGGCTGGTGTTTGACCCATTGTCTTCCTTAATCTCACAACCAGATAATTTCCATCACTAATGGCTACCCAGAGTTGAAGGAGTAAAGGGAAGAGACTCCAGGGGGGTCCTTAAATGAATGGGAATGCTTTGGACTGTGTTTAAGTTCCCTGGACACAGATTCATTCTAAATCCTCTTGATGTGGCCTTGATGTGTTTCGTACACTACATAATCATTTGCGACCTTTCATGTGCCCCTTTTTGATCCAAGTGGTTTATCCTCTGGTTGTGTCTTTGTCATACCCCCTACTTAGAGCTTTACTCTTAAAAGAAAAGAGAAAGAGGGAATTGTCATTCTTCATGACAGGTAATAAAGGTTCAATTTAGGCTCAATCTCAGAGAAAATTCCAAATACAAAAACTGTATTTCCGTGAACTCCAGTTTCTGAATCTGAAGGTGGATCCTGGGGTATGTCAAACCACATTGAAAGCATCTCATGCTAGTTAAGTGATCCTGGGCAAATCACTTAAAGGCTTTGTGCCTCAGTTTCCTCATCTATAAAATGTAACATTTGGATTCAATTCCAGTAAGGCTCCTTCTAGGTCTAAATCAGTAGGGTAAAAGGTAGAAAAATTCCCTTATCACTGGTATTGCAGTGATGTGTAGTAGAAAGAACAGATGAGCGTAGCTGTAATAAGGCAGAAAATCTTGGTTCTAGGTTCAGCCTGACTGCCCAAGCTTCCTTGGGCAAGTCACTTAACTTTTACGAGCCTCAGTTTCCTCCCCTATCAAATGATCACAATGATACCATTATATGGCTATCTCTCAGGGAATCAAATATATTTGAAAGTGTTTTTAAAACTATAAATGTAAAGTATAATTGCTAATTAGTAGTTTCACCTCATACTTTTGCTCATTGCAAAGTTAGCCCCCCTCCACCTTTCTTTTGGAAACTAGTTGTCCCTATCTTGGAGAAGTCATGAATGCAGTGACCATCCAATGGCCTGATCCCAATGCTGGTCAGTATGGAAGGTGGAACCTGTTCCATTTTTCAGATACAGGCCAGTTTGCCTCTCCTGAGGCACTCTGGTAGCTTTCCATTCCAAGGGCTCACCATATTGGTGCCAGACTATACATGAACAGCTGATTGGCTTTAGTCTTCCTATACTTCAGAACTCTTAGACTTAAGTGATCTGCCTGCCTCAGTCTTCCCAGAAGCAGGGACCCCAAGGACCAGCTCCTTTGGAAATTCAAGTGGTTTCACAAACTAAAAGACATGACCTCAACAATTATGCTTGCTCCTTTCTCTTTTCCAGAGGAATGTTAAATTCCCTAATTTTAGTTCTTGATAAATTTATTTGAGGAGATGGATAGGCAGTTCAAGACTTACAGATTTTGTGTTCCAAAAGTGTTTTTACAAAATGGTTGTTGGAACTCATAATGCAATTGACCATCCAAATGGTATGGTAAGTTTTAGGCCGATAGGACAAACAATAAAACCTATTTAACACATAATATGATTGAAATAGTAACCCTGAACTCCCTGAATTTGGGACCTGAATTCAGATTCCAAAGATCTTAAGGTCCAAGCCTAGAATTCTGGGCTTTGGGCTTCCACTAAAGTCCTGAGCACCTCTCTCAACCCTCTCAATCCTGTGGGCAAGCAAGAAATACAGGGAATAAAAAGCTGAGAATAGATAGACTCTAGCAGCAAAGTGGCTTCCATAGCAACACTGGGGGAAAGCTGGGATATCATGGAATAGGAACCAAAATTAAAAGGGTACCTTGACATCTCCTGAAGACTAAGGATTTTGATCATTTAAAGAGAGCCAGTATCAGGGAATCATGTCAGGAGATATTAATAGGTATTGGGTTGTTAGTAAGTCTCAAACTACCTATATTCAATTTATACAGTGTAGTATAGCTAATATATATATATATATATATATATATATATATATATATATATATATATATATATATATACATATAGATAGCTAATATGGTGTAGTAGATTGCCAGCTGGCCTGAAAGACAGGAAGACCTGAGTTCCAATCTTGCTTCTGACATACATATGGCTGCATTTGTTGCTCAGTTGCATCTGACTCTTTATGACCTCATTTTGGGGTTTTCTTGGTAAAATACTAGAATGATTTGCCATTTCCTTCTCCAGCTCATTTTACAGATGAGGAAACTGAGGCAAAAAGCATTAAGTGACTTGCCCAGGGTCATACAATTAGTGTGTCCAAGGCCAGATTTGAACTTATGAAGATGACTTTTGCTGACTGGAGGCCTGGCATTGTATGTGCTATGGTGTCACCTAGCTACCTATGTTAGCCATATAACCCTGGGCAAATCTGTAATCTCTCAGTGCTCTAAGCACACTCTAAAATTATGAATTTTAGAAAAGGTAGCTGTCTGCTTATGTAAAGGGAGTTTCCTTGCGTGAGGATTCCCTAAAAAATGAAATCCCAACTCTAGCCCTTGTCTCTATCTTTACCTAGTTAGCTCGCTACACTTTCGTGACTGTAAAGTCAACCATATTTCACTTGTAAAAGAATTGTTCAATGCTTTCAAATATTTTATATGCTCACAATCTTTTAAAGTAAAAACTTTCCCCATACGTGTGTATTTAACATACATTATATGTAAATGTATTATAAATTTCATCACACTAGAGGCTTTTCCCTTCTTTCTTTTAAATGGTGTTTTAAGTGCTAAGTAACTTAAAAAAATTAAGTAGCTTTTATTTTCAGCTCAAACTTATTTCAAGATTTTCTTCACCCCAAATTTCCATTGTTTAGTGGAAAAAAGACCACTATCATTCCAATACTGTTTGGACAATTGAAAAAGACATCTAAAAATTCTTGCTCTCAATCTAGCTATAATTTTTGATGTATTTCTGTTGCTGAAAATTGTTTGAAATTACCTTTTACTGCCTTGTTTCTTATCCCTGTGGTATAAGAATATGCAGACAACACGTCTGTCCTGAAACGCCCTTAATAATTATCACATTCAGAGAAATGCCCTCTTTCTTCCAGACCAATGTGGCATTTTACATGTCCTCTGATTAGATTCTAGGATATGTGGGTGATGAATTTGATTTGGAACAATATTGTTGTGTTTGTCCTTCATTGCCAAAGAAGACCACGCCATCAGAGAAATAATGACATGACTTGCACTTGACTTTGTTTTGAGTGAGGGAGGGCTGTGCAGGTCACCAGCCTCACTTCTCCTCCAGAGTCATCTGAATCCAGGGACCAGATATTCATCAGAATGACTGGAGATGACCCAGGATGAGGCAATTAGGGTTAAGTGACTTGCCCAAGGTCACACAGCTAGCGAGTGTCAAGTGTCTGAGGTAAGATTGGAACTCAGGTCCTCCTGACTCCTGCACTGGAGCTCTATCCACTGCACCACCTAGCTGCCCTTTTGAACCATAAATCAGTTAGAGAATACCTAGAATTTCCTTTTTGTTGTATTTTTTAAAGTAATCCTCAACAGCAATATTACCTAGCACAGTATCCTTCACCTGGGCAATGTCAGGTTGCACTATGATGGATTTTTTTCCTGTCTATTTTTTCCCCTTCCAAATCATAGTCCTGGAAGAAAGTTTGCCTTTTTACTGAAAATGACCCAGCCACATGATAATCTATCCTATTTTAAAAGAACAGCCAGTTGAAAGAATGTTAGAACTAACTGAAAAACAAATCTATTTTGTACTTACTATGTATAAGGCACTGTGAGGGATACAATAGAAATCACCTGTATTAAAGGATCTTATAGTTCAAATCAATGAACACTAATTCAATATTTACCATGTTTTATAGTAAAATGGGGATACACAGGTAAAAAAATGATAGTTCCTACCTCAGGAGGCTTACAATCTTATTGATGTCAGGCCATGTATACTCTAAAAATATGTAATAATAGTGGTCAATAGAATTCTATATTGATAAACTGTTAGATGATGGTAAGGGCCTCGGATATTGGCTAGTCCAGCACATGCAATTTACTGACAAGAAATTGAGATTCTTAGCAATTAATACAGTTGGGGCAGTCAAGTGGCTCAGTAGATGGAGGAGCAGCCCTGGAATTAGAAGGACCTGAGTTCAAATCCAGCCCCAGACACTTGCTAGCTGTTTGACCCTGGGCAAGTCACTTAACCCCAATTGCCTCCAAAACCAAAACAAAAAATAAACCAACAAAAAAGAAATTAATACAATTATTGTCACAACTTGATGTCAGTGGTAGAATGTAAGCCGGGGCGGGGAACCTACATGCCACGTGACTGTTTTGTTCTGTGAAGTTTGGATTTAGTCAAAGGGTTGCACTTGAGGACCTACAGGGACACATGTGGCCTTCCTTCCTTCCTTCCTTTCTCCCTAAGCTTTTTAAGGACAGAGACAATTTTGCTTTTGTCTTGGGCTTCCTAGAACCTAGTATACAATCTGGTATAGAGTAGGTACTTAATAAATATTTATTCTATAGAATTGAATATAGTATTTAGTTCCTGATTCCACATTGTTAACCACTTAATGAGCGCTATGAGGATTCAGAAAAAGGGGGCATGATGGGGGTCAGGATGGATCAGAGAATACTTCACAAAGGAAGTGGACTTTAACTGGGCCACAGAAAATTAGATAAATGGGGCAGATGTCATAAAGAAGAAATGGCAACGAGCTAAAGGATGAGCAGGGAAATGTGGGCAAAATGGCGGATTCAGGGGCAATAAGGAGAATAATCTTGTAGGGTAAGCAGACTTCGAAAAGTAGATTGAATTAGATTGTGGAGGGCCTTGAATATCATCAAGTTAAGGGATTTGAATTCTTTTCCATGTGGATAATGGGGTTCCCTTAAAGTTTTAGACTATGGAAAAATCATGATGAAATTGTTGTTGTAGGGAAATTCATCTTAAAACTGTGCAAAATGTGTTAGAGGGGATGCCAATTCCATGGTAGAATCATAGAATGCAGGTAAAAGACACTTTAGAAATGATCCAGTTCCCTTACCCTTATTTTATTATAAGGAACCTGAGGGAGAGAGAAGTTAACTTCTTGTTAACTTGTTAAATGATTTGCCCAAGGTCACTCAGCTAGAACAGTGGTGGGGAACTTGAGGCCACATGTGGACCTTGAGGCGACAGGTTCTCCACCCCCTGGTCTAGAACCTTGATTTCTAGATTTCTAGTCCTGTGTTTTTCCCACTCTATTTCCCTGCCTTACTAGTTGCTATTGCAGTAATACAGGCATGGAGTGAAAAGTGTGAGCACCCTGCTCATTGAATTTCTCCATTTGCAAACTACTACACTGTCAGACACAGGAAGAAACATATTCAGTAAGTAGATCCTGATTCCCAAAAACCGTCTTTGTTCTCTATTTATTCTGGTTTGGATTTTGTTGTACAGAGCTTACTCTATGACGCAAGACTCAAGATTTGGTGTCTTCTCCCATGTTGGGAAAGTTTGAGTATAGGCCCAGTAATGAACTTCCTGTGTATTGTCCAAAGGCCCATCTAGTTAAATTTGGAGATATTTATCATCACAATTACTGGGCTGGCTGCCAAGGGATGGATGCGCTTTTGGGTCTTAGAAACTTTGGAAGAGCTTCTGGGTGGTATACACAAGGGACAAAACTATCGATCCTGGAAGTTTCAAAAAAAATGTCAGATAGCCATTAAATGATATATAAGCTTTTAATTTTCTATTTAAGTGGGTTCTGTCTTTATCATACTTAAAAGACAAGTAATTTCTGGTAATGAAGGAAATGATAACAGAAATAACAATAATAAGGGAAATTTTCTTGCCAATCTTGTCTTCTTGGTATTGAAAGTGAGAGGAACTCATTGCCTTGGGATCCATTAAGGTGCAGAAAAAAGTGAAACTACTCTAATCTATAATGGTATCTATAGGCTGTAATTTGTAGATGCCTATTAGTAGGATATTAAACATTAATGCAAATCAGACTTGTGATTGAGTTCTGGGAATTCAGAATTCTTCAAACAAAACAGTGAATTTGTACTGTGAAGAGCTAACTGAAGGAGGTAGAAAGTTTCTTTTTTTTTTTTTCCTCTCCATTTTGTAGAACTTTATCTTGCTTCCCAGTTATTCCATCTCTCAACTCTGGGCATTTTCTCTGGTTGTCTATCATCCTTGGAGTGCTCTCCCTCTTCATCTCTCCCTCCTTGTTTCCATCAAGTTCCAACTGAAATCCTATTGTTTAGAAACCTTTTTAACCCCTCTTAATTCTAGTATCTTCTTTTTAAAATTATCTCCTATTTGTCCTATATGTGGATTGTACGTATTTGGTTGTTGTCTTTCCCCATTAGACTGTGAGACATTTGAGGGCAGTCTTTTGCCTTTTTGTAGTCTTAGTCCTTGGCACATAGTAGGGGTTTAATAAATGTTTATTGCCTGGGATGCATGCTAATCCTATCTGACATCATCTCTTGCATTAATTAGAAGAGGCAGCTAATGCTGACTTTAGCTTGCTCTCTCTGTGCAGAATTTTTGACTTACATCTTCCTTTGGTTGGTGAATTGAGAAGGTATCGATAATTATTGACCTATATGCCTATTTTCTCATCTCTTCAAAAATCTATGTAAGAATGATCAACATGAACTTTTAGGATGTCCTTTGTGTAAATATCAGAAAGAGACAAGAAGGATTTTGTAAATGGTATTCTTTTTACTGTGTGCCACATCTTTATAGTCACACAAGGTAAGTGTTATATCTTATAGTACACACAATTTCACACACTAACAACGCACAGAAAACAAGACTCCATCGTGTTTATCGTTTGTTGAGTACTAAAACGTATTCAATCTTATGGAACACAATCGAACCTTACAGATAGTCCTCTAATGAGACATTTCAGGGCAACTAGGGGTTGCAGTGGATGGAGCACTGGCCTGGGAACCAGGAAGACTCATTTCATGAATTTAAATATGGGCTCAGACACTTACTAGCTATGTGACCCTGGACAAGTCACCTAACCTTGTTTGCCTCAGTTCCTTATTTGTAAAATGAGCTAAAGAAGGAAATGATAAATCATTCCAGTATCTTTGTCGAGAAAACTCCAAATGGAGCCATGGAGAGCTGGAAACAACTGAATGACAACCACAAGATATTCCATACTCAACATTATTAATGAGTCTTTTATAAATAAAACCAAAATAGCTGTTTCCAAACATTTGATTATTAATACTGAGCAAAATACAAAACATACAGAAGGGAAGAAGGTATTTGCTCCTGTGAAAGATAATTCTGGATGGAGTCCAAGTGACAGAAGAATTCCTAATAGATATTGAAGTCCTCCAAATGTTCTTGTTCATGAGTGAACTTGTACTGACTGTTTAAAGACTCAGAGATTTCAGAACTTCCTAAATAAGGTTTGTGATCATTCGGCCTATCAGTTCATAGAGGAAAAATCACATTGACAAGAAATGCCTGTTATCCTGATATATAGCTCACTGGATATCCTATTGACTTGGTTCATCTCTACCCATATCCCAAGATATCCCAGACTGGATGGGGATGAGTTGGGCCTCATTAAGAAAAGAGTGACTTGGATAGCATTTGGAAATTTGGCAGCACTTTCAATGTCCTCCCAGTTTCTTCCAGATTTCTCACTTTTTTATCACCAATTTTCTTCTGGTGATATTTCATGGCTGCAAATAATAGGCTAGCATAATTCCCATAGAATAATAATTGAAGGTCAACCAGAGGGCATCAAAAGGACACATGGGATGTCTGAGGAGGATGCAGGATTTTACCAACAATAACTTGTGTTCAAAGAATGGTAAAAAATTTGTCATGCAAGAGATGTAAGTCCAGAAAAGGAGTTAGGCAGGTCACATGGCAAGAGGAAGGAACATGCCACAGGCATACCTTGAGTGCCATGCTGCTACCCATGTCATGTTAAGGAGAAAAAATAAATCCTCAGGGGAAAAATTTTAGTATTTCAGGTAAAAGAACTCTCATGGAGGACTTCCAGACAGACATAGACAAGAAGAATATAGGATGAGATATCAAGCCTAAATTGATCTCAGTTTTGGTAACTGAAACCAAGAATTCTTTCCCATGTGATCTTGTGATGTGCTCCATGTATTGTGGGGGAAGAAGGGATTACTGAGCATCCACCTTCATATAACTCTAGATCCATTAAATTATTGAACTAGAGTTATTGCTGTTATTTTCATATCCCTGTGAAGAGAAACAATGCTTTATTGACCCATTCAGACAGGAGTCTATTCAAACATTCTGTACAAGCCCTGTCTTTTGTCTCTGCTCATGTAACAGCAATCCTCTCTAAATTAGAGAACTCTTCTGTGAGCTGCTGGTACCATAGATAATGGGAAGTTTACTGGGCATTCACCGAGCTAACTAGAAGGAGGTATAGATGACATGCTTATCAAATTTCCATATTATGCAAAGCTCATGGGAATAGCTACTATTTAAAGAATTATTAATTAATTAGTTTTTAATTTAAAATCCTGTACTATAAAATAGAAGGCACAAGTACAAAACAGGGAAGGCAAGGCCAGATTCCCAACCGCTCAACAAGATATTCTAAAGAAAGAGTTCATTGTAGCAAAAAATAAAAACAAAAACAATCTGAGTGTAGCACTTGCCTGTTACAAAGTCTTCCAAGGTACCCCATTACTGAAAAGATGTTTTCTACTTTACTAGCCATTAAGATCCCCCAAATCTGATGATCTTTCCATTTCTCGTAAGACTTTGCTACTCTACTCCACAGCTCCAATCAGATCAGTCTGCTCAATGTCCTATAAATAGCATACACATTCCTGCCTCTGTACCTTCTTCTTCTCCTTTCATGGTTCTCCCTAGCCCAAGTCTGCCTATCCCTCTGGGACTTGGCTTGAGTTCACCCGCCTCTGTGAAGCTCTCTCCAAACCCTTCAGCCTACTCCCATTTCTGGACTCATACTCCTTTTTGTGTGCACCACACATTTCACATTTAATTCCATACTTTTAGAGGAAAGAGCAAAAAGTAAGAAAGGAAGACTTGAGACTAAGGGCATACCAACAAAATGCCTTTAAATCACCACAAAAGTCAACTGCATAGGGAGAGGGCTGTCTCACTCCATTGTGCCATTGAGGGTCATATTTTAACTTGGAGGTTATGATATCCTCAAACAATATTTTATGCAATTAATTTTCCATATGTGTATGTCATATTGTGAGAGGTATGTGCTATAAGGGAATTGACACTGGATGTAGCAAGGGTCTGACTTTGAATCATGGCTTTGCCACTTACTACCTATGTTAGTCATGATTCTAAGGTGTAGCTTTGCAACATCTCTTATATACATCCCCTTCTCTCCTCTGATACTGCCACCACTCTAGGGCAGGCCCTCTTCACCTTATGCCTGAGCTATTACAATAACTGCCAGTGGGTCTGTCTGACTCAAATCTCTCTTCACTCCAATCTATCCTCCACTCCACTGCCAAAGTGATTTTCCTAAAGCAGTCTATGTAAACTCTGTCCCCCCATATTTCCTGTTAGAGGGTCCACAGTTAGGTTTTGAGACCTAAGTCAACTCAAATCACCCCACACCTTCTCCACAGAGTTCTGGCTCATGAGTCCCAGTTGGTACTGTGGGGGTACAGGTATCAGCTCACACCTGCCTACTTTGATCCTTGTCCTGACCTACAACCCTCTAGCTCTTGATTATGGGAAGCCATAACCTAGGCAATTATGATCACAGATCTTAGCTTCATAATAGAATGGCTCCACTCCTCTTTTATTCCCATAGCAAAGGCAAAGGAGCTTCATCAAAATGGTGACAAAGAGCTAGCAAGCCACTCAAACTTTCTGGGTCCTAAGAAAAGGTGAACATCTTCTGACTTTAAATCTATGGTCTTATTATTTCATCAATTAAGATTCCCAAGTATATGATGAGAGAAATGCCTCTAGGTAGCCATTCATCTGAAAACAGAACTGGTGGTTTAGTGGACAGTAAGGTCAGTACGAATCAGCAGTGGGATATGGTAGCCAAGGGCAATTAAGGAAGGTTCAGGCTTCATTGCGAGCTATAGAACATCTTAAAAAATGGCATGATGATTCTGTTACACAGGATCTTTTCACATCAAATCTGGAATGTCAGGCTCAGGTCTGGGAACTATGTTTTAGGAAGAATATTGCTAAGGAAGAATGTCAGTAAAAGAGGGCCACTAAGATCATGAAGGAACTCAAGAAAATGTCATATTGGAAGAAATGGAGATGATTAGCCTAAAGAAGAAAAGTTCACTCTTGCTGAGTCATTTTCCATTTGGAATTTTCTTGGCAAACATCCTAGAGAAGTTTGCTATTTCCTTCTCCAGATTTTTCTGACTCCAGGGCTGGGATTCTATCCACTTCACCACCTAGCTGCCTACTCAAGTTCTATTTGACCCCAAAGGCCCCAAAGTAGACTTTGAACACTGGGGAAGGGTGGCAGAGGAATGAGAGCAAGCATTTATTAAGCACCTACTGTGTGCCAGGCACGGTGCTACCTACTTCATAATTATGATCTCAAGTTAATATTATCAAATATTATTTGGAAAGAGAAGGAAGAAAATAAGCATTTATTAAATTCCTACTGTGTAACACATACCACTCTGAGTACTTAAAAATATTGTCCCATCTGATCTCACAACTCAGAAGGTAGGTGTTATAATGATCCTCATTTGACATTTGAAGAAATTGAGGCAAACGAGGATTAAGTGACTTCCCCAGGGTCTCATAGCTAGTTAGTATCTGAGGCCAGATCTGAACTCAAGCTTTCTTGATCCCAGGCAAAGTGCTCTATCTACCATACCACCTAGCTGCCTCAATATCTGCAAACATAGGCTTGATGTCAGGAAAAACTTGGGCAGCTAGGTGGCAAAGTGAATAAAGCACTGGGCTTAGAATCAGGAAGACTCCTCTTCCAGAGTTCAAATCTAGCCTTGGATACTTATTAGTAGTGTGACCCTGGGCAAGTCACTTAACCTTGTTTACCTCAGTTTTCTCCTGTAAAATGAACTGGAGAAGGAAATGGCAAACCACTCCAGTCTCTTTGTCAAGAAAACCCCCAAAAGAGTCAGACACAATTCAAATAACTGAGGAGCAACAATAAAAACAGCAAAACCTTCCTAACAATTAGAGCTATCCAAAAGCAGAAGGAGCTGCTTCGGGAGGTAGGGAATTACCTTTCATTGTTGGTCCTTAAGCAAAGAATGCATGATCACTTGTTGGATGTATTGAATGAAGGATTCGTTCAGGTGTGGGTCAGACTGAATGACCACCGACATCCTTTCCAGCTCAGAAATTCTGTGATTTTTATGATTACATGTTCCTAGAAGATAGGGAACATGCGTTAGATTAAGTGTATCCTTCAGAGTATCTAGACCATTATTATAAGGTACATAACAAATCTGGTTTGCTGTTAGTGTAGTTAGTACTTTCTAAAAATAACCTTTAAACTCTTAAAGGAAAGCTTTTTCATATTAGGGGAAAAGAGAGTCAAGTATCTCCTTCTTATTTCCTTTATTATCCCTTAAAATTGCCCCTAGGCCTGAGAATAGGAAACTAGCTTCATCTCCCAGTTGATCTTCTCACCTGAAAAGTATTTAACACGCTCCTGAAGTCAAGGCAACACATACTTATTCAGAAGCATTTACTATATGCCACACCATGTGCAAAACATTGGGGATACAAATACATATACAAGAAAAAAGAAGGAAAAGTTCTCTGCCATAAGTAGCTGCCATTCTAATGGGAGAAGAGAACACATGAAGGAGGAGGTGACTCCAAATCTGGATTAGTATGGTAGAAGGATATTCCAGGATGAGAAATTCCCAGGTGATGAGGGAAATTCCAGAATGAGAAGGCAACTGAGTCATGATGGCAGAGACTAGAGGGACAGAAACACAGTTGGAGGGGCATCTCTCAATATAAACCTCAATCCATTTTTTTCTGTGCCCTTTATGCATTTCCGTATTCCATAGTCTTGTCGTTGGCACAAAATAAGGTCTGTACTATTCACTGCCTGGCTAGATTTAGCCCAGAAATAGCCTCAACTCTGTCTCATTCTCTTGTCTTCAGCCAATCTCCAGCCTAGCATGTATAGTACAGTAATTAGGCATTTCCACAATGGAGCATAATGTATATTTCATTGCATATTCAATTTTGTGTTCTTTTGATTACAATTCAGGAACTTAGGGTGGAAGGGGTGGGAGGCAGTGTTGCTTTAAAGATTGAAACACAGCTGCTGGATGGATACTCCCTAAAAATGTAAACCAGTGGATTGGTGCTGACCCTAGAACAACTTTCCAGTTGGCACACTGGCGGAGGAATTGTTCCTTTTTTCCCGGCAGAAGCGAATCTGCTTTTGTTAACAGTTTTTTTTAAAGTAGGTTAAGTTTTCACATGTTGTGTATAAAACTCAGAAGGCAGTTTTAGTTTCACTAGATGAACAATGGTAAACACATGTGACATTCAGAGAAAAGGCATATTAAAAAAATTATGCCTATTGTTGGACCGTTGTGGCTCCCTTCCTCTGGGACGGCGTCATCAGTGTTTTCAGTCTCCGTGGAGAAAAGAGAGGGAAAGGAAGGAAGAGTAGAACCCATGAGGCTCTAAACCAGAAAGATGAGAAATGAGAAAGGTGAGCAGTCTTTCCATGTTCCACTGATCCATGATCCTGTAAGATGTTTTATGTATAGCATTTCACTCAAAGAACTTTTGCCTAAAGTCCTTATGAGGCCAAGTTAGTTAGTCCTATGGTTTGAAACTCTTAGAAGGACTACATGAGAAATAAATAAATTCCTTCCTTCCTAGTGGCTATCTGAATTCCCATAGGTCATATTCCTTTAGCTTAAGGGTCTAATTCCTCTAAAAGCGCAAAAATCTTGGTGGAGCAGGGGATCCTTTAAGCAATTATCAATCAATTACGCTTCAGTGTGAATTATTTTATAGGAGAGATTTGTTCCATGGTAAAGTGGATAGAGTCCAAGTCCTGAAGTCAGAAAGACTCATCTTCCTGATCTCACATCTGACCTGTGTGACCCTAAGTCAATTAACCCTGTTTGCCTCAGTTTCCTCATCTGTAAAATGAGCTGGAGAAGGGAATGGCAAACCATGCCAATGTCTTTGCCAAGAAAACCCCAAATGGGGTCACAGAGAGTCTGACATAACTGAATAACCATAACAAGACTTTGATAGAGGGAAACCATAAGGAATCCTAGGACCCAGAGAAGGATCATAAGAGTGATTGTTAGATCTTAGAGGCCACTTAATTTAACTCTCTCATTTTATAGATAAGGAAACTGAGAATCAGAAAGATTAAATGTCTTTCTAAGGGAAACACAGCTACCAATAGGCAAAAGCAGGATTTGAACCCAAATCTTCCTTAGTCAGTCAATAAATATTTATTAAGCACATTAGTAAGTGCTAGGTGCTATGCTAAGCTTTATGGATAAAAGGCAAAACATGGTAGCTACCTTCAAGAGCTCCCAATCTAACGAAGAAGATGGCATGTCTCCAGTAAATAACCAGTAAAAATCAGCTAAATTCAGTCTAATTTGGAAATGATCAACAGTAGAAAGGCACTAGAATTAAGGGGAACAGGCTTTCTGTAGAAGGTGGAATTTTAGCTGGGGCTTAAAGGAAACTGGGAAAGACAGGAGTGAGAGTTAAGGAAGGAAAATACTGGGTGGGGTGGGGTGGAAGACAGTTAAGTGAAAATGACTGGAGTTGGGAGATAGAGCTTGTTCAAGGAGCAGTAAAATAGGGCAGTATCTCTGGATCAAAGAGTATGTGGGGGATGGAAGTGGGGTTGTAACTTGTAAGGAGGTTGAAAAGTATGGGAGGCAGATTATGAAGGGTTGTGAATGTCAAGAGGGTTAGATATTTGATTCTGGAACTTATTGATAACGTGTGTTTGTGTTTGTGTGTGTTTGTGTGTGTGTGTGTGTGTGTGTTGAGGGGGAGGGTTGCCTGATGTGGTCAGATCTGACCTTTAGCAACATCACTTAGTCCAAGATGGACTGGAATGGGGAGAGACTTGTGGCTGTACCAGACTCCAGGTCCAACACCCTAGTCTGTATACTGTGGGCAATATGAGATAGTGTTCTCAGAGACATAAACAACAGACCCATCATTCTGCTGACACTTGACCCAGCTGCATTTTCAGATCCCTTTTCTGCATTCTCTTGGTCAAGTAGCCCTATCCAAAAGTAGAATGGAGTGTCCTTAGGAAGTAAAATGAGCTTCTCTCCCTCCAGATCTCCAAGAAGCAGGATGATAGCTTATCAAGAGGGTTAGACGGGTTTATTTTTTGGGATGATTTGGACTGGTTGGTGTCTGAGGTTCTCCAACTCTAAGGTTCTATGATTTCCCTGTCTGTCACCCCCACCCTCAAACAAGCTTGGGACAATTCTAGTTGATAGATGATAGCAGAGGAAGTAAGAGGTTAGAAACTCCTCTGTCAGCATCTATGTAACTTGCAATGGAATTCTGCATTCTGTAACAATTTTCTGAGAGATTTCTCTAGAACTGAAACTAGAAATGTGCTTCGAGGAGTGTTTCTATGTGGTCTTTTTGAGGTTAGAAGATTAGGTCAGGATCCTGACTCAAAGGACTTAAAAGAACCCAAGTTAATTTTACGGATCATTAGAATTCTTTTCTTTTACCTATTCCATCAGCAAACAAAGCTAAATATACAGAGAAAAAGTGCTTTCCTTTGATCCACTGGGAAGAAATACCTCTCTTCCTTCAAGACATAGCTCAAGCCCTATCTTCTTCGTGAAGTCTTTAGTGATCCCTTCAGCTGCTAGTACCCTCCTCAAACTACCTTGTTTTGGACCACGTAGTATTTATTCCTTTAATATTTATTCAAAATATATTTATGCATATTCCTGTATTTCTTGTAAGAATGCAAGCCATTAGCAAGTCGGGATTATTGCTGGCTGATTGATTGAAAATCTCACCTCTTTCTTCCGATCCAAATATTTTCAAGATATCTCTTTACAAACATTTGAAGTACCAAGTAATCACTCAAACGTCCAACTGTGTTTAAAGATGGAACAGCCAGTTCATTCAGTGGAAAAGTCAGCTATAGACCTTGCGCAGAAGAAACAAGTTAAACTCTACTTCATTTAACGTTTTGTTTTTCAGTCATTTGTCTTTGCACAGATGTGACCTAAATAAGTAGAGAATGTGTTTATATATATGTGGTGAAACTAGATGCGAAAGAAAAATGAATGGTAAAAGTCACAGTGGATAGGTTTGCCAGCTCAGTAAGAGAAGGGTGGGTCCTAGTCAAAGATAACAGTTTATACACCACTTGCTCTACTCCAGGCATTATGCTTAGCACTTTCTAAGTTGTCCTCATGTGATACTCGTAGCAACTCTGGGAGATACGAGTTGTTATTACCTTCATTTTTACAGTTGAGGAAATAGAGGCAAACAGAGGTCAGCTGATTTGCCTAGGATCGCACATTTGCATAAGTGTCTGAAGTCAGATTTGAATTCTGGTCTTCCTGACTCTAGGTCCAATGCTCTATCCTCTGAGCCATCGAGCTGCCTCCATATGACCATAAATTCATACAGCTCAGGAAGAGAAATGGAATGAATTTCTTAGCTATAACTGATTCTAGTGCATACTTATGGACATAGCCATAGTTTAATATGATGGATCAATATGTATGTGTGTGTATATATATATGCATGTACATATACATATGTGTGTACGTATATATGTGTATATATATATCTTTTCTTTAATTTTAATTTAATTCTTTATGTATTCTAAAAGACATGGTATTACATAACAGAGAGATAAACAGGGAAACATTTTAAAGGGGCAGGTAGGAAATCATTGTGTACGTCAAGAACGTTCAGTTGAGTGTCCAAAATGCTCCTTTGATTTGCTTCAGTTCAGTTCAATTCAATTCAACAAGTGTTGATCAAGTGACTATGTGCCTTACTGTGGGCAGCTAGATGGTGCAGGGGATAGAGAACAGAAACTGGAATCAGGAAGATTCATCTTCCCGAGTTCAAATCTGGCCTCAGACACTTACTAGGTATGTGATACTGGGAAAGTCACTTAACTCTGTTTGCCTCAGTTTCCTCATGTGTAAAATGAGCCAGAGAAATAAATGGTGAGGCCCTCCTGTATCTCTGCCAAGAAAACCCCAGAATGGGGTCACAAAGAGTCAAATGCAACTGAAAATTGACTCAATAATATTTGGGACTTGCTACATGCTGAGTATACAATGACAAAAATGAAAAAATTCCTACTTTTTACTATGGGGAAGTTTACTTTCTACTATGGAGAAACAATTTTTATACAGAGAATTGAATATAAAGCAAAGGCATATTAATTTTGAGGAATGAGAGATGGTATTAACTGAGTGATCAGAAAAGGCCTTGTGTAGAAGAAGGTGGAACCTCATAATTAACATATTGTATCAGAATCCCTTCAACCACATTACTTAATATTTTTATCCCCAAATTAACACTATCACATGCTTATCATAACTGTTTGAAGTTCAGTGCAACAAAGATCTCCATAAAACAAAATTTATTTCCGAGCCCAAACTGATAGTTGACAGTACGATAAAAGACCATGTGCTTTCCTTAGAGAGAGCAGATTGATTCTGACCTGCATTTAACATTAGTTTTTTATTGCTCATTGGGAGTTTAGAATGATTTAAAGGTTACTGTTAAAGCAACATGGTATTTTTAGTCTGTTCTGTGAAGGATATGTCAGAATTGCAGTGTGAGGGTGGTAGTGCAGAATTGTATTGGTTTGTTTTGCCATCTGATCTGTAGGCTTTTTTATCATCCCTGCTGAACTTCCACTGTGGAAAATCTTTCCACTGAGGCTTATTGGTAACTTGTCTGCATATTATAAATACATACTGATTATATGTATGTTTATACTATGCAATTTATAGTTGCCTGGCATGAGGCAGTGAGGGCAGCTAGGTGACACAGTGCTGGACCTAAAGTCAGGGAGATTTGTTTTACTGAATTCAAATCCAGCCTCAGACACTTCACAGTTATGTGACCTTGGGCAAGTCACTTAACTCTACCTCAGTTTCTTCAAGTGTAAAATGAATTGGAAAAGGAAATGGCAAACCACTCTGGGATCTTTGCCAAGAAAACCCCAAATGGGATCATGAAAAGTTGGACACAACTGAAATGACTGGACAACAAAAAAGGGGGGCATTGTGACCTTCCCTTAGGGATACAACTGGTATGTGTCAGAGGTGGGAATTGAACCCAAGTCTTCCTGACTCCAATGGCAGCCAGCTCTACCTTTAAAAAAAAATTTAAAGCAAGCATTTTTTTTACCTGTCTTCTATGTGCCAGACACTCTATTAAGTGTTTTACAAATATTGCCTGACCCTCAGAACAACCCTGGGAGGTGGCTGCTGTTATTATCCCTATTTTGCAGAAGGAAATAGACGTATAGAGGTAAATTACTTGCCCACTAGTTAGTAAGTCTCTGGGGTCAGATTTGATCTCAAGTCTTCTTTGTACCAAATCCAGGGTCCATTCCCTCCATTGGGCCAAAACACATCTTGTTAGTTCACTGGATAATCATGAGATCATAGGATTTAGAATTAGAAGAGGCTTTAGAGAGTATCTAGTTTAACCGTTTATCCCCCAGGGTAAATATTAAATAATCTTTTTTCTGACAAACCCAACCGACCTCCTAAAAGTGAATATTTTGTGGCTTAAAATTATTAAAGCAAAAGACCATCTCCTTGTTAGTATAATGGCTTATTTCCCATTTTAAGTCAGTGACTCTGAAATTTAATTTCAATTAATTTTAAACTGCTATTTTAAGTCTATCCCTTTTGTTTATACTGAATATAATTTATATTTCAAAATTTAAGGAGTGTTATGTCTATAAAAAAGTGAGTAGAGGATCAATCATCTGGAATACAAATTCCAGACCTCATGGTGTTAACAGAAGTCATGGTATCTGAAAATTATTGCTTGAATATCTGGAATTCTTAATAAAAATTACAGGAAGCCTGAGGGTCTTCTGGGCAGCATATGTGGATTTAAAAGGAAAGAAATATTTCATCTCCTAGTAATTTCCAATTACTGAGAGGTAACTCCTTAAAAAGTCCCAGAAGGGTTAGTCAGTTGGCTTCGGATCTTGCTTTTCTTTTCCCTCATCATCTAAGCTTTGCTTTGTTTTTGTTTTTGGAGCCATTGTTGATTGATTAAGGAAATAGCTCCATTTTTTTTCCTCTTTGAGTTCTTTTGTGAAACATCCTTTTTATTTCCTACCTCTGGCAATGAATGGCTTGTCTAAACAAAGTCCCAAGTTCCAAAGTCCCAAGTTCTTTCAACTGATTTTCAGATAACAAAAGTAAGGGCCTTTATGTGACACATAGGTAACCCATCTCAACGCTCTGTAGCTTCTTAATATCCTTCTTAAATTGGTGCTCAGAACTGAACCCAAGACTCTAGGTGAGGTCTAATGCTAACACCTCCCTGTTTCTGGTCACCCAGTGCAGCCCAAGATTGCATTTGCTTAATGAGCTGCAGGGCAGCTAGGTGGTACAATGGATAGAGTGCCAGACCTGGAGTCAGGAAGCCTTATCTTCCTGAGTTCAAATTCAGCCACTTCATAGCTGTATGATCCTGGGCAAGTCACTTAACCCTCTTTACCTCAGTTTTCTCATCTGTAAAATGAGCTGGAGAAGGAAATGGCAAACCACTCTAGGATCTTTGCCAAAAAAAATTCCATATGGGGTCACAAGGAGTTGGACATGACTGAAAACAACTGATTAGCAACAAAACTGGCAGCCACATCATACTCTTGACTTACATTGAACTGATAGTTGTAGCCTTTTTTCAGAGCAATTGCTCTCTAATCTTGAGGGCATGCCTGCTCCATCTTATACTTGTGAAGTTGATTTTTTTTTTGGTATTCAAGTTTACATTTATTTCATTTTAATAACAGAATCTCATTAATTCAATTCAGTCAAATGCTGTAGTTTATTGAGATATTTTTGGATCCTGATTTTCTTATCCGTTGTGTTACCTGTCCCTTCCAGTTTTTGTCATTGTTGATGAGGCTAGAAATGCCAGCAGATCTGTCCCATTTCATGTTGATTTGTTATTTTCCCAGTTTTTTCTACAAACATACTCAGGATATTATGACTTGTCTGGATCGCATACCAAATTTTGTGATGACTCATTTTCCCCTCAATTGCTTTTCCATGTTCTGTAAGGCAATAGGCTTATAATAATGATATGACTTTAGAAACATTTTAACTACAGAGTAATAATTAGTATATTCTTCAAATCCTCTGCTATCATTCTTTAATTCTAAAGAAATATTGGATTAATTTATAATGAGCTCACCTGACAAACATTTGTTAAACACTAGGGGAGAAGGGAACACATATTTACTGTGCTCTTGGCACTTTACAAATATTCTCATTTGATCCTTACAACTCCATTAATTAGATGCTATTATTATCCTCATTTACTGAGGCATACAGCGGTTAAGTGACTTGTCCAGGGAAACACAGCTAGTGTCAAAGACTGAATATAGACCCAGGTCTTCCTGACTCCAGACGCAATGTTCTATCTACTGCACCACCTAGCTGCTTTTAAGTTGTTTAGCTATTTTTCAGTTGCATCTAACTCTTCATAATTCCATTTGCGGCTTTTTTAGCAAAGATGCTGGAATGGTTTACTATTTCCTTCTTCAGCTCATTTTACAAATGATAAAACTGAGGCAAAGAGGGTTAAATGACTTGCTTAGGGTCACACAGTTAGAAAGTATCTGAGACCGAATGTTACTCCAGGTGCAGTACTTTATCTATTGTTATCACCTTGCTGCAACTTTGTGTCAAATACTATGTACTGGGGATAAGGAGATTAAAACAAGGTAGTTCCTGCCCTCAAGAAACTTCTATTGCACTGAAACAGAAAATATGTATGCAAAAAAGTAGAAAATATAAACACACACATACATACATAAATACATGCATTCATGCATAAACCTACGTAAACACACTAAGGACAAGGTAATTACCAGGAGGAAGAAACCAGAAACTAGAAGGTCAGTATCAGCTTTCTTTTGCAAGGGATGGTACTTGAACAGAATTCTGAAGAAAACTAGGATTTGTTAGAGGCAGAAAGAGGGAGGGAGAGCATTTGAGGCTTGGGGGAATCATCTGTCTCACTGAGCTGAAGACACAATGTCACCTATGAGGGATAGCCAATAGGCCAGTTAGGCTGGACTATAGAACAACTCGATAAGCCTGGCAAAGTTAGTTGAAGTCAGATTGTGACGAGCTTTAAAAACCAAATAGACAAGATTGTATGATTTTTTGTTTTTTCAAGTTGCAAGAGGAAGCCACTGGAATTTTTGAGCAGGGAAGTGACGTAGTTATAACTGTAGTTTAGGAATATCAAGACAGTGAATATGTGAACCTTGGCCTGAAGACAGAAGAGACTGGATGCAAAGAGACCACTATGGAGATGACTGAAATAGTCTAGAAGAGAGGAGATAAGGGTCTGAACTAAAATGAATGCTGTGTAAATGAAAGGGATGGTGTAGTTAAAATATTCTGCAAATGAGTTCATATTCCAAATGGGCACAAATCACCCATTACCTCTGCTTGTCAGGATCATGTTTCCTGGATGAGGCCATTTCTTTATTAACATCCTCCTTGTGACAGCTCTTTTGCATTGGCCAAATATCTCTAAGAAAAGGGAATAATCCATGTCAGTGTCCTTTACTATTGATCATTTGGCATTTTTAATGCACTTACAATTTGTTTAAAGAAGTTGCATTAAAGTTGTTGTCTTCACATTTTTTTTCTTGTAATTTGCCAGTGATTTTCATGCTTGTCTTCATGAGTCAAAGATGTGACTTTTCACAGGCAGTTAGTTCTGAAGGGAGATGATGTGAAAGTATACAATGATAATCATCCTTTCCCCTATCTGGGAAGATATAGTTTGCTTCTCTCTGTGGCTCTGCCTGTGCCTCTCTATCTCTCCATCTCTCTCTGAGAGGTTCAGTGCTCTCAATGACCAAATCTGTTTGCTTCTTTCTTGAGAAGCATTCGTAGTGCACAGGGGTGAGAATTCTGATGAGTTTTTGACCAACAAGACTCCCTGAGAGAAAGACAAGACATGGTCCATGCGAGATCAATGGGTCAAATCACTGCCACCACCTCCCTCTTCAACCCTTCCCTCCTTTTAGATTCTGAAGGAGAGAGTTCTGAGAAAAACAGTATCATGTAAACCACTAACCCTACTTCTAACTTGGCCCCCATATATTTCATCAAGGGGATTAACCCCATGGAGAAGTCATCTTCTATCCTTTCCCTAACCAACGTCAATTACTACTTGTCATCCCATGGGCAAATAAGCCCAGGGACCCTCTGCCCCACTGCATCCAGTTCAGCCCCTGATCATGGCTTCTGTGTTTACTGCAGTTCCTAACTTTACAGTTGCTGAAAAACCTGAAAAGAAAATTATTTACAGCAAAGTTCTTGGAGCCGTCAAAGAATTCAGCATCAGAAGTGGATATGGATTCATCAGTATAAATAACATGAAAGGAGATTTCATTGCCATCTGCTTTGTTGCCGTGACCACGGGCCCTTTCCATCTGACTTGCAAGTGAAATCTCCTGTATGTGTCATCTACCCTTATTGGAATATGAACTCTGAAAGCAGAGGCTGTCTTGTTTTTATTTTTGTATCCCTATGTGCTCAGCACAGTGCTTTGCACATGGCAAGTGCTAAAAAAATGCCTTTTAATTTCTACATTTCTTGATTCTAAGCTATTTCTCCCAAAATATGTGTTTTTCGTGCCTTGTCTTATGACACCCTTCATGTTAAAGCCCAGGTCCATGTATACTTAGGCTAGAGGACTTTGTGAAGTACCTCAGAGAACTGCTCTAATTCTTTATCCTCAAACTCATGCTGGCCTGCGTGGCAGTTTGTTAGCTCTCCCTCAACATGAGTACTACAAGGAAAGATGAGGAAGGATTCCATGAACAGATATTTCTTGAAGCTCTTGCAGACACAGTGAAAAGAATCCCATCTTTATTCATCTCTGTGGAAGACCTGTGAATCCTTCCATTTATCTGCAACTATTTCTGGCATCATTTAAAGAATGTTAATATAGATGTTATGGTGGAGGATCCCAGGTGAAGGAAGACAGCTGTGCAGAGCAGATACCATGCCCACAGCTGTCTGAGAGTGTTTATCACTCCAGGCTTTTCAAGAACATCAGGAAATTATTGATTTGGCATGGCAACACCTTCTATTCATTAGGTGTTGTTTTGTGATAGGGTAAGAAGAGGTTTTTGAGTAAAGGAAATAGACCATGGATGTGTATGTGACAGAATGTGTGTGTGTGTGTGCGTATGTGTGTGTGTGTGTGTGTATGAGAGAGAGAAGATGACAATTATGATAATGACAGTGAAGGAGGTGGAGGAAGAGGAAGAAAGGATATGGATGGAAAGTGGAACAGTTGAGCATATGCAGATTGGGAGTTTCAGTGTTGGAGTTTTGATGTGAGGGAGGAAGGGCAACCAAGTATGGCCCTTTGAGCGGTTTCTTAACTTTGAGTGTCACTCATACCTTTGGCAGCTTTTGGATACCTAAGAACAATGTTTTTAAATGCATAAAATGCATGGGATTACAAAGGAAATCAATTCCATTGAAATATAGTTATCAGAATATATGCATACATATATACACACACACACACACACACACACACACACACACACACACACACATATGTTCATGGAGTTCAGGTTAAAGAGCCCTGGTTAGAAAGATAGGATGGGCACACAAATGCAGATTTTCAGAGTCCCTTTTATGTGGGGTGTATGGGGAGTGGGTTCTAGAGTCCAGTAGGCAGAAGCAGTTGACCCTTGCTTTTGGGTAGCTGGATGGGAGATAGTTTGGTCTAGGGTTTTGTACTGATCTTCCCAGAGTACCATGTCTTTCCATATACTGCTACTTGCCTTCTCCTGGGGTTCTCAACTGAAATGATGGGTATGATTCAGTTCCTTTAGGAGTACATCAATTTATTGGTCATTTGACAAAGATTACTCTTTAAAAGCACTGATGTTTTCTGTTTGTAGACAGTCTGAGGGTAATGTGACTTTTAGCACCCTCTAGCCTCTTTTCTGTCATGTCATCACCAAGGAAGTCCAACAGTACCACACAGGTCTGAAGTTTATTTAGTGTTTTATATATTTCATAGGAGCACTGTGGCCATAAAGTTATACTTTGTGGACATCCTTATGGGGACGTCTTCCCATACTTATCCCAACTGGTCCTTGGCTAGTAGTAATATAGCATTAAATTCAAAAGAATAACACAATATTTCTTTCATATCAATTTTAAGGTTTGAGAGGAGAAATGGTAATCCCACTGAGTACTGAATAGTATATGTATATATTTATGCATATGTATAGTCCAGACCTATGATTTTAGTAGTATTAGTATAAGAATTGCCTCCATTGAAGGAGATCCATAACTTCTCTGTAGTTTATACTCTCAAAGATTGCCTGGGGGAGCAAACAGGCTAAATGAAGTGCAATGAAGTGCCCATGGTCACACAACTAATATTTGTCAGAGTATGTACCAGTTCAGGAGACCAGCAAAGATGAATTGATCCATAACTCTTCCATTACTTGTGAATACTTAATGAAGCTTACTCAGGGAAGAAACCATTTCTGGAAGACCCAAATGAGAAAGCTTTACAAAAGATGACTTTGATACAAAAAAAAAGAAAAACAAAACCCAAACAAAAGATCATACTTGACTTTCCACAGTCTTTAGATTGTCATTTATAACAATTCAAAATCGGGAATACTGTACTACTCCAAAAACAAGACTTCGTGAGGAATCAGCAAATTACAGTGGGTTCTTACACAACAGAAGTCAATTTTGTTTGGTGGGAAGTCTGTGTCCATGATTCATTGCTTCAGCTGGTCCTGGACTGAATAGTTGAAATCACAGGAGGTAGCTGACTGCCTAGACCTACAATACAATACCTAGACTACTGAAACTGTGGAGAGCCATGAAGAAGTATCTCACAACAGCAGCTCCCCCTCTGCTCTTACTCAAGCAAAGACATATAAAGAATTCATTGATCTTTCTTTTCAGAATAATTCTGATGCTTTTGACTGTGGGTTGTAAGGGGGATTTAGCAGCAGCAGCCATACCTTCACCATATGCTTCACCATTTGTTCTTTCCAGCATATCCTCACAACAACATAATTGTATAATAGACGTTGGCTCAGGGCTGGTAATCCTTATAACCCAAGAATTTCTCAATAACAATCTAAAACTTCCTAAACAAACCAATAAAAAAGGGAATGCTATGACCCCCATTCTTCATTACTCAAAGAATGACCCTCATCCACTACACACAATCCTACTTCCAATAGATAGGTAGGGAACAAACATAGATATACAAAAAAAGAAAAAGACTGATAAAGTAATAAGTATAGATGATAAATATAGGTAGTTGATATATAGAAAGACAGATAGATATGGATGTTAGATATATAGAAGAAAGGTCAGGGAAAGGAAAAAAGAGAAAGAAATAAGGGAAACTTTATATTACTAAGGCTTGGTGGGTAGTATTATATATAGAAAGGTATACTCATATGAGGAAATTCAGAAACCTGAGTGAAGTAGTATAATTTAGGTGAATTTTCTCTCTCAAAGGAGAGAGAAAAACAAATAATTTTGTCATTGGACATAAAGAAATACATGAGGAAGTTGAGAATCAGATCTGGTACAGAAACATCTGGTGATAGGGGACTTAAAAATTCAGACAACTACTGGAGCTCCCTTTTTGCTAAAACCTTGTTTTGCCTTTGTAAGGATTTTATTCTTCAAAAGGTAGAGGAACCAAGAAGGGGAAATTTGTATTTGATTCTTTTCCCCTTATTTTTAAAATAGAATTTTGTTTTTTTTTTTCCCAATTATACATCAACAATTTTTAGCATTCATTTTGACAAGATTTTGAGTTGCAAATTGTTCTTCTTCCCTCCCTTTTCAAAAATGGCAGGCAATTTGATACAGGTTATACATGTGCTATCATGTAAAATATATTTCCATGTTAGTCACAGTGTAAAAGAAGAAACAGATCAAAAGGAAAAAAATGAAAAAGAATGAAGTACGTGAAAAAAGTATCCTTCGATGTGCATTCTGAGTCCATTAATTCTGTATCTCTATGTGGATAGCATTTCCCTTCTTGAGTCCTTTGTACTTGTCTTAGATCATTGTGTTGCTGAGAGTTGAGTCATTCAATAGTTGAGCATCACACAGTGTTCCTGATGTTGTATACAATGTTTTCTTGGTTCTGCTCATTTCACTTTGCATCATTTTGTTCAAGTCTGTTCAGGTTTTTCTGAAATTTGCCTGCTTATCATTTCTTATTGTACAATAGTACTCCACTATATTCATATACCACAGCTATTCCCCAATTGATAGGTATCCCCTCAATTTCCAGTATTTTGCCACCATGAAAAGGGCTGCTATAAAACTTTTTGCACATGTAGGTCCTTTTCCCCTTTTTGTGATTCTTTAGGATGCAGCCTAGTAATGGTATTGCTGGATCAAAGGGTATGCACAGTTTGGTTGCCCTTTGAGCATAGTTCCAAATTACTCTCCAGAATGGTTGGATCAATTTGCAACTCCACCAAAAATATATTTCCCCAATTTTCCCATATCCTCTCCAACATTTATTATTTTCCTTTCTTGTCATATTAGCCAATCTGATAGGTGTGAAGTGGTACCAGATAATTATTTTAATGTGCATTTGTCTAATCAAAAGTGATTTAGAGCACTTCTTCCTATGCTTACTAATAGCTTTGATTCCTTCATCTAAAAACTGCCTGTTCATATCTTTTTGACCATTTATCAATTGGGAAATGGCTTAATTTCTTATATACTTGATTCGGTTCTCCATATATTTGAGAAATGAGGTCTTCGTCAGAGATACTTGCTGTAAAGATTGTTTCCCAGCTTCCTGCTTTCCTTCTAATCTTGGCTGTACTGGTTTTGTTTGTGCAAAAGCTTTTTAATTTAATATAATCAAAATTATCTATTTTATATTGTATAATGCTCTCTATCTCTTGTTTGGCCTCAACTTCTTTAAGAGTTTGGATGATATACCACTTAGTGCATATATGTTTAGTATTGATATTACTTCATTGTCTGTGGTACCTTTTAGTGAGATGTAGTTTCTTTCCTTATCTCTTACTTAGGTCTATTTTTGCTTTTGTTTTGTCTGAGATCAGGATTGCAATCCCTGCTTTTTTTTTTTTAACTTCAGGTGAAGTGTAGTAGATTCTGGTTTAGCTCCTTACCTTTACTCTGTTTGTGTCTCTCTGCTTCAAGTGTGTTTCTTGTAAACAACATATTGTAGGATTCTGATTTTTGTCCCCCTCTAACTATATGCTTATATTTCATGGGAGATTTCAACCCATTCACATCACAGTTAAGATTACTACCTGTGTCTTTCCCTCTATCATATTTTTCCTCCTGTTTGTCCTCTCTCTCTTCACCTTTTCCTTTCTTGACAGTATTTTGCTGGTCTGCCCTCTCTTCTGTAGGTCTCTTCCTACTCCCCAACCTCCCCCCTCCACCCCAGCTACTCTTCACTTAATCTCCACTTCTTCTACTTTCCTGTTGGGTAAGATAGATTTCTATATTCAACTGATTGTGTATATTTTTCCCTCTTTGAACAATACTGATGAGAGTAAGGTTCATGCAATGCCCGTTTCCACTCTCTTATCTTTCCCTCCACTGTAATAGGTGTTTTTTGAATCTCTTCATGTGAAATAATTTACCCCATTCTACCTCTCCCTTTCTTCTGCACCCATTGTACTCCTCTTTCTCATCCCTTAATTCATTTTTATGTCATTCCTTCAAATTCACCTTAAACATATACCCTTTGTCTATGTATATCCTTCTAGCTGTGCTATTAGTGGTATAATTATTAAGAATTACAGGTATCACCTTCCCATGTAGGGATGTAAACAGTTCAGCTCCATTGGATCCCTTGTGTTTTCTTCTCCCTTTTCCCCTTCTTAGGATTCTCTTGGGTTTTGATATTGGAGACAAAATTTCTTATTCAATTCTGGCTTTCTCCTTATGAAAACTTGAAATCCTTCCATTTCATTGAATGACCATTTTTTTTCTCTTGAAGTATTATGCTTAATTTTATCAGGCAGGTGATTCTTAGTTGTAGTTCTAGCTCTTGTGCATTCTGGAATACCACATTCCATGATTTCTAATTCTTTAAAGTTGCAGCTGCTAAGTCCTATGTAATCCTGATTGTGGCTTCCTGATATTTGAATTGTTTCTTTTTGGCTACTTGCAGTATTTTTTCCTCGACCGCATAGTTCTGTAATTTAGCTATAATATTCTTTGGAGTTTTTATTTTGTATCTCTTTCCTGAGGTGATCAGTGGACTCTTTCAATGTCTATTTTGCTCCTGCCTCTAGGATATCAGGGCAATTTTCCTTGATAATTTCTTTCCAGGTGCTTTCCAGGTCCTCCTTTTGATTATGGCTTTCAGGTAGTCCGATGATTCTTATGTTGTCTCTACTGAATCTGTTTTCCAGATCAGTTGTTTTTCCAGTGAAGTATTTTACATTTTCTTCTGTTTTTTTTTCATTCTTTTGAACGAGTTTGATCAATTCTTGCTGTCTCAAAGAGTCATTAGCTTCCATTTGCCTAATTCTAACTTTTAAGGAGTTGCTTTTCTCAGTTAGCTTTTGTCCTTCCTATTCCATTTGGTCAATTCTACTTTTTGAATAGTTGTTTTATTTTTCAAAGCTGTTGACTCTTTTTTTCATAATTCACATAATTTCACACTCATTTCTCTTCCTACTTTTTCTTCTACCTCTCTTAGATGATTTTTTTAAACTCCCTTTCAAGCTCTTCCAGAAGTTCTTTCTAGACTTGAGATCACTTCCCATTTTTCTTTGGGGTTTTGCTCGATGTTTTGACATTGTTGTCCTCTTCTGAGTTTGTTTCTTGGTCTTCCCTATCACCATAATAAGATCAAATTGGTTTTTTTTTTGTTGTTCTTGTTTGCTCATCTTTTTTTCCCTTTCTTTTAAATTTCAGCTCTACTCCTGGGGTGGAAGGGGCATTATTCCAGGCTCTTGACATTGTTCTGCAGGCTCTCGTTCTTTACCTGGTGCCACAGTAATGTTGCCCTGAGGTGCAGAACCTCATGTCTGGTGCTGTGCTGATGATATGGTGTGTGAGGGGTGGGGTTTTGGGGGTTCACTGGTGCTGATGGAAGCCATAGAGGTCTGGCAGCTTACCTGATGTTGAGCTGGGATCCTAGGCTGGTATATGATGTGCACAGAAGTGGTGAGATATTTCATCATTTCCCTGGGCCTACATTGAAGGATGTGGTGGTCTGGTCACTGGAGTCTGCCAGGGGCTATAATGAAGCAGGTGGTGGTTCTTGAAGCTGGAGTCTGCCTGTTCCTCTGGCTATCCTGAAGCATGTAGGGGGCCTGGTGTTGGTGTCTGCCTACTCTACTGCACTGGGGCTCAAGTTCTCCCACTGGTTTGTTGAAGTGGGAATGCTGGGATGCTTTCTGTCCTGGATTGTGTTCCCCTTTTACCAGAGCAAGAACTTTCTTGCCAATCTTCCATGTTTCCTGGGTTAAAAGATTGCTTTATCCTGTCTTTTTGCTGGTCCTGCTATTCCAGGATTTGTTTGGGGGAGCTTTTTATGGTTGTTCGAAAGTGAATATGGGAGTGTCACAGAGATTTACTACCACTATCTTGGCTCCTGAAAGCCTCTGATTCTTATTAAGAGGGAGGAACTTGTTTTTGGAGTAGAAGTGATGGGAACCTTGGAGGCAGGGGAGGTGACCACTGTTTTCTAGCATTTGGGATACAGGAGAGGAAATCTGGGCATAGTCTGGCACAAACCACAGATACTGGGAAAACATATTTTTAAAGGTTTAGAGAAAAAAATAGACAAAGTGATTGTCAATCTGGGAAGGATGAGGGATGCTCAGTAATGAAATTATGAAGACATAAAGGGAAACAATTTCAGTGAGGAGGAAGAAAGAAATTTTTCTGATGAAATCAATGTTGCATGCATAGGGAATTCACCAACAATTAATTCACCAACACAAAATCCAACTAATTTGGATTTTAAAAAGAGATTTATAGGAGATTACAATAAGATCAGGTAGCAAAAAATTAAGACTGTGGTTTGGTCCTATAATAATAATGTTACAAGTACTAAAGATCAAAATGGTCTGAACCTGGCAAGGGAAGTTAAGGATAAAAACAACAACAAAGATTGTATCTTGTCTAATTGCTACCGCTAACATTTCTAGTACCATATTGAATAATAGTGGTGATAATGGACATCGTTTCATGCCTGATCTTACTGGAAATGCATCTAGCTTATCTCCCATGAATATAATGCTTGCTGAAGGTTTTAGGTAGATACTACTTATTATTTTATGAAAGTTCCCTTTATTCCTATGTTCTCCAATGTTTTTAAAAGGAATGGGTGTTGTATTTTGTCAAAATACATCTTTCTGCATCTATTGAGATAATCATGTGGTTTTTGTTAGTTTTGTCATTGATATGATCGATAATGCTAATAGTTTTCCTAATATTGAACCAGTCCTGCATTCCTGGTATGAATCCTACCTGATTGTAATGTACTATTCTCATGATAGGATGCTGTATTCATTTTGCTAAAATCTTATTTAAAATTTTTGCATCTATATTCATTAGAGAAATTGGTCTGTAATTTTCTTTTTCTGTTTTGTCTTTTCCTGGTTTAGGTATTAAAACCATATTTGTATCATAGAAAGAATTTGGGAGGACTCCTTGCCCAATTTTCAAAAATAGTCTATATAGTATTGGAATTAACTGTTCTTTAAATGTTTGATAGAATTCGCTTGTAAATCCATCTGGCCCTGGAGATTTTTTTCCTAGGGAGTTCATTGATGGCTTGTTCAATTTCTTTTTCTGAGATGGGGTTGTTTAAGTATTCAACTTCCTCTTCTGTTAATGTGGGCAATTTGTATTTTTTAAAATACTCATCCATCTCATTTAGATTATCGAATTTGTGGGCATAAAGTTGGGCAAAGTAATTTCTAGTTATTGTTTTAATTTCCTCCTCATTGGAGGTGAGTTCACCCCTTTCGTTTTTGATGTTAGTAATTTGATTTCCTTCTTTCTTTTTTTTAAATCAAATTGACCAAAGGTTTATCAATTTTATTAGTTTTTTTCATAAAACCAACTATTGCTTTTATTTATTAATTCAATAGTTTTCTTAATTTCAATTTTATTAATCTCACCTTTGTTTTTCAGTATTTCTAAGTTGGTATTTACTTGGGGATTTTCAATTGGTTTTTTTTTCTAGCTTTTTCAGCTGCATGTCCAAGTCATTGATCTCCTCTTTCTCTGTTTTATTTATGTAGGCACTCAAAGATACAAAACTTCCCCTAAGAACTACTTTTGCAGTAACCGTAAGATTTGGTAGGTTGACTCATTATTGTCATTCTCTTGAATGAAGTTGTTGATTGTTTCTGTGATTTCTTCTTTAACCCATTCATTCTTTAGGATTAGATTATTTAGTTTCCAATTGATTTTTGGTTTATCTTTCCATAGCCTTTTATTACATACAGTTTTTATTGCATTATGATCTAGAAGGATGCATTGATTATCTCTGCCTTTCTGCACTGGATTGTGAGGTTTTCACGTCCTAGTACATGGTCAGTTTTTGTATATGTGCCAGGTACCGCTGAGAAAAAGGTATATTCCTTTCTATTTCCATTCAGTTTTCTCCAGAGAGCTATCATATTTACCTTATCCAGAGTTTTATTTACCTCCTTAACCTCTTTCTTGTTTATTTTGAGGTTAGATTTATCAAGTTCAGAGAGGGGGAGGTTGAGGTCCCCCACTAGTATAGTTTTGCTGTCTAGTTCTTCCTTCAACTCCACCAACCTCTCTTCTAAAAATCTGGATGCTATGCTACTTGGAGCATACATGTTTCATAATGATATTGCTTCATTGTCTATGGTGACTTTTAGTAGGATATAGTTTCCATCCTTATCTCTTTTGATTAGATCTATTTCTGCTTTTGCTTTGTCTGAGATTAGGATTGCTACTCCTGCTTTTCTTATATCAGCTGAAGCACAAAATATTCTGCTCCAACCTTTGACCTTTATCCTATGTGTATCCCCCCCGTTTCAAATGTGCTTCTTGTAAACTACATATTGTTGGGTTATGGCTTTTAATCCATTCTGCTATCTGTCTCTGTTTTATGGGAGAGTTCATTCCATTCACATTCACTGTTATGATTACAATCTGTGTATTTCCCTCCATCCTCTTTCCCACCATTTGTGCTTTTAGCTCTCCTGTCTCCCTTCCCCTCCTTAATGGTTTTCACTTTTCACCATCATCTCCTGCAGCCTTCCCTTCCTTCTTTTAGCCCCCCTCCCTTTTGCTCCCCTTTACCCTTACCACTTCTTCTCTCCCTTTTAGCTTCCCTCCTCTTTCTTTCCCCTTCCCCTCTTACTGCCTATAGAGCTAGTTGGGATTATATACAACAACAAAAATTTTAAAGCCACATTGGGAAAGAATTGGAGGATTGAAGGAATTGGACCTTTACTTGAGGCAGATGGCATAATTGACACCAGAGAGAAAGTAAATTCTCATTTGTTTTCTCTTCGAAGAATCACCTTTAAATTTGTAATGGTACAGCCATTACAAATTATCCTTATCTTGAGCATGTTTAGTGTTCTCTGCCTACTTCTGATCTAAAACATGGGGGTTTGATGAGTCTACTTCTGACCCCGAATGACTGAGATATTGGTACTGTGGTGATAAAGTCCTCTAATTGGCTAAGGAGCCAGAACTAAGGGTATATGCAAAAGGTTTGAGCAAATGATCTCTTGCCCTCCTCTCTGGCTCTTTTAAAATAAGGTGGATTTGATATATGGGGCATTGTTGGAGATCCCTTCCCTTATATGGCTACCATGTATCCATGAGTTAATGAGGCTGGGAATGTGTGTGTGTGTGTGTGTGTGTGTGTGTGTGTATGTGTGTGTATTTTTTTCCTGATATCTAGTGAATGAGTATCTGGAGATTGAATGACCAAGATTATAACACTGTAAATAGTTTGGAAAGGTCAGAAGTGCAATCCCCATCAGCAACTGTCATTGATAGGAGAGATCACCAGATTCAGTAGCAGTAATAGCTCTTTGATGAGGTGTCACTCCTGACTCTTGACTCAAAGAGCTATTCCAACTAAGCGAATGATTTCTCCATCAGCTAAGTACTCCAGGTTGGAGGGGCAATGGTTTATACCAACTTTAGTTTGCACACACTCTCTACAGGCACTGAATCTGTGCAGATAGGAAATTTTTCCCAGCTTGATTTTTGGGGGGGAATTTTTCCATGACTTCTATTCTTGCTGTCTTTTTCAGTTAATATCCTTTGTTGCTAACATATCAACTTGTAACGTTATTTTGGGGACTACACTAGATGGGGGCTTCTAAGTGATAGTGCTAGAATCTTCAACCACTTAGAGTTTCCCCATAGAACCCTGTTAGAAGAAGTAATTGGTTGTCCTTTGGGGAACCAGCCTCTCAGTGTCAGTAGTAGTTGAAACAGTGAGCCCAGAGGGGTAGCCAGTAACACGTGTTCAATGGAGAATCTCTCCTGAATAACCAAGTTGGAAATCCCTGAAAATTAAAGATAAGACTAACATAACCATTGAATTAATAAATAAAACCAGGAACCGACTTTATGAGCAAACCAACAAAAGAGATAAACTATTGGTTAATATGATTTTTAAAATAGAGAAGAAATCATTTATATCAAAAATGAAAAGGGTGAATGCACCACTAATGAAGATGAAATTAAAGCAATTAGGAATTATTTTGCCCTATTCTATGCCAATAAACTTAACAATTTGAGTGAAATGGAAGAATGCTTATAAAAATATAAACTTCCCAGATTAACAGAAGAGGAAATAGAATAGCTAAATAAATCTATTTTAGAAAACAAAATTGAATAGGCCATAAATGAGCTTCCAAAGAAAAAAGCGTCAGGACCAGATGGATTTACAAGTGAATTCTACCAAACATTTAAAGATCAACTAATTCCAAAGTTAAATAAATTATTTGGAATAATAAGCAAAGAACGAGTCCTACCAAACTCTTTCTATGAGACAAATATATGCTGCCACCTAAACCAGGAAGAGCAAAAACAGAGAAAGAAAATTATAGACCAATTTCATTAATGAATATTGATGCCAAAATCCTAAATAAAATACTAGGTAGGAGACTGTGGGAATATATCACAAAGATTATACATTGTAACCAAGTGGGATTTATACTGGGAATGCAGGGTTGGTTCAATATAAGGAAAACTATTAACATAATTGATTACATCAATAACAGCAGCAAAATCATATGATTATATCAATAGATGCAGAAAGAACTTTTGACAAAATACAACACATTCCTATTCAAAACACTTGATAGCATAGGTATAAATGGGTTTTTCCTTAAAATGATAACAAGTATCTCCCTAAAATCATTAACAAACATTATCTGTAACAGGGATAAGCTAGATGTGTTCCTGATAGCAGTAAGAGAAGAAAAAGAAATAAAAAGGAATCAGAATGGGAAATTAGGAAATAAAACTATTTCTTTTTGAGATGGTATGATTGTATATTTGGAGAATCAACTGAAATTGGAAAATTCAACTAAAAGTAGTCAAAAAATTTAATAATTTAGCAAAGTAGCAGGATGTAAAATAAATCCACATAAATCATCCATACTTTTATATATCACCAACAAAGCCCTGCAAGAAGAGATAGCAATAGATAGTTCATTTAAAATAATTGCAGACAATACAAAATAGCTGGAAGTATACCTTCCAGCACAGACCCAGGAACTATATGAACATAAGTATAAGATATTTTTATACAAATAAAGTCTGATTTAAATAATTGGAGAAATGTTCATTGTTCTTGGGGAGGCCAAGCCAATATAATAAAAATAACAATTCCACCTAATCTATTTATTCAGTGCCATCCCAATTGAACTACCAAAAATAATTTTATCAAGCTAGAAAAAATCATACATTCATTTGGAAGAACAAAAAATCAGCAACATGAAAGAAATCAATGAGAAAAATGTAAAGGATATGAAATGGGGTCTGAATATGTAAAGGCTCTTATATTTATCCAAGACAAAACTTCTACATGGAATTGCCCTTGTTGAATTCAAGTCACCCTATATTGTTTAATATTTTTATTAATGACTTGGAAAAAGGTATAGATGGTGTGCTTATCAGATTTTCAGATGACACAAAATTGGAATCAGTAGTTAATAGCAGATGACAGTCAGGAACCAAATGGATCTTCTCAGGACCACTGAGTTGACTCAAGATGAAATGTATTAAGGGGTAAATGTGAAGACTTATACAAAAACATCATCTTGGCAAATGATGGGTAAGGCATGGGTAGAGATCGATTTTGTTCTGAAAAAAATCTGAAGATTTTCACGGACTTTAAACTCAACATAAGTCAGTCGTGTGACGTTAGCTGCTCATTGTGACTATTCGTTGTTTATATATCTTGGATACTAAATCAGTATCAGAGATATCTGATACAAAGATTTCACCCCTACCCCCTAATCCATCTTTCTCCCTATTCTAGATTAATTAGATAAGAATACTCTTAACCAGCTTTTAAACTTGTGACATTTAGGGGGAAATGACTGAGGAGATTTGGTTAAGAAAATAGCAGGAAAGGAATTTTTAGCTCCAAGATAAAGTCCACAATTGCTATTTAATTAGTAAGGTGGTACTTATGACCAAGTGTTTATTAATAGAGTTCTTGTAACCCTTACAATGTCTTTCCACAAATGAAGAAAATAATCTCACCATCTTCCAGTAGCTTGTTTGTGACATAGAGCAATTTGTCTAAATGTTGAAAACAACTTGAAAGTCCCTTGATTTTCTTTCTTTCTTCCCCTCTTCCTACTCTCCTATTTTACCCCCTCAAATGTTCATTATCTGTCTTCAATCCTTCATTCCTTTTGTAAGGGAAGAAGAGAGGACAGAGAAAATGAAAAGATATGGTGAGAGGAGGCCAAAACAATGAAGCTATATCAGAAGTAGTAGGAAATCAGTGAAAAAAAAGCAGCTTCAGCCACCTAGTCGTATATCTTAACAAACACAGTGGCCTGCCTTATAATTCCATTCCTCCTTTCTTTTCTCCCTCTTTCTACTCATATATACCTTACTCCCCTCTTGTTATTTCCCAGGTAGTCATCACTACAGCCTACCTGGTAGGAGAATAAGGCTTTTTGTAGAGGGAGAAAGCTATGGCATGTCCTTTATGGAACTATCCATGAGTACATGTCGGAAATTTGGATTGGTGACAAATGCAATGCATCATCTTCAAAATAACCTTGCAAAGAGCTCTTGTCTGGGTTGGTGGAGTGTAACAATATACTGAGGGGGAGGGGACAGGTAGTGAAGATACTGATTTCATTCAATTTACTTATATTTTCTAGACCGGGGGTGGAGGAACCTGCAGCCTCAAGGCCACATGTGGCCCTCTAGATCCTCAAGTGTAGCTCTTTGACTGAACCCAAACTTCACAGAACAAATCCCCTTAACAAAAGCATTTGTTCTGTAAAACTTGGACTCAGTCAAAAGGCTATACCTGAGGACCTGGAAGGTCACATGTGGCCTTGAGACTGGAGATTTCCCACCCCTGTTCTAGACTAATCTGTTGTATTTTGGACATTTCTTGATTTGGGATCAAAGATTTTTAGAAGTGCAAGGAAATTTAATCAAACTCTTTTAATTAGTAAATGAGAAAATTGTGTCAGGCTAATCAGGGCAGAGCTAAACAGATCTTCAGCCATCGAGAGTTGTAGGGAAATGCTTGCTAAAGTCAGGGTAAAGCCTGGTCAGTCTTAAGACAGGTGAGGCTCCTCATTTCATTTTATAACTTCAAATCTCAAACAAATCCTAGTCTCTCTAAACTTCCATTCAGGGGCAAAGCTGGGGCTGGAATCTGATTCTTCTACCTCTTAGGTACCCTTTCCACTTTACTGTCCTAAGATCTACAGCACTCACAGCAAATAGCACCCAGGCTATATAGCACAATCTGGCTTCTGCCCACTTCCAGACACAGTTGCATGTGTTAATTCTGATCGATAAAGTCCTCCAGACTGCACTTTTCTGGTTGGCTACCTCATTATTTATGCAACTGGGATTAGCAGCAGCATGACGACAGGCTCCTTGGGATTGAATTCTGGGAAAAGGACATTTGGTTTGGCCTCTGAGATCTACATTTCTCCATCATCAATAGGATTTATTGAGCACTTACAGACTGTTCTTATATACAGACCCTTCTTCTCTCATCAGGGCCTGAGGCTGCTAGGGTGTAGGGAAGGCATTTTTCTAATGCCGTGAGAAGACTGGCAGGTTTATAGCTATAATTACAACCTATAGAAAATGAGTGTTACTTAAACAGCATATTGTTCTTTGCACATGGGCCTAGAGGCTCAGCGATAGGTGCATTTTAAAAATCAATAATGCAGTGAGCCAAATATACAGCACGTGCTTCACATGCTAACCAAGACACCAAGGAAAGGCAAAGTTGTGTCGATGTTCTCTTTTGGTTGTGTGCACCTACTGAGAGAACACAACAATACCAGTGCACGGCTAATTGTGCTACATTCATTATGGATCAGCTTGGCTTCTCAGTCATCGTTCATGTTCTTTATTAGAGGTTCTCCATCATAATTTGCTCTGTCACTTACCCCGGCTGATGCTAAATAGCTTTTCAGCTAAATGCTTGCTGGGGTTATTTATTAACAAGATTATGTTTGCAGCCACATACTTGGAAGTTATAAACCAACTAGAAGAGCCACTTACGGACAATGGAGTGTGATTCAAAATTCAAAAATGGCATTTCAGATGATTAATTCCTGGATGCCAGATGATTCTAAATAGGATAACCTCACCTCTCCAAACAGGGTTAATGAAGAGTTAAAGAAGCTGGAAATGTCATTCTTCTTCCTTTTCCTAGGAAAGATATTTATAGATAACAAATGAGACTGAGACAGGTAGCTTTTGTTGAAAAATAGTGCATTTTTTGTGTTCCAACAATCAATAGATATTTATTAAGCATCTATTATGTGCCAGGGACTGCGTTAAGCACTGGGGATACAAAAAGAAGCAAAGGACAGTTCCTGTTCTGAAGGAGCTTACAATCCAGACAACATTCAAATAAATATATGCAAAGCAAGCTCTGTACAGGATAACAATGGAATGATTCACAGAGGGAAGGCACTAGAATGAAGAGGGATTGCGGAAGGCTTCCAGTCCAGGAAGAGATGAGGAAGGGTGAGCTTCATGTGACTGAATTTTATTTTAGACAGGAAGTCAGGAAATAAGGGTGATGATGGTCATTTCTCCAGGGGTCCACAGAAGTAAAGAACTTTAAGGATACTTGGGGCTCATCTAGTCCAGCTTTTTCACTTTTTGAATGAGTAAACAAATCCAGGGAGATTGAGTAGTCTACTTCTTCAGGGTTACACAGGTAGTTTCCTGTTTTGTTTTGTACTATTTTCCCTTTAACTTTTCTTTCTTCTCCAATTGGGAAAAAAAGTGCAATCATTTCCAACTGAATTTATGTTGTCTGTTAATCAGCTTATATGTTCCATAATGACAAGGTCTGTATAATTTACATACCCCATGTATTTCTAATAAATGTTTCTGATGATGCAAAATGGAAACACAAATCTTGTTGTTCAGAAGAGGTAAGGAAGAAGAAATGTGGCAAGATGAATGGCCTCAGGTAAATTAATCAGGGGCAAATGGGGATATGTCGGGAAGGAATGTAATTAAGGGAGCCTGGTTCTGTTATTCTCAGTCTTCTCAATTTCATATCATTCAGAAGCAACAATGATCAGTGATGGTGATGAGGATGGGAATAGAAAGGACTGAGAGTTTGAGGAGAGATGTGAAGATTCTGAAGAATAGATGTAGGGTATGAAGAGTCAATAAGTGAATGAAGGTGGTGTCTACCACAATTTTGGTCACAATTTCAGAATTAGTGTGCACACATTTCTTACTTGAATGTGGGGAGGTGAGTGACTACATACACTTAGGATGGTTCCTTATGGATAAGTATGGTTCACCTCTCCAAACACGGATCTATCAGAACAGAGTAGTTTAGTGCTAAATCCAATTTAGATCTTGAAGGAGCGGGTATATTCCACTATGGTCCCTTGTTCCTGCCAACATATGGTGAATCTGTTGGTTGACAATCTCAGATCTAAGAATTATAGGATCATAAATTTAGAGCTAGAAAGCACTTGGAGCAGGAATTAGACAAAACCTGAGGTTTAGAGATTAAACCAATGATCATCCAGATAGGGAGTGGCAGACATTTCAAACTGAAATCTTCTGACTTACACTTTCCCCACTGTGCTATGCTGAGTATCAAATGTTTCCTTGATACTGTCCATTATTGCTGCCTCAAATGATATCATAGGTCCTGCTAAATTGTAAGCAACTTGAGGGTAAGAATTGTGTCTTATCTTGTAATTGCATATAGTACTTTCTGCAAGTATCTTGAATGTTGCAAAGGCTCAGTAAGTATGTGTTGAATGAAAAAAGTTAATGAATGATTGTACTTTCCCAGGCAAGTAATTTTGTTCTGTAGTACTAAAAGAACTGAGCCTTTTCAAATTAAAAATACTTAGAACCACAACATCCTTCAAGCAATCTGGTTGAGAGTGGGAGGTATATACCCTGACTTCCAAGTTTCATTTGCAATGGTGAAATGGACAGGAATAAGATGTGAACTAAACTATTTGTTTGCCAGCTTCTAAATTCTGATACTGGTAGGAATGAATGGTACCAGCAGGTATGATTAAGTAAATGGAGCTGAATCTTAGGGATGAAATGCCAGCAGCAAGCTATACTGATTAAAGGTTCTGGTTACCTGTCCAGGTAGTAGTTGGGTATGGTCAATAATCAGCAAGGTGATTTCCTTGCCCTTTGTAATCAGCTAGATGGTATCAAGTCTTCTGATTTCTGGGTTCATTTTTAGTATTGGAATACTGAATCCTAGACTATCTCTGGCATTGATTGAACGTCATTATACAGAACAGAATGGGAAGAAGGACCTCTATGGAGATGAAGTTCATAGATAGAAGATTTTTCAAGGAAAGATAAAAGGACTCATCAACCAACTTTGATAGACTTAGCTCTTCTCAGCCATACAATGATCTAAGACAATTCCAAGGGAGTCACGATGGAAATGCTATCTACATCCAGAGAAAGAGCTATGGAGTTGTAATGCAGATCAAAACATACTATTTTCTCTCTTTTGTTGTGTGTGTGGGGGGTTCTTTCTTGTGTTTTTTTTCCTTTTGTTCAGATTCTTCTTTCTCACCATGACAAATATGGGAACATATTTAATATGATTATACATGCATAACCTATATCAGATTGTATCCTTTGGGGAGGGGAGAGGAAAGAAAAAAATTTGAAACTCAATAATATCTTGTCAAAGTGAATGTTGAAAACTACCTTTGTATGCAATAGGAAGAAATAAAACACTATTAAGTTGGGGAAAAAGGACTCATCAATGTAACCAAGAGCAAAGACTCCCCTCCCTTCCCCCATATGAAATATATCCTGTTGGTGGGTGACATTCCGGGAAAAAGGGAGGTTAGGGTTAGCCTACCATGCATCATCAGGTTTTCTCCCTGGAAAGTGTATTCAGGATATGATAGAGTCCATACTGAGCCTTTGAGTCTGAAAATCCCTACCCTTCTGAGAACAAATGAATACCAGGAGGAGTGTATTTTAAGGAATTATGAAGACCTGAGTAGGAAATGGATGGATTTAGGAATACATGGAGCATTTGAACTTTGGAAGAGACTGTTGTGTAAGTGAATAGAAGGCAAAGAGATAGTCTTAGAGAAGAGAGCTGGGGTTTCTGAACCATAGTGCAAGGTACAAAAATGAGATACTCATGTGAGATAGAATGCATCTAGAAAGGCCAAGAAAAATACAATCAGGAACTGGGTGAATGGATTATGACAGCTTTAGACTGAAAATTAGGAGGAGAAAGACAAATGTTCAGATTTAACCCCTCCTCTCTATGCTTTAGAGAGTGGCAGGTAGGATGCAGGAAGAATATAGCAGTGTGAGTGTTTGGTAATTAAAAGAAGATAATGTCAAGGAATCGGAACAGAAATGATAGTGACTGCCTTAGAAGCAGCTGGTGGCTTAGCAAATAGAATTCTTGGCTTAGAGGTAGGAAGATCTGAGTTCATATCTGACTTCAAGATACTTGCTAGCTGTAGGACCCTGGGCAAGTGACTTACCCCTGCTTCCCTCAGTTTCCTCATCTGTAAAATGAGCTAGAGAAGGAAATGGCAAAATGCTCCAGTATCCTTGCCAAGAAAACCCCCAAATGGGGTCACAAAGAGTAGGACATGACAGAAATATGACTGAGCAATGGCTATGTCATTGTGTAGCCTGTGACAGATAAGAAAGGAAGCACTGGGCATAGTCTGACATGTTCTACTAGACTTTGGGAGAATGGATTTTAAAGAGTTCAGAGAAAGTGTATGTCTAAGATTCTCTAAGAAAATTCTGTTTAAGTGGGAGGTATTTCCTCAAAAATAAAATTCTGATGATACAGTGTTGATCTTTAAACTCCACTCACCTCAGTTTCCTCATCTGTAAAATGAGGATGAAAATAGCATCTGCCTCTCAAGGATGTTGTGAGGACCAAATGAGATAATAATTATAAAGCAACTAACAATGCCTGGCACATAGGAAGGGCTATATAAATATCTGTGATTATTAATTATTGTTACCATATACATAATCATGCTGACTAAGCAAAACCTAGAGAGTCATAAGAAGCCTAACAATACTTGGTTTTGTAAAAAGAAGTAGAAGTAAGGGCAGGTAGCTAGGACAAAAATATAACTGGGACACTCCTGTAAGAATGGCAGAAGAGGAGATAACCAGAGTGACCTAAAGCTTGCAGCTTTACTTTTCGGGTCATCTGTGCTCTTAACTATGAGATGAGATGGTTGGAATGGATGACCTCCAGCCTCCCTTGCATCTCTAACTGTATGATCTATAAATATTAAGGACAACAAAAAAGGTATTTGTTACAAGTCATAGTAGGGGAAAGAAGAATAGCAGAGAAGGAATAAGCCTTCCTTGGAGATTAGACGATGAAAGAAAGAAGGCACGACTATTTGACCATTTCTATTTAGTTTTGCTTTTGTTTTTAAAGAAAAATCACCTTCATTTGGGAATATTTCAGGGGGTGGGGAGGAGGATGATTAACAGGAAACCAAAACCTAGATAAATGAGAAGATGGCAAGAGAGCCCTGAGTTTTCTTTTTTGAGTTGAAATCACCACATCTTGGTGATTTCATCTCAGTAAAGAGATAGTGTAAAAGAAGTTACAGGTGTGATTACTGAGCCACTGCTGGTGGGCTTTGAAAAATCATGCAGTCTGGGAGAGGTGCTAAATGATTGGCACCAGGCAAATGTCTCGATTTTCAGAAAAGGAATTTTTCCAGCAATATACTCATCAGATTGACTTTAATTCTTGATAAGATTCATATTATTAAAAGGATATTACTGTTAAAAGGACATATTATTAAAAAGGTAATTTGTGACCACTTTGAAAGGAAAGTGGTGAATATTGTGGGCCAGTATGAATTCATCAAAAATAAGTTCCTTAACTTCATTTTCTTTTGTGATAGGGTCACTAGACTAACAGGTCAGGGGAATGTTGCAGCTATGACACAATTAGATTGTAGTAAGCTATTTGAGAAAGTCTCTCATGATATCTTTTTAAGATTAAAATGGAGAACTGAAGGTTGGACCATACATTGAGATAGAACTAGTTGGATGATGAGACCCAAAGAGTGGTCTTACCTTGGATCATTGGATCAACGATGAATTGCTCAATATATCATTCTGATATAAAATCTCTAGTGAAATACCACAAAGATATCTATCTCCTTGGAGCTTTTGTGTAGAACATTTTAATAATTGGTTTGAATAAAGTCTTAGATGGCTTAACAAATTTCAATATTATATGAAGTTGGGAGGGATAACAAGTAGTTGAATGAGGTAATCAGGAGCCAAAAAGGACCTGACCACTCAGAATGATGGACAGAATCTAATAAGATGAAGTTACAGATACAGTCTTATATTTGAATTTTAAAAATCAGAAGTACAGATACATGATAGGGGACACTTGATTAGACAACAGTGTAAAAAGGTACCAGGATAGTTAATGGATCGTAAGCTCAAATACAATGTGACATGATAACCAAAAAAACTAATTCAACCTTAGGTGAATGAGTAGAATCATGGTTTCTAAAATGATGGAGGTGATAGTTCAACTGGATTCTACTTTGATTAGAACACATTGCAATAGTGAGCTTCATTCTGGGTGCCATACTTTAGGCATGGACAAGCTGGAGTGTGTCCAAAGGCAGGTGAGCAGAAAGATGAAGTTTAAGCACACATTATATGAAAGTGAATTGAAATTCCTGGGGATGTTGAGCCTGCAGGACAGGAGACTTGGGGAGAATATGACAGCTGTCTTTTAAGTATTTGATGATCTGTCTTGTGGAAGAAGGATTAGACTTATTTTCTTTGGACCCAGAAGGATGGAACTTAGAGCAATGAGTGAAGATTACAGGAGACATATTTCAACTAAGGAAAAACTTCCTAATAACTAGAACCATACAAGAGCAGAAGAGGAAGGAATGGATGCTTTAGTCAATAGTGACTTTTTATCACTAGAATGGCAGAAGCTAAATGAACATTTACCAGGGATATCTCAGAACAGATTCTTGCTCAATAATAGGTTGAACTAGACTGGGGAAGTCATCTAACTCTTAGATTCTGATTCTATTTTATATTTTTCAATGGCACATGGAGACATGAGTAAAAATCTCAGAGAGATATTTAGAATATATATTAGTAATAATAAGATGAAATGGATGTGTAGTTAATTCTCCTTACAAAGACAATCTATTTATGTATTTAGCTTGGAGATCAAGGTGGTTTTGCTGTGGAAACTAACCTTGTCAACGTAACACTTCAGATGGAGGATGGGTCACAAGATTCATAATGGTGTGGGTCAATTTTCATTACTTCTGTGTGAAGTGTCCATGGAGAAAAAGACAGAAATGCTCACCTCTGCCATTCTGCACACAATTATCTACACACTGGAATGTTTTTGCACATTGAGGAATGAATAACATAAGTTTGTGGTCACCTAGAGCACAGTGGGAAAAATTATTTCCAATCTTCACCAATTCATGCCTGATAAAGGGTTTTATAAAAGTCAGATGTACTAGATAATATTTATTGTACAAAGGTATATTATCATCAGCCAGGATGATAGAGGAAAGATTAGATAATACAGGTTCACTAATAGCTAAAAGGATGGAGAATGATTCAATGAAATGAGTGAATGGTATAGCTGTTTCAATAAATTTGAAAACAGTGGGCATTAGAACATTCATTATGAATTTGGTGGATGGGCACTTTTGTTATATCATGTGGGGATGACTCTATTTGAATGCATAGATTAAAAAGAATTTCATAGCAAGTACAACTCCCCAACAGAGGACTGCTTTTTAAAGTAGTGAGTTTCTTGTAACTGGTAGTATTCAAGCAGAGACTAGATGTTGGGATGTGGTAGAAAGAATTTGTGTATTGGGAAGGAAGTTGGGAAGGTCTTTCCAAGCTTTAATGTATAAAAAAAAAAATCACCAAAAATACAATACATACACAAGTACTTAACATGTACTTGCCTTTGAAAGGGCTTGATGAGAGAGCTTGGGATGGTTGATCCAAAGATAACTTCCCTCTGTGTTCCTGTACAGATATTTCTCTGTACAGATATCCTTGGGATTTTGAACGGAGCACCAACAGTGGGCATGGAAAGGAGAAGCAGTGTTCAAATTAATAAAAACAATGGGCAAACTCTAACCAAGATTTTGGGGTTTTTAAAAAGGAAGTAGTTTGCAAAACTCAAAACTGGGCTACATTTCCCTACCACATTCATAATAGGGCCACATTTGTCTCCTATGTTGCACAGTGGCTTTAAAGATTAGAAAAATTAAGTTTTCGATGCTTCAGTACATAGTACCCAGATTGCATTTCATGTATATGTCACTAAACAGTGACAGCAACAGTTACTGGGTCAGATTCAATTTGATTACTTTTGGTCAAAGGACATCACCAGCCATGTTCCAGCAATCAGGAGTAGGGAGTATAGTATGGTAGGATCATCAATACAGAGCTGCAGGCATCTTGCAGACAATGGAATCCAACTCCCTTTAAGATTCAGTTTCCTCATTTACAAAATGAGGATAATAGTGCCATTAATACCTAATTCATAAGAAAGTTGTGAAGAGTACAAAGTGCTTTGGGAACTCTAAAATGCCAGGGGGTAGTTGGTGCCAATTATAATTACAGCCATGCTCCTTAAACTTATTTCTTCTATGAAATCTTCCTTAAATAGCCCCCTTAATCTATCCCAAAACATTGAATCCCTAGGTATAGAAACAGTTATTGATGGCCTGTTCTTAATTCTTGTAGAGTATATATACAGAATATTGTATTGTGTTATATTGTATCTCTGGTTTTGCCTAGCTCACGTCTTCACCAGTTTGTTAGGTCCCTGTGGGCTGGGACCACCTCTAAACCTAATCATTATAGACAACAGCACCTAATCCAGTGCCATGATCTCTGTGGGATGCTTGATCAAAGTCTGATGAAAACAGCTCCAGAGCCTTTGATGTGGGAGATTCTGGGAATGTGATGTTTTTCATGAGGGCATAGGCTCAAAGGCCTCCCTAGGGACTCTTATCTCCTTACCACCTGAACAACCTATTAGTCAGTTACTCTGTTTCTGGGAGCCAGCACAACGTGTTTAATCAGGGCAGATTTTTATGAAGGAGGTGAAAGAGTGGTGAGTTTTCTGTATTCATGCAGTCATAAACTTTTTGAGCTGGGAGAAATTCTGGAGATTATCTAGTAGAATCCCTTGTTTTGTGGACGAGGAAACTGAAGCTGAGTGGCTAAATAAATGACATCCATAACACCATTTCTCCAAATTCTATGAGTTGGGAAACAAACTGTGATATACAGGGGTGGGGAACCTGCAGCCTTGAGGCACATGTGACCTTCTAGGTCCTCAAGTGCAGTCCTTTGACTGGATCCAAACTTCACAGAACGAATCCCCTTAATTTTGGTCTATATGGACTCAGTCAAAAGGTTGCTTTCAAGGACCCAGAAGGCCACGTGTGGCCTCGAGGCCATAGGTTTCCTGTCCCTGCTGGAATCTAGAAGGAAAAGGTCATTCATTTACTCAGAGATATGAGAGTTCTAATAGTCTGCGTAAAGTGATCCTTTCTTCTTGAATTCACTGAATGTGAGTAAGTAGTTTCTGGAAATCATGTTGCATTCAATACTGAAGCTGCTCAGAAATATTTCTGCCATGGCAGCCCTATATAAGGCACAGGGCAAGAAACTGTAGGGGACACAATTCAGTTCAGTTGTTCTTCATCCATTTTGCCTTTCTATCCTTATTACAAATTACTCTCCTCAGATCTTACAATCTACAACTCATCAAACCTAACAATCTTCTGTCTGTGACTTTTCATTGTCTTTTCTCTATGCTTAGAATGCACTGTCTCTCCTCTCTGCCTCTTAGAAACCTTGGTTTCCTTCAAGACACAGCTGAGATATTACCTTCTACATTAAACCTTGCTGGATGCCCCAAGCTGCCTCCAATTACCCAAATTTTGTACATATTGTATATTTGTGTGTGTGTGTGTATATATATGTATTGTATATATACTATGTATCTACATATAGTATATATACACATATAGCATACATGTGTGTTGCTGTTGTGTTTATCTTTCATTTTCAAAGAGTACCATGACATCAGGGAATGATGACATGATTTGCACAGTCACCAGCCCCACTTTCTCCTCCAGAGCCATCTGGATCCAGTGACCAGATATTCATCAGGACTACTGGAGATGGTCCAGGATGCAGTGGGAGACCCTGGCTCTCTCAGGCTAAGGCCTTTTCAGGTACTCACTTAGAGTGAGCTAAGGCCCATTCAGTGAATAGTCCCCTTCAAGACGTGAGTCAAGAGAAGTGAGTCTTAATTAGAAAAAGAAAAATCAAGCTGGGAGGGGAAGAACCTCAGGGTTGTTGTTCCAAAGAGAAACAGTAAATTTTGATGGTCAGAAGCTGCCCAGTTAACTTGGGGGTTTACTAACTAGATTGATTCCTTCCTTCCTTCCTTCCTTCCTTCCTTCCTTCCTTCCTTCCTTCCTTCCTTCCTTCCTTCCTTCCTTCCTTCCTTCCTTTTTTCTTTCTTCTTTCACAAAACCTCAAACTCAGTTCACTCTGAAGCTCATACATTGGAAAGATTCCTACCCAACCTCCACTTAATGGCTGTATTTTGGGCTCTCCTGGCTCAGAGTGAATATGTGTGTATATATAGTGTGTATATACATAGAGTATGTATGCATATGCACGCATGTGTATATATAATATATATGCACAAAATATGCTATCTCTCCCAATAGAATAGAAGTTCCTTGAGGGCAGGGATTATCTCACTTTTTTCTTTGAGCCCCCATCACCTTAATCAATTGATTAATCAATAATCAATCAGTTTTTATTACTTTGGGATACAAATACTAAGAATGAAATAATCCAGACTCTTAGGGAGCTTACATTCTATGATGGGAGACAACATGAAGATATATAGGTAGATACAATATAATTGGAAGGTGGGTGGAGAGCCTAGTAACTGGTGCTTTGTGTATGGTAGGCATTTTTAAACGCTTTTTGATGAATGGCTCAAGATATTTTTGTTGAGTACCTAGTATGTTCAAGTCAGAATGTTGCCCATTCTTCTCCAGGTAGCACTCCAGATTTCTTCTACCATGCCCCAACTCTTCATCCTGAAGCTTCACCCTAACCCTAGACTCATCCCCTTGGAAGCACCCTTAGCTCCAGTGACCTTTCCTTCAGATTAAATGATTCTTCCCAGAACCTCCATGTAAGAAGGGTATCTAGGCTAGCCATGACTTATCCTGTTGCAACAATGCTTAGACTCTCTCTGAGACCACTCATGTTCTGTACCTTCATCTCCCCTCTCCTCCAACAGATCCTGATTTTCATCTTCCTTTTATGTACTGTTTTCCCTCATTAGAATCTAAGTTCATGAAGGACAGACTGTCATTCTTTCTAGTTATATTTGTATTACCAGCACTTAGCACAGTTCCTTCCACATAGTAAACAATAAATGCTTCTTGACTGACTGACTGGTGCCAAGTTATAGGGCCAAAGAGGGTTTTGAATTCCTATTAGGGACCAGGAGTGTTAAGAAGCCATTGCAATACTGCAGTTGGTTTGGAATTAGGGCTAATACAAATGTGGTGGCAATGGAAATACAGAAGACAGAGCCTCCAGAGATGTTCTAGAGGTGAAATTGACAGGACCTGGCAATTGATTGGATCTGAAAGGTGAGAGAAAAGAGTCAAAGGGAACTGTTATGATACCTAGTGAAAGAGGGGTGACCCATCCAATTTCCACAACCCTTTTACCTGCTTTATCCCTAAATACATTGGAATGTCTGTGCTCTTGGGATCACTGTGCCTTCATTTCAGCAAGCCTTAAAAACTGAACTCCACAAAGAAATTAAACAACCCATAAACATTTATTAAATGCCTCCTGTGTACCAGGTTACTATGCTAAGTGCTAGGGATACAAAAAAGGCAAAAGACAGCTCTTGCCTTCAAGAAAAGAAATTACATAATTGTGTGCTAGAGAGATGTATTTAATTGGAATCATCAGAATATTAACTGTGGGGTCATTCTAAGTTCATTAAGGAATAGACCAATCTATCAAAATCACTTCTCTATAATGAAAATAGAATCTTTAGCAATGATTCTAAATTAACATTTATTAAGTACATTTATTAATAGATCGATAGGATATATACATGCCTGAACCTAAGGAACTGTGACTTTTCTAAGAATGGAGATAAGAGAGGTGAATGAAGGGAGAAGAGAGGCATTGGTATTGTTCAGCTGCAAGAAAAAGAACGAGACTAGGCTCTGCCACTTCCTGGAGCCTACCTGGGAAGGCAGAAATCTCAACATGGGGCTGCCTCTTGGGCGATTTCAAGGGGAAGGACCTGTAAGCAATGATAGCACAGGGTGACCATTCTTAGAAAGAGAGAGGAAAAGAGGTCAAGAGGCCCAAATTCGAGAAGCCCTATTTATTTTCTGGTCAAACCAGGTCCCAAGATTCCAAGGCCCATTGCTAACTTATGGTTCCTGGTTCAGCCTTCCTTTGGAAGCTCTGCTGGTGCTATATTCTGCTTGGAAGGTGTATGGGGTCCTTTTTAAAATGATCAAGAAGTCACCTCCCTCAGGCCATATGACTCCTCTGCTCCAAAAATCCTCCTCTATTCAAGAAGTTACCCCTTTAACCCCATGACCCATTGGGGTAGAATCCTGCATGTGGGAGAAGGGAAGATTCCTCTCCTAGCGCCTCCCCGTTCAAACAGCTAGAAAGCCTTAATTATGGTGTTCAAACAACTAGAGAGTATGAATTATGATACTGTGAGACATAGTGGAACCGGGGAAGCAGGAATACAGTAACAGTTATTAATGATGGCATTACCAGTGAAAGCAAGGAGCTGAGTTCTTCCCACAATATAACCCCAAGGTTATGAAAATGGAGGAAGGGAGTTTAGTATAACAGGAAACTATTTGCTAAGGCCTGGTACCAAAACAGAAGAAACAGCCCGCTCTGTAAGGGGATACCTTAACAGACTCAAAGTTAGAAAGAGGTGAGCTTACCACTTTTAACTGGGAAGGTGAGGGTTGGTTGTTTTGTTGGGGGGCAGGACATGGCCTAGAAACCAGATATAGGAATGGTCAGTGAGACAGAGAATGGTTATATAATATAAACTCAAAACACTCAGGCCTAGCTTTAAACCTTGAGGGAATTTGAATTTTGCAACTTAGTACCATCTCCTCTGTTCTACAATTAAGCACTATAGCTCAAAAAATCTTTCTTCCTTGGCAATGATCAACATAATGATACTTTGATAGTTTGGAAACAGAATAAAGGACACAATGCTGTCATCCATTCTATGCTCTCTCTCAGACTTAACAAACTAATTAAATCCACTTTGCTTTCTGGGCTTATGGTGACTTTGTATAATTCAGGCTGGAATCTTGTCACATTCAGAAGATCTGTAGTTGTCCAGGTTGCCATGGCAGCTAAAATTTCTCCTTTTTGTAAAATTATCTTCAGCCCCTTGGCTTCAGTTAACCACATAAGCTGGTGTATTATTAGCTTAATGAAGAAGCCCTTTCTATAAGCGGCAACCAATGCTTGTCAGGTAGCTGTCCAACTAGTGTGTTGTTATGCTGGTGTCTTATTCTCAGCATCCATCTGGAGAGCCCTCACCAAGCCTTACAAAGACTGTTCATTGCGTGCCAGGGAGCATCTTGCTGGCTCAGAGGAAAATGCATCTGTCTTTCCTTAAAGGCGCCCCGAGACATCATCTTGTCCTCTTAAGCCCATCCCCGGGCTCCACGATATTCGGGGAGTGGCTTTGTCTTCATCTCAGCATTGATGCCCATTGTCAAAGAAAGATTTCAGTGTTCATGAATGTAACAATAATGCAACAAACTCTGGGATTGGTTTCAAATTCTAATGATTAACACGTGTTCATCCGTTCCAAATGGAACCACGGCTGTAATCCCTGTAGCACACATGTTATTGGGGTTGGGTTTTTTTAAAGGGGGGAATTAGGGCAGAGTTTCTTGTTTTCTTTCCTTAGCTCCTTGCATACAGCACAGAAAATAAACAGCTATTTACAGGTGTAACTCTCTGCCCCTCTGCCTTTAAGGCATCTTTCTGGTCTGGTTCTGTACCTTCCATGAGGTGAGGTTGCAGATTGCTTTCTGGTCACTTGAGAGATTGTCATAGCTGTTCAGCCCTGTGCCCTACATTAACTCAAGCAGCCAACATTCCCCTGACCTGCTCTTTCCACATAATGGCAGTCTATTAATTCCCTCTCGCCACATACACATGTCCCATTTTAGACTGGAGATAACAGTGTGTGCCAGAAACAAGACTCTAGGAAAATTCAGGTTCTGTGTTCAGTCCAGAAAGCAACATAGATGAGTGCTCGGTGATATGAGAAGGGCAGACCCTGTATTCCAAAAGGGATTAGAAAAAAGAATGGGCATTTCTTGTTAATGCAGAAAGTTAAATATGTTATTGTCATCATCTGCCAATTCCTGCCCACAGCCTGCTAGCTAAGACGTCGTTGAGTGAAGCCTGATCATGTTCCCCAGCTGAGATGTTAAGCTACTGACCTACTGCCCTCCACACGACGGTACTGTTAACTATAATCAACTCTCCAAGAAGAAAGTTATACTTACCAATACAGGAAAGCACTGATAATTTGGGAGCAAATTGGGATTTGTACAGGAATAACTTTGGTTCCAATACCTTTCCTTCCTCCTCAAACCCTGCCCCACTCAGAAATCCCAGAACTGAGCTGAAGTTTCTGCAAATGCATCCTAGCAGTGGAGGTTAAAGTGCCACTGTGAAATTTATTTCATCTCTGAATTTACAGCTTTGTTAAGCAAAGCTATATAAAAGCCATAAAATGAAAGAGACTAAAAATAAAAAAGCGGAAAACCAATAACAAATAAGCAGCCCCAGCCAGCTTTCTTCCCTTGCTCAAGATGGAATGCGAAAAGTGAGCATGAAGCATCGTAACGGATTGTATTTCCCTCCAGTTTTAATGGTCTACAAATGATCTTGGATAAGGGATATTTTTTTCCTGACCTGAACATTATTCTCCTGTCACTTTCCTCCTCTGTGCCTGCAGGGTCTCTCCTTCTGGGCAATCAGTCTCTAGCCATGAAGGAAGGCAAGATAGCTGCTGAGATGTTTTTTCAAACAGTACCTTACATACTGGGAGTGTTGGCTCAGTAAATGCCAAATCATAATTACTTCAAATGCTCCCTTTTATTTATCCCACGACTGTGGCCTTTGTTTGAATAAAGACTCACTGGGGTCCATGTTTTAAGGGGACACACTTAATCACAGGGTGACCTAGATCACCAGGAGGTGGTGGTGGATATAAGTGCCATATAGACATACAGCACAAACATTTGCAAGCCCTTCACCAGAATTCCTTTCCTATATATGTTCCAATGGTCTATAAATAGCTTCAGTTGTGAGGATTGTTGAAATAACTTGTTTGTGCAATTATAATGACATTTCTAGCATGTCATAATCATATAGGCCTATAAAAATAGAAGCATGTTATTTCAGATTTATTTTTCCAATTGGATTTATGTTTCACTGAACAGAAGAAAAAAAAAGACTCAAGAATGCTACTCATCAGGGGTAGGAGCTTACAACATCATCACAGAGAGGAAAAATGACAGATGAAAATCAAAAGTACTTACTTGAGAGAAAGCACAGTTCTGAAACGCTTTGAAATTGCTATGGCTTTGACCAAAAATAAAAATAAAAATCATGAAAGTATGTTACATAGAGTAGACATGCAATGACATTACTCCAGCTGAGGGGCTCAATCTAACCCCACACATTTCAATTTTTCAGAAAGCTGTACATTTTTTGATGAAACATTCTTTGCTGGGGTAGCTGGTATTGTTGGAGGCACAAACATCTGAAGGAGAAGCATTCTTATTGATGGTTCTTGGAGAGAGTCTTTGGGAAGGATGTTAATTGCATGGTGATTCCTTTGCTTTCACAAACTCAGCAATTACCCAGCAAAAGTCCTTTAAACAAAATAGAGCCCAAATAATAATGTAAACGACTTCAGCTGGTGAGCTATTGCATATCTTGAAACTGATGCTTCTGTCCACTTTTTGGTACTACTATTACTGCTAGTATATTTCTTTGCTAAAGGTTTAAATTAGTAAATTGAGTTTTCTTAAAACACAGGTCTGTCACTATCCTGCTCAGGAAATTCTAGTAGCTCCCTATTACCACTAAGAAAACAGAATATAACTTTTCTATTTTGAATTTAAAGCCTTTCACAATGTGGATCCATTTCCAGACTTTATCGTACATTTCGCCCCATTTCTGTACTCTATATTCCAATCAAATTGGATTACTTGTGGCATCCCTACTCATTACCTCTCCCATTTCTAAGCCTTTGTAGAGGTTATATATCCCTACAGTGAACTCTGTTCTCACCTTCACCTCTAGAAATTCTTCCTTCAAGAATCAACTCAAGCAATCAAAGATTGCTTGCTGCCATGTTTCACCTTTATCCCCCAAAACCTTTCCCTGAGGACTAAGCTTTCTGTGCCTTCCAAGCTGATAATTAACTAAACCTAAAGACTAATCCATTCCACGTGCTGAAGGGAGTACTCTAAAGTGCCTTCCTCCCCTTCTAGGTAACATGAGAATTTGAACAATAATTTTTATAAGACTGTTCCTACCTTTACTTTCTAACCTGAGGAAGTAACTGTAATTATAGAAGTCTCAGATCAAATTGTAGATATGGGTAATGCCTCAGAAGACTATTGGGGGAGAAATTTGGACACTTTGCAGTATACCTTAAATCACAGCTACAACTTCAGCACATTTATTTTTTAAGCTAATTTTGTAAGCAAATCTATAAAACTATTCAAGGATCTGATGGATAGGAACTGTCACCTATGATATTCTGTTCAACATCTTAGCATGTGGTGAGATCACAAGACTCATAGCTTTAGAGTTGGGAAGGCTCTTTAGAGGTCATCTAGTCCATCCTTCATTTTACAAATAGGGAAACAGGGACCCAGAGTGGGTAAATGACTTGCCTAGGGTCACACAATTTATTGATATCTTAGGGAGAATCTTAACTTAGGGTCTTCCTGATTCCAGTTCTGATGCCCTAGCTACCACACCACACTAAAACAATTATAGCAAGATGGTGAAGAAGAAAGACACACATACTCTAGCTCTTCCCCCACAGCCCATAAAATACCTGTAAAGAAAATGACACTAAACAAATTCTAGAGCAGCAAAAGCCACAAAACAACAGAGTAAAAGAGATTTCCAGCCCTGGGTAGACAGGAAAGGTCTATTGCACGGGGCACAAAGCAGAGCCCAGCCCACAGAGCCCAGCCCAGCCCTGGCCTTTTGGTACTGTCAGGAACAGGACTGGAACAGGCCTGTGGGGAGAGGGGTGGAATCCCCAGCAGCAGCAGCTGGTTCTCAGATCCCTCAACCCACAAATGCCAAAGGTCAGTGAGAAAGTTTTTTTATCTGGATGAGAAAGGAATGGGGTCTGGCCTCCCCAGTAGCAGTCACTACAGTGGCAGCTTCCATTTTTGGAGCCCTCTGCTTAAAGTCCAAGGGGGAATTGAGACACGGATCTGAGTCTCAGCCCTCAGCCAGGACCTGAGGAAAGGATAAGTGCTGGAAGAGCTTCAAGTAGCTGTGAAAAGGGAATTCTACTCCTCTCAGATTCTGGGCAGAAAAGTTTTTGGTTGCTCCCAGACGAGTGCATAGGCCAGGACAGGAGTAAACTCTTCTCCCTTGATTGTGCCACCTTGGAGAAACCGAGAACTTACAGGTTCTCAGAGTATACTATACCCTCCTCTTGACAAAGGACTCAAAAGTCAAATATGCCCCCCAAAGGGAAAAAGAATAAGACAATAGAATGCTACTTTCTTGGTGAGCAGGTGTTTTCTTACATCCTTGTAGATGAGGAGGAGTGATGCATGCCATCAGGGGAAGACCTAGGGTTAAGGGCCTCTGCATCCAAAACCTCTATAGTGGATGTGCAGTAGTCTCAGGCCATGGAAGAGCTCAAAAAGGATTTTGAAAATTAAATAAGAGAGGTGGAGGAAAAATTGGGAAAAGAAACAAGAGCAATGCAAGAAAATCACGAAAAACGAGTCAACAGTTTGCTGAAGGAGACTCAAAAAATGCTGAAGAAAATAACACCTTTGAAAATAGGCTAACTCAATTGGCAAAAGAAGTCCAAAAAGTCAATGAGGAGAAGAATGCTTTAAAAAGCAGAATTAGCCAAATGGAAAAGGAGGTTCAAAAGCTCACTGAAGAAAATAGTTCTTTAAAAATTAGAATGGAGTAGATGGAAGCTAACGACTATGAAAAATGAAGAAATTATAAAACCAAACTAAAAGAATGAAAAAATAGAAGATAATGTAAAATATCTCATTGGAAAAACAACTGACCTGGAAAATGGATCCAGGAGAGACAATTTAAAAATTATGAGACTACCTGAAAGCCATGATCAAAAAAGAGCCTAGACATCATCTTTCATGAAATTATCAAGGAAAACTTCCCTGATATTCTAGAACCAGAGGGCAAAATAAATATTGAAAGGACCCACCAATCACCTCCTTAAAGAGATCCAAAAAGACAAACTCCTAGAAATATTGTAGCCAAATTCCAGAGTTCCCAGGTCGAGAAGAAAATATTGCAAGCAGGTAGAAAGAAGTAATTCAAGTGTGGTGGAAATACAATCAGAACAGAAGATCTAGCAGCTTCTATATTAAGGGATTGCAGGGGTTGAATATGATATTCCAGAAGTCAAAGGGGCTAGGATTAAAACCAAGAATCACCTACCCAGCAAAAGGGAGTATAATACTTCAGAGGAAAAATTGTCTTTCAATGAAATAGAGGACTTCAAGCATTTTTGATTAAAAGACCAGAACTGAATAGAAAATTTGACTTTCAAGCACAAGAATCAAGAAAAACATGAAAAGATAAACAGGAAAGAGAAATCATAAGGGACTTTCTAAAGTTGAACTGTTTACTTTCCTACACGGAAAGATAATATTTGTAACTCTTGAAACTTTTCTCGGTATTTGGGTATTTGGAGGGATTACACACACTCACACGCACACACACGCACACACGCACATGTACATATATAGACAGAGCACATGGTGAGTTGAATAAGAAGGGATGATATAAAAAAATAAAATTAAATTAATAAAATTAAATAAAATTATTGGAAGGAGAAAGGGAGAAATGGAATGGGGCAAATTATTTCATAAAACAGGTAAGAAAATGTTTTTTCAATGGAGGAGAAAAGAGAGGAGGTGAGAGGGGAAAAGTGAAGTTTACTCTCTTCACATTTGGCTTAAGGAGGGAATAACACGCTTACTGAATTTGGTATGAAAATCTATCTTACACTACAGGAAAGCAGGGGAGGAGGGGACAAGTCAAAAGAGAGAATAGAATAAATGGGGGGCAGGATAGGATGGAGGGAAATATAGTTAGTTTTACACAACATGACTATTATGGAAGTCTTCTGGAAAACTACACATATATCATCTGTATTGAATTGCTTGCCTTCTCAGTGGGGATGGGTGGGGAGGGAGGGAGGAGAGAGGTTGGAACTCAGTTTTAGGAATAAATATTGAGAATTGTTTTCACATACAACTGGGAATAAGAAATACAGATAATGGGGTATAGAAGTCAAACTTGCCCTACAAGAAAAGAGAGAAGATAGGGAAAAGGGAAGGGAGAGGTGTGATACAGGGGAGGGCATATTGAGGAAAGGGGTAATCAGAGTGCAAGGCATTATGGAGTAAGGGTAGGGGAGAGATGGGCAAAAAATTTGGAACCCAAAATTTTGTGGAAATGAATGTTGAAAACTAAAACTAAATAAACATTAAAAAAAATAAAGCAATTATAGCTCATGTAGGGAAATTAAATTTACGAAACAAGTTTTGAGCTTGTGGGAGTGGGAGAAGGATTATAGGAGTGGAGTCCATTATATATTTTGTGAAACTGAGAATTTCTCAATGGAACAGAAATGGGTGAGCATTGCTTCTTGTTTGGCATGTCCTCTACAACATAAGTCATGAATTGCACATGTCTATAGCATAGATAAATCCTATTTAGTGTGGGTTATAGTGCTTTTGAATTATATCAGAGATTTCTGAGGTCTTTGTAAAACAGTCTCTTAGACTTTTCAGAGAAAATATGGATTTAGAGGAAATGTGGCCTGATGGATAGAGAACTGACCTTTCAGCATCAAGGAGACATAGGCTGAAGTCCTGTCTCTGATACATACTGGTTAGGTGAATCTCAAAAATTACTTAAATGTCCTAGTGCCCCATGCAATTCTTTTAGACTGTCAATAGTAGAGCACGTACTGATTTTCATTTGTAGAGGGAAAGGGAATTTCTCAATGAAAATTACCTACACCAATGAACACTTCAAAGCTATATGAACTTAAGGGGGAAAGAAATATCACTTTCCAAAGGACTTCCAAGCACCATCAGAGCTGACTCATTTTTTAAAGGGTTTTAATAAGTCTGTTGCATCTCCAAACCTTGGTCTTTTGTTTCCCATTTTTTCCCCAAATGGTTTCTTGAGTATTGGCCTTGTAAACCTAAATATAAAGAGATGATAACACCACACTGCTCCTAGAAGCCAAAAACTGCTTGGAACCTGCCTCTTACTCTTAGAGTTTGCTTCTTTTCTTTGAATTGACTCTGTCTTCCAATGAACACATAGTGTTAACCCACCTCTCTCTCTTCTATGTGTAAAGCAGACAATATCTAGACTAAGTTCTGTGCTTAGTTGTCATACTGGAGAGTAGAATTGTTGGAATGTTAAATATTGATACCTTATTTGTGCAGATAAATCTCTGCTTATATTTTATTGCTTGTTTAGATTGTTTTGGATCATATGGGACACACATGCACACACACATATACACTCGCAGCAACCAACTCTCTTGGATATCCTTAGTAATAATGTAATTTTCCTCTGAAAGTTCATCCATTATGTTCTAGCTATTTAAAAATATGTGTATATGTGTGTGTGTGTGTGAGTGTGTGTCACAGAGGCCCCCTTTCTTAAACTGGATCATACAAGGTCTTGGCAGAGGGACCAACAAGGGAGTGGCTTTCTGTTAACAGGGTTGGATCATCCTGATTCCAATCCAATGTCTTTATCAATGGGGAAGCACTTCCTATGATCCCTCAGATCTAACCAAGATCTTAGAATGCATAAAGTTCATTATTTTGCCTCCAACTTTCAGGAGCAGCTGAAGAACAGACTGTAGACACATCTTAAAAGAGAATTGGATTAAAAGTAGTAGAAAGGACAGGATTTTTCCCACAGCAATAAATCTCCCCTGTTCAGCTCTTTTTCTCCCCCAGAGGACATATTAGAGTAGAGTTTCTTAATCTGGGATCTTTGTCCTTTTTTTTAAAAAAAATATTTTGATAACTGTATTTCAATATAACGATTTTTGTAATCTTATGTATTTTATTTTATTCCCTTTATGTGTTTTTTTGTAATCTTAGGTATTTTATTTTATTCATTTAAAAATGTTATTCTATATATATGTATATATATATACATACATACATACATACATACATACATACATACATACATACTACCAAAGGGGTCCATGACACAGGCAACTCTGTTCTCTCTCTGGTAGGCAAGCAATAAGCATTGGCTCTCTCTCCCTCTCTCCCCCCATGTAACCTTAGGTCTGGGTATGCTGGGTAATATGGAAATAAAGCTTTATAAACTAATCCCACCACATTTTCAGGAATGCTGGCTATTAAGAATGATCTATTCAATTTATAGAACTGATCTTAGATGGATGTGCATGTTTGCCCTGAGCTAGAAATTTCCCTGCAAGCTCTTGGGCTTGTAAGACCCTATTAAATACTTCTCTCCAAGAAAATAAAGGCAGAGATAGAAGAACTTCAGATATACCAAGAAGAGAATGGAAAGCAAAAACATTTTCTTTTCTATGTTATTAATTCCCTTTGTTTTTCTTAATGCAAAGGGGGTTGTTGTGGGGCTTAATTCTTCTTGTATGATTGACTTTTTATTGATGGTTACTAAGTTTGCAGTACTTAAAAAATATCTGTCTTTGAAGCAGTAATCTCTATTGTGTGAGATTCAGCCTCCCATGGCATTCTGTCAGCCATGACTTAAAGATCCAAGATCCAAGGGAGTCAATTGTGTTCTTTTCAGAGCACTAATAACAACAGGAACTGTCACAGGAAAAGCAACCATGATGATGGCCAAGATGGCAAAGGCAATAACAACACACGGCCTTATCAATCATAGCTGTGCTATTTAACCTGTGTCCACTCTTCTCTTCTATGGGAGTCCCTTGGTTTCACTGGAGGTAACACTGAGGTTTTGGCCAAGCCACTTACTTTAAGGAAGAGGTTATTGGAAAATAGAAAGAGCAACATCTGCTTTAGTCCAGACTTTGAACCTCAGAAAGGCCAGAGAGCCCAAGGCAATTTTGATTTACATTGGCAATGCTTTCTTCAGATTCCCTCCCTCCTTGCCCCTAATCCTTCTCTTAGAGCTGGCATTTTTCAGCTCCAATTATTTGCTTTATCTTTAGTTTGATGCCAATTTTGCATGCTGGTTATGGGACAGGAGCTTTTAATTGACAAGCATGAAGCTTCCTCCTTTGGCATGCTTGACAGCCATCCAAAGTCACTTAATATTCCTGTGGAAGGATTGTACTCCTCTAATATTTTGGGGGAGGGGGTTTCTTTTCTCTTCTGCTGTGATTCTGAGAATTCAACTATACTCTCTTTTTTTTTTTACCTATAGTCCCCAAACTGTAGCTCTACACTGGATCAACCAGTTCCAACACACACACACACACACATACAAACATACACAAAATCTTTGGTCATATATATATCCATTTGTGGTCCTAATAAAAACTACTTATCTATTTTGGCAAAATGACAGCCTGCACTTTGTATGACAGAGAGACACAGAGTCCATAAAGCCACTTTATAAACAAGGTTGACCAGGTGAAACTGACTTTATTTCCCTTCCTCAGCCTCCTATGTATTGCTTGATGCCCAGGATGGGAGAGATATAATGAAATTGCCTAGCATTTTGAAATTTAAATATCATCACATGGAGGTTTTGTGGTATTTAAGATTTTTGTGACCCTGAAGATATTTATATGAGCAAAATACTTTACAGGTTTCATCAAGTCTCTATTTGGGCTCCTCTTCTCTGTATTTCTCAGTCCCCTGTCTTACTATCCACCAAGAACAATTTTAGCAGTTTTAGATCTAAGATCATTTTCTAACTAATAAGAGAGTTATATATATATATGTAGTAGAATTGATTTTGCTTTCACATTTGATGAGTCATGGGTTTGTAACAGAGTACACAAATATTTAAGTGCCTACAATATAAGAGAGTACAACATTAGGTGCTGGGTCACTTTTGCCAAGGTAGTTTATATCTCTACTTTAGATTCTTTCCAATAAAAATATAAGTTAATATCATAACTTTTTTTGATATAGTATGATTTTAATACAACTAATTTCTACCAGAAAATCTGCATGTTTCCAGGGAAATGATCCCTCAGTCTGGAATCAGAGGTCAAATTCTGCCTCAATCTGTGTTCAAATCTTACCTCTGGTACTTGACTCTGTGACCTTAGATTAGTTACTCCACCTCTCTTGTCTTCAGTTTCCTCATTTGTAAAATGAGCGTGTGAGACAATGATTTCTGTGAAACATCATCTTCAGCTGTAACTCTATGAGCTTCCTTATAATATCTTCCCTTTAAAAGGAGTTAAAATTATCTATTAATTGAATTATACATTACTTTAATCAATTGTAATTGCAATTGACAGCACTCTTCATACTTTAATGTCAGTCACCTGGAACTAATGCTGTCTACTTTATTTAATTTTAATTTGGTCATCTTCATTTTTATTATTGGATTTATCATAAATATTGGATTTTTTGTTCTGTTTTCTTCACTTTGAATCTGTTTGTATGTGCCTTCCCACATTTTTTGAATTATTCATACTCCTATCCTTTTGATGCAATAATATTCCATTATATTTAGATATTAGAATGTGTTTAGCTGTTTCCAAGTTGAATGCATGACATTTTTTTTTAGCATTTTTACCTGCTAAAATAGCACTGTTATGGATATTTTGATACATATAGGGTCTTTTTTTTTCTGATATTGGCTTTCTAGGAGAATAAGTTCAGCAATGAGGCTCAAAGGATATGAATGATCTGGTAACTTTTCTCTTCCAGATTGATTTCCAGAAGCATTGAACAAATTCACAGCTTCACCAACAGTGGATTAGTATAGCCATATTTCCAGAACTGTTCAAATGATGACAATTTCCATCTTTTAAAATGTTTGTCAATTTGATGAATATGAGGTGATACCTTAGTGTTGTTTTAACTTGCATTTCTCTTGAGTGATTTTGAACATTTTTTCATACGAATGGTGATAGTTTGGATTTCTTCTTTTAAACCCTATTTGACCTCTCATCTACAGACCCATGGCTCAGTCTTATAAATTTATATCCATTCCTAATAGATTTTGAATGTGAGAATATTAGCAGAGATGTTTGCTGAATGAATGAAAAAGCATTGACTAAGGGCTTACTATGCATCTAGCACTGTGCTAAATGCTATGGATACAAATATAAAAATGATTCACTTCCTGCCTTTTAAGAGATTATAGTCCAATGGAGGAGGTGATATTTTATTGATATGTAGAGAGGGAGTAGTATTCAAGGTCTAGGAGGTCATAAGACTGGCAATTGGCACAATGGGCCAGTAGAGTAACAAGCCATTCTGGAAGCAGTGTAGTATTGCCTTGTTTATAATTCCCAAAGCATGAGATAGAAAACAGAGAGTCAGTCAGTCAAAAGGCATTTGTTAAAGACTTACTATGTGGAATGCATTGTGCTAAGCAATAGGAATAGGTATATTTAAAAAAAAATCTAAATAAGCTACTATTCCTGCCCTCCAGAAGCTCAAAATATAATGGAGGAGTCAACATGCAAATAAATATGTACATAATATGTACATACAAGATATACAGAGAATAAGTTGGAGGTAATCTCAGTGGGAAGATGCTAAGGTTAAGGATGACTGAGAAAGGCTTCTTGCAGAAAGTGGGATTTCATTTGAGACATGAAAGAAACCGGTGAAACCAGGAGGCAGAGATGGGGATGTAGAGTATTCCAAGAATGTGGTGAAAACACTCAGAGTCAGGAGAGGGAATTTCTTATTCCAGGAACAGCAAGGAGGTCATTGTCATTGTATCTCAGAGGATGTGAAGGAAAGTAAGGTATAAGAAAGAGGAAAAGGTAGAAAGAGATCAGGTTATAAATGACTTTGAAAAACTCAACAGATAGTTTAATAATTGATCCTGAAGATAAATAGGAAGTTTCTTGAATAAGGTGGTCACATGATCAATGGAAGAGGGATTGGAAAGTGGAGAGATGAGCTAGGAGGACTACCGGCAGCAGAAAATGGCTGGGGTGAAAAAGCAGCACGATCCAACCTGGGTCTAGTAAGATATAACAGGCTTTCTCCATTCTGGACAACATATACATCTTTGAGGTATAACATCTTCTTTCCCCCTCACAATTTATAATCTTTCTCAGTCAAGCTGAATTATTTTTGCTCATGAATAATAACATGTTAAAGATAACACCATTAGCCCAGAAAATTGAGGAATATCCACTTTAAAGCACTCTTCTTGAAAACTGAGTCCAAACATTATTCAATTTGTAGGGTTTCATAAGCCTTTTCCTTGCTTCTTAGTGTCCCAGTAATGGCACATTTGCTGAACTTTTTTAAGCACTGGGAGTCTAAAGAAGTCCAGAACTAATGTCCTGAATAATCATTTCCATTTTTATTAAAATTATTATTTTCTCATAGCACACTTTTTCATTAAAGATTAGTTTGTTTGGAGACATGGATCTGTGCCAACTGGTATAGCTTTTTCATCACTTAATAGGCCATGAGGTAAGCCATTTACAATGACCTCTGCTTCTATACTATAGGCTACGGATCTGATAGTTCACTTTGATTTCCCCTACAGCTGGCAGGGACTGCCTTCTTTATCCTTGGTAGTTAGTGAATGTTCTTGTCCTTTATAACTTTTAGGACAAACCAGATTGGCTGGAAAGGAAGTAAGGTCTTTGTGCTGTTGAATGCCAAATTTGGCTTCTGTTTTTGAGAGGGAGGTAGACTCTCTTTAGAGTGACATTGAGAAAAGTCCGAGAACATACTGACCTCCATTGCATTAGTAGCCAAGGGGATACAAACTTCTGCAATTTCTGGATGCAGGAGAAGTGATGTGATTAGGGTTTCACTTAGATAATCTGTTAAAAAGGTCAATAGAGTGAAAGGGAAAACCCCAGTGGGGCAAGGACCCACAATTTCCCCTCTCAAGAGTAGGCAACTTCAACAAGGCAATAGAATTGCCCCCAACTAACCCCCTGCCAAGAATTGTTAACCCCCTATAGGCAGAGAAATCTTTCCCTTGTGACCATGTTATTATGTGGGTATAACACAGGTCTATAAGATGAGCCTGCAGATTAAGCCTTTAAGGGAGAACCTGAGGACCCATTTCCAAATGGGGTTATTCCCACTATGACATTTTACAGCACCATACCTTGGAGTTACTTTTAGGAATTTGTTGGGGGTGACACAGAATATCTATTTAACTTGCTTCAGTTTATCAACAGGTTAGCCCTAGACACAGAGGGGTACATGTTGTATGCTTCTGATCTTTCCTGAGAAAAGAAGATAACTAGAAATTATTGGAGAAGGAAATGGCAAATCATTCTAGTATCTTTGCCAAGCAAACACCATGAACAAAAGACCATGGGGTCATGTTGAGTTGGACATGACTGAACAATTGAACAAGAGTGAGGAAGGCTAATGGTTATGTTTCCTGGCTGCCCAGGTAGCTGTGGGGATGCTACTGTCTTGGCAGAAGTATATATTATGTCCAACTGAACCATAGTATAGCACAAAACCAAGTGTGGGATAAACCTGCATGTAGAAACAGAAAAAATGTCACATAAGAGGAAACCAACAGATGAACCAAGAGATCTTCAACTGATAGTTCTAACCATTTGATCCATACTTCTCCTTTTGCCTTTTAGCTTTCTAGTACTTTTTATAGACTCAAGGCAGACAAAGAAAGATAGTAATGATTTTATCTTAACTTACATTCAGAGTAGCCTAATCCTTGCACATAAGAGACATCCAGTAAACTTTTATTGGATTGAATCACTTGAAGCACTTGATCTCATTCTCTGTCCACACTATATTTTATAAAATCAAGGGTTGCTTTCTCAACCATGTCTACTCTACCAATTAGCAGCATCAGAAGACCTTCTGAATCATTCCTTTGTAGTTCTTGCAGTGTGAACAAAAACTAAAAATTATGAGCTTGTCTCAATTTGAGTGAGGTTATTCCCTCTGTTGAGTCTAGCTCTTAAAAGAGGAACAGAATGTAGCAATATAGAGTAGTGGAAGGAGAAATACATAGACCATCAGGACATCTGGATTGGTAGAAAAGAAGCATGTTGGATTTGGAATCAGAAGACCTTGGTTGGAATCCCACCTGTGCCTATTACTACCAGTGTGACTTTGAACAAGTTACTCTCTGTACTTGTTCCTCAACTGTAAAATGAGAGAGTTCTACTAAAAAATCTGTAAGGTCTTCCAGCTCTAAACCTATAATCCTATGAATTCTTACATAGCATGTAATTATAAGCAAATTATATAACAGTGGATAAGTCACACAAATTCTCTTTGGGCCTTAACTCTTTCAGTTTTAAAATGAAGGAACTGGACTAAATGATCTAAATGAATGGAAGAGATGCCACAGGTACTTTGGGGCAGGAAATATCCTATTTTCAAAAATAAAGTAAATCTTTTTATAGTAAAATCTTATGAGGGTGATTTCAATTCCAAGAACATTTCTAGAGTCCTTTATTTAAAATATGGTTTGCGAGCAGTTAGAATTGGGGAATGATGACTGGTAGAAGTTCATTTAAGATGTCCTTTGTTAGTGTTATTAGACTTCTAGATCTGGGAATACTATAGACATACCACATTTGGATTTCAGCAAGGCCTTTAACAAAGTTCCTCATGAGATTTTTGTACAAAAGATAAAACAACGTGGACTATATGAGACCATATATTCTCACAAGAGAATATAAATTAGTGAGATCACGTTAGTAAAATTTGGGAAGTGGTTTAATACCTGAAACCAAAGAGCATTAATTAATGGGTTGAAATCAGTTTGGCAGGTGATTTCAAATGCTAGAGGAATATCTCAGAACTCTGTTCTTGGTCATCTTTTATTGATTTTTTTTTCTTACCAATGACTTGAATGAATCATTAATGGCATATTTAGCAAATTTTTCTGATCACATAAGGTTGGAAGCACTAGCAAATACATTGCATATTAGAAAGATGATCCAAAGAGATCTTGCCAGCATTGAACAATGGATTAAATCCAATAAACTGATATATAAGGGGAATATATATACATATATACATATATATATATATGTACACACATGTGTGTGTCTGTGTGTATATATATGTGTGTATATATGTATATACATATAACTGCTCAAATACTGGATGAGGGAAATTTGACTAGAAACAGGTCATATATTTATCAATTTTATTGCACTTGGAGATTAATGAGAGTCAACAGAATAAAATGACATCCCCAAAAGGCTAACAGTTTCTTGCATATCAATAATGGAAACGTAATAGATTGAGTGAAGTGGGTTTATATTTCCAGTGGCTTCTGCTATGGTCAGACTATATCTGGTCTGTGTATAATTCTGAGCAATGCATTTTAAGAAGGACAAGTTGGAACACATCCAGGAAACAGCAACCTGAATGATGGGGGACTTGAAGTTGCATAATATGAGGTTCAGTTGAAGAAACTAAGGATGTTGGTTCTGAAAATAAGAAGGCTTTGGGACTCCATGATAGCTGTCTTCAAATATATGAAGATATCTTATGTAGAAGAGAGATTAAACTGTCCCACTTCCTTTTACCCCCAGTCCACCTTGGTCAAGTATGACTAATGGATAAAAGTTTCATAGAGACAGAGTTAGATTTCCTAAATGTATTAGATATTTTCAAGCATTTGAAGGACAAATCATATTGATATGGGACTTGAGCATTTTATATTTGGTCCTGGAGGAGATGAGAAGCCCCTAATGTTTAGGACAGTACATATTATTACATAAAATCATTGCTTAATTCATTTGTTGACTTGAATGAGAAAGTTCTACGCAAGGAAAAAATTCCTTAAAATTGGCTTATTAAAAAAAATAAGGTACCTCAGAAGGACAATTTTTTCTTGTTCAGTTCTTTCAGTCATGCCTGACTGTGTGATCCCATTTGGAGTTTTCTTGGCAGAGATATTGGAGTAGGTTGCCTCTTCTTTCTCCAGCTCATTTTATAGATAAGAAAACTGAGGCAAAGAGGGTTAAGTGACTTGCTGAGGATCCCACAGTTAATAAGTATCATCTGAGGACAGATTTGAAGACAGCTATTATGACTAAGTGGTTCATAGGTTTAGAGATAGGGGTCATGAAGTCCAACCCTCTCACTTTACAGATTAGACAAGAAGCCAGATCAAGAATTGGAAACTGAAGGGGTGCCCATAAATTGGGGGATGGCTGAACAAATTGTGATACTATTGTTCCACAAGAAATGCTGAGCAGGTGGACTTCAGAAACACCTGGAAAAACTTATGTGAACTGACACTGAGTGAAGTGAGGAGAACCAGGAGGACCTTGTTCACAGTAACAGCAGCACTGTGCTATGACCAACTCTGATAGACTTAATTCTTCTTAGCAATACAAGGATCTAAAATAATTCCAAAGGACTCAGGATGAAGAATTCTATACATATCCAGAGAAAGAACTATGGAGTCTGAATGCAGATTAAAGCATACTATTTTCTTTTTTTTGGTTTTTTTTCTTCTTTCTCATGGTTTCTCCCTTTGGTTCCAATTCTTTTTTACAACATGACTAATGTAGAAATATGTTTAATATGATTGTACATGAATAGCCAAACCAGATTGCATGCTGTCTTGGGGAGGGGGAAGTGGAAGGAAGGGTAGAAAATTTGCAATTCAAAATCTTATAGAAGTGAATATTGAAAAGTAAAAACAAACAAATTTTTTTTTTAAAAAAAGAAAAGAGGTCAGAGAGGATTTAAGAACTTAATCATTAAGGTGCTGCATATGAAAGATATGCATTGTAAATTATTTTTGGTGGTAGGAGTAGAGATCTGAATTCAAGTGTGCTTTCTTCCAAGAAAATAATTGTCATGACTTCTACGTTCTAGTCAAACTTTTAAGACTATGATCTTTATAGGCAAAATGTGATTAAAGAATGAAAGAGGGGTGGCAGAGCCAAGATGGCAGAGTAACAGCATGTACTTCCTAGAGTGCTGTCCCCAAGTCCAGCCTGTAAAAAAAGACTAAGCAAATTCTGGAGTTGTAGAACTCACAGAATGATGGAGTGAAGCAAATCTCCAGTTCAAGACAGCCTGGAAGGTCACTATGAAGTGTCTATCATGCCACACATGGGGCATGGTGCAGTCCAGCATGGGCTGTGTTGGCATAGACAGGACATGACCAGGGCTTGGGGAGACTGAATCTCTCACACCTGCGGCAGTTTCCAGGCATTAGGACTCCAAAATGCTGAGGACAAATTGGAAGGTCAGTGGAAAAAGTCTGTGGGACCAGTGTGGGAGAGTGAAGTGGTCCAGCCCCAGACTCAGAGCAGCATAGGAGGAAGGGGGTGGAAGCCACAGCAGCAGCAGGGGCGGAGACAGCAACTATTTCTGGAACTCTAGGCCCATAGATTGTGGGCAAATCAAGGGACTGAGAGTACAACCCCACCCCCGGTGGAAGCAGAGATCTACCTTGACAAAGAGCTCAAAAGTCAAGTAAATGACTGGGGAAATGAGCAAAAATCAGAAAAAGAATCAAACTATAGAATCTTACTTTGGTGAAAAGACAGACCAAAGAATGCAAAAAGAAGAAAACAAAGTTAAATCTCCTCCATCCAAAGCCTCCAAGAAAAATATGAATTGTCTCAGACCATGGAAGAGCTCAGAAAGGATTTTGAAAATCAAGTAAGAGAAAGAGAGCAAAATCTGGGAAGAAAAATGAGAACGGTACAAGAAAATTATGAAAAAAGAGGCCACTGCTTGCTCAAGAAGACTCCCAAAAATGCTGAAGAAAATAACACTAAAATATAGACTAAACCAAATGGCAAAAAGAGATCCAAAAAGCCAACGAAGAGAACGCCCTAAAAAGCAGAATTGGCCTGATGGAAAAGGAGGTAAAAAAGCTCACTGAAGAAAATAATTCCTTGAAGGTTAGAATGGAGCAGATGGAAGCTAATGACTTTATGAAAAATCAAGAAATTATAAAACAAAACCAAAGGAATGAAAAAATAGCAGATAGTGTGAAATACCTCATTTGATAAAAAACTGAACTGAGAAATAGATCCAGGACAGATAGTTTAAAAATTATTGGACTACCTGAAAGCCATGATCAAAAAAAAAGAGCCTAGACATCATCTTTCAAGAAATTATCAAGGAAAACTGCCCTGATATTCTAGAACCAGAGGGTAAAATAAATATTGAAAGAATCTACTGATTGCCTCCTGAAAGAGATTCCAACAGAAAAACTCCTAGGAGTATTGTAGCCAAATTCCAGAGCTCCCTGGTCAAGGAGAAAATATTGCAAGTAGCCAGAAAGAAACAATTTGAGTAGTATGGAAATACAATCAGGTTACACAAGATCTAGCAGCTTCTACTTTAAGGGATCAAAGGGCTTGGAATATGATATTCCAGAAGTCAAAGGAACTAGGATTAAAATCAAGAATCATCTACCCAGCAAAACTGAGTATAATATTTCAGGGGGAAAATGGTTATTCAATGAAATAGAAGACTTTCAAGCATTCTTGATGAAAAGACCAGAGTTGAATAGAAAATTTGACTTTCAAACCCAAGAATCAAGAGAAGTGTGAAAAGGTAAACAGGAAAGAGAAATCATAAGGGACTTTCTAAAGTTGAACTGCTTACTTTCCTACATGGAAAGATAATATTTGTAACTCTTGAGACTTTTTTCAGTATTAAAGTAGTTAGAGGGATTATATACACATAGACAGAGGGCACAGGGTGAATTGAATAGGAAGGGATGATATCTAAAAAAATAAAATTAAGGGGTGAGAGAGGAATATATTGGGAGAAGAAAGGGAAAAATAGAATGGGACAAATTATCTCTCACATAAAAGAGGCAAGAAAAGCTTTTTCAATGGAAGAAAAGGGAAGGGAGCTGAGAGGGAGAAGGTGAACCTTACTCTCATCACATGTGGCTTAAGGAGGTAATAACATGTATACTCATTTTGCTATGAAACTCTATCTTTTACCACAGGAAAGTAGGGGAGAAGGGGATAAGTGGGGGTGAGGGTAGAGTAGAAGGGAGGGCAAATGGGAGGAGGGGGTAATTAGAAGTAAATACTTTTAAGGAAGAATAGGGTCAAAAGAGAATAGAATAAGTGGGAAGGACAGGATAGGATGGAGGGAAATATAGTCTCCCACAAAATGACTTTTATGGAAGTTTTTTGCATAACTACAGATGTATAACATATATTGAATTTCTTGCCTTCTCAGTGGGGATGTGTGGGGAGCAAGCAAGGGAGAGAAGCTGTAACTCAAAGTTTTAAAAACTAATGTTAAAAATTGTTTTTACATGCAACTGGGAAATAAGATATACAGGAAATGGGGTATAGAAATCTATCTTGTCCTCCAAGAAAATAGAGGGGATGGGGATAAGAGAAGGGAGGGATGTGATAGATGGGAGGGCAGATTGGGGAAAGTGGAAATCAGAATGCATGCTGTGTTGGGGTGGGCAGAGGGGACATATGGGGAGAAAATTTGGAACTCAAAATCTTGTGGAAATGAATGCTGAAAACGAAAAATAAATCAATTAGAATTTTAAAAAAATTTTAAAAATTGAAAAAAAAAAGGAATGAGAGAGACTTTACTAATTTGGTCTTGTATTAAAAGGAAGGAAGTGAGCTTTTATTTATTAAACATCTATTGTGTGCCAGGTAATGTGCTAAGAATTTTACAAATATTCTGTCATTCAATTTTCACATCAGCACTGGGAGTTAGGTACAATTAATATTCTCACTTTATAGTTGAGGAAACTAGAGCAGACAGAGGTCAAGTGACATGTTCAGGGTCACACAGTTGAGACATGATCTGAACTGAGACCAATCCTGACTCCAGACCCAGAGTTCTACATACTGAATCACCTAGTTGCCCCTATCTACTGAGTCACCTATTGGCTTACACATTCCAAGTAGGATATGAATACTGGGGTGGGGCAATAGGGAGACTGTATGGCATGACATAAGATACATGGATCTAACAAAAAAATATAAATAAAATTTTAGATGTTTTAAGCAAAGTGATTTTCTAAAAATTGTTGAAAGGGGGAAACTCCCCCCAACGCCTACAACTTTGTTTTCCCCCTCTTTAGTATAGTACATAGAAATAACCATAATAACAATAATGTTTTAAAATAAAGATAATTCCAGAAACAATTATTACTAATGATTTAGAAATAGAAGAAACTAACCAAGTAGCTATGTCTTTTTTTTTTCTTAGCATTTAGATGTCTGAGTATTAAACTGTGAGAAACTGTTCTGGATAGATTTAAATAGCGATCATGCTGGCTGAAGGCAAAGATAAGGACTAAGGGAAAAAATCCAGCCCGAAAAGTAGAAATTTAAGAACTTAATCTCTAGAATAATGCATATGAAAGATATACATTGCAATTTTCTTTTTGGGGTGGGGTAAGAGTGGAGATCTGAATTCAATAAACAAGTTTTTTTTTTTTTTAATGATTCCTATATTTTGCAGAAAGAGTATTAATAGGGAAGAAGAGTTAGGAAAATGTTATTGGAACAAATTTTACTCTCTTCTTAATTTACCAGTGTTTAAAGGAGATATTTCCTTCCATGTGTGTGAGGACTATATTGAATCAAATGAATTGCATGATACATAATAAATACTTAATAAATGTTATTTTATTCAAATAAGAAAGTTAATTTCTATGTTATCACTCTGATTCATGAATATTCATGTATCAGAGGAAGATGATATCATTATAATATCTTTAACTTTTAGTGGCCAATTCCTTACTATTTTATTTTGAATACAGAATCTTGATAATTTATAACCAAAAATAAAACAAATCAGTAGCTTTCCATCTCATTACAGAGATAATGTTGGACCTGATGAACCCGGATGCTTTGAGTCACCAAGGTCAGATCTGATGACATCTTTGAGGGGGAAAAGGATATTCTTTTCAATTTTTTGACTTAAGGAGAATAATATGTATTTTTACTGATTTTGGTCAAACCTGGCAGGCTGCAATCAGTGTACTTACATTAAAGATCTCAGTAACATGAGTTCAGTGTTCATTTTGCCTAAAGCATTTTCTCTACTGGGATTTTGCTGAAATAAGATACAAATAAACCACCCCACAAACAGAATTTCTAGGTTATCACAAGGATAAAATAGCTCAAAATGACACTTTAAAATGCAGCTATGAATATGCAGTTGAACCTAGGTAACATCTTCAGAGATGCTAAGGTGCTTATATGCAACCAATAGATCAGCAAAACATTGATGAGGATATGAACTTTAGGAAGTTTTTGGATTCACTGATTCCTTAGAGAGACCCACAAAGCAAATCCAAAACAAAAAAAAAATGACTATCTTATAATATCAAAGGTTCTGTCCATGTGTGCTTGCAATTTGCATAAATTAGGGGTGGAGGCCAGTGTGGTGTTTCAGAACATTGTGGGGTAATGCATCATACAAATTAGATAGGGGTTCTGGCCAAGAAATATTTTAAGGAAGATTACAGATCCCCTACCCTTCCTCTCACACTGAGTTCAGACAATTTCTGTCTGACTAGAATCTACAAAGAGAAAAACTAAACACTGAATCCAAAAAATATTATTGTAAAAACAGCAGGTACAAAGGCACTTGCAAACAGGGAAGCTTCTTCTGTAGGCAAACAGGAGCAAGGTGAGTGGTAAGGGTAGTCTTTCAACTAAGAGTCTCATTAACAGACTTTCTTCATAAGAGATGCTCAGAGGCATTGGGCTGAGCTTGCAAATTAGGTTTCAAAGGTTCAGTAAGATACTGTCAGGTCCTGCAATGTATGTGAACAGCACTGGAGCCTTGGGAACACAGATGTAAAACCCAGCTGGTGGCTCAAGAAACATTTCTATAAAGATAAGGGAAAAAAATCTTAGAGATTTGTGGATGCCATAGAAAGAATAATGGTTTGGAGTCAGAGATCCTGGGTTCAAGTCCCGTCTCTGCCACTTAGCACATGGCTAGAGTTGAACAAGTTAGAGATTATTCTCTCTCCCTTTGTTTCTTCATCTGGAAACATCAGGAGTTGGCTTGGCTGACCTTGGAGGTTCCTTCCAACTTTAAGATAAGCCTATAAAAAATAATTGTTTCAAAGTTTGCAAAGTGTTTTACACACATTTTAGTGTGAGGCTCCCATCAACACAGTGAGATGAGTCCCACAGATATTTTAAGGAGAAGTGGTGCTGGGACCAGTTTCAGGCTCAGTGTGAACCTTTGCAGTTCAGATTTGATTCAGTCTTGTTGACTGTTTGGATTTGAGAAAGTTAAGGAGAAAACGTCAATAATGCATATTTAATGTTAAGACTATTAAACATTTACCAGAACACCCCTGGATGTTGTTATACCCATTTTACAGATGAAGAAATTGAGGTAATACAACTTTACTCTGATTCCAAGTTCAGCACTTTATTTACCACACTGAGCTTCCAGTCTCTGACAGAGCCCTCAGCTTCTTTCCTTCCCCATGAATCCTTTTCTAAGTTTATCTCAGCTATTCCTTAGCCTTTCTCATGCTTTTACCTCACAGAATACAACTTCCCATTACTCCTGGTCAGCTTATCCCAAATATCAACGAATTAACAATTATTACTGTTATGTCAATTCTTTTGACAATGTTATACTGTTGGAAGGGCAGTCAAAGGAAGTTAGTCCCTTAGTACAGCTCTCTTGGATAGATACTACAGATAAACAATGGTTTTGACCGAAATTGAATAGGAGGAAGAAATTGAACTGGGAAGGAATCCATAGATAGGAAAAGGCTGAAAATTAGAGGTAGGGGTTGATAGCACTGACAATTTCCTGCAGAAGATGGGATCAAGGGTCTATGTAGAGGAGTTGGCCCTAGTCACAATTTCTTTGTCAGAAACTAGAACAAAGGAGGGGCTGGTGAGGGATGGTGATTGTGAGGTGGGGTAGGGGGAGTCAGAAGCAAGACTCTCAGTCTCTGAAAAGATTAGCCTTGATTGAGGAGAGGGTAAACTATGAGGCAAGGATTCAGCGGAGAAGGATGGGAAAGGAAGGAGGAACTACGTGAAACTCGAGAAGTTTTGAAATAGTCATTTCTTTGAGATTTGTAAGTTCTGCGTTCTCTGAGGTCATAGATTTTTCTTCAGTAAGAGTTTAAGACGTTCCTAGATTTCAGGGTTTCCCAGACCTTTTCAGTTTATGTCCTTGGGGGAGATATACAAATTGAAAGAGACCAGTTCTTTTTCTTGATCATTCTTTCATCCTCTTTATCTGTCCAGTTCATCTGGGCATCTACTTATTCTACCCCCTGCTACCTGCATTCACAGTATATTGTAACCATCCTCTCTCTCTCCCTCCCTCCCTCTCTCTCCGTCTCTGTCTCTCTCTGTCTCTGTCTCTATGTCTCTCTCTGTCTCTGTCTTTCTGTCTCTGTCTCTGTCTCTCTCTCCCCCCTACCTCTACCTCTCTCTCTTCATTATTATCAAAATTGACCAAAATTGGCAAAAGAAAGAGAAGAAAACCAGTAATGTTGGGGTTTCATTTTCTAGGCAGTGTTGGTTAATAAACAGTAATTCCAAATACTAAGATTGTTAAATAAGGCAAAGGAGTGTGAGTGGGAAATTTGGCAGACATAGAGAGATAAAGATAGAGAAGCATCATTTTAATAGCTGACATTTGTATAATGCTTCAGAATTTGCAAAGCAATAACTTAAACCTCATGACTTTTTCAAAAGATGTAGGAAAAACCTTCATGGGGTCACAAAACTTAAAGATTGGGAAAAGGATTTTAAGATCATCTGGTCCAAGATGAAGCTGAGAGGGGAAGCTACTTGTCTGTGGTCACAAAGTATCATGCATGACCAGATTCTGGACCCGATAGGTACCATTTTTGCTTACTGTGTTGTTGTTCAGTTGTTTCAGTTGTGTCCAACATTTTGTGACCCCATTTGAGGTTTTCTCGGCAAGGATGCCATTTCTGTCTCTAGTTCGTTTTACAGATGAGGAAACTGAGGCAAACTGAGTTAAGTGACTTACCCAGCATCATACAACTAGTAAGTGTCTGAAGTCAGATTTGAACTCAGGAAGATGAATCTTGCTAACTCCAGGCTCAGCACTGGACAACCTAACTTCCTTTTCCTAGTGGGTTAGGTGTGGACAATAGGCCTCATACAGAGTTGGACCAGTGTCTGTGGGTGCCATATTGACATGAACCAGCTAAAGTCATTTAAAGAATGCCAGGGACTTAGCTTAGATGAGATTTCTGATTTCCCATGCAGACTTTTTACTGCCTTCCTAAAGTAGTAAAATCAAGGTGACCTCTGAATTCTCCAACAAGTTGTCCTTTCTGTATACTTCAAAGGAGTTGGGTACTCATGATCCGCTGAAGGCTCAAGGCATTATAAAACTCTAAAGATCGCAATGATCAAGAAAGTGGACATAGCGAGAGATACCAAGAGCTTCCCAGACTTGGAGAGACACAGCCTCAAAGAGTAAAATGAAATCTACATATGTCCTTCAACCTGAGAATGGATATTATTCAAAGTGTTCCATCCTAGAACATGTATTACTGATAAAAAAAAAAAAAAAACAACAAAAAAAAACAAAGAGTATTTCCGCTGGGGATGGAAGAAAAGCACATGAACGTATCTTTTTTTCTCACAAAGGATGGTGGCATTTTAAAATTCAGATGAATAAAAAATATGCCCAGTATCAAAGCCTCCTGAGGCACTTGAAATGCGAAAGTATAAAATAACTAAGAAAAACTAAGTGGTAGAAAAAAAAGAAAACCCTACAAATCAGGGAAGGACCAAAGATAGCAATTGTCTGACATCATTTATGGTCGATAAGATATTGTGCTTTGGGGACCAAGGGATTAGAGAGATGGTGAATTTCGTATTAAAACGTGACAGAGGATGCCCTTTTCCCTGTTCTCAAATTTGCAATGCAATGGTCTGTAGTAGTAGCATTAATTCAATGAGGGTTTGTTGAACACCTGCTGGGCACTCATTACTGCCTAAGCTACTGAGACAGATAAGGAGAGGACAGTCCTCACTCTTTTAATTCAAGGCAACAAAGCATTTACTAAGTGCTTGTAGTGAAAGGAACTGGGTCAGGCACAGATTACAAAGACAAAAATGAAACATTCAGAAGTTTATATTTGACTGGAAAAATACAGCGTAAGTACAAAAGAAGATAATATGATAGAGGGAGATAATGTTAGCAACTCATAGAAGGGGTATCAGGGAAGGCTTCATGAGAGAAGCGGCCCCTGTGCTGGACCTTAGAGAAGGATGCACATTAGAGAGGTGGAACTGAGGAGGGGATGTGTTCTAAGACTGGGTATAAGTGGGTGAAATGGACATGGAATGCTGAGTTAATGTGGCAGCTAGGATTCCAACTTGGCAGAAAGCTAGATGGTATAAGGTCAAATTAGGCTGAAAAGGTCAGTAAACAATGTGCCTAGGTGCCAAGCACAGTACTAAATGCTGGGGTCCTAATTGTGGAGAGAGTTTATAACCTAGATATAGAAATTATCATTCACTTCAAATCAATACAAAGTAGCGTATACAGGTTACAATATGAAGGGGCTGGTGAGCATGGGATGAGACAGTATCTTATCCATCCATTTCTCTTCCCTCACATAGCCACTATCCCAATTCAGGCCCTCATTACCTCTTGCCTGGATGACTGCAATATTCCTTTAATTGGTCTCTCTGCTTCAAATCTCTTCCTGTTCTAATCCGTTCTCCACTAGGCTGCCAAAGTGATTTTCCTAAAGTACAGGTATGACTCTGTCTCCTCCTCCCCACTCCCAACTTAATAAGCTCCAGCTGCTCTCCATTATCTCTAGGATCAAATATGTAGAATCCTTGGTAAGTCATTAAGAAAGGACTGCCTTCTTCCTACTTTTCTGCTCAACCTGTCCATGAACTCTAAGATCCAGCTACACTGGCCTTCTTTATGCTCATAAAATTGTAGCCTTTGAATGGACTGTCCCTCATGCCCAGAATTCTCTTCCTCCTCACCTCCCTTTCCAGGCTTTCCTAGTTTTCTGCAAGATTCACCTCAAATCCCATCTTCTCCCAGAGGTCTTTCCCAGTGAACCCCACCCCTTCCTTTGCGCCTTTTTCCTGAGATCACCTTTCATTTACTAGATATGCACATATAGTATAAATGAAACTAAAACAATAATAATAAATTAATAAAATAAAATAATTAAATATATTTGCATACATTTATTTTGTATACATGCATAAATCTTGTGTCTACATACATATTTGTACATTATCTCCCTTTAGTCTATGAGCTCCTTAAGAGCAGAGTCTGTGTTTTGTCTTTTTTGTATACTTTCCACAGTGATTGGCACATAGTAAGTGCTTAATAAATGCGTGTTGAATGACTTCTTGGTAAAGAAGGCTTTTTGGAGGATGGTGAGTTTGTCTAGGTTCTTGAAGGAAGGGATGGATCAAGCTTGGTGAAAAGTACAGGGGCTGGTGTCCTAGGGAGTGAGAACAGAATAAATAGAAATCACAAAATACGTAAAAGCACAAGTAAAGAGATAGGCTTATTTACATCTAAGGGGCTGGGTTGTGATCTGTGGGAGCTAAGGCAGACAGCCCTGGAATTGGAAAAATTGGAGGTGATTTATTTGTTGCTTACTAACCATGTGACCTCGGGCAAGTCACTGTGCTTCTCAGTTCGTCTTCATTTCTTTATCTATAATACGCTGAGGCGGTTAGACTAACCGGTATCTAAGGTCTCTTCTAAAGCAGCGATTCTTGGGCTGAGCCCCAATTCCTGTGTAGAATGAGGTTATTTTTCCTCCTTAGGACACTGGGTTCCAAACTTACTACAGCATATAATAGAATAACAGTTTATTATAATAGAATAATAGCACCTTGATCACTCAGAATTAAGCTGTCACCTGAGCTGTTCTAGGAAGCACATTCCATTTTGGCTCAGAGGCGATGTTCTTAAATAAACATAATACTTCTGCTTTCCACTCCAAGAAGCAGAATTCCAGGAAAAGCTTACAGAAAGTCCTCTGCTATAATCTCCACCATGATAACGCATCATTATACATTGTGCCATTCCTTCCTGGGTGTGGAAAGCCTCTTGCTGATTCTGGGTTTTTCCCGCTGTACCACATCTGAATAAAGAAATTATTGTTGGTCCTTTGTCTTGGAAGAGGACCAGTGACATCATAGGGTGATATCTTGACTCTCGTGTGAACTGGATTTAAGTGAGGAGGACTGCAGAAAGTCAGCCTCACTCTTCCAGAGTCAACAAAATCCAGTGGCAAGACAAAAGTCAAGATGACTGACATTGACCAAGGATGCATTGGGTGACCTTGGTGTCTTGAATGTCTGACTAAACTCTAAGCACTTCATAGTACCTACTTCAGCGGCCTTCATGGTTGTTGAAACAAATTGTTCTCATTTCCTGTGCTGCTAAGGGAAGACTTCACATGCTTGAGGTAGACATCCTCTAACTCATTGAGTTTGAGGTCTGTTGGTCACTCCCAACATGGTTTAAGCCCATATGCTGAGATAATATTAGCAGGGTGTGGCCACTGTGCATACTACAGCTTCCTGGAGCCACAGGTGAGAGTTAAGTGCTTAACAAACACCAAAAGTGGATGAGCAGCCCTGAACAGGGTTCAGCAAGCCCTCTCAGAGATGCTAGTTCTTCTTGAACACTTGAGCAATAAGTACTTAGTAAGTGCTTACTATGTGCCAGACACTATGAATAGTAACAGTCCATTCTTGTCATGGCTGCTGTGGGCAAATTGGCATCAGGAAATAAATGAGGTGTGGAGGTCAATGTCTAGTCCAAGGCTATGGGTTTTAGAGAATAAAAAAAAAATCAGAAGATTATGACCTGATCTTTCGGAACTTGAAATCTAGCTAGAAGGGAAGAGCTGATATTGTTAGAGAATAATCAGGTTCTACATGGTGTGGTTTAGCACCCTAAGTACAAAAGGAGTGAAAGGGGAGATCAGTATGAAGTGGGCAGACTGAGGAAAGCTAATTCATGACAAGTGGCAGTTAGGTGGTGCAGTGGACAGAGCACCTGACCCGGAGTCAGGAAGACTGGTCTTCAAATCTGTCCTCAGAGACTTACCTGCTGTGGGACTCTGAGTAATTTACTTAACCCTGTTTGCTTCAGTTTTCTCATCTGTTAAATGAACTGGAGAGGGACATGGCAAACAGCTCTAATATCTCTGCCAGGAAAACCCTAAATGGGGTCACAAGGAACCGGATGTGACTGAAAAACAACTTAACCAAAATTGATCACAAAAGGAGTAGCATTTGAGCTGGGCCTAGCACATGGGTTTGAGGAGAAAGAGGGCTTTGTAAGCAAAGATATAGATGAGGCTGAGGTCCTACTTCCTAAGAGAAGCTAAACCTCAGCCTCCTAGTTTGGAGAACCCTCTCCTTGAGAAATGATTATGTCTTTACTTTGTATATATTTTGTATTTAATTTTTCATAAACTTGTTGATCCTCTTACCCTCTCCAAGAATATAGGCTTCTTCAGAACAAGCATGTTTTTCCCCCTTCCTTTGAACTCCATTTAGATAACCCCTGAGTACATACACCTCTCACATGGACAGCACACACCTTACACTACTCAGCAACAATTGGATTGTCCCTTTCCCTGCCTTCCCCTATGAAGACAGTTAAGACATTCTAATACTGGGGTTGTGGATATTTCCACCTCCACCCTCACTATAAGGAACTTTTTCAGTCATAATGGCAAAGGGTGTATGTTGGGTTCCCTCTTGCTTCTGCGGGAGATGAAAACGGGCAGTCTCTGGGGAGGTCTGGGTACTGTAAAGATGGTGGCAGGAAGGGCGACCATGCATCTGCTTTCCTTCTTACATCAGGGATAACACGCAACCTTTAGGAGATTCCAGGGGTGAGTATGGGGTGGGTGGGATGCTTTGATGTTTCCATGCCATAATTATTAGATGAAGCTTGGAATGTGATTGCTTCACAGAAAATGGATGATCCTCCCGAATCTTTTTGATTAGAGAAGTCATTTTGCTCCTGCTTGACTCACTGTTCTGCATCAGTGGAATCTTTCTCTTCCTTTCACTTCTCAAAGATCAGTGCTGTTACCTTGCTTCCAATTAATTTTCAATGTTCTTTTGTAGTTTCTTGCATCATGCATGATTGGTCTTTTTGAACTGGTCCCACCTTACCTGTCTTTGCATCTTGGTGTCTTTTGTTCTGAAAATATTATTGGCTCTTTATAACTTAAGTGCTTCAGTCCCTGGAAAGAGAATGTACTTCAAAATTTTATTATTGGAAGGGTGTTGTTACTCCCCTCGCTGCCCCCCCTCACCTTATTTCAGTTATAGAAGGCAGTGCAGAACATGGAACATTGAATTTGGACATGATGATATCTGTCTCAGCCCTAACATTATTTTTTTGCTGAGTCACTGATTATCACAGTTCCTCAATTTTTCCATTTATAAAATAAGGTTCTCAGCCTCTTCCAGTCAGGTAGGGTTTAATTTGACATAATTTGAGTCCCAAGATTGAACAAAACTATTCCTTTAAGAAGGTAGAATGACTGGTCCATAAAAATTTAGCTTAAGAGGGTAGAGAGTTAAGGCCCATGCAGGTGGAACTCATTGACCAATTGAGATTTTTTTTTTGAGAAAAACAAATACAGAAGATGGGAACAGCTCCCAGTAGTTGAGGATGAATATAAAAATGTGCAATGATACTGTAAGAACAGTTGCAGAAGGGAATAAATTGTCCCTGGTGAAGAATGCTAAGGAAAATGAAAATGACTTTTAAGAATCATTATTCTTTGTTATGTCAGGAGAAAGAATAGGATAAAAAATAGAGTAAGGCTGATACTAATGATGGATGCAATGATAACGGACAAAGAGAAGGTAGCCCTACTCTTTTGCTTTTGTAACCTCTGCCAAGGAGAACAGTCTGAAGTGGAGAGAATATAATAGAGTTGAAACCCAAGAGAAGTAGAGAAGAGAGAAAGAGAAAAATCTGACTGTACTTGATGAATACACGGGGGCCCAGAGGAGCTACTCTCTAAGGGATTGAAAGGACTGATGGAGATGACTGTGGGTCCATCATCAGTGATTTTTGAAACATCTGCTCCATGAGCCTAGAAAGGTGTGCCTAGATAATGTGTAAAAAGAAGTGGGATTTTCTATAGATTATAAATCCAATGCAAGAGGTGTAAAAAAAAGTAAACATCATCAAAGGGCTTCATTGAGAAGTGCAGTGTTAGAAAGAAGGAGATATGAATTCTGATGGATTCTTCATGCTCATGCCCCATCCGGAATGACCTTGGTCACCTTGCCATCAATTGAATGAGACTCTCCATCTCCTAACTCCAAGCATTTTCTCTGGCTGTCCCCCATGCCTAGAATTCTCTCCCTCTTCATGTCCACCTCCTGGCTTCCTTTCCTTTCTTCAGTCCCTGATAAAATACCACCTTCTACAGGAAGTCATTCCTAATCCTCTTAACTCCCGTGTGTTCTGTTGATTATTCCCTATTTATCTTCTGTGCAACTTGTTTGTATGCAGTTGTTTACATATTGTAGCTCCCTTTAGATAGGAATACTCTTTGCCTTTCTTTGTAACTCAGCATTTAGCATAGTGCCTCATGCACAGAAAGCACTTAATACATGTTTATTGACTGACTGATTTTAATAAGGATAATTGATAAGTTGATAAATTGGACTAGATCCAGAGATGTCAAAGGAACTCAGGATTGTGCTACACAAGGATTGGTTGAATGAAAGAAAAGGGGGTGTTTAGTCTACAAAGGACAGAGGAAGGTATTATGGCTCTTTTCACATATTTGAAGGACTTTTTTGTGGAAGGGAAGTCATTAGTCTTGTTCTGCTTGACCCTGTGGGGCAGAACTAGGAATGGATGGAAATGGACAAGAACATGATTTTGGTGTGATGGAAATTCTTTTTAAAAATTTTATTTTTTATTTATGGAATAAAACAATCATTTCTATAACATAATATAATGAAAAAAAAGATGATTGCACATGAAACTGCAAATCTTTTCTTTTCCTTCCCCCACTCCCCCACCATTGCCATAGAGATGGCACAACTATATATATATATATATATATATACACACACACACACACACACACACACACATATACATATATATACGTAAATATATATATATGTAAAATCATTCTATACATACTTTTATTTATCAATTGTTTCTCTGAATGCGGATAGCATCTTCCTTCATACGGCCTTTCTTAACAATTAGAATTCTCCAAAAGTGGAACAGAATACCTCTACAGAGTGAATTATCCTCCCTTGAGGCCTTCAAACAAAGGCAGTTATTATATAGATAGAATTATTTTTCCAGTATGAACTGTACTAGATGTCTTCTAGGAATCTTCTAAGATTCTGGGATTCTTAGATACTACTGCCAATGTGACAATCAGTTATGATTTTCCCCCTTGGCTTCCATTGTGACTTGGACCATTCTGATACTCCAATTTTGACTACAGGGATGATCTCAAACATTTTGTCCTGGCATTTAAAGTCTTCCACAATCTAACTCCAACATACCTTTCCAACGTTATTTCAAGGTACTCCTCATTGTATGTTTTATATTCTATTGGGTCTCCTCCACCCTGTAATATGACTTTGTATTTTCCTATTTCCATGCATTTGCTCAGTCTGCTCTCCCCTCCTCACAAGTTGAAAATGCTCCCTCTTTATCTCTTGTCTTTTTTCAAGAAAGACCCAGCTCAGCTGTTGCCCCTTCCTTCATGAAACTTTCCCTGATTTCCCCCCAACTGAAGGGAATCTCTCTTTATTCTTGTTTTCTCAGAACATGCTGTCTGGATCTCTCCTTTGTCCCATTAACATCAGGCCTAATCCATACTTAAAAATTCTCTATCCACTCTTCTCAGCTTTTATTAGAACAGCAACTGTGTCCTTCTCATTGTTACCTCCCTGTGTCCCTGTTACCTCACTGTGTCATAAATGGTAGGCACAATTAATATACATGGAATTGAATGGTTTGCCATTCTCCCAACTGTGCTTCTGACTCTAGACTTTACTACCAAGACCAGGAGTGGGAAACCTGTGGCCTTGAGATTAGATGTGGCCTTCTAGGTTCTTAGGTGCATCCTTCACACTGAGTCCAAGTTAGACAGAACAAATTCTTTTTTATCAAGGAGATTTATTCTGTGAAGTTTGGGTTCAGTCGAAGGGCTGTTCTTGAGGACCTAGAGGGCCATATGTGACCTTGAGGCCTCATGTTCCCCACCGCTAACCAAGACTCAGCTGCCTGCTCACTCTGGAATATCCCTCTGCCATATTGTTCCCCTCCTCCCACTGGTGAGTTCCTTCTGGATTGGGGAGCTCCAGTTTGAGAATGGGCACAGGCTAACCATGCTCCATACCTCTGCTGTGTGTGCTTCTGACTCCATACTTGGAGACCATTGCCCTGTACAAGTATTTTCTCCCCTCCATTTCTCCTACTTCCTAACTTTTCAAGTCCCTTTTATGTGTTGTATTCCCACATTAGACTGGACTCAAATTCCTTGGGTCTATGGACAGCCTTTCTTTTTGCTTATATTCTCCCTCCACTCCCCTCTGCTTAGCACACTGCTTTCCACAGAGTAAGCATGAAATAAATGCTTCTTGCCTTTCCTTTCCTCTCCGATTGCTCCTGTTTCTGTTTTCCCTCTTGGTATGATGCAACGGTTTTCAGAATGTCTCTTTGAGACTCAGTATCATACTGACATCATGGTTCTGCCTGTTCTGTTAATGTTCTACTCACTTCTGATGCCTATCTACTTTCCTGCCTTGATGCCCTGCTGACTGCCCCATTTGTAGACTCTGATACCCAGGACAAGACAAAAGCCTCATGTTGTTTAAAAAACTGGGTTTTTTTTTTCCTGTGCTCAGGGATCATTTCACTTTCATCTGCAGCACCTAGCTGAGTACATCACACAGAGCAGGTGTTTAATAAGTACTTGTTCATTGTTTGATTCATGATGAGGCCTCCCTATGAGGCTACTTGCACTCATGTGTCCCCAGAGAGGCAACTTCTACTCTCAGGCTCCTAGGGTGGGCAGCAATTTTGTGGGGTCTTTTCTACTCTTGAACCCCCATTAGGGTGTTCTTTATTAACATTAAGCCAGTAGACTGAATTTTAGCAGTTACTTACTGAAATAGTATAACAACAATAGTAGTTACAAAAACTCAAATGAAGCTGTGATCTTATTGACTCAGAAATTCTCTCCAGTGTGGGGGCAGAGCCAAGATGGTGGAGTAAAAGGACTGACTTCTCTAGCTCTCCCCCATAGCCCTTAAAATACCTGTAAAAAATGACTCTAAACAAATTCTAGAGTAGAAGTCACAAATGACAAAGTGAAATAGATTTCCAGTCCTAGACAACCTGAAAGGCCAACAGGAAAGTTCTACCTAATCAGGCTCAGAGTGGAGCACAGCCCAGCCTGGGCCTCACAGCATGGGCTGTGGTATCCAGATTTCTTAATCCATGAATACCAAAGACAGCTTCAAAGGTCAATAAGAAAGTTCTTTTACCTGGGTGAGAGGGGACCATGGTCTGGTGGCAGCTATTACAGCAGCAGAATCCACTTTGGAGCCCTAGGCCTAAAGGCCCTGGAGAAATAGAGGGGCTGATATGGGTCTCAGTCCTGAGTGGCAGTCCTAGGGTGTGGAGGAATTGAGAATCAGAGCCAAGAGAATCCTACTCATGGTTCTAGGGCAGAAAAGAGTGCTTTTGGTTGCTCACAGACCAGAGCACAGGCCAGGAGAGGAATAAACTCCTCTCCCTTGATTGTACCACTTTGGAGGAATTGAGAACTTATAGGTCCCTAGAGATATCTCAGAGAACAGCTGCACAAAACCTCTGAAGCCTAGGGTAGTATACCCTCCACTTGACAAAGGACTCAAAAGTCAAGTAACTGACTAGGAAAATGCCCCGAAAGGGGAAAAAATAAGACTAGAGAAGGGTAATTTCTTGATGAAAAGGTCTTTTCTTCCATCCTTTCAGATGAGGAAGAACAAAGCATACAATCAGAGGAAGATAGCAAGGTCAAGACTTCTACATCCAAAGCCTCCAAAAAAAAAAATATGCAATGGTCTCAAGGCACAGAAGACCTCAAAAAAGATTTTGAAAATCAAATAAGAGAGATGGAGGAAAAATTGGGAAGTGAAATGAGAGCAATGCAAGCAAATCATGAAAAACAAGTCAACAATTGCTTAAAGGAGACTCAAAAAAATGCTAGAGAAAACAACATCTTTAAAAATAAACTAACCCAAATGACAAAAGAGATCCAAAAAGCTAATGAGGAGAATGCTTTAAAAAGCAGAATTAGCCAAACAGAAAATGAGGTTCAAAAGCTCACTGAAGGAGGAGCCAAGATGGCGGAGTAGAAAGACTCACATATACGAGCTCCAAACCCACAGCCCATAAATTACCTATGGAAAGAACTCCCAATGGGTTCTGGAGCAGTGGAAGCCATGCAGCAGAGTGGAGGAGATTTCTGTTCCAGAGAGTCCTGAAAAACTGACCCCAAAGGTCCGTCGGGCACCAAACACAGAGTGGAGCCCCTGCCCTGGCCACGTGGCCCCAGAGGAGCAGATCCGAGCAGGCTTCAGGGACAGAATCTCCAGTGGCCACGAGGGTCCCTCCACCCACAGGTGCTACAGGTCAGTGAGACAACCTTCTGGACTGGACGAGAGGGGAGTGGGGTGTCTCCATGGCTCGGGCCCCCTCAGGAGGAAGCAGTGGGGGAAGCAGTGGACAGGGGCTCCTGGAGCAGACAGGACCTCAGATCCATTACTGAAGATCTCCACATAACCCCCCTGAGAGAACTAAGCCTTGGAGGTGGCCCTGCCCCCACCTGAGCACCAGAACTTAATCTCTCATTGAATAGAAGCCCCTCCCCCAGCTGAAAGCCCTGAGGCTGGGAAGCAGCATTTGAATTTCAGACCCCAAGCACTGGTGAGGCAGGGGTGGAGAGGAATCTCAGAAGTCAAGTAACTGGCTGGGAAAATGCCCAGGAAAGGGAAAAAAATAAGACCATAGAAGGTTACTTTCTTGGTGAACAGATGTTTCCTCCTGTCCTTTCTGATGAGGAAGAACAATGCCTACCATCAGGGAAAGACATAGAAGTCAAGGCCTCTGTATCCCAAACATCTGAAATAGATATCCAATGGCTCAGGCCATGGAAGAGCTCAAAAAGGATCTTGAAAATCAAATTAGACAGGTGGAGGAAAAACTGCAAGAGAAAGGAGAGAGATGCAAGAAAAGCATGAGAAACAGGTCAATACCTTACTAAAGGAGACCCAAAAAAATGTTGAAGAAAATAACACCTTGAAAAATAGACTAACTCAATTGGCAAAAGAGGTTCAAAAAGCCAATGAGGAGAAGAGCGCTTTCAAAAGCATAATTAGCCAAATGGAAAAAGAGGTTCAAAAGCTCACTGAAGAAAATAGTTCTCTCAAAATTATATTGGAACAGATGGAGTCTAATGACTTTCTGAGAAACCAAGAAATCATAAAACAAAACCAAAAGAATGAAAAAATGGAAGAGAATGTGAAATATCTCATTGGAAAAACAACTGACCTGGAAAATAGATCCAGGAAAGACAATTTAAAAATTATGGGACTACCTGAAAGCCGTGATCAAAAAAAGAGCCTAGACATCATCTTTCATGAAATTATCAAGGAAAACTGCCCTGACATTCTAGAACCAGAGGGCAAAATAAGTATTGAAGGAATCCATCGATCACCACCTGAAAGAGATCCAAAAAGAGAAACTCCTAGGAACATTGTGGCCAAATTCCAGAATTCCCAGGTCAAGGAGAAAATATTGCAAGCAGCTAGAAACAATTCCGGTATTGTGGAAATACAATCAGGATAACTCAAGATCTAGCAGCTTCTACATTAAGGGATTGAAGGGTGTGGAATAGGATATTCCAGAAGGCAAAGGAACTAGGACTCAAACCAAGAATCACCTACCCAGCTAAACTGAGCATAATACTTCAAGGGAAAATATGGTCTTTCAATGAAACAGAGGACTTTCAAGCATTCTTGATGAAAAGACCAGAGCTGAAAAGAAAATTGGACTTTCAAACACAAGAATGAGAGAAGCACGAAAAAGTAAACAGCAAAGAGAAGTCATAAAGGACTTACCAAAAGTGAACTGTTTACATTCCTACATGGAAAGACAATATTTGTAACTCTTGAAACTTTTCAGTATCTGGGTAGTTGGTGGGATTACACACACATATACACACACACATGCACACACACGTACACATGTGCGCACACACATACACACATGCATGCACACACAGAGACAGAGAGCAAAGAGTGAATTGAATAGGATGGGATCATATCTTTAAAAAAATTAAGGTAAATGTATAAGAGAAATGTATTGGGAGGAGAGAGGGTGAAATGGAATGGGGCAAATTATCTCTTACAGAAGAGGCAAGCAGAAGACCTTTTAGTGGAGGAAAAAGAGAAGAGCTGAGGAAAAAAACACAGTTTACTCTCATCACATTTGACTAAAGGAAGGAATAAAATGCACACTCTTTTTGGTATGAAAACCTATCTTACAATACAGGAAAGTGGGGGAAAAGGAGATAAGGAGGATGGGGGGGGATGATGGAAGGGAGGACAATGGGAGGAGGGAGCAATTTGAAGTCAACACTCAGGGAGGGACAGGATCAAAAGAGAGAATGGAAACAATGGGGAGCAGGATAGGATGGAGGGAAATATAGTTAGTCTTACACAACATGACTATTATCAAAGTCATTTGCAAAACTACACAGATATAGCCTATATTGAGTTGGCTGCCTTCCCAAAGGGAATGGGTGGGGAGGGAGGGATAGGGAGAAGTTGGAACTCAAAGTTTTAGGAACAGCTGTTGAGTATTGTTCTTGCTACTAGGAAATAAGAAATGCCCGTAATGTGGAATAGAAAGTTATCTAGCCCTACTGGTCAAAAGAGAAGAGGGGGACACGGGAAGGGAGGGATGATAGAAGAGAGGGCAGATTGGTGATAGGGGAAATTAGAATGCTTGGTGTATTGGGGTGGGGGAAGGGGACAAATGGGGAGAAAATTTGGAACCCAAAATTTTGTGAAAATGAATGTAAAAAAAAAGTTAAATAAATAAATTTATATATCCAGAAAAAAAAAGCTCACTGAAGAAAATAGTTCTTTAAAAATTACAATGGAACAAATAGAAGTCAATGACTTTATGAGAAACAAGGAAATTACAAAACAAAACCTAAAGAATGAAAAAATGGAAGATAATGTGAAATATCTCATTGGAAAAATAAGTGACCTGGAAAATAGATCCAGGAGAGATAATTTAAAAATTATTGATCTACCTGAAAGCCATGATCAAAAAAAGAGCCTAGACATTATCTTCCAAGAAATTATCAAAGAAAACTGCCCTGATATTTGAGAACCAGAGGGCAAAATAGAAATGGAAAGAATTCACCAATCACCTCCTGAAAGATATCCCAAAAGTAAAGCTCCTAGGAATATTGTAACCGAATTCCAGAGTTCCAAGTTCAAGGAGAAAATACTAAAAGCAGTCAGAAACAATTCAAGTTTTGTGGAAATACAATCAAGTTAACACAGGAATTAGCAGCTTCTACACAAGGGATCAGAGGGCTTGGACTATGATATTCCAGAGGTCAAAGATGATAGGATTAAAATCAAGAATCACCTAACCAGCAAAATTGAGTATATTTCAGGGGGGAAATGGAATTTCAATGAAATAGAAGACTTCCAAGCATTCTTGTTGAATAGGCTAGAGCTAAATAGAAAGTATGACTTTCAAATACGGGAATCAAGAGAAACATGAAAAGGTAAACAAGTAAGAGAAGTCTTAAGGAACTCATTAAAGTTGAACTGTTTACATTCCTACATAGAAAGATGTTATTTGTAACTCATGAACCTTTCTCAGTATTAGGGTAGTTATAGGGAACATATATGTTTATGTATGTATATATGCACATATATATGTATTTGTTTGTGTAGGTGTATGTGGGTATGTATGTATAAATTATGTATGTGTAGGTATGTATATGTACATGGGTGTACATGTATGTGTGCATTTGTATATACGTATATATACATATATTTGTGTATATATTCGTACATATATGTATATATACACATACACACATAGAAAGAGGGAACAGGGTGAGCTAAATATGAGGGGAGAATACCTAAAAAATAAAATTTACTGTTGAGTGGAATGTCCTAGGAGTAAGAGTAGTGGAGAGGTAGAATGTAGCAAATCATCTCAAATAAAAGAGGCAAGAAAGATCTTTTACAATAGAGGGGAAGAGGAGGAGATGAAAAGAAATAAGTGAATCTTACTCTCTTGGTATTTGGCTTATGGAGGTTATAATTCACACTCAGTTGGATATGGAAATCTATTTTACCCTGCAGGAAGGCAGTGGAGAAGGGGATAGGAGAGGGAAGATAATAGAAGTGACAGCAAATTGGGGAAAGGGATAATCAGAAGCAAACATTATTGTGGGAGGACAGGTCAAGGGAGAGAATGGAATAAAAGGAGGGCAAGAAGAAATGTGGTTAGTCTTTTACAACACAACTATTATGGAAGTATTTTGCATGGCTCTACATGTATGATCAATATTGAATTGCTTGTTTTCTCAATGAGGGTGAATGGGGAGGGAGGAAGCAAGGAATTTGGAACTCAAAGCTTTAATGATGAATGTTAAAAATTATTTTGGCATGCAACTGGAAAATAAGATGTATAAGCAGTGGGGTATAGAAATCTATTTTACCCTACAGGAAAATAGAGGGAGGGGAAAGGAAGAAGGAGGCGGTAATAGAAGGGAGGACAGACTGGAAGAAGTGGTGGGTGCATGCTGTCCTGGGGTGGGGAGTGAGGAGAAATGGGGAGAAAATTTTGAATTCAAATTCATGGAAGTGAATGTTGAGAACTGAAAAATAAATAAATTATAAATTTAAAGCTAAAAAAACTAATGAGCAGGCGAACTTCCAAAAAACCTGGAAAGACTTATATAAACTGAATAAAATGAGCAGAGCTAGGAGAACGTTATACACAGTAACAGCCACAGTGTGCCATAACTGATTTTGATAGACCTCAGCAATGCAAGGACCTAAAACAATTCCAGAGCATTCATGATGGAAAATGCCATATATATCCAGAGAAAGAAAGATGGAGCCAGAATGCAGAACGAAGCAGACTATTTTCTTTTTTGTTTTAGCTTGTTTTATTTTTTTCATTCTCATGGTTTCTCCCATTTGTTATAATTCTTTTATGCAACATGACTAATGTGAAAATGTGTTCAATAGGAATGTATGTGTAGAGCCCATATCAGATTGCATGCTGTCTTGGGGAGGGAAGGGGGAAGGAAGGGCAGAAAATTTAAAACTTATGGAAGTGAATGTTGAAAACTAAAAATAAATAAATGAAAACTGTAAGAAAAAAAAAAGAAATTCTCTCCAATGATGCCAATAGCAACTCATCCATGTCTGTTCACTTTGTACAGTTTTTGTCCATGGTGTCCTAAAAGTTTGACCTAGTGCTCTAGAGGCCTCTCTTGTTATGAAAACATCCCCTCCCCCAATTTGGGGGTACATTATAACCCACAAATACACACACTATCCATGGGAATAGTGGATTCAAACTGAGAGTACAATGGTACAAGGCACATGTATAGAGAACACGTAGGAGAAAGGGGCAATTCACAACTCCTGGTATTGGAGACTTTTATTCTTTAGTGGCATCTTCATGAAGTTCTTCTCAATTGTAGCCCCCTACTCTGCTCCAAGGATCAGTTCCTTCCTTAAATCCATAGTTGTTATTCTTCTGTCACAAGAAGTCCCGTTCTCTGAAGCTATCTATCCTCAAAAATCCTGATACTGGAAGCTTCTGATTCAGCTCCCTTGGTACTAACACTCTGCCACTATAGGTGTTTCTCTGTTCTTCCAACTGGAAGCGTCGTCTCCTATGTGTAAAATCTCTAGTCAGGTCTATGTGCATTGCCTGATATTTTTTGAGGCTCTCCAATGACAAGGTCATTGGGAGGAGGAAAAGGAAAGAGAGAGAGAGAGAGAGAGAGAGAGAGAGAGAGAGAGAGAGAGAGAGAGAGAGAGAGAGAGAATGACTATTTCTTCTTTTCACATAGTCCATGAATAATCCCCTCTCAGGGTCTTCAGGCATCCAACTCTCAAACTGGAATCCTCCAAACTGGAACTCTCCACTACTTCCGGACCAATCTTGTTATTTTTGTAGAGCCCTGAAGAACAAAACTATTTCTCTTGGTCAGTCACAAGCTGTTTCTCCTGTGGCATCATCTGCCTTATAATTCTCTCATTGTTTAAGGATTCTTCATGCCTACTTTTACTATCTGATCTATTTTGTGATTCAGTCAGAGGCCTTTGTTATCTGATAAAGGTTTCAGGTTTATATATTAACAATTATGTTCACTGACTGATTTGTTCCTTTGAGGTGTCTGGACCTTCCGTGATTACGTTAAGTGAGGTGAAGGTAGATCCCTTCCCATACAATGAGAAATGCCAAGATGACTGTTCCTTACAAGGAAGAGTTATAAGAACAGAAGGAAACGAAGGGAAAATGGAATGTTTATAGTAAGAACAGCAAAGTCTGCAGTGTGACCTGTAGAAGCAGAGAATTGCTAACATGGAGGTCAGCAACCCCAAAGGGTGTGGGACAGGCTGTGCTTTCTCCTGGTCTTAGTCCAGAAGGGAATAGATAACAAACTCTTGGATAGAGTCACTAAAGGCTTGAGAAAGTGGAAGGAATACAACTATATCCACTGGAGAGGGAAAACTCCTTATAAGAGATAGTATAGGTATTGTTCTGATGTTTCAGGAAGAACAAAGCAGATGAATGAGAAGTTGTTCCAAGCTGTCTGCAAGAGGGAAGAGGGCAGGTCATGAAACAACTCCAAATCTGATTCATCAGGACCAGATTCCAAGGCGAAGCCAGTAAATACTCACACGAGGGATTTTGTTGTAAGGACTTCAATATGAAGTCACTGGACATGACTCAGAGACATTTTTGTTTTACTGTGATTCACACATCAGAGGTCCGGCAGCATGTTGTAAACTTTAGGAATGGGGCAATTTATGATTTATTCAGGAAGGAAAAAAGAAGAGAAGCAAATGAGCCTTTGGCTTGGCAGTAATAATGTTAAGTAGGCCAAGGATAAGAACTATTTACACGTTAGTCAGCTATGATGGTTGCTAGAGATGACATAGCTGGATGGCAGAGAAACCTTGCAATGCTATGAGTTAGCTGGCTGAGAGACCCGATTGATTCGGGCTGTCTAAGTGTGATGTGGAACATGGCAGGAAGAGACTAGATGAAATCATCTATATGGAATCTTTTATATGTCAGTAGAGACAGACCTTGACAGAAATGTTAAGCAGCCTCACACCTGTCCTCTATGTGGTGCGGGGGAGTTTTCAATGTGGATTGTAGGAGTTAGCAACAGGGCCCTGGTGACACATCCTAGGGAAATAGCGTCTTGTGTAACTTGTTGTGTGTCAAGAAAAGAAATGTTGGCATTAGTTCCCTGGAGATAAAATAGAATAGTCATGTGGAGATGAACAGAATGGTAGTAGAAGCAACCAAATTGGACTTTTTTCAGAACTTGCTATAATACTTTACACCTTGGGGCTTCCAGGCTGAAAAGAGTATGTTTACCAAGGAAAAACACATAGAATAAAAATTTGTCAAAATCAATTTAATTTCTACAGAGCAAATGACAAAACAACTAATATTGGGATGATACTTAACTATGTCATACAGATAAAACATATTTTGAAATAAAATCAACAAAATGATAAAAGTGAAAAGCCATATGGAATAGTAGTAGACAGGGAACCAGTCTAGGAGACAGAAAAATCTGAAACCTACTGGATGTGTTACTCTGGGCAAGTCACTTAACTTTTCAGTGTTCTGGAAAACTTTAAGACTATATTGTAGTACAGCATGACTAATATGAATGTATATTTTACATGACTGCACATATATAACCTATATCAAATTGTTACCCTCTTAGGGAAGAACAAAATTTGGAACTCCAAATTTTGTATAAAAAGTGAATGTTAAAAATTGTCTTTACAGGTAATTAGAAAAAATAAAATACTGCTTAAGGTAAAAAAAAAAAGACTATACTTGGTAAACAAGGTACTGACATATGATAACAGAGGGAGTTTCTTCATGAGAGTTCCCTATACCAAAGAAATCATAAGTCCTTACTTGTCCTTGCTGTGATAAAAAAAGTACAGTAGCCTTCAGTCTTTCTATGACCTTTAGCTCTCTTTAACAGAGCTTAGCATCTTGCCAGGGACATATCTAAAGTTATCCCCTCTACCCTCTACTAATCACTCTAAGTCATGTCAATCTGTCCCTTCCCAGTCATCTAAGAAGGTCCAAGGTAAGGCAGAAAAACTAGAACCATAGTTTCCCAAGGCTAGAAAGTCATCTTTTCCAAACCCTATGCTGAAGTATGAATTCCCTCTGCAACATTTGTTATAAATCTTCTCCAAACCTCTCTTTGAAGACCTCCACTGACAGGAAACATACCACCTCCTGAGGCAGCTCAATCCGTTTTTGGACTATTCTAATTATTTGGAAGTTCTTTATGATAAAAGGATATTTGCCTTCCTAAAGTTTTTACCTATTAACCCTGGTTCTGTTTTCTGGGACAAGAAATTAATTTGACACATCAATGGTTCATTTGATCACAGATTTAAGAGTTAAAAGTGACCTTAGAAGTCTTCTAGCTGGGCAAGGTGACACATGCCTACAATCCCTGCTTCTTGGGAGGTTGAGCTTCCTGGATCTCTCTCAAACTCTGCAGTTCTGAGCTGCAATAGGACTAAAACTAATTTGGTGTTCTCACTAAGTCTAGCGGCAACATGATGGTGAGAGTAGGAAACAGAATGAGGGTAGGAAACAGGCTGCCTAAGGATGGCTAAAATGGGTCAGGGTGGAAACAGGTCTAGGCCAATTAGGCAGTAGGGCTGGGCCCATAAATGTCTGCTCTATTTCCAGCCTGGGCAAGATAAGGAGAGATAAGGAGACCCAATCTTGGAGGCAGGGACAGGGGAGGGGATGGGGGGGCATGGAATGAGGTGGGGTGGGGGGAGGGGGGAAGTATTCTAATCGCCTAATTCTTATGGGAAGAAACTGAGATCCAGAGAGGTTAAATGACTTGCCTAAAGTCATGCAGAGCTCAGATTCCCCCTCCCCCAACCCCCAGTCCACCATTCTTTCTCCTGTGTCGTGTTGTCCAATCCCTCATTTATATGATAATCCTTCAAATATTAGAAGACAGAGATCTTGTCCCTACATGTTATTTATTAGAAGACAGTGGACCTATCTCTGGGTCTGCACCACATATCTTCTCTCTTCCAGGCTAAATTATTCCCAGTTTTACATTTTTCTTCCCCTTCCACATTGTCATATGGATAATTCCGAGTCACCCTTTGTCATCCTCTCGCCCAACCCCTACCCTGCCCCCTCCAGCGTGTTCTAGCTTGTCTATATTCCTCTTAAGAGGTAGGTGACTCAAACTGGAGAGAAATACTTTTGATGTGGTCTAATCATAGTGGAATACTGCAGGACCACCCCCTCTTTTGTGCTCCCTGCAGTGCCTACCCACACGCACAGACTCTGGGATAAATCAAGCAAATAAATAAGAAGGGAGGGTGCCAATGTTCATGCTTAACAGGACCTGAAATTTAGAGGTAAAAGTAGAATGAAATGTTATTTAAGGGTAGAGGAGAGAATAAGAAGAAACTAAAAAAGGCAAGGGGGAAATTTAAAAAAGTAATCTGGGGAAAAAATCAAAAGTGAATGAAAGGGAAGAATGAAATAGCAGAAGGAAGGGCAGAAGGAAGAAAAGAGAGGATACAAATGAGTACCAGGGTTTCTCTGCGTAGGTTAAGACTAAAGCAAGGAAGACAGTGGCCTGAAGGGGATTGACAAAGGATGGAGACTGAGGGGAAGGCTCTTTGAACAGAGGCTGAGTGTGCCTCTGCTTCCATCAAAAGTCTGCCCAGGGATAAAGGAGCACAGACACCAGGAAAAACTAGAGGAAGCAGAAATGTTAGTAATAATGCCAAGGAAAAGGAAGAAGGGGCTGATGGACACAATAATTTGAAATGTTCTATGTTTTCTAAGCCAAATAATGAGGAGGGTAGAGTTTAGTCAGAGACTGTCAATGTTAACTTTCTAAAGCTAGAAGAGTTTCCCGGTCTTTGATACTATGCTCCCATAGTGTTACATGAAAGTAAAATCTTGATAATCCACGAAGATGATCGATGAGTTTGCACATCCCATTGTGGGGTTCGGAGAGAAGATAAGGAGTAATATCTAAGAAGAAACTTGGGAAGACTTGAATGAACTGATGCTGAGTGAAGTGAGCAGAACCAGGAGAACATTGCACACGGTAACAGGTGTATTATACAAAGACTAATTTTGATAGACCTACCTCTTCTTACCAATGGAAGGATCCAAGAGAATTCCAAAGGACTCATGATGAAAAACATCCACATCCAGATAAAGACTCTGAAGTTTGAATGCAGATTGAAGCATACAATTTGCTCTCTTTTTTTCTTTTTCGTTTGTTTTTTCTTTCTCGTCGGTTCTCCCATTGGTTCTAATTCTTCTTTACAACATGACAAACGTGAAAATAGATTCAATATGAATGTATATGTAGAGCCTATATTAAATTACATGCCATTTTGGCGTAGAGGGAGGGGAGAGATAGGGAGAAAATTTGGAACTCATAATCTTATGGAAGTGAATGGTAAAAATTAAAAATAAATAAATTAATATAAAAAGAATTAACTTGTATGCTACAAGAAAAGTAGTGTTTAGAGGGGAATGGAGAATCACATAGTATTTGGTCACTTAACATGAGAAAGTGAAAGGGACTGATTCTTTTCTTTTTTTAGTTTGTATTTATTTTATTTTTAATTTATGGAATACAATAAGCATTTTCATGACCTCATATAATAAAAAAGATAACAGCATATGAAACTGTAAATCTGCTGTGTACAACTTGCTACTCTTTTCAAATATACAATGCAATTAACATGTAAATTTCTTTTCTTTTCTTCCCTGCCTACCCTCTGCCCTAGATAAGATATTGGTAGTAGAGTACAGAGAGTTGGGGAAGCTAGGTGGATGGTGCAATGGATAGAGTGCTAGACCTGGAGTTAGGAAGACCTGAGTTCAAATTAGTCTCAGATACTTACTGGCTGTGTGTTCCTGGGCAAGGCATTTAACCCCATTTGCCTCACCTTCCTCTTCTGTAAAATGAGCTAGAGAAGAAAATAGCGAATCACTTCAGTACCTCTGCCAAGCGAACCCCCAAAATGGGTCACAAAAACAGCATTTTTTTACTGTCTTCTTACTGAAGGTATTAATGACATGCAGGTATAAGACTCTTGTATTATGTCTCCTATCCTTAATTGTCACAATCAGCCAGTGTACTTCCTAGGTTCCTATGGGAGTCATAGTCAAATGAGCAGCTTGCAGCAAAATATAGAATCAGTTGATAGTGGGGCAGATTCATTGTCTTACTAGCCCTCTTTATATGCAATGGAACTTTCAAGGCTTGACAATCAGGAGATGTGAAATCCTTCCCTTTCAAGGGAAAGAGCTTTCTTTTTATATTTGAATATCTCAGTTTTTGCTCCTTCCAACTTTCAGCTTCGTTAAAGTCCCAATGGGAAATGTTTCTTACATTTCTATCTCCAGGGCTTTAGGTAAACTGCCTCTAATGTGGTAATCACTCAATAAATGCTTGTTTTCTGGGGTTTTTAAAAATTATTTATTTTTAGTTTTCAATATTCACTTTTATAGGATTTTGAGTTCTAAATTTTTCTCCTTGCCTCACTTCTCCTCTCCCTAAGATGGTATGCAATCTGATATTGGCTATACAATCACATTAAACGTATTTCCCCATTAGCCATGTTGTAAAGAAGAATCAGAACCAAAGAGGAAAACCATGAGACAGGAAAAAAAAAGAGAAAATAGTGTGCTTTTCATCTGCATTCAGACTCCAGAGTTCTTTTTCTGCATGTGGATAGCATATTCCATCATGAGTCTTTTGGAATTGTCTTAGATTCATTGCATTGCTGAGAAGAGCTAAGTTTATCAAAGTTGATCATTGCACAATGTTGCTGTTACAATGTTGCTGTTACTGTATACAATGTTTCCCTGGTTCCACTTACTTCATTTAGCAACAGTTCATTTAAGTCTTTCCAGGTTATTCTTATGGAACAATAGTATTCCGATTCCACTACATCCATAAACCACCACTTGTTCAGCCACTCCTCAGTGGATGGGCATTCCCTCAATTTCTAGTTCTTGGCCACCGCAAAAAGAGTTGCTGTAAATATTTTTATACACATAGGTCCTTCTTCCTTTTTTATGATCTCTGTGGAATACAGAACTGCAAGTGGTTTGATAAACGTTTGTTGGTAGATTGATTGGAAGATATTCTTGAAGTCATCTTGTACTCAAGATACTCCAAACAGGAAACTGAAGCCCCAAGAAATGAGGAACCATATGTCCCAGGTCAAAAAGTAGTTAAGTGGCAAACTTGGGATTTGGTCCCACATTTCCTGATTCCATATCCAGAATCAAGTGGTTTCCTATGCTGCCAGGAGGACCTGAATTGTTAGAAATGGATTATAAACATCCTGGGTGCTGGGATTTTACATCAGTAAAATTGAATGAACAGGGTAGGCAAAGACAAGGAGATAAATGGGAGGCTGGGGGTAGGTAGAAGCTAGACCCTTGAAGATCTTATCTATGACAGTCACAGCAGGAAGAAGCAGAGATACCATATTTAAATTTTTATAGCTGCTTCCTATACAAATAACATTTGGAAGCACTGGTGAAACTGTCTGCACAGCAGTAACAGACAGAGAAAATTATATTCCTAGATCTGTAGGTGGTTAGGGGAAAGTTTTGCAAGTTTCCCCAACTCTGGGGAGCTTCATAAACTGTGCATTGCATTCTTCAGGAAAAAATAGCCGCATTGGGGCTGAGTATATCTCTGTCCACAGCCAGCCTTGGTATATTCTATTTACGCCACATGGAGAAATAAAATGTATTTCTAATTGGCTTTCTAATAAGTACTAATTAGTTCAGGCCTTTGTGATCCATAAAGAGATAAAGAGCATGCTTACATCTTCCATCAGTGATCTCAAGCTGCAGCTGGTACAGTGTCATGCTGCTTTTCCTTTTCTATCTTTGGGAAGAAATTGAAATTGCCTCGGTGAAAAATCTCATTTAGATTTTGTTAATATGTATTAAAAAGCTCTGAGTGGAGCCAGTGTGAGTAACTGTGACCAGGCCCTCAGGAGAGGTCTGTGGGAGCCCAGCTTGCTCTGTCTCACTCAGGACAATTCCAGGCTAGTGAGAAATAATTCTTGTGCTGTACCAAATAGCAAAGAGATGACATTAGCCATTAAATGATTTCTTGATGTGGGTTTGTGCTGTGGGTACTCTTGATCATTGGAGAAGCGCATTGATTAACATTAGCCAGTCAGTTTAGGTTAAGGCCATGGATGTATGACCCAAGGGGAATCTCTTTGTTATCTCCTGCAGTGTGCCAGTGATTAAGGCAAATGCTGAGAATAGATGGTGCATAAACCAAAACACCAGGCTATAATAAGTACCATGGTTTCTTTGGCATGCCAAAGTCCAATGGTTTAAGGGGAAATGGGTGCCAGAGTAGGGATTTGGACCAGGCCCAAGGTCACTAGGTATTAGACTAGATAGTAAATGTGTTCCGTTGGATAGAGGGTTAAATACAGTATTAAGGAAGTGACTGTTTGACCACACTTTCTCCCCCAAACTTAGTTTTTTATGGCAACTGTATATATATTCCCATCTTTAACACGTAGGTGTGGTCACATAGTGTATTTACTACAATGCTATATGATTTACCGTTAACAGAACAACCACGGGTATATCTTTCTTACAAGGTCATCTACCAATGATACATAAAAGGCCTCTGCATGAAGGAGCAGCTAGTCGATATCAAATAGGACACTGGACCAATCCTCTCACTCTTCTTTGGGTACTCCTGCCCATTTTCAACATCCTCCCTCTTAAATTCTGGCCACATCGAGTGAATTAGCCTTAGGGGGAGGTCTGCTTCTTGCCTTCAGTATGCACTAACCCAGGATGCATAACTTGTTTGTAGCTCTTTTATTTAGTTCCTTTGTAATCCTACGCATATTTTTTGTATTTAAAAACATCATTCTGAAAAGGGGTTCACTGGCTTCCATAGATTACCAAAAGCTTAAGAAGCTCTTCGTTAAGGTAAAAGATTTGTGTATGAGAAGTTCGAGGAAAGTGACTGAGACATTATCTCCCTGACTTCTGCCTTCACTGGAATCTCAGGAAACCTTTGGGATGTTTCCATAGCTCACAACACAACTAACATTTCCTCCACTTCTATTCCTGTGCTGTCCGGCTTCCTATTTCCTGTCCAAGGTCATCTGAGTCTTCTTAAAGAAACAGTTTCAGAGATGCTCCGTGACATTGCATAAACAATCACCCCAAAGAAGAAATGTTTTTGTAATCATCTGCCACATCATAACCATACATAATGCATGTTATTAATGTATAATCAATACTATTCCCTGAGTTTGCATAGTGTGCAGTAGATATCGTCTAACATTGGCCTTATGTCATTGGCAAAACATCTAATACACATTGAAAGTAATTCTGTGACGTTGAAGGGTGTGATCTGGTGACTGCTAAGAGCAAGCTGTGGTGGGGAGTGGGTGAGACAAGAAGAAATATCAAGGAAAGGCCATGTCAGCTTCAAGAGATGCATGAATTTGATTTGAGAGAAATGTGAATTAGAAAAGTCACCCTGAAGATTCGAGAAGTAGAGCCAAATAAGAGTAATTAAAATAAGGAGGGGACGGCGGGTGGGTGGAGGGAGCATTTTAGGTGTAATTTTTGTAGGCAAAATGGAGATTCAGAAAGAATAGTGGGGGTAGGGGTAGGAGAATCCAAAGTACGAGTAGTAGTGATCCCAGTAGGAAAGTATCTCAGTTTGGATTAAGTGTTGATGGTAGGGGAAAAAAAAGACAAAAGACCGATCTGTAAGATTTTTGTCCAGAAGGCTGTGACTGAGTTTCAGGAGCCAGAATGCGGCAGCAGGAGGAAATGTAGGCCTAAGAGCGACTGCAAGTCTCTGTTAGCCACAGTGGAGAGGGTTAGGGGGGCCCTTTAAAAGGCGAGTTCAAATCCAGGCTTGATGTACTATGGCCGAAAGGGAATATCTGAAAGGTAAAAAGAGATATGAGAGAGGGGGAGGGAGAGAGGGAGGGAAGGAGGGAGGAAGAGAGAAAAGGAGGGAGGAGAGAGATCGTGAGATTGCTCAGTGGAACTCAGGAGAGAGACTGAGCTTACGTATAAATAAGGTCTCTTTATAAATGCTAAATTCAGCGGGAAGAGTCACCAAGAAATATACTCACATGGGTGTCTAGACTTCTTTGAAATGTGTACATTTTCCATATGCTTGTGCTCTTACCTGTGTATCAGCCGTACCTCTCCACCATTTTGTAGTCAGCTTTACCCAGCTGGAGGTTGTTTAGCCTGTCCTGCCTGCACTGTGTTTTCGTGAACACATAAGAAGCACTTGATGGCTACAATAATAAGAGGGGCCCAGGAAATCCCAAGTACTGAAAGAAGAAAGCGAATTGAGCCCAGGCAGCAGATTGATGAGAGTGAACTGGATCAAGTGAAATGGGTGAGAGTCACTGCAAGAGAGTTAAGAAAAAACGCTGTAGTTTAGGCTCGGAAGGGGGAAAGGAACTCACTAGAAAAATCAATAGACGAAAAGATGGGAACATTTAGGTAATGAAGCGAAAGAGGCTTTGGAGGTATGTAGAAGTGAAAACTAAAGCAGAGGCAGTTGGAGAAGGTTGAAAGGTTTTTGGAAGATAAACCAGAAGGCTGGGATTGAATGAACAGCAGGGAATAATGACGAGATAACATATGTAAAGCACTGTGCAATCTTTAAATCCTAGCTATTATTATTACATTATCTTTACTTAGCAGGAGGGAGTGTGGATGAAAAAGAGACAACACGAAGGACAAAGGGAAAGAAAGTACACGGTATCAGAGGTATCAGAACTACGTACATGCCTGTAGTCCCATGCATTTAGTGAGGACAAGGTTTGGCCACGATGGCTTGGGGAGAAAGGAAATAGAGATGGAAGGGAGGCTGGGATGGGAGAGAGCCAGGCAGCCAGCACTGATGTGGCATCCAGCCTACCGGGGTAAGGGAGCACAAAGGAGCAACACTTATTTCAATATCATTTTCATCTTCAGATGAAGGAGGAATTGTCAGATGAGGACAACACCGTGGTCTAACTGGAAGAAGCAACAATATTGGGGAGGATACTTGGAATTGAACAGAAAGGGAAAGAATGAAGGGTGTGTGTGTGTGTGTGTGTGTGTGTGTGTGTGTGTGTGTGTGTGTGTTTGTGTGTGTGTGTTATCTATAAACCACTGGGTATATGTGGTAGTGGGAGAGGGGAGGAGAGGAGGGGAAGACACACACACACACACACACACATAGAGAGAGAGAGAGAGAGAGAGAGAGAGAGAGAGAGAGAGAGAGAGAGAGAGAGAGAGAGAGAGAGACAAACACACAGAGACAGAGACAAAGACAAAGAATGAGAAAGTAAAGGAAAGAGACAAACAGCTATTATAGCTAAGTGGCGCCTGAAGTTCCAAGGAGCATGATAAATTTTTCTGATAAGAAAATTTTTTTCTTGGGGTGTAGAGGTCTGGGATTTAAAACTATATCACTGACCATATTCAAAGAGATAGATTTCAGAATTAAGTTAAAAAGTCATTGGGAATGTAAGCTAATTTTGAAGATTGAGTCAAATGAAGGGTGAACTGAGCAAGAAAGCAGGCAGCCCTTTTGGAAAGCCAATTAAAATTTTTTCATACATAGCACCCACCAGGGAGTATGCTGTCTTTTCAAAGATGATCACAGAGTCATAGATTTAGAGTTCAAAGGGATCTTCAAGGTCATCGGGTCCAACACTCTTATCTAAATAAGACTTATAAAGAAAGGTAGCCCAACTTTTAAAATACTGTCGGCAGGAAACACATTTTCTCACATCCTCTGAGGATACAAAATACGCTAGACACATATTAGTTACTCAATAAATATTAACCAAATCCAGTGGAATTTAATAGCCTATCTTCTCCATAGAGAAGTTAAATTGAACTAAAATGGGCCTGATGCTTGCTATGGAACTTTTTCTTTGATGAGTAGGTAGACTAATGTGTTCTAAACACTACTTCGTATTCTCTGACATTAGATACACTGCTCTGAGACAGAATGCCATTCCAAACTAGAAATTCTTTTGCTTGGAATCCTCCATATATTAAAAGAAAAAACTCACTTTAGGGCTCAGCATCTCCAAAACCTTCCCTGGTTTCCTTTCTCATTATACAAACCAAACACAAAATAAGAAAAACAGCAGCAGCAGCAACGAACTTTCTACAAGAAGCCAGTCTCTCCTGGTTACCCTTAATGAAAATGGCTTCCCTTTGGGATTACCTCCAGTCTACCCATAGATCTTGTCTGTACACAATTCTTCCCATTTTGTTCCCCCCATGTCCCCCAGTCAGAATGAGAGCTCTTTAAGGGCAGGAAATGTTTTTGCTTTTTTTCATATCCCCAACATATTAAGTATTTAATAAATGCTTGTTGATGACTTCTGCAGGTGATCATTAAGGCATTCTGTTGGGATGACTCTTAATAAAACAGAGACAACTTTTCTAGATAAGAAGATCAGGCAGGGAATTTAATGTCAATGTGAACTTGAAGATGTGAACTCTCAGGAAAATTTCTACTTCTACACAAACATGAGAAAGCAGTAAAATTGAAACCGGAATCAGGGGACTTAAGTTCTAATGCCATCTTCCTTGCTGACCAACTGTGTAAGGTAAGGGAAGTTATTTAGTTTCCCTAACTTCTGTTTCTTCATTTGTAGAATGAAGTGGTTCAATTAGATGATCTTTAAAGTTTCTTCCTACTCCATGTTCTGTGCTTTTGTGTAAATTTTTTGCAGTGACTGCTTCAGTGCTTCTTGGAGAAAGTGGCTACTTGCTAGAAAATGAGTCTAATTTATTTCCTGTCTTGAGAGAATGTATGGACCTAGAGGTAGTTTTATTTGGACAGTGCAAAGCCAAGGTGAAATGAGGAGTTCCAATTTAGTGATCTTGCAAAATAATTTAGGTTTCCCAGGGTTTTAAGTCTCAGTCTCCAGAGAGGATATAATAATAGTTAAAAGTCTCTACATTCTTTTTAAAGTCTTTGTTACTGTATGTTTTTTAGAACCTTTCATGTTTGGCACAACTTTCATGTAGAGAAAATAAATAACTGCTCTATGCCTTGTTCATTTTGAATATTTTTCTAACCTCCTCTTTGAGGAGACCCTAAATATGAACCAAAACCTAAGCTTTAACTAATTTTCCTCCTTTTCCTCATTCTCTTAGGATGAGGATGTTGAGAAACAAGGAGTGTAAGAAAAAGGGATCTGATTCTTTTAATTCCAGGCTAGTCTCCCCTAGTATTGAGCTGAATGTATGGGCCCATAGCAGAGCAGCTTCCTTAGTGGAGGAAAGGCCCCTTGGGCTCAGCAATAGTTCTAATTGTTAGAATAATATTAAGACTATCTTCTCATATGTACAGACTTTCTCTTCTTCATGAGAGCCTATAATTCATTATGGCAACAGCAGCACAAAACCTAACTCTTACTCAGGAAGGACTTCGATTTCATGGATCATAGATTTAAACTGAAAGGTACCTCAAGGATCATCTAACTCAACTCACTCATTTTGCAGAAGACGCAACTGAGACCCAGAGGAATTGACTTTGACCAAGGTCATAAGCAGAGCTTTTTAAGTCATAATTTGAACCCAGGCCCTTGTACTCCAAAAACAATAGTTTCCCTTGCATCAGGCTGCTGATTTATGTTATGCCATTATTTCCTAGTGATGCCTGAAATCTCAGTATTTATGAATTTACTTTAGTGATCCCATTGCAAAAAATGCTGGGACAAATAGAGAGAATGTCAGGATTGAGACATCTCTTCATTTCTATGATTATTTTTGCCTCCTACTTCTTGGACTTTGTATCTTGGGGTCTCACCAGCCTAGAAGTAGAGATCATGTTACCACTATGAGCAGTCTCCTTTGTAGAGCTAACTCTAAGAACACATCACAACACCTGTGCTAAGCAGAGAGCGAAATGCAGGGGAATTCCTCCCTAGGATTCGTGTGCTCATGACTACCTGGCACTATTTAGACTCCTTTTCTCTGTTTGTTACTTTCTCCTGTACCTATAGGTTGTTTTCTTTCCATGGTGGGTTCCTTTGGCTGCTCATTTCCATAAATAAAGTGTTCCTTCTCAGCTGTGTTGCCGCTTCCCCTGATTAATTCCTACTGTGGCCTCTCTGCAATGGCGTTTCTTCTTTTACTTAAAACAGCAGGCAATTGCATTTCAAGTTAAGTTAATGGGGGATAGAAGAGAGGTAGCCAAGTTTCTACAGGACTCCCTGAGAGTCTTCACAAAACCCCTCCTTATGAGTTTGGCTCAAATTCTCAACTGATTTCTTTTGGTTTTGTTTATTACCCACCAAAGTTGAGTATTTCATTCACCCTTGGTATTACATGAAATAGCCTACACTAAGTTGTGTTTCTAGATCACCTTCCAAGGAACCCAGCAGAGTCCAGTTATAGCGATTGCCAGGACAGCACATTGGTTCTCTGCCACCATTAAAAGTCTTATGTCTGCTTGTACCACAGTGTACCCTTGTACCACAAAACACTGGCCCAATCTTCATGTGAGTGGTATCATCTATTGGCCTTCTCTTAATATCTTCCAAACAATAGATGATATCTACTTAAACATCCATTTCCCTTTTGAAGATAAGCCTGAGCTCTGAAATGGTGAAAACAAGTTTTTCAGGCTTCAGATCTTCAGGTAGTAATTTTAATAGCTACTAATGTGAATTAATAATTCTAATGAACTTTCTGTTGTGTTATCAGGATACTGGAAAGAGTTGCCATGGTGGCTCTTTTATTGCTCACAGCTGTGCAAACTAATTGGGTCAGCAAAATTCTAGGGCCTGACATCTCTTTCCACTGATTTGTATGGTCCCAATATATGTGGATTTGAAACATCATGACAGGTTGATTTTAAAAGCATTTATTAAGCACTTACTATGAGTTAGATTCTATATTCCATGCTAGAAATTCAAATACAAAAAAAATTAGTCATTCCAAAAGAGGAAGATAACATCTGGTGGTCAAAAAAAGGAAACTTTGATTTGGTGAATCATAGGTAGTTGACTATAGTATCTTTTCTAGAAGCAAGGAGAATATTCATTTGATTACTCTTCACTGATTAAGGTGGGAATGAGGTGGGGAAGTAGAGCAGATGGTTAGATGGCAGGGACATATGTAGATGGGAAGCATGGTCTTTCTCTAGCTAAGAAGAGTGAGTTAGGAGAGTTTTGTTCTTATTCACTCAACTCAGGTCTAGAGCAGAGTTTGGTCTTTAGTGATTTCATCCACGGGGGTACTCTTCTAGGTAGAGAAGGATGGAGCAGCATCAATGAAGATGGCCAAATGTTCAGGGGAGATGGCATGTGACTGGTTAGATGGAAAACAGTGGAATCTTGAGACAGGTAAGCAAATGTTGACAAGGGAAAATTTTGAAAGCCCCAGTGCTTTAGAAAATGTTTACTGATATCAAAAATGAAAAGGGCGAATTCACCATCAATGAAGAGGAAATTAAAACAATAATTAGGAGTTATTTTGCCCAACTATATCTCAATATTTGACAGTCTTAGTGAAATGGATGAATATTTACAAAAATGTAAATTGCCCAGATTAACAGAAGAGGAAATAAACTATTTTAACCACATTTCAGAAAAAGAAATTGAACAAACTATCAATGAATTCACTAAGAAAAAATCTCCAGGGCCAGATGGATTTACAAGTAAATTCTATGAAACATTTAAAGAACAATTACTATCTAAACTATTTGGGAAAATAGGTGGAGTCCTACCAAATCCTTTTATGATACAAATATGGTGCTGAGATCTAAACCAGGAAGAGCCAAAACAGAGAAAGAAAATTATAGACCAATATCCCTAATGAATATAGATGCAAAAATTTAAATAAAATATTAGCAAAGAGATTACAGAAACTTATCATGAAGATAATACATTATAATCAGGTAGGATTTATACTTACATTCAATATTAGGAAAACTACCAGCATAATTGACCATATCAGCAACAAAACTAACAGAAATTATATGATTATCTCAATATATGCAGAAAAAGCTTTTAACAAAATACAACACCCATTTCTATTAAAAACACTAGAGAGCATAGGAATAAATGGAGTCTTTTTCAAAATGCCAAGTGAGATCTATCTAAAGCCATCAGCAAGCTTTATATGTAATGGGGATAAGCTAGAAGCATTTCCAATAAGACTGGGGGGTGAAACAAGGGTGACCATAATCACCACTGTTATTTAACATTGTACTAGAAATGTTAGCTTTAGCAATAAGAGAAGAAAAAGAAATTGACGGAATTGGAATAGGCAAAGAAGAAACAAAGCTATTACTCTTTGCAGATGATGTGATGATATACTTAGAGAATCCTAGAGAATTAAGTAAAAAATTACATGAAATAATAAACAAATTTAGCAAAGTTGCAGGATGTAAAATAAACTCACATAAATCATCATTTCTTCATATTACTAACAAAGCCCAACAGCAACAGATAGAAAGAGAAATTCATTTAAAGTTACTGTAGACATTATAAAATATTTGGGAGTCTACATGCCAAATAAACCTAGAAACTATATGAACACATTTACACAACATTTTTTATACAGATAAAATTGTATCTAAGTAATTGGAAAAATATCAGTTGCTCATGGGTAGGTTGAGCTAATATAATAAAAATGACAATTCTACCTAACTTAATTTACTTATTCAGTGCCATACCACTCACACTACCAAAAGTTTATTTTATAGAGCTAGAAAAAATAATAACAAAATTGATCTGGAAGAACAAAAGGCCCAGGAAGTTGAGGGAATTAATGAAAAGAAATACAAAAGAAGGTGGCAGAGCCATAATATATCTTAAATTATGTTGTAAAGCAGCAATCATTAAAACTACTGGCTAAGAAATAGAGTGGCAGATCAGTGGGAAAGGTTAGGTACACAAGACACAGGTTAGATACACAAGACACAGTAGTCAATGACTATATCAATCTGTTGATTGATAAACTCAAAGACTCCAGTTTCTGGGGTAATAACTCACTATTTGACAAAAACTGTGGGGAAAACTAGAAAATAATATGGGAGAAATTAGGCATAGATCAACATCTTACACCCTATACCAAGATAAAGTCAAAATGGGTACATGATTTGAATATAAAGGTTGATACTATAAAGCAAACTGGGTGAGCAAGGAATAGTTTACCTGTCAGATTTATGGAGAACAAAAGTATTTATGACCAAGCAAAAGACAGAGAACATAATGAAATGCAAAATAGATAATTTTTATTAAATTGAAAAGTTTTTGCACTAACAATGCCAATGCAACCAAGATTAGAAGGGAAGCAGAAAACTGGGAAACAAGTTTTACAACCAGTGTCTCTGATAAAGGCCTCATTTCTAAAAAATACAGTCTGAATAAGATTTATAAGAATACAAGCCATTCTCCAATTGACATGATCAAAGGATATGAACAGGCAGTTTTCAGATGAAGATATTAAAGCTATCTATAGTCATATGAAAAAATGCTCTAAATCGCTATTGATTCGAGAAACGCAGATCAAAACAACTCTGAGGTACCACATCACACCTATCAGACTGGCTAACATGACAAGACAGGAAAATGATAAATGTTGGAGAAGATGTGGGAAAATTGGAGCACTAATGCCTTGTTGGAGTTATGAACTGATCTCACCATTCTGGAGAGCAATTTGGAACTATGCCCAAAAGGGTATAAAACTGCGCACACCCTTCGTATCCCAAAGAGATAATAAAAATGGGAAAAAGGACTCACATGAACAAAAATATTTGTAGTAGCTCTTTTTGTAGTGGCCAAGAACTAAACACTGAGGGAATGCCCATCAATTGGGGAATGGCTGAACAAGTTATGGTATATGAATGTAATGGAATACTATTGTGCTGTAAGAAATGATGAGCAGACGGATTTCAGAAAAACCTTACATGAACTGAAACTAAATGAAGTGAGCAGAACCAGAAGAACACTGTATACAGTAACAGCAACATTGTGGGATGACTAACTTTATTGTGCTGTAAGAAATGATGAGCAGACAGATTTCAGAAAAACCTTACATGAACTGAAACTAAATGAAGTGAGCAGAACCAGAAGAACACTGTATACAGTAACAGCAACATTGTGGGAAGACTGACTTTGATAGACTTAGCTCTGCTTAGCAATGCAAGGATCTAAGACAACTCCAAATGACTCACTGGAAAATGCTATCCATATCCAGGAAAAGAACCATGGAGTTTAAATGCAGATCGAAGCATATTATTGGCTCTCTCTTCTTTTTTTTCTTTTTTTTTTTTCGGATTGGTTCTGATTGTTCTTTACAATATGACTAATGTGAAAATATGTTCAGTATGAATGTATATGTGGAACCTGTATCAGATTACTGGCTGCCTTGGGGTGAGGGGAGCAGACAAATGGGGAGAAAACTTGGAAATCAAAATGTCATTGAAATGAACGGTGAAAACTAAAAATTAATTAATTACAAAAAAAGGAAATGGTTACCCAGAGTTCAATGGTTACATACTTCTAATACATTAATATTGCACATTTATCCCAGAGTTTAATCAGAATTCTTAAAGCACCTACACTAAGTGCTCTTTCTTCCAAGGAATATCTTTTTTCCATAAACTGACAAGGAGACCAAGGAAGGAAAAGACAAAAATCTAATATGATGCAGAGTTATAGTGGGCAGTGGTCCAAAGAGGAGGCCCTCCCTCTGTCAACAAAACATTACTCCCCTTGCCCAAGTCATAGGTTACCTGGGATGGGATGAGATTGATGTGAGAATTAGTTATGTGATGATCTCTTTCCTTAGCCAACATTGAATAGGATTTTAGTGTTGTGGTAATTAATAAACCCTTATTATGTGTAGGTAGCATTACATGGTAATACATAGAATCAGTACAGAGCTACAACTATGCTCACACACTTTTTCCATAAATTTTAATTTTCTTAGTTGAAATTGATCCCACCTATATTTTCTATTGGCAACTTGCCTAGACTTATCTTTTACCATCTTTAAAATGCCACCTTATATCCTGTTTATTTGTAGACCTGTATTTTCCTTTTATTCCTCTGCACCCTACAGAGTATAAGATCTTGGAGGGTAAAGACATCAAAACTGATCTTCTTTTTTCTTTGTAGTGCTTGCATAGAGGTGGTATAAAACAATTTTTGTTGCTGAACTTTTTTGTCACCCATGATACTTAAACATACATTGATCATTTCTTGGGAGCCAAGATCTGAACGCAGGCAATTCATAACTAGACTTCTCCATGCAGGTGATAAATATTGAAGAATGAAGCATTAAGCATGCCTTTTCCAGCCCATCTAAAAGCTAAGAGCTGTGAATATACTTTTCATTTTCTAATCCTCAGATCATAGATGTAGAGTTGACTGGGGCCTCAGGGGTCCTCTAAACCAATCGTTGATTTGATAAATGAGGAAACTGCAGTTCAGGAATTTGTCTTACCCAGAACAGCCAAGATTCAAACTCACATCTCTCCTTTCCTTCCAAATTCATTCCACCATATCACATTACACAACAAATAAGCAAAAACAAACAAAGACAAAAACACCCTTCCACCTAACCTCTAAATTTCATTCCATCTGACTCGAAAAATACCTCATTCACTAACTTCCACTTATGCTGCTATTTGATCATTTTTCAGTCGTGTCTGACTTTATGACTCCATTTTGGGTTTTCTTGGCAAAGACAGTGGAGTAGTTTGCCATTTCCTTCTCTAGCTCATTTTACAGATGAGGAAACTGAGACAAACAGGGTTAAGTGGCTTGCCCAGGGTCACACAGCTAGTTGTGTCTGAAACTAGATTTGAACTCAGGAAGATGAGTTGTCTTAACTCCAGATCTGATTCTCTATCTACTGTGCCACCTAGATGGCTCAGACTTCCACTTACCTGAACACAATGACAAATAATGCCTGAGCACTGCTCTCCTTAGATATCATGCCTGTTCCTGGAAACAAAACCTGGATCAGCTTTCAACTCTCCTGCTGTGACTAAATCAAGGCAAGGATGACATGGTTTGCAAGTTGGTGCCTAAGAGAGACAAAACTTGTACAGCCTTTTCAATCTGGAGACAGGGATGCCATCCCCTTCAGGTGCTTCCTAGGATTCAAGTTTAGCCATCATCATAGATAACTAGTCTAAGATGGAAACCTGATCCACAGAAGGATTTTGTTTAGAAGTTTGTCAAATAAGCCCAAAGCATCACTCTACCTCAAAGTCAGATGAAGATTGATGCCCAGGGATGAGATTCAATATGATATGTGCATAGAGCAATTACTAGTACAATTCCTGGGAGTGATCACAGAGCTAGAGCTAAAAGGGAACTTAGAGGCCATTAATTCCAAATCCTTCTCTTTATGCATGAAGACTAAGAGCCAGAAAAATGAAGTTACTTGCCCAAGATCAACCTGGTAGTATATGACATCCATTCAAGAAACATTTGCTTTTATTCAGCACTTATAATATATCAGGTAGTAGGACTTTGCCCCAGGGTGGGTGGAGATAATCTACTTCATCCTCAAGGCCTTGCTTTTCAATGCTGGAGTATGGGGTTACATGATGCAACCCGCCCCCATCCCTCCCCTCTGTTTCCCAGATCACCAACCCCAGAGTCCTGCTGCCCTGCTGCCCCTCTTTTGGGGCTCACCTTTCTCTCCAACCCTCACGCAAGCAAGAATAAGCCTCTCCTGAGGATGGGCTAGCTATTCTCCCTGTAAAGTTACACTTACAATTGGGCTGTCTTCTGCCCTGTTGACCCTGCAACCTTATTGCCTTCCTACTCATTTGAGCTCACCTGCCCGTGCCTGGATTCCCTGTTATTGCTAGAGGTGTAAGAGTCCCTGGAAAACAATCAATACCTGCAGTTTCTAGTAAAGTCAGTTCCCTGGGGTTGGTCTCTGGGTAGTGCTGGCTGACACTCAGGAAGCTTGGAGGGACCAGATTGAGGTTGAATGTCACCATTTTCATGGCGCAAACTGCTGAACTCTGTGAGGCTCTTTTGATAACGAGAGCCCAGGTTTCAAGGTTACAGGTGACAGAATGGCTTGTGCAATTAGTCATGAAATTCATCTAGAAACCGCTGGGAAAAGAAAGCCTGTCTTGCCAAGGAGTCTTACTTATTAATTGTTAATTATGATTCCTTCCATCAGCTTCTCAGAGATATTAGAGTCTGGAAAGAAAGGCATGAAGAACAAAGCCTTCTTTGTAGAACTAAAGTACAGATCATCTAATAAAGCCCAGAGACAGAGCTTGCAGGGTTCAAGGGACTGAAAAACAGAGCAGGAAGAGGGAGGGGATTTTTCTCTGCCATGTTTGCAGAACACCACCTTCCTCTACCCCCTAACCCCATTCCTCAATTGACTCTTCTGGTCATCTGCTTTTGTCCCAGGGAATGGGAATGAGGGTTGTACTTTACCCGACCTCTTTGTCGTGTCTTCTGGATCCTGCAGTGGTAAATGTGAGATGGAAATGTTTGCTAGGTGACTCACATTTTGTTTTCAGGCTTTCACCCTACAAACCAATGGGTTTGAAAATGCCATCTCCTTAAATGTCCCTTGCACTATTTTCAAGGATGATTGATTACTTTGACTCTACTCCAACTGAACAGCTTCCAATCCACCAGTGAGAAATTGAACTTTAGAGTACAACCTGCTGAGAGTGACCCAAGGACTTTAGAGTGTCTTCTACATGTTTTCTTTGAATTGCAAGAAAGAAAACACACACAGAAATATACACTTCATCTGATGACCTAGACTTTTGTTTCCCTTATTTTATACAGCAAACAATAATCACCCAACAACATATTTATCGTGGCCATTTTCATTTTTGTACAAAAGAGAAACAAGACAGGGAGTCTCTATGATTGTCCAAAAAGACCCAGAGCTTTGGGGTTTGAGACCCCTGAGACTCACATGTGGCAAGTAGAGTCTACTTTGGACATGGTCTTGCCCTTTCCTCCTGAAACTTTTCCATGCTTGCAATTCACTCATTGAATCATGTCAGGTTGCTTCAGCCAAGACCTAGCATTTCCATGCCTATGACAACAGAAATGTAAAACCAACCAGGCTTTCCTGAGGGAGATCCTTTCCCCTACTTGTAAAACCCATGACCTTTAGTTGCTCCAAACTGCCTCCATGGTATGAAGTGGGTTGCAATCTGGGTTATCTTCCCACCCAATAGGAAAAGTGACTGAGAGCTCTGGGGATCTAGATGTGCCAAGTCCGAAGGACCACTGTCCACGCCCCGCTTTGTCTGTCTGCTCTAGTCCAACAACTAGCCCATTGGAGGCCCAGAGACTCTCCTGGTTCTAGCCTTTTCTCCTTGTCTCTGCTCCCCAAAGCTGCTACACCCCAAATCTTGTTGTGTGAGTACAAACATTCTTTTGCTGGATGCAGCAGTGGACAACTTGATCCTTTCGTGAACCCATCATCCCCCTCCCCCAATTGCTGGTAAGTACTGGGACAGACTTTATAGAAAAAAAGTTTGGGTAGGAGTCTTTGTGGGTTATGAAGACACATAATTGCTTCTGACAAATATAGATACACGTATTTCCCCAATAGCAATAAGTAGATTAGAAGATATTTCAGATCTCGACAAGTCTAATTAAATTACTCCTAACTTTTACTAGCCTCTGTGGATCAATCTCTTTTTGACCTTCATAGTCCATCAGTATAAATGAAAGAAAAGCATTCTGATACTTTTTTTAACCCCTCTGTAAAACTACTATACACATTCCTATCTGGATATTACATCTCTATTTAGCAAACACAGCAAATGTTGGGTTATATTATACAGTTACTTAAGTCTTAATAGTATCCATAAGCATTATGTCAAAGAAAGAATCAGTTTACAATAGTGTTCTTCTGAAGTAAAATAAATGTTTTTACATAGACCTAAATGGGAAAAAAATCACACTTTTTCTTTAACTGAGCCTCCCTTAGAATTTATCAGGATTGCAATTTAAACTTTTTTGGATGTCTTTATCATCTTTAAAATTTTAGAATGAAAGTCTTGTCTGCCATAATGAATTAAAGACCAGTCAGAACTTTCCTTATACCCCAAAACAAGACAGATTATGTTTCATGTGAGAAAGGAATGTAGAAACCACCATTCTTGCTGCTTATGAGGTGTCCCTATAATAAACAGTCTGAAGGAACATGGTATTATTTGTTTCAAGAAATATTAAGATAAAGATGTTATTAAGATAAAATGACATTTGAATGCATTATGGTGTTACTTTTTAAAAAAATCTGTTTATGTCATTATTGAGGTAGTTGATAATATAAATGTAAATGATTTAAAAAGCATATACAAAACCTAATATTTGCGAATTCTAACTCAGAAAATATTATTTGGAATTGCAAAGGTTACATGACAAGGAACACTTTAAGCAGTTAACTTCCTGAGTGAATTTAAAATAGAACTCAACTTACAGTAAAAAATTTCAGTTTAAATATAACTTTTTCAGTGGCACATCTATTGGAGAAACTGAGGTTCAATAATAATGGACCCTACGCTGACTTCCATTTATATAGATTAAGGTTTACAAAGCAAGTTCTTCATGATGACTGTAAGGAAGGTGGTTCCCGTTTTACACATGAGGAAACTCTACACAGATTTAGAGATGAAAGAGACCTTAGAGGTCATCTAGTTCAACTCTTTTATTTTACAGATGAGGGAGCTGAGCCCCCAAGGCATCAAGTGTCTTGTCTGTGGTCACACAGATGGTAAATGGCAAATCTGGAATTCAAATGTGGTCCCTAAGAAGTTAGGGGATTTTGTGGTTAGATGGCTATTATTTGTTAGGTAGGTTGATTGCTGCCCAACATGGAGGTGAACTCACTTGTATCCATGTAATTTGTAGTAGAGAAAGAAAATTCTAATCTTGTAACTATCATCATTGTATGCCTCCATATTGGTATATGCTGTGCTGGGGCTGTTGTTGGGTCATTTCAGTCATTTCTGACTCATCATGAACCCATTTGGAGTTTTCTTGGCAAAGATACTGGAGTGATTTGCCACTTCCTTTTCCTGCTCATTTTGTGGAAACTGATGCAGAGTGAAATGACTTGCCCAAGGTCACACAGTTAGAAAGTGTCTATGGCTGGATTTGAACTCATCTTCCTGACTCTAAGCCCAGAGCTGTATGCAGGGTGCCAGCTAGCTGCCTCAAAGGAAAAGAAACAGGCATAAAAGGGAGAAGTGGGAGAGAAGATTTTCTACAGGACTAGTAACGCCTGTATCCCAGGTGTGTCCCACAGAATCCCAAACTCCTAACAACATGTATCAAAGATAGGATTTGGACCCAGATCTCCTAACTTCAAGTTCAGTAGGTTTTTTCCCTATTATATCAGGACTTTTTTTCTTCCCTCTGTTATTTGAGTGAATGCTTAGCAATGAGTGAGATAGTTAATTTGGGGAAAAAATGTTAAGATACCAGGAGCAACAATCTGTGACTGCTTATTGGGGTAGTTTTCCTCATACAATTAAGTTAAATTCGTTGTCTTGATTCATAATTTCTTAGCCTGTGAATGATAGAGTTGTTTGATTCTGAATATTATTATTTGGGGATCATCTACCTGATGTTATCTTCTCCTGAGAGGAAACTCATTATTTTCCCCTCTAAAATTGTTCCCTATTCTGATTTCCCTTAATGACCACCATTCACCTAGTCTCCCATGTTTAAAATTCTGCTGCTTTTTATTCCCTGCTTACTCCTTCTCACATTTATTCAGTAGGTTACCAACACCCATTGATTCTACCTCTATAATATATGTCTTACCTTCCTCTCTTTTTTGACTGCTGCCCTTCTGGTATAGTTCCTCATTACCATTCACCTGCAATATTGCAAAAGTCTCTTACTGGGTCATCTCGCCTTCCATGTCTTTCCCCTCTACTCCATATGGCATATCATTGTCAAATTCATTTTTTTCTTCATAGATCTTGCTTTGTTACTCTTTTGCTCAAAGATTTTCAATAGCTCCCTATTACTCTGTAATATTCAGACTGCTTTGACTGAAATTCAAGGGTCTCCACAATATAGTCTCACTCCCCTTTTTCAGACTTACCGCCTAATAAACAGCTCCTTCTGCACTGCTCTTCAGCCAACCTGGACAGCTCTGCTCTCTGAATATGTACTTTCCCCATACTCTGAACCTTTTTTCGTCCTTCCTCATTCCTTGAATCTCATTTATCCCTCTTTTCATCTATTAAATTTCTATGCATCTTTTAAAGCCCCACTTCAATACCACCAATTACAAGAAGTCTTTCTCAATTCCTCTGGTCAGTGTCAATTTGTTCCCTCAGACCTTATACAGAACTTTGTCTTTGTACCTCTCTAATGCACTTGATACAACTGAATGAATATTCTCCTACTGGACTATAAGCTCCATGAAGGCAAGGAAGGCATGTTTCATCAATCTTTGACATTTTCTCACTCCCACCTATGAGCATAGTGCTTTACAAATGATAAGTGCTGAATAGGTATTTGAATTATAAATGTACTATATGTAATGAATTATAAATCAATTATAAATGCTTAAATGAATTATAAATTATAGATGCATGTCATGTTTTTGATAGATTAAGCTTTTCTCAAATGGATACTGAATCACCCTAAACCCCTTTCAGCTGACATCATGTTTCCTACTTCTACTTTTATCTGCTAGGAAATGGTCCATGGCTAAACATGATAAAAATACAGAGTAAAATTTCAGAGTTGAGATTCATGCTCATATATCTGGCTGGTTTACTGTCCATAAAGTCCCATCTTATATGGTAACAGAACGTTTTCTCAGCTAGGCAACTCAAGTGTTAAGTCTGGCTCACCATTATTAGGTTCTCATCCCCTATAGCACATCTTGGACTTTTTTATAAGGATATAGTATTCCCACCTCCATGAAAGACCATAAGGTATTTACTCCATGTTGCTTCTCAACCAACAGAGTGTCATTCATTGCCAGATTACCCACTGACATCAAACCTTAAAATTCTCATGACTCAAGGCTCTCCTAATTCTCCCTTTCTCTTATCTGGAGTCACTCCATGAGCTCCATAATTGATTCTGATGTTTTTCTAGGTAAAGATTAAATGGCATTCGGTAATTACTGATATTAGCTGGTGTAGTTAAGAACCTAAAGAGGGAGGCCATATTTGGTCAATATATGAATAAATATCAGTCATGATTTACTATTGGGAGAAAAAGTAAATAACGTTTTGATGACCTTGAATCTCTCTCAAATTTATTATTGCAATGCCTCATCTGTGTGGGAAGATGATCTTGGGTTTTTGAAGTATAAAGCATTGGAACACAAACTCTAACAGATCCAATTAAACTTGCAAAACTTTGATGATGAGTCCAGCAATGGGCCTTATGTCATTGTCTGTTACCTCCCCAAGCTTCGTTCAAGAGGTTCATCACCAAATGAATCATTTTCTCTGCTATAGAAACCTAAGAAGAGTTAAGGCAAAAAGAGACAGATCTGCATCCACAGAGGGATGAAATTACGGATCTTTCACTGAAATATTAAGGCCATGAGATCTGCAAGGGCCAAAAAATAACAACTCTGCTATGTTTACTTGGATTTTCATCTAGAATTTGTAACCAATATATAAAAAGAATCATGGAACTTTTAGAAAAAGTTCTGAAAGAAAGGAATCAAAGACAATTAAAGGAATGGGAATTAAGTCCGTCAAGGAAAGTTTAAGAGAACTGTTTTTTTAAGCTAATAGAAATAATATCTCATATTATTATCTATAATTAATATCTATAATATTTTTATCTTTTTCTTACTCTAAATTTGGGGTTCTTTGCACTTTATCCTACTGCCTTATGATCACTCTAATTTTACTTAAATGGCATCATGCATAAAGAGCTAGTTTCAAAGTCGGGAAGATCCAGATTCAATTCCTTCCTAGAACATATACTGACGGTGTAACATTTGGTTGAGTTAAATAACTTAGTGCTTCAGGCTAGTGATGTCAAAGTCAAATGGAAATTGAAATCATTAATCCCTAGGTGGTACAGTGCATAGAGTGCCAGACCTGGAGTCAGGAAGACTCATCTTCCTAAGTTCAAACATGTCCTCAGACACCCACTAGCTGTGTGACCCTGGGCAAGTCATTTAACCCTGTTTGCCCCAGTTTCCTCACCTATAAAATGAGCTGGAGAAGGAAATGGCAAACCAGTCCAGTAGCTCTACCAAGAAAACCCCAAATGGGGTCATGAATAGTTAGACAAGACAAATGATTCAACAACAAATCCCTACATAAAGATTGCTGCTGGCTGCATATTGACTTAGTTTTAAAATGTTAGCTATGTTTTATGGTATTTTTATTTATTTTGCTTAACATTCCCCAATTACATTTTAATGGGAATGTTGGCCCTCAGGTTTTTGATATCTCTGCTTTAGATAACTCTCTAAGACATGAAGTTATAAGGAAGGTGCCAATCTGCATTGGTAGAGGGAGGTTCTTTACCTAGGAGCTCTCTATACTAATGAAATTATAGATGAAGTTCCTTTTCTATTTCAGCTATGTGGCAAAGTGGATGGAGCCTGATCCTGGAGTCAGGATAGACCTGAGTTCAAATCCAGCCTCAGATTCTAGCTACGTGACCCTGGGCAAGTCTCTGTTTGCCTCAGTTTCCTCAATTGTAAAATGGGGATAATATCAGTACCTACCTCCCGCAGTCATCATGAGGATTAAAGGGAATAACTTTTGTAAAGTACTTAGCACAGTGCCTGGCATGAAGTAGGTACAGTGCAAATGCTTATTGTCTTCTCTTCTCTCTCACTATTCCCTTACAGAATTTCTCCATACAGAGATTTCAGAAACTGCTTTTGTCAAAGAAATTATTTATTCTAGTCTTTGTTTACATGGCTATATTCTTTCCGTCCTTTTTATAAAGTTTGTCACATGGCTTCATGACCTCATAAATCCCAGTGGTTTTCTTCCTAAAATTATTCCCACTGATAAGCAGCATGATGTTGGGCAAATTCTGTGGCCAATCTCGCCTGCTATTTCTTAATCTGTGAAATAAAAAGGATAATACTTTATATGCATGACTGAAGGTAGAGGACTGGAGAAAATTATCTTTGGAGGAGAGGAGACAGAGTTTTGGATTCAAATCTCAACTGTGTTATTTACTAGCTGCATAATCTTGGGAAAATCTCTGAACTTCTCTGGGTCTTAAAGTCTCCTGTAGAATCCGGACTTTTGAATTAGATACTTAATATCAAAGGCAGGCATTCCTAACTCAGGGTCTATGAATTTGTTTCTGTAAAATTTTTTGGTAACTAATTCAATAGAATTAGTTTCCTTTGTAATGCAATGTATTTTATCTTATGCATCTAGAAACCTGATTTTGAGAAGGGATCCATAGATTTCACTAGATATAAATCACCAGATGCCACAGCTCCATCACACAAAATGTTTAAGAACTTTTGCTCTAAGATCGCACCGAATTATCGTCTGAGGAATAGAAGGATTACTGTCACCCTTCATAGCTCTAAGATAGTGGTGGGGAACTTGAAGCCTCCAGGCCACGTTGGCCTTCTAGGTCCTTGGGTGCAGCCTTTTGACTAAGTCCAAGTTTGACAGAACAAACGATTCAGTCAAAGGGCTGCACTTGAGGACCTAGAGGGTATATGTGGCCTCAAGGCTGCAGGTTTCCCACCCCTGCTCTAAGATTTCTGATACAATTTTATGTAGGGTATGTTATACCCTGAAATATCTGAAAGGGTCTAATAAAAAAAAGTAAAAAAAATCTCTCTCCAGATTTTACAAGAACACAACACTTCAGGAAGCATCAACATTCTCTAAAATAATTAAATTACAAAAAAATAACATCTTCCCAGTATACCCTCACCTGACATAAAGGGAAAGGTTCATTAAGTTATAGCCCTTCAGAGCTGGAAGGGACCTTAGGGATTTCCTGAGTTATTACACTCATTGCACATATGAGGAAACTGAGGCCACAAGGAAATGGATTTCAAAGTCTTTGTTTTGGGTGCCTGGATATCAAAGTTCTGTTTATGCTGCCTTTCTGCTCTCAGTGGGTGGGAGGCCAGTTTCATAATTACAGAGAAGAAGAAAGATCAAATTTAACAACCTATTGTGTTGCTAAGAGAGGAACTCTGGATGATTGAAAGGAGGGGACCTGCCAGCTTCCTGTTCTCTCAGTCTGGGGCGTGAGGAAGAGGCAGACAGACACATGGAAGTTATAACAGGGTCCTGCGATAATTGCTAATGCAGATGCTAACTTTGTGCAGAAGATCAACACCTTGCTTGGCTGAATTTATTTAGTTTTGTTTTGTTTGTGCCTCACCTGAGACTTAATAAGACTTTTCTTTGACCCAGTTATGTCTGGAGTGGTTGCAGTAAAGATGGTACGTTTTCTGTATCCAAGACAGTTCAGGCGTTGTCCTTTATATATATAAAACTTCTTTGCAGGCAACCCAAGTAAAAGAATGACCCACTGAAGAGGTAAGTCTAGGAACTCAGAGGGCAACCAGGTGGTGCAGTGCATAGAGTGCCAGCACAGACTTCTCTTCCTAAGTTCAAATCTAGCCTCAGACACTTAGCTGTCTGACCCTTGGCAAGTAACTTAACCCTGTTTGCCTCAGCTTCCTCATCTGTAAAACGAGCTGGAGAAGGAAATGGCAAGTTACTCTAATATCCTTGCCAAGAAAACCCCAACAAGATGGGCTTACAAAGAGTCAGAAAAGACTGAATAACTAAAAGAATTCAGGGTCAGATTTTATTCCCTGGTTACTCTCTAGGACATTACTTTTACAGAGTCTGAGAAGCTCACTGTCAATTCTCATAATCAGAGCAAATTAAGTTGCAACCCATGATTTTTTAATTTGAGAAAGGTAATTTTGAAATAAAATTCTACTCATCCTCAGGATGATAAGATCATAGGACTGAGAGCTAGAAGGGACCTTCAAGATCATCTGGTCCAACCTCCTTATTTTACTGACTAGGAAACTGGCTAACTTTCTCCACATGTGTAATTGATATTTTTTCCTCATGAAAATCATGATGTTCTGTTAAAACTGGAAATATTTTTCTCCCCAGCGTTCAGTTTTCAGTCACTCTGCATGTGTGGATGGGGAATTAAATAAAAATGGACCTTAAAAATGAAACATCCCTAATTTTTCCTTTTGTATTATAAACCTTACTAGGGGTTAAACTATTCCAAGGATCATTTAAATACTACTAACAATTAACTTTTGGAAAAAGTTAATTTCCATCTTCCCCCCACCCCTCCAACTTCCCCTTTCTCTCTTGCCCTGTAGTTAGTCCCACCCCCTTTCCTTGTATTTTTCTTCTTTCTCCAGGGAGTCCAGATCTGGTCTTCCCTCCCCCACCCCTACCCCCACTTCCATCCTTGTAAAGCAATTGAAAACATCTTTGCTTGATACCCTAAGGGAATTCATCCATTTAACATAAAATTACACAGGAATTCCCCAAACAGAGAACATGAAACATTTCCTATGATGTCAAGTGAATGGTTTCCACGGATGGCAAGCTCAGGAAATGGCAGCCAATTTCTGACCAGTACCCAAACTCTTGTCAATTACAGTAGGATCTGTGCTCTGTGTATGTTTCCCATCCAGTGCACTCTCCCCTCCTTAGACACTTCCGACTGTGAGCTCCTTCCTCTCTTGGATCCCCTTATCTCACTTGAATAATCACCAGCAGCAGCAAAGCCTAATTACCCACATCACCCTCTTGGTACAGACTTCATGAGCAAAAGAGTTGGGGAGGAGGCGGTGGTGCAGGGAGGGAGAGTAGTTCTTATGAATTCATTGCTCTCCTAACATGAATGATATAAACATGGTCACTAAGAAAATTATTTCTGAGCAAAGGCCATAGTGCTTATTAAATTAATCTTCATGCATACCACACTGGGAGATGCTACCTCCCAAACCTCCAGCCCTTGCTATGCTGCAGGAGGGAAGGGAGGAGCTAGATTTCTGAAAATGCACCTTGGGGATAGATGCACCATATGGCAGCTCCGAGAATGTCATCCAGTGTTATAGGCTTTTTTTTTCTTTAGCTTACACAAATTATAAATTATTCTCCATAAAATAATGGTAAAGTGAGACAAGGGCAGAGAAAGAATCTGTCGTAAAGCCTCCATTAGTAAATGAGATTGGCTTTCCCATTCATGTGAAAAGTTCAAGGAGGCAATCTTGTTAAATAGCCATTTTGCATAGAGAAATAATACGCTGTTATGGACCTTTTCAAATAACTTTGATGTTTTCCAGAACAATTTATTAATGCTGTACTTTGAAGAATGAGGGACAGAGTCTCACTGGAGAATAAAATCAGCTATTTTTGGACAGTTGGTCATGGCTTGGTCCATTTTCCTAGTTGTCTGAAACACCCATTTTAGTTTCCAGTTGAGTGTTTCAATGCCTGATTCCGAGCCACCCCAACCCCACCATTTGATCTACAGTAGTCTTATTTAGCAGGGAGGATCACCCAATTCTGATGTTTAACTTCCCATAAATACTGGCAAGTCAACAATGAAGTAACTATGGCAGCAGAGCTGTTAGGTACTAGATACTAGGAGACAGATACAACAGATATAACCAGCAAAAATTACAACCTGTCTACCAGTTCTTAAAGATATTAGACTGATAATGGCTAGAACTATCATATTAATGGCTCTAACCACTCTAGTGGGCCATTCATATAGCCACAGATGTTGCTATCTCTTACTGAGGCAAGGCCCTTAATAGGTTGACTGTTAGACCAGGTCATATCCATCTTTGGTTATTATCTCCACATATACACCTTTTAAAGTTTTCTAGCATCTTGGCAATGAATGTGATTGTCCATTAAGATAGTATGTTCTTAAAACTGTGGGTGACCCACTTGTCTTTCCTTGTCATGAATTTCTTGTGCCTGACCAGGGTCAGGGGTTATTGTTACTGAATTAAAGGGCAAGGGTTGTCTTTTCCATATAACTTGAAGAGTAGGCTCCACTTATGGAGCCTCACAGTTAGACATGAACTGACAGGTGCTCCTGGATTATCTCCACCATGTTAGTAGAGTCAGTGATAGGTGGATGTGGTAAATCTTGACTCTCAGACTGTTGCCTGAGGCACAGCGATATCAGAACTCTTCTTTACTCATGACTAGATAGGAAGATAATGGGAAGTTGATTGCAGCGACATTCTGTTCTTATTTCATGATTGGAACATGACAGGTAAGGTAGGGAGGAGAGATGGCCATGGATGCTTGACCTTTGGGTTAAGAGGTTTGATCAGGACTTAATATCTGGAGTAGTTGGAAAACATGGGCTCCATAGCTGTTACATATGAATAATAGTGTCTGTGCATACATCAGTGGTCTCTACACATACTGAATATTTAATTCTTTGGAGGTTTTACACTGCACTGGCTCTCTCCAACAGGTAAGACTTTAGCCTACTGCTCACATACCCCTTGGGCCCTTTCAGCTGCTTTTAGTGCCTTTGTGCTACAGGTCTGCCTAGAGAGGAAGTAATTTAAGTCTAATTCAGTAAGTCAATGGTTTATACATTGGCTAAGGTTACAAAAGAAGAAAGGAGCATTGAATTTGGAGTCAGATGACCTAGGTTTGAATATTAATTCTACTCCTTGTGTCCTTGGGGAAAATCACTTAACTTCATCAGGTCTCAGTCTCTTCCTCCTTTCAATCAAGCAGCTGGACCAGATAATGTCTAAGATTTCTTCAAGCTCTAAATTTATGAACCTATGAGCCAAAGAAGACATAGTCCTTAATCATGAAGAGCTTACTATCTACGGAATTATAAAGCAGAATAAGTACAAGGATAATAATTATACTTGACATTTATACAATACTTTAATTTTCAAGGAGTTTTCGTGTATATTATCTCATTGTCTCAAACACATATGAGAAGGGATATTAAAATTCAAGCCAACTTCAGTTGTAAAAATAATATTACCTTGCATGCATATAGTACTTTGTAGTTTCCAAAGTACTTTCACATGCATTATCTTATTTGATTGCAGTTGGATGTTACTGGGATTGAAGGAAATGTTCAACAGAAAGGATGAAGGATGGTGAATGCCAAATACTAGAGTTATTGTCATGACTATGGCCAAATACTGGAGCGGTTGTTGTGACTATGTTGTGACTAAATGGGATATCTGAAGAGAAGGATATTTCTAACAAAAGGAGAGGGACAATGACTGAAGCAGGAGGAATGAGAACATTCGATAACTTTAGAAGGAAGAGGGCACAACCAGTAGGCAACAAATATTTCCTAATTTGTACCATGTACATTGATAAGAACTAGGGACACAAAGAAAGGCAAAAATAGTCCCTGTCCTCAAGAAGTTTACCTAATGATGGAGACCATGTGTCAATAACTAGGTACACTCAAGAGATATACAGTATTAAAGAAAAGATAATCTGAGAGCAGCTAGGGAGAGGTGAGGGCAACAAAGCAAAGGTCTTCTGCTGAAGGTGGAGCTGGAGCTGAGTCTTAAAGGGAGTCAGTGAAATTAAGAGAAGAGAAGGAGACAGGTGTGGGGACAACCAGGGTAAAGAGATGGAGACAGAATTGTCAAGAAAGCTAGTGTAGCTTGGTCATAGCTTGCCATATGTAGCATGCCATAGTCATGACATGGAGGGCAATCAAGTGTTAAGGTGGGAAAGGTAGAAAGGTGACTAAGTCATAAAGAGTTTTAATTGCCTAACAGGGGGTTATATATTAGATTTTGAAGAGAACAGGGAACCACTGGAGCTCATTGACTAGAGGAGAGGAGAGGTGTGTGAGATGGTCAGACCTACAGTCTGTAATCACTCAGGCAAGACCCCATCTTATAGGGATGGTGTCTGTGTGAGTGGAAAAGAAGGGGACACTATGAAGGTATGAATAACAAGCTTTGACAAAGGATTGGGTATATGGAGTGAATGAGAGTGAGGTTTCAAGCTTGGTGACTATGAGGATGATGGTGCCTTCTACATTAACAGGCAAGTTCAGAAGAGGCAAGGGTTTGTGGGGAAAAGAAGATGAATTCAGTTTGAGATGCTCTTGAGACAAGGTTTTCAAAAGGCTTTGGGTAAAACTAATTGAAATCTTTTTAAACGTAGGACTGTCAAAATGAGTTCATTTGTACCAGATAGATTTTATTGGGTACATACTCTCAGAAAAGGACAGTTTAGTAATTTGGACAGAATATTGAAGTCTTTTCTTTATAGCTCAATGTCTGACAATGGTTATAGTGGACGCGGTGAATACAGTATTTAGACGTACAGATTTAGACATACATATTTAGACACACCAGGGGTGTGCTGGAGCTCAGAAGAGCCAACTGTTATATTTTCAAACTACCTATCTATCTATCAGAAATCTGCAAATGCAACAAATCAAGGGCTTAGTTTATGCTTTTGTTGATTGTCTAGACTTAAAAAAAGATAAATAATCCAAATTTAACTTAGAAGTTCATGTGCCTACATTTTCCTTTTCCCCACAGACCCCAAATTGTTAATCGTTCCCCACAACACCCCAATATTTCTTCACACACATTGCTTGTGCTCAACAGGAGTGCCATAAAAGGCTCAGGGCATAAAGTTATCACAAGTTGAAACAAAGTTAGTAAAAGACGAATAATAATGAAAATGATAGTAATGATTGGCATTTATGGAGCATTGGATTTTAAATTATTTATAATTATATATATATAATTTATATATGCATATAATATGTATATATATAAATAATTAAAATACTGGATGCACAGTACTTTACATTCATCCATTATCTCATTTGAGACTCACAGTGTCTCTGGCTACTGTCCGCAGCAAATGAACTAGCATGGTTTATACATAGAACAAGATTTAGAGATTTGAAAGATATTTCAAGGGACTATCAGGTCCTGGTCTCCAGAGCTGAGATGAGATAGTCCTGAGACTTTTCAGGTAGATGGCTACCCAGCCAGTTCTTTTAATAATTTCCATCATAGGAGATTCTCTAAGGTTTCTTGGAAACTTAATAATTTTAGTAACCAGGAAGTTTTACCTAGTGTCTGTTCAAAAAATAAAGTGACATATACTCTATTTTGAAGATTAGAAAGAACTTTACATTCACTGTTTTATTTACTCCTCAAAATAAATCTTGACCTCAGTAATACCTATATATGTAAATGTACATAATAAACAAAATATCATATATATATACATATATCCCTGTATAAACACACATATTCATATACCATACATATACACATGCACAATTTGATAGATGAGGAAAGAGAATCAGGGAGAATAAATGATATCCTCAGGTTCACAAATCAAATAGACTCAAGGCCAGGTTGAACTTGGATGTTTTTGGCTTCAAGTCTAGCACTTCATTCAATCTATCACACAGTGTCTCTCTCTCTGTTGAAATTACCTACCTAGAGGTTATGAAGCTTCTCCTAAGCCTTCTCTTTCCAGATTAAATAACTTCATTTTCTCCAAATTTTTCTTTTTGTTCTTATTTTTTGAGTCCTTTTATAATTTTCATTTCTGTCCTTTGGACCTAATTCTCCATAGCTTTTGAGTTGGGAAGTTTCTAACTTAGCAGGACACATTAATAAGGTATATTTTTCTTGACAGGTAGTCAAAAATGACTTAGCAGGCCTTTTGTTTTATTCCTCTTATTTCAGTTTTCCTTTTTCTAAACATTAGACTCACTTTTTGGGTGCACATGTGTGTAACCCACCACTACTCTCAGATCCACAAGTCACTCTTGAATCAACCAATGATGATTGAATTCTACATTCTGTGCCTCACTGGGTACCCTAGACAGCAGTTCCTCTTAGTACTACTGATAAATTCAGCTGTTAGGTTGTATGGGGGTTAGAGCATTATACCTGGAAAAAGGAAGACTTAAGTTTATATCCTTCAGATGCGTTCACTAGATATGTAACCCTCGGAAAGTCACTTAATTTCTCTTAGCATCAGATTCCCCATCTGCAATGGGGAAAATACTACTACCTACATTACAGGGTTTGTTGCAGGGATCAAATAAGCTAATATATAAAAAACTTTGCAAATCTTAAAGCTCTCTACAAATGCAAACCATCGATATTATTTTGGTGATTGTGTGTCTGGTCTAAGACCCACCATTCTCCTATATACCACCTGATAGAAATGTAGTTAGATCCCAATTAGTGCAAATAATAAACCCCCTGAAGTGGTCTCATTATTCAAATTCTCACTGCCTATTTCCATCATGATCATGTTTTACATAATTATAACTTTGAATAGTACAAATCTGAGTATGCTTTTTGGATTAGCATTTTATATAGAACATAATTGGAAGTCAAGAGATGTACTTTTTCTGGACATGGTAATGACTCTTATAGTAAAATGTCATGTTTTACCCCAATGAAAGAGGCTACAAGTGCCAAATACCATTAGGATTTTCATTTAAAACTCAAAATTCATCAGCACTAATATTATCCTGCATCACTCCAGCATTATATAACTCTTCAAGGAGCTTTCACTTTCAAGATTACATTTGATTCTGGCAATAGCCTTGTGACATAGCGAGGGGGACTGTGTTGAATCAGAAACCCAAGGCTTAGAGAAGGTAAATGACCAAATGAGAGCGCCTGGGTGATGGGATATATGGGACTGGTACATATTCTCCTCTTTCTACTCCATCAGAAGGTGGATCATAGTATCTGTAAAAGTGAGAAGTGAGGAAGAAACACTCCTAGTTTTTACACTTTGTCATAACAAAATGCTAAAAGTCATTGAGTTGGGAAAGGCTAGACTTGTACAAAGCTAGTCAGTGTATTACTTTCAAAGTATTCTCTTTGGAATCAATTACAGAGTTTCTTTAACAAATTAGTCACTTTATTTCATCATTTAAAAGGAATACATAAACAAGATATTTAGGCAATGAAATACTCTTTATTCAAATTAATTATAGCAAATTAGCTAAGGAAACTGTAATAAATTGTAAAATCTGACACCTTATGAACTTATTAAAGCAAAAGCATTCCTAGATGCCTTTAAATTATTCATTTTCATGACCTGAAAATTATTTTTAATAGTTTTATTGGTAGATGATTTTTGAAATTGCCAGAATAATGTTATCTCACCAGTTCTCCCTATATGGAACTGAAAATCACTAATGGAATTTAAAATGTGTTTTAAAGGACCTTGAATGAAAGCACTTGTCTGCAAAATTTGTATATAGCATATGAAGAGAAATCCTTTTGCCTCAATATGTTATTGCAGTCCATTCAACAATTTATCAATATTTAGTTTTGTTAAAATCATTCAGTATTTCAGTTCAGTAGTCTGATAAGTACATTTTACATTTCATTTTCCTTCATTTTTTCCTCTAATTTCTTCCAATTTGACAAGCATTTTCTACGTACAGGACACTGGGCTAAGCAGTAACTATAAAAAGACAATGAAAAACAAATTCCTGCTCTCATGGAATTTCCCCTCCCCATTCCTCCAAATTCTTCCCTTCCAAAATCCCCCAATTTTTCAATTTTTCTTCAGCTCTTCCAACATAATGAATGGAGTGAGTCTTCTTCTATGGCATCATTCTGCTGAATCAAGGAAATTGCAAAAGGAAGAAAATGGTAACAATAGCTGTCAGGCTCATGCTATCATCTTCTCAACATCATTCTCTCCAATAACTAGTTAGTCTTTTTATGTGTCCCCCCGCTTTTCCTACCCCTAATGACTACACCAGTCTGTTCTGTTGAATAGGAATTGTTTCTAATCATACCTAAGATGCAGAGGATGTGAAAAGTGGCAAGATTGTCATTCAATTTATCTTTTTCTTTTGCCTGATTACCTGGTCATATATTATATTTTCTTATATATTATCTTCTTATTACTTATATGGTCTTCTGTATCCCAAAGTTCATGCTAATAATAATGTGCTCGGGATATCTTCTCTTGGCCGTACAAGTTGCCTGTATTCTATCGTTTATCAGTCTGATGCCTTCTTTCTTTGCTTGGTATATGAGTTGGTACTAAACCTTTTCTCCTCCCATTGTTCTAGTTGATGTTAACAAGCTTGGGAGAGTACTTGACCACTATTCTGTTTTGAACAGCATGGAGGGAAGTACAGTGGACCAACTCTATCTTTCTTTGTCTTCGTAATTGTGCATTCGGTACTGATACATCTATATTATCACAGCTGCTAGGCTTCTTTCTTCTAGAGCATTCTTCTCCATTATTGCACTTGTTCAGCATGTTACAAGCTTCTCTTATCTATTGACTTCCTTGGCATTTCTTCTGTGGATTCTGACTACTTCTGACAATGGTGTTGCTTTCCTGTCAGTTCCAAAGTCAAAGACTCACAGTTGGAAAGGACCTGAGGGTCTACCTCATTCAACTCATATTCAAGCAAGAATTCCTCCATAACATATCTAACAAGTAGTTATCTAGACTTAAAAATAATAATAATCTTGACAATGATGATGATATGTAACTTTTATATAGTCCTTTAAGGCATGAAAAACATTTTAAATAATTGAATTCCATAAATATTTATTCAGAGCCTACTATGTGCCAAGTTTATACTTTCTCAGAACTCTGAAATCTGTTACTACAAAATCTACAGTAGTCATCAGTCTATGTCTGGCTTAATTATTCTTTATCACAAATTCTGAAGTAGAATGATGACTTTGTCCTTGGTTCCTCTCATTTCTCTTTAACCTCTTGGTTAGAATCAAGTTGTTGATATCCTCTCCCCAAATTGTTTCCACCATCTTTTGGAAAAAGGCATTATCATCAAGGCAATTAGGAGCTCCTCTGTTCTTAGCAGAGAGACATTATGGAAGAGGTCCAAAGAGTGAAAGTCCTCCACCACTCCTAACTTGAGTCTCCATGCCAAGTTTGCAGATCTGTTTATCTAACCTACCTCCATGTTCTGGTCATACTGGACTTTTAGCTATTTCTACATTTCCTGCCTTAAAATTAAGGAGAGACCACTTCTCCTATAAGGGAGTATCAGAGAGGGCTTTAAAAATGCCTAGAATCCTCAGGTAGTACAGCCTGAAGTCAGGAAGACTCATCTTCCTAAGTTCAAATCCAGCTTCAAACATTTACTAACTGTATGACCCTAGGCAAGTCACTTAATTCTGTTTGACTCAGTTTCCTCATCTGCAGAATGAGTTGGAGAAGAACATGGCAAATCACTACAGTATTTTTGCCAAGAAAACCGCACATGGGTCATGAAGACTTGGACATGACTGAAAAAATGACCAAACAGTACATTGCTACTTGTTGAAAGGCCTTTCTTCCTTCAAAGACTGGCTCAGGTGTCGTTAAGGGCTTTTTAAAGCCCTCACTGATACTCTCCTATAGGAGAAGCACTCTTTCCTTCTTAAAATTTTCCAATTTGTCCAGACCAATTTGTCTGGAGTTTTCCTTTTACTTCTATGCTCCTTGAGGAAAAGGACCATTATCATTTAAAAAATTTTTGCATCTCTGATGCGTAGCATAGTACCTGGCACACAGCAAGCACTTAAGAAATATTTGGTGAATTGAATTCAATTGGAAAAAGATCATGATTCCCTATAGATCATGAGCCCTACCCTACCCTTTTGGTTGTATTCTTTCATTAGAATGTAATCTCTTTGAGTGCAGTGATTATCTTTCTTTTAGCCTATACTTTATTCCCTAGCTTAGCACAGTGTCTGGAATGCAGTAAGTGCATAGCGTTTGTTGATGTGATCTTAGAATATCTCTGTGGTTTTCTAGGCAAAAGAAAGTTCATCATGCAATGGTCAAACTTCTGGGGGTGGTTCAGGGCTTATAACTCCAAGTCTAGAACCAAGTCTATTATGCCATTGTGCTTTTCATGCATCAATAACACAGTATGCTTATCATCCAGATTATGCATTTGTGGAAAGTCCACTGAACTGATGCTAGTATTCATATCTTGAGCAGGTACTGTGGGTGGACAATAAGCATGGCCCAGAAATGAAGAGGAAGAAAAAAGCAAAATGGATTGCTTTTGGGAAATTATGCAGTGCTTCTCCTTGAAGCATGCATACTACTCCGCCCCCATCCTCAATCCCTTTATTTTAATACTGGTATTCTTCTGGGGATGCTACATGGCTGCGAATAATAGATAACCACATTCTCCAAAGAATTAAATTTATGGGTCCTCCAAAGTCCAAGTTGAGGCACATGGTAAGTATCTGTAGGCCATGGCATATAGTCAACAAAGAATTACGTGCAAGAAGTGGCATAAGAGGAGCTATCAAAGGGGATGGGATAACGAATGGACATCACATGTCTTGCATTCATACCTGCAATTTGATGAGAGACTGGCAGGAATACTCCTAGCATATTTGATGACTTCTCGTGGAGGATTTAAGGTCAGATATGTACAACAATTAAATAGGAAGAGAAAACACAGTTAAGTTATAATCTGCATTCAGAGGAAGGAATGTCCACATTGATAAGCTCATGTATCAAGCATTGAAATATCCAAGAAAATCTTTTCATACATGCACAAAAAATGATGAATCATGAAACCTTAGAACCAAAAGCGAACCAAGAAATCCATCTGATCCATCCCCCTGCCTCCTTACATGTCAACACCTCAACTGTCATATAGATATGATTATTTCATTTTGAAATGTCTCCAGGGTTACAGTCCATAGCATCCCTCAGATCTAGCTAATTCTTTATTTATCAGCCAATGAAGCTTTTCTTTCATCTAACCAAACTTTCTTGTTTCACTTTAAGTAACCATCAAAATGGCACACAAGAACACAACAAAGTATTACTGCAGGATAATAATCACAAAAGTAATTATATATTTTCTGGGTTATTTTCATCCAAATTCTCCCGAGTGCATCATGCAATTTTGCATAAAGAGCAAAGGGACATTTTCAAGATGAAATGTCTCTCCACTCAACATTTATCAGCTAAGTAACCTAGAAGCAATCTCTAATAAAGCTATGTCTAAATCCAGACACTTAATCAATGATGTTGGGTCAATTTTATTTTATTTGCTTGCCATTTTAACAACCAACTTCTGTACAATTGACCAGCTCAGTTCTGTAGATTGGCCCTATAAGAAGTAATTTGCTCCTGTAGAAAGATTGCTGAACTCAGGAATCAGATGAGCTTTCTTATTCCGCTTTTGCCATTATTAGCTCTGTGTCCTTGGGCAACCTCAATTTCCACAACTGTGAAATAGAGATCATGCTTCTACTCCTCACTTCACAGAGTATGTAGAGAATCAAACCCTGATCTTCCGGTTCAATGTCCAGGATTTTTTTTTTAATCTGACCGCCTGTACATGAGTTGACTGTCGTTATTGTCCAGTCATTTCAGTCTTGAATGACTTCACAACCCCATTTGAGGTTTTATTGGCAAAGATCCTAGAATGGTTTTTCATTTCCTTTTTCTGGCTCATTTTATGGATGACAAAACTGAGGCAATTAAGGTTAAGTGACTTGCTCAGGATCATATAGCTAAGTAAGTGTCTGAGGCCAGATTTGAACTCAGGAGGATGGGTCTTCCTGACTCTAGTGCTGGTGTTCTATCCACTGTGTCACGTAGCTGCTCTGTTAGTTTTTATAAAACAAGTAAAATCTGTCCAAACAAAGTGGAATAGGCTATCACAGAAGGTTGTAGATACTTTGTCTGTAGAGGTCTTCAGACAAAGCTTGGTTGAAGGACCACTTATGGGTGCTGTAAAGTAGATTTTTGTTCAGGTATTGGATAAACTGGTGGAATTTTGAAGTTCCTTCTAACTCTGAGATTCTGTGATTTTCTGAAATAAGCCAGTATATGTAAATGTTTTAGTAAGTATCTAAATGTAAGCTATTATTTTTAATTGATTAAATTAAAATGTATATTTAATTAAATTTTTCAGTTAAACAAAATCTGCCTTCTCTTCCTCTAATTTTCCCCACCCCATTTGTTAAAAAAAATCAAAGAAACCCTTGTAATAAACATATAATGAAGTTCTATATCTTAAGGAGGTAGAAATGAGAATGAAAAGAAGGAATGTATTCAAGAGATATTATGGAAGTGACATCAACAGGACTGGTAAATGGAAATAATAATAATGATAGCTAGTTTTCATATGGTGCTTAAGGTTTGTGAAGTGCCTTACATGTGTTATCTCCTATAACCTTCCAAAAAAATCCCCGTAAGGTTATCACTCTTTGGCCTCACTACATTTGCCCACATAATTTCCCATATCATAAACATCCTCCTTACTTCTTTGCCACTCTTTAAAGTCTAACTCAAATGGTTAATTTCCTAAAGAGCCTTCTTTGACTTCCCAACCTCAATCAACAGCCTCAAATCTCACATAATCCTCCCTTTTTAAAATGTAATCCTTAAATGCACCAATCTAGTAATTATGTGTATTTGTTAGATTGTATGTATGGGAGTGTGTGTGTGTGTGTCTGTGTGTGTGTGAGTCTGCCCAGTCTCCCTTCTACACTCTAAGATCCATTAGGGTAGGGACTATGCTTTTATCAAAATTGTAAAATTTCTTGGTAAAAAGGATGGTATAGTGGAAGGAACACTGACTCTGCAGAACACCAGAATAACATGCTTCTGATGCTTATTGCCAATGTGACCTTGAGCAAGTCACTTAACCACAGTAGATTTTCTCATCTATAAAATGAGGGGGTGGATTAGATGGCTTTTGAGGTCCCTTTCAGCTCTATATTCATGAGCCTATGCATTCACTGCCTTATTCACAGGAGGCCCTTAATAAATGTCCATCAAAAGAATTAATCTAAATGCCAACTAGGTGTTTTCAGATATTATGGAATTATTTCTATTTATTTATTTTCCCACATTAGTCATGTTAGAAGAATTAGAACCAAAGGGGAAAACCATGAGAAAGAAGAAACAGAGATAGAGAGAGAGAGAGAGACAGAGAGAGAGAGAGAGACAGAGAGAGGGAGAGAGAGAGAGAGACAGAGACAGAGAGAGACAGAGACAGAGAGAGAGAGAGAGAGAGAGAGAGAGACAGAGAGAGAGAGAGAGAGAGAGAGAGAGAGAAAGAGAGAATAGTATGCTTTGATCTGCATTCAGGTTCCATAGTTCTTTCTCTGGATGTGGATAGTGTTTTCTACCATGAACCTCCTGGCATTGTTTTAGATCCTTATATTGCTGAGAAGAGTTAAGTCTATCAAAGTTGGTCATCCCACAATGTTGCTGTTATTGTGTACAATGTTCTCCTGGTTCTGATCACTTCACTCAGCATCAGTTCATGTAAGTCTTTCCAGGTTTTTCTGAAGTCTGCCTACTCATCATTTCTTACAGCACAATAGTATTCCATTACATTCATACACCACATCTTGTTCAGTCATTCCTCAATTGATGGGCATCCCTTCAAGTTTTCATTTCTTGATCACCACAAAAAGTGCTGCTATAAATACTTTTGTACATGTGGGTCCTTTTCTCATTTTTATGACCTCTTTGGGATACAGATCTAGAAGTGATATTGCTAGGTCAAAGTGTATGCAGTTTTATGGCTCTTTGCTATAGTTCTAAATTGCTCTCCAGAATGGTTGCATCAGTTCACAACCCCACCAACAATGCATTAGTGTTCCAATTTTCCCACATCTTCTCCAACATTTGTCATTTTCCTGTTTTGTCATGTTAGTCAGTCTGATGGGTGTGATATGGTACCTCAGAATTGTTTTGTATTTGCATTTCTCTAATCAATAGTGATTTAGAGTATTTTATATGACTATAGCTAGCTTTAATTTCTTCATTTGAAAACTGCCTGTTCAAATATGGAATCAATTTTAAAAGATCATATAACAGATCATAACACATCAAAAATCTGTCTGTCTCATAGCTTAGACAGCTGCTCTTTCTTCTGCACTCCTAGGCATTAACTACCTTCTTCCCTTTTTTCTAACTTCTCTTTAAAAGGGCCTGTTGAGATATTCTCTATCAGTTTCATTTTTCTGCCATCAAGTACATATCTCACTATAAGTTAATTTTCGGTATCACTGCTTTTCTGATAAGGTTAAATCACCGACTATTTGACACTGCTTTTTGAGAAAGCTCCTCACTGACAGATAGCTTGACTTCAATTTCTCTTTAATAATGCAAGTCATGTATTACATGAGGCTAAAATTTTAGAAAATGAAGTTTGAGAATTGCTGTCCACTTGACCTTTAAGATATTAGGAAATACCAAACTGACCAAGCCATAGCTCATTGATTTCGGTATCTTTTCAATGTCATGGCCAATATCCAGAAGACTGCTCATTTCCAGATGACACTTTCGAGGTCACAGAATCATAGGACCATTCAAAATAACTGCTTGTTCCAACACAAGCAAAATTAAAAAAAAAAAAAGAAACCCAAGTCACAGCCAGTTCCAAAGATTTTCTTTGTCTTCCAAACTCCTTAAAGACTAATTCTTAAAGCCTAAATATATGTACATTGTTTAGGATTCTTTTATTGCTTATTTTAAATCAGTGATAAATTGAAATTTCCATTTGGGTGGAATGAATTCTATAAGTCATCTTGTCCAGTACCTTTTATTTTAAAGATAAGGAAACTGAGGCTTACAGAGATAAAGGGAGTTGTCAAAGATCACCAAATGAGTTACCTGGAACTCAAATCCAAACAACTAATAGGGTGTTCTTACATATTCTTCTTTCAAAATGTATTGATACATCTAATTTCTAAGGCCCTGCATGTTTATTTTTTTAACTTGAGTATGACTCATCTGATAACTTATAGTGTCTTCAATCAAGAAATATGCTGTTCTGTATGATTATTTGCTCTTTTATTCATTCAATAAACATTTATGGAGCTCTTCCTATGAGCAACACACTGTGTCATGGATTAAGAGAGCTCTGAAACAGAATTGGACATTATTCTTTCCCTCAAGAACATAATAATATAATGTCAGGAATTAAGATACATGCATAATTAACCATAGTCAAAAGTGAGTTATGATAAGTGCATAAGACAAGCAAACCTGGAATACATCTCTTTGCACACACATACACATTTACATGTATATACAATGTATGTAGGCATGTGTATGCATGCACTGTACATATGCGCATGCACATGTTTATTATTCATTAATGCATATATATGCGAATGAATGGCATATAGGTGCTATATCTACATACCTATATAATTGCATATGCATATATATATTCATAGATAGTTCATACCATGAAAACCAGTCGAAATTGATTAGCCATAGCATAGTCAGTCTGTTATTTTCAGCTATCTTAATGATTAATTGTACAGCAACTATATCAATAATTCTATGAGCTAATTCAGTCTTTAAAGTGGCCAGAATATTATGCTTTATTCTATCATGGTCCAATTATTTGGCTTGTATAAGCCAGACTCATTGAGTATTTAGAGGTCTAATGCAAAGTATGTATCAAGATATTTCCCAGGTGAGTGCGTGGAAGCAATTCATTCAAAACATAACACTGCCAGTGATATATGTGAGGCTGCTATTAACCTAAAGTACGAGTGATTTATTGCTCCCATCTATTACTAATACAGTAACTATGCAATTCCCATTACAATTTCTTTAGGTCCCAAATTATGAGGTCAGTATTTTTAAAACAATTTGGGGGCCTAGCTTGTTATAGCCTCTTCACAAAAGAATGAAAAATGGTTTGGGGGTTTTGTGGGGGGAAACAGCTCTGACTATTCAGACCCCCAATTTGCACACATTATAGAATATTCAACATCATCTAGCAAAAGTTGAAAATAACAAATGTCCAAAGAAAACTCTAGGTCACAAAATTTTTATGATCCAGTGAGTATCTAAGAGGCTAAGGTTGCAGTTGTTAGTATTGTTTCAGCTAATGAAATACCTTTTAAAACCTCCTTCGTGTTATAACATTCTTCATCTGATAGGAGGCTCAAAGAATTTTTCCACCATGGTTTCTCTTCACTATCTGAAGATAAATATCTCTGAGTGGCTCTTAAACAATGCTTGTCATGTTTGTCGTTTATGAAGCTGACTCATATATAAATTAAGTTTTCCTAAACTGTAGATATGAATTAAGGTCCCGTGAAATGTGCAATTACTAACACACACAGGTAGTATGTTCCTATCAGTTCAATTGTTTTAATAATAAATTTCCCTTACAAAATGGAAGGATCTGTTGATAGACAGAAACAGGATCTAACAATGGGCTATTTATACTTGCAAATTATGGAACATTTAATTATTCCAAAATAGCATTCCCCAGTTAAGGTAGGATCATTAAATCCATCATCTTTCAGTTTATATGCATGAAACATTTATCATGTCTCCCACAAACAGGAGTCAGTCATCTAAATATAGATTTGGGGACCATCTATTTCATCATGACACTTCATCGACAGTCGAGAATTTCATTTATTTTCTGTAACAGAGATAAAGTGTTTGTAAACGATGTGATAAGGCCATAAAGAGAAAGGGAAGTGAAAGCCAGCTTCACACAGAGATAAATACAGAACCTCCTGAGGACATCAAGGCTACAGAAAGAGGAAAACAAGATATGGTATGTCATCAACAACATTCAAGGTAAGTGATTCACTGCAGATATTGTGGCCAAAATTTACGGTCACTTTTAATGCACTGCAATTTGTTTGTTGAAGGTTATGGTAACAGCCAAAATTAGAAGAAAAACAGGAAACTAAGAAAAAAAATTTACAGCATATTTATCTGATAAAGACCTCATTTTTCAAAAATTAGGGAACTGAGCCAAATTTATAAAAATATAAGCCATTATCCAATTGGTAAATGGTCAATAGGCAGTTTTTAGAAGAAAAAATCAAAGCTATTGACAGTCACATGAAAAAAAATGATCTAAATACTATTGATTAGAGAACTGCAAATTAAAACAATTCTAAGATTCACATCACATCTATCAGACTGGCTAATTGACAGAAAAGGAAAATGCTGAAGGGGAGGTGGAAAAATTGGGATACTAATGCACTATTGGCGGAATTGTGAACTGATGCCACAATTCTTCAGAGCTATTGTGAACTATGCCCAAAGGGCTATAAAATTGTGCATACCCTTTGACCCCTTAATACCACTACTAGGTCTATAGCCCTAAGAGATCAAAGAAGGGGAAATGACTTAGATGTACAAAAATATTTATAGTAGCTATTTTTGTGGTGGCAAAAAATTGAAATCAAGGGATGCCCAACCACTGGGGAATAAAAGGATAAGTTCTGGTATATGACTGTGATGGATACTATCATGGTATAAGAAATGATGAGCAGGATGGTTTCAGAAAAGCCTGGAAAGGCTTATGTAAACTGATGCAAAGTGAAGTGAGCAGAACTAGAAGAACATTATACACAATACATAGTGTTGGCAGTATTGTCAGGATGATCAACGGTGAAAGATTTAGCTGCTTTAATCAAGACAATAATCCAAGATAATTCCAAAGGATCCAGGATGAAAAATGCTATCTATCTCCAGAGAGAAAACTGATAAATGCTGAGTGTATATTGAAGCATACTTTTTAAACTTTATTTTTCTTATACTTGTGTATGCATGTTTGCAACATGGCTAATATGGACATATGTCTTGCATGATTTCATATGTATAATCGATTTCATATTGCTTGCTTTCTCAAGAGTAGGGGGGAAGAGCAGGAGCAAGAGAGAATTGGAACTTTAGATTTTCAAACATTAGTGGTAAAAGTTTTTTTGTTTTACATGTAATTGGGAAATCTTTAGTGAAATAAATAAAAATGTATTTCAAAATAAAGATTATGGCAAGAAGAAGAATGATTTAGTGGAAAGAGAACTGGATTGAAATCAGGGGATTTGGGTTCTAGCATCAACCTTGCCAGTAACTTTGGACAAGTCATTTCATTAGATCTAGTTTTCCTCATTGGTCAAATAAAGATTTGACAGTCTTTACAATGCCTTCCCACCCCAGCTTTCTATGTCTCTACATTGAAATTCGTGGCAGAATTAGCATGAAGAAAAAAGTTCAAATGAGTGGATGTTACAAGCTTAAATGTACAAATCTTACATTGCTGTTAAGTCTTTCAGTCATTCATATCCAACTCTTGGTGATCCCATGGATCATATCAAACCGATATTTTCCATGGGGTTTTCTTGGTATTTACCATTTCCTTCTTCAGTGAATTAAGGCAAAGAGAGGCTAAGGGACTTGTCCCGGGTCACATAGCTAGTGAATGTCTGAGGCCAGATTTGAAATCAGGTTTTTCTGACCGCAGTCCCAGCTCTCTATCCACTGAGTCACCTAACTGTCTCAATCATTTTACATACAACATCTTATTTAAACTCCACAACAAGCTCATTAGAAAGATAATGATCATTGACATTAAAAAGTTTCTGTCAATTCAGATTAATGATTGTTCTATAATTTAGAGTCTTAGAGAGTTTCTTGGTGGCATTGAGAAGTCAATGACTTACTTAGGGTCACGCAGACAACACGTGGCAGAAGCCAGACCCAAATCCAGGTCTTCTGACTCTGAAGCTGGTTCCCTATCCACTCTACTGTATGGTCTCTTGAATATATTATTTTTACCATTTTAAAGATGAGGAAACCAAGGCTCAGAGAGGTCAAAGATAGCTAGGGTGAAGTAAAGAGTGATAGCCTACAATGCTGGACTTCGGGTCTTTTGTACTTTGTACTAAATCTCATTTTATCTCATAACTAGACCATTTCCATTAATCCTCAATCAGTAAAAATAAACGGAGTCTCTAAGTTTTATTAATGAGTATTAAGATGTGGCTCATTCAAGATATAATTGACTCAGAAAGAAATGTCTTACAAAATCCAGAGATTGGTTTTTCTTTTTACAAAGTATCTGACCCATGATGTATCCCAGCTATGATTCCTTTCCTTGATATTCAAGGGTGCTAGGTTAAATTCAATCCTTGAGATGACATTTCAGAAAGTACCGTCCTATTCTTTGTTTATTGAAAAGTGAAAAATGCCTCTTTGGCAGAATATGGCCTTGTCTGATGGACCTCCTTGATGTATGGGAGCTAACTGAAATGTTTATGCCATACTAACCTCCTTCCTTCAAATGACATACACAAGCCAGTTCTAGAACTAGAGAATATCATAGTTGTAAAAAGTCTAGTTTAGAGATTTTTAACCTGGAGTCTATGAACTTTTTAAAAACTTTTCAAGATCACTGATTTCCTTTGTAATCCTTTATTTTACTTTATTCATTTAAAAACATTATCCTGCGAAGGAGTCCAAGGTTTTCACAAGACTTCTAAAGGGGTCTACAATAGCCAAATTTAAAAAAATGGTTAAGAAGCCCTGGGCTGGTCCAGCCTCCTCATTTGACAGATGAGGAAATTGAAATAATAAGAAGAAAAGTATTGTTTAAGCTTCCAAGAGGTTAGGCATACAAGCTAAGGCACTTAAGTCTTAGCTCTGTGTGTATGTGTGTGTGTGTGTGTTTACTTCTGTGGCATAACCATTAGTTATAACACATTCTCAGGATTACCAAGAGCTTCATACAAATAATTTCATTTTATTCTCACATGAGCCCTGTAAGGTGGGTATTTCAGGTATTATCCCTGCTTTACAGATGAGAAAACTGAGGCTCCAAAATCAACTTGCCCAATGGTCAAATAGCTAGAAAATGTCTGAGAAAGGATCCAAACTTCGTAGCAGGACCCACTAGAATGCCCACAGTAAAGGCAAAAAAACAAGGTGAGCGGTGACCTCTTTCCACTGAGCTTTGCTAGCTGACCCAGAATAGAAACTCAGTATCACTTTTCACAGAGACTAAAGACTGGTTCCTTGTGCTGATGGAATTCCCACAGGTTTGTTTTTTGCAGTCAGAATTTGGGTGTCTTTTGCATCTCTTCCTCATGACTAGAGTCCATTCCAATACATGAGCCTTTCCAGGATCCCTAATGCCCTCTCTACATTCAGAAGACCGTGTGTTTTATGTCCAATATAAGATAATGAAGCAGCATTACTTTCCCAAACTGTTTATCTAATATTAGGAGAGCTGAATAGCCATTGCTATTATCCCAGAGGGGAGTATCCCAACAGAGAACCCACAGTGCCTGGTCTACTCTGTCTTGAGAAATCAAAGATGGCTGGATTACTCCATCTCCCTACTTTGACTATGTGGGACTTGTCTGCATCTTAGCTAGTGAAAACCAGAGGACAAGAAACTTTCTTCTTTTTTGGAGTCTTTGATAAACTCCATGGAGTCTTCTCTAAACCACAGAACCCATGGTCATCTCTCCCTTCCCTGGACTTGCAAACCACTCCTAGCAGTGCTGCTTACTTGATCTGTTACCCTATATAGCCTTGGGTTATTATCTTAAGTGTTTTATGTCTGTCTTCCCTCTTATCTCCCCAAATAGATTGTAAGTTGCTTGAGGACGCCATACTTTATGCTGATGCTGCATCTTCTATAGTACCAGACATGTATTAAGCATTCATTAAGTCTCTTTTGAATTGCATATTACCTGAGTGAGTAGTGAAGGATAATGTAGCCTTCCCTTTTAATGCTGCCTCTCTGGGAGTAAATGTCTAGTAAAGACTTTTTTAAAAGGCAGCTCATTAGTCTCCAAATAGAAGCCAGGGTGAGCATTTCTAATGGCCCTGGTCTCTTGGAATGGGTGTCTCATTTTCTGCTCTGCATTTCAAAGGGTCAGTCAAGACGTGTCAACAAACATTTGTTAAATTCCTGCTATTTGCTAGACACTGCTGAGCACTGGGGATACAAAGAAGGGCAACCCCTGCCTTCAGAGAGCTTGAAATGTAATGGAGGAGACAACATGAAAACAATTGTGTGCCATATATACACACACAAACCTATAACACAAATATATATCTATAGATCTATATCTATATCTATCTATCTATCTATCTATCTATCTATCTATCTAATCTATCTATCTATATCTATGTATGAAGCCAGGGCAGGCTGTACATATGACTAACTATATTCTACTGCTAATAATATACACATATATATATACACATTATATATAGTGTACACACACATATATACACAAACATACATATATGTACATATATACATGTGTAATATAAATGTATTTGTATGTGTGATTTATTAGAGATAATCATAATCAATGGAGAGAAAGCAGTGACATTAAGGAGGACCAGAAATGTATAAAGATATGTATATAATGCATGTTTATGTATATATAACATGTACATATCTACCTAAATACACATAAACACTAATATATATGTTACACATACATATATATAGACACTAATATTTATATCTACGAGATATACTAGAGATGACTGTAACCAATGGGGGGAAAACGGTAACGTTAAAGAGGTCAGAAACATATATATATATATGCATACATAAAGACATGCACATACTTGCTAATATATACTATACATAAACACTAATATTTATATCTATGAGATACATTAGAGATGAAGCAGTAACGTTCAGGAGTACTAGAAAAGGTTTTTTGTCAAAGGTGAGATTGAGCCAGGAGGCAGCCAGGGGAAGCCAGGAAGCAGAGGTGAGGGGGGAGGTAAAGAATCCTAGGCGTGGCAGGCAGTCTGTGACAATGCACTGAGAAGTAAGGTGCAAAGACTGGTAGGATGGAGGCAGGATGTGAAGGGCATTAAAATAGAGGATTTTATATTGATCCTGGAGGTAATAGAGAGTCAGTCAAACTTCTCAGTGGATGTTGGTGTAGGAGGAGAGAGACAGAGACAGAGAGAAAGGAAGGGAGGGAGGGAGAGAGAGAGAGAGAGAGAGAGAGAGAGAGAGAGAGAGAGAGAGAGAGAGAGAGAGAGAGAGAGAGAGAGAGAGAGAGGGGCACCTTTATGTTGACAACATACAAAATATGATGACAATTTATATGCAGCTTTGAGGTTTGCAAAGTACTCTGCATAAATGACTTCATTATCTCCACATCTGTATGTGTATGACCCTGGGCAAGTCACTTCACTGCTGTCTGTCTCAGTTTCCTCAGCTGTAAAATGGAGATAATAATAGCACCGAGTCTTTATGAAAATCAAATGAGGCTTTTAGCACAGTGCTTGGCACATAATAGTTGCTTAATAAATTCTGGATCCCCTTCCTCTTCTTCCCTACTCAATCCGTTGCTGTAGCAGAGGAAAAGAAGAGAATAGGAGTAGTTTTCTCACTTACCAAGGAAATTGAAATCAACTCAGATTGAGTAGAGCACCTAGATACCATGGTGATCTGGCAGTCCGGTCCTAAATTAAGCATTTAAATAAATCATATGGGTATGCAACATCTTCTGCCTGTGATATATGCCTACATGGGTCATCTCACTGTCTTTGTTTGACTGGGGAGAAAGTGAACATGTGAAACTTAATTTGATAAGAAGGTTTTTATTAGAGAATATATCACAGGCTCCAGACAAACTCTGTGTGAGTTATGAAGGCTAAAGAATATCACTTGGGCTCAATATTATAGCATCTCTGCTGTAAGAGCTCCCATGATTCTGATGGGTGTTTCACATACATATGGACTGCAAGATCAGGCTTGCTATGTGTGATTTCTTACACTAACCAGGATATGAGTCTTCCTACTATTGGCACACAGTTTTCTGTGAAAGATGCTGTTACATTCAGACTGTGTCTCATTCTAGGATGATAGAACATCTAAGCTTAAACTTTGAACATATCTAGATTTCTTCCCAACAGAGGTTTTTTTTTTATGACAATGTCCCCATGTTTATCACTTTTCCAATACATAGAGCTTAGAAGAGTGGGTACTCTGGAAAGTTTTTTTTCTTAAGTAAGTTTCCTTACTTGGTGAAAGCAGTTTATAGCAACCCTACTGAAATATTGTGTATGGCAAGCATCTACTGAAATACCAGGAATGATGAAAGAATTTCAGAGGACTGCCAGGCATTTCACAGAGCCCAGCACAGAGCAGCCATTTACTAACTCATATGGGAGAAAACCTGGATCCATGAAAACATGATTTGGCTCTGTGACAACATCTCATCCCACCTGTCTTTCTTACCTCCCATCATTATCATGGTTTCTTCCATTCATGACAGCAACCCCAATCTCTTCCTCTACTTACCCCTTTCTGTAGCTTTTCCATTTTCCATACTGGTTCTCTGAATTTTTTTCAACTTTGCATCCTTCCTCTACCAGCATGAAATCCTCCCCACAAGAAGCACCCATCCCCCCACCACATTCCTTCCAGCATTGCCCCCTTCTATCCCTCACTCCCTCTTTAGAGAGGGCAGAAGGAAGGCTGGGCAGAGACTGAAGGAAGCTGAGTCTTGGCTGATCTTGCTTCTCCTTCATCTTTCTCTTCTGTCACTTTTTCCCATTCCTCATTGTTTGCCTTCTGGAAGGTTCTTCCCTGTTACCAAGCCCTTTTAGGAAGACTAGGCTATGGAGAAACTGAGCAGGAATTAGGGGGAGGTCTAAGGTTAGGAAAGAATTGGCACATCATTATGCCATATTCAAAATTTGCATTCTATCCTACTCCTTGGGAATTTACTATGAGGAGGTTTCTTTAAACCCCATAGTGAAATCTCATCCCACTTCTTTTTTTTTTTTAATTCCTGTGTTAAGACTTGAATGATCAGTGCAAAAAGAAAATGATATACATAAAAAAACAAGAAGGACCCAGAGAAAACAAGAAAGATGGTCATTTGGCAATTTCCTCTAGAGAGGATCAGGGCACAGACACCAACACTGAGCTGGAGGTTACCCACATTCCCCGCAGCAAATGCTCTTGAGATGACTAAGGGGGTGGGGGAGGGAGGGTATGAGGGAAACAGCTGAGATGAGCTAAAGGTCTCACAGAAACTCAGCAGAAATTCAACCAAGGAAAAGAGACTCTTTTAAAAAACAACATATGGGAAATGTACAATTCCTTGTGTAGTTTCTTGCATTTTTTTTCCTCTTCTCTCTCTTTTTTTTTTTCACATCGTTGGTTCCAGAGTTCTAGGAGGGTATTTTTAGGCTGCCACAACATGGTAGGCTCAGGGTTCCAGATACAAACACGTCTAGGTTAATTATCTTTGGGTATACATCTTCCAGGAATCATGTTAAACATTTAGCCCATGATATCAATATATCTTGGCTTGTGTTCAGTGCAATATTCGTCAAAACATAGACCTGTGTTTATAGATTAAGATAAAGCAAGGGAAAGCTTGCCTAACTGTTAACCCATCATGCCCTCTTTGGTTCAAAAATGAAGTGAACTTGATGGACATTCATCTTATACAAGTCCTTAAGGGAAAGATTATCTTGTTATAAGGAAAGATTGCTAAATACAGAGAGAATTAGTGATTTTGTGTCTGGTTTGTTTTATCATGATATTGTAAACATCTATGATGAATGGGAGTAAAGTGCCTTGTAGTCATTACCCTATTTACTGGAACAAAATTAATGAGAACAATTTTTTTAAAGGAAAAGTAGTTCTAGTACTTCCAATGGTAATTGTTTCCAAGTCCACAGCATGGTGTAGAGTTGGCCTTGGATTCTCAAAGGCAAATGCAGGAGAGTGCAAACTGTAGCATATTTTACCAAGCTGGAAAGGCTAGAAACCCAGGGATCAACTGACTGTATTTATTATGTTCATGGCCTCAGTTTCCTCATCTGTAATATGAGATGGAGAAAGAAATGGCAAACCACTCTAGTATCTGTGCCAAGACAACCCCAAATCAGGTCATGAACAGTTGGACATGACTGAAATCACTGAAGAACAAATCTCAGGCAAGCCTCTAAACCTCTGTTTCTTCTCTGAGAGGTGGGAAACATAACAATATTCACATTTGCCTACTGGTGGTTGTGAGGAAAATGCTATAAAAATGTGAGCTATTATTAAGTGAATAGTACTGTGCTGGGTCCTGTGGGATGTGTGTGTGTACACATACTATACATATATATGTATCTGTATGTATGTATGTAGGATATTGCACATATATGTGAAGGATATACATATATGTATGTATGTATTCATATATCACATATATTAGCCCCTTCCTGCATTAGATTTATAATCATTATGGAGTGTTTTGTTTTCTCCAATATTTTCCCTTGGATTATTGCTCGCCTTGAGCTGCTAGCATTGGTTTACCATCCTTCCCTGCTGCTTATCTAGACAAGCCAATCACATTCTCTAGGTGATGGCCCTTTGTCCTTCCTTAGAAAGAGACAGGTCAGGAACGAAATATGTTAAGAGAACACAGCTCTTGAGCGATATTTTTATCAACTTATTTGTGAAATGATTTATAAGTGTTAAGTGACTGTTTTAATATTCAGGGTTCAATTCAACAAGCATATGAAGTACCTAACATGTCTGCCACTGTGCTAGGTGCAAAGGATGCACATACGGAAAGGAAAACAGCTCCTGCCCTTAAGGAGCTTACTAGGGAGACTCAAGATAAGGCAAAATACATGTAAAGCGATTTCAAGGATGGGTCAGGTTAAAGCTACAAGGAGAGTATCAGGTGTAGCTACTGAATAGGAGAAGCAGCTCAGCTAATTTACTCACTTCTCTATGAGGGACCAGGCCAACATTTGGTCAGTGGTTTATATTTGGTCAATGATATATTTTTTGGGTCCTTTCCATTCTGTGTACCATAAATCTTTAAAACTTGCATAGTTGAATAAAAAACTATTAGAGCTGGAATTGAGTTTAGTGCTTACCTAATCCAACTCATTCCTTTTATAGATGGGGAAATTGAGACTTAAGAGGGTTGCAATGACTTGTCCAAGAAAAAGCTAGAACTCTGGCCCCCTAACTCCTGTTTCAATAGCATGACATTCAATTTGAGGCTTTTCAGCAGTCCAGAAGGTAGAAATCTAGGGACTGGATACATTTCTGAGAACCTCTGAGTTTTCTGACAGTACTAATAATACTTAGGTCTTAATTCAGAGCTTTTCATCTTCAGAGTTCTTGGTAAACACAAACTAATTAGTTCTGATATCCACTCTCTAGAGATGACCAAGCAAATAGTATTTGCCAGATAATGAAAAAGAGAAATATAACAGTTAAAAGTAATTCATAGTGATCGGTAAGAACCAGAACACGAATCCTGGCTTGTGGCCCTGAGTTACAAATAAATCACAGAATGTTTCCTTCTCCAAGCACAGTGTACTCTATATGTAGTTGCTCTGTGAGTCACTAGAATCTCGAAGGGAATGTTCTCTAGTGACCTTGAAAATTAGCCTCCAGATGCTAAGGGGTACAGTTCAAATGTGCATCACTGTCCAACTTATTTCAACCTCCTACTTTAACGTTTCTTCTGGAACTTGCTTTCAGGCCTTGCATAGGCGCAGGCCTTAATGACATCAGTACAAAGATGCACATGAAAATAACAGCATCTGCAAATGGTTAGCTGTAAGCCATGGCCATCCCTTTGTAATCAAATCATTTGCATTCTAAGAAATGGAGGCCACCCTAATGTCCAGTCATATTATGCCAAATGCCCCTTTAATTTTATTTCTAAAACAAAAATTTAATATTCTCTTGCTGTGGCAATAACTTGCCTTAGTAGCTTGGAATGTCTTTCCCCTATAGTGGATTTCTTTATGAATTAACCTGGCAATTGCCAAGGAAAATTCAATATTGCCACTATTCCTGGGTAAAGCTTGTCAAGATATTAGGAGACATCCTGTGTTCCAGAGCTAAGGCCCAGCAAGTCCTGAGTTTGGTTTAGCAACCATCCTTTGCCTTCATTTTCTGGTGGATCTCAGCCACAGCAAAATTCCAGAACTATATCATATAATTATTGCATTGCTTTGACCAGCACCAACTTGGACAAGCATCTGCTATATCCATGTTCTGGTCATGAAGTCCTGCTATCAACCACATCTGTCAAATGGTTGCCGTTCCCCCTCTTTGTCAGGGTTACAGATCACTGTGTAGTCATTGGATTAAGTATTGAGATCTGCCTACTCTAAAGTGGGTACCCCCAGTAAGGGCAGGGCCCTGGTACATGTGTCTAATCTGCCTCCTTGCTTGCAAGCCATTTCCTTTACTTTGAAATTAAACCTCTCTTGGTTCCTGCCTACTCCATTCGGCTCTGGCCATCCACAGGTTAGACGCTGGTTCAGTCCAGCCAACAAGCTGTTGCAAATAACAGTTCTTCCTTAGAAAAAATGATTAGTTGTCTCCTGCTCCTGCGGTGGATTACTAGTAATGAGGAAGGGTGCCCGGTAACCTTTTAGTAATTACTTACTTTCCTGAACATAGCAATGAGCAATCCCCTGATTATGGAGAACACAGCCATTGAAATACTGGCACCTACTGATCCATAGGAAACAGCCTGCAAATGCATCAGCCTTGACGGTTTCTATTTGACCTTGAGCGTACTTGGCGCTGTCGTTTCAGCCTACAGGGGCAGTAAATCTCTGTGCTTTTGTCAAATGCCCTTTAATGGCCATATTGTTTATAGAAGGGAGGACCACTCACGGCTATTCAGCAACACACTATGCCATCTAGCAATATCTTCCCTCCATCTTGAAGTGCTGGATACGTTATTAATGAGTTTTTTTCAACATACTCAGAAGGCAGCAAAGAAGTACAATTCAACAAGCATTTATTATGTGCCTACTGTGTGCTAGGTACTATATTAGGAACTGGGGATGCACAAATAAAAAATAAAATAATCCTTATCCTCAAGGATTTTACATTCAGGGTAGGGTTGGAGCACAAGTTAACGCATAACACAAACAAACTAATTATATAGGATTTTTTTCTTTTCTTGTTTTGGTGGTAGTGGTGGTGGGTGCTAACAGCTGGGTTAGGAGAAACAGTTATTGAATAGGAGAATGAATTAAATTAACCCATGCCCAGGTTCAGCTATACTGGAAACCAATCAGGCATATACCCATGGCTTGGGATTGGGGCTCTTTCTTGGGGAAAAGTGGAAGAATCAGTAATATGATCACTCAGAAAATTTTACTCACAAAGCAACATGGGAATTTACCCAACTTACTTTTTGGAGATGAAATACACCTGTTGGATGACTAATTGAAAATATGTTTGATATAATTGTACATGTATACCTATATCAGATACATGTTGTCTTGGGGAGGAGGGAAGGAGGAAGAGAGAAAACAATTTGGAACTCAAAATCTTAAAGATGAACGTCAGAAAAAAAAAAAGAAATAAACCTATTGGCTCATCTTCTTTCTGCCTTTAGCAATAATCTCTTTGTGGCTTAAGGATAAAGGGTGATGCTGCACCTTTATCTGATGCCTGGGGAGCTTGTTCCTTCTGTCTCCCTTTTCTGTAAGTTCTCTAACAGGGGAATTATCATTCTCTGACCCACCTTGGAAATAACTCCCTCTCTTCTCAGTATCCACCTCTCATTTATGGGAGTGGGAGGGGAAAAAAGTTTACATTTTGTGACCTCTTTAAAGTCATTTCTTTCCTCCTCTGAAGATCTCTGGGATGTGGGCCAGTATTTCCATCACCATCATCACAGAGGAGCAGACAGAGGTGACTCATTGAGTTACAGAGCCAGCTTGAAATTCAGAGTTTTGAATGAGTCCAAAGCCTGCTTGCCTCTTTAGGGATTCAATTCACAACTGGTCTCAAAGATATGTACATAAAATAGCATCAGCTCCGGAACTACAACCACCAATGCCAAAAAATCCATTACATTAATGTGCAATACTTTGTAGCTTATTCAACATTGGCATGGATTAGAGGTCAGTTGTGGTAAGAATAACCTCCTCCCAACCTTGGGAAGTAGAAAAGACTTTGCTCCATATTGCCATTGAGAAATTTCAGGCTTGGCTAGAGATGGAAAGGCAACAGGTTTGTACCACCTCCATGAAATAATTTGGGAAAATTCCCATGATTCTTGGTGATTAGACATTAGTTTCCTAGGTTATCAGGTTCCTAAATGCTTCTACTCTCCCTCCAAAACATTCCAACACACAGGCCACAGGGTACATTCCTGACTTACTCCTGGTATGGTTGGATCTGAAGGGAGGAGTTGAACTGATTCTTCTATTCAAATATAAGATATAAGACAATAGTTGATAGAGGGTCCAGAGTTAACTCTAGGGCAAGAACTGAATGCAGGTTGTGTCTCATTATATTAAAACAGAGCTATAATTAGTTTAGGGTGATTAGAGCTTTGCCTTAGACATCAGAATTTAGAGAATGTTGAAAGCACTTTTTAGTTTTTAAACAAAATGAGTTTAGAGTTTAATCAGAAAGAACAATGAGAAAAACCAAGAAGCTACCAGAAGGCTCCTTTCTGAAGCAGCATCTGCATCACAGTTGAATTCCTCTCTGCCTTCTTCCTCCACCTGTGATAGCTATCTCATTTGTTCTACTAGCAAAAATGCTAATGGATATTACATAAAAGTAGCATTAAATGAAAATCTCCTGAAAGGTTCCTGATCCCTAGTGGAATGTCCAATTCCTTTAAGCAATATTGACCATGACAAAGTTCCAATAGACTGACATCACTTGGACAGTCCCTTGGAGATCATGATGGAGACCATGAGGTGATAGAGCAAAGAGAGTACCAGCTGAGCAATGGTGCCATCCAGTGAATTTAAGAAGAGAGGTTAGACTTTCATGAAACACAAGAAAATAAAATTCCATCAATGCTGGACCACTAGGCAATTTCTCAGAGATGGTTGGTCTCTGGTGATGGTCTATGTCCCTCCGAAGTTTTAGAAAAACCCTAATCTTTCCTTCTGGCATTTAGTAATCTTGATAATGAAAAGAGAGTCTGAAATACTAGAAAAAGTTAAAGAAGAAAAAAGGAGAGTAAAGGGCATGGAGAGGGAAAAAGTGGGGGGTGGTGGTGACAGATAATGTCCTAGACTTGAAATCAGGTGACCCAGTTGTGTTTCCAGCTCTGCTGTTTGAGATCTATGTGACTATTTCAATCACTTAAATTTTGTGAGTCTTGGTTCATCATCTGTAAACTGAGAATAATGAAACCTCGTGTTATCATCAGATGGATAAGCCAATCAGTGCTCCGGTTCAGATTAAGACGTACAGGAAGTGACTACTCAAGATTTATTAGGGCACACAGGAGTGTCATTCCACAATCCCACTCCCTATAGAATGTAGCCACGGTGTATCCCAATTGTACAGCCCAATAAATGTGTCATGTCTCAGAAAACAGCTTCCAGGTTGCTTGTACTTAGCAGGTCCAATAGATAAATAACCAGGTGTGATAGCAAGGACCCTGACATATATAGGAGGGTCTTACTGTATAGGTTCTTAGATCTGCTTTTCTAAAATGAAAGCAACTTTTGAGGGGTCAACAATCCCTTTAATCAAGCACATATATCATTCACTTAGTTCAAGGGAAAAAGTCAGCACCTTAAACTTCAGAGAAAATATAAAGATATAATCAACAGACAGGGCTTCCAACTGTTTGACAATAATCAATACATATTTCATAGATCAACAGACAGATCCAACTGTCTGACCATACATATGTAATTACCAAAGAGAGAAACATCAGCATCTTGGTTTTTAAAGTGGGGGGGAAAGGTCAGCAGCTGCCCATAGTCTTGTCTGCTTGAACAAACACTGCCAATGAGTAAGCACCAAAGTAAAACCTCACTTCAGAGTATTTATAAATGTTTTAGAGTCAACCCTTCAGAACCTGTGCCTCATTAACAAAAGGTATGGACCTTTCTACAAATGTCCCCAAATCAAACTCTCCTTAATGGGAAGATCTTCTTTAATCTCATTAGCATCACACCAGGAAAGGTACTGCAGCAGCTGGAACCTGACTATTTATGCTGAGCGCTCAGGGCCCTCTAGGGCATGAAGTAGTTTTTACCAGAAGGAAATCTAAGGAAAAGAAACATTGGCTGCACCCTTGTGATATCCCCAGGGTCATCTTGTATAAGAGGATGCAGTAGAATAGGAGGAACTTATAACAGGAAAGTTAGGATGTTTTAACCTGGGAGCAGGCTGCTGGGCTCAAGAGAAGCTAATCTGGTTTTTAAAAATAAGTATAATAGATAGGATAAAATTAATGTACAAAGTAAACATAATTCGAGGCATAAACATGTGCATACCCAAGCAGGTATTAACGGAGTTAGCCCAGTAGTAAGCTTTGTCTCCTTCACATGTGGCATGCCTACACTATACAAGGTTATTGTGAAAAACAAATAAGATAATGCAGATGTTTAAAAGATAGGCAGCCTAGAATAGTGACTAGAGGGCTGGCCTTGGAGCCAGACACATCCTGACTGGGAGACCTTCGGCATGTTCCTTAACCTGTCAGGGCCCCAAGCAATTGTCTAATATGAAAACCTTCAAAAGTGCCAACTTGCATTAATACAGGGACTTGCATGGTCGAGGAATTCCCTGCATCAGTAAATCATAGGTCTTCTCCTCCATGTTATTTATTCTATCATTAAGTTACAATTATAATTTGTTATTCTTGTTTTTATTATTATGAGAAGCAGTCTGCCATAGAGGATAGAGAGCTGCCACAGTTAAGAAGACCTGGGTTCAGCTCCCACCTCTGACACTCTGAGTGACCCTGACAAAACACTGAACTTCTCAGCCTACTATCCTAGGCCAGAGGGTATCAAACTGGCAACATACCATTGGGGCAGAAACCAGATTAAAGTGTAAATGGAAAAAGTTCAAGAAAGTAAATAAAAATAGAGTGCAATATGGATAACGTTAATTTGTGGTTTTCTAAATCTCTCCCCAGGCAGGGATCTGTTTCCATTTGAATGTGGTACCATTGACTTACACAATTCAGTAAGATGATAAATCTAAGAACAAGTTTTGATTTGTATTGACAGAAGGAACTTTCTTAGCAGGGAGTTCCTATCTACCAATTACTTCCCAGGTCTGGACAATCAGAAAAAGATGAGGTGCACAGAGTTCTGCAGGAGGAAAGAAAAAGAAAAAAGCCACAGCATTCTGAGCATCTTGCTAGGCTCTAAACAGCCAAGCAAATATTTATTGAGAGGCTCCGATGTGCCAAATATGATAGAGGTCTGAGCACTGACTGATACCCTGAGATCTGGAATATAGATGGGCAATCATTGCCTCTCAGGGACCTGGTCCCCCCCACTTCTCACTCCAACTCTCCAGCTGACAAACTCGCAGCTAGAACTCTTCCACTGCTATACTTCAATTGCTGAACTGTCTCTATTTGAAGCTCTCGAGGGTAGATTTAATTTGTTTGATTAGCCAATCAGCTGTTTGCATCTTGACCCAAAGAAGTTCATCGCTTATATAAAGAGACCATGTGGCCTGTTCCCAAAACTCTGAAAGACTTCCCCTCCTAGACTGATATCTTTGAGATGGCAAATTGAGTCATTTTTTGTTTCAATTCTTACCTAGCCCTTAGTCACTGGTGTGGTGTCAGAAAACTGAAGCCTGGGAAAGACCTTAATTGAGAAAGGCCAAGTTCACCCACTGCATCCTGGGCCATCACCAGTCATATTGATCTTAGCCTTACCACTGAAATGTGATGACTCCTAAGTAAGGAGAGAAGTTGATGTCCTTGCACAGCTCTACCTCACTCAAATCCAATTCACATACAAGTGAAGACATCATGTTCATGCTATCATCGGGTCTCTTCGAGTAGGAAGGATAAACAAAATGTCCTTTCACTTGTTTGCATGTCTAAAACTTCCCCTTGTGTGAGTTCATTCTCATTTCTCTTTCTTAGTTCTGGGAGCTGAAGTGAGAAGTGGAGGAAAGTTCTCTAGATAGAAGACTTGTTCACCCGATCTCCAAAGCTGAAGACCCTGGTCAGGTCTCCAGCCCCTATTGCACAAGCACTGTGCAGAGTTAAGGACAAAAAGTAAATGGCTCTTAGAATGAGCCCAAAGAGCTAAAAATACAGTGATGGATAAAGACAGTAGAGACACCATGTCTATGCAGCAAAAAACCCAAGTTAAGAAAATTGATCTGGTGCTTCGGGATATTGTTAACAACTGAATTGGATTAATGGTATGGCCTGACTTGGACCAGAGATGAAGAAAGTGTTCAGAAAGCTGGCCAAATCCAAGGAACAGTTTTAATAAGCACAAAGAGAGATAGTCTGAACATTTAACCATAAAGTTGCTGATCTTTCCACACCTTGGATCATGAGGTGCTATCACTTAGGAGCTTATTTTCAACTATGTTCTTTCTTAAAAAATAAACCTCAGGGGTTTAAAGAAACAATCATTTCAAGTGTTCGGGGGCATTTCTTCCCAAACCCCATCCCATCCCTGAACCTATACCTCAGATACACAGCTCCATATGCATGTTTTCAGTGTTAATAGGTGTTTTCAGTGAAATAAGAAGAGCTAATCCCTACTTATTTAGGCCTGGGCACTTTAAATAAAGCCCCAATAATTCCAAACAGTAAGTCAGTCTTCTCAGGCAAAGATTAGGAGCAGCAAAGTCCAGAGAAGGTGAAAGACTGAATCCATCCCATGGCCTCCGAGAGGAGTCCTTGGTGTTGTGGTCATCAGCACTGCTGTATGCCAGAGAGTCATCTGCCCCCCCTCCACTAATGTCTCCTGTAAAAAAATGAAAGAGGCAATAAAAGTTCACTTCCTGTCTTAATGACCAATATACAAATAGCCTTTATCACTGAACTATGCAGTTTATGATTTTCTAGTCATTAGTTGTTCTGCATGGAAAAACTTGCACACGCCAAAATGCTTATCATCCGCTCTAGTGGCCTGTGGTGCAATGTATTCAGAACAGCAACCGTAATCACGTGCAATGATTTTTTTAAAAAAAGATCATCTTTGGCTCAGCCCTTTAACTATAGTGCGCTTTGTTGTTTTCACCTAGCGAAATGCTATTGTGTGTCGGCTGCCATTGGTTCCAACTTAGAAGGCTTGGCACTTAGAGACATGCTTCTAGGTTATTCTCTCTGCAACAAGATATTTTAATTTCAGCTTCACACTCCTCTAGGTTCATCACTTTGACAACAGATTTTTATATTTCTTATGAATTTTTGATTATCCCTTATTCATCAGACAGTTTGAGAAATTCTAAATATCATTTCACAGGCCTAATTATTTTTTTTAAAGAAAAGCTTTATGCCACATATGACTGACTGCTTATCTGCAATATGCAGAAATACTCATCTTAAATGGAAATAACCACAATGATCTGTTAAAATCACGGCTAAAGTGTGAATCATTTTATGTCTAATTATAAAAATAATGAGTAAAGCATCAAAGAAAGTTTGTTTGGGGATTCCAAGGAGGAATAAAGCTACCAATTTTCCCATTAGGCCTTTGCATGAAATTGCCTTTCCAGTTTTATAAACAAGTTTCAGCATTATTCATGTGTTTAATTCTCAGAAGTGAATCTGGGGTTTTTACTGCTAGTTTTCCTCCATAGTGAAGGCAAAATGTTAAAGTATGTAGACTTTATTACCTCTCATATAAAGATAAAGGACACAGAGAGGCTTTGTTCAAACAAAATGAATGTTATTATTGGCATAGACAATGCAAGGCCATAATACAGTGTGGAATTTTTTGGAATCAATTCAATTTAATTCAACAAATATTTATTAAGCATTTACCAAACTTAAGGCACTGTGCTCCTATAACCTGGGAATACAAAGGCAAACAAAACAAAACAAAACACCTGACCTCAGGGAGCTCACTTTCTACAGGGGCATAGAACATTTACATACTAAGTATATCCAAAATGATTTCAAGAGAGAGAGGGTTCTAAAAACTGAAGGCCACCTCACCGCCTCAACGTAAAGGGTCAAACTTTGATATCTTGAGCTGCCAGGCTATTTCAGGCAACCACTCCACTCCAGGAATTACAGACCTTCCTTCCTTCCTTCCTCTAAGGCAGGAACCAGTAAGGCTCATGGATTTTCCTATTTTGTTTTACCCTGACTCAGGAGAGGATAGAGAGGACTAGAAGATATCCAGACAGAGAAAAATGGAATGAAATGGCTGACAGAGAACCAAAAACTTAAGATAATTGAGGAGATAGCAAGGGAAGACGTATCTGTCCTCAAGGAGTACAAACCGTCAGATCCTTTAAACTATAATCTGGTACTATGAAACAATAAAAACACCACCACCACCACCAATCACAGCATGTGATTACTGAGCCATTAATATCTTTAAGACGGGCAAATGTCGTCCTAATTTTCAAAAGGGTGGAAAACCATAGAATATTCAAAATCTAGTCACCATCTTTTTTTAATTCCTGAGGAAATTCTAGGACTTGAGGGTGAAAATTTGCAAAAAGAATCTGTTCATTCAGAAAAGACCACATACCAAGAGAACAATGTGCACAAAGGTAACCACAATATTAAAGAAAAGGTCACTAAAAGGAAGTTGAAATCTGAGTAATGGAAAAACCAAGAGAAGAGATAAGGCAACACATCTTCCTTGTGCACCAAGGTGGGACAGAATATTGTTTACATTGTCAGATAAGGTCTCCTAGGGGATGTTTTGGCTTCCTTGTTTTTCCTGGTTACAAGGAATGTTTCAATCTGTGGGGCGGGTGGCTAATGACATAGATATAAAAAGAAAAGTCATTAATAGAACATGTTTTAAAATAAATCAAATAGATAAAGATAATAGATAAAGATAATAGATAAAAGATGACAGAATAACCTCATTTCTTTTTTGACAAGTCTGTTATATTGACAGATAAGAAGAATGCTATTAGGAGAACAAGATTTCAACAAAGCATTTGCTGGAGTTTCTTATGATATTCTTGTGGACAAGATGAAGAGATATGTTCTAGTTAGGTGTATTTGGAAGCAGTTAAATGACCTGGACCAAAGAGTAATCCCTGTAGCGTCAATGTGAGCTTGGAGGCAGGTCTCTACTAAATTACCCCGGAAGTCTGTCTTTAGTCCTGTACTATTTAACATTTTTTGGGTGACTTTGATGGAAGTATATTCATCAAATTTTCAGATAATGAGCTGGAAGGAATAGTTTGTATGTTCAATGACTCAATAAGGATCCAAATATCTCTCACTCAAACAGGTTGTAGAGTTAGCGATAGACAACCATTCATTCATATGAAGAAGATCTGAGGTTATTAGTGGAATACTAGCTTCATATGGGAGCAGTGGATAGAGTGCCAGGCATGGAATCAGGAAGACTTATCTTTGTGAGTTCAAATATGGCCTCAGTCACTTATTAGTTGTGTGATCCTAGGCAAGTCACTTAACTCTGCCTCAGTTTCCTCATCTGTAAAATGAGCTGAAGAAGGAAATGGCAAATCACTGCAATATCTTTGCCAAGAAAATTCCAAATGGGGTCACAAAGAATTGGACATGACTGAAACAACTGAACATAAAATTTAATATGAGTCAATAGAACGACATTGCAGCCAACAAAGTTCATGTCAATTTAGATTTTATTAAAAGAGAGATTGCATGTAGAATGAAAGAGGGAACAGTCTTACTGTACCTTGCCCTGGTCAGACCATATTTGGGCTTCTGTGTTCAGTTTTAGGGGCCTCTTTTTTAGGAAGGTTATTGACAAGTTAGAGCTCATGAAGAAGGAGGCAATAATGAGATGAGAGGACTGGGGACCATGCCATGTGAGGATCTAAGGAAAGAACTGAAAATGAACTGAAGGGAAAAGGGCTATGAGAGGCAGAATGACTGTCTTCAAATATCTGGGGGAACATTATTCGTTAAAGGGATTGTTTGGCTTTAGGAGTAATTGTGGAAGCTGCAGGGAGGAAGACTGACAAAATTGCCCCCAAGTCAAAGCTATTCAAGAATGGAAAGGGGGTGATTTGGGAAACAGTGGGTGCCATTGGTGAGTGGATGATGACTTGTCAGGGATACTGTCCATATTCCTTCAGGAATGGCTATAATTAAATGACTTCTGAGGACTCATCCTGCTCTAAGATTCTTGGCTTCATGGGAAAAGCTATGATGATGTTTATTTAAATATGGACTTATGATCTGAATACCTTCTGCTGAAATATTAAAGGGGGTGCAGACTAAGTTTAAGGTAGATTTTCCTTATTCAAACATCCTTATGAATATCAGCCAGCATTTCTACTTGTGAGTGTACTTTTGAGAAAGTCTGCAATCACGAGAAAGAAATTGAGTCCCTCGGCTGACATTAGATTTAAGAATCATAGATTTGGGGCTGAATCAGATCTTCGAGGTCATCTAGTTCAAATCCCTCTTCTTACAGGTAAGGATGTTGAGGTTCAGAGAAGGTAAGACTTGCCCAAGTTTACTTACATAGGTTTTTGTATTCGTCCTTTGTTGCTGAAGAATATGTATTCATCAGAAGGAAGAGAGACATAGAATAAGCACTCATAGAGTGCCTCCTGCATACCTGGCACTGGCACTGTCCTAAGCACTTTTTTTTTTTTTTTACAAATATTGTCTCATTTGATCCCCACAACAACTATGCAAAGTAGGTACTCTTGTTCAATTGTTTTTCCTATTTTATAATTAAGGAACCTAAGGCAAGCATAGGTTAACTTGCCCAGGGTCACTCAGCTAGTAAATTTTGGAAGCTGTAGTTGAACTCAGGTCTTCCTGATTCCAGGTCAAGTGCTCTATCCATCCCATCACCATATAGATGCCCCTAAACTTGAGATCTTAACCTAGGTTCTCTGACTCTATAATCAGTGCCCATTCCATTGTACCACATTGACTCCCTAAGATATCCATCTGCTTTTTGAGGCTACTAGACTAGGACTTGGACAAATGACTTCTCCCATATGGATCTCAGTTTCCTCATTTATAAAATGAAAATTTTAAATTAGATGATCTTTAGGGACTCTGCCAACCTAAATCCTACAACTCTAGATGAAAAAAAAATCTTCCTTTCTTGAGTGAATGAATTAAATTAAGGTAAACTAATGGCTTCCATATGAGAAGGGAAGATTTCTGGAATTATATTTTCCTGTTCCTGTAGAATTTATTGACTTGAATGAATAAGTAGTGGTTTCCTCCTAAAGAGTTGCTTTTCTCCACTGACTCATGATAACACAAAAATGGCAAGCAACCCAAAGAGGTTGGAGAATTGATTAGGGACAACAAATGCTGTCATAATTATCTTTTGTGCATCATTAGATGGGACATTTCCTAGTAGAGACTTACCTGGAGACATACAACTGTGAGTTCCATTTCTGAGCCAACAATTGATTCTTGATGAGCCAATATGTAGGAGTGGTCTCCCTTCATGTGACAAATGGCTAGGTGTGAATTTCCTAGTCTCACTCCAAATCAAGTCTAGTTTTACTACAGCTCTGGGATGTTCATTTAATGCTATGTCTGAAAGATGAGTGTTGAGGAGAGGGATCACATTTCCATTTTGAAAGAAAACTGGAGGCAGCAGAGGAAAGAGGACATATGGAGAAAGACAATTATGGGCAGTGAGAAGTTCAACTCAAAAAAGATTTATTTAGAATCCACTACTGTGTACATGCGTAGCATTCTGCCAGGCAATGTGAGTAATCCTGAGAGCAATACGACCTATTCCCTGCCCTCATGGAACTACTACTTAGGAGGGAAAAGACATGAACACAAATAATTCTGATGTAAGGAAGAAAGTGGAAGTTGAATAAAGGATATAAGGTGTCATTAGAATTCACAAGAGGAGGAATTTTTCCAGGTAGCGTAATCAAGGATGGTTTCATTGAAGAAATGACAGTGAACAAGGTCTTGAAGGAGGAAGTCAGAACTATAAAAGTGATCTGGGGTTAAAGGGCATTGCACTCAAAGGGCACATAATGAGCAGTTGTTTTTTTTTTAATTGAAGGATTTAACTACCAGGCTAAGTAAGTTTGGATTTCACTTGTTAGATCATAAAGTTCTATTGAAAGTTTTTGAACAGACAGCTAACATGAGCAGATATATGCATTGACAAAATTAATCCAGAATTGGGATATAAGATGCTTTTTGGAAAGAGAGAATATTGGAAACAGGGAATTGAGGTAGGAACCTATAATAATGGGACAGAAAAGAGACAAGGAAGTCTTGTGGAAATGGAGAAAGAGGAGTAGATTCCAGGAATATTTTGGAGATATAATCAACAGGATTTATAGACAAATGCTGATGGTGAGTTAAAGGAAGAATGAAAGTTGAAACTGAGCCCGGGCAGTAGGGAGAATAAAATTATCATCGCCAGAAATAGAAAAGTCATGAGGAGGTAGATTTGGGAGTCTTACGCTGAGTTTCGTTTAGGATGTGCTGAATTTGTTTCTCTGGCAGTACATTCCAGTGGAGCTATCTAGCAGGTAGTTGGAAATGTAAGTCTGGAATTCAGCAGAGAGGTCTTTGTTGACCATATGGATTTTAAGTGAAATAAAATAGCATAAGCATCATTCTTCTTCCTTGTTCAGGAAAATATACATACTAATAACCATAAAGTGATAAAGGATGAAGTAGAGCATGGAACCAAAGAGAAATAAGAAAAAAAAAACCAATGTCCAATTGGAGTATACATAGCAGTTCCTTGAAAATGATCTGAATACTTTTGTTTCTATGTTTTCATTTATCTTTCGCAGTGTCCTTATAAAATGGGAGAAGAGGCTAGAATCAGTTCCATTTTAGAGAAGAAAAAAGTGAAACAGAGAAGTTGGTTAGGTAAGTTTTCCTTATTCACATAATGGTCAAATCAGGCCTAGAACCTAGGTCATCTAAATCTTAATCATCCGTTCTATCCACTATAGGACTATGCCTTCTAACAAGCATCTGTAAATTTCGGCATCCTCCAGCCCCACTCTCCACCCCATGTTGTTCCACTTAACTGTGGAATGAAATTTCTCTGGCAAGAAAGGGGGAACAGAAGAGAAATGTCCATATGTCGAAAGATGGTTTTAACTAGTATGTATGTGTATACATGAAAAAAAAAATGCACATGATGTTCCTTAGAGGCAGACCCTGAATGTGTTTCAGAAACCTTCAAGTCATTTGAAGGCCTGCAACTGAAGAAGCTTGATTTGGAATTCACTATGTTCACAGGCAGAAAATAGAGCCCAGGATAAAGACTGACGAATCGTGATGATGTGTTCTGGAAAACAGAAGGCCAAAGGATGACTCCATAAGGGTCTTCCAACATAACAAATGATGAATAAGTTGGTGACCAGCTGTTACCATCACCATAAAACAATGCATATTGAATGCCTACCATATATAAGGCACAATGCTAGAGGCTGTTCCATCTGCCCTGAGAAAAGAACAAGAAGAAATTAAATGTGAAGTTACCAGGAAGAATACTTATGGAAGGCTGAAATGGGGAGGAGGATTTATGGTAGGGCTTAGGTGTAAGTATTGGGAGGACAATTTCAGGTCATATACAGTCAAACTTTGTGAAACTTGTGTTTTTTGAACATGAAAGGGTGTCCCCCCATAAGTGGAACTACATGTAATATTTAATAATAATTTATGTCCTAATTTAAGCATTTATTGAAAGAACATAGAGAAAATTTCCCATTTTGTTGGATATCCTTAACAACCTTTGACTTAAACCAAAGGAGGTTGTAAGAAGTGAGCCTTCCATCATTGTCAGGTCTGTCTTGTCATTGTCTCATCCATGCTACACAATGACTATCTGCTGGTATGTTGTAGAGAGGAGTATCATTCAGGGACAGGTCAGACTAGAGGGCCTTTGAGGTAACTTCCAACTTTGTGATTCAGTAATCCTACTCATTGCTTTCTCCTGATTTTTGTGTATGTTACTCACTACCTCAAGAATTTCTTTCCCCTTTCCCACTATATATGCAAATCCCAGATATCCATCAAGACCTAGCTACAGATCCAGAAAAGCCTACTACAATGTTCATCCATCTCCGAAATCCTATGTCATGAATGGACTATTCAATATAATTTAGGATTTAGATATGCATTCTCTTATATCTATATTTAATGGTTTTACACATATTGGCCTTGTTTCCCCAAAATTGCTTATAAGCTTCTTGAGGGTAGGAACTACGCCTTAAAATTCTTTTTATTGTGTAACACATTGTGATAATTAGGTGGCTCAGTGGATGGACCATTAGGGAGACATGAGTTCAAATTTGGCCCCAGACACTTGCTAGTTGTATGACCCTGAGCAAGTCACTTAACCCTGTTTGCTGCAGTTCCTCATCTGTAAAATGAGCTGGAGAAGGAAATGGTAAATCACTTCAGTATATTTGCCAATAAAACCGCAGATGGGGTCACAAAGAGTCAGACACTGCTGAAAAATGACCAAAACAAAATACCCTATTGCAACATGATAGTAAGTAGGCAAATCAGAGACCCTCAGCAGATTCAGCTCAACTCACCAACCGTTAAAAGTCTACTGTATGCAAAGCAGTATACAAAGGATGGGATGAGATCCAGAACTTAGACATAGTTCCTGCCTTCATGGAGTACATAGTCTGATAGGCGTATATGATGCATACATACAACTGCAGTTCTCTTCAAGGCTTGGCTCAAGTGCCTCCTCCCTCGGAAAGCCTTTTTTGGCAACCTCAGTTGTTACCGCTCCCTCCAAAAGTCATTTGAAATTGTTTTATGTCCCATATTTACATTTATCTATGAATTTGTTGTATCCTTATCAAAGAATATAAATTTCTTGAGATCCAAGATGGTTTCACTTCTATACTTTTATCCTCAGTGTCTAATATAGTGCCTGGCATACAGTAAGTGCTCGTGGAGCAATTTCAAAATAAAACATGATACTTTTAGCAGAATTGTGCAAGCAAAGATCTATGTAAAGTCCTGGGAAAAGGAGCCAACAAGGAATATTTAGTAAAGGTGGAGTTTGTCTTGGACGTTAAAAGATGAACAGGGATTCAGTGAAGTAGGGGATGGGGAATATTTAGTGGGTGGAACATGGAGTACGTGGAGAGGAATACTATGGGATAAGGCTGGAAAGAGAGAGTAGCAACAGATTCTGGAGAGCCTTGAATGCTAACCAAAGGAGTCTGATAAAACAGGGATCCAATGAAGCATTCTTAGAATATCATATGACGAGATTCACAAGGAAGATTTACCTGCCAATTGTGTGAAGGATAGTTAGGGAGTGTTGGCAGGAAAGAGTATAGGTCGCATATTTATTAAAAGACTATTATAATATTCTAGACTGGGAGTACAGAAGACCTGTATTACATTGCTAACATTTAGATGGAAAGGAATGGACAGATGCAAGAAATATTATAGGAAAGGAAATGATTGAACCTGGAAATTAAATTTATAATGTTAGATGACTGAGGAGAAAGAGCCAGACAATTCCAAATCGGTGAACTTAAGAGAATGGGTGAATGGAGGTACCACAGACAAAAATAATAAAGTGAGAAGAATGAACATTTTTTGAAGGAGGGATGTAAGTTTTGTTTTGGACATATCAAGTAATCAGTTCAGATTTATTAAGTACCTACCATGTGCCAGGGACTGTCCTAAGCACTAAGAATACAAAGAGATAAAAGACAGTCCCTACCCTCAAGGAAAGAAATCATGTAATTTGTGTGAGAAAGCTGCATTGAATAGAAATCATCTGAATATTATTCAATTTGGGGTGTTGGTAGAACATCCAAGTAGAGCTATTCTGAATGCAGTTGACTATACAATCTTGAAGATCATGCAATAGAACTAGAGATACCAATCTGAGTCATCTGCTTAAAATCTTGGGAATAATGAAATCAACAAGACAGATATAAAGTAGATACAAAGAGAGAGGCATAGAAGACTAAAGATAGAAATTCCAGAAATGTTCATTTTAAGGAGTTTGGAAGAAGAGAGTCAACAAGATATAGAGAGAAAGGATGGGTAGAGAAGGAAGAGTAGACCTGGAAGTGTGGGAGGGGTCTCCAAAGCCATGTTTTGGAACAGGGGCTGCTAGGGAAAGGAAAAAACAGTTAGGCATCAAGGCATGGAATGAAGCTACCTACAATTCTAAGGCTCCATTTCAGAACATCAGGCGTATACTCAGGGATTATATTATTCTTATGAATGGCTAGAGAATGATCTGGATGTTACCATCTGAGGAGTTTAATAGCAGAGCTAATATTGGTGGAGAAAATTCACCACAGAGCAGTGATGGAAGGAGTAGGGAAAGAATGATAGAGCCTGAGAGTGGCTGCATTAGAAACTGGGCGTAAATGTTGGGAAGGGCAGCTAAAGGGGAAAGAAATTTCAGTATGAAAGTGATTTCAATGAGAATATATGGAAGAGAAAGGGAGGGGAGGGAGTCTGCATACTAGACCAACAGCAGGCTATGCATAGCAAGCATGACTCAGTTGTGTATTACCTGAGGGAGGAATTTGGTAGGAGAGAGGAGAAGACTGAAAGATAGGGACAGACACAGACACAGAGTCAGAGAGACACAGAATCAGTGACAAAGAGACACAGAATGAGAGACACAGAAACAAAGAGACACAGAGGCAGGGGCCACCTTGGAGACAGAGTGCTGATCTGAGTCCTTATCCACACCCCACTGTCATGCAGCAAGTTGGATGATAAGCTACAAAACCAGATTCTATCTCATGTAGCATATCTGAGTCATGGGCTTCTGGGCTTCTCTTAGTTCTGTTGATGGAAGAGATTGCTGGGGAGGGCACAGGGTGACCTGGTCTATAGGATATCAACATGACACTAGTATGCCACAAGATGGAGATTGAACTAATGCTAGATTCTCCATCTCTCTGGAAAGAGTGTTAGTGAAGTCTAGCTAAAGGGAGAAGCGATTGAACCAAATTATTTCTAAGAGTGAATTACTTCTTAATTTCTAAGGTTAGATTTTTAGTTACAACCTCATTTGTAAAAGAAATATTCAATGAATGACTACTAAACAAAACATTCTGGACAACAACTAGTTTTTTTTTTCCTCTTTGGGTTAGATGTAATTTCACCTATTATTTTCATGACTGAACTTTTATAGCAAATAAGACATAATCAACTCATATTCTATGCTTGCAGACCAATCATATGTAGATTTATGTAAATGCCCATGCAAATCAAGTGCAGCCACTGGGCTTCTGGGAGGTTGCAAATGAAGCCCTTGGTACAGCAGAGGTCAAATAACTGTGGCTTTGAGCACGATTCTACATGCAGATTTTTATAGGACAATGGCAGCCCTTTAAAAATAGTGATGCTTAAATGCTGCTATAATGTCAGCAAATGAGGAGTTTTCCAAAGTAATTAGGGATGGGTGACCTGGTTCAGAGGAAAATGGAAAGGTAAGTGTGAGACCTAGTCTTGAAATAAAACTAAGCTTTATCTTCCCAGTTTTGATTGATTTGGAGAAGTATTACCTCCTGGCCCTGTTCTCCTAATTTTTCTACAAATTCTGCCAGATCCATTAAGAGAACTCTGCTGGCATTGATGGGGCCTCTTTCACTTGGCATAGAAATGGTCTTGTGTGCCCTTAGCTCAAGGGCTGGGTGGTCTTTCTGTGTTTGCCAGGTACCATTATTTGTAAAAAGTGCAGCTTGCCAGAGGACCTGCTGCCTGCAAGTGAGTAGCATTCTTGACTTGCTGCTCTCCACCAGTTGCAGATACTTCAGCCCAGAAAACAAATGGTGGCTAGGGGAGGCATATCTATTACCACTACCAGTGAGAGGTTCAGAAGAGCCAGGAAGAGAATTCCAGGAATAACAATGACTGGGAAGGAGGGAAACATAATGAGGCTAGGCATCTAGTTGAATTACCCTAGTTGGCTCATAGCATTTCTTTGACTGATTTTTTTGTTTTGTTTTGTTTTGAGAGTGGACCTGTGATTTCACAATGGGAAGGGCAAAATTCTCTCCATTAATGCAGAACCATGATTCCTCTGTTAATTTATAGCCTTTGAGTGCCCAGGTCATTTAGAAGTTAAGTAACTGGCCCAAGGTCACACAGCTAGTATATAACAAGGTAGGATTTGAACTCAGATCTTCCTTTCTCTCATTTAGGAGGGAATTTTTGCCCCTAATTTCATGTAAATTATAGTCTTGTAGAGGGGTATAACATAGACACATATTTAGAATAGAAAGTGATATAGGATAAGAACACAGAAGAAGTAATGGGAATCCAAGGAGGGGCGCAATCATTACTGACTTTATGGAGGAGATGGTATTTTAACTGATGCGTACAAGAAAAACTAGGGAAGCCTTATACAAATCGATACAAGATGTGTAACCACAACTAGGAAAGCAATATACAAGATAACTGCCACAATGTAAATGGAAAGAAAAACAAGAAAGAAATCCAAACTGTATTCTGGAAAATTATAATGACCAAACTTGACCCCCCAAAAGAACTAAAAGACAACGTCTTCCTCTCAGTTTCCCTCCACTCCCACCCCACCCTCTTTTTTTGGCTGAAGTAGAAGACTATGAGTACAGAACACTCTATGTAATTTTTCTTCTGATTCATCGGTTAGCTTTACTTAAATATTCTTCTTGTTTTTATTCCTTGTAATAAAGACTGACTCTGGAAAAAAGAAGTGATAGCTTTATTGAAAAGTATATATGAGAGAAAAGGAAAAATATCAATAACATTTTATTTAACAAATAAAGAATGAGTCTCTGGGAGGGGAAGGCATGATGACACATTGAGGAATGTATATAATAGAAAAGCAAAAGATATCAATAAAATTTTATTTAAAAAAATAAAAGAATACCAACACAAAAATTAAAAGTGTAAAACAACACACTATATCAGCTATTATTAGCAGTGCAATACCAAAGTGAGGGAAGGAGGAAGGGAAGAAAAGAAATAAGCATTTATAAAGTACCTACTATGTGCCAGAACTGTGCTAAGTACTTTAAATATGTCTCATTTGATCCTCACAGTAACCTTGTTAGGTAGAGGGAAACAAGGCAGATGGGGGTTAAGCGACTTGCTCAGGGATATACAGCTAGTAAATAGATGGATATGAGCTCAGGTCTTCCAGACACCAGGTCCAGCATGCTATCCACTATGCCACATAGCTAGCTCTTTATATGGCAGGGGTTGGGGTGGAGGAGGTTTCTCTACAAAAGAACGAGCATAGGGAGGGTAACATTTCTCTTTCTGTCTGTCTGTCAGTCTGTCTGTCTCTCTCTCCCTCCCTCTGTGTGTGTGTGTGTGTGTGTGTTGCATATAGCACATACTGTAAAGCACAACCACAGAACTTTAGGGGGTCATTTAGTCCAACTTTTCATTTTAAAGATCAGGAAACTGAGGCCCACAGGGCTGAATAATTTGCCCAAGGCCACACATGTAGAAAATGTAAGATTTGAGATTTGAACTCAGTAGGGTTTTTCCCCTTTAAACTCGAAGTCTTTTGTTCCTTCTATCATACGATGCAATCTACCAAACTACCACCCTATGCCATTTCTCCATATGCTCAACTTGTGGTGGTCCTGTCAACTTCTCATCCATAACCTCTATTCCAGCCACATCAAATACACCATTTCCAATTTCCAGGTTTCAGTAAACATTGTTCCCAATAGCCTGGCATCCTCAGAATTTACCTCCCTGCTTTCCCAGTATGTTTCTGGCATCACAGCTGCAAGCAGACACCAGGTTACCAAGGATACACATGGTTGAATGGCTTAAGTATTGAACAGAGATCTACTCCAACCTTTGCGAATGGTGACATGAGAAGTCCCTTAACCTCTTGGTCCCCTTGGTCCCTGGGATTCCTCATTTATAAAAGAGAGGCAAGATTGTTATGCTACTTCATGGAAATGTTCTGGAGGAAGAATATGTTAAGCTTTTAAAAAATCTGAGAATATGGAAATATGGTATTCTATTGGTTAAAACTAGCCAGATATGAGGAATTTCTGTGAAAAACCAAGCTATCAGGTTAAAGGTTGTGATTCTAACTGTGGTTTGGTCAAGGAGACCAAAGTTAGAGTGGAATCAGAATGAACAAGCTAGTGCTGGTGCTCATAATACTTGGTAAAGAAGGACTTGAGATTCTTTTTAGGGGCAAACAAGAGTCTCTTCATGTATGGGGTATGGGAAAGGGGGGGTAATTTAATGCCTTGAAAGGTCTTTCTGCATTTTTGGAGGTTCATACTTCTGATTTCGTTAGTGTGGGAAATTCCTGCCATTGATGTCGATTGACAGCTCATCTGTAAAGCACTGTACCTACATTATCTCATTGGATCCTCACAACAGTCGATCAACAAGTATTTATGAAGTATCTACTACATTACAGGCTTTATGCCAGGCATTGGGGAAACAAATACAATACATGAAACAGTCTCTACTAGTAAGAACCTTAAGATAGATATTATAATTATTTCCATTTTACAAATGAGGAAACTGAGTGACTTGCCTGGAATCACAGAGCTGATAAGTGTCTGAAGCAGGATTTGAATTTGTTTGAATCATGTCAAGCACTCTCCCTAATAAGACACCCTAGCTTATGGTCTTAGACAGTTGCCTAGTGGTATTGATAGGGTTAAGTGATTTGACCATGATAATACAACTATGTTAGAGGAATAAGTATGTGTTAGAGGTAGAATCTGAACCCAGGTTTTTCTGACTCCAAAGCCAGTTTTCCATACACTATATCATCCTACACCCCTCTTCTGGAAAAAGTAGGTGAGCTAAAACAAAGATTTCAGATAAATGCTTCCATTTAGGCTATAATCAATGATCACCTGTAGCCAGGTATAACAAGTCAAAAGCAATAATATTTGGAAGAGAAAATTGTTCCTTTGTCTAATTAAAATGTACTATATTCTCAGTCGACTCAGTTGTCCAAGAATCCATCAGAGGAGCCATTACATCTCTACTTACGTTAATTTCATTATTGTATCACGTGAGTTATGTTCATACATTTATTGCCCAATAATTTTCAGGGAAAAAATGTCATATCTTAGGTGGAGGTATAATTAACATGAAGAGATTTTTTGGCACAGGAGTTAATGAAGTGTAGGAACTAACCCTCCAACCTCAATTATAATGAACTTTTTCCAAAGTCCAAGGCTAATGTGAAGCTTCCAAATGAAATTGCTAGATTGGGGCAGCAACCTCAGAATACCAATTTGATTCTAGTCTTTCAAGGGGACACAAGACAGACTGAATTAGGTCATTTTTTCCCTCCAAAACACTTAAAACTATTTCTAAGATACCCATTATTACTTATATAGGCCAAGTCTACTGCAAAATATTATATTGCAAGGAAATCTGTTTAGCAGAATCTGCCCTCCCCCCCATTCTCATTAGATTCAACTACTAGTCTGCATCATATAGAGCAAATTTCTAATATAAAATTATTTATATTATCTTTTGGGAATTTTTATAAAGTTATTTGCGCCATAAGCTCCTTTTGGCCATTGAGCCCTAACAAAATGCTAAATAGTATTGTGCAGTTTTCTTTAGAAGACCTGGGTTATGGTAAATTACATATCCTCTTCATGCTAGATGTCACTGGAATCCCACAAGTGTACTAAAGGAAAACAAATGGATTGAATGTAATCTTCCTGACATAGTGATTACTTCATTTTTTGCCTTTGGATATCTGGTTCCTGGAAAGATGTTTAACATACATAGCTGCTTAATAAATCCTTGTTGAATGAATGACAAATGAAAACTTACCAAAAACCAACTGTATTTCAGATATTGGGATAGTTGTCCTATGAAATATAAAAATAAGACAAAAGGTAGAGATAGCAAATGTTGGGGGCCCAGAGGAGTTTGTATTCCTCACTCCAGTGTGGTTAGGCAGAGAAAAGAACAAGTTGCCTTCTCTTGCCCCCGTTTTTTTTTGTTGTTGCATGCATGCTGAGTTCCAGCTCAGCAATCAATTAAAAAGGCAAACAGTAAGCAGGAGGAAACAGTCATAGAGTTCTTATTCATACTTGGAAGAGGAGAGTAGGGCCTTCCATAAACATAGCTATCTGTACTTGTCTCACCATCAGAATGTAAGATCCTTACAAGGGACTGTTTTATTCTTTTTACTAATATCCCATTAGCACCTAAGGTAGTACCTGGAACATAGGGTTAAATGAAGACTTATTAACGAGCATGTATTAAGCCCTTAGTATATGTGAGGCACTGTAGTGCCTTTCAAAGAAAGTCATCTCTTTCAAGGATCTTGCAATCTTAATGCTTTCTTTTGAAAGACGTCTTACTTTATCTTTCTCCAAAGGATTAGAAGTCAATCAAACAAAACGTGATAAATCACTATCAGTTCTCATATGTGCTTTTGCCGTGATCAGAATAAGAAAGCAAAAGTAAAAAAAAAACCCAAAAAACCCAAAAAACTTCTATCTCCTAAAATAAGCTTAAATAAGTGGTTAATTTCACCCTCCCTGGCAAGTGTCTGATTCTGAATTATTGGGATCTATGAAAAATTCCTAAGGAAAAATCTGTGGAAGAATTTTTAGAATTATTCATATGAGTTAGAATTAGATAAGTCTACATGCTGGGCTAGTTTTCATGCATAATGAAGGGGATGATACGCGGACTGTCAACATATGAATGTAGTATATGTTTTACGCATTTGATTGTTTTGCTGTAGAATTTTATGTCACGTGGTAGCCAGAAGAAGGGCATGGAAACATTTAGAAACAGAATTTGGGATGCTAACTTCACACACCCACTCCTGACACTTCTGCCAAGAAGCTATACAATATGTGTCTCTAAGAAATTTCACCTCTTTTTCATATTCAATCTGCCACATTTACAATGGCGAATTTTTCTCAATATCTTTATTTTTCTTCATTAAAGGAAAGTAGACTTTTGATGAAAATTCTCAATTTCTCACAAAACAAAGAAAAGAAGGATGTTGTAAAAAGCTAGTCGTTTCAGATATGAGAACAAGACAAGAAAAAACATGGTTGGATGGATATCCAGAACAAATTAATTTTTCCAAGATTGTTTTTTTTAATCTTTCTTTAAAAAGAATAAATGTCTCAGAAGCATTTCACTAACTTGGGCTAAAATGAGCAAAAATTCTGGGTTCAGGCAGGAATGAAGGATGGAAGCCCTCATCAGTGGCAACCATTAAAAATTCAGGTAAAACTCTGCAAGAGGTAATACATACTTGTTCATTAGGCTTCTTGGAATGAAAGGAACAGTCAAAGAGAGCAGACAAAAGTTGGAGCCACTTGTAAGTAATCTTACCAGGTACTCAGAATTCAAAGTAGAGACATGACAGTAACTTCCATGTATAACCTTAAAGTAACAGGCTTAGAATCAGTCTTTTGTTTTCCAATTCCTTTCTTGTCTCCTAAGGAATTTGGATAGGTTGCATACAAAACTGGCCCCTGGCTTCTCTGGCACATGTTGCCAGAGTTTAGAGTTAGACACATCTGCCAATCACTGATGATGGGTGATTACTTATTCAGTAGAAGAGAGCTTTGAAGAACAGTGGGACAGAGTTTCATATAAATGACACATTTTATCTGTTTTTCAAATAATTCGTGGAAAATGCTGACATAAAGTGCCAATTATTTTTTTCCCCGTGAATAGGACTGGCAGTTGTATTGTATACTTTAAAAGTCACTTACAATTTGTTCACATTAAAAAAAAATCCCCAGGGAACAAGGATGCATTTTCCTTGCCTTGAAGATTAAAGTTCAATTTGACTTCATATTTTATGGAAAGGACTCTTAAGACACCACATTCTCATATCCTACTTGATATCATTACAAGCTGTAAATTCAGTGATTGATAGCTGCTGGGACAGCCACTGGGGGCTACATGCTAGTTAAAATAATAAAGTGCTCCTTATCCTCTGGATGCAGTTGAAAGAATAGCAGGTGGTCATTGTTTACCAGGCTAAAGTGAGCCACTCCATTTCAGATAGCTCATTTTGGACCCAAGCTGAATGCCATGCCTGAGTGATTCTACTTCTAACAAAGCAGCCAACAGACTCGCTCTCATTGTTTAATTTGAATGAGAATTAGCGGCTGCCTCATGCATGCCCAAGACCCGTATTATAAAATGGTTCTCTAGACATGTTTATTGAAGGCTAGCAGCTGTAGAATTTGGGAGAATGATCTCTTAATGCAACCATACTTTTCCCTTCTGACTTCATACTACCAGCAAGAATCAAGGTGGAGTGCTGGGGCAAAGGGCAAAGGGGGTAGAGTCCAGGGTTGAAGATACAGAGGAGACTGTGTCAGCCAGACCCCTGTGGTAAACAGTGCCATGAGGACACATTGGGCCCATATATTTTCATTAGGGAAAGGGAATGCAACTGCTCAATGAGATGTCAGGGTAATTGAGAGAGGGGCAGGCAGGCTCAAACAGCTCACCATCAACAAAATCACAGTGTAGGCCCTTGTGATGAAGACTGATATTTTAGCCAAAAATATTCAAAGATCTGCAAGGCATCACTCATGAGAGTAAAATTCTCCTGGATATAATTTTAAAGGCCTATTTGTAATAGACTATACCTTCATTAAAGAGATTTGGTAAGTCTAGCTTGCACCTGAAACATCTTTGCCTTGCACTTTGGAATGTACATTCAGTAACATTGTTCACAGACTCTGAGTTCAAATACACAGCATGTCAGGGCTCTTTGGAAATGATTCATTGAATCCCTGTTGTAAACATTAAGGCCAAAGTACTCTAATGAATCCAAAGGACATTGAAAACTCTAAAAGCCAAAAGGCTGGCTTCTCAGCAATTGCTTCAACAGATCAACAATCAGTCTATACTCATTCATTTGTTTTCTAGCCTAAGTTTCTAACCCAGGCAAGTTAAGATTGTCAAGTTCTCTGTCTAAGAGTCAAATGACTTCCTTAAAGTCAATGCAAGGGATTTCCCAAGGGAGGAAGAGGAAGGGAAGACTTAAAAGAGTGACAGTGGGCTATTAGTAGAGGCAGCTCTAAGTACAAATCTTGGCTTTACCTACTTAATATCTACGTGACCTTCAGCAAAGCAAAGCATTGAGCTTTAGTTTCTTCCCCAGTAAAAGGAAGAGGTTGGATCAGATGATGCCTCAGAAGCTTTTGAACTCAAATCTATAATCCACTATTCACTGGATACTATTTTTACACTGTCACTGTAGCACTACAAAGGGTCCTACTTTGTGCCCTTTTTGTTGACTGCTTCACTCATCCCGTAATATCTATTGAGCACATATGTTTTACTGCTTTTTACTTTTACTTGCACATTCACGATCCCCACTGATAACATCAAACCAGTTGGGGCTAATGGATGTACAGGTCTGTATCACCTACTCCTTCCTCTAGGACAAGACTAGGAATAATGTGTTGTAGCATCATAAAATCAAGAATTGTCTTGAGGCCTCTTATTTTTTTTCTTTTTCATTTTAGGTGCAACCAATTTATGATTTTATTCATATCAGAAAGTCTTGATAAGGAAACTCTTATTAATGCAAACTGTCAACTGTTTTGTAACTTTTAATCTTGGAGTTGTGTAGGGTACCAAGATCTCAAATGAACTGCCCACAATCCACAGTTATTGTGTGTGGTGGACTCAAATACTAGACATTACAACTCTGAGACTGGCACTTCATCTATTATACCACATTTCTTCTCCTATGTACTTTTAAACTGATTTATTATTCATTTGACAAATATGTATTTAGTGCTCACTACATACAAACTTGTTGTGTTATGCAGAAGGCAAAGATGAAAAAGAAACAGTTGAGCTCCCAACTTCCCCTTTCGTTCTTATTTCATGGTACTCTCCTCCTCCTACACTTTGCGTGATAGCTAGAGTGGACAATTTATCCTTCCCCATTCTCATCCCGAATTTTCCTGTTTCTCTTTGTTACACAACCATAGAACTCCTTTCCCCCACCCCAACTTCCCAATAAACTCCAGTGCCTGAGATGCAATCTGTTACAATTATATTTAGTAGACAAAGAATTTCACATCTTCCATGAAATCTGTGGTTTTCCTACAAGGAAGTGCTCTCTTCCTCCTTGAATTTCTCCTGCCATGCTATTTGTGACTCTTGTCCTATACATTTGTTCATTTTCCTATGTGTATATACTTCTTTGTGTATACATTCCCTCTCCCAGATACAATATACCTAACAGTCACTTTTCAACTTTGTATCCTCAGTGCCTAACCCAAAGACCTTAACATAAGAAGATGTTTAAGATAAAGATTAATATTGATTTTAAGTTATAGGTTGGAGTAGATATGGTCATCATGACCTCAGGCAAAGGAATATTAAAAATGTATTATGATGGTTGAGAAAGATAAGCAGGAAAATTAGATTAAGCTAAAATGCATTTAAATAATGAAAAAACAGCAATTTTAAGTATATATGCACTACACACAATGTCAACTAAATACATGAAGGAAAATATAATTGAAGACCTAGATAGAAGGAAAATAATCATGGATTATTTCAATGTCCCTCTTTCAAACTTGGACAAATTTAACAGATACGTTCAAAGTAGATTAAGGACCAGAACATATATTTGAAAAAAATAACTTAGATATGCTAGAAGTTTGGTGTTTATTGAATTTTCATGAATATAACTATTATTAGCATCATATTATACTTTTTCAAAAACTGATCACTTGTTAAGATATAAAAATCTAATAAATATACCTAAATGTAATAACAATTACAGTAGACAAAGGAAATATGAGCAAAAGACATATACTTAAATGGAAACTAAATAATATTATTCTAAATAAAGAGCTAATCAAAGAACAAACCAGAAGAAGAAAAATGAAGGAAAATAAAAAAGAGGAAAACATATCAAAATCTGTGGCATATACCTAATGCTTATAAGAAAAGCCATCTCTTTGAATTCTTATACTTAAAAATTAAGAAAAGGAGAAAACAATGAATGGAGAACACAATCTCCCCAAACTTAGAAAATCAAATGAATAATTCCCCAAAGAGACAAAAAGTAGAAATTTTGGAAAGGAAAGAATTGAAAGCAAGACTTGTTAAACAAAGTACTATGCTGTTTTTGGAAAGATGATTAATTTAAGAAACTACTAGCAAACATGATCAAAAGAAAGGAAAACCCAACTGTCAAAATAAAAAAAAAATAAGGAACAAAAATGCACAATAGTGAGGAAATGAAATATTTATCAGAAAGTACCATGCCCAATTATATGGCAACAAAATAAAAAACTTAATGAAATGAATGAATATGTAAAAAAAAAAAAGACTCAGAGAATAGGAATGGAGACTCTAAAAACCCAATTTCTTAAATGTATTCAGAAATACTTCAGTGAATCTCAAAGAAAATCATAGATTCACATGGTTCCATAGGTGATTCTCTCAGACGTTTAAGGTACAACCAAAGTCCATTATGTAAACTATTCACGACGCATCTTACCAAACTCTTCATGAGAAAGATATGATCCTTGTACCAAAACCAGAAAAAAGTATAGACCAATATCAATAATATGTACTGAGGAAAAAAATAATAAGTAATCAACATGCAACTGTTAAGCACTTATAATGTTCTAAGAACAAAGTGCTGGAGATACCAAAAAAATAGAATAGTTCTTGCCCTTGAGCTCATATTGAAATTGAGGTGACAACATGTAAATATGCATGTATAAGTAAATATAGTTAAAAGATATAGAGTAAATATAAAGCAGACATAGAGAGGAAGGTCAATCAGCTGGAGACTAGGAAAGGTCTCCTACAGAGGGGGCTGACATGGGCAGATCTACACTGTATGAAAGTACTTTGATGAATTCAATTCTACTGGCTGTATGACCTTGAGAAAGGCACTTAGTTGTCTCAAAGTCAGTCATCATCTCAATGATTGAGGCAATTCTCTAAGACTATAGGTAGTAAGGAAGTTATTAACATGCTTTAGTAGTAGCTTTCTCACCTGAGAGTTTCCTACACCAATGAAATCACAAATCTAATCCCTATATAAGGTTGAGTCATGAACAGTTTTCAAGAGAAGAAATCATTTAATAAGCACCTTTAAATTGCACACAATTACTAATAATTGGAGTTGTGCAAATTGAAACAACATCGATAAATCACCTCACCATCAAAGATCTTGAAAATTGGGAAAATTAGGAGACTAAGGGAAAGAAAACACATAGATTCACTCATGATGGATTTAAGACTTGGTTCAAGCCATTTTTGGAAACCAAATTGGAATTATGCAAGAAATTTTTTGAAATTGTTCATACTTCTTGAGTCCAAGATTCCCCTACTGGGACTAAAACCCAAGTTTTTGACAGCAAAAAAGCACCCATCATATGAAAATGTTTATAGTAGGATTATCGGTGGTGCTAAAAGCTAGAAACAATAACATGTGCCCAATGCCTGGGAAATGAATTAAAAAGATAAAAAAATTATGGTATGTAGATATTACAGAGTATTACTGCTCCAAAGCCAATTAAAAAACATGAATATTTCAGAGAAACAAGAGAAGACTTATACAAAGTGATGCAGAGTGAAGAAAAGATTTGAACGAACAGAATGTTTAGCTATGACAATGCAAATACAACTAATGTGGAGAGAAAACAAAATTCTGGTCAAATACAGTGAAAAATGTTAATACCATCTAAAGTTAAAAGATACACACTTCATTTCTGTTAACAACTGATCATGTACTTTTCAAAGAATATGCTTGTAAAGAATATCTTCTTTTAGTTGATTGTTGGGAAGTGTCTATTGTACCAAAACAAAATATATCATTCTTTAAAAAATGAAAGTACTGGGGCATATTTGTTTGCTTAATACAGTGTGAAAGATGTTAGAATATTGGAAGGAGAATTAATCAGAATTTATGATCAGCTCTTTTACTACCACCCTAAGAGGGTATAGATTTGTAACCTTTGTTGTAACCTTTGGGCTTCACATACTTGAGGCCTTCTTTTCCATCCTAAATTTCTTCTGCCCTGCTCACTTTGCTTATTGAAAAGTCAATCAGCTTGTAAGTTGATGCTGTCTCTTCCAGATTCAGATACAGCTTTCTAGATCAAAATATTAGATGCTCTAGTTCTTTAGTAGCAATATAAATTGACCCCAGAAAACACTTCTTGGGCTTTACCCAGTAGTAGTGGAGATCTTTTGCTGGTGTCATTGATATTCCAAAATCTTCCTCATCCTTTTCCTATGCTCTGTAGGGTATGGGTGAAAAGAAATCGTTTCCAAATCTGATTTAGGGACAATAATGGCATGGTTCTCCTTGAAAAAAAAAAGGAATAAAGGAAATATTTAGAAATCTAGTACATGATTCACATTTCTCCATTATCATAATAATCCAAGATGAAGGCAAACCTTCTGATTCCCATTATTCTTGGGCAGAAATGAAGTTATGTTCCCTGGTGATATTTAATATTATACCTCTAAAGTTAAATTAAGCTATTAAGGAATGTCATCTCCATGGCATTTAAGAATGAAATTGAGCAAAGAACAATAAATAGATTAAAAACCCAGAAAGTTACCAAAGATTTTTAAAAGTTTCTTTATTTTTAGTTTTCAACATTCATTTTTATAAGATTTTGAGTTCTACCTTTTTCCTTCTTCCTCCCTTCCTCCATCCCTAAGATGGCATGCAATCTGATATAGGTTTTACATGAAAAATCATATTAAACATATTTCCACATTAGTCATGTTGTGAAAGAAGAATCAGAAAAAAAGGGAAAACCATGAGAAAGAAAAAACAAGAAAATAGTATGCTTTGATCTGCATTCAGAATTCATAGATCTTTCTCTGGATGTGGATAGCATTTTCCATCATGAGTCTTTTGGAATTGTCTTAGATCATTGCATTGCTGAGAAGAGTTAAGTCTATCAAAGTCAATCATTTCGCAATGTGGCTATTACTGTGTAAAATGTTTTCTTGATTCTCTCACTTCTCTCAGCATCAGTTCATATAAGACTTTTCAGGTTTTTCTGAAATCCACTTGCTCATCATTTCTTATGGAACAATAGTATTCCATGACATTTATATACCACAACTTGTTTAGCCATTCCCATTGATGGGCATCCCCTCATTTTCCAATTCTTTTCCAACCATAAAAGAGCTACTATAAATATTTCTGTACATGTGGATCCTTTTTGCTTTTTTGCTATCTCTTTCGGATACAGACCTAATAGTGCTTGTACTGGGTCAAAGGGTGTGCATGGTTTTATAGCCTTTTGTGCATTGTGCCAAATTGTTTTCTAGAATGGTTGGATCAGTTCACAACTCCACCAAGAATACACGAGTGTCCCAGTTTTCCCACATCTTCTTTAACATTTATCATGAAATTTTGTTTTAATCACAAACCTTTTTCCAGCACAATTTACACTTGAAAGCTTCAGTTGTCAATATGCTATGTGGAGAAATGGAAATGGGAGTAAAGTAAGTAAAAATGGGAATCATAGCTGGAGTAGATCAGGAAGACAGAGAGGGGATCTGCATTCGATAAACAAGGGTATAATCCTCAAAAAAAATAGATGGTAGAGAACCTTTTAAAAATTTATCATTTTTTTCAGATAACAGAAATCTATTTTCTTTCTCTCTCCCATTTTCCATCTTCACATTGGAAAAGAAAAAGAAAAACAAAACCCTTCTACACATGCATAGTGAAGAAAAACAAATTCCTGCATTGTCCCAAAATTATATGACTCATTCTGCACCTTGAGTCTGTCCCATGAGAGAATGTTGAAAACTGCTGACCCATGTGCCCATTTTCCTGTTGCTACAAAATGTTTATGCCTCACCTATATATGATTTCATAGCATCCTTAAGGAGGTTAGAGGAGGAAACAGGTAAGTTTTAGCAGAAAGAAAACACACTGACAGTCTCCATCTTTACAGTTACAGATGACTGAAAGGCGTGGAGAATACAAGATTCCATTGTACTTATTGTTTGACTGCAAGAATGCATTTTATTCTGTAAAGCAAACACCAAATTAAAGGCTCTCTTCCAACAATATGTCTGCTACACATATGTCAAAATCATGCAAGATTCCTTTAGAGATCTAACAACAGAGATAACTCTTTTCAGTAACCCTCTGATTATTAATATCAAATGAGGCATAAAACAGAGAGAAGCGTACTTACTAAATGTGTTTTTCTCAATCATGGAGAAGGTCCATCAGAGAATTCTAAAGTCATTCCTTCCACATCATGACTCTTTCTATCATAGTTTTGATATATTGCAGGTCAGCACAAGAATGGGAATTTTTGTAGAGTTTTGTGGAAGCTGCAGATGATGCAGAAAAATTTTAGAAACTCAGAAATGCGTAAAATATATGTGCAGCCTTGCATAATATCAACATTTTATCTTTTAATATCATAGTAATTCAGACTTCTCTGGTACAAAGAAAGGGCAAAAAGAAATTACACAGATTTTCCAGATTCCAACAGATGTAGAAGGGATAACTGTATTGTTATCCTCATTTTATAGATAAGGAAATGGAGACTGAGAACAAAGAAGTGAGTTAGCTGAAATTCACACTCCTGCGCCTGAGATGGGATTCAAGCTCAGGTCGTCCTGAGTTTACGTCCAAGACTATCTACTGTACCAGATTTCCTCCCATATCCATAATTACAAAAAAAAAATTGGCCTAACTACCCAAATGGGAAAAAAAGGTGAATGAATAATGCCTATCATTTAAACTATGATCTGCATATATACATACGATAGATGACATAACATGTAGACCCAGTCCATCAACACACATATTGCACAGACATTGCAATGAGCTTGGCCAAGAGATGAGGATGAAGAGAACAGGTTCGAGTGGCTTGGAAGACACTGTGTTGTTTTTCCAGCTTCTCCTTGAAACAAAGTCCCATCTTTTGAACAATGTTCCTCCGGAGAAGCTATATGACTTCAAGTTATGGAATGCCACTGTGTATGAAGAATCAAACTTGAAGGTCACCTGGAAAACAATGGAAGTCAGTTTGGTAGCTCTACTTTGACCTGTCTTTGTACCCTTAGCATATACCAAGGCACCTGGCATACAGGAAGCGCTTAAGGAATGCTTCTTTATTGGCGGACTGATGTCTATGATTAGGCTATACCATCTTACAAATCGCTTATGATAACTAGTATATGAAATATCATGATATGATGGGAAAAAGAAAAGTTGGGTTAGTCACATAGCAAGAATAAAAGATAAATTGTGAATGATGCATGGTAGAGGCAGTTAGGTGATACAGTGGATCTGGAGTTAGGAAGATCTGAATTCATATTGGGACTCAGATTTGTTATTACTAAGTCCATATATCCCTGGGCAAGTCACTTAACTATCATGTGCCTCAGTTTCTTCAGCTTTAAAATAGGGATAAAAACAGCACTTACCTTCCAGGGTAATTATGACAACCAAATGAGGTAATATTAATAAAGTGCTTAGCTCTGGGCCTGGAACACAAAAAGTACTTAGTAAAATGTTTTTTCCCTTGTTTTCTCTGGTGATCTGTAGGCATTGTCAGAAGAACTAGAAGAAGGAATCTCCTAGCCTCTTGAGTTAAGCTCCTGTGGAGAAAGGATGGGAGCACCTGGTTGGGATGACACAGATGGGTTATGGTCAATACTGTTGGAAGGAGTTCCTATATTTATGAGATCACAGGTCAGTCAGAGTATTGAAGCACCTCTGGCACCATGGCCAGTAAAAAAACCATAGGAATAAAACAGAAAGTCAAGACTTGGGGGCAGCTAGGTGATACAATGAATAGAGCACCTGCCCTAGAGTCAGGAGGACCTGAGTTCAGCTCTGGCCTCAGACACTTGACACTCACTAGCTGTGTGACCTTGGGCAGGTCACTTAACCCCAACTGCCTCACCTCCCCTCTTCAGAACAAAAGTCAAGGCTTGGAACTTCCAGAAAAAAAGGGAGAGGGGGCAGTTTAAAAAAGGTGCTAAGTTATACATGAAGCATAAGGTCAGTAGTTAGAGATTACACACATGCTGACCAAAGCCAGGGAGGCATTTCTAAACCAGATGAGTATTCACAAAGCAGGAAACACATGGGTAGAAATGATAGGATTTCACTTATACAGCACTTTAAAGTTTATAAAATGCTTTCCTCATGGTTACCCAGTGAATATTAGTAACAATAATAGCTAACATTTATAGACAAACCATATAATGTAGAGCATATGTAGCGCCTCTGGGGGTGACATAGTGCACAGAACACCAGACCTAGAGTCAGGAAGACTCATTTTCCCAAGATCAAATCTGGTCTCAGATACTAGCTGTGTGACCCTGGGCAAGTCACAGAACCCTGTTTTCCTCATTTTCCTCTTCTGCAAAGTGAGCTGGAGATGGAATTGGCAAATCACTCTAGTGTCTTTGCCAAGAAAACAACAAAAAGTTGAACTCAACTGAAAAATGATCTTCACATATAGAGCATCTGGGTGGTAGAGTAGATAGAGTGCTAAACCCGGAGTGAAGAAGACCCAAGTTCAAAGCCAGCCTTATATACTTACTGGGGGTGTATCCTTGGGCAATTCGTTTAACTTTTATTTGTCTCATTTTCCTCATCTGTACAAAGGAGCTAATAAAGACACCTACCTTACAGGACTTTCCCCGAGAATTAAATGAGATAAGATCAGAAACCACTTAGCATAATGCCTGGCCCATAACTGGTGCTATACATAATGCTAGCTCTTAATATTTTTTTTCCACACTTCATCCTGGGTTCTGTCAGACAACATATATGATCCTTTGAAAGTCACTTAGAAGTTTTAGAAATAAATGGCTACCACTGAGCATATTCCTTGGCTTTATATAAGCTTTCCAGTATACTTTCAGACATATTTAGGCTTTAGAGACTATAGAATCCATTTGCTGTTAAAAATAGCCAACGCTTATCTACCTAATTCAGATTGAAATCCTTCAAAAATATGCTCTCATGTGATTTTCACCACAACCGGGAGGATGATGCTTTTTTTTATAGATGGAGAAACTGAGGTAGGTAGAGGGGGAATGACTTGCTCAGGGTCACACAGCAATAAAGTGTGGCCAAATTTGACCTCAGCTCCTCCTTACCCCAGCTCCAACACTAGCCACCTGGCCACCATGAATTCAATCCGATAAATATCTAAGTGCTTAAGAGATGTGGAGTACTGTTAGTATCTGGTAATACACAAATGGAACATATATAGGATTGGTGGGCAGCCTGAATTATCCACACACTTGCTGGCACTCTATTAGGGTCAGAGCAACCGAGAAATTCTTAATTTGCCTTAATGATGTCTTGATCCTTGAAACAGTGGAGTAAGGAAAGAAATAATATTGGTCAAGTGTTTAGCACAATTCCTGGTACATAAAAAATGCTCTTTTCTTTGTTTCCTGCTATTCTGCTTTTGATGCTTATCAGTGAGGAAGAGTTACTCACTGATGTAGAAATGATGAGAAGTTTGGGAAGAATTCATTATTCCATTTTAAAATTCATGAAACCTCAAGGGGGTGAAACCTGAATATAGACTGATACACCCTTAATCATAGAAGAGTGGATTTGGGGGTTCAAAGAAAGGATAGGTAGAGTTTAATGGCTTATGCACATATATACACAATAATGCATATATGTGTATGTATACATACATACATATATGTTTATGTATACATATATACATACACACAACTATATGTATGTCTATACATATATAAGTTAGAGGACCTTGAATACTGGGCTAAGAAGGATATACTTCATTTGGCTGGTGTTGGAGACTAAAGGTTTTTGAATGGGGCACTGACATGATTAGAAAGGTGATGACTTTTACCACAATTTGATAAATCACAGTAGAAGAAGAGAACTTGATTTCAGAGACATTGCAGAAGGATTGAAGAATCAACAGGACTTGACAAATGATGCGATGTATATGTATGTGTGTGTGGTATGGAATGAGGTATAAAGAAAAGTCAAAGAAGACAGATTGGAGGAGGATGGTGTCATCAACAGAAATATAGAAATGATGCCTGGCACATAGAAGGTGCTTAATAAATATTGGTTTAATTGAATCGAAATTTTGATTGGATTGAAGGGGGAGGTACAATTTTGAGGTATGGAGATCAGATAATACATTTATTTTTGGATATACTGTATCTGAGGTGTTGGCAGTATACTTCAACTCAGCACTCATTGTCTTTCCCTCACAGCCTTCTTGTCTTCCTAACTTTCCTATTACTGTGAAGGTCACCATCATCCTCCCAGTCACCCAGGTTCATAACCGAGGTGTTATCATCTTCTTCTTACTCTTTCTCACCCTCCATATCCAATTTGCCACCAAGTCCTGTCAATATTATCTTCATACCATCTCTCCTACAATATCATCTGATGTTGCCACCACTCGGGTACAGGTCCTTATCGCCTCACACCTGGACTGTTGCGATGACCTACTGATTGATCTCGGGTCCTCAATCTCCTCTGCACTCTAGTCAGCCCTCCATTCAGTTCTAAAACTGATCTTCCTCAAGGGCAGGTCTGATCATTCAAGAGCTCTAGAGACTCTCTATCATCACCTTGATCATATATGAAATCCTGTTTGGCGTTTAAAATATCTTATCATCTGGCCCACTCCTACCTTTCCAATCTTTTTACACCTTATTCCCTTCCATATAACCTGGGATCCAATGACCCTGGCCTCCTTATTGTCCTTTGGACAAGACAGTCCATCATCTGATTCTAGGCATTTTTACTGGCTGGAATTTCCAGACATTTCCATGCCTAGAATTTCTCCCTCATCTATCTCCTGGTTTCCATTAAGTCTCAGTTAAAATCTTACCTTTTATAAGAAGCATTTTCTCATCCTCCATAGTGTTAGTGCCTTTTCTCTCAGTGGGATTTATCCTGTACGTCTTGTTCGTTCATGGTGCTTCCTGTTGTGTCACCCCCAGTAGACTGTGAACTCCTTGAAAACAGGGATTATTTTTTTTCCTTTCTGAGGATTATCAGTACTTAGCCCAGTGTCTGACACATAATTTGTTCAGTTGTTTTTCTGTTGTATCTGACATTTTGGAACCCAATTTGGGATTTTCTCAGCAGGAATATTGGAGAGATTTGCCATTTCTTTCTCCAGATCATTTTATAGATAAGGAAACTGAGGAAAACAGGGTGAAACAACTTGCCCAGGGTCACACAGCTAGTAAGTATCCAAGGCTGGATTTTGAACTCACAAAGAGGAGTCTTCCTCATTCCAGGCCCAGCACTTTATCCACTGCACCAATAATAAATGCTTGTTGATTAATAGCTAGATGGAAAATTCTAGCAGGTAAATGATAATGGAAGAATAGATAGATATTTCTAGTCAGGACTAGGGTGAAAAATTTTGAAATCATCCGCATAGATGTGATAATTAAAACCACAGGAGTAGAAAAGTCCCATGATGATCTTCATTTCCTTGTGTAACCTTGGGTCCTAGATGTAGAGGCCATCTAGTCCAGTCATCTCATTTGACTGACGAGGAAATCGAGACCCAAGGTGGTTAAGTCTTTGTCCATGGTCATCCAGTCAATAAGTGGCAAAGTTGGGATTTGAACTGGGGACCCACGGATCCAAGTTTAGTGCTCTTTCTATTGTGATGATTTGACTGAATAATAGAACCCAATCCTCAGAAAAGTAAGGACCTTGACCTCAGACTTTAATTTTGCCACCATAATATAAATTTGTAGGATAGTTTGCATGTCAGGATTGAAAAAAAAATGAATTTTCCCATAGTTTTGGAAATGCGACTATGATTCATCAAACACTTGTCTCCTGCCCCCTCACTGAATACTCTGTTAAGATGACTTTGCTTACCTCTTCTACCATTGCTATTTTATTGTCTTTTCACTACTTTATTTCCCATGTCCTGAACTGTGTTCTTTAAGCTTAAAAAAAAGACTCCAGGATCCTTCCTGGTAGGATATAAATCTTGCCAAGCCAAATCCCAGTGAGAGAAATCTGGTTTGGATCAAAGGTACTAAATCATCAATATGGACCTTCCTCCAAAACTGGAACCAGCCCAAGAAGTCATGATATATGTAACAGGTCAATCACCTATAAAATTCTTCATTCTTCCCCATTCTTGCTGCACTCCTGTGCTGACAGAAGAATCAGAGACCAACGGTATGAATGCTGAAAAGTGATTTAAATGTAACTCATATCTCTATTCCTAGAAAAGTCTGGCTAAGGATCTGAGCTTTGGAAAGAGCCCTGGCTCTGGTGTCTGAGGACCTGGGTACAACACTCCTCTCTGTCACTTCTTGTTCAGCCTTGGGCAAATCACTTAAGTTCCCTGGTCCTTCAGTATCTTTATCTGTAAGAAGAGGAGATGCAGTTTTTCTTGCCTCAGTTCTTTTGGCTACGTTGTGGTTGAACTCCTTAACTCATGGTGTCTGATGTAAGGGGGCTAGCCTTGGGGTCTTCTTCACATTGAGGCCATTCAGCCCTAAGAAATGGACTTTGGTCTTTAACTTCTGTGTTTGTCCTTTTCTATTCTGAGTTAATGGATTGGAATTTCTGATCTTTGAGTTTTGAAATATCAGAGGAACGAGCTATAGGAGTCAGGAATCCAGCGTGGATTTTGGAGCCAATTCAGCACCAGTGTCCTGAGAATTTTGAGAATGCCTTTTGAACCTGGGGCAGAGAAGCTGAGATGAGAACTCATCCAAAGTGGCTGCCATATCTGAACATGGAATCAATGCTTTGTAGGAAATAAGCTGAATTTTGAGTGTATTCCCTGAAATTAAGGGTCCATAAGGGAAAACTATCCCTGCCCTCCCCCTGGGTTTTGGGGGAAAAAAGACTTGAATATTTGGTTTTGCAATATCTTTGAAATAACTGTTTCTTTGGAGAGAGAGAGAGAGAGAGAGAGAGAGAGAGAGAGAGAGAGAGAGAGAGAGAGAGAGAGAGAGAGAGAGAGAGAGAGAGATGGCCTTTGAGGTTCAATCTCTCAGGTTCTTAGATCTACATTCCTCTGTCCTGAGGCCCCAGCCCCTACACTTGTATAGACATTTCCCCCAATAGTCAATACAATGTTAGAGGTGGAAATATTCCTCTGATACCTTTATTTTTAAAGGAATGATTCTCCAGGGTTTTCATAGGAACATGGAAAGAGAACCTTCAGCAGGCCTACCTGCAGGAGGTGATGTTGGTGAACAAATCCTTGGAGCAATGAACAGTGGAAGAAATGAAGGATATTGGGAAAGTATTTATGTGAGAAAATCCAGCTGGGTCTTCATGAATGGTTTGGTGTGACCCATAGATCATGCACTGTAGTTAGCAAAGCTGTGGCTTTATCTTCTGAAGCACACTCTCAAGCTACGCTTATCAATCTGAGACATATATTAAGACAATGATCTGTGCTGTTTATCAAGATCATGCTGTAGGAAAAGCCCATTTCCAGCTTTTCCAGGTTCTTTTCTTACCAATATTCCTCCCAGTCACTGTGAAGACTGTGTCGCAGACATCCCAGCCTCATTCTTGCTTTCATCTTGCAGTCCTGCCAATGGATTCCTGCTAAAACCTAGATTGATGAGACAGTGTGGTGCTGATAACTCAGAAACCCAATGGCTCTCTTGGGTCTTGGACAGGGTAATGCCAACGACATTTTCCACTTCTGTACCTCTAATCGGCTGACTCATTTCCTCTGCCTGGACAGAAAGAAAAAAAAAGACTGAGTGGCCAAAGCATTTTCTATTCTTACCAGATGTATCTGGCTCAACTCCCTATTAAGACAGTTCTGAGAACCTTAGTTAGTGACAAACTTAAAAAAAAAGAAAGCCCTTTCCATTTGATAAAGTCCTTTGATCACTGGCTTGAGGGAGAGTTTAGTTTTATTTCAATGGACTTAGTTAATGCAAAACCTCACCTTAAAAGGAAAATTAGACTCATTTGTGTTGAAACCCATGTGCGCGCGCACACACACACACACACACACACATGCTTTCCCAGCATCCTTCACTTCTCCCTCTGTTCCCTGTCCAAAGAAGTTGGCTTTTGCAAACACGGCCTCCTGAAGGTAGGGTTTTGTTGCCCACAGTCTTGTAATGTTGTAATAACCCCAGAGGGTTGCCTGAATCCTGGAGACTATTCAGACTAGGTTTTGTTTCTTTGTATATATTTGCTTACTTAACATATTTATGTTCTCATGGTAAAGCACTCAGAGAGCCAGAACACCCTTTTCCAGAAAGGGAACAGACTTTTGAAATCATCTGTCCTATTTTAGGAGCCTTGCCGAGCTCTTATGCAGAACACCTCATGGTTCAGCCTTGGGGTTTATCGATGGCAATGTGGCTATATTTCTTTGCTGGTTTTCTCTGGCTACATTTCTCATCTGGGAGACAGTGTGTTACAATGGAAATAATGCCAAACTAAGAATCACAAGTTGTTGTTCAGTAATTCTGCAGTCCTGTCTAACTCTTCATGTCTAACCCCCTTTCTGGGGGTTTTCTTGGCAAAGATACTGGACTGTTTTGCTACTTCCTTCTCCAGCTCATTTTATAGATGAGGAGGTTGAGGCAAACAGGGTTAAGTGCCCAGGGTCACCCAGCTAGTAAGTGTCTGAGGCTGGATTCTGAACTCACTGACTCCAGAGCTAGCAGTCTATCAAGTGCACCACCTGTATCTGCTCAAAACCTACATTTAAATCCTGGTTTTGCCACTGATTCCCTGTGTGACCACAGGCAAATGATTTAATGTCTCTGGACCCAAGATGCTTCATCTTTGAGAAGAAGGGAGTGAACTTTATGACATGAAGTTCCTTTATACCTATAGATCACTATGGTTTGGGGATCTAGGTGGTTCGGTGGCTAGGTCTTGGGAGTCAGGAAGACCTGAATTCAACTCTTACTACAGATGCTTACTAGTTTTTGTGACATGAGACAAGTCACTTAGACATTAAGACTTTCCTAGTCTCAGTTTACATATCTGTAAAAATGGGGAAAATAGCAGCATCTCCCTCATAGGGTCATTATAAGTTTTTAATATTTGTAAAGTGCTTTGCTGCGCAAACCTTAAAACCCTATGTAAGTGCCCACGAAATCTTAAAGGCTTGATGGGTAGTCCATCAGATAGAGAGCCAGGCCTGTAGTCAGGAAGACTACTCTTCCTGAGTGCAAATCTGTTCTCAGATACTCCCTGAACAAGTCACTTATCCCTGTTTGCCTCAGTTTCCTTATCCTTGTCAAATGGACTGGAGAAAGAAATCTCAAACAACTCCACGATTTCTGCCAAGAAAACCCCAGATGGGATCACAAAGAGTTGGACACAACTGACATGACAACAATAACAAATATACAACCTTAAGGTTTACAAAGTGCTTAATATCTATCTCCGTACTTGATTCCCACTAAGCCCGTAATAAAGGTTGTGCAAATGGTGACTCATTTTATAGATGTGGACATTGCTTCAAAGAGATTACTTCTAAGTGGCAGAGCTAAGATTTGAATCCATATTTTCTGATTTCAAGCCCATTGATATAATCTTTTGATCATACCACTCTGCTCTCCGTTTAGCCCTTTCTCTCCTCTTGCCCATACAAAGGCTTAGACCAAGACTTCTAAATTTTTTGTATCATTAAAGTTCTGCACACAGAAGAAGCTTAATAAGTGCTTGCTCTTTGATTGATTGGTGCTTAGGGAATACAGAGATGGAGGACATCATAAAAGTTGTCAGGATTTCTAGATTATCTCTGACTCAAAACAACCTCCTAAAAAAAAAAATCTCCCAACTGTCTCTTTTTAAGGAATTTGCCCCCAGGATTCCTTCATTTCCATCTCAGTCAACAAGTATTTATTAAACACCTACTATGGGCAAAGCAATTTTCTGAGCACAGAATATAAAAAAAAAGTAAAAAGACAGTCCCTGCTTTCGCGGAGCTCAAAACCTAAAACATGAAAAAGGAAGTACAAACAAGATATATTCAGGGATTAATTAGAGACGATCAAGGGAGGGAAGGCACAAGCATCAAAGGGATGAGGAAAGACTTGTGAGAGAAGGTGGGATTTTAGCTAGAATTTAAAGTAAGCCAAGGAATCCACAAGGCAGAGATGAAGAGGGAGTTCCAATCCTGTAGGATAATCAGGGAAAATTCCTGGCATTGGGACATGGACTAAATACCTTGATGGAGGGAAAAGCAAAGAGGCCGTGTCAGGAAAGGCTGGTTTGAAGAGTGGGGAAGGTGTTAGAAAACTGGAAAGTGAAAAGGTAGAGGGTAAAGGTTAGAAAGGGCTTTGAGCTCCCTACAGAGGATCCGATATTTGATCCTGGAGGTGATAGGGACCTAGGACTCACACATCTACAAAGGGTACCCAACTGGGCAATTAGCAAGTACTTATTAAGGCCTTAGTATATACCAGGCAGTTAGGAAGAGGAAGATTTTTTTAAAAAATGAAGCAATTCCTTCACTTGAGAAGTTTGCATTCTTTGGGGAGGCATTACAGCATCTTAGATTGCAGGTCAATAACTCCTAGGAGAGCCTTGAATCCCAATGGCTGAAGAGAACAGTTCCTCTGGCACAGTTAGCTTTCCAATCTAATACATATACCAAAGTGGATGGTATATGACCTAACAAAACTTCAATTCTTGGGTGAACTGAAAGGAAGGGGTGGGGGAAGAAGTGGAAAGAGGGGACATAAGGTTATCAAAAAAGAAATAAGGAACACTGGGTGCTTTTTATTGTTCTCCAAACCTGGCTTAGGAGCTGCTAATGGGCCCTTGTGAAAACAAAACAAAACAAAACAAAAAGATTAAAGGGAAACCAAAGATACAGATCTTAACAAAAGATCTGTTAGTCAAGACATTTTGTATTTGATATTTTTAGGTCCCCCTTGGCAGGAGACAAATTCCTCTCCTGTTTTTTTTCTCTCCTCCCCTCCCTCTTGCTCTCATTTGTAAAGCAAAGGTTATCTCGGGGCCTTCCCCTCTGATTTAATTTGGCTAGAAGACCTTGGATCCATTTGGCCAACCTCCTTTTTTCCCCTTTTCTCTTTAATTTTTTTAAACCACAGGTATGATAAGGGAAATTTCTTCCATATGTTATTGCTTCATTTGTACTTACATCATTCAAATGTTACATCTAGAGACCGTTTTGATGTCCAAGGTCCTTGAACTTTATCAATAACAATAATACAATGTTAATAACTCATATGCATGTAAGCTTTTAAGCTCCACATGAGATTTGAACGTATTTCAAATATATGGATAAGGATGTGTGTGTGTTTCCCTTCTCAAGAACAGGAAGTCATGTTTTGCCTTGAGTTAACGGAACTCTCTCACCAAAGGACTTGGGTTCTGTTCAAAATTCCCAACACATGAATTTTGAGTGTCCTCTAAAAAAGTAGTCTGTCCTTTCCTGTCACCACAATGTTCCCATGGTAAGTGTATTAAAAGTAGAAACACCCCATGCGTGGGACAGAGACTCTAAACCTTACTCCCTTTTTTAAATGTGTTCAACAAGTTGAGAAAACATCTGGGTGAAGTTGCTGACTTGTTTTTGTTGGGTTTTTTAATGCATTCATTAATACCTTTACATCTTAAAATAAATTAATGGCCTTTAAGCCCTTTGCACAAAAAAAAAAAAAAGAAAAAAAAGACTTCTAACTTGACAGCCTAAATGATAAGTTGCAGCCTGGTGTATTTTGAAATGGACCAAACATAAATCCGCCTTAAATAGGGAGTTTTAATTGGAAGCCACACTGACCCTTAACTCCAGCAGTGCTACCACACAGCTTGCTATAATGAAGACTGACAAATTGTCTTAGCTGGATGCAGGCTTTCAATTTACTTCACTAACGTCCTTGCCATACTAAGCGTCAGGAATGAAATACACATTTCACAGCTGTTAGGAAGTCTATGGTGATCTACAGTACCATCTGCTGAACAATAATGGGTCCTTCCATTGTGGGAGCAGGTGCCTCAAAGAAGCCAGGACAAGGGAGGGGTGGGAAATTTTCCTATTCACTAGCAGTGGGAAGTTTATGCCTGACTACTGAACCACTCTGGGTTTCCATTGCACTTAACTGTGATCACCTGTCTGGCTTCAAGGTCATGCTGGTCAGGGTTGAAAATCTCTTCCAGCATCCTGTTGAGTTTTTAGAAGGCAAGGAAAGCAGAAAAGAACTGGGCTCTTTGGTTGGGAGGTTGCTATTTAGATAATATTGAGGACAATCCAGGAAACAAAAAGTTTTGAGGCCAAAATTAAAATAGCGTATTTGTTCCTTGCAATTTGACTTTAGAATCCCCTAAGGGTCCTTAGCACGGAAAGCCTTATTTTTTTCATTTGAGAGATGGTGTGCACCATATGGATTATTTTTTTGTTTTACAAATTACATTTGCCAAGAGAACCCTGTGAGACACAGCACCTCATTTCCATGAGGGTCCCTGGAGATAACAGATACTTTCAAACCTATTTGTATTTCTTTGGATAAATGTAAACATGCAACATAAAACAATTCTACTTAACAAATATCACTCTCATCTTTTTTAGGAAAAATAAGTCATAATTATAGCAGGTCTGGACAATCACTACCATTTAATGTTCAAAGAGCACCAACTCTGAGCTAGATAGAAAAATAACAAAATGAAGCAGAAGGAGGAAAGATCCTCGCCCCCAAGAACTCACAGGCTAAATGGGAGACATACATGCTGCGTATACATGGAGCTCCTGATTTGACTGAGTCTGCTGGGGAAGTGAGTGAAACGACCAGTCAATTCAGACAGTTAGTTTGATTTCCCTCCCATTGAGCTGCCAGTTAGTTTGAGTGAATTGATTGACCAAATTGATTCATTATTTTGTCCTCTGAAAGGCACAAGCACTGCAAAGACAAGGCAGAAAAGACATGATGTGAGTTAGGAAGAATGGCCCAATATTCTTGGAAAGAGACATGAATAACAAAGAGAAGTCACGTGAGCTTTTCTTTCTCCTTCATCTTTGTTGTCCATCATGGCTGGGGGTGTCACATAGAGGACTGTGGTTCTCCAGGACAAACTGAAAGCACACTCCAGTAGACAGTAGTGGAAATATGGAGGATTGGGTTTTGTTTTGCTTTTAATTTTTTATTTGAGTGGCATTAAAAGTTCTTCAAACCTTCTCCAGACTTCTTGGCTATGTTTTACCAGGGTTGGCAGTCTTAGGACAGCAGTCTTTCTCAAGAGCTTTCTCTGTGACGTTCTCAAAAACTGACTTGAGATTGCAATTTGAATCTTAGTTATATGGATCTTGAGAGGCAGTGTATTTCAAATCCTGCCTCTAATATTCACTAGCTGTGTGACCTTGAGCTAGTGGCTTGACTTTTCTGAGTTTCATTTTCTTCATTTGTGTAACAGGAGTAATCAGACCTGAAACAATTACCTCATAGTGTTGTTCAAATGAACATGCAGACCATTAAGTATTGCATTTGTGAAGTGCTATAGACCATTAAACACCATATAAATGTATGTTATTGTTAAGGAAATGTCTCTTTAATTACTCAACCATCCCAAAGTTGAGGTCCTTTTCTTGTCTAGGCAGTACTTAAAACATACACATATTAACAGCACAGAGAGAAGATCTTTGCCCTGTGCATAGATTTCTGAACTTTACCTTTGGAGGTGTGGTTCAGGGTAAAAAGAATTCTGTATTTTGGGAGTTGTTGGGGGTGAAGTTAATGCTTGAATGATCTAACCCCATTTCCAAGGTCAGACTGAAGGAAAGTTGTGAAGTGGCAAAGTTTATCTTAAGTGTTCCTCTGGGTCTACATAAAGAAAACAGAAAGCTGTTGATTATTATTTAACAAGTTTAAAGATGTCATATATGGATGTAACTGACTTCAAGGAATATGTGTATAACTCATGGATCATTGTCCCAAGTTCTGTATTTACACAAGTTGGGTCCAGTTCTGAGGGCTATCCAAAGCATTCTTTCTTTGGTTTGTTATTTATAGCTAATCTGGAAAAATCTCTGGATATTGTTTATGCATAGGTCTATATAGGCCCCGTACAAGCTCTTTAATGCATCCCTCAGATAGGACATCCAATATTTTACCACTTAGAAATGCAGGGGAAAAAATAGAAGGACTTGTAAGAGCCTATCAACAGTGAAATAAAATGCATAGAGGTCAGAATAACCTTTAACAAATCCATACAATTCTCCCTTTTCACATGGTTCTGAAGTCCTCCAAAGTCATAGCATTTCCCTCAGAAGAGAAATGAATTTGGAGTAATGGATGGGTCAACCCCTCTGACATTTCACCGAATCTTTTATGGTTGCTTAGTCATTTTTTTCAGTCATATCTGACTCTTCATGACTCATGACTCTTCATTGTTTTCTCAGCAAAGTTACTGGAGTGGTTTGCTATTTCCTTTCCCAATCCACTAGAGAGATGAGGAAGCTGAGGTAAATGCAGTTAAGTGACTTGCCCAGGGTCATGCAGCTAGTAAATGTCTGAGGCTGGATTTGAATGCAAGAAGATGAGTCTTCCCCAACTTTAGGCCTGACACTCTCTCCACTGTACTACTTAGCTGCCCCTCACTGAATCTTACTTTGTACGTATCCCATGTAGAACCCTAGACTTAGAGCACTGCCCTATGATTTGGAGATGCACTTGGGGCTAATAGACAGGCAAACCCTAATCCTATTAAACCAATATCATCCAAATAAGACACAATAAGAGTAGAATGGAAAATCCAGGCCCTTGCTCCCCCATATTACAGTTAGGGTCTTGTGGATCTTCCTTCTGTCACTGGGGGCCAGATGTATGATCTTTCTCTCTTTACAGGAGGTGAGCTGCTTAGAAAAGTACTCTTCTCTCTGTAAAAGATCAGATCCTAAGATTCTATAACTTGGAATTGTGCTGAGGCTGGTACTTTCCAAGAAACTCTGAAGCTAACCAATTCATATGGAATTAAGCTCCATCAGTGAAATGCACCCTTTATGGGCACCAAAGGTTAATTTCATTCCCTCCTTCGGAAGACATAATTAAAGTCCCCTACAAAGGTGCAGTACTCTTTAAGTCTACCAATCTGAGTAGCAGATTCCCTTGAATCAACTCCCGATTTATTTCTGATAAGTGGCCTGGAGATGGAATTCCTGAATTTTCCTTCTGACTTTCAATTTAGAATTGAAGATGCATTCTTCTGGAAAACATTTTGACTTCAAAGATGTCATCAAATTTCACTTATGAATGCAAAAAAAATAATTAAAGGAAACTATAAATGTGCAATAATAATAAAGCTCAGAATAAGTTGTTTCTGTATTTGACATGAGTCAAAGAAAAACAGTGACAGATTAACTGAACAGAAGACTCTAGGCTAAAAAGTCACTTTGCTTCACTAAAATCTACCCCAGTTTTTTTTTTTTTATGTTCAATTTTATTTTTTAAACAGAAGGAGAACATGCCCTTTTCTTTGGTTGCTTGGCACTGGTCTTAGCACTTTGTAGAAACTGATAGTTTTTAGAAGTTAAGAGGTTGGTTTGGGCTGAAATGATGGGCAAAAAGCATAAACAAATGAATAACATTCATTGAAGAAATTCAGGAATATGTGCATTAAAATAAACAACTTGGGAAGTAGATAAAATCTTTGTAAAATGAATCATCAGGTAAATCTTGACCCAAATTCTATAAATTAGAATTCCCACATATTGAATTTGTATATAATGATCACATAGGTCAAGAGCTGGAACAGACTACAGAATGTTATCTAGTCCAAGCCCTGATTGTGTAAATGAGGAAACTGAGCCCCAGGGAGGCTGTAACATACCCAAGGTCATGTAGGTTGTATCAGAGGAGAGATTTGGACTCAGAGATTTCACTCGAGATTTAATGTGACTCTCATCCATCAACTAAATAATCCCATTTCCTTTAACCTTTTCTCAAGAAGCCCCTTTACCACCCTTGCCTCATTTCTCTTATTCTTTCTGGACCTTTTCCAAATTCTCCATATTTTATTTCAGTCCCTGGGCCTGAAGCGAAACCCAGTGCTCTAATAAGAGGGCTACACAAAGCTGAGAGTAAAGGGCGGATTACTTTGTGGTTTTTACATGCCATAGACTGATGCACTAATCCATAAGAAATTCCCATAAAATATTTTACCCTCCATTACAAGAGGAGAAGTTGAGGAATAGGTGGTAAGAATGAAGGACTTGTACTAACATCACAGAAAGCCCTTGGTAAGGACAGCATCTGCCCTCTGAGGCCATTTTTCAATTGACTCCAGCCCTCTGCCTCTACACGCTTTCAGGAGGAACACCATAGAAATCCTCTCTGTCAAATTAGAGTGAGTAAGATGTTGGCTTTGAGTTTTATAACTACATAAATGGTGTTTGAATTTTAATACAGCTAGAGGGGGTCAGCCCTGGGCACCAAACTATAAATGTAGAGATTAAAACCATGTGGAAGCAAAAGTCAAGAACAAGAGGAATGCGGATTCAAAGGGCTTGGCTCATTTTTCTTTTTTTTTTGGCATTGGTTATTATCTTTTAATCTATGAATCCCAAACAGATAATTGGAACACAACCCTAAAAAGACATGCGATTTAATGGCTCCTTAATCCTTATCTTTCCCTTTTCATGGTGGATTTCAATTAGACCAATTGAAGATATACAAAAAGAAACCCAGGTTGCACAATTTCAAAAATCTTCATTTCTGGATGACACGCCTCTGTGACAAACAGCATGCATGATGTATTGTTACCCATCTTCGTTCATAAAGTCATGTGACAGAAAGATGGCACCTGCTTAGTTCACACTGAGGACCCTTACATCTGGCACATTCAATTCCTGTGGGTCCATTGGTACTTGATCATTGCTCGTTGATAAAGGAGCATCAAGCTTTTGCCTCATGAACTCAAGAGATAGGGGATTCCCCTTCCATAGAGTTCTTCAGTTGAGGGTTGGAGGACTGCTTGTCAGATATATTAAGGTCGGGATTCTCTTAGTGTGTAGGCTGGGCCAGACAGCCACAAAGAGTCTTTCCATCTTTCAAATTTTGTGGTTCTGTGACCTGAACTAGATGTGATTCATGGACACAGAGAGCAGTAGCGTCCAGTCCATTTCTCTATGAGTCTTGCATCATGACTATGAACCAATGACACAGGGAAGGATTCCTTCAGCTAGTCTTTGAAGACTAACCCTATTCTTTTACTAGGTTTCTATTGGCAAAGTGAATTGAGATAGAGAAATTAAAGACCCATGTGTCTGATGTGAAAACCAAACACCAGAATTGTTCTGTGACCAACAATAAAACATGAAAACCAAGTCATTGTTCTCTTCTCTGAATTCTCTGTGTCATGGTCTCAAGTTCCCACTTTCTTATTTTGTTCCACGGGAATTCTCCTTTCACGGAAGGCTATGCTCTGATGGAGCTTTTCCCTGTGAGGTTTAAAAAAAAGCAGCATTTTTTTCCCTTGAGATGTGAAATTTGTTTAGGGGTTTTCTGAAATCTGTCAGAGACACAGCATAGGGAGTTACAACATCCCCATTCTCTGCAGCAGGCCAACAAATGGCTCCCATCTCAGGTATCTTTCCTTAGAAGATAATCAGAGGTAGTTCCTTCATTGAGAAGCCTGTCCTCAGAGAAATTGAAAGTGATTTAGGGGTCAGTTGAAATGGTGAAAGTTCAGTTTCCTCCCCACTGAGGCTTTTCCCCATTCTGTTGCATCTCTCAACAAGGGTGACAGTTAGCTGCCAGATTCTTGGTGATGGAGAAACTCGATCCCCATGTCAAGACATGGGCCATCAAACCAGTGACCTCAAGGTGAAAACCTCCACCTTGGGTTACTTTCCTCCTCGGTTCAGCTGTCCCTCCAAAGCACCCTCTCTTCACTTTATATTTATATTCTCCTCTTCTCCATTCTACCGTCTTACAATATGCAGCTGACAGTGGTAATAAAAGCTGTCCTACTCAAGGATGGGACTGTGACAGGTTCAATAAGGAGAGAACTGATTTGTTGCTTTGGGGTTGAAGGCTTAGACTTTCATGAAACAAAAATATTATATTCAGAGTAATGATTTATAGCCTTAACTCCAGTTTGATCGCCAGTCATAAATACGAGCAAATGGTACTTACAGCATTTCTAGAGGACATTAGTAAAATACTTGAGTTTATTTAAGATAATTACCATATCAGTACAAGTGTGAATAATATGTGAAAGACACTTTTTTGTCCCCAGTAAGTCCTTGGAAGAGGTACTATTCCAGGATGATTTCCAAACTTTAAAGGGCTTGGGGGAATCTGCTGGCAAATTGCCCAGTGAGGGGAAAGTTTGATGCCACTTGATAGTCTAACAAAGATGTCAAATTATTTTGATACTGTAAATCATGAGACTGTCCCCATAGAATACGTCCTATGGCTAGTCTCATCCCTACAAAGTGCCAAAGCAAATAGGTCACTCTGGCATTGACTTGTTTATGTCAGCCTTGGTCAAATTATTTATCTCATCTGTACCTCAGTTTCTCTATCTGCAAAATAAGAACAGTCACTTTAGAAGGATGCACTTAACCCTACTCCACATTTGGTTTGGAGAAAAGCGCAATGGTTCAGAGGTCTTTGGCTTGAGTTCCAGGGCCTGGATTTGACCTTCCAACTCTCAATCCTAAAATCTTTTCCTCTCTGACCTGATGCCTGCCTACCTACTCTATGCCTACTCCACAGTTGCCACCCTTGATTTGTCTTTCCTACAATTAGTCCCTGGATACTTCACCACCAGACTGCCACAAACAGTTCACTGACTGGCACCAGTCTAAGTGAGCCCAGATCTCTGGTCCTTCATAGCCCCACTCTATACCACTGAGGATGAAAAGGAGTGTCTTATGAATAGAATGCTTCATTTATATTGCAAAAACATTGCAAGCCCAAGAGAACTTTACCCTCTCTATACTTAATGCTCAGCAAAACCATTTATTTAAAGCATGGCAAATTACATTTTTTTCCATGATGGTGATTTGATCCCAATGTGGAAAACAAAAGACTTCTTTAAGGACTTCTATTGAACCATAGAAGTTGGAGTAGAAGATGCCATTTGAAAAGCTATTGAAGGAAAAACTCATGCAGCCAGAGAGGGAGAGAGAGATGTGTATATATTTCTGGGAGCTACTTTACATTCATTATATACAGTATGCATCTACTTTCCCTTCCTTATCTTATTTTGAGAGACTTCCCAGAAGATAGAAACCAATTAACTCTTTATTTTGGCAGTGATCAAGCTAGGTGTTCTTCTAATGGGAATTGTTCTTACTAAATTATAGATAAGCTTTATAGTAAGACAAATGCCATTATCTGAGTTATTTATTCATGGGATGTCGTCTGTAACATACCCACACTAGTTGTGTTTTTTTTCCCTCTCTCTCAAAGTTTAGTATTGATCAATTGCTTTAATCAGTTGTATCAAGGGATGCTAAAAGATTCAGCAGCTGCAGCTTTGACTATCAACATCTCTCTCTGGGTCTCTGCCAGGCTGTGAGTTAGCACCATGAATGCTGTCAAACCTTAGGTAACAGGAATGCTAAGCTGGGGGTTGGAGAGATCCTGGCATTAAGATTAGTGCAGACAGAACTCACTATTCCTTCTCCAGGCCCCAAAGAAAAAACAAATGAGCGAAAACTGTATGTTATAAGGAGAAGTCTTCTTGGTTGGCCAAGACATCCTTTGTCCATTGTCTTTAGGCGAAACACAAGCTCGAAGGCCCATCACCACCCGGCTTCCTGCCCTCCCTTAATGATACGCACATATCTTTGTGACTTCACTTTTGAAGTGGAGAACAAACCCTCTGGCTCCACAGTAACACATGGTTTCGAATTTGGGAGACAATCAGCACTCTGTCTAAAGGCAATTAAAGATGATATAGTTGGGGTTCTATTTTTATTTATACTGTGTAATGAGGCTCCAAATTAAAAAAGTTATATCCTAATCTCCATTAATGTACAGAGCTGCAGTCTAGTGAGAGCAGTGGTCCATATTAGGTGACAAATTCATCATTTTTACACTTTCTTTCAGTGCCCAGATTCAGCATTTCCCAAGGATAAGTGCTGATGCAAATAGCAGGAGATCTACCCCCCTCTTTTCTTAGCCGGCTGTGGAAGTGGGTTTCATTTAAGCAATAAGACATGACAGACCGTGCATTTGTGGGCAATTATGCCACACCTTAGGTGGTACTAGAAAGCATAAGGTCAAAGGCTGGGGGTTTTAACTTCCCAAGAATTGCAGTAATGACCCTGAAATGCACAGCTTGGGTACCTTATTACTATTATGCGATGGAATACATTAAAATAAGGAAAACAAGGAACAAAGGCAGAACTGAGGATTGTTAGTGGAGGGTAGGAAATCAGTGTCCGCCAATCAGAGGGTTTTGTGTTGTGATTCCTGAAGGCACTTCCAAATAGTTATCTTCTCACAGAGCCTGGCTGCTTTGTCTCACACAATTGGAGTCTGATTGTCTATAAATAGCCCCTGACCAGCTTCCCAACATTTTTGAATGAACTTGGGCAGACTAAGAAAGAGAAACATTTGTTTCTGTTTGGTAATGAGGAACTTCACCAAGGCTGGCCTGAGGCACAGCAAAGCTATTTAGTCTATAGTGAGCCAAAGATAGCAGGGGTCTGAGTGGAGAAGAGACGTGATCAGGACGATTGGGCACCATCTAGTAATGGTGGTGCTATTTAAAACAGAATATGCACCCTAATTAATTATGAATCTAGCTACTGGACTCTCATTTGCCAGTTGTTTCCCAGACCACACCATGCCCCATCTTTTGCTAGTGATTTCTTCCTATCTTGTTTTCAAAAAATTCTGATAAATCAAGGATTATTAGCCTGCTTATGTTGCCTTGATTCTCCTTGGACTGCTGAGGTGGTTCTATGGTCCTGATTTAAAAGGTTACCCAACCTTGGTTTGGTTGATTGGTTGAAGGAAGTAGGGATGTTTAAGGTAGAAAAGATAAAATTTGGTGGGGGTGAGGGTGGGCAGGCAGTTAGATAGGATAGCTATCTCTAAGAATTTGAAAGGGAAGAGAGATTACATTGGTTCTATTTGTCTCCAGAGGTCAGAACAATTAATACTGTCCAAAAGGAAAATGGATTGTGTTGAGATATGAAGGGTTTTTCTTCTTTAGAGGTCTTTTGTTTCTTAACTCTGTTTGCTTCAGTTTTTCATCTGTTAATATGAGCTGGAAAAGGAAACAGCAAACCACTCCAGTATCCTTGCCGAGAAAACCCCAAATGGGGTCACCAAGAGTTGAACTCAACTGAAATAACTCAACAACAAAGTAGAAGCTGGAGGACCACTTGTTAAGCATGTTGCAATAGGCATCTCTCTTAGAGAATGGATGAGACCAGATAGCTAGTAAGGTCCCTGCTGTCATCTCCTTCTAGGAGAATCTGAGTTCCTTGTAATCATGACTTCCATTTTTCCATTTGATTTCCCAGGGCTTAGCATATGCTTCATACATAGAGTGGTTTGCCATTTCCCTCTCCAAGGTGCAGAAGAGAGGCAAACAGGGTTAAGTGACTTAACCAGCATTTAGCAGCTGGTAAGTATCTGAGGCCAGATTTGAACTCCTGAACTTGAGTCTTCCTGATTCCAAACTCAGTACTCTATCCTGCTGTGGATAGAACACCAGAACTGGAGCCAGAAAGACCTGAGTTCAGATCTAGCCTCTGATGCTTGCTAGCTGTGTGAGCCTGAGCTTTATACATGGATAAACTCTTAATAAATACTTGTTTATTCATTCATTCAATCATTCGTTTATTCCAACTCTGAAATTTTGTGATTTTTCCCATATGAATAATAATGGGTACCTTCTACCTTGGAAGAGCTGGTGTGCTCCAAGTAGGTCAACCTTTCCACTTATGGCAGAGATTTCTTTGTTGAGGACTGATTTCCGTTCTGTAAGCATAGGCTATAGCACTGGCACCTTCTGCTCAGTGGAGGATTCTCACAATAACCCTAGTTTAAGTCTGACCTTGAAATATTGGGAATGTCCCATAATTCCCCTTTCCACATGGTCCTCTAACTGCTTAAGTCCATTCTGTTTACAATTTTCAACCTCCAGTCCTTGAATTCTGGAATTTTCTTCATTGGATAACATCCCTCCCTGTCTCAGTCATTATGAGCACTGGAAGCCAGTCAAGAACACTTGAGGCCAAAATATTAAAGGCACATTCAAATCATTCCTAACTTGAACTCACACAACACTTTCATACAGAAGTGGCATGGTGGATTGAGAGTTAGAGTCTGAGTTTTGAAGAGAGTTCAAATCCTGTTTAGAGTCTAAACTCTATGGCTTCTAAGATCTCTTTTAGTTCTAAATGCTAAGATAAACACACACATATATCTACATGCAGACATATACTCAAAGTGGGGTAGGGGCTATGGTTTATAAAGGAAGGATCAAAAATGAAAAACAAAAACCAAGAACTAATGTTCTCATTACCAAAGTGTTTTGTTTTTTTTTTTGAGGGAAAAAGCCCCTCTCCTTGCACCCTTTTTAAAAGCTGCTCCTTACATCCTGCAAAAGCAAACTCCAAAGGCTGAATTTCTAACTAGATTCTAAATTTTAAAGTAATTGAGTTTCCTTAGCAGGGCCTTAACTTATTAAAGTGCCTACCACAGATACAATGCCACCCTTTACATTCCTTTTGTCAAGAGGCATCAGTAGGCATACCCTTCAGCTAGTTGAAGTGGAATTCAGGTCTGTGATTAATGGGTTTATCTCTTGGTTCTGTACCCTGTTGTAATGTTGGCTTGATTGGATTACACTGCCATAGCTCTACCCTTTATCCACATCTCATGCAAGAAAAGCTTTTTTGTCCCTCTCTCGTCTCCCCACCCAACCGACACAGCTTCTCAGTGTACTGGGAAAGAAACATTTAAAAATACCAAGCAGTATCAGAAAGGAGTGTCTCTCTGGTCTTTTTCTTCAAATAGCCTGTCAATCTGCCCTTGGTTTTGTAAGTACATTTGGGACTTCCCAAGGCAGCTAGGGATCAGGGTTCACAGGCTATAGTCCCAACCCTTGGAAACTCTTTGAACTCTCACTGGCTTAAAATTGGGTTTATTCTGGGCACTTCAGGACATAGTTTCTATGACAAGTTCTCTTACTTTTCCTCTGCTGTCACTTTTTAAAGGGCCCTAGAAGGAGCTAGTGGGCATGTGTAAATGTTGTCTAGACCTTGGGCAGCAATCCCAGTAAAATCTAAGGAGTCTTTTTTTGATCTAGGGATGTCTAAGCCTGCCTTTCCCCTCTTTCTGAAGAACAAGTAATTCAGTACCTTCCAGAATGCCCTTGGATGCTTCCATGGGGGTTTAGGAGAATAGCACAACTAAATTGATCCTATACTTTAGATTTTTTTACATTTATTAAAAAAAAGAATTTTTGAGAAAAATTCAGAAGAACTTATGTGCAATAAAGTAGTCCACAATTAACCAGAGAATGAGAGAATTTCAGAGCTGAAGGGAACATCAGATCAGCTAGTTGTGAAGTTCTTAAAAAACATTTTTTAATAAAAACATGAACCCCTTTGGCAGTGATGCCTATAGACTCCCTTCTCTGAATAATGTTTGAAATGTTTAAAATAAAACACATGGAATTACAAAGGAAACCAATTACGTTGAAATAGTTAAAATTAGAAAAACAAGCCTATGCACCCCAATTTAAGAACTCCTGATCTAGCCTGACCCCCTTCTTTTACAGAAGAGGAAACTGAGGCTCTGACTTTTCCTAGCTTACACAGCTGAGTCAAGACTAGAACTCAAGTATCTTGTCTTCCAGTTCTCTGTAATGCCCATCATGTTATTGTGCAGTCATTTTCCAGTCATGTCTGACTGACCCTTTTGGGGGTTTTCTTGGCAATGATCTTGGAGTAGTTTGCTATTTCCTTTCTCTAGCTCATTTTACAGATGAGGAAAATGAGGCCAACAAAATTAAGTGTCTTGCCCAGGGTCACCCAGCTAGTAACTGTCTGAGGCCAGATTTGAACGCAGAGAAATGAGTCTTCCTGATTCCAAGCCCTATCCCTTATGCCACCATACTGTACTGTCATTAGGATTTACAATTGGATATATTGAGTTTAGAACTTCTGTTAAGAGCCATCTTCTATGTGAAGTCTTCTCTCACCCTCCTCCCAGCTGCTAGTGCCCTCTCCTCATAAATAAAATAAAATTACTTCATATTTATTTTACATATTCTAATTAATGTTCATATTGCCTCCTTCAATAGGTCAGAGGTATTTTACGTTAGCTTTTTGTATCCTTAGTACCACAGTACTTAATAAAGCTTGTTGATTGATTGAAGTGGATGCATAGTAGCACATCTCTAGAAGGTAATATCATATTATGTATATAGGGCAAGAAGAGAATGATATTTATAGCTTCTCTGAGTTATTTTCATATTAATGACATTTTACCCCCAGTGTTTCCCAAACTGCATTTTATTGCTCATTTTCAGTCTTGGGAGGATATTGAAATATTTTTCTTCTCCTGTTGGCTGAAGATTACTTGGGTAGGCCTTGTCTCTGACAACCCTCTTCTGTTGTTATGGAAATGCATTCCAATATCTGTATGTTTTCCATTCCCTGACAAGCTGTATGTTATAGAAGTTGACCATGTCTTTGTAGTCCAAGCATAAATGTGTTCTCATTAAACCTTTCCTGCATGCTAACCCTTGTCTACATACACTTTTTCATTTCACTTACAATTTACTCCAGTGCTCCAATGGAACTATGAGCTCATCAGAGTTGAGCCTCCCACTAATGAGGCCTATAATAATCCATCTTGTGCATCTTGTGGCCATGTCCTCCCTTAAATCTACTCAAATGTGCTGGTAGGTACTGATTCATACAGAGTCTGTGAACAACTGTTCGATTAGAATTCTTCCTCATATTTGAGGTCCCACTCCTCCCATCCTAGCTTATTAAAATATTTGCTGCTAACGTGTCATACACTAAGATAATTAAAGGAAAATTTACTTTGCTTGTTGGATAAATATTAGGGAGAGTTGTATCAGAGGATAAGGACAGTAGGTCAGAAAGTGGTAGAATTCATTCAATTCAACAACTCACATTTATTAAAAGTCTACTATGTACGAAGAATCATGCTAAATGTTGGGAAAATGAGACAAAAATAGATTATATTCCACTGGGTAGGTGGTGGGACAGGGCCAAGTGGATAGATAAATGAATGTGAGGTATTTACAAAGTCACTTCAGACTTATTTAAGGGCAAAAACGAGTCCCAACAACTATGGGAACTAAGGCACTTAAGGTTCATGTTGGAAGTGGTATTTGAACTGAGTTTTGAAGGAAGTTGATGGTTCTAAATGGCAAAGGTGAGGAGGGGAGAACATTCCAGAAATGGGAGACCATCCAAGCAATGACATAGAAATGGGATGGAATGTTGGATATGGGGACAGCCAACCAAAGGGGATGACTCGAATGTGTTTAGAAAAGAAATAATGAGAATATTGAATATAAGCAGCTCCAGTCAAGCTCATCCAAATGGATGAGAATGTATGTTTACCCATCACTCCCATTACAATACATGTCCATCAGTAAATCCCCTGGCCAGTAAGTCCAGGTCACATACTTTCCTGGTAAAGTTCAACTTCTGCAATCATTTTATTTCTATGATTTACTCTTTTCTCTCTAGGATAGAGTACATCAGATTAAGCTACAGATTTAGATATATAAAATATACTCCATATGTATATTTTATATACACACATATATACATATATATTTTAGGGAAAATGTGTATATATAAATATAAATTATGCGTACAAATGTGGAATGGGTTCAGAATTGTAGAGAGCCACACGTCTTAAATTTTTTTTATTCTTTATAAAATACTAATATGTGATGAGAGCCTAAAGTCTAACCATTTTTTCCCCCTTTATCTTTGGATATTTTGTAGGGATATTAGACAGATCTGGTAGTACTAATAGTATATTATATTGTATATAATAATTTTTTGTATATCATATCATATTATATCATGTAATATTATATTATATACATTTCCCCCCAAAAGATTTTATTAGTCTTAATACAGCATGTTGGGTGATAAATAGTTGAAAAGTAGCCATCATGGGAAAGAAGAAACAACTCATGCTGTTTCCTAGTAACCAGTCAGCAAATAGCTTCCAGGAACTGTTAGACCCCAAAGTAAACTTGGCTTCACTGTTCTCCTTTGATAGGCAATCCCCAGTCTGTCCTTGTATTCCCAGGCCCTTTACAAAACATGGATTTGCCAGGGGTTGAAGGGGGAAGGGACCAGATTTACATTTCTCTCCCTATGTTTTAAAAACTGGATTTAGAATTTACCTGGTTCACTGAAACCTTCTAGACTCAGTCACTTAATCCTGATCCTCTCCTTTGCTCTGTATCCCCTTCAGACTTACAAAGGCTCAAGACTCTGCATCACACATTAGTCAGCTATAAAAATTTTAAGATATGTGGTTCTATATAGTTCTCAACCTATTCCACATTTGTAGATCATTTTCCCATTTGGACAGGAGCTAGTGGTCTTTTTGGAAAGAGTAGCCATGTTCATTTTCCATTAAAAAAATTCTGAACTTAATAAACATCAAATAAAATGAGCAATTCCATATCTGTAATAGAACCAAGAGGATTGTATATGAATATGTGATTATCTATTGTATAGAACTACCTTTTCTTTTTAAGTATATAATAAATTCAAGCTATCTTGCTTGTCTGGGTTTCCTTCCTTATGGCCTTCAAAAATGGCATTAAGTTGATTCCTTATCCTTATGGCATATGTATAGGGGAACAGATGTGGTAAGCATCCCCTCCAGATTTTCCTTTTATATGTTCTACCAATTAAAGACGTATTTGAAGTTCTTCCTATCTCTGATATTCACTAGATATTGAGTAAATCACCTAACAATTTGGAACCTCAGTTTCCTCATTCTTTAAAATGGGGATAATAATATTTGCTCTTGGGGTCAGTTGCTGATCCTATCCAAAGGGTCATATAATATAGCTCTCTAAGAAGAACCAAGGCATAAGGTGGCTCTTTGGAATGTCATTTATGGAGGCAGTGACGTGACTAAGCTTTGAGAAAGGAAACCATCCTTTGAGGGGAATAATTACTTACCTCTCAAGGAAAGGGGGAGATGGTTCTTCTCCATTCCTCATTGGCTGTAATTTTATGGTGCATCTACTTGGTCAGTAGAAGACGCTGTCCCCACCAGGGTTGGAAGTCAATTAAGAACAAAAGCAGGAGGGAAATGGGGAATGTGACCTCTACCAGGGGAGAAAAGAGTTGACCCTGACCTAGAGGAGCTGAGCTGGGGTGAGGAGCCCAAATGTAGGCTGCCCTGCAGATACGCCACATCCAGGAGGAGCAGCATGAGGATGCCACAAGAAAGGAAAGGACATCACAACCAGGTGGTGGCAGGGATGTGAATTACCTGGGCTATGTGTGTTCCCAACATGTATGTCTCCCCACTACTGCCCACTGCTTCTGGGTCCACCTTCCCTTCTATGCATCACACAATCTTCAACAATTGCCTGGGGGCACTGAGAATTTAAGTGAATAGGTGTTCTCCATTCAAAAGCTGTCTTTATCCAGTAGGTCCCTTCTCCCCAAGCATGGAGGCCAGGTTAGATTTCATTGTTTTTCTCACCTCATTCTCATCTTGAACTGGATGGGGGTCTAATAGAAATGACCAGGGAATAAATGACTATCTTGCTATAATTCTTTTCCATTTAATGTCCTATGAGTTATTGCACAGGTCTATTAAATAACTGCTTTTTGTAGTTAAATACAAGTATTGTAAGTTCCTCTGTCTGTATAAAGTATTTAGTCAGTCAGCCTTCAACAAGGATTTATTAAGTACTTACTGTTTGCCAGACTCTGGGAATACTGCTACAAGGAAAACAAAAGACAGTCCCAGACCTTTAAGGGGCTTACAAGATAGGTAACCCATGAATAGAAGCTGAAAAAGGCAGGAATGGGGGAAGGAAGATACCCACCAAGGGGGCATGATGGAGGTGTCTAAATCACAGCCTAGTCAAGAAGCAAAGGTATCACTGGTCTGCTGAAATGGAGGTACTAGGAGAAGCCACCCAATCACAGGGAGGGGCCACCAGGGATGAAGGTACTCCTAAGATGTGAGTTCCAGGATTGAAGGGGTTTTCCAGGATGGAAGGCTTTCTGGGGCATGTGGAGGAGTCGAGACTGCAGCCTTCAATGTTAGTAGTAGACAGAAAAAGAGAGATGATACACACCTCATCCAGGTCTCACATAATTGTAATCTCCTCTGTTGGGTCTCCATAATCCTTTGTTCCGTATAATTTATGTTTATTTGACATGAATGTCATTCTTTTTTTTTTGATGTGTCAGTGACATGTCCAGGTGATTGTGGATCATGGTTAGATCTGTAACAATAGTTCTGTTCCAGTAGAGTTTCCTGGGTGAGTTCTCCAGGACATTTTGAAGTCTATATTTGTAGCATGGTGATTTGTCATCTGTCAGTCCATGAATTATTCTAGCCACCAAGTCATGCACTTTGGTACTCAATAGGTGCTAAAATTTATAGACTTCAGTGCTATGTTTCACTGTTTCCCTGCATAAATCTGCATTAATCACTAAGTCTGGACTCGTATAATTTCTGACATCAATGACCTGGTCAGAAAATTCCATCATAAACCCTTTAAGTCCTACAAACAAACATGCAAGACCTAGCCGCTTGTTCATCCTCATCAATGCATTTTTTTATCTGAGTTTATGTAGATGTTACTCATTGGAGATATTTCAATTCAATTCTTAGGTTCCATCCCAACATAAGCCATTTTCAGTTACATTTAGACAATGGAATTGTTTGTAGTTGCCTAATTATCAGTCATCAAATTTTTTTTTTTGCTGACATTTTTAGGTCAAGTCAGGCCATGACATTGGAGGACTTTGCAGAAAGTCAAGAGGGGAAATGAGTAAGTTTGGAGTATGGGTGGAAAAACGCTAAGAAATAATCCCCAAATGCCACCTGATACAGAACCCCTGCTTCGTCGAAGACCATATCTAACTAGTTCCAGAGACATGCTGTCAAAAGTAAAACTGAGGTTGGGGGCCTCTGTCTTTTGAAGGTCAGTCCCTAGTCAGGTAGTAGAGAATGAAATGAATCATATCTGACTCTTCTGGACTCATATAGTACAGTTATTTACATTTGGCCTGGGAACCCAGAGATATATACGGATTCTATTTCTGGCTTTGCCATTAACTAGCTGAGTAACTTCTCTGGGACTCAGTTTCCTCATCTGCCAAATGAGGGAGTTGGACAATGTTGCTAAATTATCCAGGTTGTCTACACTTCCATGATTTAATTAATGCCTCTGAGACATGTACGGCTTGAAATATATGTGTGTAAAGGGTGGGGTAAGGTGGAAATGGTAATGACTCCTCTCAATAGTGACCTACATTGGAACCTAAAGTGAGTGTGTGTGTGAGGGGGAGATACAGGAGAAGAGGGGCAAGGTGTTCTGGAATGGTCTACACTGGACCAGAAGTACACGATTAGAACTAAAGTCATCAAAAATGGATGAGGGCACCATTCTCCCCATGCCCACTCCATCTCCATTCAGGTGATGCCAACAGGCTGACAAATAGGTAGGTCAAGGAGATTCGCTAAGGCAGGAGACTCTACACCTTACTCTGGAGTAAGTGCATATGTTGCAACGTTTAATTACTCCTTCAAGTTCCTTCTTGTATCTAAGCTAAATCTTTCTGACTTGAATTTAAGTTTATTGGTCATATCCCCAGGAGATTTCAAAAGTCAACAAAATTTCTCATAAAAACTATAGAAATATTTCAATGCAGTTGAGTCATCTTTTAATTTCTCCTTCTAAAATAAATCGCCACTCACAGAAGCCACGACTAGAAGTGAGGGACCGCAAAGTCATGCTACTGTCTATGAGTGGTGGACTCATCCTTAGGCTCTTGTGCCAGGATCCCACTTTCCTCTCTGTTCCTTGAAGGGAATGCCCTTGATTGCTCCGATGTTATGTGGCAGTAAGGAATGCAGTAACTAACGCATTTCTTATTGACGCTGGCTCCCAGGACAGACTTCTTCAGGGTGCGCCTACCCTCTTCTCCACCCCACTCACCTATATTGTATGGAGATTCCTAACTTGGAAAGAGGCAGCTAGATGAGAGTCAGGATATGCTGGACTCTTAGTTTTACTTTGCTCAATCCCAACCCCCTACCCACTAGGACACTTAACTTGTATGATGAACAAATGGGGAGGTAAAGTGGGCAGATATACTGTGAAGATTAATTTCTACGCATTTGAAAAGAGCTCTAGATTTGAAAGCCATAGGCTTTAATCCTGTCTCTTACCACTGACCAACTATGTGACTTTGAATTGTACAAGTTAATTAATTTCCCTGTGACTTGGTTTCTTCATCTATAAAATGAGAAGATCATCTTAGGCGGCCTCTAAAGTAAATTTTTCCCTGCTCTTGGTTAGAAATCCTATGTCAAAGTTAAGTCACAACGTGAAGTTCATGCTATGATTTAGCCAGGTGGTGCAATAGATTGTTGGAGTCAAGAAGCCTGGAGCTGAATGTTTACTAGCTGTATGACTCTGGCCAAGTCCTTTCACCTCTGTTTGACTCAGTTTCTTCAATTTTACAGTGAGGATCACAACGACACCCACCTCCCGGGATTATTGTGAGTATCTAAAGACTTGATAATTATCAAGTGCTTAGCACAATTCCTGGCACACAGTAGATACTATATAAATACTTGTTTCCTTCCTTCCTTGTTTAAATAAATTCATATAAATCACTCAGATTCATAGTTGGAAGTGATGTTAGGGACCATCTAAGCTAACTCCTTGCCTGGTCGCCAGTCACCTCTGCTTCATGATTGACAATTGGTTGCTCAGTCTTTGAAACTTTCTAACGACAAGGCATTCACCAGCTCCTAGTGGAACTCATTGTGTTTTCAGATTGCACTAAATGGCAGGAAGCTTTTCATTCTATCCTGAGAAGCTTTTCACCCAAAATGTTTACATCTGAGGGAAAAGGAGGAAGGAGTATCCACCTGTAGAGAAATTAAACTAAGATTTATTCCTCATAAAAAGTCTTTCTCTAGGTTTTATAAAATTAATTACAGTCAATTCTCAGTTACCTGTGCTAAGCCAGGCACCCGAAAAAAGAGATAACGGCTGCTCTCCCCACTCCTCAACCCCAAATCACTGGTAATTAGCTTGGGGATGTTTTTCTTCACAGAAGCTGCTGATTTACCTTCCTAATTATGTTTGACTTAGACCAAAATTAAAATTAGGTTCTTCCTCTGAGCACAAAGCAACTACCACTGGGGCAAAGGAGCTCAGATGAATTTGGGGGTGGGGGGGTGGGGGGATGGTAGAGGTGAACCAACCTGGGATTAATTACTTACTCACTACAGTCATCCAAGTTGATGTCTATGACCAATCAGTGGTGGTGTCAATGTTATTGGTTATTTCTGTGCTGCTGCTTCTCATTCATAGTCCATTTTTGTATTGTCTTGATACAAAGAATTGTTAGACATCTATTGTCACAGCTACACTGGCCCATTACGGGCAATAGCAATGTGAATTAGAGCTATGGCAGAGGGGGAAAAATGTAGAATGGGACCAGGGTCAGGTGTAAAATACTTTTTTACATAGAGGGACTGAGACAGTTTCCATTCAGAGAAAACGAGAGGTTGTCCTCAAGATTTGGTTGGATTTTAGGACTATGACATAAAAATCCCGACCAATCAGGTCCTCATGTGGCTGAGGTTGGGCAGAATTTTCTCTTCCCTACAGGATATCTTTCTGGCCTGGAAATTCAGAGGCAGGGGCAGGGGGAGGGGAGAAAGAGGGGGACAACATTTATTTTTAGTAAATGTTATACTTTTTGTCTTATGGCAAGCAAATTTATTTTAAATGAATTTTATGGTCCTTGAATGTTTTGTTCCTTTCCAGTCCTGAGCCTGAATCATTGGATTGGTGTGAGATTCATGGCCCTCCATGTGAAAACAAGCAGCCTGTAGCATAGCATTAGTACCTATCTGAGGTTCTGAAGGAGTGTGTGTCTCAGGGTGGGAAGGGTGTCTGTGTCAGAGAGGAGATCTAAGGGATTTAGATGCACAGAATCATTGGATGTGGGACCTAGAAGGACCTAACAGCCCGTCTCCCTCATTTTACAGATGAGAAACTGACCATGGAGCCACTGAGATACACGACTTCTAGGAAACCTTATTTCCATTTTCTCTGTAAAAATATTAGGTCCAAGTTTATTTTCCTTTCTAATAGCAGTGATTTGATTCTCATTAATAGGATTGTTCTAAACCTCATGGAATTGTTTCTGTCAGATTCATCTAATACTGATTTTTCTGAGTGGCATTCCATAAAATCATTAAGTTTTATAAAGCAGTCCAAAGGATGCCCCCCAACATCACACAGAAAATCTTCCCACTTTATTGTCTATTAACCATATACAGTTTTGGCATCTAGGTAGGAGGGAACGTTCATTGGACATTGGCATAAATAGGTCATAAGACCAAAATCTTCCTGTCTTCTTGGCTTAGAATAAATAACTGAACTCACCATACAATATACTATATACCGTCAACATACTGCAACATACAGCATACATACTGCCTACAATCTGCAGATTATATATACTAAGTACAATTAGATTGTTCACACAAGATAATTGGTGTACACTAATATTTTTCATCTCACTAGATGCATATGTGTACATATGTATACATATATGTTTATTCTGTGTATTTATCAATTCTAATTACAAATGTAATTAATTAATTAAGAACAATATCAGAAAAAAAGAAAAGCCTTATCAATTAAGATTCTGAAATCCAGGAATGTAATTTGCTTTCCAAATAGCAAATTTCAAAGAATCCCAAAGATGATAATAGCCATGGCCAATTGTATTTTTTACTTCTAGCAAATCACATGTATGGTGAATTACCCTGCCAATTTTTTAAAGCATTCTTTTGGCAAAAATGAAAAAGGCATTTACAAATAGAGCACAGTAAAATTAAAAACAAATTTCTCAAATTTTGAAGTGAAAGTGTGACACATGAAAACTTTTGAAAGTAAAGGAGAAAATGAACATTTGGTGTGAAGTATCTTGCTAGGTGAGTCCCACAGGGATCCAATGACAAATCCTTGGCATATTGGTGTTGATGAATATATCATTTACCAATAATAAAAACAGATAATTTCCACTAAGTAAACAGTTTTTTTAAAAAAAATTTTTGGTTTCAAAGCAAAATCAATTTGAAGAAACTTTGGTTTAAAAAATTGGCAGGGTAATACATTGTGCATGTGACTCACTAGAAGCAAAAATATAGATGGGCCATAGCTATTGTTATTTTTTTGTGTTTCTTTGAAATTTGATATTTGGAAAGCAAAATATGTTCCTGGATGCCTGTGTTATTGTCAGATTCTTAATGAGTACATTTTTTTTGTTTCTTTTTTTTAAATATCAATTTATTTATTTAACTTTTTACATTCATTTTCACAAAATTTTGGGTTCCAAATTTTCTCCCCATTTGTCCCCTCCCCCCACCCCAATACTCTGAGCATTCTAATTTTCCCTATCGCCAATCTGCCCTCTCTTCTATCACCCCTCCCTTCTCTTGTCCCCATCTTCTCTTTTGTCCTGTAGGGCCAGATGACTTTCTATTCCCCATTAACTGTATTTCTTATTTCCTAGTAGCAAGAACAATACTCAACAGCTGTTCCTAAAACTTTGAGTTCCAAATGCTCCCCATCCCTCCCTCCCCACCCATTCCCTTTGGGAAGGCAGGCAATTCAATATAGGCCATATCTGTGTAGTTTTGCAAATGACTTTGATAAGTCGTGTTGTGTAAGACTAACTGTATATCCCTTCATCCTATCCTGCCCCCCATTGTTTCTCTTCTGTCTTTTGATCCTGTCCCTCCCCGAGTGTTGACTTCAAATTGTTCCCTTCTCCCATTGCCCTCCCTTCCACCATCACCCCCACCCTGCTTATCCCCTTCTCCCCCACTTTCCTGTACTGTAAGATAGGTTTTCATACCAGAATGAGTGTGCGTTCTACTCCTTCCTTTAGTTGAATGTGATGAGGGTAAATTTCATGTTTTTTTTTTCAGCTCTCCTCTTTTTCTCTCCATTAAAAAGTCTCCTGCTTGCCTCTTGAATGAGATATAATTGACCCCATTCCATTTCACCCTCTCTCCTCCCACTACATTTCCCTCTCACCGTTTACCTTAATTTCTTTTAAGATATGGTCCCATCCTATTCAATTCACTCTGTGCTCTCTGTTTCTGTGTGTGCGTGCATGTGTGTATGTGTGTGTGCGTGTACGCATGTACATGTGTGTGTGTGTGCGTGTGTGTGTGTGTATGTCTGTGTGTGGTCCCACCAACTACCCAGATACTGAAACGTTTTAAGAATTACAAATATTGTCTTTCCATGTATGAATGTAAACAGTTCACTTATGGTAAGTCCCTCATGACGTCTCTTGCTGTTTACTTTTTCATGCTTCTTCTCATTCTTGTGTTTGAAAGTCAAATTTTCTTTTCAGCTCTGGTCTTTTCATCAAGAATGATTGAAAGTCCTCTGTTTCATTGAAAGACCATATTTCCCCTAAAGTATTATACTCAGTTTTGCTGGATAGGTGATTCTTGGTTTGAGTCCTAGTTCCTTTGACTTCTAGAATATCCTATTCCACGCCCTTCGATCCCTTAATGTAGAAGCTGCTAGATCTTGAGTTATCCTGATTGTATTTCCACAGTACTGAAATTGTTTCTTTCTAGCTGCTTGCAATATTTTCTCCTTGACCTGGGAACTCTGGAATTTGGCCACAATGTTCCTAGGAGTTTCTCTTTTTGGATCTCTTTCAGGTGGTGGTCTGTTGATTCCTTGAATACTTATTTTGCCCTCTGGTTCTAGAATCTCAGGGCAGTCTTACTTGATAATTTCATGAAAGATGATGTCTAGGCTCTTTTTTTGATCATGGCTTTCAGGTAGTCCCATAATTTTTAAATTGTCTCTCCTGGATCTATTTTCCAGGTCAATTGTTTTTCCAATGAGATATTTCACATTCTCTTATATTTTTTCATTCTTTTGGTTTTGTTTTATGATTTCTTGGTTTCTCAGAAAGTCATTAGATTCCATCTGTTTCAATCTAATTTTGAGACAACTATTATCGTCAGTGAGCTTTTGAACCTCTTTTTCCATTTGACTAATTCTGCTTTTGAAAGCATTCTTCTCCTCATTGGCTTTTTGAACCTCTTTTGCCAATTGAGTGAACCTATTTTTCAAAGTGTTATTTTCTTCAGCATTTTTTTGGGTCTCTTTTACCAAGGTATTGACCTGTTTTTCATGCTTTTCTTGCATCTCTCTCATTTCTCTTCCCAGTTTTTCCTCTACCTGTCTAACTTGATTTTCAAAATCCTTTTTGAGCTCTTCCATGGCCTGAGCCTACCGGACATCCACCTCGGATGCCTGGGATAGAGAGGCCCTGACCTCCACGTCTTTCCCTGATGGCAAGCATTATACTTCCTCATCAGAAATGAAAGGAGGAAGGAATATCTCTTCCCCAATAAAGTAGCTCCCTATGGTCTTATTTTTCTTCCCTTTTCTGGGCATTTTCCAAGCCAGTTACTTGACTTCTGAGATTCCTGTCCACCCCTGCCTAGATCTGCCCAGCTAGTGCTTGGGGTCTGAGATTCAAATGCTGCTCCCCAGCCTCTGGGCTTTCCGTGGCGGGCGTGGCTGCTATTCAAGGTGAGCTTAAGTTCTGGTGCTTGGGTGGAGGCAGGGCTGCCTCCCAGGCTCAATTCCCTCAGGGGGTTTATGTGGAGATCTTCAGTAATGGCCCTGAGCTCCTGTCTGCTGCTTCGGGAGTTCCGGGCTGCCGCTGCCTCTGCCTCTGCTGTTGCCTCCCGAGGGGGCCCAAGTCATGGAGACACCCCCCTCCCCTCTCCGCCAGCCCAGAAGTGTCTCTCACTGACCTGTAGCACCTGTGGGTGGAGGGACCTTCGCGGCCGCTGGAGATTCCGTCCCTGAAGCCTGCTCGGATCTGGTCCTCTGGGGCGCATGGCCAAGGCAGCGCAGGGGTGGCTCCGCGTCCGGAGTGCGATGGACTCCTGGGGACGGCTTTCTGGGGCTCTCTGGAATGGAAATCTCTTTCACTGTGTTTCTGCATGGCTTGCTCTGCTCCAGAATTTGTGGGAAGTTCCTTTTTACAGGAAATTTATGGGCTCTGGATTTGGAGCTAGGATATGTGAGTCTTTCTACTCTGCCCTCTTGGCTCTTCCCCTTTTTTTGTTTCTTAATACCATTCTACTGGGGTGGTGGTGGTGTGATGGTGGTGATAGTGTTTGTGTGTGTGTGTGTGTGTGTGTTTGTGTGTATTGGAGCAGGTCCCTTAACTTCTTTTGACCCCAGGTTCTTCACTTGACAAATATGGGGATTGGATATACATGTATTCTTCTTCATTTGCTCAGTGTTTCCCTTCTGATTCTTGTTGCTGGTCCTTTGGTATATCAAGGAGAACAGTGACATGACAAGGTGATGCCTTGGCTTGCCCATGAAGTGAATTTGAGTGAGACAAAGTTGCACAAAGTCATCAGCCTCACTCCCTCTTTCAGTCATTAAAGTTCAGTAACAAGACAAAAATTAGGATGACTGGCGATGGCCCAGGATTTAGGAGATGACTTTGGCCTTTCTAAATCAAGGCGGTCCCAGGCCTCCACTTTCCTGAGTCAATGCACATTCAGTAACTAAGGACTAGACAAGAATTGAGACCGAAGAAAACCCAATTTGCCCTTTCTCTTGAGGTTGGACAAAGTCTCAATGTCTTCATTTTCTTCATTTAGGGAGAGAAAGCATGCCATTTGATCCAGTTTCAATTTTTATTATCCTAGGACCATAAATCTGTATGTGGAAGGTTTTAGTGGCCCTATAGAATAGGGGAAGGGAACCTATGGTCTCAAGACCACATGTGACCCCTTAGGTCCTCAAGTGTGGACAAAAAGTTTGGATTTAAACTGAAGTCTGGATTCAGTCAAAGGGCCTCACTTGAGGACTTGTGGCCTCAAGGCCATAGCTTCCACACTCTTGATTCTAGACCAACCCCCTCATTTTGCAGATGAGGAAACTGAGGCTTAGATAAATAACTTGCCCAAGGTCCTAGAGATAGGAATTATTCATAGTAAGACGTGAACCCAGAACTTCTGATATCAGAGTCTGTGCAAAATTTAACTTTTGCTAAGTGGGGGCTTTCTTTTTTAAGAGGTCTTTTTAAAGACTTTTTCACTTTGAATGAGACTCTACAACAATCCTTGAATTCTGTCTTTAAATGTCCCCAGTTAGATTTCCCATGGCCCAGTGGGACAGTTATCTCTATCTCCTGCTAACCCTAGTGCAGGGTTGATTTCCCTGACAAAAGAAAGGCTTTTGACTCACAAATGCATCCGAGTTCACCAGCTGCCTGCAGCTGTAATCCTCAGCTTGGCAACGCTGCACATACTCCTGAGCAACTGATTATGTCGTCACAAAGAGAGATTTACGAGCCCCAACTCTGGAGAGAAAGGAGGCAGGGATGAGTTATGAGGAGTCCCAGGTCTGCAAATGCTTTCTTCTATCATTAGCCTAAGGAGAGAAGGGGAGAGAGAAATTAACCTCACTCAACGCCCATTTCACACCCCCCAAAGAATGTGCTGCTAACGTCTCACTGAGTATAGAAATTTATCTTGAGGTGATCCAGCTTAAAAATTCATTTGTAAACTTAGTCGGAAAGGTCTGAGCAGCACTGGATAAAGCACTGTAGGATGCAGGGGAGGCAGCAGTAACGCCCTCAGCGGGACTGACAAGGTAGCTTAATAGGCCCTTTCCAAATCTGATTTATGAAATTGTCTTATAGCCTGCAGGTAAAAATGAAAAATTGTTTGGAAGTTCCTTTGTATTCCAAAGGGGGGAAGAGACATGTTTCTCTTATCCTCCTCTGATGCCCAGGCTTAATGGCCCTTTGATGTGAAGGGCACCCTTGTGAAGACCCCTGAATTGGCATTCGAAGACCTGTGTTTGAATCCAGACATTCCCAGTTATTCACTGTATAAGGGGCAGCCAGGTGGTTCAGTGGAGAAAGCTCCAGATCTGGAGGCAAATCCAGCCCCAGACACTTACTAGCTGTGTGACCCTGGGTAAGTCACTTACCCCTGTTTGCCTCAGTTTCCTCATCTGTAAAATAACCTGGAGAAGGAAATGGTAAACCCCTCCAGTATCAATGTCAAGAAAACCCCAAACTGGGTCACCAAGAGTCAGATGTGACTGAAACAACACAACATAAACAAGCTGTGCAAATCCACAAATTGCATCCTTTTTCAGGTTTCAGTTTCTATCTAGAAAATTGCTGCAACAAGGATTAGGGTGGACAAGGTGATCTCTAAGATTCCTTTCCACTCTCAGTCCTGTTATTTCTCATTTTGTTGAAGTGGAGGATTGCACCATTTTAGGTTAAGAGCGACATTATTTGGAGTCCTTCAGTTTACAACTAAACCCAGCAGTCACAGAAGTCGGCTGTAGTAAACTGGAACCCATTTATTGTTGAAGGGCATTTAAAGAACCAGCTTTAGTTGAGTTCCAGCTCAGAAGGGAGTAATTGACAGGAAGCAACAAGAAAAACCAAGTGGATGAGGATACTTATTGGGTAAGCATGAGGATGGAAAGCTAGAAGAGTCAATCAGGCATCTAACTAATGCTGGCTCCATGCTTCATTTCATATCAGAAATAAAGAAGAAAGGAAATGAGCATTTATTAACCACTTTACTACAGGCCAGGCATTGTACTGAGTATTTTACAACTGTTATCTCATTTGATCTCCACAACAACTCTGAGGCATACGTACTATTATTATTCCACTTTATAGTTGAAAAAACCAAGCTGCACAGATGATAACAGTCACATAGGTATGAAGTATGTGAGGTCATATCTGAATTTTTCCTGACTCCAGGTCCAGCATTCTATGCACTGTACCACCTAGCTGCCAGATGTTGGTTACATTTCAGAGAGTATCTCTTTTTCATATCAGATAGAGAGAAATTATATGAGAGCTAAAGAGAGGTGGTAAAAAAAGGAAATCTGGGGATCTCCACTTTAGTGTATTGTCTAAAGCAGCAGAAGGGAAAATATAGAAAGAGAACTACATTCTCAGAGTTGGAAGGGACCTAACAGGCCAAATAGTCCAATCCCTACCTGAACAAAAACCTTCTCCAAAATAATTCCGACAAGTAGTCACTCAGGCTTTGCTGAGACAGCCTACTTCACTTTTGGGTAGCTCTGAGTTAGGAAGTTTTTCCTTTCATCAAGCTTAAAGCAGTTTCCCTGAAATGTCTCCACTTTGCTCCTAAGTTTTGCCTTCTGTGTAGAATCTCAGATGAGAAATACTAGACAGAGTCATGCAAATAATGATATATATATATATATATATATATATATATATATATATATATATATATATATATATCTCAAAAGCAAAACAAAACCAAAAATAAGGAAAGAGAAACAAAGAAAAGAAAGTTGGTAAGCTACTAGAATATCTAAGTCTCATTTTCTTCACCTCACAGACACCAACATAGATACACACATGCATATGGACCTGGACACAGACACAGAGCAAGGATTGTAAAGAAGGGAGAAATGTTCTTGCCTTTCTCCCACTTACCCATTATACTCTTGGCCCCACCCAAACCCAATCTGCCCAATCAAGATTAAGCATGTCCATCTAAAGTTACACTTCTCTTGGTGCAAAGAAGTTCTTGAAAAACAATTTTTAGTAGACTAGTCTTGGAAAACTTAGTATGTGCACCCTAGCATATTTTCTACTCCACTTGAGGTGTATTTTTCACTTTTGAAAACTATCTAAATCCTATTAAAAAAGGAAACCACGGAAAACCAGGAGCCCCTTGTTACTTCTATTACAACTCCAAGATGGAGCCTCTGAAAAGGAATACTTTGTAATCTCAGGTCTTGTAAATCAAAACGAAGGGCTAATCCATAATTTATCCACTAAATGTTTTAAATTGTTGGGGGAAATATAAGTTGAGACCGCATGTCTTCACCTGGCCTAGGCTGAATACTCTCCTTGTTTCCCTATTTCCCTTTAATAACCTTTTGGACATAGCCTTAATTGCTGAATGGTCAAAAAGAACCAGATTCAGTGAGTGGAAGAGGTCTAACTTGAATATAATGAACCTTTCTGAGGAGGTGGTTTCAGTTCATTGTCATGAATATATGCAGAAGTCATAGAAGGCATACACCACCTCTGTCTGTTGGTTCTCTGTCTCTCTGTCTGTCTCTATTTCCCTGTCTCTGTCTGTTTCTCTTTCTCCCTCCTTCCCTCTCTTTCTCTTAAAAAAGTAATGGAACATTTGGTTTATCAGTCTTGCATAATGGCAGTTATAAATATAGAAATGAAATATTGATTACTTGTCTTGACTTGTCCATAACTTGTATAAGATCACACACAAGCCCAAATGCCTCTCAGTGGGTGGGGGCCATGGGGGAAGGTGTGAGTGCTTTCAGGAACTGACCTCCCAGGGATGTCTCCACAGTGTTGCTGGAATTTGTCCTTAAAATAATCACTGGCTACTTCTGGTTCCCAAAAATAAGGCCTTGGATATTACTTTTTTTTTCCACATGAAAATTACAGGGCCCTGTGGACCAGCAGGCTCTTCCTCCCCTACCCACAAAGCTGGTTGGTTGCCTTTCATTGGGGGCACCAAGGGCCTGCCACAGAACTGTCTATGATCAGAGTGGGCTGGCAAATGCCCACTGCCACCCAGGCACAGAACCACAACTTTACTTACCAGAGAAGGCAAATGAGAAAGGAAAGAATAAATAACAAAGCCTTGTTTTCCTTCCAGCCAGAGCTCAAATAACAAGTCTCTTCCCCAGTGGTTAAGTCAAAGAACAACCAGCTTAAACAAACAGGAACGTAAAGACTTCATGAAAGCTGGCAGCAGAAACAGCACCAGGTCACCTTGGGCCTTCTTCCTAAGCCATCTCTTGGAAAGAATTTCTGCTGCCTTCTAATAATGAGCCAAAAAAAGTCCACAGTATTCATTCAGTCCACTTGCCTCAGGGCTATTGTCAGGAAGCCTATCATGAAATTTTGTTACCTGAAATTTTTTTACCAGAAAAAGTCTTCCAGAGTCATCAAGTTAATACACAGTGCCTGGAACACAGTAGATGCATAAGAAGTTTTGATTGATTGATCAAAGGGTGAAGCCAAGGAGCCAGTACTCTACCTGGCATGCTCAAAAGTAAGCCCCTTCAACAAAACAAGAATATGTGGTGTGTCAGGAGTTCTTAGCCTTTTTTTTTTGGTATCTAGACCTCTTTGGCCACTTGGTGAAGTCCATAGACCCCTTCTCAGAGTAAATTTTTATAAATGTACAAAATGAAATACACAAGATTACAAAAGAAACCATGTTGAAACACCGTTTTCTGAAAGTTCACAGACCCCAGGCTAAGAACCCTTGGTAAAGGAATTTCAAGAAAAATAGGAGGAGCCAAGATGGTGGAGTAGAAAGATACACATATGCTAGCTCTTAACCCATAGCCCATAAAATACCTGTAAAGAAGAACTCCCAACAAATTCTGGAGCAGCATAAGCTACAGAACAATGAAATGGAGGAGATTTCTGTTCCAGAGAGACCTGAAAAACCAACATCAAAGGTCTATCCTGCACCTGACCCAAAGCACAGCCCAGCACTGCCTTGGCTGCATGGCACCAAGGGGAGCAGATCTGAGCAGGCTTCAGGGACAGAATCTGCAGTGGCCACGAAGGTCCCTCCATCCACAGGCACCAAAGGTCAGTGAGAGGGTCTTTTCAGCTTGCTGAGAGGGGAGTGGGGTGTCCCCATAACTCAGATCCCCTCGGGAGGCAGCAGTGGACAGGAGTTCCCAAAGCAGGCAGGAGCTTGGATCCATTGTTGAAGATCTCTGAGTAAACCTCCTGAGGGAACTAAGCCCTATGTGAGGCCCTGCCCCCACCCGAGCACCTGAACTTCATCTCACACTGAATAGCAGCCCTGCCCCCACCAAAAGCCCTGAGGCTGGGAAGCAGCATTTTAATCTTAGCCCCCAAGCACTACTGGGTGAACCTGGAGGCGTGGTGGGTGTGGAGAGGAAACTCAGAAGTCAAGTAACTGGCTGGGAAAATGCCCAGAAAAGGGGAAAAAAATAAGACCATAGAAGGTTACTTTCTTGGTGAACAGATATCCCCTCCCTTCTTTTCAGATGAGGAAGAACAATGCTTACCATCAGGGAAAGACATAGAAGTCAAGGCTTCTGTATCCCAAACATCCAAAATAAATATTCAATGGGCTCAGGCCATGGAAGAGCTCAAAAAGGATTTTGAAAAGCAAGTGAGAGAGGTGGAGGAAAAACTGGGAAGAGAAATGAGAGAGACACAAGAAAAGTATGAAAAGCAGGTCAACACCTTGCTAAAGGAGACCCAAAAAAATGCTGAAGAAAATAACACCTTGAAAAATAGACTCACTCAATTGGCAAAAGAGGTTCAAAAAGCCAATGAGGAGAAGAATGCTTTAAAAAGCAGAATTAGTCAAATGGGAAAGGAGGTTCAAAAGCTCACTGAAGAAAATAGTTCTTTAAAAATGAGAATGGAACAGATGGAGGCTAATGACTTTCTGAGAAACCAAGAAATCACCAAACAAAACCAAAAGAATGAAAAAATGGAAGAGAATGTGAAATATCTCATTGGAAAAACAACTGACCTGGAAAATGGATCCAGGAGAGACAATTTAAAAATTATAGGACTACCTGAAAGCCATGATTCAAAAAAGAGCCTAGACATCATCTTTCATGAAATTATCAAGGAAAACTGCCCTGAGATTCTAGAACCAGAGGGCAAAGTAAGTATTCAAGGAATCAACAGATCACCACCTGAAAGAGATCCAAAAAGAGAAATTCCTAGGAACATTGTGACCAAATTCCAGAGTTCCTAGGTCAAGGAGAAAATATTGCAAGCAGCTAGAAAGAAACAATTCCAGGATTGTGGAAATACAATCAGGATAACACAAGATCTAGCAGCTTCTACATTAAGGGATCGAAGGGCATGGAATAGGATATTCCAGAAGTCAAAGGAACTAGGACTCAAACTAAGAATCACCTACCCAGCAAAACTGAGTATAATACTCCAGGGGAAAAAATGGTCTTTCAATGAAATAGAGGAATTTCAAGCATTCTTGATGAAAAAACCAGAACTGAAAAGAAAATTTGAATTTCAAACACAAGAATGAAGAGAAGCATGAAAAGGCAAACAGCAAAGAGCAGTCATAAGGGACTTACTAAAGTTGAACTGTTTACATTCCTACATGGAACGACAATATTTGTAACTCTTGAAACTTTTCAGTATCTGGGTAGTTGGTGGGATTACACACACATACACACACACACACACACACACACAGCACAGAGTGAATTGAATAGGATAGGACCATATCTTAAAAAAATGAAGTTAAGTGGTGAGAGAGAAATATATTGGGAGAAGAAAGGGAGAAATGGAATGGGGCAAATTACTCTCATAAAAGAGGCAAGCAAAAGACTTTTTAGTGAAGGGAAAAAGAGGGGAGCTTAGAGAAAAACATGAAGTTTACTCTCATCACATTTGACTGAAGGAAGGAATAAAATGCACACTTATTTTGGTATGAAAACCTATCTTACAATACAGGAAAGTGGGGGAGAAGGGGATAAGCAGGGTGGGGGGATGATGAAAGGGAGGGCAATGGGAGGAGGGAGCAATTTAAAATCAACACTCTTGGGGAGGGACAGGATCAAAAGAGATTAGAAGCAATGGGGGGCAGGATAGGATGGAGAGAAATATAGTTAGTCTTACACAACAACACCACTATTATGGAAGTCAGTTGCAAAACTACACATATATGGCCTATATTGAATTGCTTGCCTTCCCAAAGGGAATAGGTGGGGAGGGAGGGATGAAGAGAAGTTGGAACTCAAAGTTTTAGGAACATCTGTCGAGTATTGTTCTTGCTACTAGGAAATAAGAAATACAGGTAATGGGGTATAGAAAGTTATCTGGCCCTACAGGACAAAAGAGAAGGTGGGGATAAGGGAAGGGAGGGATGTTAGAAGAGAGGGCAGTTTGGTGTTAGGGGCAATTAGAATGCTCGGTGTTTTGGGATGGAGGGAGGGGACAAATGGGGAGAAAATTTGGAACCCAAAATTTTGTGAAAATGAATGTTAAAAGTTAAATAAATAAATTTTTTAAAAAAAAGAAAAGAAAAATAGAATTTGAACTGAGATGCCCTTAAGCTCAAGAGCTATATACAAGGGCAAGTGTAATATTATTTCAGAAGGGAGCTTGGAAGCCTTCTAAATCCAACTCCTTCATTTTAGAGATGGGGAAGCAGAGCCTTAGGACTGAGGTTTCCAGGGCCATGCAGAATCTCAGAAGTTGTACTTGACCCAAAAGGTTTCATTCTAGAACCAGTACTTTATGTTGTATCTCACTGGAGATCTTCAAGCCTATTTAGATTCAGTTGTTTCAGTCTTGTCTGACTCTTTGATGTTGTTTGGGCTAAAGATACTGGAGAGGTTTGCCATTTCATTCTCCAGCTCATTTTAAAGATGAGGAAACTGAGGCAAATGGGGTTAAGGGACTCACCCAGGGTCACACAGCTATTAAGTGTCTGGGCCAGATTTTAGCTCCTGGTCCAATTCCAGGCCTGGAACTCTATTCAACTTTTCTACCTAGTTGAAATAGATTTGCCTGAGTTTAACTTAGATAACCATTTAGGTACATTTTTGGAGGGTATTTTTCTTCAGATAGGTTGGATTAGCTGGCCTCTGAGGTTCCTGAAATTCTGTGATTCTCTGACTTCCTAAGATGAAAATATATTACCTCCTCTATTCCCCATTCACATCTTATTTCCCCCCCATTCCCAGTTCCCCGTAATGAGGAGCCTGGTGAAAACGTTGAGCCAGGTTTTCCCATCAGCATTATATCATCTCTGTTCCTATCAGGGTTTCTGGAATACCACGTATTTTCCTAGGTAATTGGAAATAATGAAGACAATTTAGGGGTTATTACTGTCTTAGCCAAGCAAATAGCTAATGATGGCCTTAGCTACTGGGCTGTTCAGCTGATCCTAGAGCCCATTAACAAGATTTACTCAGCAAAGTGAATCAAAGAGGAAGAAAAACATTTAGGTCTGCTGAAGTCACCTAACTGTGCAAGGCTTAGCTCAAGGAAAAGGGAAGAATCTCTTCCAGTAGAGCGTCTATAACTTGAGAGTAGGAATTGTTTTTCATTTCTGACTTTGAATGTCTGCAAATAGTAGGCACCTAATGAACGCTTATTGATTGAATAATGTCATATGATTTTTTTCTTTATCTGGGAAGAAAAAAACATTTTGCTCATCTTATTATATGTATCAGTTATTCAAATTCAATTCAATTTCACAAAATTTATTGTACTCCTAATATGTGCTAGGCGTGGTGAGTGCAAAGCCAACAAGAATTTATGAGGTGCCCACTATGTTCAAGTCACTATGCTAAGCTGAGGAATTGCATGGCTAAGGTAAATGAGGCACTGATCCTGATTTAAGGAACTTATAATTTTCTAAAGGGGAAATAACAAGTACATAAAGAGCTGTTATACAAAGAACAGTGTGATAAGTGCAAATTCAAATGAGTTGTCTGGGCAAACATTTTAGATGGAGGAGGTCACTTCTAGAAGGGAATGTGCAGGAAGACTTGATGGAGGAGATGGGACTTGCAATGAAGACCTGTGGATGGAGAGTTCCTACCAGGAATGAGGGACGTGGTGGGCAAGTCATACAGACAGGAAAGATGAACATTGCAAGTGCACAATAAGTCCACTTTGGTTGTGTGGCAAATGAAAAGATTTGAGAGACATAATTTCTGAGTAATTTAATCATCATATTAGTAATGCAAGCATTTTAATAAAAGGATAGTCATTTGACTCCCTCTCTCTTAAATCAAAGATAATCATGGCAGTGGGTTTATCCTCATGTGACCCTTGGAAGAAGAATGCTCCCAAGGGTGGAATTCAAGACTGATTGGTTAACAGTTAACAAGGGAATAAATATTACCATAAAGAGTTGTACCTGAACTATGATTATGTCATTTACTACTGTTACCCCCAACCATTGTCAATTGATTCAAAGAATTTATCCCCACCCAAAACTGAGTAGAGCACCATGGTTTCCCCTGGGTCTGCAAAGAAGAAAGTTAGCTCAACCTTCAGAGACTGAGGTCTTGAAATGAGGATAAAAGAAAAAAAACAAGGGAAGTCTGAATCTCCACAAATCATTGGTTTTTAATAACCATTTCTCTCATTTGAAATGCAAAATATCTGATGGAAAATAATATGAGATTATACTAAAAATATGGTGTGTTGAAGGTGAAGAGAAATAAACCTTTATATAGCACCTACTGTATGCCAAGGAATGTGCTAAAAGGAAGATTATTAATTATTAATATTGCCAAAGGAAGAATTTGTAAGACTTGGAAATTTGTTGCATGGAAAAGGTAGTAGGAGAAGGTAGAAAGAGAAGGAAGTAAGATCACAAAGGGAAAGTAACAGGGAGAGGAGAAGGCTGAGAAAAAAGGGAGAAGAGAGAGGGCCAAGTATAGGAATTTGGGTAACACTCGTTTAAGAAGAAGGAAGAGAATAAATAATTAAGCAAAAAGGAAACATAAGAAATGGTCAGAGGAGTAAGAGGATAACCAGGAGAGGGATGGGTCATGGAAAACAAAGGAAAATATATCAAGAATTAAGAGATGTTCTACTGAGGAATCAAATGGCCAGGAAAAATAAAATGGAAATGAAAATGGACTGTACTTGCAGCCTACTGAGAGGATAAAGTTAATAGACCAAAGACAAAAAAGATGTTGTGTAAAATACAATATGGTTAACATAGAAGAGATCAAACAGAGCTTAAATTGTCAATGAGGGTGGGATCAGAAAACATTCTTAGAGAACGATGGTGGGGGGATCAGGGAAAGCTTAGCATCTTAGCCTGAATGGAAAGGAGGAGAAGTAACTAAAAAAATCATAGATGGGGAGGAGAACATTGGAGTTCTCCAAGCAGTCTAGCTGGCTGGAGATTAGAGACTGTGAAGAGAAGGCCTGTGGGAGAGAGACAAGGGGTTAAAACCAGAGTGTGCAGATCCTTGGGTACCAGGACAAGGATTTTTTTTTTAACTCAATGGATGATGGCAAACCAACAAAGATATTTGAGAAGACAGTGATGTGATCCAACCAGTAGTTTAGGGTAATGCTTTTGTCATGGGTGTAAAGGATGTACCTGTACCAGACGTAAAAGAGACAATTAGGAGACACCAGGCAAAAAGGGATAAAGGCTGGAATTAAGGAGGGGCCATAAATGGACAGAGATAAGAACAATGGGAGGGATATTTGATGAAAAAAAAACCCAATAAATTGGAGAAAAACAGGCTTGCCGTGTTCTGCTTGAAATTGGAACTGAGTCATCCAAGAGTGGTTTATTTTACTACTACTACTATGACAGAGAATTGGACTCTTCTCTTTTCTACCAGGACACATACCTGATCTTGCTAGGATTCTTCGGATACAGGCTTACCTGGAGGCCTGGGGTTATGGTTCTCCCCTCCAACATTCTAATTCTGTTTATAGAGTTCAGTTGTTGAATGGGCACTTAAGCATTCAAAGGGTAACTTGTCAAGATAATGCTGACTTGACTGTGTTGTTTCCCATTATTCAAATGGACAGCCCACAGGATGTCTGAAGTAACTCATAGAGATAAAAGGATACCGCTGCTTATATTATTTAATATTTATGGCAGGTGGCTAGTACCATTCAGTGTAGTGCTATTGCTGGAGGGAATTGAATCATTGAATCAAGCATTCAGTTGATGGAGTGTTGAAAATTTCTGCTAAATGTAAATTCAGCAAGTGATATCATTTAAGATGAAAGAATACCTGGAAGGGAGGTGTGGTGGGTGTTATAGTGAACAGAATGCTGAGCTTAGAACAGGAAAATTTGCGTTAAAGTCTTGATTCCAACACTTACTAATTAGGTGGCCCTAAGTCCCTTAACCTCTCTCAGCCTCAGTTCCTTAACTGCGCAATGGGGATAATAACACCCATTTCATAGAGTTACTGTGAAAATCAAATGAGCAAACTTTTAAGGGCTACGTAAGAGTTACTTGTTGTTATTGTTGCCTTTCTAGCCTTTTCTACATTATCCAGTTTCCAAATCTCTGGGGCCTGGCTTCCCTAGGAAAGAGCAAAGCTAACTACTTTCTCTAGCTTTGAGTTCTGCCTTCTCCTGGCCCATCTTCACCCCATGTGTAAAGTCAATAGCCATGACCTAAAAGTACCTGCCTTGCTGTCCCTTGAATTCTGCTGCCTAAAGAGAGTCTTCTTGGTTTTCCTCCCACTTCCTCCCACTTTGAGCTCAGACTTAGTCACAGGTGGTATGTATGGAGATATGCTTGTTCTTGGGAGTGGTGCTCCACAGGAGAGCCATATTTGTACCAAATCACTGCCTGATCTTGGTCCATGATTATTTTAAGAAGTTGTGTGGGTACTGATGAAAGATACATTGCGTAGAGTTTCCTATTGTTGTTGTGGGGCATCTGCTTATGAATGAATCTCCAGGCCAAAAACGTGTTGTTTAAAAAAGCTCATGTGCAATGGGTGATTTTCATTTTGTTTTTCATTTTTTCATGATATCTGTGCTTGGTGTGAAAATCCCTTCATTTTTAAATCCCTAGAGATCTTCCTGGCTAATCTACTCATCTGGTTCTCAGGTGTTCATCTTTTCATCAGACATGACCTGAATCTCTAACTAGATTGTAAGCATCTATGGAGTAGAGAGTGTGTTTAATCCTATCTGTTTCCTGCACAGAGCCTAGTTTAGTGTCTCTAATTTACACATAGAAATGATGATGATGATGATGAATGCTGATTATGGATTATGATGAGGATGATGATGGTGATGAGGATGATTGATGATAGTCATTGATTACAATGAGGAGGATATGGATGATGACAGGTCATATTTCCATAGATTTTTAGGATTTTACATACTTCATCTCCCAATGCATAAAATAAAACATTATTTTTGATGTTGACAATGACAAATTGATATTTAATTTAACAAACACATATTAATCTCCTATTATACCTGCCAGTCTCTGGGAATAAAAAGACAGGAATAACCAGTCTCTACCCTTGAGGTTTTGGAACTTATATTCTCCATATATATATATATATAAATAAATAAATAAATAAATGTATACATACATAATGTACACACATAGAGCTCTTTCTGCTCAATTCATGTAAACTAAGAAGTCATTTATTGATATCCTGCTAAGGACAAAAGACTGTGAGGGATTCAAAGAAGAAGAATTCATCGGCTCTGCCATAAAAGCACCTATAGTCCAGTAAAGGACACTAAGAAATGCATGCAAACAACTATATTACCAGGAAGACAGTAAAAGTACTTATAAGATACAGACATTGAGAATTTTTAGAGTCAAGAAAATTCTTGCCATGAAAGTCCTTGACACTGAAAACTAGTCCAGCATCCCACATTTATATATATATATATATATATATATATATATATATATATATATATTGTTCAGTGGAAATGACATTACAGATATGGCATTAACATCTGCTTTGCCACTACACTGTAAAGACCATTGGATCTTTCCATCTGACTTGTAGATGAAACCTTCCAGATGTGTTATCTCTGTCCATTAGAATGTGAGTTCCTCAATTTGGAATTATGCCCAATGGACTATAAAGCTGGACTATATAGACTATATATACCCTCTGACCCAGCAATACCACTACTAGCTCTGTATCCTAAAGAGATCCACAATTTTGGAATGAGTGAACAAATTATATATATGACTGTAATGGAAAACTGATGTACTATAACAAATGAAAAGCAGGATGCTTTCAGAAAAACCTGGAAAGATTTATATGAACCGATGTAAAGTGAAGTGAATAGAACCAGGAGAACATTCTACATGGTAACTATAATCTTGTATGATAATGATCAGCTGTGAACGACTTGGCTATTATTAGCAGACCAATGATCCAAAACAATTCTGAAGGACTTATGATGAAAATTGCTATCCACTTCCAGAAAAAGAACTGATAGAATCTAAATGCAGATCAACGTATGCTACTTTTCACTTTTTAAAATTTTTTGTTTGTACTTTCTTTCACAACATGATTAATGTGGAAATACGTTTTGCATGACTACACATGTATAATCTACATCAAATTACTTGCCTTCTCAATGAGGAGAGAGGGGAGAGAGAGAATTTGGAAATCAATTTAAAATAAATGTTAAAATGTGTTTTTATATGTAATTAGAAAATCCATGTATACATGCATGTATATATTATGTACATATGTATGTATAGATATACCTATATGTCTATGTATGCATGTACACACATATAAATGTGAGCTCCTTAAGAGGAGCGATCCTCTTACTTTTTTGTTTATATATCTCAAGCACTTATCATACTGCTTTGCACATATTAAATAATAAATACTTCATTATTTCATTCATTGTTTCTTAAAGGAAAGGATGGCTCACTTCTGGGAGAGCGCTGAATTGTTCTTGTTTCCAGGATTCCCCAATAATCTCTTTGTTTAGAAATACACTTTCATACCTACTGCATATGGCAAACTATCATAGCCTGAGGGACTTAACACACTGGAAAAGATTTCTTGGCAATGAAGTCAGGTCCACATGGTGGCAAACTAATGTGATACAGAAAGCAAACTTGTACAGGTGGAGATGGATGGCAGTATCCTAGCTTAAGGGCAAAACCGGTGTATTCTCTTTTTTGTCCAACTTTTTATCTAAACATTTTTTTCCAAAGTCTAAGCCTCCTAAATGGGTGTCAAAGATGCTAGCTAGTTATCATGCCTTTCACTAGTTCCATGAATACCTGTAGCACAAAAAAGGAATTAATATAATTATTGGGCAAAAGATTAATCTCAGTTAAACCCAGCCCAGGGGTTGTGAAAGAGCAGAATGGAGGATGGGAGATCTATATGAGTGTCATTATAAATGAGGTAGCATCTCATCTGTCTAGAGTGGTTTAGGTACAGCCAAGTATAAAGGCAGGTGAATAGATTATCTGGCCTGTCCAGGTCACTTCTAGCACCGTAATTCTATTATAAAAAATTCATCTGGGGATCCATGTCATTGAGTGTATGTCTCCTCCCTTATGTAATTTTCTCCCATCTCTCAAAGAATGACAACATTACTTTCAGCACCTGGGGATGGGAGAAGGCTTAGCAGCAACAATTTCCGTGTATACCTGTCAGCTCCAGTGTGCCACTGATGGGTGAACTAAAAGCTTGAGAAAGAGGGGAAAACATTTCCTGCACAATTGCTAACATTTGGCAAAGTGCTAAGTATACTAGTGTGGGTGGCGTCAGTCCCTGCTCCTAAGCTCTGATATGAAAACCTTGTACAACAGATGCAGTGGGGGCCCAAGAAGGGTGGTGTTCATTTGTGGAGGTGAAAACAGCATGCAGATTTGAGGACCGTGACTGGCAGGGGTATCTTATCGCCTGAGGCTCGTGAACCTGTTGGTGCTGATGAGCCCTTCATGTTCAGCTACATTCGGAACCATTTCCAAGACTAGAAATGATGATAAAACATAGTCATGCCCTGTGTCTGAAGTGGATTAGGGGGCCAAGACTAGACTATAACTGCACAAAGATGGTTTTTTGTTTTGTTTTGTTGTGTTCTTAGCAATAAATGGATTGCACTTTAAAGCTGCATTTCAAAATCAAATTGGGTACCCTGTTTTTAAAGCTTAGAATTCGTATGAATATACATTTAAAACTGAGCTATTTTGTCCAACCTCATTTTTAGAGGGGGATTTGAAACCCAGAGACATTGCCTGATATATTACAGGTAGTGATTAAGAGAATGAGAATGTAAAACCAATGACCTCTTACCCTAAAGCAAATACTCATTCCACTACAAATGCCTTTTAAAAAAATCATTTTGTCAGTTGGTGAATTGAGGCACTCCACATGCTCTTTCAAATAAAATTCTTTTCTCCACTTTCAGTTTGGTAAAATCATTGAATTATAGATGACTAGAGTTGGAAGGGACCTTGGACATCTTCTAATCCAGTTCTCCCATTTTGCAGACTAAGACTCAAGTCCACCCAATGACTTGGACGAGATCACATAACTAATTAGTGACAGAGCTAGGGACCAGAATCTAATACAGCACATGTAGCCAAGCCAAAGCCCACTATAACTGAGTGAACATAGTATAGAAATAAATAAAATAGTATAGTTTTGAATTTTATCATGTGCCTTTTCAAAAACTTCCTATTATGTCATGAGAGTGATTATTTCAGTTGTAAATACACCCACTGAGACCCCTATTTCCCACCAATATCAACATTATCCCCTTTCCTGATACACAGGCCTGCTTGGTCAAAAGAAACATTTTACTTTTTCTTAAAGGATAACATATTCTAAACTCATTTGAAAAGTTGCTCCATCAGGAGACTTCTATCACCAAGGTCACTTAGTTATTAATGAGATAAAGCATTTCTACTTTGCAGTAAACCCTTCAAGTCCCAAATCCAAACTCATACTGTATATGAATCTTTATTCCTTTCATGGCTTTAGGATAGATCTGAAATAAGGTCAGAATGGAGCGAGGAGAAGAATGACCCAGACATAGTATTCTTCTCTCTGCAGAAAAGTGTGATAGACTCAGAGGAGCTCTAGATGATGGATATGCCATATCTTCCCCATTAAGAATGCTCCTTGAGGGTCAGGGACTGTCTTGCTTGCTTATATTTGTATATACCACATAAATAAGCCCAATCATATTGAAATATTTGTGTAGAGAAAACATCAGGAAGGTGTGTGTAGATACTGTCCTTGTTCCTTCAGTACCTCTAGTGATATCTTTGGTTGATGGCTACAAAAGGGCTCAGATAGAAAGACTCCTGAATAATTGATTGCCAAAGTTTCCAGACTTCAGAGATGGGTGAAGAGAGAGCAAATATAGCTTTCATTTCATTAAACCCAGACCTGTTATTTAGTAGTTCAGCCAAGTCTGATTCTTTGTGATGCCTTGAACTATACAAATCAGGCCCTTCTGTCATCCACTATCTCCTGAAGTCTCTCCAAGATCATGTTCATTGCTTCCATGACACCCTCCATCTTCTACTGTTCCATTCTCTTTTTGCCTTCAATCTTTCCCAACATTAGGGTTTTTTTTCCCCAGTGACTCCCGTCTTCTCATTTTGTGGCCAAAGTATTTAAATTTCAGCTTCAATATTTGGTCTTTCAATGAATAGTCTGAATTATTCTTTAAGTATTGAGTGATTTGATCTCTTTGTTGTCCAAAGGATTCTCCAGTCTTCTCCATCACAATAATTCAAAAGAGTTGATTCTTTCATTGCTCAGCTTTCCTCATAGTCCAACTCTTATATCCATACATTGCCACTGGAAAAACCATAGCTTTGAATATATGGACCTTTGTCAGCAAAACTTCTTTGGTTTTTAGTATGCTGTCCAGATTTGCCATTGTTTTCCTTCCAAGAGGCAAGCACCTTTTAATTGCATGACCGGAGTTGTCATCTGCAATGATCTTTGAGCCCAAGAATATAAAATCTGACACTGCTTCCATTTTTTCTCCTTCTATTTGCCAGGAAGTGATGGAACCAGTCACTGTAGTTGCTGTTGTTATTGCATTAAACTTCAAGCCAGCCTTTACACCCTCCTCTTTTACCCTCCTCAAGAGGTTTCTTAATTCTTCACTTTCTGCCTTCAGAGTGATATCATCTGCATATCTGAGATTGTTGATATTTCTCTTGGCAACTGTAGTTTCAGCTTTTGATTCATCCAGCCTAGCATTTCACATGATGTATTCTACATACAAGTTAAATAAATAAGGTCTCAATAGGCAGCCTTGGTGTACTCCTTTTCCAATCTTAAACCAATCAGTTGTTCCATGTTCAGTTCTAGCTGTTGTTTCTTGACTCACATACAAGTTCCTTGGGAGACAAGTAAGATTATCAGATGCTCCCATCTCTTTGAGGACTTGCCACGGTGTGTTGTGATTCACACAGTTAAAGGAAGATGTTTTTTTCTGGAACTCCCTTGCTTTTGACATAATCCAGGGAATGTTGGCAGTTTGGTCTCTAGTTCCTCTGCCTCTTTGAAAACCAGCCTGTTCTGGTAATTCTCAGTTCACATATTGCTGAACCCTAACTTGGAGGATCTTAAGCATAATCTTGCTGGCATGGGAAATGAGCTCAATAGTTGGGTTATTTGAACCTTCTTTGGCATTACCTTCTTTAGGACTGAGACATAAACTGATCTTTTCCAATCCAGTGACCACTGTTGAGTTTTCCAAGTTTGTTAGTCTACCGAGTGCAGCACTTCCACAGCATCATATAAAATAACTCAGGAATTCCATCAAGTCCATTAGCCTTATTGTTAGTAATGATTCCTAAGGCCCACTTGACTTCATTCTCCAGGTTGTCTGACTTTCTGTAAGTAGCTATACCATCATGGTTATCTGTGATATTCTTTTATAGTTCTTTGTATTCTTGACATCTCTTTTTAATCTCCTCTGCTTCTGTTAATTCAGTACCATTTTTGTCCTTTATCATGCCCATTTTTGCATGAAATGTTCCTTCGATATCTTCATTTTCTTGAAGAGGTCTCTTGTCTTTCCTATTCTGTTGTTTTCTTCTATTTCTTTGCATTGCTCATTTAAGAAAACCTTTATATTTTTCCTTCCTATTCGCTGTAGCTCTGCATTCAGTTGGGTATACCTTTCCCTTTTGCTTTTCTTCTCTCTTCAGCTATTTGTAAAACCTCATCAGATATTTATTTGGCTTTCTTGTGCTTCTTTTTCTCCAGAATGTTTTTGTTGCTGCATCTTTGTAAAATTTTGAAAACTTCTGTCCATAATTCTTCAGGAATTCTATCTATCAGATCTAATCTATTAAATCCTATTTATCACTTCCATTTCATATTCATAAGGATATTATTTAGGTCATACATATCTGGTCTAATGTTTTTTTTTCTGGGGAAGCTACATGGTGCAGGGGATAGAGCACCAGTGTAGGAGTCAGGAGAACCTGAGTTCAAATCTCATCTCAGACACCTGACACTCACTAGCTGTGTGACCTCGGGCAAGTCTCTTAACCCCAATTGCCTCATCCTTGGTCATCTCCAGTCATCCTGATGAATATCTGATCACTGGATTCAGTTAGCTCAGGAGGAGAAGTGAGGTTGGTGACCTACACAGCCCTCCCTCACTCAAAATAAAGTTAAATCCAAGTCATGTCATTATTGCTCTAATGGCATAGTCTTTTTCATAGGCAATGAAGAACGAACACACACACACACACACACACACACAATGGTTTTTTCTACTTTCTTCAATTTAAGTCTGAATTTTGTGATAAGAAGCTCATGATCTGAGCCACAATCAGCTCCAGGTCTTGTTTTAACTGACTATAGAGAGCTTCTCCATCTTGGGCTGCAAAGCATACAATCGCTTTGATTTCGCTATTGACCATCTGGTGATGTCCATGTTTAAAACTACCCTTTGGGTTTCTGGAAAAGAGTGTTTGCCATGACAAGCAAGTTATCTCAACAAACCTCTCTTAGTCTCTGCCCGGATTCATTTTTACTCTACAGTCAAATTTGCCTGTTATTTCAGTTATCTTTTGATTTCCTACTTTAGCATTCTAATCTCCTGTCATAAATAGGGCATCTTTTTTGGTGTTATTCCTAGATGATGTTGTAGGTCTCCAAGAATGGATCAATTTTGGCTTCTTCAGCATCAGTGGTTGGAGAATAAACATGCACCACTGTGAAACTGAACAGTTTGTCTTGGATTTGAACAGATATCAGTCATTTTTGAGATTATACTCCAATACCACTTTTCTCATCCTTTTATTGACAATGAGGGTCATTCAATTTTTTCTAGGGATTCTTGCCCACAGTACTACATGTAGTGATGACCTGAATTAAATCCACTCATTCACATCCATTTAAGTTCACTGACACCCAAAATGTTGATGTTTAATTTTTCCATCTCCTGTTTGACCCCATTCAGCTTACCTTGGTTCCTAGATCTATCATCCCAGGTTCCTATACAGTACTGATCTTTATAGCATCAGACTTTCCTTTCCTCACCAGACACATCTGCAGCTGAACTTCCTTTTGACTTTGGCCTAGCTGCTTCATTAGTGTTAGAGCTACTTATAGTTGTCCTCTACTCTTTCCCAGTAGTGTGTTGGATACCTTCTAACCTGGGGGGTTCATATTCTGGTGACATATCTTTATGTCATATCATATTTAATACTATACATGGGGATTTCTTGGCAAAGACAGTAGAGTCATTTGCCATTTCCTTCTCTAGTGGATCATCTTTTATCAGAACTCTCCACTATGACCTGTCTATATTGTGTAACTTTGCACAACATAATTCATAGTTTCATTGGGCTATGAAAGTCCCTCTGCCACCAGGAGGTATGGAGTCAGACAAAGATAGATATATCACTTCTAGTTAACATATCTGTTAAGCACCTATTAAGTTAAAAAAAAACCAATATTCTACTGAAGATTGGGCATACAAAAACCAAAATAAAAGGGACTGTGCCCTCAGAAAGCTTCCATTCTACAGGAAAAGTACAATATACATTTAGTGTATTATTAAGAGGTAATTGAGGAGAAGAAAATTTTAACACTTAGAGGGGAAGGGCTTCAAAGAGAAAGTGAAACCTGAGTTAGACTGTAAATGTCAGACCGATGAGCTGTCTTAGAGACAATAGAGAAATGAAGGATTTTTTTTGAGCAGGGAAGTTACATGGACCAGAATTACCCTAAGGAAAATTAGGTGGCTATTTGAAGGATAAATAGGAGAGGGAAGAGATTTGAGGCAGGGAGACCAGTTAGAAAGCTATTACAAAAGACCAGATGCTTAGTGATGATGTCAAACTAGAGCGATAGTGACCTGGACTAGGTGATGGCTTATATGACTGCAGAGAAGGATACAGGTATGAGATATATTGTGGATATAAAAATAATAGGTCATGAAAATTGTTAGATTGGGGTGAGAAAGGTGAAAGAGTAAGGCTAAGTATTTGAATTTTGAACCTTGATGACTAGAACTGTGTTGCCTTAAAAGAAATAGAGAAATTTTAAGCAGAAACAAGATCATGAGGGAAAATAATACCTTCTGTTTCTCTTTCATATAGGTTTAGTTTGAAGGGATAGCCTACTGAAAGTATGTAGCAGATGGGCAGGATGTAGGATTGATGTTCAGGAGAAAGAATGGGGTTCAATACATGGATCAGTGAATCAGTTGAATATCCATAATAGTTGAATCCATGAAAATAGATATGAACAGACTCCTAGGGGCAGAGACAAGATGTCAGATGTCATAGTAGAGAAAGCACTCAGCTGAGTTCTCATAACGTCTCCCTCTCCAAACAACTTTCAAATGATGCCTCAAATCAAATGCTGGGATGGTAGAGCCAACAAAAGGTAAGAGTGAGGCATTTTCCAGCCCAAGACAACATAGGAAGGTGGAAAGAGTGGGGGCTGACTTGAAGCCCATCTGGATGAAATATCAGTGGTGGGAGTAGGTGGTGGTGACAGAGCAGCAGCATCTTTTGGAACTTGCAAGACAGAGACAATAAGGGGTCTTGGCAATTGTTCAGAAAGAGTTAGCAGGGGATCCATGTGCTGGCACTGGATGCAGGACCAGAAAATTCCATTAGCGGCTGCATTACTTATATTCATTTCTGGATCAAGTTCAAGAGTAGAAAGGAGCACTTTTGGTGAAGAGGGAGTAAAAGTCCTGAGGGGCCCTACTGTTTTTAGTTAAAAGGGGTAAGGGACTCTGGAGAACAATATCTTCAGTTCCTAAGGTATCAGAGGTCCTGAAGATCAGTACTGATTGTAATCCTAAGGGATCAGGGGCCATTCTTGAGTAAGGACCAGAGTACAGGCCAAGAGAGCAGTGACCACACTTCTCTCCAGATCACACTACCCTGAAAGCACCAAAAACTTCCAAGCACCCAGAACAATAGTACAAAAAAGCCTGAAGCTTGAGACAATGCTCCTCACTCTATTATGCACAAACCTAGAAAAAAACCCAATTTTAACATAAAGTTCAAAATCAAGAAATAGGGTAAAAAATGATCAAATAACCAAAAAAGAATCAGACTATAAAAAAAAACTACTGAGGTGACAGGGAAGATTATAGACACAAACTCAGAAGAAGACAATGGAGTCAAAACTATTATAAGTAAATCCTCAAAAGAAAAAAGTGAATTAGAAATATGACCAACAAAATTCCTGAAAGAGCTTAAAAAAAGATTTTCAAAATCAAATAAGAGTGCTAGAGGAAAAATTAAAAGAAGGAAAAAATAAAGAAGCCAAGGAAGAAAATTACAATTAATTATAATTAATTTATAGCTTAGTAAAAGAGGCACAAAAAAGTACTGAAGAAAATAACACCTTAAAAAAGCAGAATGAGGGGGGCGGAGCCAAGATGGCGGAGTAGAAGGACGCACGTTTACGAGCTCCGAAACCAAAGCCCATGGAATTGGTGTAGAAAGAGTCCCCCATAGATTCTGGGTGAGTGCAAGGTGTGCAGAGGCAGAGTGGAGGAGATTTCCGTCCCAGGGAGCCCTCAAGACCCGTCCCCAGGGTCCGGCGCGCCCCGGAGAGTAAACCCGACCCCCAGCGCTGCCCTGGCCGAGGCCTCAGAGAAGCGGATCGGAGCAGGCTTCAGAGACGGAAGCTGAAGCAGCCGGGAAAGTCCCTCCGCCCACAGAAGCAGGTCAGTGAGAGAGGTCGGGCTGAAGGAGAGGGGAAGCAGGGCGTCTGTGACTCGGGCCCCCTCGGGAGGAAGCAGCGGAGGCAGAGACGGGGCAGGAAGCGGCGGAGGCAGAGGCGTGGGCGGCGGCTGAGGCGGCAGCGGCCCAGGACTCAGGAATCCCCCAGCAGCAGGCAGGATCTTCATTACAGAAGATTCCCGCATAAAACCTGACGGAGCTGAGCCTGAGAGACGGCCCTGCCCCCAGCCCGCTCTGTTGCTGAAGGTTTCTGCTCGGGACCCCCAGGGGAGCTGAGATTGGGAGGCGGGCCCCCCACCCCGCCCCCACCCGCTCCATTCTTGAGAGTCTCTGCATAAAGCCCCCCCGAGGGATCAGAGTCTCGGAGGCAGCCCGGGCCCCACCCCAGCACCTGAACTAAAGCTCACTGATTGACAGCCAGCAGGAGGAAAGCCCATTTGAATCTCAGAGGCCAGGCGCTGGCTGGGCGGATCCAGGCGGGGGGTGGAAGGGAATCTCAGAGGTCAAGTAACTGGCTGGGAAAATGCCTAGAAAGGGGAAGAAAAATAAGACTTTAGAGAGTTTTTTCCAACAAATGCAAATGATCCCAACCTTCGGATCTGATGGGGAGGACGAGAACGTATTTTTCCCATCAGGGAAAGATGTGGAGGGCGGGGCCTCAGTACCCCAGACACCCCAGGGGGGTGTTGGGTGGGCTCAGGCCTTGAAAGAGCTTAAAAAGGATTTTGAAAAGCAAGTTAGACAGGTGGAGGAAAGACTGGGAAAAGAAATGACAAAGATGCAAGAAGAGTATGAAAAAAAGGTCAATATCTTGGTAAAGGAGACCCAAAAAAATGCTGAGGAAATTAACACCTTGAAAAATAGGCTCACTCAATTGGCAAAAGAGGTTCAAAAAGCCAATGAGGAGAAGAATGCATTCAAAAGCAAAATGAGCCAAATGGAAAAAGAGGCTCAAAAGCTCACTGAATTTAATAGTTCTCTCAAAATTAGAATGGAACAGATGGAGTCTAATGATTTTATGAGAAACCAAGAAATCACCAAACAAAACCAAAAGAACAATAAAATGGAAGAGAATGTGAAATATCTCATGGGAAAAACAACTGACCTGGAAAATAGATCAAGGAGAGACAACTTAAAAATTATGGGACTACCTGAAAGCCATGATCAAAAAAAGAGCCTAGACATCGTCTTGCATGAAATTATCAAGGAAAACTGCCCTGACATTCTAGAACCAGAGGGCAAAATAAGCATTGAAAGAATCCATCGATCACCACCTGAAAGAGATCCAAAAAGAGAAACTCCTAGGAACATTGTGGCCAAATTCCAGAACTCCCAGCTCAAGGAAAAAATCTTGCAAGCAGCTAGAAAGAAACAATTCCAGTACTGTGGAAATACAATCAGGATAACCCAAGATCTAGCAGCTTCTACATTAAGGGATCGAAGGGCGTGGAATAGGATATTCCAGAAGGCAAAGGAACTAGGACTCAAACCAAGAATCACCTACCCGGCTAAACTGAGTATAATATTTCAAGGGAAAATATGGTCTTTCAATGAAACAGAGGACTTTCAATCATTCTTGATGAAAAAACCAGAGCTGAAAAGAAAATTTGACTTTCAAACACAAGAATGAGAGGAAGCATGCAAAAGTAAACAGCAAGGAGAAGTATTAAGGGACTTACCAGAAATGAACTGTTTGCATTCATACATGGAAGGACAATATTTCTAACTCTTAAAACTTTTCAGGATCTGGGTGGTTGGTGGGACCACATATACACATGTACACGCATGCACACACATACACACATGCATTCACATGCAGAGACAAAGAGCACAGATTGAACTGAATAGGATGGGACCATACCTTAAAAGGAATTAAGGTAAATGATGAGAGAGAAATGTAGTGAGAGGAAAGAGGGAGAAATGCAAGGGGGTAACTATATGTCATTTAAGAGGCAAGTAGGAGATGTTTTTAGTGGAGGGAAAAAGAGGAGAGCTGAAGAAAAAAACAAACAAACAAACACAAGTTTACCCTCATCACATTTGACTAAACGAAGGGGTGAAATGCACACTCATTTTGGTATGAAAACCTATCTTACAGTATAAGAAAGCGGGGGAGAAGGAAATATTGGGGGGGGATGATGGAAGGGAGGGCAAAGGGAGGAGGGAGTAATTGAAAGTCAACACTTGGGGAGGGACAGGATCAAAGAGAAACAATGAGGGGCAGGTGAGGAGGGATGGCAATTCAGTTAGTCTTACACAACACGACTATCAGGAAGGTCATTTGCAAAGCTACACAGATATGGCCTATAATGAATTGCCTGCCGTACCAAAGGGAATGGGTGGGGAGGGAGGGATGGGGAGAATTTGGAACTCAAAGTTTTAGGAACAATTGTTTAGTATTGCTGTTGCAACTAGGAAAGAAGACATACAGTTAATGAGGAATAGAAAGTCATCTAGCCCTACAGGAGAAAAGAGAAGATAGAGACAAGGGAAGGGAGGGATGACAGAAGAGAGGACAGATTGGAGATAGGGAAAATTAGATTGCTTGGGGTATTGGGGTGGGGGGAGGGGAGAAAAAGGGAGAAAACTTGGAACCCAAAAATTTGTGAAAATGAATGTAAAATAAATAAATAAATAAATTTAAAAAAAAAAAAAAAAAAAAAGCAGAATGAGCCAAATGGAAAAAGAGGTACAAAAATTCACTGATGAAAACATCTCCTTAAAAAGCAGAATTTGCCAAGGTCACTGAAGAAAATATTTTCTTAAAAATTGAAATTGGAAAAGTGAAAGCTAATGATTCCATGAAACTCCAAGTAACAGTAAAACAAATTCAAAAGAATGAAATGGTCAATGATAATGTTAAATATCTCATTGGAAAAACAACAGACCTGGAAAATAGAGGAGAAAGAATTTAAGAATTATTAAAATACCTGAAAGTTATGATGAGAAATAGAGCTTAGGACATCATGTTTCAAGAAATAATCAAGGAAATTGCCCTGCTCTCTGAGATCCAGTGGGTAAAATAGAAATAGAAAGAATCCACCAATCATCTCCTGAAGGAGATTACATGAAAAATGAAAACTCCCAGGGATATTATAGCCAAATTCCAGAGCTCCCTTGTCAAGGAGAAAATACTTCAAAAGCAGCCAGAAAATACTTTAAGCAGCCAGAAAGAAGCAATTCAAATATCATGGTCCAAGACAATTCCAAAGGACTCATGGTGAAAAAATGCTATCACTTTCAGAGAGAAGTGATGAACTCTGAGTACAAATGGAAGTACATTTTCCCTCTTTCATTAATATTTTTTGATAAGATGACATAAAAATGTTTTGCATGATTTCACATGTATAATTGATATCACATTGTTCACCTTCTCAGTGAGGGGAGGAGGGCTAAAAAGGAGGGAAAGAATATGGAAGTCAAAATTTAAACAGAAAAGAATGTTAAAAAATAAAAAAAGAACTGTAGACAATGACATAATATTAATACTAAATATACATATATATATATACATATATATATATTTGTATACCGAATAGCATAGTATCTAAATAATATAAAATATATTATCAGGGAACCTCAACTAAATAAATTTATTAGTTCTTAGAACTAAGTGAATCTAACAATAAAATAAATAAGAAAGAACCCAAGGAGATGTAGAATCTTAGAAAAGTTAGATATGACAGAATTCTGGAGAAAACTGAATGAGAATAAAAAATAATAGACCTTTCTCTCAGTTGTAATGTCATCTTCACAAAATTAACCATGTATTAGAGCATTAAAACCTCTTAACTAAATGCAGAAAAGTAGAAATGTTAAATGCACCCTTTTCAGAGTATACTACAATAAAGATTACATTTAATAAAGGACTGTGGAAGCATAGATTAAAAATTCATTGGAAACTAAGCAATTTAATCCTAGAGAATGAGGACAAAGAACAAATAATAAAAAAAAAGCTAATACTTTCATGAAAGAGAATGACAACAATAAGACAACACCCAAAATTTGTGGGATTCAGTCAAGGCACTTCTTAGGGAGATTGTATATCTCTAAAGGCCAGTAAAAGAGAGAAAGAGCATATCAGTGAACTGGGCATGCAACTAAAAAATCAAAATACAAAAACAAATTTAAAACCCCCAATTAAAAACCCAAATAGAAATCCTGAAAACTAAAGCAGAGATTAAAATTGGAAGTAAAAAAATTGAACTAATAAACCAAACTAAAAAGCACACACTAAAATACAAAAACCATTGGTTCATTTAATTAAAAAAAGAAGAAAACTCAATTGCTAGTGTAAAAATATTGAATTCACCACTAAAGCAGATAAAATTGAAGCAATTATTAGAAGTTATTTGCCCAATTATATGCCAGTAAAACTGAAAATCTAAGTGAAATAGATGAATATTTACAAAAATATAAATTACCAAATTGAACAGAAAAGGAAATAAAATACTTAAATAACTTTATCTTAGAAAAAGAAATTGAGTAAGTCATTAATGAGCTCCCTAAGGAAAGATTCCCAGAACCAGATGGATTTACAAATGAATTCTACAAACTTTCAAGGAACAATTAATGCCAATACGCTATAAACTATTTGAAAAACAAATAAAGAAGTAATTCTACAAATTCCTTTTATGGCACAAATGTAGTTTTGAATCTTAAACCAGGGAGAATAGAAACAGAGAAAGACAAGTATAGACCAATTTTTTTAATGAATATTGATGAAAAATTTTAAATAAAATACTAGCAAGGAGATAATAGCAATATATTACAAAGATCATAGACTATGACAAGGTGGGATTTATACTAGGAATGCAGGGCTGGTTCACTATTAGGAAACTATCAGCATCATTTACCATGTCAGTAACAAAATCAACAAAAGTTATATGATTATCTCAATAGATGCAGGAAAATGTCTTTGACAAAAAACAAACACCCAAACCTATTAAAAACAATAGAAAGCACAAGAATTAGTGGAGCCTTTCTTAAAATAACAAGTAGTATCTATGTAAGACCAACAGCAAACATGATCTATAATGGAGATAAACTTGAAGCCTTCCCAGTAAGAACAGGGGTGAAGGAAGAATGTCTTTACCATAATTATTCCTCAGTATTGTTCTTGAAATACTAGCTAAAGCAACAAGATGAGAAAAAGGAATCTGAGAAATAAAAATAAGCAATGCAGAAATGAAACTATCACTCTTTGCAGATATATGATAACATACTTAAACAACCCTAGAGAATCAACAAAAAGCTGGTTGAAACAGCAAAGTTGTAGAATATAAAATAAGCCCAAATAAATCAACACTTCAGTAGGCTACCAACAAAACCTAGCAATAGGAGATAGAAAGAGAAATTTCATTTAAAATAACCACAGATAATGTGAAATATTTGGGAGTACACCTCCCATGACAAATCCAGGGATTATATGCACACAATTACAAAACACTTTTCACACAAATAAAGACAAATCTAAACAATCAGAGAAATATTTATTTTTGATGTGTAGGCTAAGTTGATATAATAAAAATGAAATGAAATAATGAAAATTCTAAGTTAATTTACTTATTCAGTTCCATATAAATCAAACTAAATTTATCTGGAAGAGAAAAGGTCAAGAATATCAATGAAACAATGAGAAGGAAGGTGACCCAGCAGTTCCCAATTTGAAACTATTTCTATAAAGCAGGAATCATGAAGACAATATGATCAGGCTAGAAAATAGAGTGGTGACTCAGTGGAATAGATTAGTTACATGATACACAGCAGTAAATGACCAGAGAGTAATCTAGTGTTTGATAAATTCAAAGATCTAAGCTTTTGGTGTAAGATCTCATCATTTGACAACAATTGCTGGGAAAACTGGAAAGCAGTTTGGCAGAAACTAAGTATAGAGTAGTATCTTATATTGTATACCAAGATAAGGTTGAAATGGACAAATAATTTAGAATAAAAGATGACATAAGTAAATTAGGGAAACATGGAAAAATGTAATTTTCAGATCTATGGATAAGGGAAGTGTTTAGAACAAAAAAGGAAATAGAGAGGATCACAGGAAGTAAAATGGATTATTTTGATTACATAAAATTAAAAAACTTTTGCACAAACTAATGCAGTAAATTAAAAGAAAAATGGGAAACAAAATTTTTTAAGTTTCTTTGATGAACATCTCATTTCTTAAATATACACACATATACATATGGAAAACTAAGAGAACAATGTACACAGTAACAGCAATATTATAGAGCTAGTCAACTGTGAAAGACTTAGCTACTGTGATCAAGAAAATGATCCAAGACAACCTCAAAGGATCCATGACAAAAAAAAATACTGTCTACCTTCAGAGAGAGAACTGATGAATTGTGAATGCAGATTGAAGCATACTTTAAAAAAAAAAACTATTTTTATAGTTTTATTTTTTTGTCTGTCTTTCCTTTTGCAATAGGACCAATACAGAGATTTTTGCATGACTGCACATGTATAAGCTATATCAAATTACTTGGTTTCTCAAGATTGGATTGGGGGGAAGGAAGAGAGAGAGAGAGAACTGAGAACTTGAAATTTTTTTTAAAAAAATGGTTAAAACAAAAACCAAAATGGGAAGTGGAAATGTTTCGGTTTTTGTCTAGTATCTCAGACTCTGAGCACACTGCTGGGGCATAATGATCAGTATTTCATAAATGCTTGTTGATTGGTTAAAAAAAAGAAATAGATATGAACATTTAGAAAATATACATACATATGTACGTATACATATACACGTAGGATACATACGTTACACACAGTCCCACACATACCACATGACAATCTTTGGACTTACTCAAGGTAAAGGGGAAAGAGATAATGATCCAGGAAAAGGTTACTAAGGAGCAGCACAAGAGGTAGGAGCAGATCCAACAGAATGCAATCCAAGCAAAGAAAGGAGATGATGGTCAAGTACACAAAGCTTCATAGATATCAATAGGACTGAGGACTGAGAAGAAGTCATCTTATCTAGCAGTTAAAAGACTACTGGTAGTTTAGGAGAGATTTTTTAAAAAAATAATCATGTAATCAAAAATCAGATTGCAAAGGCCTGAGAAAATAGTGGGAGGTGAAGAAGTCAAGGCAGTGAACATAGATGACTTTTCCTCTTTTCCTTAGAAGCTGAACTGTGAAAGGGAGAAGAGACAATATAGGTTTAGGTAACATTGGTGTCAAATGGAAGTTTTTATTAAAGAATGCTTTGAGCAGATTTGTAGGAAGGGGGTCAGTAGATAATATGATAAAAAAAGGAAAAAGAGGGGCAGGATCCTGAAGAAGATGAGAGAAGAGATGATTAAGGGCCCAAGGACAGGAGTTGTCCTAAAGAATAAGAAAAGTCTTTTCTCCCATAAAGAGAGGAGCAAAGGAGCAAAGGATCATAGATTGGCTAGGGGGGAGTATAGCTTTTTAGAAATGGTTTGAAGCAGGGAGTAGAAGAGGAAGTTCATGACTATTAGTCATTCACTTCTTTTTTTTATATATAAATTTATTTATTTAACTTTTTACATTCATTTTCACAAAATTTTGGGTTCCAATTTTTTCTCCCTTTTTATCTCCTGCCCCCACCCCAATACCCCAAGCAATCTAATTTTCCCTATCTCCAATCTGCCCTCTCTTCTATCATCTCTCCCTTCTCTTGTCTCCATCTTCTCTTTTCTCCTGTAGGGCCAGATGACTTTCTATTCCTCATTAACTGTATGTCTTCTTTCCTAGTAGCAACAACAATACTAAACAGTTGTTCCTAAAACTTTGAGTTCCAAATTCTCCCCATCCCTCCCTCCCCACCCATTCCCTTTGGGAAGGCAGGAAATTCAATATAGGCCATATCTGTGTAGTTTTGCAAATGACCTCCCTGATAGTCGTGCTGTGTAAGGCTAACTGGATTACCATCCCTCCTAACCTGCCCCTCATTGTTTCTCTTCTGTCTTTTGATCCTGTCCCTCCCCAAGTGTTGACTTCAAATTGCTCCCTCCTCCCTTTGCCCTCCCTTCCATCAACCCCCCACCCCCTTGCAATATCTCCTTCTCCCCCCTTTCTTATACTGTAAGATAGGTTTTCATACCAAAATGAGTGTGCATTTTACTCCTTCGTTTAGTCGAATGTGATGAGAGTAAACTTCATGTTTTTTTCTCAGCTCTCCTCTTTTTCCCTCCACTAAAAAGTCTCTTGCTTGCTTCTTGAATGAGAGATAATTGACCCCATTCCATTTCACCCTCTCTCCTCCCAATACATTTCTCTCTCACCATTTACCTTAATTCTTTTAAGATATGATCCCATCCTATTCAATTCACTCTGTGCTCTCTGTCTCTGTGTGTGCATGTATGTGTGTATGTGTGTGTGCATGCACGCATGAATGTGTGTGTATGTGTGTGTATAGTCCCACCAACTACCCAGATACTGAAAAGTTTCAAGAGTTACAATTATTGCCTTTCCATGTAGGAATGTAAAACAGTTCACCTTTGGTAAGCCCCTTATGACTTCTCTTTGCTGTTTACTTTTTCATGCTTCTTCTCATTCTTGTGTTTGAAAGTCAAATTTTCTTTTCAGCTCTGGTTTTTTCATCAAGAATGTTTGAAAGTCCTCTATTTCATTGAAAGACCATATTTCCCCTGAAGTATTATACTCAGTTTTGCTGGATAGGTGATTCTTGGTTTGAGTCCTAGTTCCTTTGACTTCTGGAATATAATATTCCCTGCCCATCAATTCCTTAATGTAGAAGCTGCTAGATCTTGTGTTATCCTGATTTTATTTCCACAATACTGGAATTGTTTCTTTCTAGTTGTTTGCAATATTTTCTCCTTAACCTGGGAATTCTGGAATTTGGCCATAATGTTCCTAGGAGTTTCTCTTTTTGGATCTCTTTCAGACGGTGATCGATGGATTCCTTCAATACTTATTTTGCCCTCTGGTTCTAGAATCTCAGGGCAGTTTTCCTTGATAATTTCATGGAAGATGATGTCTTGGCTCTTTTTTTGATCATGGCTTTCAGGTAGTCCCATAATTTTTAAATCGTCTCTCCTGGATCTATTTTCCAGGTCAGTTGTTTTTCCCATGAGATATTTCACATTATCTTCTATTTTTTCACTCTTTTGGTTTTGTTTGGTGATTTCTTGGTTTCTCAGAAAGTCATCAGCCTCCATCTGTTCCATTCTAATTTTGAGAGAACTATTTTCTTCAGGGAGCTTTTGAACCTCTTTTTCCATTTGACTAATTCTGCTTTTGAAAGCATTCTTCTCCTCACTGGCTTTTGAACCTCTTTTTCATGAGCCTCATTGGCTCATGAACCTCTTTTGCCAATTGAGTGAGCCTATTTTTCAAGGTGTTATTTTCTTCAGCATTTTTTGTGGTCTCCTTTAGCAAGGTATTGACCCATTTTTCATGCTTTTCTTGCATCTCTCTCATTTCTCTTCCCAGTTTTTCCTCCACCTGTCTAACTTGATTTTCAAAATCCTTTTTGAGCTCTTCCATGGCCTGAGCCCATTGGATATCTGTTTCAGATGTTTGGGATACAGAAGCCTTGACTTCTATGTCTTTCCCTGATGGTAAGCATTGTTCTTCCTCATCAGAAAGGAAAGGAGGAAACATCTGTTCACCAAGAAAGTAACCTTCTATAGTCTTATTTTTTTTCCCTTTTCTGGGCATTTTCCCAGCCAGTTACTTGACTTCTGAGATTCCTCTCCACCCCTGCCTAGATCTGCCCAGCTAGTGCTTGGGGTCTGAGATTCAAATGCTGCTCCCCAGCCTCAGGGCTTTCAGTGGCGGGTGGGGCTGCTATTCAATGTGAGCTTAAATTCTGGTGCTCAGGTTGGGGCAGGGCTGCCTCCCAGGCTCAGTTCCCTCAGAGGGTTTATGTGGAGATCTTCAGTAATGGATCTGAGGTCCTATCTGCTCTGGGAGCCCCTGCTCGCCACTACCTCTGCTGCTGCTTCTGCAGCTGCCTTCCGAGGGGGCCTGAGTTATTGAGACACCCCGCTCCCCTCTCAGCCAGCCCATAAGGCTGTCTCACTGACCTGCAGAGACTGTGGGTGGAGGGACCTTCATGGCAATGGAGGTTCCATCCCTGAAGCCTGCTCTGATCTGCTCCTCTTGGGGTGCGTGGCCAGGGCAGGGCAGGGCTGGACTCTGCTGTCCAGCGTGTAATGGACCTTTGGTGTCGGTTCCTCCACTGTGTTGCTGTGCAGCTTCCACTGCTCCAGAATTTGTGGGGAGTTCTTTTTATAGGAAATTTATGGGTTGTGGGTTCTGGAGCTAGCATATGTGAGTCTTTCTACTCTGCTATCTTGGTTCCTCCTCCTGTCATTTCTACTTTTTAAAAACTCAGATTGGAAGTAAGGTTCTCTGTTGAGGTAACCTGGGAAGGGCAGAGTAGGGGACTTGAGTAGGAGTCAGGATATGGGTAGGAGTAGACACTGTTAGGGAGTGAGAAAGAATCAATCAAGGGAGAAGAAAATAATTATGAAGCAACAGTGGGGGCTTGGTTGAGAACAGAAGAGACTGATTTATAGTAGACCTAGATGGTATATTTGTGAGACTGCCTCTAGTGCCATTAAGCATCCCTGGAGCAAGAACAAAGAAGAAAGATGGTTGTGCTAACCTAAGATTTGGCAAAGGATGAACAGTAATATGAGAAGGAAATGAAGGTTCTAAGTGCAGAGGACAGTGGGTGGTTGGACTGGTCCACACCAGGGTCAGGCCTTTGAAAGACAGAAAGTGAATGTCAAGAAGGGTTGTATTCAGAGTTTCAGGAGGAAGGCTGGGTCAAGAGAAGATGCATTTATATGGAGTCACACAGAGGAAAAAGGGAAGAGAAGGAGGTTATGGACAGAGAGGGCATCAGTATTTTCAAAACTATCATTGCTGATTTTGCTGCTTTAGGGCCTCATGTCCTATGTTTGTGTAACTTACTAATGGTGGATGTATTTTCTCTTCACGACTTGAGTTTGAAATTTCAGTAAAAGGAAAACTCAGAGACTCTGAAGGATCTACTATCTCTTCAGTGTGTGTACTCCATCCAATGGTGCAAATCAACCCTCATCTGGCCCTTGACATCCTCTACAACTTTTGTTCAGGTGCTTCCATAAACTCTCCAGAGAGTATCTATCTAGTAGACTGGAGTGTAACACTGAAAATGTCAACAATCCTTCATGCTTGCTTCTTGGACACAGTTCCTCCTCTGGTTATCTGTGTCTTTAATGTTTACCTTAATTTCACTTTTTGTACATGAATAATAGTTAATAAGACATGACCCAGTTACACCCACCACACATCTCTGTAAGGGCCTTTGTACCACTCACCATTTGCTTTCTCTAAGACCATGAATATTCCACGATTCATAGCTTTATAGCATCAATAAAAGAATAATGGTATTTAAAAGGATGGACCGTCACCACAGGGAGCAGCTTGGGACCTCTATAAGCATGGTGAAACATGACCTGCTCTCTTCTTCTTACTCAATTCTGGGATTATCTGGTACATTTGCAATACTTGCCCAAGATACTTGTACAAGATGCTTGTCCTGGGGGACCCATCTAACCAACTCCATGTCTTAACTCTTTATCTGCTAGGCTAACCTCTTTGGAATGACAGTGAGTTTCATCAAGGCCTTTAACTATTTCATGGCTGAATGGATTTAGAATAAAGAAACAACCTCTGGTAAATACACGTCTCCCTTTTTCATAGGATTTAAAGCTAGGAGAGGCTTTTGAACAAGACCTTATATTTGCAGATGAGAAACTAAGGCTCAGATTGATGAACTAACTTATTCTAGGTCACCCAGTAGTTAGCAACTGACTACAAACACAGTTCTTTTTCCTTTATGTATGTGACCCTCCTTGTAGTACACCCTTCTCACTAGTAAATGAAAAGATCATTAAGCAAAGCCATCTTTGGCTTTGGTTATTCAATCATTTCGATTGTGTCCAAATCTTCATGACCTCATTTGGCATTTGCTTGGCAAAAGACTGGAGAGGTTTGCTATTTCTTTCTCCAGCTCGTTTTACAGATGGGGAACTTGAGGTGAAGAGAGTTACGTGATTTGCCCAAGGTCATATAGCTTGTAAGTGTCTGAGGGCAGATTTGAACTCAGGTCTTTCTTATTCCAGGCCTTGTCCTCGAACCACTATGCTACCTAGTATGCTGCATGGACTTAACATATGTGTATGTACACTTTTATTAAAGAGGAGACTTTATACAGTTTTAAAAGTTCTAGTGAATCAATTACAACCAATCAATTGGTTCTAACGAATCAATTAATAAAAGATAGGTACAGCAAGATCTGGTACTCTCTGCTCATTCAACTCCAACTGTGAAAATGAGGTCTGCTATGGAAAATCCTGTTTACAGTCTTCCTGTTTCCTTCTTATATTTCAAGATAAAAAAGTATATCAGGACTAAGGGAGACGCAAAATATCATATTATTTTCCATTAAATTTTAAATAGGAAAGAAGTGGTACAATCTCCATCGGTAAATTCTTCTGATATCTAACAGTTTTCATTATCACTAAACCAGGATAGTGAATAGGGATTTGTTGGGGGATTTCATTGCTATAGGGAACTCCCAGGGGAAGGGACTTCTACCAGTGCAAGTCAACCCCTTATTTCAATTTATAGTCTTAGAGATTTGCCTAGACTTTTGTGTTATGTGAATTTTCCCACATTCTTCTGTTCCCCTAGTATTATTCCCTTTCACCGATGTCACTCATTGGTTGAACTGTCAGTGTCAGAAAAATAAGCAAAGTATAGCAAATTAAATCACCGTTGGAAGTCCTAAGGCTGGTTGACATTTCAATGTTGACTTTGGAGGAAGGAAAGAGGGTGTATGGTTTCCTACCCTATTTTTTATATGCCTCCATAACTGTTTGGGGGACCATTAAAAGGAAATGCTTTCTACATGACCCTGATGGGAACTATCACTATGAAAAGATTATAGATAAGAAATTATACATTAAAACAGGCTTCCCTGGGCTAGGGAGGGAAAGATGAACAAAAGATAGTTAGTTTTAGGGATCTTATTCTTTTAATAGTTGTTCTTACTTTAAAAGAGACTTTCTTATTCCCCCAGAGAAATGTTGCTTATATACACACAATTATGGGTGACTGGTTACAAGTGGTCCCATCTAGCTGTTTGGTCCCTCTTATAACTGCAACCAGCTGAAACCAAATCACCCAAAACAACTCTGTCTCCTTGAGGCACTTCCCACTGAAAGAGTCAGTTCACTCTGAATGGTGAGATTTTATCTACAGTATAATTAGAAAACCATGCATGGTTAGGAAAATGTAAAGAGAACTTGATCTGTTAGAATTCATTCAATTGCCAACAATATCACAGAAATTCCAGAGATTAGCTGTGAGGCTTCAGAGGTAGAGACAATGAAGTTTTGGTAGCCTTCTGTATCTTCACCATAATATGAGGTCTGGTAGCCTATAGGAATATATCAGTGCTCCTGAAAACTAAGACTGATAATTCTCAGCCTTACCACTGAAGAGCACTGAGAGAAAGAGGTGTGAACAGAGCCTTGGTGCACTCATTATACTTTATTTCAACTGGACTAGTCAGAGTATGTACATATGCATATGTTCATACCATCCATCTACTCTTTTGTGAGGGAATATAGCTACACATTTCCTTGATTTTGATGCATATAAAATTCTTTCTGTACCTGAGTAGGAAAAATAATTAGGAGATGGATATTAATGAATGATGTCTTTCTTTGTGAATTCTCTATATTAGCCTATATTTTAACACCTCAATGAACAGAAAACATGATACAAATGACGAAACTTGGACATCAACATCAGTAAAGGGACTGTAATTAATTTAGGAAGCTTTCAGTGAGGAAGTACCTCTCTGAATATGTCAGTACCTTCTTGCAGTTTTAGCCTTAGCGATTTTCCTTGACACTAAGTGAAGTTTAAGTGATTTGTCCAAGTTCATACAGCCAGTCAAAGGTAAGACTATGAAGTCCTATGGCTATGAAGTCAGTTTTTGATACACTATGCCACAATATGGATAGGGAGTGGACTTGTGATTCCATTGGTGTAGACAACTCCTACGTGAAGAAATTCCTCACACTGATGTAGGTTGGCATATTTTCTACAACATATGTTCTTCAGTTACCTAGAACCTCTCCAGGCTGCATTCTAGATTGCCCTTTCTGCCTCTCTCTTTGATTGGATGGCTATTCCCAAGACCTCCATTTAAGGGAGGCACTTAGACCAGACATATCTCCATCTTCTCTAGGTTGTACTCTGGACGTCCTCTACCCTTCCCCTGTCCTGGGCATCTTTATCTTCTCTTTCTCCCTTTTCAGTTTCTTCTTATATACTGTCTCCCCTTATTAGAATGGAAGTTCCTTGAGGTCAAGTGTAAATTTTCTTTCTAGTGTTATTATTCCCAGCACTTAGTAGAGTGCCTGACTTTAGTAAGCACTTAATAAATTCTTGTTGACTGAATGAGAGGTTAAATGATTTGCCTAGGGTCACACACCCGATACGTATCAGAGGCAAGACTTGAACCTGGGTCTTCCTGACTTCCAGGTCAATTTTCTATCAGCTATACCATCCTGTCTCCTAATACCACAATGTCTCCTGGAGAAATGGAATAAGTTATCTTGGGGTGAGGATGAGAGGGAACACAATGTTTCTTCCATCTTACTAGCCTTACCAAACATCTCATGTAGGTTAGTTTAATCAGTGACTTGCTGGGTTTCAACTCCTTGGAGATAGTCATAGGTAGATGCATCTAAAGCTGAAAAGAACCTTGGAAGTTGAACTCAGATTTCCTGGCTTCAAATCCATCACTCTCTTCCCTGCACCTTGATGCCTCATTATCTGAATGAGATCTATGATTTGGACAAGATTGGACTAGGTAATCTCTGAGGCTCCTTCCAGGTCTATGATTTTAAGTTAGGCTTGTTTGTGCTTTATGGTTATTGTTTTTGTCCACCTTATCCCACTATTGATTCATATTAATTTTGTACACAATGAAAATACTCATCATGTTAACATTTCTAGCCAATTCTCCCTATCTTATATTTGTACAGCATTTTTTGGATTGCCAAATTCAGGACATTATACTTATCACTGTTAAATGTTACAATAGATTTAGTACCTTTCAGCTCACGTTTTGGGGACCCTAATTCCATGTTACCAGATGTTACATGGAGCTGCTGGAGGAGCATTGCATTGGGAATCAAAGTAGATGGGGACCAACCTAAGCTCTGCAGCTAATGAACTGGGTGGGCTTGTGTAAGTTACTTCATCTCATCTAGAAAACAAGGGGATCCAACTAGACTATCTGTGGGGCCCCTTGCAACACTAAATCCCACAATTCTATCATTGTGATGCCCTTTAATGCAAATGAGAAGGTAACTTGAAGATTAACATGGGAATGCTCTGGTTTAATGAGTTAGTTTTAATAGAATCAATGCTGAAATTCCACTGATGATGGGCTTGTTATTTTAAGGAGATTTTTATGGAAACATTCTTCTTTCAGGATATTTATAGTAGCTGACCAGCAATCTGGTGCAAGTGTTGTTAAAAGCAGAAGCCTTGAATATTCAATTGAACCTAGAAACCATCAACACCAGCTTTTACTTGTCCAAGTAGACCCTTTCCTGAATATCTAGATACTGACTCATGCAGAAGAGCCAAAAAGACTGGTGAAAATAAGCCCTGATAATCCAGGACATGAATTTCCAGCTTTAGTAGCTGTAAGATTCTTTAGTTGACCCTCTGCCCTCCTAAAATTCTGTACTAAAATTAAACTGACTTGGTGAGCTTTCATTTGAGGATTTCATGATATCCCTCGAAATAATTAGAGACATCTTAGGGTGTAAAGCAAGGTTTGGGATTGACTATTTTAGGGAAAGAAAAGAAAAGAATCAATTAAAATTTAAGGTAAATAGAAGTTCCAGATAAGATGACAGAGTTCATATAGGCTCATAAGCAGGATTAGAAGGGACTTTAGAGGCTGTAGACTCCTACCTCCTCATTTTACAGATGAGAAAACTGAGGCAAAGTGGTTAAGTGACTTGTTCAAGGTCACCTAGTAATTGTCTGAAGCATTTTCCAATTGGATTGGACCTGACATTCTGAAGGTCCTTTTCCGTTTTCTGCTGCCGCTGCCAGAGGGGCAGATTCTGAACACAGTGATTAAAAATCCTTCCATGGCTGTCTGTTCTCTTGCTCAAAGCTTTTTGAATTTTCTCTTAAACCATTCTTAATCAGAGTGATATTTTTAAAAGCTTGGGATTTAGATTAACTCTATCCACCTGATGAAAAAGACTGTCCTTTACAAAAAAAATCACTGGATCCTACTGTTATTTACTGAGCAATTTGTGCCATCTAATCATACAAATTAAAACCTGATTTTTGCTTTCCTGAATTCAGTCAATTGTTAATAATCATGTTGTCATTTTCTTTTTCCTAAGATTTGGCACCAAAACTTTATTCATCCTTCTCAGAAATCTTGCCACCAACCTACTATAAAAACTGTCATTATCTTGCAAAGTCTCATCTTGACATCTGTTAAGTAAAGGTTTATTTTACACTTCAAAAGTCAATCTGCACAGCTGACTACACTCCTTCAGAATTTTACAGCTTGCTCCTGTCAAATATTTGGGAAAATAAAATTTGCTTTTAGAAAAATATTTAGTTCTTCTAGAAAAGAAAATGCCCTTTAGTTGTCAAAAACTTTTGTGTTTTTTTCTTTAAAAAATTCCCTTTCGATTGGATTTAGAAGTTATAATAAAAATTTAAATACAACAGTCACTTACTACACCTTCCATTTCAGACCATGTACTTCTTATTTTCTTTCTCTAACTATTGTGAATGTTGAATAGGTCACCTAAGCTCTTCATTGAACTATAAAAGCAAACTGTTGACCCTTCACTAGCTTTTGGTTGATAGGGTTCTAAAAGAGTGGGAGAGACTGTAGGTACTAGCTCTTCTTTAATCCCCAAACTTTCCATACTTGAACTCTTGTGCCTAGCCACCCCCTACCTACCTTGAGTGTCATCTGGATAAAAGGGGGACATGGAAGGATTGATATAGCATTATCAAGATCCAATGTCCTCCATTTTATATGATTATATCAGCATATCAGGGTTGGTAGAAAGATCAAACGGGGGTTATGAATACACTATGAAAATTAGAAAATAACCAAACTAGGGATAGAGGCAATTACAAATGATAAAATAGGTATTTTTGATTACATGAAATTGAAAAGTATCTGTATAAACAAAGCATCTGCTTATGAGGAAAACAGTTGTCAAAAAAAAATCTTCATTTAAAAATTTTCAGATAAAGTTTCCTTATTCAAAATAGGGAAACAACCAACAGCTACATATGTACATATATGTGCATAATGTGTATGTGCATATATTATTTGTACAAATATCTGTTAGCTTTCTCTATAACACACACACATATGCATAGATATGTAATAAAAAATGATTCCCAAACAGATTAATCACCAAAGGAGATGAATAAGTAGTTCTCAAAAGAATTGCAAACTACTAATAATGATATGAAATAATGTTCCAAGTTGCTAAAAATAAGAAAAATATAGATTAAAACAAACCCTAAGGTTTTTCCTCACTCCCAGAAAACTGGAAAAGATGGGGATCACTAATATTGGAGAAATTGTGGAAATACATTGGTGGTAGAGCTGTGAATTGGTACAGCCATTCTATACAGGAATTTGGAATTATGCAAATAAAGTGATTAACATGTTTTTATTTTTTGACCTAGAGATTCTACTGCTAGGTGTATACTCTGTCGAGGCCACAGATAAAAAGAAAGGCTCCATGGGCACCAACATGTGTACTGCAATTTAAAATTTTATGCCATCAAAGAATTGGAAATAAAATAGATGCCCATTGATTGGGAATAACTAAGGAAATTGTGGTACATGAATATAATGGAACACTACTATGCTTTAAGAATATGACAAACATGACAAACAAAGATGAAGAGGCATGAGCAAAGTAAGCACAACCAAGAAAACAATATACACAATAAATGCAACATTGTAAATGGAGAGAAAACAACCACAAAGTAACTGAAAATCAATGTAAAGTTATAAAGAACAAGTTGGATCCCAAAGAAGAGATATGATAAGACAATTCCATTTACTTTTTTGCAGAGATATGAATGTGGGTAATTGCAAGGGTTGTCTGATTTTTAGTAATATATTGGTCAGTTTTCTAAATTTTTGCCTATTTTTTCTTTTAAAAATTACTATATAGGATAGATTCTGGGAGGAAAAAGAGGAAAGGCATGAAGGGACATGTGATAAGATATGAATAAAAATTTATTTTTAAAAAATGCAAAAGTGATTCTTCAAGAATAAAACATTACTATTGCCCTCTACCTGATCCTTTCTAGCATTCTGATTGCTCCTAATGGTGAGCAAACCTATTTCTATCTGAGTCCTTACTTAGAGTACCCTACTCTATTTTGGCTCCAGTTGGTCCGTCCTTTTCAGAGACAACCATAGTTCTGTCCAATCAGAGTCAGCTGTAAGCAAGCTGAGTTAGCAAGAGAAGACTTACAGGAATGTGGAATGAACACGAGAATGAGAGCAACCCTTGGTTTGCCACTGGAATTGGAAAACACACAAAGAACCCTCAGAGAAATTCAGATTCATGTGGATGCTGCTTCTTTCTTGATTATTTTTCTTATTCCTATCTCTACTTTGATACTCCTTAGCTATAACCCACTGTTGTGCTTTAGGGATGGAGGTAGTTGAGTTGAAGGGAGACCATCTTACTTTTATTGATGAATAAATATGTCTAAAGTGTCTATTACTTTGAATGCCATTGATCATGGCTATACTCAACCCTGGTTAATTTCTACATGTATAATTACCCCTAATAATGGGTAATATTAGATAGTGTTTTAAGGTGTGTGAAGTCCTTTCCATGTGTTATCTCATTTGATCCTCACAACAATCCTACGAAGTTGGTGCTTTATCCCAATTTTGCAGATGAGGAAACTGGAACTGAGAGTTTAAGTGACTCTTCCAGGGTCACAGAGTTAGTAAATATCTAATGAGGGATTCAAACTCAGACTTCCCTGACTCCAAAGCCAGCAATCTATCCACTGCACTGCTTAGCTGCCCCATAATTTGATCACTTTGGGATGTCACATTTTAGGAAGTCTAATTGGAGAGGATTCAGAGAAGAGTGGCATAGATGGTGAGGGCTCTCAAGACCATATACAAAAATGGGTTGAAGGAATTTGAAATGTTTAACCTGGAGCAGAGAAAACCTGGAGAGGAGTTTTGCAAGGGAATGATAATAATGGTAATTGTCCTCAAGTAGTTGAAGGGCAGTCATTCAGCAGAGAGATTTACTTTTTTTCTAATTGGCTTAAGTGATCGGAGGTAGAGCTAAGCCCAGTGCATAGAAGCTGCAAAGAGAAGAATCTAGGTAGGATATGAAGAAAAATTTCCTGACAATGAAAGCTATCCAGAAGGGCTGCATTTGGAGGTAATTATTGTCCATGGAATTCTTCTAGTCAAGACTAGATGGTCCCTCAACCTCCAACAAGTGAATCTTCATGGAAGATATAGCAGAGGGAAACCTGAACTTGTTTAAGTTTGACTCAACTAGATGGTCTCTGAGGTGTCTTCAAATCAGACTCTATGGTTCTGTATATAATACTAACTCTATGATCCTAAACTAGATTTACACTGTGAAGATATACAAAGAAATCCAAGACATGGTCTTTGTCCTCATGGAGACCACTATCTAGGTAAAAATCCTGGGACAGAAAGGAAACGACACATAAATAACCATGTGAATCAAATAACAATACAAGTCAACAGTGTGGGAAGTGTTCCAAGACAGGATGACAGCATTTTAGAGCTGGGATGGACCTTAGAGACATCATCTCATCTAGCTCATTATTTTACAGGTGAGAAAATTGAGTTCCAAATAGTTTAAAGGACTTTTCCCAAGGAAGTTAATTAAATGAAGCTAGATATAGGGAGAACCAAAACTAGACCCCAGGGTATTCACTTCTACTCCAATGCTCCTTCCATTACCCCATGCTTCCTAAGTGCTATTGATTCTGAAGAGGGTGAGATTTTAGTTTAGAAAGGTTTTGCCTTTACCTAACAATTGAGGAGAACCAGACACTCAAGCTCTTCATAGAGGGATCATGCTTTCTCAAAACAAAACCAAATAGTTTCCCCCACTTTATATTTAGTGATCCAGTGAGTTGTATCCTCCCTTCCCCTCGGATGCTGCAACTTTCAAGATACAATTTTCTCCATTATTAGGAAATGGGAGACAAGAAATCTCTTGAACCAGCATCCTGTAGCTGTTTTTTGTCATTTGGTTTGGCTGAACCTGCCACTCTCACCCTCAACCAGTGCAATAAAATATAATCACTGCCACCATTCCGTGTGGCTAAGTATTTCATGGGGGACCGCAGCTCCATCATTAAGTCGTCTTTCTTCATCTCCATCCCCATCAGGTTATTTCCTGTCCTACCCTTTTTTGATGATCACAACCATCTGCTGCTTCTTGTTTCTTTATGCCACTTTCTAGCTCTCTGATGTTCTTCTTCCTAGGCAGAGATTGTAAGATTAGACAGAAAGAGAAAAATCACCTTGCTCTGACGCCGATGAGAGCAAACCGTTGAATTCTTTACAATCTGATATTTTAAAATTCATATAACAATATTTATGGTCCTTGCCATTTTCCTGCTATCTGTTGAAACCTTCAGTTGTGGGCATCAACCATGACTTATTCTGTGGTGGTAAATGCCTTTGGAATAAGGGAAAGGAGGAAGACTAGTTGAATTTATGCACGTGGTCTACCCATAAGCACTTTTGTAATAGGAACAGAATAGAATAGGAAATAACGGTACAACCCAGCTCTGCCCCCTACAAGCTAGTCAAGCCACTACAATTCACCAAGCCTCAGTTTCTTCAGATGTAAAATGAGGAGAATAACACCTGCAGTTTCTATCTCAAGGGGTTGTCATAAAGCATTTTGTAAATCATCATATGCTTTTTTATCATATCTTTTGCAAAATGGAAAGTGCTATATAAATGCAAACTCAAAATCACTGCTTTCCTTCTTGCATACAGTTAAGCAAACAGAGAAGTACCACTTGGCTCTATGGATTGTTCCAGTTGTCTGTGGCTCTAGTTAGGAAGGGGCTTTTTCCTTTTCTGAGAAGCTTTTGCCAATTCAGGGTCAGAGCGATTGTCAAGGCAGATGATTCCTGTTGTTTGACAGAGACTTGAATGAAGTTCATTTTGATGTGATTAAAACATTTTTTTTAAAAAAAAGACCTTAAGGTAAGTAAAGTCTGTGTCATTATGGTAATCAGAAAAAAAAAAGATTGCTCCTGAAATAAAATAGCATCAAAGAGAACAAATATTCTGTCATTTTTAGGCATTTGGAAACAGTCACTCTCCTTTCTGTATCCATGCTAAAATACACATGTACATCAGAAGGACTGAAAACATAAAAAGAAAGGAGACTCATAGTATTTACTAGCTTTACCCAACTGCCTTAGCTCAGAATTCTCCCTATCCACCACCATTTGGTGCTTACATATCCACATGTCCCATTAAGGATCTACCCAAGGAGGCAGATCTAATCCCTCCTCCTTTACCTACTGGTTCAAGATGTGGGACCTCCAAACTTCATTTCTGCTGCAGGGGTCTCAAGCACAATATAGAATACGTTGGCTTTGGGTGGGTTCTGGTGGTGTACATTTTAATTGCATTATGCGAGGCAATGGAAAGTTCTTCATTTCTCATGCATAAAGCATATGCTAGACAAGGCAGATACTACATACAGTGACTCTGAGCCAGGACCTGTTCCCTCCTCTAGCCATTTCTACAGCTGTTCCAGGATTGCTTGTCATCTCATGATATTAATTGCCCTTGAGCTATAACAGACTTCTGAATGCCTGGTTTTCTAGAGCAAGAGGAGAGAGAATGGGTGGATTGTAAAGGGGTTATTTTTAATTATGATGGAGGTAAGGATTAAAAAGGAAGATAGTATTGTAGCGATGGTGGTTATTTTTTCATTCAGAAAGAGGGAAGTATGGATCATGAACGATCATGCTTTTGGAAGCTTATTTGGCCGTGGAGGAAGGGAAGTGGATTTTCTTTTCCTTTGTTTCTAAAAATATTCAGTTATTTTACTGTATTTCATACTTTTCTAATAGGGCAAAACACAAACAAAAGAGAGATTCATTCACTTGGATCTCACATGTCTACTAGGCAGAGAATCAAGAGTATCCACATGTTCTAAGCACTAACAGAGAAACATTCCTAGGAAATGTCCATCATAGATATAAACACCTTCCCCAGATGCTGCTGCAGAGTCCTTAGAAGTAAAGAGAAGAAGAAAACTTGGTCAAACAAGCAAAAAAAAAGCATCACAAAACAAAAAAAAAGAAACTTACTGCTCTGAGAGGTAAGAAGTTGAAGGACCATCCCATTTTGTGAAGCTCGCAATTACAAAAAAAAAAAAAAAGAAGCATATGATGATTTTGACCACTTCAGATCAGTTACCCACCCTCTGGACATCAAGAGAGGAGATTTTAAAAATAGATTCACCATTTCACTCATTCTTTCTACACAAAGAGCCCCTCTGTACTCATGCTGCCTCAGTTACGAATCAGCAGCATGCCTCTATATTCTGTTAGGAGAGTGGTTTGTCTTAAAGTAACGCAAGAAACCTTGGATCTTGGCACAATAAATAACCTTTTCCCTTGGACAAGAATAATCACAATACAAAGCAATCTGGCTTGTGGATTTGTGTAAATTAAATCAGAGTCCTTGGTTGCATCTTCTCTCGTCCTCCCCTCCCCTACGAAAAAGAAATGAGGTTACCTAAATTATTTCTTTGGTTTCCTAGTATTTGTAAAATAATAACAACAATGTTTAACACCACCACCACCAATGATAGAATTATTTTATATCTTGTGGTACATTACAATTTATAAAACCCTTTTATATACATGATCTCTATTACATTTTTAAGCCTTTTGCCACCCATCTTTGAGAACACAGCGTTGCCTCTAAAAACCACTAATCATTTCTGCTCTGTATCTACCATAAGTACTTTGGAAAGAAGGCTCACATTGAGATGTTTGAAATAGTGTGTTATCCAATTACAGCTAAATTGTTAAGTTTTCCTAAACCATTTTGGACCACAAAAAGCTGTGTGTTCCAAATTTGGGGTTTACCATTTTACCATCTATAATCCTCAGAGTATACTCTCATCTGCATTTCAAGAGGAAAATGTACAGTATTGAAGTGGCAGGACTTCCTTCTGGCAAGTGGGTCCTTATCCTTAAGTAAGCACTGTGATTGCAGAGATCCATAGTCTTACTAAGGATGGATAATGGGAACAACTCAGGGTCTCCACCATATGGTTTTCTGATGATGCAGGAAAGCAGTCCCCAAACGGAAGCCCTGGAAGAAGAAGTTAAACTAATATTTCAGGGTGTCCATGAAGAGAAAGGGAACCAAGTGGATCTTTAACAGCAGGCAGCATACCACTTGACAATATATGTATATATACATATGTACATGCACAAAAACATATTTTCAATTATTAAACATTTCTCTTTTCTTCCACCTTCTCCCATCCATTGTGGGGAAATAAGGACAGAAAAAAAGAAGAGAAAAGGAAGAGAAGGGAATAAAAAAGGAGGAAAAAGGAAAGAACTCTTTTATCATGTAATAATCAAGCAAAATAAATTCCCACATTGGCTAATCAAAAAAAAAAAATCTCTCATTCTGCATAGTAATCCATTATCTGTTGCAAGTGGGCAGTGTTCTTCCTGAGCACTTTTCCCTTTTCCTATAATTTGTTTATTATGTGACCATTTATATCTAGGCCATGTATCCATTTGGAGAATCTCAGTAATAAAATGTGAAATGTTGGTCTGATTTCTGGTTTACTCTTGACCAAGTTTTCCCACTAGTTTTAAACTAGTGAATCCTATTCCATTTTCCCCTTATGTTTTAGTATGTTTGGATAGTTTTTTTTTTTTTTAACATGGATTTCAGGCAGGCCAAAAATTTCAACATTATCTCTCCTTGATCTGTTTTCCAGGTCAGTTTTTTTTTTTATATATCTTACATTTTCTTCTATTTTTTCAATCATTTGGTTTTGTTTTAGATATTTCTTGTTATGTCCTAGGGTCATTACTTCTAGAAGCAGCTAGATGGCATAGAGGATAGATAGAAGGCTGTATCTAGGGTCAGGGAGACCCAAGATCATATCTGGCCTCAGACACTAACATGACCCTGGGCAAATCACTCAACCTCTGCCTCAGGTTCCTTATCTGTAAAAATGGGGATAATAATAGCCTCAAACTGCTACGGTTGTTGTGACAATCAAATGAGATAATGCTTGTAAAGTACATCGCAAACATCAAACTGCTATATGAATGCTGGCTATTAACTATTTGGTTCAAGTTGATTCTTAGAGAGTCTGCTACTTGGATAAGGTTTTCCACATCTTGGGATAAGCTGTTAATTCTCTTTCCAAGTCTTTCCTGCACAGTTTTCATTTCTTTTCTAATTCTTTCCTCTATTGATCTCATTTTACTTATAATTTCATTTGAACTCTTTAAAAAATACTATGATTTCTCCTAGGAAATTTCATTTATCCTATGGACATGCTGTCTTTGTTTGCTCCTTTTGGGTGCTGAGACCCAGTTCCTCACCTAATGGTCCAGTGTGGTCTCTTCTCTGCAAGACAGTTCATGAGGCCTTTTTCTTCACCCCAAGAGTCTTTTGCTGTAGGGACTGATTTCCAGGACCACCCTCCTCAAATTAAGTTGGGGCCCCTTTCTTTGGTCAAGGTCCTTTCCTTCACAGTGGACACTGAGATTTCCTGCTCCTACCAGATTAAACCTGAGATCCTCTACTTGGGGTGGGGGGTGGGTGAGCAGGGCCTTTTCTTTACCCATGGCTAAATTAGAAGTGATTTCTCTTTTTTTTTTTATTTATTTTTTCAATTTATTTATTTATTTAACTTTTTACATTCATTTTGACAAAATTTTGGGTTCCAAATTTTCTCCCCATTTATCCCCTCCCCCCACCCCAATACACCAAGCATTCAAATTTTCCCTGTCACCAATCTGCCTTCTCTTCTATCATCCCTCCCTTCTCCTGTCCCCATCTTCTCTTTTGTCCTGTAGGGACAGATGACTTTCTATTCCCCATTAGCTGTATTTCTTATTTCCTAGTAGCAAGAACAATACTCAACAGTTGTTCCTAAAACTTTGAGTTCCAAATTCTCCCCATCCCTCCCTCCCCACCCATTCCCTTTGGGAAGGCAGGCAATTCAATATAGGCCATATCTGTGTAGCTTTGCAAATGACTTCCATAATAGTCATGTTGTGTAAGACTAACTGTATTTTCCTCCATCCTATCCTGCCCCCCATTCTTTCTATTCTGTCTTTTGATCCTCTCCCTCCCCAAGAGTGTTGACCTCAAATTGCTCCCTTCTTCCATTGCCCTCCCTTCCATCATCCCTCCCTCCCTGCTTATCTCCTTCTTCCCCATTTTTCTGTACTGTAAGATAGGTTTTCATACCAAAATGAGTGTGCATTTTACTCCTTCCTTTAGTTGAATGTGATGAGAGTAAACCATGTTTTTTTTCTCAGCTCTCCTCTTTTTCCCTCCACTAAAAAGTTTCCTGCTTGCCTCTTAAATGAGATATAATTAACCCCATTCCATTTCACCCTCTCTCCTCCCACTACATTTCTCTCTCACCATTTACCTTAATTTCTTTTAAGATACGGTCCCATCCTATTCAGTTCACTCTGTGCTCTCTGTCTCTGTGTGTGCATGCTTGTGTGTATGTATGTGTGCGTGTGTGTGCATGCGTGTGTGTATGTGTGTGTGTGGTCCCACCAACTACCCAGATACTGAAAAGTTTTAAGAGTTACAAATATTGTCTTTCCATGTAGGAATGTAAACAGTTCACCTTTGGTAAGTCCCTTATGACTTCCCTTTGCTGTTTACTATTTCATGCTTCTTCTCATTCTTGTGTTTGGAAGTCAAATTTTCTTTTCAGCTCTGGTGTTTTCATCAAGAATGCTTGAAAGTCCTCTGTTTCATTGAAAGACCATATTTTCCCCTGAAGTATTATACTCAGTTTAGCTGGGTAGGTGATTCTTGGTTTGAGTCCTAGTTCCTTTGACTTCTGGAATATCCTATTCCACGCCCTTCGATCCCTTAATGTAGAAGCTGCTAGATCTTGTGTTATCCTGATTGTGTTTCCACAATACTGAAATTGTTTCTTTCTAGCTGCTTGCAATATTTTCTCCTTGACCTGGGAATTCTGGAATTTGGCCACAATGTTCCTAGGAGTTTCTCTTTTTGGATCTCTTTCAGGTGGTGATCGATGGATTCCTTCAATACTTATTTTGCTCTCTAGTTGTAGAATCTCAGGGCAGTTTTCCTTGATAATTTCATGCAAGATGATTGATGGATTCCTTCAATACTTATTTTGTTCTCTAGTTGTAGAATCTCAGGGCAGTTTTCCTTGATAATTTCATGCAAGATGATGTCTAGGCTCTTTTTTTGAACATGGCTTTCAGGTAGTCCCATAATTTTTAAATTGTCTTTCCTGGATCTATTTTCCAGGTCAGTTGTTTTTCCCATGAGATATTTCACATTCTCTTCCATTTTTTCATTCTTTTGGTTTTGTTTGGTGATTTTTTGGTTTCTCATAAAGTCATTAGACTCCATCTCTTCCATTCTAATTTTGAGAGAACTATTATCTTCAGTGAGCTTTTGAACCTCTTTTTCCATTTGGCTAATTTTGCTTTTGAAAGCATTCTTCTCCTCATTGACTTTTTGAACCTCTTTTGTCAATTGAGTGAGCCTATTTTTCAAGGTGTTATTTTCTTCAGCATTTTTTTGGGTCTCCTTTAGCAAGGTGTTGACCTGCTTTTCATGCTTTTCTTGCATCTCTCTCATTTGTCTTCCCAGTTTTTCCTCCACCTGTCTAACTTGATTTTCAAAATCCTTTTTGAGCTCTTCCATGGCCTGAGCCCACCAGACATCCACCTCGGATGTCTGGGATAGAGAGGCCCCAACCTCCACGTCTTTCTCTGATGGCAGGCATTGTACTTCGTCATCAGAAATGAAAGGGGGAAGGAACATCTCTTCCCCAATAAAGTAGCTCTCTATGGTCTTATTCTGCTTCCTTTTTCTGGGCATTTTCCCAGCCAGTTACCTGACTTCTGAAATTCCTGTCCACCCCTGCTTAGATCTGCCCAGCTAGTGCTTGGGGTCTGAGATTCAGATACTGCTTCCCAGCCTCAGGGCTTTCCGAGGCGGGCGTGGCTGCTAGTCAATGTGAGCTTAAGTTCTGGTGCTTGGGTGGGGGCAGGGCCACCTCCCAGGCTCAGCTTCCTCAGGGGGTTTATGCAGAGACCTGAACTTCTGCCTGCTGCTCGGGGAGTCCCGGGCCGCCGCTGCTGCCTCTGCTGCTACCTCCCGAGGGGGCCCGAGCCATGGAGACACCCCGCTCCCCTCTTGGCCAGCCTAGACGTCTCTCTCACTGACCTGTAGCGTCTGTGGGCGGAGGGACCTTCCCGGCCGCCAGAGATTCCATCCCTGAAGCCTGCTCGGATCTGCTCCTCTGGGGCCATGGCCAGGGCAGCGCAGGGGTGGGTTCCGCTTTCCGGAGTGCGATGGACCCCTGGGGACTGCTCTCCAGGGCTCTCTGGAACGGAAATCTCTTCCACTGTGTTTCTGCGCGCCTTGCAGTGAACCAGAATTTGTGGGAAGTTCTTCTTACAGGAAATTTATGGGCTGTGGATTCGGAGCTAGCATATGTGAGTCTTTTTACTTCACCATCTTGGCTCCTCCCCCAGTGATTTCTCTTCTAGAGAATGGGCAAAGACCTGAGTTCAAAATCTATCTAACACCTATGTGGACAAGTTATTTAGAATCTTGGTGCCCCAGGTAACTTTCTAGAAGTGTGTTAGAGAAGAGTTGCCAATTTGCGTTGGTAATTTCCCTGGAAATCTCTTATACAGATGACTTTGAAGGTTTAGACCTCCTCCTCCAAATTCTCCCTCTCTCTTCCTTTCTCTCCCTTCCTCCTTCTTTCTTTCTCTCTCTCTCTCTCTCTCTCTCTCTCTCTCTCTCTCTCTCTCTCTCTATATATATATATATATATATATATATATACATACACACACACACATACATCTATACACACATACACACACACACACACACACACATGCATCCTGATGAATATCTGGTCACTGGACCCAGATGGCACAAGAGGAAAAAGTGAGGTTGATGACCTTGCACAGCCCTCCCTCACTCCAAAGTCAAGTGCAAGTCATGTCATCATTTGTCTGATGTCATGGTCTTCACAACAACAATATACACACATATATGTATACACATGTACATATACATACACACATACACATATATATAAACATGTGTTTCTATCTGCCTCATCCCTCCCTGTTGCAATCCACCCTCCATTCAGCCACCAGAGTGATTTTCCCTAAACATAGGTCTGACCTCGTCACCTCTTCTTGGCACAGTGCCTGGCACATGTTAGGAGCTTAATAAATGCATATGCACACATACACACACAAAGTTTGGAAGAACAGAACCTTCTCTGACCCAGATCCCTGCCTTTCTTATTTGAGTTGCCTTAGTTATACAGCCTCTAGCCCATGTCTTTGCTACCAAGATATGAAGCCTTCACCCACATCAATGCTCATTTAGCCAATGTTAACAATTCAAAACATATCAACAAGCACTTGAAATTCCCAGAGTCCTTTGCCATCAAAGGATGCTGACAGCAAGTATTTATGGTCTCCAATATTTTTCACCTACATATACTTTCTCATTATATGCTATGAAGTGAACCCAGTTTCTCAGTATCAACGCCTTGTGATAAACAGGCTTATATACCTTGGAAACACTACTACACAGGTGGGAGCACTCAGATGCTAATGAAATACATACCTTTCCCCTCACCCCCTGTCAATAGAGAGATGGTGGATTATTGGTGTGGAATGGTGTCTTTGTTGCCAGATATGACTCATTTTTCCTTCCCACACTGCAAGGGAGCATCTTTTGCATAACTCACTTGGGAAATCACTGTATAACATGCCATCCCATTGTTATGTCCCAAACTCCAGAAATACCAGAGTGATGAGAAGGGACCAGCTCATCAAGACATCTGTAAATGTTGTTCAGTTGTTTCAGTCTTGTCCAACTCTTTGTGATGCAATTTGGGTTTTCTTGGCAAAGATAAGAGACTGGCTTGTTATTTCCTTCTTCAGATCATTTAAGCAATGAGAAAACTGAGGCAAACAGGGCCCAGGATCACACAGTCAGTAAGTGTCTGAGGCTGGCTTTGAACCCCAGAAAATGTCTTCCTGGCTGAATTCCTTGCACTCTATCCATTGCACCACCTACCTGTAACTGATAAATATACCATGAGTGTCTTAGAGCATCTTTGTTGGGCTTCTTGCACTGTTCCTCACACACAACACTCTATTTCTGGTCCCATGCTTTTGCACCAGGCTTCCCACTTGCCTGGAATGCATTCCCATCTAATGTTTGCCTTACAGAGTCCTCCTCATCTTTAAAAACAACTCAAGCATCATCTTGTGCATGAAGCCTTTCCTGATCCCTACCCCACCTTCCCTCCCAAACTACCGTATTTAACAGTTTTGTTTTTATTTGTATTTATTCATTTCCTATTAAGGCTGTCTGTTTTATGGATGTAGTTGTCTCCCGCATTCAAATGTAAGTTCCTCTGGAATTGAGATAACTTTATTCTTTGTGCTTGTATCCCAGTATCTGGCATTTAGCAGGAATTTAACAAATATTTATTGATTGATACTTCTTTAGAAATTGATCTACCTATAGATACTTCTTTGGGAACTGTCATTCAGGCAACTTCAGGTAGAAGTCAGTTCCCCTCTCCCCTTCTCCCATCTCAGTTCTCCCAACACCCCCCCCCCATCCCTTCATTGAACCACAGGTGCATTCAGGTTGACTACTTACTTTCTCTCTCCAGAGATACACTCTTTGCTGAAACTCACCTATTCCCCTCACTGCAGTTCCAACAAAAAAAAAGGCAGTAACTCAAACTACTTCATGACCCATGTCAGGCAATACCATTTTATAGCTAGTGCATGGAAGCTGTCTTGGGCAAGGAACAGTTGGAGCACCTGTGTCTGTGCTTCCTTTAATCAAGATAAGCTCCACTTAAGTGGGGGATTCACACAACAGAAGTGTGCCCCAGCCACTCAGAGAAGCCGGCACCTCTCCATCAATCCATAGCCTCCGCTGCACTTCAGGATGCAGAGAACAAAGATGCTTCGAAGAAGAGATCAATGCCATGTAAAAGCAGAGTCACTTGAGAGGAGGGAGGAAACAAAAGAATCTCTACTTTATCCTGTTAATGAAAGGTGAGCATCCATTTTGCCCATGGCAACCTCTACTTCCTTCTCTTTTTCTCACCCCCCCCTCAACTTGCCACCTCCTCTGTCCCTTCCAGTGCTTGCTTAATTCTCTGTCAGCAACATCACTAAAATTGCTATACAAAGCTTAATTTATCTTTGTTCTTAATGATGTCTGTAACAGATTCATTGCTTACAAGAAAAAACACACCAGAATTTTTTATCTATCTCTCCTTCCAGGAAATAATTTCAGGAAGATGAAATTAAAGCCAACCAAATTCATCCCATAGGGCTAGAGGAGACTGTGAAAACTCCTTGTTCTAGGATGTACTTCCAGAACTGTACTAAAGGAAAGCCACAAAGATAATTTTCCTTGCCTCACCTAAAAATCTCCAGAATTCTTGTCTTAGTTATTAGAGAAACAGTGTGGTAAAGTTGGAAGAACTCTGAACTTTGAATCAGAAGAGATAGGGATGGCTTCAGAGTCCAACCTCCAGAAATTACCTGGGTAATTAAAAATATAACAACCCCCACACATGCATAAAAGTAATGTGTGTATGGAGGTTCTAGACTACACTGGCCTATAGGATTTCCATTCTAGTCCTGGCCTAGTCTAGGCTCTGTGGATAGCCTCTGATCTCTAGGGACCTCCACATCTGGAATATGAAGCAAAAAGTTTGTAGCTCCTGGATTCAGTCTTCACCCTCTGTCTGACTAAAGGTACCTCTTGGGCCAGGACAGACTTGGGGACTCCAACACATAGTTTCTCTTCATCTGAATCATCTTCTGAATTATTATCTAGCACTGGTAGTCTCTTTGCAATTGGAGGATAGGCCTTTATTGGAGATTATATAGACTTCACTCCATCCGATGTTTGGGGAAGAGCCAAGTTCACCTAAGGATTTGTGCTTTGGAATCTGTAAGATGGAGAAAATGTAGAGCCTTACATTGGGTAGGTCACTTGCACTTAGATAATAGAACCGTTTAAAGCCAGTAAATCATAGCAAACCACTGGCTAGTTGGCTGTACTACTTGGCGCCAAAGAGTAGATGCACAGGGGAGAATTGGCTATGTAAACTTATCATTACATGAACGCAGTAGAAATGCCACATTTTGACACAACTGAACTTTCTGCTCCAGCCAGAGAGTCCCCCTGCCATTTTAATAGTGTGTGATTAAAATGCTAAGTCCATGGGTTTCCTTGTAGATGGCAAGATAATAAGTTTTGGATTTCTTGGTTCCTTCTAAAGAAACGTCACATTTTTGGGTGTAAATTAATATTTCCTTGAGTCATTTGCACTCAAAGATTCACCCTTGATTAGAATGGATGCTGTTATGGAATCTATATGTAGAGAAATAATTCTACCTCAAATCTTAGCAATCATTAAAGCATTCTGGTTACTGGTTTAGTCTGTCCATCATACTGGAAGAAATGGTCTCTCACCACTGATTTGTTACTTAATATTTTTGTCATTCTCTTCCAAAGATAAAAAGCTTTTATATAAAACTCTAAAGTACAGTCTATAGTTGTAGTACTTTCCTTTGAACACACCGATTACAAGTTTCAAACTTCTTTATAGATACCTGTTGTCCTACTGGGACACTAGAATACATTTCCCATAAGATCCAGTTATCTCTTGACCTGTTTCCAAAAATCATCATGAAGTGCATTATTGGCCATGAAGTGAAATGTCTTGGATAAGAAGCCTTTTCATATCTCACAATGTATTCCATGATCCAGCTCTAACTTTGGACATCGTCTCAATAACAGCTTGCCTTCTGTGGAATGAAGCTTGATTATTTGAGTGTCATGTTCTTTCTCATCCTGCTTCTCTTCTTGTAGATAATTACACGGCTTCACCCTCTCTAGCTGTCCAAAGACAACGGAGACAAAGGGGACTGGCTCAACACTGCAATGTCTGCTACATCCACTGGAGTACAATCTCTGGTGGAAGTTCTAGACTTTCTGCTGTCCTTTACTGTGATAGTCACCCTGTTTCTTTAATGCCACTGAGTGCTTTTCAATGAGCGCCATCCTAATTTTGGCCTCGTGGCCTGTGTGATGGAGCACCTGCATCTACATTACTCTTCCCTGGCCCATAATGTATGCTGAACTCACTGTTGGCCAGCATTGCCTCTTTTCTTTGGCAGGCAGCTTCTAACTTAACACTTGTCGAGATAAGTCAGTGGGTTCCTATCTATTCATACTTGAAATTAAGTTCCATACACATAGCCTCAGAATTTATTGGTGACAACCCATTTCAAAGTCAAGAATTCCAATTTGTACACCAAATTCCAAGACTCATGGATTTTAAGCCCCCTACTAGTAAATACTATAGGTAGACTTCCATCTTCTGGTACCAGATTGCTCTCGTACAAGGTACTTAGCTATTCAAGGTAAAACACAAAGGATTTGCTTGGATCTTGCAATAATTCAACTCTGGTGACCTACGTGAGGCAACAGTCCAGGTCTTGAAAAGACTGTTGGCATTTCTTATTGTCTTAATACTTACTTAAGGAGGTTTGGACTACCAAAGGCCCAATACAATGAAATGTGGAATTTCAGATACTACAGTAAAGCAAGTTGCTTTGAAAGACAATCAAGAAGACCGAGAGAAACAAGTCTTCTGGGTCCCTAGGTGCAATGGAGCGCCCTACTGCAGCCTTGGGTGGAGCTGGGGCCCCTACTTGGACCCCAAAGGGCATGGGGTACTCTACCCACAACCAATAAATTCTAGCGGCTTTTTATAAGGTTCTTCTCTGGGGCTAGCAGAACTAGGCATTGAGGAAAGGGAATGAGGAACCTGGATCTGGGGACTGGTACTGATGCATGCTTGGGGGTTTGGGGAGAAGGAAGACGCTAGAGGAATTGGTGGTTAGCTGATATTCAAACCTCCTGCTGGTGGGGCCATTACTGCGAGTCTTGCTCTGACAGGATGACTCAGCCTCCCTTATTAGGAGGTTTTGAACATTTAGCAGGTTGAGGAAGCGACTATATTCTTCATATTCATCCCAGCTATTTCCAAATGACACTAAAGAGGGGTAGTTGAAATGAGATTATCCTTTAACTTCTGATTCTTAAGTACAGATCTACGAGTGGGGTAAAGCTTAATGATGATGCACAGTTCTTCACAAAATGTTCACTAAAAATTACTGATCTCTAGAAGAGTTGTCTGAACAGTGTTCCTTTTGAAAACCCCATCATTATAGGTTCAGCCATTCAGAGGCTGTATCATCCCAAATGTTCAACATCTCACAAGGAAAGGGCAAGTACAGCTATAGAGGAACATCAAAATAGTGGCAAAGTACTGACATGTAACGAGTAACAAATATCAATTATATCTCCATTTCTCTGTGCTTGGTTTCCTCATTTATAGGATGAGGGGCAATAATATTTGCACTCCCTGTCTCACCATATCATTGTGAGGTTCAAATGAAATCGCAGGGTCTTAGGATTTAGAATGGGAAGAACCATAGAGATCACAGTTCAAATATCTCATTTTGGAGATCACTTAATTCAACTACCTCATTATAAGGATAAGGAAACTCAATCCTACCACCTCGGTCACCTCTGCCTTTTAGCATCCCTACCCTCCTTGGAGACTCAGCTCATAAGCAGCCTTATATAAAACATCTATGTGGACACTTCCCACCTCCCCAGTTTAGGGTATGCCTTTCTCAAATTATCAGGTAGCTCCATATCTGTTTAAATGTTGCATCCCCCAGAAAATTATAATCTCCCTGAGGGCAGGGATCAAGGTTATGCTGAAGTCAGCTCACACTGGCTAGTGTAATTTTTAGTATGAGCATTTAAACCTTGGTTTAAATGGTGGAAATCAGGACTTGATGGATTGTTTTGTTGGTTGTCTATGCTTAAGAAAGGAATGGCAATAATGTTAATAATGCCCATTAAACTTAAAAGTGTCTTGTAGACCTTCCCTCCCCACCACAAGAGAGCTTTTGTGAGAACATTTACCAGGACAAATGAGGACTGTTTTTCCACTTTGCCCTTATATCCCCAAGGCCTAACAAAGGCTACAGTAGATACCTAATGGATCCCATTGGATTGATTTTGAATGGACTGTGAAATCACTTGCCCCAAATAACCTAGATGGTAAATAATAGGGCCAGAATTCAAATGTAGATCTTCTGACAGTAGGGTGCTTGCTTCAGCAGCGTATCATATACTAAAAATGGAATGATATGGAGATTAGCATGGCCCCTGCACACAGATGACATGCAAATTCATGATGCATCCCATATTTTAATTAATTGCTCATGCGTACACCATACCAATATAACAAAAATGATAATACTACCTAAATTCATTTTCTTTTTCAGTGACATACCAATCAAGCTACTAAAGGAATATTTTCTGGAGCTAGAAACAAAATAAGTATTTCTCTAGATGGGAAGGAAAAAGGGAGGATGAGTTCATCTAATTTAAATAAAAAGAAAAAATAAATATACTTTTAGTAGAATTTTGTTGACTTTTAGCCTCCCCAGAAAACTTCTCTTTACCCTACTCTCTTCCTCTGTATCCAAAGCAACAGTCAGTTTGGGCAGGTGGGAGAATGACTAGCATTAACTGGTGAAGGTAATTGAACCAAACCACCTGTTCATTTTCTTTTCTACTTCGAACCCTGAACACCTCATAACTCTTACAGCCCCAGCACATCGCTGAGAATATGTTAATTCCTCCCTGCTTCAATTTCACCTTGTCCCCCTTAGCCTGCACATGACAGAAATGGGGAACGGCTTGTTTCCTCCCACCTGCAACAAGGACTTAGCTGACAGGTTTGCTTCATTAATGATTCACAAAGCTTAGAAACCTACCTCTGAAGTCAGATTGTTTCAGAGTGTCAACAGGAGGGAGTTAAAACCTATTTTATTCTGTGAAACACTTTGACTCAGACAAAGGGGAGGAAATATACTCATGGATTGTTCCCTTCTGAAGGAGTGACTGTTCTGGCCCCTGACTAAGCTTCAGCGTGGGATTGACTTTTATGACAAGTCAAAAGGGTTTTTATTTAAAGATCAATTCACTTTGGATATTGTTATCAAGTTAGAACTCTATCCATTAATACCAACTCTCCCCCCACCTCCAAGTACATGCTTTCTCTGATGTGAACTGATGCATCAAAGGGACTTAGAGAGGTGGAGGTGTGAGTCTCAACTCACTGCCTGCTAAACCCATCTTTGTAAATTGTTTGCAAGAACAGTCTGACCTGTGATACTCCCATATAGCCCACCGCACTGACCTTCGGAACAGTCACTATGGTCGAAGGCCACCTAACTAGTGGGTACATCTCCTCCCACTTGTCTGAGTCACCAAGTGCTAGCAGGGAACAGGCAGGCTTTTGTTAGCTCTGTTCCACAGTAGACCTAATTGACTGAAAGATGTAGAAATTCTCAGTCCTGCTGTGTTTGTTGTATGTCAATTAGATAAAAGTATTTGATTTGGAAGAGTAAAACATTGCCTAAAGAATCCTTTCAGATGAGGTATCTTCAATCCATACATCAAAATTATTCAAGACAGCACAGAGATAAACTTGTTCAATCATCCTGTAAGCATAAATGTCAGATGAAACATAAAAATGGAGATATATACTTGCAAAAGTTGTTTGCCCCTGTTACAAAGGAGATATAGCATGGAATCCCAATTGAAGAGGGATTTCCTTATGAATTGTGAGGTCCTCCCAACGACGTTCTTTGTGGAAGGCTTTGTGCTGGTGGCTTCAAACTCTGCATCCTTGCTGGGCATCATGGAAGAGATCTCTAGCCCTTCTGTCTCAGGGTGATGCTCTCTAAGCCTAACATTGGGCTCTGCTTCTTCATCTGTAACATGGGAATATTAACAACACTTTCTTCACAGGATTGTTTGTAAGGATCAGATTACATAATATATGCAAAGCACTTCGCACACCTCAAAGTGTTACATGAATGATATTATTTTTTAATTAATTAATTAATTTTTAGTCTACAACATTCAGTTCCATAAGCTTTTGAGTTCCAAATTTTCTCCCCCTCCCCAAGATGGCATGCAATCTGATACAGATTCTACATATACATTCACATTAAACGCATTTTCAGGTTAGTAAATGATATTATTATCAAACAGTATTATCATTAAATATCACATTGTTATAACCATGTACTTTTCCTTAAAACAACCTTGAGTTGCTGGCATTCCCATTTACAAGTAATTAGTAACTGACATTAATCTGGAGAAGTTCGTAAGGAACTCCATGTTTATTTCATGCCAACCCCTCCTGCAATAGCTGCTACCAGCATCAAGATCTTAACTTGAAACTTAGAGAGATTAGGTAGTGGTCACATAATTAGTCAGTGTCTGAGCTGGGATTTGGATGCAGGTCTTTCTGACTCCAAAGTTCAGCTCTCTAGCTGCTGAACCAACTAAGCCTCCAAGACCTTAAATGGATTACCTTACAGTCACAGAGCTAGGAAGAAATCAAGCTGAGGCTAGAAACCAGGTCATTTGGCTCCAGAAAGAATGCTACTTCTACTGCACATCGTCCATGGAAAAGTCTGCCTAGAAAATCCAAACCCCAGAGAATCTCTCCATCAGCATAACTTTCTGTGCAAACCCTTCAAAGGAGGATGAGTAATAGAATATAAAGCATACTGAGTTTTTCTAATGACCAGTGACCTGATTTGTTTTTTAGGGCCATCCAAATTTTTGTTCATATGTCGGCGAATGATTATTTTCATGACTGGTTAAGTCTTTGGTTCACTTGCCAAGCAGGTTACTCCTTTGATTATGGACTATGAAGGGATATCAGCAAGCAGTTGCTTGCTGTGATATTGCTGAGTAATAATAATTCCCAGATGGATCTGTGACCTCATTACTTTGTATGTCCTCTCCAATAATGCAAATCACAGTACCCCTGTGACTGCTCTTTCCATGCAGCTCTTGTCTGGGTCCTTCTGAGTATTTGCCTCAGGGCAACAAGCTGACATTCTGCGGAAGAGTTACGATGTTGGGGTAGGGGGAATGAAATCTTCATCGATTTTTCCCCCTTATATCATGGGTAGAGAAGTGGAACAACTTATCTTGTCTATTTGTTGTTACTCCTGTCCTGAGCCTAGCCCATCTTCTTTTTCTATTAAACGTTTCCCTGATATCCTTTTTTCTAGCTCTCCTCAGTTCCTTATTCGTTATATGTTGCATCCTGCACATATTCACCATATACTTTCCTGTGACTGTCTATGTGATGTTCTCTTTTAATTCTTCAAAAACCTTAGTAACGCATAACTCACAGCGATATGACAATGGTAGAATTTTTGTGGTACAAAAAGATGAATCTTCATTTTTAAGAGAATTTCGGGATCATTAAAGAACTTCGTAATTTTTCAGAAAGCAGTCCAGTCCATTCTGTATATTTCTTGGGTCCAACTTATTATTGTCCATTTCTCCTGTCTGTCCTAGAAACAACCTGGAATAGTGGATAGAGAGCTGGCCTCAAAGATAGGAAAAGTTACATTCAATCTCAACTCTTACACAGAATGATTGTCTGACTCTGGGCAAGTCAATTAACCTTCTAGTATCTAGGTAACTTGAAGAATGTAGGTTGCAGAGAAGATTCAGATCCTTATTGGTACAGGGAGTTTCATCATCTAGGAGTTTCCTGTACTAATGAAATCATAGATCTAGTCTATTTCTCATATGCAAATGCACGAGTATGTACATTTATGTACATACACACACACATACTGATAGGCTCCATAGGCTATCTTTCCAATTGCATGTCATAAATAATTATAGTAAACATTTTTGATTTTCCCTGTATGGATGGTTAGGCCAAACTCATTTAAGCTGATAGAGATCTCTTCCATTGAGATGCACTGTGCTAAGGGTTGAGGCAACCAGCATAATACCATGTATAAAATCATGTGAAGGACCTCACTACTTATAGAAATCCCTCTTTAGTTTGAACTTTGTACTAAATTTACTCCATGATAGTATCAAACACTGATGGTGAGCATGTCTCCAAGTTTTATGCCTTGCCTGATCTTTGTGGTTAGAGGGTAGTCAAACAAGGTAATTAATTTCCAATGTTATTTTTTCAAAATGTTTATCACAATGGGAAATATTTTGAAGAAAGTTTTAATACAGTGGTTTCCTCTGACCAATCAAATGTTTCTTCCATTGACAATATACAATGAGTACAAGAAGATCTTGTATTTTTTATTTCTTTCAGTTTATTGTGTTGTGGGATACTGTGATGTGGCATACCGTTAAATATTGCCTGAAAAAGCCGTCTATTGCCTACTAATATGCCCAAGGAATTTTAGCTCTGCTTAAATTACATCAACAATGACCACCATCCATGTGTAGAGAGTTCCCCCCAACATTTTAGATAGATGGGAAAATAAACATATGTCTTGATAATCGTTCTCCTAGTTGGCTTCCTATAACCTTAATAAACCTTGAAACTACACTGACCCCCACCCATGCTTTTGGCATTTTCCCTTCCTTCAGATACATTGTGGATTGATCCCACAAAATACTCCAAATTTTGTCAACTTCAGCATATGTCTCTTTTATTATCTTTGTTCTATAGCGTGCCATTTCTACTTCACAAACATAGCCAGAATGTTGTAGTACAAGTGAAACGCCTCTAATGTCCTTGATGGGAAAAAAGATGTTGGTTATAAAAACCTTTCCAAAAGCTTACCCATTTTTTTTCCAGTTTGTTATCCATCTTTCTAACTTAGTCCACAAGTTCTCCCAAGATGGTAGCCTAGTTGGGTTTCAAATGGAACTTACTTTAAACTAATTTTACTCTTCACTGGCTTTTCTCTGTTTTATGAGACAATATCGTTCGCAGTATTCCATCATCTTTCTCTATAAGAGTCTGAAGATGAGTTTATACTCTAAACTAGTACTGCCCATTGCTGCTATCTCAATTTGGCAAGTATTGTGTTGATTAAAGTTGTTTTTGTCTCCATGGTTTAGCAACAATTGATTTATACTTTCTAAACTTCTGCATGAAATGGTTTATAGACTGTAACTTTATCATTTCTTCTATTTTGTTGCTGTTCAGTCATTTGAGTTATATCTTAAAATCCCATTTGGGGTTTTTGCGTAAAGGTACTGGAGTGATTTACCATTTCCTTCTCCAACTCATTCATCAGTTACCCTTTTTTTTCTTATTAACCACCTATTTGAGCAGATCAGGATTGAGCGATTTCTATTATACACTATGTACTTTCTCCTCATTTTTGTTCCCTTTTCTAACTTTACTGATTATGATCTTTGCTTTATTAAGTCACTGGTCAGATATGTAAGTATTTTGTTCAAGAATGACTATCATATCAATAACAAGTAGTTTCCTGTGTGTGAAAATAAAATCAATTTCATTTCGGCAATATTATTAGGTGTTCATCATGTTCACTACCTATTGATTGTTTTTTTGAAGAGTGTATTTAAGATATATAAGTATGAGGCTTCTGTGTAGCCATTAGCCCTTCCCATTTTTCATTCCTGATGCAGGTTTTCTGATTATATTTTTCACCATCCTCAAATATTTCCTCCTTTGCATTAAGTCTATTGAGGACCGAAGTATATATTGAATAAATTTGGAGGTTCTTATCTAGTTTTAGAATTGCTTTACATTTTAATCTCCTGTAGCAACTACTGGCACATAAACTGAATTTCCAAGTGGTCTTAAAATAAACAAACTATTATGGAACTGTCCATGAACCACCACCATATAAAATGATATAATATTCCATGAAATAATATTTCATATCATGACATATTAATACCATTCATTTTCCTCTTTTAGAAGACTCTTTGTGCCATCCCTTCATTTTGCCACAAATTCCTTTTCTTGTTTTGCTTATAGTGAGACTATTAAGCTTTATACAATTTATTTCCTAATAGTTTCTTCACTTATTGGTCACTGGACAGTTGGACCTTGCATTCAGAATGCCAACAGTGAAATAAAATGTTTAGATAAACTAAAAATTCTGGAACCCTTTTCTCCATCACTGTTACTACCATCACAGAAGCAGAAGGACTCACATAAGATCCAGGGCTATATTAAATTATTTTTCATTATTTCATGAGTTGCTATAGTCAAATAGTTTACCATCAGGTAACCAGACTCTGGTGATGGTTAACTAAAAAAATCCCAACTTCTTGTATTGCTGGAATCATATTTCAAGCCTTATCAACATGATACAACCTGTCAGATTATATTCCATTGGCATAAAGGGGAAGGTGGGGGGGAGGAGGAGAAGAAATTAAGCATTTTTATATCATGTATTACATGTCAGTCACTGCACTAAGCACAAAGGTCTCATTTGATCTTCAAAACAACTCTGTAAGGTAGATATTATCATATTTCCCATTTTTATAGTTGAGGAAACTGAGGCAAATAGGGGTCATACGGTTAATAAGTATCAGGCTGAATTTGAGCTCATCTTTTCTTGACTCCAGTACCACCAAGATGCCTAATGTCCAAGAACCCAGGGTCATCTTTTTGTGCTGAGAAAAGGTATCTCAGCCAGATTTTGTGGAGCACTAGCAAGAAAAATAAGAAATGACATTTATATAGCCCTTTAGGATTTGTAAAGCCCTTTGTATACTTCATTTCATTTGATCCTTACAACAGTTCTGTGAGATTGACAATGTAGATATCCCCATTTTATAGATGAAAAAACTGAGGTTTAGAGAGTTGGTGTCTAGAATTGTCTAGGGTCATTTAGCTGGTAAATGACTGAGATAGGATTTGAACCCGGCTCTTCTGGAACCAAGTCCAGTATTATTTCCACTGCTTTTTGGCTACCTAATCTACTTTTATTTCTTTATCAACTGGAGTCAAATGTTTATAAGCATTCCCTTAATAACCAGCACTTCTGCCACCTCTCTCTAAAGAAGTGCTATTTTAGAAAGTTCATCTTGTTATGATTGATCATTACTTCTACTTTCCTGAGGTTTGAGTGGGTGGATGGAGAAAACCACAGCTCTCGTAAGTGTGACAGGAAGTTTCCTTGAGGTTGATCTATCTATTACAATCAGATTCAGAAAGCCAAAATTCTTAAGTGTTCTCAGTTTAAAAGCTTCCTATTCCCCACAAAGACTTACAAAATGGAATGATGATGATTTATCAGGTGTTATTCTGAAAGTGCCTTCTCAGATTTAACAGGTTATAGATTAAGGCATCTTTAATCCTCACCAGTGAGGCTCATTATTTCAGAGCTAGCAATGGCCTACCTAGCTCGTTAAGGAAAGAGGCACAGAAAATATACTTTACTTTCAATTCCTGCCCCCTCATACCCCGAAGGGGAGAGAAGTCAATCTAGACATTCATCATTTACAAACCCTTTGGTATACCTCTTATTTAAGAGATGGACAAGAATGTGCCTAATGCCATATATTCTTTCCTTCCCTTCAGCTCTCTGCCTGATAGAATGGTCTTCCCATAGAATTTAGACCCATATAAAGAACTACTGATGTTTGCATCTTCTCACTAATCCTATTTCTGCTTTGTAGCCCACATCTAGAGATTCCCTTTGGAACAACAGAAATTTGTTTTTATCCTTCTACCTCTCTTGGGTTTTCCCTTGGGAATGTCAAAATCTGTCTCATGTCTAGATCCACACGTGTGTGTGCGCATGCATGCATGCATACACACACACAAAGGCCCTTCAGTTTCTATGCATGACTGAGGGGACATAACTTCAGATATTAGGATAGGTATTAAACAGCTGAGAGAAATTGAAAGACTCATATAATCTTCCAAACTTATTGGACAACCTTAGGATTGGGGAATCTTAGTGCTCAAGTGAAAATACTTGAGGTATTTGCAAGTACAAAATATTTTCAAAAGTCAAAATAGCTCACCTCTTTGGTGAGCCTCTGTCTCCCTCAGGAACTCATACATTTCTCCAGATTCAAACTTCTACCTGGTATTGAAGTCTTCCAAAAGGAAAAAGTGTTTAGATTGCTATGGAGTTGACTCTTTTCTCTGGACCTGCCAGGCTACAGAACTTACAGTTTGGGTAATGAGAAGAAAATAAAATCTAGGTTTGTATTTCTTTGTGGTTGCTCTGTTCCTTTAGCTCAAAGTCCATTATTGTTCATGATCTCTTCCAACGAGTCTAGGAAGTGTGGTTTAGGAAGTTCTCTGTCACTCCACCATTGTTCCCTTCCTACTTTCAGTTTATATCCTTGCAGCTTGATCCACACATTTATTTTACCACTATGTCACCATCTCTCTTCTGCCGTGTTCCCTGGTAGGTCTATGTTCAGGCTCCACTCCGGAGGAGTCCATGTAGCCATTTGCTGTACCCATTTTCCCTTGCCTATCTGCCTTTAGTTGCTGCTTTCTCTCCCCAGTCTCCAAGATCAAAAGTTGTAGACTGCCTGACTGTGAATCAATTGATCTTTCTCATCATGATGTCAGAAAGAAAGGGGAAGTCCCTAGAACAGACAGCATTACATCATATCAAAGAACTCAACTTTTAAGAATTTACCATCTCTTTAAGGACCTATGAGAAAAAGTCACCAGGGTCTTATCAAGCTCATCCTGGCCCAATCTCTCTTTAATATCACTTTACATTTGTATATTATTACAACTACTAAACATGTCATCCACATACATTATGTAATTTGATTCACTTCTTATAATAGCCCTATGGGCTAACTGGCAAGGCTGGTATTGTCATTTAAATAATAAATGTAAGGTATTGTTCTTTTGTTATTTTGTTATTTCCACTTTATAGATTAGTAAACCAAAGTTCAGTGATGCTGAGTGTCTTATTCAAAGTCTGATGGATTGTTGATGAAAAACGAGGACTCCTAACACAATTTTTCTAACTCAACATCCAGCTGTATTTCTATTATATTCTCCCTAATCTCCCCACCATCTGTCCATAACATCTGAAATTCTAGTATTCTTATAAGTGAAACTTTTTAGTTAAGGAATTATTTCTCCAGAAGGTCCCCTTCAAAATGCAAACATTCTGTTCATTCATTCATTCATTCATCAATATTCTGACTCAAAAATTTTCCCCAATTAGTCAATTCAATTCCAATACACATCTATTAAATGCCCCAAATATACAGGATACTAGATACCAGAGATACACAAGACAAAGTGATACTGTACTTACCTTCAAGAAGTTTACCTTCTACTGGGATGCAACACATATATGGGAAAGTAAATACAATGCATATTCAAAACACATAAAGAAAGTAGTAGTAGGAAAGACAAGATATAAAAAATGGGACCTACCTAAGCTAAGCTGAACCTTATAGGGAGCTAGATATTCCCACAGAAGTGAAGAGAAAGAACACTCTAGGCATGGATAATGGTCTGTCCAAAGGCATAAAATTAGGAAATCAAATATTGTGGAAAGGTAATACCAAGTAGCCTAGCTTGGCTGTAACACAGATTATTGTTTCCGTAATCTAAAATAAATCTCGAAAGTACAAGGGAGAGAGACTGTGAAAGCTTTTAAATGTCAAGTAGAGGAGTTTAAACTTGAGGTTAGAGGCACTAAAACTTCTGGAGGAGAAAGATAACATGGTTATATCAATATTTTAGGAATATCCTTTCAGCATCTATGTGATACATAGACTAGAGAGATGAAAGACTGGAAACAGAAAGATAAAGTAGTTCCCCAAATGATAAAATGGTCAAAGAATATGAACAAGCAGTTTTTAGATGAAGAAATCAAAGCTGTCTATAGGCATATGAAGAAGTGCTCTAAATCACTTTTGATTAGAGAAATGCACATTAAAACAACTCTGTGGTACTAACCAATCAGATCACACCTATCAGACTGGCTAATATGACAAAAAAGGAAATATGAATTTAAGGGTATACTATTGTGCAATAAGAAATGAATGAACAGGCATATTTTTAAAAAGCCTGAAAAGACAAGTATGAACCGACGCAAAGTGAAATGAGGAGAACCAGGAAAACATTATATATAGTATTAGCAACATTGTATGATGATCAGCTATGAATGGCTCAGCTCTTCTCAGCAACACAATGATCTAAGTATAAAGGACTCATGAAGGAAAATGCTATCCACATCCAGCAAAAGAACTGATGGATTCTGAATGCAGCTCAAAGTGTATTTTTTTTTCACTTACTTTATTCTTTCTCATGGTTTTATTTCTTTTTGATCTTTTTCTTATTTCACAGCTATGACTAATATGAAAATATATTTACATGATAGCACATGTATAACCTATATCAAATTGCCTACCATTTTTGGAAGAGAGGAGCAGAGGGGAAGGAGGGAGAAAAATTTGGAACACAAAATCTTGTAAAAATGAAGATTAAAAATTGTCTTGACATATAATTGAGAAAAAAATCAAAACACTATTAAAAAAAGAAAGACTAACCAGGGAGCTGTTGCAATATTCCACGAGAGGAGTGATAAAGATCGGAATATGAGTGGCAGTCTTGAGAATAGAGAAAAGGAGACGGATGTTAGAAATGAGGAGATGGATTCAGCAAGACTGATTAGCTCACAGGATTATTGCTTCAATAACATAAGTAAAGCTAAATACATCTAGAAATGTAGAATGGAGTCCAATTATGAAGTTCTGTAAATAGCAAGTAGAGTAGTTTAAATTTTATATTAGAGACACTGAAGCTTCAGTTACGGCATATCAGTTTGGCTCTAAATTTGTCAGTTAATATGGATCTTGAAAGCCATGCGGACCAAAGTCTTCATTTTAATGAAGAAAAAACTGAGGCAAGCAGAACTTAAGTGACTTGGCCAGGGTCACAAAGCCAATATGAGTCAGAAGTGAGATATGAATCCAGGTCTTTCTGATTCTGATTATACTCTATCCACTACGTCTTGTATGTCTCTCTAATCTGGCAGTTGAATGAATGTAAACGGTTAAATGTAAGATGTACCTGAGATCCTCAGTAGACAGAGAAATTAGAAAATGAGTTTAGAGAAAATGGTAAAAGTTTCATTGATAGGGGCAAACAGAAAGAGTCACCTGGGGTTATGAAGTTTGGTTTCAGTCAAAACCAAACAGAGATGCTAATGGAGAACTACCTAGAAAGTTCTCAGAGTGGTGAGCTTTCTATAAAGGAAGGCTTTGGGAGGAATTTACCGCCCAGTTGCATTCTTATAGCATAGAGAGAAGCGGAGTCACTCCTTTTCCAGGAAAAGAGAAAGATGGGTTTTGGAGGGAGATTTTAGTCAGGGGAATTGGGTTCACATCCTAGCTTAGTCACTCACTGCCTGTGTGATCTCAGACATAACAATTCACCTGCCAGAGGCTCAGTTTCCTCATCTACAAAAGGGCTGGGACTAGATGGCTTTTCAGGTTCCCTTCAGCTCTCAATCCATAAAAATATAATTTGTAACTTACTGCCATTTATCTGAGTTGTTTCAGTAGATTAATTTCTAGATCCTCCTCTTTAGATAGGGGTGCCCGTGGAGGCTCTGGGAGACATGGGACAATGTAGAAAGTTAGTTTTCTCCAGTTTTAAATATAACTACTTGCTTAGTAAGATGCCTTTGAATACATCTCAACAAGATAGACCAGCACTGATAAGATGCCATATCTACCAGAAGTCTTCCTGATGAGCATCTATCCAATAGAAATCCCAGAGGATGGGAGGGATGGAGGGGGAGATCATTATAGGAAAAAGTGAGTAGTCAACCCAAAGCCATCACTTTGGGTTCATATTCTTACCCAATAGGGTAGAAAAATGGAAGGAAGAAAGAGGAGATTATAAGAGTATGGAAGGGTTGGGATCTGAGACCTTACCTCACATCAAGCAAAATTTACCTGTGAAACACAGATGAGTAGAACCTTGGCATTGGAAAGGACCTCAGAGATCCCAAGTTCAAACACTTATCCCATCCCAGAATGATTTTTTTCTGCATCCTTAACAAATGGTTAGGTTCCCCTTGAATAATTCCAGCATTGGAGAACTCACTTATGGCATCCCCTCCCACTTTGGGACTGTTCTGACTATAACATACAGTTCCCTTAGGTTGAATTACAATCTGCTTCCTGGTGCTTGCCACTCGCCGATCTTAATTCCATGCTATGGAGTTACACAAAGCAACTGTAATGTCTGTCTCCCACCTGACAGCCCTTCAAATATTTGAAGGTAGCTCTCATTTTTTCTCTAAGTCATCTCATTTCAAGTTAAATATTCCTAGTTCCTTTAACCACCCTAAGACCCTTCTAATTTGTAATTTGCACTCCTTCCTCCTCTCCTGACGTAAAAGGCAAATTTTGTGCAAAAGAGGTTTCAGTAAGCCAAAATATAATTGTGCTCCCACTGCATTTAACAAAGCCTCCTTCTTCAAACCAAGAATCTATGATTGGTCTTGATTACTTGACAATGGGAGGTCAGGGATGGGTTACTCAGTTTCCAATCTCACCCTCTCCTTCTTCTCCCATCGAGTGATAATCAGGATGGTTCTCAAATCCTGGTTTCACTTAAGGCTGATTTGCAGCACTTGCCACTTATCCAACCAATTTAGCAGCAAGGCACTCTTGGGATCTAATTTCTGGTTTGAATTGTATTTCATCCGTACCTTGGAGTAAATGAACAATTTTTAACGGGAAAACTTTATCTGATCTTTTGGAATCCACATTTGCTACTCTGTGTTCTTTGGAATGAGGTAGAATTCTTTCTTAAGTAAGGTATGTAGTGGGTGCAGATGTGGACATTGGAAATGCCATGACTTTACCCTTTGTCTCCAACCCTGTGCTGAACAGTGACTGCATCCTCCACATCTGCAAACTCAACAGTTCAAGGAGAGCTGGCATGGTGTGAAAAAAACTAGTTAGACTCTGTGACCTTGAGCAAGGTGCTTCCCTTCTCTGACCCTCGATTTCCCTTCCTGAAAATGAGGGAGTTTGATGACTAGATGGCCACTAAAGTCCCTTCTGAATCTAGTTTCTGTGATCTAGGACAAGCAGTACACAATAGCCAGCACTTTAAGGTTTGCAAAGTGCTTCACAAATGTTAATAACAAATGTTCACACCTTTTAGCCTGCGTCCAACTCTCTACAATTCCATTTGGCATTTCCTAGGCAGAGATACTGGAGTGGTTCACCATTTCCTTCTCCAGCTCATTTTACATATAAGGAAACTGAGGCACAACCTATTTGCCCAGGATTGCACAGTGTCTGAGGTCAGATTTGAACCCAGGTCCTCCTGACTCTAGGCCCAGCACTATCCACTGCACCACCTCGCTCACCCTAATAACAGCTGACATTGTTATAGTGCTTACTCTATGCCAGGCACTGCGCTAAGTACTTTATGATTATTATTTCGTTTGATCCTCCCAAGAACTCTAGGATATGGGTGCTATTATTATCCTCATTTTACAGGGGAGAAAACTGAGGCACAGTTAGTAAGTATCTGGGACTGGATTTGAACTCTGGTCTTCATCCAGGTCCAGCCTTCTGTCTCCTGTATGAAATCTCTGCGTCAAAGGCATAGATAGTTCAGTCTTTATTTGTATAATTCTGAAATTCTTTCAGCACTTCTCAGCTGTCTCCATTTTCCATCAGTTTCTCTGCTTGGTTTCTAATCCATTGACCATCATGGCTGCCCCAAGAGAAGCTGATCGTCTGAAATCTCATCATCTGAAAACTCAGTCTGACTCAGTTTGTGATATTCAATACTTCCTCAGCTCCCTCAGTTTCCTCTGCCCTCTGATTGGAGGATGCCTGGCAGATAGGGCATCTTGTCATTGCTTGGTCCATATTGTTGAGATTTACTCAAAGGCAGCTTACTAAGTGAGTGCCTGTATTTAAAACTAGAGAAAATTAGCTTGCCACATTGTCCCGTGTCCCCCAGAGCCCCCAGGCACCCCTCTCTAAAGAAGAGGATCTGGCAATTAGCCAACTGGTGCAACTCAGATAAAATGGCGGCAAGGTACAAATCATATTTGTATGGATTGAGAACTGAAGGACTTGAAAAAGTGATCTAGTCCAAATCCTTTTGTAGTTGAGGAAACTGAGGTTCTGTCATGTCTGAGTTCACACAGGCAGTAAGTGACTAAATTAGGATGTGAATCCAAGTTCCCTGACTGAAATCTCTTTCCAAAGCCCATCTTCCTCTCTTTTCCTGGAAAAGGATTGATGCTACCTCCCTATACACTATAAGAATGGAACTGACCAACATTTGAAAAGGTCCCTCCTTTGCTGAGTCATCAGGACTGCTGCCAATCTCCCTTTTGATTTTGGGTTGGGAGAGTACACATACGAATTTGCAGAGGACAGTGGAAAGAGTATTGGAATTTGAATCACAGGGTCTGTGTTCAAACTGTATTTCAGACATTTGGATGAATCATTTAACCTCCATGGACTTCAGTTTCCTTGGCTATAAAATGAAAGACCTGGACTAGATGGTCTCTGAGGTACTTTCCAGTTCTACATCTGTGATGAAATGGGATGGAAAAGAATTTTGATGAAGGGCTTACTATAAGAACAATACTGAACCAAGTCCTAGAAATGTAAATAGTAAAGTCAGACAGTCTCTGCTCTCAAAGTGCTCACATTCTAATCAAGGAAGACAACACATGTAGAGTTCAGTGGCAAAGACAGATGGATAACCCAGTAGTTCTGAGGGTTCCTCAGCCGGCAGATGGCAAGGCATAGAAGCCTGGAGGGCACAGTTACAGGGCAGGTGTCGAGGACTTGGGTGTTGGGGGAGAGGGGAAGTGGTGTCCTCCAAAAGGTTTTGATGACTTGTCTAAGTGCTTTCCTGTCAAGCACTCCATGGACCTTCTCCTTTAGATCTTCCTTGACCTTTTCTCAGATGGCAGGGAATGTTAATGTCTACTTCTCTATATTTTTCTTCTTGGTATCTCTCTACTGAAGGTGGTGGCCAGAATCTCATCTTTATTGTGATATGAATAAAGGCATAGATGGTATGATGATTGAATTTGCAAATGATACAAAGCTAGGAGGGATAGTTCCACCACTGGATGACAGAATCATGGGCTGGAACACTAAATTAACCCCAATCAGATGAAATTCGAGAGATAAATGTAAAGTCCTGCACTTAGGTACCAAAAAAACAACTTTAGTACTACAAGATGGGGGAGACACAGACAGATAACAATTGTTCAGAAATGGTCTAGGAGTATTAGTGGACTGCAAGATCAATCAGTGAGCAGTGTGATATGGCAGCCAGAAAAACCAGTGTGATCTTGGGCTGCATTAGGAGGGACATGGCTTTCAAAATTAGGGAGTACTTAGTACTCCTTAGACCAAACCTGGAGTATCATGCCCTGTTGTGAGGATCATAGCTTCAGAATGATATTGATAAGCTGTGTTAAGAGGAGAACAATAACCTTGAATCTGTGATATATAAGGACTAGTCAAAAGAAATGGTCGTGTTTAGTCTGGAGAAAAATAGACTTATTGGGAGTTGAGTGGGAGGACTGTGATAGCTGTCTTCAAGTATTTCAAAGGCTGTCATGTATAGGAGGGACCAGACCCCAAGGGCAGAAGTAGAAGCAATGGGTAGAAGTTGAAAAATGGCAAATTTAGGCTTGATATCAGGAAAAACTTCCTAATAAGGTAGTTTAAGAGTGGAATGGGGGTACCTTGAGGAATGGTGGGTCCACCTTTCTTGGAGGTCTTTAAGCAGAGACTGGAAAATCTCACTAGTCAAATTTGTCCTAGTGGGGATTCCTTTTGTGGATGGATTGGATAAGATGGTCGCTGGAGTACCTTACTATTAAGGTTGTGCTGTTAAATCTTTAATAACTAGTTCTCTGGGAAAAAATGTACAATTGACATACTTTTAAGTTTAAACTGCATTATTAAGATTTTCTCCATCACTTTCTTAGGTCCAGGTAATCAAGAAAACAACACATCAAGAACTGATCTGTAGTAGTTGCTGATTTCTGAGGCGTAAATGCACACCCTGAAAATTTAACAACTGGCTCCATAGCTGATTTGAACTAACTCCAACATACATTGGCTTACAGCTATCAAATTCTGTGATTTTATGATTTTGTCTTTTTAACTCTTCTCACTCCCAACCTTATTGTGAAATTTCTCCTATTGAGAACACAATAGTAGGAGGGAGGTGGGGGTGAGGGAGGGAAGGTCTTGGCCCCATTAGTATGAGCTTAATGATGTGCCTTGATCAGATCTCCCAAATACCAGGGCCTTCACACTGAAAGCAGGAGCCCTGGGTAAGCTGAATGTGGCTACATTCTGGCAGACTCAGTTTCTGGGCTTACCCAAATCAAGTCTTGTTCCCTAATCTATCTGCTTATCTTTGGGATCTTCTCTCCTACCCATTTTTAAAAACTACCAGTGCCACCAGACCAGATAACATGCGGCTCTGTATGTAAAGGACTAACCATAGTAACTCTAGCATTTCTAACCTTGAGATGCCTGCCATGGACAACTAGCTCTTAATTTTACAGGCTCAGAAGTTTACTGTTAGCTGCTCTCATTCCATTTTCTTCTGTGTTCCAACCTCTCACTGGGTTACGTGGGTTCATCCATAACACCCACAAGGTTATTTGGCATGAATGCCCTGAGAAGAAATGATAGAGTTCTTCACTTAGCTATAGGTTAAAAATCTCTTTTAGTACCCCCTCCCTGTAGGTCAAAATAGCTCTTAGCTGGCAGAGCTTATTAATGGATTCCAACAAGGGTCTCAACACCTGTCAAATCTCTAGCATCAACACAGCAGCATCCCACGTCCTAGAAAGACACTCAATAGTTGCTTTGCCCTCTGCCTGCCTGATCACAGGGCTTCTCTCCTCCACCAAGGGCACTCTCTAATCAAGGGCAACCCCTCTCAGTTTCCCAATTATGAAGGATACTCTAGCATGAATAGTTGAAAAGGCTAAATAAAAGTTTTTGAAAGAGAAAACTTTTGGATAAAACCCTGGATAATGAGTTGGGATATTAGGATGGGGGCAGGTGATACTGTGGAAGGGGGTAGCAGATTTCATATGGCCTACTCCTTTTACTTCTCATATCCAATCAGTTGTCAAGGCCTGTCAATGTTACCTTCATAACATCTCTTACATATGCCCTGTTCTCTCTTCTGTCTTCACTCTGGTACAGAACTCATTACCTCAAACCTGAGTAAAATAACTTTCTGGTTTGTATCCCTGTCAAAAGTTTCTCCCTAGCCCCATCCATCTTCCATTCAGTTGCCAAAGTGACCTTCCTGAATTTCAGATCTGTTCATGTCATCCTTCCCTCTTACCCCACTCAATAAATTCTAGTGACTCCTGATGCCTTCTAGAATAAAATATAAAATCATTTGTTTTGTCTTTGAAGTCCTTTATAACCTGCCTCTCCCTCTTCCTGCATTCCAAGATGGAAGTGCATTGTATCTTCTTACACTTTATGTTCCTCCTCTACGTACCCTGCAATCCAATGACAGTGGCCTCTGTGCTCTTCCTCCCACAAAATATTCCATCTCCTAATCCAGAGCATTTTCTCTCTCTCTGTCCCCCATGCCTGGGAAGCTCTCTTCTTCATCTCTACCTCTTAGCTCTTCTGACTGCCTTGCAATCTCAGCTAAAGACTTACCCTCTGTAATAGCAAATCTCAGTCCTCCTTAGTCTTAGTACTTTCCTCCTGAAAGAAACCTATCTTGTTTTACATAGTTGGTCATTTATGTCCCATTTTAGAATGTGAATTCTTTGAACATGGATTGTCTTTTGCCTTTCTGTGTATTCCCAGAACTTAGTGAAGTGCCTGGTACATAGTAGGCACTTAATAAATGTTTGTAATTGGAGCAGCTCTGGATCACTGCCTTGTTGTGTCAGAGGGGGCAGTGTAGCTCAATGAAACTATAGGCTATGCTTTGCAGGGTTACCCAAAATGGACAAATCATAGTGGAGAGTGCTGACAAAAAGTGACCCACTGGAAAAGAAAATGGAAAACTACTCCAATATCTTTGCCAAGAAAAGCCCATGGACAATACTAAAATGATAAAAGAGATGACATCAGAAGATGAGCCCCTCAGGTCAGTGGGTGTCCAATATACTACTTCGGGGGAAAAGCAGAGGACAACTATAAGTAGCTCTAACACTAATGAAGCAGTTGGGCCAAATCCAAAAGGAAGTTTAGCTGCAGATGTGTCTGGTGAGGAAAGGAAATTCTGACACTGTCAAGATCAATACTATATAGGAACCTGGGATGTAAGATCTAGGAACCAAGGTAAGCTGAATGTGGTCAAACAGGAGATGGAAAGATTAAACATCAACATTTTGGGTGTCAGTGAACTTAAATGGATGGAAATGAATGGATTTAATTCAGATGATCACTTCATGTAGTCCTATGGGCAAGAATCCCTTAGAAAAAATTGAATAACCCTCATCATCAATAAAAGGATGAGAAAAGTAGTGCTGGAGTATAATCACAAAAATGACTGATATCTGTTCAAATCCAAGACAAACTTCAATATCACAGTGATACAAGTTTATTCTCCAAGCACTAATACCAAAGAGGCCAAAACTGATCAGTTCTGTGGAGACCTACACCATCTTCTAGAAATAACACCAAAAAGTGATATCCCATTCATGATAGGGGATTGGAACACTCAAGTAGAAAATTAACAGATAATTGAAATAACAGGCAAGTTTGGCCTTAGAGTAAAAATGAATCAGGGCAGAGACCAATAGAGGTTTGTCGAGATAATAACAAACACTCTTTTGCAACAGCCCAAAAGGTAACTACATATGGACATCACCAGATGGTCAATAGTGAAATCAGATTGATTATATGCTTTGCAGCCCAAGATGGAGAAGCTCTCTAGTCAGTTAAAACAAGACCTGTAGCTGACTGTGGCTCAAACCATCAGCTTTCTATTGCAAAATTCAGGCTTAAATTGAAAAAAGGAGGAAAAACCAGCAGATTGTACAGGTATGACTTAAATAATATTCCTTATAAATATGAAGTGGAGATGATAAATAGATTTCAGAGATTAGATTTGGTAGATAGAATTCCTGAGGAATTACGGACAGAGGTTCTCAATATTGTATGGGAGTCAGCAACAAACAAAAAAAAATATTCCAAAGAAAAGAAGAGCAGAAAAAGCAAAATGGCTGCCTGAAGACGCTTTACAAATGGCTAAGGAAAAAGGAAAGCAATAGGTAAAGGAGAAAGGGAAAGATATACCAACTGAACGCAGAATTCCAGAGAACAGCAAAGAGAGCAATGAATGATGCAAAGAAATAGAAGAAAAGAATAGAATGGAAAAGACTAGAAGTATCTTCAAGAAAATTAGAAATATCAAGAGGATTTTTCATGCAAAAATGGGCATGGTAAAAGACAAAAATGGTAGAGACTTAACAGAAGCAGAAGAGATAAAAAAAGTGCCAAGAATAAATAAAAGAACTCTACAAGGAACATCTTAACATCATGGATAACCATGGTGGTGTGGTCATGATCTAGAGCTATCCATCCTGGAGAATGAAGGTAAGTGGGCCTTGCTCTGCTTCACTGACTACACACTTTGGCTGGGAGATCACAACAAAATGCCTCAAGTCCTCAAAGAGATGGGAGTACCAGATTATCTTACTCAAATGCTGTAGAACCTGTATGTGGACCAAGAAGTAACAGAACTAAACAGAAAACAGTTGAATGGCTCAAAATTGGAACAGGAGCACAAGGCTGTACATTCTCACCTTATTTAAGTTGTATGCAAAATATATCATGGGAAGTGCCACCCTGGGTGAATCAAAAGCCAGTATTAAAATTGCTGGGAGAAGTATCATCAGTCTCAAATATGCAGACCATACCACTCTGAAGGCAGAGAGTGAAGAGGAATTAACAAGCCTCTTGATGAAGATGAAAGAGGAAAAGTATAAAAGCTGGCTGGAAGCTTAATGTCAAAAAAACTAAGACCTTGGCAACTGGCCCCATCACTTCCTGGCAAATAGAGGGAGAAGAAATGGCAGCCATGTCAAATTTTATATTCTTGGGTTCAAAGATCACTTGGGTACTTGGATGGCAACTACAGCCATGAAATTAGAAGACCTTTCTCCTTGGAAGGAAAGCTATGGCAAATCTAGACAGCATGCTAAAAAGCAGAGACATCACCTTGCTGACAAAGGTCTGTATAGAAAACTGAACAACAAATGGAAGTTACATCATCCAAGGGAATCTTTTCCTACACTCTACATGAAGCATCTTGTCCTTCATTTTATCTTGCAACCCTACACTCCTTCAAAGACTGCTCCTGAGGCTCCCCAAAAGAAGAATGTTTGCTAAACATTGAGCCAAATGTAGAAATCAGCTACCTCCATCAATAGTTCATAGTGAAACTCAGGGAGCTCTTGTTGTGTGGATGGATTAGCCGCTGAAAATGGTTCATCCTGGTCCAACTTTCCCCACTACCCAGCTGGTGCAGGTTCAGGGAATCCAAGCTAATTTTAATAGCAGCCTAATTTTAATAGAATATAATTAGGACGGTAAGTTTGCTGCCAAAAAAGGCATCATGGCATGCATTTTAAAGCCAACTATAAATGATTAAAAATAAAATTTCCTCTATTTTAGATTAATGGAGAGTCATAGCATGTCTAGTATGGATAATAGAGAGTTGCAGGTGGTAAGTTTCAGGCTTCCAGTTCTGATGATGGCCTGATATCTGTTTGCTGCTTTGGGGAAGTAGAGGGCTGAGATGAGAGCGAAAGGATGGGGATGGGGAAGAACTGGTAAAATAGGGTAGGTGAGTTGCCCCAGTTCCCAAACACAAGAGCACAAGAAAAGGAAACAAAGGGCATTGTCCTATCTCACCCAGACCTCTCTCTATTCACACTTTTGACTTAGTCGGATTAAAATTCATAGGGTCAGTTTTAACTCGGGTCAGTTGTTGGATCAAAACAAGAAGTCACCCTGGGAAAGCAGTGATGATTATTCTGTTAAGCAATAATGCTTTTTAAAAGAAATATAGCTGATGGAAATGTTTTGCATGACTTTATATGTATGATGGTTATTGTAATTGTTGTCTCCGCAACAGGTGGGGAGGAGTGGGAGGGAGGATGAGAATTTGAAACTGAAAATGAAACTTTTTAAAAATTAAACTCATTTTTTTAAAAAAGAAATAGAATTGAAGGTTTTTTGAGGAAGGATCAAGAAAACAGCTTCTTCCAAACAAGTTATAAAGAATGTCCCAAGACATATGAGGAACAGAGTTAGGTAAGGTCATTTGTAGATTGACCTTCAGAAGAAAATGCGTTAGGTAAAGGCTCTTTGATCTTCTTCTAGAGTTATTCCCACAAATCCCAATTCCTAATGTAGCAAAATTTAAGAACAATATGAAGTGATAAAATAATAGAAATGAAAAAAAACACCCCAAACCAATACACCTGTGGTTTCCTGAACATCCTTGCATCTTTTGGAGACAGTGAGACAAAAGGAAAAACCAACACTGTGCCTAAAGGACTGATCAACTGACTTCAACAAGCTTTTGGTTGTACTTTGTAGTATGTACAAGGCACTGTGCTAGATGCTAGTGATACAATGACAAAAAAATTAGCATAGTGAGATTTGGCACATTCACAGATCACTTCAAATGGTGTTACCCTTAGGAGATACTTGGGACCTGTTTGGGATACTTGAAAGAAAGATTTGGCATGTTTGGACATTCAGTATTTTTTCTTCCAATGAGATATTTCACATTATCTTCCATTTTTTTCATTCTTTTGGTTTTGTTTGATGATTTCTTGGTTTCTCATAAAGTCATTAGCCTCCATCTGTTCCATTCTAATTTTGAGAGAACTATTTTCTTCAGGGAGCTTTTGAAACTCTTTTTCCATTTGGCTAATTTTGCTTTTGAAAGCATTCTTCTCCTCATTGGCTTTTTGAACCTCTTTTGCCAATTGAGTTAGCCTATAATTTTCAAGGTGTTATTTTCTTCAGCATTTTTTGGGGTCTCCTTTAGCAAGGTATTGACCCGTTTTTCATGCTTTTCTTGCATCTCTCTCATTTCTCTTCCCAGTTTTTCCTCCACCTCTCTCACTTGATTTTCAAAATCCTTTCTGAGCTCTTCCATGACCTGAGCCCATTGGACATCTATTTTGGATGTTTGAGATACAGAGGCCTTGACTTCTATGTCTTTCCCTGATGGTAAGCATTGTTCTTCCTCATCAGAAAGGACAGGAGGAAACATCTGTTCACCAAGAAAGTAACCTTCTATGGTCTTATTTTTTTCCCTTTTCTAGGCATATTCCCAGCCAGTTACTTGACTTCTGAGATTCCTCTCCACCCCCACCTCACTAGTGCTTGGGGTCTGAGATTCAAATGCTGCTTCCCAGCCTCATAGCTTTCATCAAGGGGTGGGGTTGCTATTCAGGGTAAGATTAAATTCAGGTTCTCAGGTGGGGGCAGGGCCACCTCCCAGGCTCAGTTCCCTCAGGGGCTTGACGCAGAGACCTTCCACAATGGGTCAAGGACCTGCCTGCTTTGGGAGCTCCTGTCCGCTGCTTCCCCCCGCTGCTTCCTCCCAAGGGGGTCTGAGTTATGGAGACCCCCCACTCTCCTTTTGGCCAGCCCAGAAGTCTCTCTCACTGACCTGCAGAGCCTGTGGGTTGAGGGACCTGCGTGGCTGCTGGAGATTCCCTCCCTGAAGCCTGCTCTGATCTGCTCCTCTTGGGGCCATGCGGCCAAGGCAGGGCTGGGCTCCGCTTTGGGTCAGGTGCACGATGAACCTTTGGGGTAAGTTTTTCAGGGCTCTCTGGAACAGAAATCTCCTCCTCTCCATTGCTGTGCTTCTTACACTGCTCCAGAATTTGTTGGGAGTTCCTCTTTATAGGTAATTATGGGCTGTGGGTTCAGAGCTAGCATATGTGAATCTTTCTACTCCGCCATCTTGGCTCCTCCCCCCCAGTACTTTTTATTCCAAATTTATTAATCTATTTGTTTTCAGTTTTCAACAATCGCTTCCATAAGTTCCAAATTTTCTCCCCTCCCTCCCCAAGACAAGATGACATCTTATATGGGTTCTACACAAGCATTCCTATTAAACATATTTTCATATTAGTCATGTTACATAGAAGAACTAAAATGAATGGGAGAAACCATGAGGAAAACAAAAATAACAAAAGAGAAAATAGTTGGACATTCATTATTGACCTACCACATGGCTGAGATTCATGTTTTCCACTGGCATTGTAGCCATAACACTCTGTGTCTTTAAAAACCACCTGACAAAAGTTTCATGACTCTCTTTTTAGCATTCATGTCTAAGGACAGAGGATTCATTTGCTGACAGTAGATGACAACATGCAGTTGTTTATTCCATATGGTGCTAAGAAACAAACTTGGAGTTTTGGTTTTTTCGTTTATCCTTTATAGTTCTAGATTCAGGGAAGGGAGTCTTTAGTTTGAGAATTCAAGCCACAGGGATCTTACAATTCAGGATTCTAGGATGTTGTCATCAGCCTAGCCAGGAAACCCCAAGAAGATAGTGTTCCAAGATGCCAAGATGACAGTCCACAAGGACTTTGGATTTGAAGTTGGTGGGACTGGTGTTGTGAGTCTAATCCTTCCTACCTTTCCCAGACAAAGATGATGCTGGGGAGGGGTTTCCAAAGTTTTTTCTTGGAAAATGTTTGTGGGCTTGTTCCTGTTCAAATTTTGAAGCAAATATTCTTTAGCATCACACAGGGTTTGGTATATGTCCGGACTACCTAAAATGGCTTCATCCATATGGGAGACATTTGGGACCTTCTCATGGAGATGATAGAAAGGCATATGTTTGGATGGGGCCCCAGATGTAGGAGGTTTTGCTCTGGCCCCATTGTCTGAGGGCCAGGTCTGTTGACTTTTTGTCACGCTCACTAGCACACTGAGAGCTTAAAAATATCTTTATCACAATTGCTTAGAGTTCTTACCCATTTTGTTCTCCCAATCTTAGGGGTCTGGTGAATAGCACCCCATTTCCATGTAACCACTTAACATCAAATTCACTTTTATAGATGTAAAGGGGACTTTTTGTCTACCCAGACCACTGAATAATTGCATCATCTTTGTAGTTGATATTATTTCAGTTGGTCTGGGCATGTGCCAAACGTTGCTACACAAGTACAACTCGTCATCAGGCAACTCATTTTCTAGGAAGGGAGGAACATAACGTAGACACAAAGAAGTAAATGTCAGATACTTTGAGGAGAGAGAGAGAGAGAGAGAGAGAGAGAGAGAGAGAGAGAGAGAGAGAGAGAGAGAGAGAGAGAGACAGAGACAGAGAGAGAGAGAGACAGAGAGAGAGAGAGAGAGACAGAGAGACAGAGAGACAGAGAGAGACAGAGACAGAGAGAGACAGAGAGAAAGGGGGAGGGAGGGAGAGACAGAGAGAGAGATAGGGAGAGAAAACTAACCACTGAGTATAAGGAAAGGGTGCATGGAGGAGATGACATCTGAGCTGGGGCTTGAATAAAGACAAGGGTGCCAAGATCCAGGCAGAGAGGAAAGAGGATATTCCAGGCATGAGGAATGGCATGTGTGAATGTAGGCTTTGACATATTGAGTTTAGGGAACAGCTAGTAGTCTAGTCTGGCTGGAACATAGAGTACATGAAGGGGACTTGGAGGAAATAAGGCTGCAAATGTAGGTTGGAGACAGATTGTGAAGGGCTTAAATGCCAGCCTGATGAGCTACCTTAGAGACAACAGGGAATGCTGAAGGTTTTTGAGCAAAGGAGTCAAATGGGCCAGCTTGTGCCAAAGGAAGATTATTTGGCTTCTTTGTCAAGGATGAATTGGATATGGGGAAAGAAATATGGAAAACAGGACTCTTGCAGTAGTGACTCTAGGTGAAAGGTGATGAGGCACTGAAGGAGGGTGGTGGCTGGGTTATTGGGGGAAAAAAGCAAGAGAGACAAGGTATTCTGGAAGTAGAATCAAAGAGAGTATTCCACTGGTTGGCTATGGAAGAGGAACAAGAAAGAAAACTCATGAATAATGTCAAGATTATGAAATTCGGTGATTGATTTCATGTAGTAACTAATTATATCTTAGAATTTAAGAGTTTTTATATTCTAGTCAAGAATTTCAATTATTGGAGTATAACTGTAATCAATTTTGGCACAAATATAACATATTTAACGTGAATTTTTTTTCTTTCTATCTCTTCCCCTCCAAAACATGAAGAAACAGGTAAATGGATGGCTTGATGGAGTTGTATTCTGGCATGATTAATTAGCCTAGGCAAAAAGGAATATGAGTGTTGTATATTGAAAAAAATCACAGAATAATAGCTTCTCAGAATTAGAAGGGACCTAAGAGGCGATCTACTTTTACCATTATCCAAACAGAAATTCCTTCTCCAGCATCCACAGCAAGTGATCATCCAGCTTCTACTTAGAAATTTCCAGGTATAAGAACTTCCTCAGGAAGCCCATTTGACTTGTGGATGGCTCTGGGAAGCATCAGGAAATTTTTAATTAATTTTGAGACAAAATCTATTTCTCTGTAACTTCATCCATTTCTCTTATTTCTTCTAAGGCCAAGAAAAGCAGGTTAATCTTTCTTCCATGCCTCCAAATACTTGGTATTATGTACCTCCTACATGTTCTCCAGGCTAAAGATATTCATGTTCATTTAACTAATCCTCATATAGCATAGTGTTAAATCTTCTCATCATTTTTGGATGTGCTCCAGCTTGTTAACATCCTGCTGAAAATATGGTGTGCAAAACTGAGTACAATTCTCCAGGTATGGTCTAGCCAAAGCACTGTGCAGTGGGACTTCATCATTCTGGATTTTGTATTTTTCTTTCAAATAATTTTTTATTGCTATCTTCTGTTTTTATTACTTATATTTGTAAGTCCTTCCCCTTTCCTTTCCTAGAGAGCTACCCAAAACATAAAAACAAGGAGAAAATAAACAATTCAGCAAAACTAACTAATGCATCCAAAAATCTGACATTATATGTAGAGTTCCAAACCCATAATTCCTCACATCTACAACAGAAGACAGGAGGTTATTTTTTCCTGTCTCCTCTTAAGAGTCAAGCTTGATCATTATAATTTCATAGTATTCAGTTTCAATTGTTTTGGGTTTTTTTGCTGTTCTTTCCATTTATATTGTTGTAGTAGTCATTGTGCATGTTGTTTTTCTTGTTTTGCTTACATCTTGCATCAGTTCATATGTCTTCTTACAATTCTCTTCATTCATCACATTCATCAATTCTTACAGCACAGTAATATTCCATTATATTCATGAGCCACACTATTTCCCAATCAGTGGGAACCTACCTTATTTTACTGCTCTTTTGAACTATGAAAAGACATTATGCATTTCTTAATATAATCGATGATCTCATCCAGGTCAACTGATCTAAATCCTCCATTCTAGGCAGAAACATAAGGAGCCCAACAACATGCTATGTGGTCAACTATTGTCTCAAATAATTTTGAAGGTGAGAGAGTGGAGATTGGGTCAGTTTGAGAGTCTCCAAGTATTGTTTCTGGATCTCTCTCCTCCCAGAAGACACAGATGGAGTCAGGAAGATGGTGGTAGTACCACCGCACTACACATAGCCCTGAAGATGGTTCCTACCTCAGTCAGCTCATTCTCCCCTTTGTCAGGACATAAAACTGAAAGAAGATTGGGATAATGGAAATTGTTTTTTTTGTTTTGTTTGTTTTGTTTTTTCATTTTTTTCTCTGACTTTTTAAAATTTTTTTTAATAAAAATTTATTTATTTAACTTTTTACATTCATTTTCACAAAATTTTGGGTTCCAAATTTTCTCCCCTTTTCTCCCCTCCCCCATCCCAATACACCGAGCAATCTAATTTTCCCTATCACCAATCTGCCCTCTCTTCTATCGTCCCTCCCTTCTCTTATCCCCATCTTCTCTTTTGTCCTGTAGGGCCAGATGACTTTTTATTCCCCATTGACTATATCTCTTATTTCCTAGTAGCAAGAACAATACTAAACAGTTGTTCCTAAAACTTTGAGTTCCAAATTCTCCCCATCCCTCCCTCCCCACCTATTCCCTTTGGGAAGGCAGGCAATTCAATATAGGCCATATCTGTGTAGTTTTGCAAATGACTTCGAAAATAGTCATGTTGTGTAAGACTAACTGTATTTCCCTCCATCCTATCCTGCCCCCCATTGTTTCTATTCTGTCTTTTGATCCTGTCCCTCCCCGAGTGTTGACTTCAAATTGCTCCCTCCCCTCCCATTGCCCTCCCTTCCATCATTCCCCCCCCCTTGCTTATCTCCTTCTCCCCCACTTTCCTGTATTGTAAGATAGGTTTTCATATATAATGGAAATTGTACTTGGAATGAGAAAACCTGGGTTTGAATCCCAGGTCTTCATTAGCCTGTGAATTTCAGTTTGCTCACTTTCCTTTTGCGAGAATTACTTTCCACATCTACAAAATGTAGTTAATAACAACTTACACTCTTCACCTTACAGGGTGGCTGTAAAGATCTAATGAGGTGATGAACATAGAGTGCTTTGTAAAGATGTGTGTGTATTCATCCTTCATTGTCGAAGAAGACCATGCCATCAGAGAAATAATGACATGACTTGCACTTGACTTTGCTTTGAGGGAGCGAGGGCTGACTCATGAATAACACTTCTCTTATAATGATCACATCTCTAATGAAGTAGATTTGCTTATGAGCAATATGATGGAGGGGGGAGGTGTTGACCCCTTTGGTGGAAGTAGATTTGGGTTGACTCTCACACTGGCATTCTCATTAAATTTGGACATAGCTGGGGGTTAGCTGAACTCAGAGTCAGAAAGACCTGGATTTGAATCTTCCCTCTGACACTATCTGTATGATCACTTACCCTCTTCTTTTTCCTTATCTATAAAATGGAACCTCAGTTTCCCCATGTATAAAATGAAGCTAGTTTATAAAACTAATATATAAGCTATTTATAAACTGAAGCTAATAATCCCTTTTTCACAGAGTTGTTTTGAGGATCAAATGTATGAAATGTATGTAAAGGACTATATAAATAAATAGCCATTTCCTTAATCAGTGGACCCTGCATTATTTACTGGTCTTTTAAACTATGAAAAGTTCTTAATGTAGTCTAAGATCCAACTCAGATCAACTAATCTAGATGCCTGCCTCTATGCAGAACCATATGTAGCCTAGCTACTATTATGCCTTAAGGCTCATGGGAGATTATGGCATTTTCCATTTTCTACAAATCCTGTTCTAAAGTGGTAGGTAGTATTGTTAAAGGTTCATAAAAATATTATCAAAAATGTTCACAAGCAAATCCAAGGGTTTCTATAAAATTTGAGCTGGTGGCACATCATCACAGGAGCCCTCAAAATGAACAGTTGCACAGAGAGATGGCTCTGTTTCAGGGGCTGGGAAGTAGTTCCTGACCAAGATCTATAAAAAGTGAATTGAGTGGTTTTGAGGTGTTTCAGAATAGAAAGAGGCATATAAAGATAAGTCATTACTTCCAGGAACAGCATTAGCCTGAACTGTATCACTCAGCACATCTGAGGCTGTAGCAGCAGCACCCGGCTTCCCAGAACTTGGGCCTTTGGGAAGAAGGAAGTTGTAGCAGGCCTGGAAGGGCTGGAGAACAAAGCCAGCCAGGAAGATTTGTAATTAAATTCAAAGGGTTCTACTGTGATTTGGGCTTCATGCTCTGGATGACTTTTTCTTCCATTTCCTAGCTTAGGCATGGACTGTATGGTTGCTGCTGTGTCTAAAATCTACTTACTCAGTTTTTCTTTAATAACAGAAATTCTATTATTGTTAGAAGAAACAAAAATCCTTCTGAAAACATTTGGAAAAAAACAAACAACAGAGCTCCTTGGTGTGAAACAGTCAAAAATACTCCCCCAAAACTCTTATGAGAAAGGGAATGAAAAAAGGAAGGAAGGATGGAGGGAGGGAAGGAAAGAGAGAGAGAGAGAGAGAGAGAGAGAGAGAGAGAGAGGAGAGAGAGAGGAGAGAGAAGAGAGGAAAAGAGAGAGAGACAGAGAGAGAGAGAGACAGGGAGACAGAGAGAAACAGGGAGAGAGAGACAGAGAGAGACAGAGAGAGAGAAACAGGGAGAGAGAGAGAGAGAGAGAGAGAGTGAGAGAGAGAGAGAGAGAGAGAGAGAGAGAAAGAGAGAGAGAGAAAGAGGAGAGAGGAAAGGAGGAAGAGAGAGAGAAGAGAGAAGAGAGAGAGAAAGAGAGAGAGAGAAAGAGAGAGAGAGAGAGAGAGAGAGAGAGAGAGAGAGAGAGAGAGAGAGAGAGAGAAAGAGAGAGAGAGCTCAGAAAAACCAGAGGAGGTAAGGAAGCTGGGTTCTGACTTTTGTTTGCGCTCAGCACTTTGGATGCTCAAGACTTCCTGAGAGGAAAGATAGCTCAAACCTCCTATGCAGACAAATCAGAAAACAGCCAATTTTTATATTGCTCAGATTTCCTCGGGGGAAGCAGCATCGCGTGACCTTTCTGCTTTCCACCAGAAGCCTAGTGACTCTCTATGTTGCTATTTTAATAAATAAATGCTCCCAAGGATGCACAAACTCTCTGATAGCATTCCCAACTCTGAAGACCTCATCTCCTCTGAGAGAGCAGCTGGGCAGCATCCCCCCTCAGCCCTCAGGAACCTCAGGTGTCTCCCCTCACCCCAAGTTTAATATTTTACTCTTTCATCTCCTGTGGTTCTGTGAGTCCTCTTATGAGCAGGTGTAAGGAGATATGAGACAAAGTGGCTTTCTTAGAGTCTAGCTCATTGAATCCAAGGAGTAGTTTTCTCTACATAAGAGCTGCTCTCTGTGGTCCTTTGTTATTAAATAATGAAGCAAAAACATAATGAAGTTATCTTATCACAGTTCATGTGCTAGAGAACATTCCAATTAAACATTAGACACAGACACAACCCCTCAGCTTCCATTGTCTTCTCCCAGCCGGCCTCCCAGTATCATGTGGAAATTCCAAGGAAGTCAGAATTACGTGTATGTGTGTGTGCATGTGTGGGAGTGTACACACATGTGGTCTCTGTTGTGTTTGACCCTATTATTATCCCTCAAGGAATTATCCTCAGGAGACTGCCCAGCAATGGAGTTGTAAAGTTGGTCTCGTGATGCTGCAAGGAGAAAGACTGTGTCAAACCTGCTATTTCCTGAAAAAACAAACAGTGACTGCTTTATGGATTTGATTGTGCTTCCCCAAAGTCAACCAGTCCATGTTGCTTTCATGCAAAAACAAAACAATCTTTCAGCATGGAAAACCATTCTGCAGCATCACTTTTTTTTAAAATATAAATTTATTTATTTAACTTTTTACATTCATTTTCACAAAATTTTGGGTTCCAAATTTTCTCCCCATTTATCCCTTCTCCCCACCGCAATACCCCGAGCATTCTAATTTTCCCTATCACCAACCTGCCCTCTCTTCTATCATCCCTCCCTTCTCTTGTCCCCATCTTCTCTTTTGTCCTGTAGGGCTAGATGACTTTCTATTCCCCATTAACTGTATTTCTTATTTCCTAGTAGCAGGAACAATACTCAACAGTTGTTCCTAAAACTTTGAGTTCCAAATTCTCCCCATCCCTCCCTCCCCACCCTTTCCCTTTGGGAAGGCAGGCAATTCAATATAGGCCATATCTGTGTAGTTTTGCAAATGACTTCGATAACAGTCGTGTTGTGTAAGACTAGCTGTATATCCCTCCATCCTATCCTGCTCACCCATTGTTTCTATTCTGTCTTTTGATCTTGTCCCTCCCCGAGTGTTGACTTCAGATTGCTCCCTCCTCCCATTGCCCTCCCTTCCATCATCCCTCCCTCCCTGCTTATCTCCTTCTCCTCCACTTCCCTGTATTGTAAGATAGGTTTTCATACCAAAATGAGTGTGCATTTTACTCCTTCCTTTGGTCGAATGAGATGAGGATAAGCTTCATGTTATTTTCCTCAGCTCTCTTCTTTTTCCCTCTGCTAAAAAGTCTCCTGCTTGTCTCTTGAATGAGATATAATTTACCCCATTTCATTTCACCCTCTCTCCTCCCACTACATTTCTCTCTCACCATTTACCTTAATTTCTTTTAAGATATGGTCCCATCCTATTCAATTCACTCTGTGCACTCTGTCTCTGTGTGTGCGTGCATGTGTGTATGTGTGTGTGCATGCACGCATTTACGTGTGTGTGTGTGTGTACATCTGTGTGTAGTCCCACCAACTACCCAGATACTGAAAAGTTTTAAGAGTTACAAATATTGTCTTTCCATGTAGGAATGTAAACAGTTCACCTTTGGTAAGTCCCTTATGACTTCTCTTTGCTGTTTACTTTTTCATGCTTCTTTTCATTCTTGTGTTTGAAAGTCAAATTTTTTTTCAGCTCTGGTCTTTTCATCAAGAATGCTTGAAAGTCCTCTGTCTCATTGAAAGACCATATTTTCCCCTGAAGTATTATACTCAGTTTTGCTGGATAGGTGATTCTTGGTTTGAGTCCTAGTTCCTTTGACTTCTGGAATATCCTATTCCACGCCCTTTGATCCCTTAATGTAGAAGCTGCTAGATCTTGGGTTATCCTGATTGTATTTCCACAATACTGGAATTGTTTCTTTCTAGCTGCTTGCAATATTTTCTCCTTGACCTGGGAATTCTGGAATTTGGCCACAATGTTCCTAGGAGTTTCTCTTTTTGGATCTCTTTCAGGTGGTGATCAATGGATTCCTTCAATACTTATTTTGCCCTCTGGTTGTAGAATCTCAGGGCAGTTTTCCTTGATAATTTCATGGAAGATAATGTCTAGGCTCTTTTTTTGATCATGGCTTTCAGGTAGTCCCATAATTTTTAAATTGTCTCTCCTGGATCTATTTTCCAGGTCAGTTGTTTTTCCAATGAGATATTTCACATTCTCTTCCATTTTTTTTTATTCTTTTGGTTTTGTTTTATGATTTCTTGGTTTCTCAGAAAGTCATTAGACTCCATCTGTTCCATTCTAATCTTGAGAGAACTATTTTCTTCAGGGAGCTTTTGAACCTCTTTTTCCATTTGGCTAATTTTGCTTTTGAAAGCATTCTTCTCCTCATTGGCTTTTTGAACCTCTTTTGTCAATTGAGTGAGCCTATTTTTCAAGGTGTTATTTTCTTCAGCATTTTTTTGGGTCTCCTTTAGCAAGGTGTTGACCTGCTTTTCATGCTTTTCTTGCATCTCTCTCATTTGTCTTCCCAGTTTTTCCTCCACCTGTCTAACTTGATTTTCAAAATTCTTTTTGAGCTCTTCTGTGGCCTGAGCCCACCGCACATCCACCTTGGATGTCTGGAATAGAGAGGCCCCGACCTCCACGTCTTTCCCTGATGGCAAGCATTGTACTTCCTCATCCAAAATGAAAGGAAGAAGGAGCATCTCTTCCCCAATAAAGTAGCTCTCTATGGTCTTATTTTGCTTCCTTTTTCTGGGCATTTTCCCAGCCAGTTACTTGACTTCTGAGATTCCTCTCCACCCCTGCCTAGATCTACCCAGCTAGTCCTTGAGGTCTGAGATTCAAATGCTGCTTCCCAGCCTCAGGGCGTTCCATGGCGGGCATGCCTGCTATTCAATGTGAGCTTAAGTTCTGGTGCTTGGGTGGGGGCACGGCCGCCTCCCAGGCTCAGTTCCCTCAGAGGGTTTATGCAGAGACCTTCGGTAATGGAGCTCCTGTCTGCTCCGGGAGTCCTGGGCCACCCCTGCCTCTGCTGCTGCTTCCCAAGGGGGCCTGAGCCACGGAGACACCCCGCTCCCCTCTCAGCCAGCCCAGATGTCTCTCTCACTCATAGCGCCTGTGGGTGGAGGGACCTTCACGGCCGCTGGAGGTTCCGTTCCTGAAGCCTGCTCAGATCTGCTCCTCTGGGGCCACACAGCCAGGGCAGCGCAGGGGTGGGCTCCGTGTCCAGAGCGCGACGGACCCCTGGGGAAAGCTTTCCAGGGCTCTCTGGAATAGAAAACTGTGTTTCTGTGCAGCTTGCCGTGCTCCAGAATTTGTGGGGAGTTCTTTTTACAGGAAATTTATGGGCTGTGGATTCAGAGCTAGCATACATGAATCTTTCTACTCCACCATCTTGGCTCCTCCCCCAGCATCACTTTTTAAGGAGATATCTATAGTCTGAGAGCAGCCATGGATAAAAATCTGTAATCTATATTTCTACTTCATTCCACCTCCATCAGATTCAGTATCCAACTTTTAATTGGTGAGTTTCAGATAGAAATTAGGAAAAAGACTGGCTATAGAAATAAAGCATCTTGAGAATACCATTCGACCAAAAGATCTAGAAACCAAGGGAGGTCCTTGTTGAGTTATCAGCAGCATTGCTGCTGGTGGTGAGGTTGGAGAAAAGAATAACAGAAGAAACTCTGAGTTACCCCTTTCTTTTCATTAAGGAAGGAATTCCTCAAGGGCAAGGGTTCCAAAATGACTATTCCAGAGCCAGACTTGAAGTTGACAGTAGTGTGTAAATACCTTTGGGAGCCTGGGATCATTGACCAAGCTGACCTTCACAGAGTCAAGGACTTCCATGACCAGCAATGCCCTCTGAAATATTGACATGCATGTTTGTTTCCCTTTGCAAATTCACAATTTGGTGACCACCCTGGGGGACACATTGGAGCTTTAAGCCTCTTATACTTAGAGATTTCAGGGTCAAATAAAATAAATGAACCATAACACTAACAGGTGACTTTCCCCCTCTTCTCCTACATTTGAGCCACATTCACAGAAGCCATTTTCCTGAGAAAGAAGAAGAAATTAGAAAATTTCCTAATTTCAAGAGAAGAGGAGATCATATACATTTATGGACAGTAGCCCTGTCTTACTCAATAAGGATTCTCAATAAAATGACTAAGGTCACCTTGCAACTGAGTGTGGGAATACGAGAATTATGAATATAGTCTTTCCGCTCTTTCCTGCCTTGAGCTGCCAGAAGAAATAAAGCAACCTTGGTTGTTGGCAGGAGATTTCACAGGGCAGGAGCTTCTCCTCTGGTGAATGCAAGGGCATTCATGTCTCTTGCTCCATTTACCCCTTTCTCTAATATACCCAGGGCTTGTCTCTTTCTTCCTTTATTAGCTTCTGAAGAACTAACTCGTACGCTTTCTACCTCTGCCTTTATCTTCCTGCATTTATCTTCAGGGCTATTTCTCCAGTTTTTCTGCCTCTTTTTGATGTTGTTATTTTATCTACTACTAATTGCCCTGTTCTGACCTTTCAGAGGCTCAGTAATAACAGCTTACATGTATATAACGATGTTTCAAGGTTTATAAAGTACGTCCTTCCTATAAAGCACTTCACCATCATTCCTCAGCTGCTATCTCCACTGACCCTGTAGCCTCTTTTTCCAGAGAGGAAGCTAGTGCAAACCTTGTTATTTCCATTTTTCACACAGAGGGTCATACAACTACTAAGTTTTGGAGCAGAGACTCAGATTGAGGTCTTTGGACTCTACCCAACAGATTTTTCCTCCATGTCTCCAAATGAAGTGGGCTTACCCAAATTCTCCTTCACCAAGAACCATATACCTAAACCAATGATGTTGTTTATTGGTTTAATAATTACTAGACAATAATTCTGTGCTTCAGTTACATGCTCAAATTTCATTCATTCGACAAATATTGAAGGTGGGGAAAGTGAGGAGAGGTAATAGTTTTCTAAGGTAGAAGACCACAGAGATCAAGCTCAGGTTGATTCAGGAGAGAATCATAAGAAGGAATGGCTGGATTCCACATATTTGTAGCCTCATAACTCTCCCTTTTCCCTTCTTTGTCTTTAACATTATAGCATTGTACATCTAGAATGGGGAGGCAACTTAGAGGCTATCTAGTCTAATCCCTTCAACTTACAAAGAAACTAAGGTCCAGGGAGGTTAAGTGACTTGTCCAGAGTAGCACAACCAATATATCAGAGCTGAGATTTGAACTTAATCCTCCAGCACCAGAGTCCAAGTTCTTCCCTTGTACTACAATGGTGCATAAGGACCCTCTTTATCCTGATATTTTCCTTCCCATTCCCTGTCCTCTGAGAAAGAGACCATCTAGCTGGGCCAAAAAAAAATGAACTAATCCTAAATTAATAAGCTATCCGAGCATCTTCACCCTGAAGTTTTTCCAAAGAGTGTAATTTTAACATTCAGAACACTCAAATGCCTATTACTTTACAGTATATGCAAACTAAAAGGATGTTGCAGCAACCCCGCAGTCTTTGCAGTCCAAAGGAGTTACCAGTGTAGAAAGAAATGGCCCCAAAGCTGTTTTCTCAACAGCTGTTTCCAGGGTTGGCCAAGTTTTCCAATGTTTTCTGTACTTAGCTGTCTGTGGAAGGAGGAAGCACTTTAGGGAGGTGGAAAGTTGGATTAAAAATAGAGACTTGAGCCAATACATGAACCTAACACAGGAGTGAGCTGCACTAATTTGCCAAATTTCCATTGAAACCCAAATATTGGTGCACTATAAATGACTGAGTGGGGTTAGCCTTGTTATGTTTTTTAACCTAGTGAAATGGAATGGTAATGGGAGGTCACTGGGAATCCATTGTGGGACTGAAGCATACACTGCTTATACTTCAGCAGCATTGAGCTGATAGATTACAGTGTTTGTGTGTGTGTGCGTGTGTGTGTGTCTACTAATTTTAGCATCATTCGGTATAAACCACGCAAATCTGATTCTTGTATAATTATGTTACAGTGATATTGTATGCTTGTGTGTTTGGATAAAGAGACTCTATGGCTGCTTAGAAAATGGGGAACAAGTGATGAGTGGTAGAGAAAATTGCTCATCAATATGAGAGAGTAGCCACATACTGTAGTAATGAGGACACTGAAGGGATTCTATACTATTCTTTGGAAATTGTGGAGGAAACACAAAATGTTGGGCAAAGAATACAAGAAGGAAGATGGGACAGATGGTACAGTTGCTATAATTTGTGAGCTAGGTGATGTAGAGTCACAAGGTGGAAAGGCCTGGAGGAGGAAGACTTATCTTCCTGAGTTCAAATCTGGTCTGACACTTGCTAGCTGTGTGACCCTGGCCAAGTCACTTAACCATATTTGCCTCAGATCCTCATCTGTAAAATGAACTGAAGAAGGAAATGGCAAACTGCTCCAATATCTCTGCCAAGAAGTCACCAAATGTGGTCACAGTCAGACACTACTGAAAAACAACTTAATTCAGTTCTACTGTAAGCATTCAGGAAGGGATTGAAATAAATGCTGTGACTTCGCATGGTAATAGAGAAAGCAAATAATGTATACAAAAATAGAAATGAAAGCCAAATAGAAAGGAATAAGTATAATTCTGAAAAGAAAAGGAAGTTCTGATGTTGATATAAATACTACATTTAGCAATGACATGATGCAACCCTACCCTGGATATTGACCACTTGACATCCTTGGCCCTCATTCTATCTTGTGGGATATCCAAGCCCAAGTTAGGCGTGACTGTGAAGCAATGGGATGGGCTTCCATGTGGTTTGTTGAATTAGCCTCGTTGATTTTTTTTAGGCCAGTCAGGTATTTAGACCTCAAAGAGGTCCCTAAGTGACCCTGGGATTAAGCAATGTGGTCTAGTACATTTGATTTACAGTCAGTGGTTTCAATATGTGTTCTGCTGGATATTACGCATCTGACCTTTTGGGAAAGTCACCTCTCTGACTGTTGTTTTCTTCCATGGTTACATGAAAGCTTATGCGTAAGGACCCTTCTAACAATAAAATCTATAAATGTACTCCATTGATCTCTCTGACTCACAGAGATTTTTGACAGATACCTAAAATGAGGACCTAGATAAAACAACAATATCTGAGATTGCTCCTGATCCTAGAACACTCCCTAGTTTTAAATGTGCTGACTGAGGTCCCCTTCTCCCGTCCCAGTGTCTAGCATTCATAAAAGCATACATATACCAACACACCCCACTCTAGACTTGGTGCATCTGTAAGAAAGGCCTTTTTCATTTTAATCAGTTTGCTGTCCTTGAGATGTAACTAGGAACAAAGAAGTGCATTACAAGTCGATGGAGTCCATTTGGCCAATCTTGTATACTCAGAGGACACTTCTATTGAGTGCAGCTTTGCCATTGAAGGACTATCATTTCCAAAGCCCTCTCCAGAAGTTAAAGATTCATCCATTATCTTTGCATCCAGAGTAGCAAATAAATGATGTTGCTGATGGCTAGACCCATTATCCCAGCTTTTGTTTTCTGCCATTCAGGATAATAGGGAAGTTGCTGCTACAAAAAGCTCTCCACATGCATTCAACTAGGGCTACTTTGGGAAAAATTCTTACTGTCCTAGTCCTAAGAGTGTTCTTTTTTTCATTGATTGATAGATAAATTTCCAGGAGGACTAACTATTCTTGTTTAAAGATACTTCCCAAAATGGATCAAAGTTGATGTCACACATTTATTCCTCCATTCATTCAACAAACATTTATGATTTTCCTAACGTGTACAGAGCAGTACTAGGGACTGGGAGAGATGCAAAGTTTACTTTAGCCATTGTCCTTCCCCTTACATGGTGTACACTCTATTTATGGAACTTCCAAACCCACAAGTTGGGAAATGCAGAAGTCATGACCAATAGAAGATTTATTTCTATGAAATATAAGTTTTTTGATCATTGTCATCCGACTTTAAGTTTTGCAAAGCATCTCACCTATATTATCATGTTTGAGCCTGATGCAATTTTGTTTTTGGGCTTTGCCCTGCCACTCCTTGGCACATATATTGTTGTTCAGCCTTTAATAGTGTCCAGCTCTTTGGATTCTGTCTGTGGGGTTTTCTTGGAGTAGTCACTGGAGTAATTTACCATTTCCTTCTCCAGTGTGTCCCCATTTTATAGAGGAGGAACTGAGGTACACCTCAGAGAAGTTAAGTGATTTGCTGTTGTCTAAGACCAGATCTGAACTCAGATCATCCTGATTCCAGACCTGGTGCTCTATCCACTGCACTGCCTGACACATATTAATCACTTAAATTCTTGTTGAATTGTGTTAGTAGATAGCCTGATGTAATAGACTAGGGATCGGGGAAAAACTACAATCAAATCCTGTCTCTGATACTTACTAGTGTAACTATTGGGCTGGTCACGTAACCTCTCTGAAACTCAGTTTCCTTAACTATAAATTAGAAATAATAATATTGCCTGTATTACCTACCTCACAGGGTGACTGTAAAACTCAAATAACACAGTGTGTGTAAAGTTCTTTGCAAAGATCTCTATAAATGTGAGTTTTGGGTGGGCATTCAAAGCAAAAAAGAATCCATTTGGAGGAATACTTGTAAATGGTCACATAAACACATACCTATTGAGCAGGGTACTGTATATGGTGTCCTCTGGGAACTGTGTATATCAGAAAGGCAGCAGGAAGCAGTGGTTTTCTCCTTAGCCCTGTACCAGTTCAATTCTGGGCTCAGTCTCTTCATAGGTATATTAACGCAGCAATTTAATGGATGAATGCAAATCTCACAGACACACAGGTAGAATGTGTTAGGCTCACAGTGGTATACCTGAGAGATATCCAGCTGAGTGGCCCTTTTCTAATGTTTTCTATTTTATCCAGCCTCAAATCCAACTCAGTTTCACTGCAAAGCCATTTCATAATGACATTCTAGAGAACACCCCCAGCATTAAACCAGAGGGGGGAGAAAAGGTCTTCGTCCATAAAGTCACCTGCGGAACGGAGAACGAGGATTTGAGATAACTAATTGGTCTGTTAAATTGTACCTTTGGAATGTGCAGGATGGATGAGCCAATACTTTGGAAAGAGCCATAATTTCTGCATTTCCCAACTGAGTGCTCAAAATTGCAAGCCTACCTACGCATTAGCACTGAGCTCTCAGAATTCAGTTCACCGCGGTCATTTGTTGTGTGCATAATTTTACAAAATAAATACTACTTTAGAAAGTGCTTTGGTTCATTATACCAAACTGTAACACCCATCTTGAGCATGGGGCCAATGGATATTTGCTCTGTTGCTTTGCAGTGGCAGGGCCCTGAAATATTTACAAGTTTTCATCAAAGGTTCCTTTGGTTCTTTTAGCAGAGGAAATAGCTACTATAGGCAGATCCCAGGTGACATGGCCTCTACCAATGTGGGGCCCAATTATGTCCTTAAAACACAATAACTGATTTAAGTAAGGTGAAAGCCCACCATAATGTTGGTTGTAATGGGGAGTATCTCTCCAGCCTTTCCATGGGACCCTCTTTATTCTCTAATTGGTGGAATAGGGCCACACCAGTCAATCACAACACAATTATGGTGAAGGTTCTGGGTAGTGTCACTGATTGACCAATGTTCAGCTGCTCTCTCTCCCACTCTCTGGGGTGCATCCCTTTTCCTGAAGTTTTCATCCTGGTAATTTCCTTAGGAGGGTGGGAGAGTGATGGACAGGAAAGGAGTTAGAATGAAGGAGAGAACAGGCATTCAGGAATGGCCAGTCATTGATTTATAGTAGGAAGCATCAGAGATAAGAGGTAATAGTAACAAGGCTTGGGAATCCATGTGAATGACAGAGTTGAGGAGACTTTATTTTATTTATTTATTTTTTATTTATTTATTTAGCTTTTTACATTCATTTTCACAAATTTTTGGGTTCCAAATTTTCTCCCCTTTTCTTCCCTCCCCCCACCCCAATACCCCAAGCAATCTAATTTTCCCTATCTCCAATCTGCCCTCTCTTCTGTCATCCTTCCCTTCCCTTGCCTCTATCTTCTCTTTTCTCCTGTAGGGCCAGATGACTTTCTATTCCTCATTAACTGTATGTCTTCTTTCCTAGTTGCAACAACAATACTAAACAATTGTTCCTAAAACTTTGAGTTCCAAATTCTCCCCATCCCTCCCTCCCCACCTATTCCCTTTGGTACGGCAGGCAATTCAGTATAGGCCATATCTGTGTAGCTTTGCAAATGACCTTCCTGATAGTCGTGTTGTGTAAGACTAACTGAATTGCCATCCCTCCTAACCTGCCCCTCATTGTTTCTCTTCTGTCCTTTGATCCTGTCCCTCCCCAAGTATTGACTTTCAATTACTCCCTCCTCCCTTTGCCCTCCCTTCCATCATCCCCCCCCCCAATATCTCCTTCTCCCCCGCTTTCTTATACTGTAAAATAGGTTTTCATACTAAAATGAGTGTGCATTTCACTCCTTCGTTTAGTCAAATGTGATGAGGGTAAACTTTTGTTTATTTGTTTGTTTGTTTTTTTTTTCCCTCAGCTCTCCTCTTTTTCCCTCCACTAAAAAACATCTCCTACTTGCCTCTTAAATGACATATAGTTACCCCCTTCCATTTCCCCCTCTTTCCTCTCACTACATTTCTCTCTCACCATTTACCTTAATTTCTTTTAAGGTATGGTCCCATCCTATTCAGTTCAATCTGTGCTCTCTGTCTCTGCATGTGAATGCATGTGTGTATGTGTGTGCATGCGTGTACATGTGTATGTGTGGTCCCACCAACCACCCAGATACTGAAAAGTTTTAAGAGTTAGAAATATTGTCCTTCCCTGTATGAATGCAAACAGTTCATTTTCTAGTAAGTCCCTTAATACTTCTCCTTGCTGTTTACTTTTGCATGCTTCCTCTCATTCTTGTGTTTGAAAGTCAAATTTTCTTTTCAGCTCTGGTTTTTTCATTAAGAATGATTGAAAGTCCTCTGTTTCATTGAAAGACCATATTTTCCCTTGAAATATTATACTCAGTTTAGCTGGGTAGGTGATTCTTGGTTTCAGTCCTAGTTCCTTTGCCTTCTGGAATATCCTATTCCACGCCCTTCGATCCCTTAATGTAGAAGCTGCTAGATCTTGGGTTATCCTGATTGTATTTCCACAGTACTGGAATTGTTTCTTTCTAGCTGCTTGCAAGATTTTTTCCTTGAGCTGGGAGTTCTGGAATTTGGCCACAATGTTCCTAGGAGTTTCTCTTTTTGGATCTCTTTCAGGTGGTGATCGATGGATTCTTTCAATACTTATTTTGCCCTCTGGTCCTAGAATGTCAGGGCAATTTTCCTTGATAATTTCATGCAAGACGATGTCTAGGCTCTTTTTTTGATCATGGCTTTCAGGTAGTCCCATAATTTTTAAGTTGTCTCTCCTTGATCTATTTTCCAGGTCAGTTGTTTTTCCCATGAGATATTTCACATTCTCTTCCATTTTATCGTTCTTTTGGTTTTGTTTGGTGATTTCTTGGTTTCTCATAAAGTCATTAGACTCCATCTGTTCCATTCTAATTTTGAGAGAACTATTAAATTCAGTGAGCTTTTGAGCCTCTTTTTCCATTTGGCTCATTCTGCTTTTGAATGCATTCTTCTCCTCATTGGCTTTTTGAACCTCTTTTGCCAATTGAGTGAGCCTATTTTTCAAGGTGTTAATTTCCTCAGCATTTTTTTGGGTCTCCTTTACCAAGATATTGACCTTTTTTTCATACTCTTCTTGCATCTTTGTCATTTCTCTTCCCAGTCTTTCCTCCACCTGTCTAACTTGCTTTTCAAAATCCTTTTTAAGCTCTTCCAAGGCCTGAGCCCACCCAACACCCCCCTGAGGTGTCTGGGGTGCTGAGGCCCCACCCTCCACATCTTTCCCTGATGGGAAAAATACGTTCTCGTCCTCCCCATCAGATCCGAAGGTTGGGATCATTTGCATTTGTTGGAAAAAACTCTCCAAAGTCTTATTTTTCTTCCCCTTTCTAGGCATTTTCCCAGCCAGTTACTTGATTTCTGAGATTCCTTTCCACCCCCGCCTGGATCCGCCCAGCAAGTGCTTGGCCTCTGAGATTCAAATGCGCTTTCCCGCGGCAAGCTTTAGTTCTGGCGCAAGGGTGGGGGCAGGGCCGCCTTCTAAGCTTGGGCCCTCAGGGGCTTTCTGCAGAGACTTTCAGGAACGGAGCGGGTGGGGGTGGGGGGCCCCCGCCTGCTGTGTTCAGTTCCCTTGGGGGTTTTATTCAGAGGCGTTCAGCAGTAGAGCAGGGTGGGGGCAGGGCCGTCTCCCCTGCTCGGCTCCCTCAGGTTGGAAAGACCTTCAGTATTGAAGATCCTGCCTGCTGCTGGGGGATTCCTGAGTCCCGGGCCGCTGCCGCCTCAGCCGCCCGCCCACTCCTCTGCCTCCGCCGCTTCCTGCCCCCGTCTCTGCCGCAGCCGCTTCCTCCCGAGGGGGCCCAAGTCACGGAGACGCTCCGGTCCCCTCCCCTATCGCAGCTTTCTTTCTTACTGACCTGTAGCTTCTGTGGGTGGAGGGACTTTCCCGGCTGCCGGAGCTTCCCCCGGAGCTTTCCTCTCTGAAGCCTGTTCGGGTCAGCTTCTCTGGGTCGCGGCCAGGGGTGGGGGTAGGGTCCGCTTTCCGGGGTGCGATGGACCCCGGGGACGGCTCTCCAGGGTTCAGTGGAACGGAAATCTCTTCCCCTATGTTTATGCACCCCCTGCAGAGATTCAGATTTTATGGGGATCTCCTTTTACCTCAATTCCATGGGTTGTGGGCTCGGAGCTCGTAAATGTGCGTCCTTCTGAGTTGAGGAGACTTTAGAGGGGTTATGAAAGTTGAAAAACAAAGTTAAAGGAAAAGGATGAAGTTGTGGGGAGCCCAGATCCCCTTCCTGTGTCCCCATCCCTCCTAGGCTCTGCCACAGACACAGAAAGGTTTCCCCTTTATTAGACTTTGCTACTGCGATCTAGGAGATGGGACGGTTGATCTAATAGCAGATATTTGCAACATCCCTAGAGGATACAGGTCTCTTTCCTACTCTCCTTTAAAGTAAGGAGAGCCTAACTTTCTAGCTTGGTATTTATGTTGGCCCATTACAATGTCAGAGCTCTGAGAAAGGAAGGGGAGCAGGAGACCCAAGTGACACCTGCTTTTAGCAAAGCACTGTAGCCCTAGAATGGAATTTAATGAGTGACTTTCCCTGTACAACCGTATGTTCTTTCAAATCCCTGGAGAATGCTTGTTGCAACAGGGTTCTGTGCTACAATCTTCTTGAGGCAATTGTATAGAGAATAATAACATGGGGGAGGCTAGCAAAAACTTGTATTCTTGGAAAAAAGCTCATGAGCCTCTCTCTCTGGTAGGCTTGTGTCAAAGGTCACAGGACCCTAGCCTAGCAGCTAGGCTTGAAACAGCCAGGCTTCTCCCGTTCAGAAAAGAAAAAGTGGTGGAGAGATTTGAGGGGGATGGGGAAGTCAGTAACATCATTATCACTGAAGTGCTCCCAAATTACTTCCAGAGTCTTAAGACTTGGTTCAAGTTTGAGCATCAGCACAAACGAATGCTCCTAAGTCCCTGTTCCCTCCCAGTTTCTTTACCCCACTGACTGCAAATTATTCACAAGACTTCACACTATAGTGGTAAAGGCAGAGAATTTAGTTACAACAGAAACAGAAAGAAAAAAGAAAGGAATAAATCTGATACCTTGTTCCCTTTTACAATCCATGAACCTGCATACAACTCCCCACCCCACAGTTCCCCAAGAGATGGGATATGAAATTAGTGAGTCCCCATACCCTCAATGAGCGGCTCCTTAACTCTGTTACAGGGACCAGAAAGGGTGCAATCTTAATACCTGGGATTGTCTCTTGGTTCTACATCACAGGTGGGGAACCTGAGGTCTTGAGGCCACATAGAGTCCTCTAGGTCCTCAAGTGTAACCCTTTGACTTATCAGCCACTCTTGAAGTCCTAGAGGACCATATGTGGCCTTGAGGTCGCAGGCTCCCCATCCCTACACACCAAAAAAATATCAGAGTCATTCATGGAAGACCCTTAAGGTGTGCAGGATGCTACACCTTCAATGGCCAAATTCCATAAGCTCAATGGTATTATAGCCAGGGGAAAAATTCATTAAAAGCATCAGGAAATAAGCAGTTAAAACCATACACTGGTCAGGATAGGGAAAACTCTAGCAGCGATATCATCTTGCATCTGGGTCTGTTTTTATCTCCTTCTTTTAAAGAGTTTCCTCCTTATTCAAATCTTATCACTTTGAATTTCTTTCTTAAAACTATAACCTCAATTGACTCTCTCCTTGTATCCAGCAGGCTGAGATGCATGGGTATAATGCTGTAGTCCTGGAAATGGCCATTAAGGGTAATTTGCATTAAGTCCCTATGACATCAAGATTAGCCTCTAGTCCTTGTAACCATTTCAAACTTTTGCAGACTGAATTTGGGGAACTCAGGAATGTATGTCGCAAACCACCATTGTTTATAGTGCTATTTTTTTCATGACATATTTTTTGTGAGTCCAGTTCATAACTAGTTACCTGAGAGACACTATGCTGGGTACTGCGAGTACTCTAAGAAATAAGATATGGTCTCTGCCTCAAAGAGCTTATATTTTACATGGGGAGATGACAAATACACACATCATTATAATGTGAAACATAAGATAATAAGAATAAAAAAGTGCAGAGTCCTCTGAGGACTCTGAGGAAGTCCAGAAGCTCTGAGGAAGGAGAATTTATTTCCCCCCGGGGGAATTGGGAAAAGCTTCATGCAGGAGGTATCTGCACTAAGACTTGAAGGGTGGGGAGAAATTCTACAAGTAGAAATTGGTAGGAGGACATGCTGTATTCAGAAGATTGTAGGAATGTAGACATGAAGACTGGGGCAAACTGAAGCCATAGTGTCCAGATTAATGAGCATGAGACAAAAGCACAAAGGTAAGTTGAAGCCAGATTTTTTTTTAAATGGTCTTTAATTTGGGGCTAAATACTTTAGATTTTATTTAGTAGGAAATAGGGTGCTAGAATACCTTGAAAGATCAATCTGCAATACTTTTTTTTTCTTTAATCCATAAGGCAAAGAAAAGAGAGGCAGTGGAATGAAAATGTTTATTTCAAAGTAAAATTATACCTGCTCATAATTATTTGTATTTAAAGTGCATTTGCACAGATAGAAGCAATTATAGTAAATAAAAAAATATATGTATATATATACATATATATTTGTGTATATATATATATATATATATATTTACAACAGCTGATGGTCCTGGTCCTTCTAGTGTTAAAAGGTTTTTGAGTAGTAGAGTGACAATATCCGAGTTGTGCATTAGCAAAATTGCTCTCCTAGTAGAAAGAGACTAAAGGCAGGAAGTCTAGGTGGAAGACCATTTCTATAGTACAGATGAGAGATAATGAGAGCCTGAACTAAGACGCTGGCAGAGAGATTGGAAAGAAGTCAATGAGTTCTAGAGATGTTGCAGACTTAGAGTCAATAGGCCTTGGAAAACAATTACTTGTGGATAGTGAAGGGGCAGGAATCAAGGATGACTCTGAGGCTGGAAAAGACCGAAAAAATAGTAGCATCATTGTTAGAAAAGCAGGGTTAAGGAAGAACAAGGTTAAGGATGTGAGGTATCTAAAAATTAAATTTTGTTAATGCAGAGGGAAACATTTCCAAATGCAGGGAAAGATGGGATTTATCTAAAGAGAGAGATGTGAGTGCACAGGGAGTTCACCAATCAAATTGGAGATTTTATATTTAAAGAAATATACAAAACTTGGGAGCTAGGTTAAGTAACAAAATATGATTATAAGAGCATGGCATAGTCCTATAAAAATGAGCTAAGGCTGAGAATGGACAATAAAAGCAAGGTTTGGGATTTTTTAAGCTATAAGAAAAAAAGAAAATTTAAAAAATGAGCTAGAACTTTGCTTGGAATGGATGAGATAATGGTAACTGACAATAGAGAGAAAGCAGAACTTCTTAATGTGAATTTTCCTTCTGCCTTCTCTGCCAGGAAAAATTACCCTTCTGCCTCCTCTCCCAAAGAGAATGACCCTTGTACTGGAAATAACAGTATAGATATGGTTAACATGGATTTGCTAGCCAAAATATCTAAAGAGAAAGCTGCCTTTCATGAATTCAAATCAGCTACCCCACATGATCTATGACATTCAGAACTGAAAAAAAAGATGGCAGATGCAATTGCTGATCCAATGTCAGTAATAATTGAAAGATCATGGAGATAGTTAAGCTAGACTTCAGCAAAACATTTGTATCTTATACTATTTTGTCGTATACTACTGTATTTTATAAGATATAAATGTATCTTATACATTCTTACAGAGGAGATCTAGAAATATGGATTAGATGATACAATGAGCCATAGTAAGAATGGATTGGATGGTTGTGCTTGTCTCTCTGCTGTTTAATATTTTTATCAATAACTTGGATAAAGGCACAGAAATCATATTCTTTGCTGGAGACAGGCTAGGGATTCAAAAGACAGCTTAGTGACTCTGGATAGAATGCTTAGCTCCGAATCCAGGAAGACCTCAATTCAAATTCTGCCTACTATCGCTCTGGCCTTGGGAACATCACAACATCCCTTCTACTCAGTTTCCTCATCTACAAAATAGAGATAATAAGAGAACCTACTTCTCAGGGTTGTTGAGAGTTTCAAATGGGTTAACACATGTAAAATGGTTTCCAATATGTAAGACTTTAATGCACTGTAGCCATCAAGTTGTCCTAGGGGATTACAAAGAATTAGACCTGTTCAAACCATCTGCTGTCAAGGAGCACACGTTCTATCGAGGGGATACAGTAAATACAGAGTCCTTACATATTAAAAGTGATTACAGAAGGGAGAAGAAAACTAGTAATAAAGGAGACCCAGATAGTCTTCTCATAGAAGATGTCACCAGAGTTCAGAGAGAAAGGAAATCACCCCAGGCATGGAGGCTAAAATGTCACATACCAGGAAGAAGAATTAGTCTAGTCTGGGTAAAATTCAATCTAGAAAGGTGAACTGGAGTTGCACTGGGAAGCATCTCTAAATGTCACACAGAAGAATTTCTATTTTATCCAAGAGACAATAGGGTAAAACTGAAGTTTTTGAGCATGGAAGTGATAGGGAGAAATATACTTTAGTAAGATTGCTTTGGCAACTGATGTGGAAGATGGTTTTGAGAAGGGAGAGGCTGGAGAGGAATATTGCAAAAGTTCCTCTGAGAAAGGTGACAAGGTGCTAAAAAAAAAAAAAACAAAAAAAAAACAGTGGTCCAGGAAGTGGGGAGAAATAGATGGAGGTAAAAAAGATTCTGTAGAAATAGGATCATTAAGACTTGGTAGCTGACTTGATATGGATGGGGAAGAGAGAGAGAGGAGTCAAAGATGGCTTTGGGTGGAACTGAATCACTCGAAGGATGGCAGTGCACTGGAAGAGAGAGGGGCAAGTTTAGAGGGAAAACTCTTTGAGTTAGGAGATTGGGAGCACTATGGGACACCCAGGTAGAGATGGGCAGCACGGAGTGATACATAACTCAAACACAGGTGAGGCATGAGGGATGGGGCCTGTGAAGACTCCTGTAAGGATAGGATTATTTCCCATTTGGAAATTTCCAGCAGTCACCAGATAGATACATTTTCTTCCTGTGGGTCCCAGAAACAGTAGCAGAAACTTCCAACCTGAAAATGACCTAAAGGCATTTCCCCCTTTTTCCTATGCAGCTGGTGTTGTATTTAGCATTATTAAATTACACTCTAGCTAACTCTGAAGCATTTTTAATGATGTTAAATCCCTTTACTCAATATATGATGGACAGGAGTAGATTGGACTTGGGAGGGAGTAAGGCTTTTCTTAGTACAAAGCCTTTCAAACTCCACTTTCCCTTTGTGAAGAAGTGAAAGGTACACAGAGACACTTTTAAGTTAAACTAAAAGATATTTGTGATTAACAGTGGTTCGACAATGGACGGAGCCTAAAGGTAGTGAGCTCCCTAATGCTACCCCTGTTTAAACAAAGGGTTCATGACCATCTGTCAGGGACGCTGTTGAAAGGATTTTCACTGGGTGGAAAGTTGGACTAAGTGACCTCTAAGATCCCTCCTAACTTTAAAACTATGTTTCAATGATTCTGTGAAAGTTTACTCTCTTGAAAATCTGGCTGGTCTTCCTGCTTCAGTGAGCACAGGAGCTGACTGTCAACTTCATGAGTGAACAGAAAGAGGTCAGGTCACTCCGTGGCTCATCCTCTTGTGGCTGCTTCTTTCTCTGTGTCACAGATGCCAACATCTGGGAGCCAAAGACAGACTCCTTTAATTCCCAGTTGAAAACCAGAGACTCTATTGAGATGATTGGAGGTCCTAATAGAAATAAAGTACTTCCCTTAAAAACCCCTGAATGCTGTTATCATTCCTTACATCTTATAACTGTTTCTCAAAAGGAAGGCATCATATACCAAGCAGTCAGGTGAGAATTGATAAAATCAAGATAACACAGATTTCTTTTTCCCACTTAGATTCCCTCTAATTTCCCTGGCTTTCAGCAAAGGGATTTATCAACATTCAATGTGGTCCAAAGTTAGCCAGGCAGTTGGGGGTGGGGTGGGGAATCTGATAATGCTAAATATACCCTCAATTTGCATTTTATTTATTCATATTGTTTACCTGTGTTTGCCCTGATAACTAGAACACATACAAAACAGCTGTTAGCAGCAGGCCAAATCTGCCTCTTCTCCCTAGCTGGGAGCCAAAAGCTAGAGCCCAGACTCAATGGATCAGACTCAAAGCTCAGCTTGCTCACCATGGTCAAACAGAGCCAACCATAAGAACAATGCCCCCTCCAAAACAAATAAAACAGCCGTGATGTGCACATCAAGAGAGCAATGTTTCTGCATTTGATTTCTGGGACACTTTCCTTTTGCTGAACTGGGCCAGAGTGTCTCTCTGCTAGGGAAATTCACTTCCTTTCTCTGGAGCCATGTACATCTGCCCCCGCTGGGCATCTAGGAGAGCAAATGTCTCTCCATTTGCTGGGGAATTTGATTTTACTGATTAGAGCTTGTAGTGATCATTCGGCTCCGTGGATCAAGCCTTACTTCCCAAAAGCCATTTTATGTAGGCCCTAATGTGTTTATCCTTCCCTTTTCCTGATCAGTGGGGCATTCAGTTTTAAAGATCAGATTGAAAGTCATTTCTTTGATTTTTCTTTGAAGTTTCCAGAGGGAGGCCAGGCGGTCTCCATTTTCCTGAGTGGCCCCTGACAGCGGGGAGAAGACTGTTACAGCTTGTGGGGAGTCCCAATTTCAACCAATAATCATTTGATTTGAGCGTCCTGCTTAGGCCTCTCCAATTCTCTCAGTCCTTTACAGCCAAGCTCTCCGCGGCTAGTGAAGTAACTCACTTACTAGAAAGGTCACAAGGCTTTCCTGCAGCATTGATTATTTGGGTTGTAGGGATCAGACTCTTATCTCCTCCTGCCATATGTTGATCTATCTTTTATTTGAGTTTTTTATTCCCTTTCCACACTTGTGGGCCCTGAACAAAAGGCCCACCAGCCAGGGCTCCAGCCCAGCAGAAACTAATGAGCCCTCAGCATGGAGAAAGATGGCAGGCCCCATCTACCTTTGGCCTTTTCCCACCATGTGGCCCAAAAGCCTCCACTATTAGGTAGACACACTCTCCATAATGAGTGAAGAATTCATTCCTCTCCCACCCCCACCATGAAGCAGTTACAAGATGTCTCCATTTCCTTTTTCATCCCTTGACTCCTATCCCCAGGTGGTTGGAATAATCATCCCTAGTTCCCTGGCTTGGCTTCCCTTTATAATGTTTTTCAACCTGTCTTGCTCCTTTAGTAAAGAGCACTTTCAGGTGCTGGGTGATTAAGGGAGAGGGGGAAGACGGGGAGAGATCTATCACTACTGCACTCCCAGCCCTCTGACCCTCTTAAAATAGTCAGCCCAGGTCTGAATTCCTGGGGAGGGGTACAGGAAGTACCAAATAGTAAACTAATGCTAACCTCTCTCAGTCTGAAGGCCTTTAAAAGCAGAACTGACTCTTTTGTGTTGGTGCATGTATATATTTTAGCCAAACAAAAGAAACCAGACTGCCTCCCTACCTCCCTGGTTTTGTGTGAGTGAGGGGGAGGCTATATCCCCACAGGAGGACGTCTCTGTGATTATGTTCTGTGATATTGCACCAATACTTTCAATAACTACATCTTCCTTTCACATCCATATCACATTAGAAACCCATTTACTTTATTCAGAAAAGTGTAACATATTCAGGCCTGAGTCTTCAGTTATTATTGGCTTCCAAGTTCAATTTCAGATGCATTCGTACATGACTGAGCATAGTATCTTAAGCCTTGGCTCATGTCATCAGAAGTTTATGAACATTTAAAACTGTGATTTTTTTTAACCCCAGGGCTATGAGACAATACTTACAGAGGAAAAGGCAGCTGATTGCCCCAGCTACGCTTCCGTGTCTTTCGCTGTTTATTGGAAATAAGGACAAAGAGTAAGAAATTAACAAAAGTCAGGTGAAATCTATTAGGGTCAACTTAATTCTTCCACACTGAGAAAGGTGTCAACCATCCGAGGCTTTTTTTTTTAAATGACTGTTAGCTTTACTCTTTTTTTTTTTTAATCACACAGTTATCCCTATCAGTGTATCTACTACAAATATAAATCAGTTGAAATAAATTAAGTTTTGCTCAGGGCATCTTTGCACAATTACAACCGGCCTTTTGGGGAGGGATAATAAGGAAGGAAAAATATTAGCAGAGCCCATCCACCATTGGGTTCCACATCTGTGCTGGAATATAAATGGTGTCATAAGAAGGAAAAAATGAAAAGCTTGACCAAGGCAGCACATTGCAAAAGTCTGAGGGTCTATCATAATGCTGTTTTTGCCATTTTGACTGCCTTCCTCTTTTGCTACTGAAAAGAGGAAGAAAATACAGCTGTCAAAAATCACTTCAAGTATAAAAGTGAAATGAAAGTAGTCATTTTTTTTCAGTATGGTTTGAGTAGTGTAAGGGCAAAGTACAGTAATTTAAGGGAGGAAACTAAAGATGATGAGAAGGGGGAGGTGAGACTCCCATCATATGATAATTTCTAAAGACCCACTCTGGCCTTACAGTCCTGAAAGGGCCTGTCTGTGGCACCAAGTTCTTTCCTGGCCTAAATATTAATGACATTAGTGGCTGTCTTATTGCTTCTGCTGTCTCACCTTTCCCAATCCATCCTGCAGCCAGCTGCCATGGCGTGTTTTGAAGCACCAACCTGAAAATATCATGTCCTTATTCAAAAATTTTCACTGGCTCCACATTGCCTCTAGGACAAAAATTTAAAAGATTAAAAAAAATAAATTTTAAAATAATAACAAATAAAAAGATTAAATCTTCATCTTGACTTTTAAGGATCTTTTCTAATCTGGTTCCTGCCTATATATAGTCATTCCAGATTAATTCTATTCAAGAGCTCCCTTTTATAGTCAAACTAATTATTCTTTAACCAAGACATTTAAATTCTCACCTCTTTCTTTGCGTATGAAGTCTCCCCATGTCTGATATTCACTGCCTGTTCATTTTTATCCTTGGTGTTCTAGAAGAAATCTTTCATCATTCCATTCTCCCTCCTTCTTTGCCAGTTATTACTGCTTTCTCTATCCAAAATCAACTTGTAATATTATTGTACACACTTTATATTTACATATCTGGGTACATATTACATCTCCTTAATAGAATGTAAGCCCATTGGGGATAGGAACTATTCCATTCTTTTTGTCTTTGTTCTCCATCACCTAGAATATGGTAAACTGAAATAGCCCTGGTAATTTTAACTCCTTACCTTCCATTTATACCTCTGTGGCTTAATTCACCCTTTGAGAAGAGACAACATCCTGAGCTAGGGTGGTATCGTGGAAAGGCCACTGACTTGGAGCTGGGAGACCTAAGTTTGATGCCAAAGTCCTTCATCAGCTAACTGTGAGCAAGGCAATGGGATCTAACAAGCACTTCTTAATCACTTGCCATTTGTAAAGCACTACATGATGTGGTGAGGACACAAAGAGGAAATAATTAAATCCTCTCTACCCTTATGACTTTATGTTCTAATGAATGAGTCATTTAATTTCTCTAATTAATTGGTTTTCTGATCTGTCAAATGGCCAAAATTATCACCTCGTTTACTTCCTCAGAACAAGGGAAAAGTATTTTGTTAATCTGAAAGCATCTTGTGTATATATACGTATATATATATATATATATATATATATATAATGCATTTGAACTATTATATTTTCATTGGAAGGGATTAATTTCTGTTCACAGCAATAGAAGATGAAATTTGACCTAGTGAAAAGAGTCCTAAACTTTGATTAGGCAGATCTGGATTCAAATTCTGGCTCTTCTCTTTACTAGGAATGTGATCCTAGACAAATCATTTAATTTCTGATCATGGCTTTCCTTATCTGTAAAATGGAAAATAAAGATACTTCCCTTTCCACTCTCTTCACAGGTTTTTGCATAGAAAAATGTGTCTGTACACTTTCAAAAACTGTAAAAAATGGGAGCTGTGAATTTTTGGTTCCTAAACACACACATGCATGCATGCATGCGCAGGCGTGCGCCTGCACACACACACACACACACACACACACACACACACCAACAACCAAAAAAATGATTTCAGGGAGAGGAAGACAGGAAGGAAAGAGGTAGATATCATATTCCTCTGACTTGAGTGGTGAAACAATTTCATAATAAGGGTCATGGGATTTAGGTTATTAAGAATAGATCATTTCCTGGTGAAATGACTACCAAGGTGGGTAAGGGTTAGGGGACTGGAGAGTAGGAACAGGAAGGAAAGAGTAGTCTCTTTTCATTGATAGCCTGCTTTTAAAGACTAGCACAAGGTCAGGATACAAGAGGAAGTGAATTGGTTAGGCTGGCCCATGATTCAGAGCTGCATTCTCAAGGGTATATGGTATAATGGGTTTAAATTTCACCCCTAAACTTTGCATGATCATTTCTTAAAATGTCAGAGCAGGAGTTGGATTTTGAATTTTTTTTAATGATGTGATGAATGTATCCTTACAATGATGCAGAGGGGGAAGAAATGGATGGGTTATTATCAGCTTATTTGAGGAAAAACATACTATATATGTCTCTTTCAGGTCCCTGATATTTAATGCAGATGAGATAATCATCAAAATGAACATTGAGGATACCTAGGGGAGGGAGATGACTAAGGAGTAAGTTGAGGAGACAGTTCAACATGGGAGAAGATGCATGTCCTATGTATGAGTCTCAGTTCTTGAGAAGTACCAACTAGAAAATAGAGATTCTGCTTCCTGAGTCATTTATCCCCACCCCCAATACAGTCTTTTTCCCACGTACTTTGCTAAAGTTCTGGATATCTCTCCAGAGTTGATTTATTCATGGAAAAGCTTCTTTCCCTCATTTCCTATGCCTGGACTTTTTTGTCCACTCCTGCCTCTCAGTATTATCACAGGGACCCAGTCAAGGGCAAGGAAAGGGCTAGCAAACACAGAGGCCTTGTAGAATAATCCTGGAGTCAACTCTGCTCCATTGTTAATAATCTCACTTAAAGAAGTAACCGCCAAATTTCATCAGCTGCTTTCAAGTTTACTGTATTACAAATCTGGTAGGACTCAAAACTCCTAGCATCTTTAGGACTGAACTCCTTAAAACAAGGGCATCATTTTGTTTTAGAGTGAGAGACATAGAATGGGAATCATTGACCATCAGGGAAATTCATTGTTCAATAATGAATAGACAATTCTAGCATGAGTTAAAAACCCATGCATTATCTGTGGAAATCATTCGCTCAAGAACATACTAATTCATGTAATGAAAATTTCTTTGTAATGAAAAGTTTTTAAAGTGACTTAGCCATACTCCAAAATCTAAGGCACATAATAGATTCTGGAAAGTAGATAGCATCAGAAAAACTCAGTAGTTCTTAATCCAGTAACGTATAACAGAATAACGTAGAAGGAGACATAAGTCAAGTCTTTGCTTTTTGTGTTAATCTTAGAGGAAAAGAAATATTTTTGGAAAGAAGACTAGAAAAAAGTCACCAAAGAACCAGTTCAAAACCCCAAGAAGCTAATGTGTTAACTCGTGTGACTGGGAGATAAAGAAAGAAAAAGGGTCAGAGCAGCACTGAGGAGGTAACTGCTCTAGATGCCAGTCAGAAGGAGAGAGGAAAGGTCAGAGTAGGGCTAGGAAACTGTGCTGTCACCAGCTGGCAAGAAAAAGACACATAGAGAAAATCTCTGTGAGAATTGTCCAAATCCATGCCTACAACTCTCAACCAAGTCAGGCTACTTGCTTCTCATCATATCCCTTTCTGTAGGGAGTCAAGTTCATGCCTTGGTTTTTTTTCCCCTTTACCAGAGGGTACTGATAGATCTAACAACATCTAAGCTGTACCAGTGAAGGAATTAGTTTGGAATGAGTAGATCTGAAGAACCCCACTCCGAACACTGATGGATAGAAAACTGCTTCCTACAATCCAGTCTGCATGAATCATAGACGATCACTTCTCAAATCACATGTCCAAAGGAAGTCAATGAGCCATCTCTTTTTACAATAGAAAATTGTCCCATGAGTCCCATGACATACTGGAAGATCTTCCCTGTACTGAAAACAGCCAGCGCAGGCTCCCCTCCTTCCCTTTTCAAGCTTCTAGAAGATTTCAATCATCAACTATGACATAATTAGGGTTAATGGATAGCTGAGGAGACCTTTGTACGGCAGACTAAAGGTGGATTGTCTGCAGGGAAGCTTCTCACAAAGTTATGAGGTTGATTGGCTTTCCTCTCTATTCTATCATTCTCTCCTCCCTCCCCCAACCTAATGTTCAAGCAATGCACCATAGTTTTCTGTCCCTGGAAATTTTCAAGCAAATATCTCTAAGAGATGTTGGGTTGAGGGTGGGGATATTCCTGCACTGAATTAGATCAGAGGTTGACCTTTTTAGTGTCATGGGAGACTTTAGTCATGGTCTGGCGAAGCCTATGGACTCCCTCACATAATTATGTTTTAAATTCATAAAATAAAATGCATACAATTGCAAAGGAAATAAAATATAATGAAATAAAGATCTAATTTTATTCCCATTCACATTCATGGACACCCTGAAATCCATACCAAGTGTAAGACCACTGGAATGCAATAACTTTTAAAAGTCCCTTCTAAATTCTAAACTTCTGTGACCCTGAGGAGAGACTCAAGATAAGGACAGATTAGTTTGAACAGAGGCGTCAATAGGTACATTTTCTTGAGGGTAAGGATTGTTTCAGGTTTTGTTTTTGTATTTCCAGCACATAGCATAAAGCCTGGCACAAAATAGGGGCTTAATAAAAGTTTTTGACCAATTATTATTGTTATTCATGGCTTCATACATTATCACTATCAGATGACATTGTCTTTGCAATGGAGACCTCTGATGGTGTGACTCAGTGGAATAAGTAAAATAGGAATCTCAGGAAATGCCAAGCAGGGATATTTGGGATGAGAGAATCCTTGCTTGTCCATCTTCAAAGCAACTACTGGGTAGGCCTGTACCTCTTGCCACTTGAGAATCACAAGTGTATGATAAATACTTGATTTAGTGTTCGAAGTTGTTTTGTTTGTTCAGACTTTGCCACCAACTAGAATAGTTTTATGACCATACATACATACACACACATATATTCGGATTATATATATATATATATATATGTATATTCTGATAGCTATATTTCAATATAACTTTTTCTTTGTTATCCTATGTATTTTATTTTATACATTTACAAATATTTTTGAGGAGACTTTAGGTTTTGTCAAACTACCACAGGGGTCCATCATACACAAACACACACACTCACAAAACATTTGAGAACTCTAACTCTTGAGTTTGGTACTCTAAAAAGTCTCCTCTAGTTCTAAGCAAACAAATACTTAGATGTTTATTTCACCTTAGTAGGACTATGTTGGTGCATGTGTACTGTGTACTCTAGTATATAGTTTTCAGGAAGCAGAGTTTAGGGCTAAGATGGATTACTCTGTGCCCTGAAGCATTTTTCTGCTTATGAGATCAGGTTAAGGCAAACATGGCATCCAGAAAGGGGAGAAATTAACAAAAGAAAACAACAAGCTCAGCAAGAAGAAAGTGTCCATTAGGTGTTTGGATTGGACAGTTGATGACATAAGAAATAAAGGCAACAGGTGTAGACTATTTATTCCACAAATCTGACAACGCAAAGGGAGAGGAATAGAATGGCAGCCAGAAGGTAACAGGGGCAAATGAACATTTTAAGATGGGGAGATCTGTGCATGCTTGAAAACAGAGTTCTTGGAGAGAGAAATTGAGGATGCTCAAGAAAGGAGAGGGTAAGAATGGGAATGAGACCTGTAAGAAGTAGAAAAATATGGACTCTAGAGTACTGGTTAGTTTTAGAGAGGGGATGAGTTTTTGCTCTTCTGAGACTAGAGGAAGGGATGAGGAAATTATGCAAGACCAGTGATACTGTGTAAAACCAGAGTATTCAAGTGAAGATTCACTTAGATGGCCCTGACCTCAAGAATATCAGAACAAAGGTTATCCATAGGCAGTAAAAATTAGAGGGAAGGGCATTGTTATAAGAATCATTAATCAGGTAGTCAAGAAACACTTATTAAGAACATACTATGTGCCAGGCACTATAGCATACTAGATCACAGTGACAGATATAAAATAGTCCCTGTTTTCCAGGGCTTAGAATCATTTAGGGAATCGATACATACATATAGAATATTTAGCTATATTCCAATTAGATACAAGTAAATGGGAAGGGAGAGACAAGAGGACACTAACATCTGAGAGAATCGGGAAAAATCTCACGTACATGTATTCTCGAGCACTTAACACAGTGACTGGCACATGGCACACTGTCTCTAAGAGGCAGTCAGTCAATCCATTCACATTTATTAGGCACCTACTATGTTTTAGGCAGGAAATGCACTAAGCACTGGGGATGCCCTCAAGGAACTCACAGTCCACCCTCAGCTCCTATCACAGTAACACATGCGTGACCGATCCTAAGTATTTGTTGATTAACTGGTTTGGGCCAGTTGTTGGGTTGGCAAGGGAGTGTAGATACTCTCGAGTTAAAAAGCAGGTGGAGAGACCCAGATGAAACCAGAGAGTACATTTATAATAGGCCCAGTCTCTAGACATCGTCTTCCTCTGGCTCCTTGCTGTGTACTCCTTTCATAAATGATCAGGTCTGGTATTCTGAGGTGATTGTGAGACCCAGGGATCTCACAGGTCTCCAGATTCACAGGTTCAGCAACCCAGGAAGGAAATACTCAGGTCTCCAATGCTTAGCAGTATCCTCTCTCAGTTTCTTTCTCACTAGCTCACTGGGGGACAGAGGGGAGGAGAGCGAGATGTGATCCTTCCATCTATCTCTGTAAAATACTCCAGGGAGAGATGTTGTATAAAATTACACTGTCTCTTTTAAGCGCATTTGGGTTGCAATTCTTGGTCAAACGAAGATCACAAGATGGCTCCCATTTGAAGTTGTGGGAAAAAGACTGCTCATAATTTTAAAACAAAGCCCACCTTTCCTGTTCAAGAACATCCAGTGGTTTAATTATGTTAAGTGCTTATCACCCCAGGATCCTTCAGGTTGCTGTGCTAGGCAACAGTGCTGCATTCCTTTAAGGCTTAAGGCTATACATTTAGAAAGCTGATAACATTTCCCACAAACTTGCAGAGCTCTGGGGTTCCAAACAAGGCTGGAATCTCACAAAGTCTCCTTCTAAGCTCTGCAAAGCCAGATATCCCTCAGACCCCTGGTGCTTTACAAGTGAACTTTAGCCTCACTAAGTCACAGTAGATAAGCTGGGACCAATGCTTTTAAGGGATAACAAAGACAAACATTTGGTTGAACATGTAAATGTAATTGTTCAAGCTGTAAATTAAATTCAATTAAGTTTAGAGAGTAGTATCTTAAGCCTCATGCTAATTATACTTGTGAGTTTCAACTCATTAAACTCGGATAATGCTTTGGAAAGAAGGGATCTGGCAGCAAACCACCCATTTTGCAGACCCTCTGGATGGGGATGGCTGGTTCCATTTGCTGAAAAGGGCCCAGAGTAACTTCCTATTCTAGGAGTCTCTGGAAAAGATAAAGAAAGGCTGCTGATGTCAGGATGAAAAATCTTACCGGGGAAGAAGACAAACTTTCCAGGCCACCGTCAACATGTCAGTTTCTCCCAGAGCTCTAGATCTGCATTAGGTCTCTCCCATGGAACCAGGGAAAGTGTAACTTCCAGAACCAATTCAGGACCAAGATAAGTTCTTCTCAGGTAGAGACTGACATAATGACCTTTTAAAAATGATACCTTTAGGTATTTTTACCAGGTGGGGTTCATAGTTTTTCTAATTATTTCTTTAAACCCCTATTTTTCCTTCTCTGTATCACTGTAGACCAGGCAACATGACATGCATTGTGGTAGTAGTCTGCTTTAATAGAAATGTGAGATAAATAGTAGGAAAAAATATTTAAGCAGCAAATATTCAAAACTATTGTCTAAACCTAGCCACACACCAACCACCTTCTCCATTGAACTAAAGATTGTGTATCCAGCTTGTGCCCTGGTGCCCAGTCTACAGAAGAACAAAGTATTGGGCTTATAATTTGCCCACAAAAGGTGATCAGTGCCTTTATCATCATTGACTTTCATTGATGGCCTGAGCCTTTAGGATTTTACAGCCAATGTTCCCTGTACCATCATACTAAGGCTTCAAAGGATCACCAGAGCATAACACTTGACCTTGGGGAAGCAATATCAGCAAAGAAAGAATTGAAAAATTCTCCAGTTCTATGATTATTTCTTCTACTTTCTTTTTTCCTCCTTTCTCTTTCAAATTTCTCACTCAGCCTCACATTACATTTTAGGTGAGGTCATTCCCTGCTTGTACAGAATTCTGTGGAAGGTAGTTTCCAAAAGAATACAGACTTCTGTGCCTATTTGGACACAGACTCTTTACACTAATATTAGAAGCAGAGGTGACTTAAAGTTTACAGTAAAATTCACCTAGTTCAATCCCTTTATTCTATAGATGAAGAAACGTGTCCAATGACTTAACTGAAGTCATATGACTTAATTGCTTTAGAAGCAGGATTGGAACACCGACCACTTGATTACCAGTTTCATACTATTTTTTTTTGGCACAGCACATTTTGAAGTGATGGTTCATGCCCTTCACTGCCTCAGGGAAACATATTAAAACATGTGTAACATTATTTCATTCTGATTATAAAGAATATTCTGACTGAGAATTTCCCAGGTCAGGACTAGCCTAGAGATGATACCTTTGCTTCTATACCTCATCAATTTAGATAATAAGCTTCCTCAGCAAGCACTAACGCTAATTCTAAACTTTATATAGACTTCAAATTAGTTCATTGTTTGTCACTAAATAATGTCATCTTGTGACTGTCTATTATTTTCATAGATCAGGGGATGGTGATGTGAAGGACAGGAAATTAAAGTCTCCATCCTCATTTATTTCTTTTTTTTGAAGGTATGGTGAAAACCAAATTATCCTACCTGGGTTCTAGACCAAAGTCTAACTTACTAGATTTATGACCCTAGACAAGTCATTCAACCTCTATGTGCCTTGATTTTTTTTTTCATCTCTAACATGAAGATATTGGATTAAATGTCCTCTAAATTTCCTTCCAGTTTGAACAGAGAGAGACTCTGTGATGAGCATGTTTCTCATTTGAAAATCAGTCCACTGGAAACTGAAGGGAGATCAGTGCCAAATTTTGCCATTAAGTAGCTAGTGATCTGATTCTGTATTCAAATAATATCAGTCCTTTAAGAAAATAACATTTTGGAGGAAGCTCTTTGCAGAAAGACTATAATGCAGAAAGCAGCCCAAGCTGAAACCAAATCTTTGTTCCTGATATTTTCCTTTTCACAGGTATTTTTCTCTTCCTGACTTGGAATATTAGCCAAGAAAATAGCACCATGATTCTCCTTCCTCACATTTTAAAAAGTCTGTGGTTCTCTACTGCTCAGAATATTTGGATGGTCTGCCCATGTATTGAGGAGCTTAGAAACATGTAGTAAATACCATAAGGCATGTTTCTATCTCTACCCTCTCTGATGAAGAATGAGAATCTAAAAAAAAAATTAGAGTTAAAATGAACTTCTTAGATTATCTTTGCCACCTGCTTTATTCAACATCTTAAGAAGACTTAGACCTAGAAAAAAAAAGATCATATGACAGGATAACTAGATGGTGCAGTGGTTAGAGTGGTCCTGGACTTAGGAGGACTTGAATTCAAATTACACCTCAGATACTATGTGACCCTGAGCAAGTCATTTAACCCTGACTGCCTCCAAAAAAAATTACATGACAAGATCAAAAAGCAATTAAAAAGTAAGCCATGTCTAGAACCTAGTCCTTTGAACTGTTAGGTAGGTCTATTCCCTGTTATTTATCTTTACCCAATTGTGTTCATCTGGATGTTCTCAGAACTAAATCCTAAAGGTTCCATGTCTGCAATCTCTCAGATTAGATAGATAGATAGATAGATAGATAGATAGATAGATAGATAGATAGATAGATAGATGGATAGGTAGATAGATGGAGAGAGAGATAGGCAGATAAATATAGATATAGATAGATATAAAATATATATATGGCTCCTCTTCATTTCTCAATACAAGACCCTATTATCACTTCCCTGGTTTATTACAATAGGTCCCCAACAGGTATTCCTACCTATCCTCTCACTCAATCTAATATTTTCATAATTATTTCATCTTCTACATGATTCTAGTCATGTTTTTAACAGTCTTCAGTGGCTCCCTCTTCTACACTGAACAAACTCCAGACTCATTTGTCAGATATTGAAGGTCCTCCACAATCTAGCATCATCCTGCTTTCCTTGTCTTCTCTTTTATCTCTGCCCTCTGAGTAAGTACTCTTCACTAGGGACAAACTAGTCTAACTTCTCTCCCGAAGGAGTCATAACTCCCTGCTAACTCTCTAGTTTTATTCACCCTGTTTGGTCATCTTTTTCATGGCCGAAGTCTCACTGCTCCTTTGAAACCCAACTCAAATGCCGGCTCTGACCCAAAACTTTCCCTGATTCCCATTACAATTCAGGCCTCACAAACACCTTGTTTTGTGATTCCCTAACGTGCTAATCTGAGAGGATTACATACATCTGTGTTTTTTTTAATCCAGCTCCTTCCTAACTATGGAAACTCTATTAGAACAGGACCCTGTCTTATATAAATTTTGTATCTTGCACAGAACATTGTAGGGAACTCTGCACACAATGAATATATGTTGTGGCTAGAAAAGAACATCTAGGCCAAAATGGGACCATGGAATCTTTTTCCTCCAAAGAACCCAAGGCCCAGTGTGAAGTAACTTGGCCATTGACTTGCATGGCTAGTAAGCAATAGATCTGAGATCAGAACCAGGCTCCTGTGACTTCAGTGCTCTTTACATCATATGGAAGGTCTCACTGTTTTCATAGGCACAGCTTTCACTTCCATAATCAAAAAATAAACCTGAATAGCCCAAACCCTGGAAAGGTCTCTAATTTTCCCTCTGTTTGCCTATAATCTTTACATCAGAGTTGAGGTGACTTCTAGATATTAAGATAAAAACACTGCTTCACGTGAAAAGGGATGTTAGGAACCTATGACATCACATGTTTTCTTTTGCAGCCCTTTTGTAAGACAGCTGTGCAGAGAGGGTACTGTTTCCTGAAAGAGTCTGATATTGCACTCTATCTTGTATTACCTTTGGCAAGAGAACAAGGGAATTCCAAGTTCTAGTGTGGAACTCACCAAGCACAGTTAAAAAGTCAGGAAAATACCAAAGGCTCGTGCTCTGTAACTCAAACAAGGCCCAATGGAAAAGCCCCTCATCTAATTTTGAGTTTCCTGCCTTTCCTAGTCCAGGCTAGTAGCTCCTAGACTGTGATGGCTGCTCTGACCCTAACCTTAGCTCCATCCTATTCATATTGTGGTTCTTGGGAGGGAAAGGAATATACAAATATTCCCAGATTCTGCCCAATTGTCAAGTGCAGTTGAATTGCTATCTGCCTCCCTTTTTTTCTCTTTCCTAAAACCTTCTACAATACACCCTGAGATGGTGACACCCATTAAAACTTTTTTTAACCAAGTATCCCAAAGTGTCACAAATACCTCACATTTTAGTACATAAGAGGAAGAGAAACCCAGAGAACAGAATTGATTTTCCTAGCATCTTGGGATGAGTTAGTTCATGAAATCAAAATATCAGACAAGTCTGAGCCAAGACAAATATATAAAACCATGGAAATTGGTCTTCTGAGCATTTCTCCTCTCTCCCCTACCCTTACACAGCACCACCACAGTGGTGTTCATTTGGTTTTCCCTCACATCTTCCAGGTCTCCCAGTAGCTCAGTGGTTCAACCTTTTTGATCAATGGTGTCCAAGGATTTCTGTTCTTTACTCCCAGGTATAAAAACCAGGTTTGAGGAAATAGTTGATAAATTTAAATCCCAATAATGTGTAAATGACTGATAACACTCATTGATGCTAGTACCTACACTATTAGATTATCTCATTTATCTTGTGTGTATGATTTGTACATAGTTGTTTATATGCTGTTTCCCCCTTTAGAATGGGAGCCCTCTGAGGGCAGGGATTATTCAAGGGCTTAGCATAATGCCTGTTGCATAGTAAACACTTTAAAAAATATTTATTGACTTGGGAAATAGTATACTTCAGTCACAGGAATGAAGCTCTGATGGTGGAATTCTGTACATCTGTGGAAAGATGTTTTGAGTACAGGGGTGTGGATCCCCTCTGTACACATGAAATCACATTCATAAAGTCAGCATTGTGTTCTCCTCTATGAATTGGGACTGAAATACTGTCCTATATGCACAGTCAGTTTTTATCTCTCAAGAGAGGCTAACCTGAGTCATGTGTATATATGTATGCACTATGTGTGTGTGTATGATCTTTATCCTTCAGAGATCTATTTCCTCAATAAGAAATCCAATACAGATTCTATGTGTATAATTGCATATGTGTATTTATGTGTGCATATATATGTATGTATATATGTGTATCTTTTTTTCTTCATCCTCCGGAGATTTATTTCCTCAGCATGGTACTTCATATACATTCCAGTTCTCCTCTGACTTAGCTTTCTAACTTAGTACATGGTTTTTGATTGATGTTGAGGTGAACCTCTCTGTCACCCTGCATCCAACCTGGTAATGAGCTTTTTCTAGACCTAGTTAGGCTGGCCTGACGGCAAACATATAGTCCGTCATCAGATCGATCCTCAGAACCCTTCTGGCTTTGGGGGATTTTAGAGTATGTTTTAGAGTATGGTTACTTTGATGGAACTATGATTTCATTAATACAGGATGGTTTTCCAGTGATGGAAACCACAACTCATTTATTTATTCTCATTTTCTGCCACTTTTGCCCATGTTTGCTCCTAAATCTTTCATTCCCAGCAGTTCTCCCAACATACAAGGGGTCTATCTCAAGATCTCTTGACATCATGTGAGCACCAACAGAGCATAAGGGTGGTCCATCTGCCAGTCTTCTATCTTGGTATGTGACTGTTTCCCTCCCATCTTCTTGTCATATGTTTACTTGATGATCTCTTTTACACAACGTTTTGTGTACGTTTATTTGTTGGCATAATGCTATAGTTGATTTATGCCCACATTGAAGCTTTCTACTAACTGTATGGTGACTCATAACTTTTTTATGAGACTGTCAGCCAAGGAACATTTGTTCCTATTGATCATCACCACCTCCCGAATCTCTCTACTTCCTTCACATCAGTGACACATCTCCTTCCTGCTCTTACCTGTCTAACTAAACTGAATCAGCCTTCTTTGATGGATTACTACCTATTATTCCCTAATTGTGAATATTCTTCAGGATTCTGTGATGGGTCCACTTCTGTTTGCATGAAGAGCTCATTATTATGAAGATCTCATTGGGTCCCATGGATAAAATCACTATATAGATTGCTCCAAAATCTATATATCCAGCCCCAATCTTTCTCTTGGAGTTTCATCATGTATCATTAACTGTCCACTGGATATCTCCATCTGGCTGCTGTGTATCTCAAACTCAATACATCAAAATAGCATATCATGATCATCTCCAATAAACCTGCCTCTCCAAACTTCTGTATTTCTATTGAAGAAATGCTATCCTCCCACTCACTCAAGTTTGTAACCTTGAATGTGTGTACATATGGAAATATATACATATATGTATTAATGTGTGTATACATGTGTGTATAAATGTGTGTATACATGTATTATGTATGTATGCACATCTAAGATAGTGAACATGTGGCCCAGATCTATGAGCCATCCATCCAATTATATAGCATAAAAATCTTTTTTTGTCCACTTTACTTTAGACTGAACTCTTGAGAAATGATGGGTATCATTTAGGAGACTGTAGCATTCTAAGGCTTGATACAATCATCAAAATGTCATCTACAAGCAAACACACACTGAGAACTTCACTGTTAACAAAGAAGGCATTCCTCCTTTATTTGAAATCTTTGCTGGAATCTTATATGACAGTCACAAACACACTTGTCAAACATACTTTCCCCATTTTATCCTTCACTTGATATTAATAATCAGAGGAAGGTCAAAGCAAGCCATGTTTGGCTATTGCATCTTTCAAGGACTCTAGTATGATTTTTGATATTTACATAGGAGACAATATGATGGAGGAGAATGTTCTGGAAAGAAGATCTCTTTATTACTGTCATGAAATCCACAAATGGCTGCCTCAGATCCCTTCAACAAGGAACCACCAACCAGCACCACTCATTTTTTCTTCCTCTGATCTCATTGGATGATGTCTCTCCCAGTAACATCTGTGGACTCCCATTTTTCTGCATTGAAACACAAGTTCACTTCTCCTTCACAACTTTTTCATGAAGAACAGCTTATCTATTATTTCCTTATTGAGCAAACCAATCACTTGTGATGGTGTTGGCATTGACCAACCACATTTTGACCTTGTCATTGATGTAGTTCAGTGAAGTTGTTTACCATTTGTAAGTTCTCATAATGAGCATTACAGTGTAAGATGACCTATTTTCTATAAAATTTAATACCACTGGGTGCAGGATAAAGCCAACTTTACCAACTTTTTTTATTTGCTTCACGAGGAAGAACTGTTAGGAAAATATGTTTCTTTATCAGATAACCATCAACCCAGGAAGTTGCTGTTGTAACTTCCTTGTCTCTTGGTTTCATTTGTATAAAGAGTGCCAGGATTGATATGATTTAGATCCTTCATTAGAATATTTACTCATTGGTCATTGAACAAGTATCTCACCATGAAAGCACCAAAAAATACTCTTAGGCAGATAGTCTAAAAACTTTCTTAGTGGCCACTAGGAAAAGAGGGTTCTTTTCTGCATCTTTGCCCTTGTCATTACCAGAACAGAAGGGGACTACACAGACTTGTGTACTGCTTTGCCCATTTTTTTGTTTCATAGATTGCCTTGGCCAAATAATTCATCACCTAATGACCAGTCCATTGTCAATGAATCCCTTTGCACTTAGATAGCCTCACTCTTGGAAGGTAGCCCAGCTTGGCTCATCATAAGCTTTTACTCTGCTGGCATAACATGAAAGAAGCCAAGGTCACCTCTAAGAATGAGGCCATGGAATGGAACAAGGACTCAATCTCTTTTTGTGTCACTGGACAGACTTGTAACATTCGATAGTCTCATGAAATCTGTGGAACCCCTCCCCTCTTTGAAATGGTCTTTTTAAATACATAAAATGCTTAGGATTACAAAGGAAACTAACCATATTGAAATACAGTTATCAGAGGGGCAGCTAGGTGATACAGTGGGCAGAGTATTGAGCATGGAGTCAGGAAAACTAATCTTTCTTAATTTAAATCTGGCCTCAGACATTTACTAGCTATATAACCCTAGGCAAACCATTTAATCCTATTTGCCTCAGTTCCCTTTTCTGTAAAATAACCTGGAGAAGGAAATGGCAAACCACCCCAGTATCTTTATCCAGAAAACTCCAAATGGGGTCACAAAGAGTTGGACACAACTGAAAAACAACTGAATTACAGAGTATTAAAGTTCACAGACTCCATGTTAAGAAGCCCTTAAGTAGGGTTTTTGCTGAGGTCTGCTATTGCCAACATTGAGCTAGACTTAGCACTGTGGAAATTGGGGATCAGAAGACTCAGAATACAGCTGTTGTAACAGCAGTGAAAACACCCGGACAAAACAAGACTTTGACCTTGCATGCCAGCACAAATTCATTCTTCTGTCATTTTCTCTGGTAGCAGTTTATGAAATCTTTTCTTAGCAGTTGCAAGGAATAGATTGAGGATGAAGGTATCTCTGAGAACATGGATATGGTATAATCTAGCAACTCTGGGGAAATGATAAATCTAGTGTCTCTACTAAACAGGCAAGATCTTTCATTTTCAACCAGCTTTTTATCAGCCACTTATGACCAAGGGTAAAAGCCTCCTTAAGCATGAAGGATGAAAGAATTGTCTCTGCCCTTATTAGGGAATACTTTCTCCTTCCCATATGTGGGGTTAACCATTGGGGGGCTGTAATTGCAGATATCACCCAAGTGCTGTGGATAGAAATTTTACAAAGGGCGAGACCTTCCATTATGCGTGGGAAGATGGCTTTAATTAAAAAAAAAAAATCAATACATTGTTTCCAATCATTGTAATCCTGTGTCAGTGGCAAGAATCAATCCTTTTCATATTAAAATGCTTACATTCACACTAAAATGTTATATTACACATGAGTCATTAAGAGAGATAGGGAAAGGATCTCAGCCGCCAGGAAGGTCTGCATAATAAGTATAGCTGGGTCTCAGCTGTAGACCTTTGTCAGAATAACAGCCTTGTTTGAAGAGTTTCTCTTCAGGAAATCAGGACAGCAGGAGAATCCTGACAAGCATGGATTTTTGCTCTCCTTGTTTTGCAAAAAGGAATCTCATTTTAACAGAACTCTCCTCACAGCTCCCCCACAAACACACAAACTGAAATCCAACTTCTGAAGAGTGAAAAGTCTTCGTCCCCCAGTGGTCTGCTCGTGCACTGGGGGAATGATGGTGAAAGGTTTAGTGTTGGGTTCAACCCATCCAAACACCACAAGGGAAATCCTGACCTTAAGGAAAAGTGTCTTTTTAAGAAAAAAAGATATGATTTATTTATTTGTTGGAGAAAATGCTTTTGATTTTGATCAATGGGAACAGTTCAGATCTATCCCCCTGTTTCCTGAGAAGTAGCAGCAAATAGAGACAGTGCAGAGCATGCCTCATTTCTTACCGAAATAGACTCCTGACAGCATCAAATTCCCATAGGTGCTATTGGATTTCCCACATAACATTATCGTAATGATCTTATGAAGAAATTTTGCTTTTATGGAAACTGTTTATTTCTAAGAACATTCTAATGTCAGCTTGAGTGTAGAGCTTGCCTAATAAAGAAAAGAAGAAAACTAGGAATCTAATTAAAAACATTGTTTAAGGAGACATTTTTTGAGATTTAAAAAAAAAATTGTACTTTGCATGGAAAATTTAACCATGGTTATTAAGTGCTAAGAGGGAGGTTGTAGATTATTCAAACCACATAGTCCAAGGCCAGTTTCTTACCATTACTTATGCTGGTCAAGTCAAATGTTCTTGTAGGATTTTCCTTCCAGTCCGTTCCTCAAGTCAGTTCTCTTTGAAGTCCACGTGAGAGTCCTGTGCCTTGAGGGGAAAGATATGCACCAGGATCAGTGTATTTGTTTTCTTTCTTCTTTCCAGTGAGTTTGAGAAATGATGGTACAGCCTCCCCCCTGAGGAAGGCTGCCCAGCGTGAGGCTGATTCTGGGGCTTGCTGCTAGAATGGCAGCGCCAGTAAAAACAATTGATCTGAGATGGGTGGCTACCTGACAGAGACACATTTTCTTCAAGTAACATTTCATGAAGCTGTTTTTCAAACTATGTTTATTAGAACCTCAGCTACTTGATGGTAAGTCAGGCAAGGCTGACTGACAACCAGCCTAGGGCCTTCTTTTCTCCCCCATAGCTGTGTTCAGGTCCCTCAATCATCCCATTCCCCTCCTAATAGACCAGCCCTCTCTCAGCCCAGTCCAGCCACCAATCATCAGCTACAGTCAGAGCTGTGCTTGGGGTGTGATGAATTTGGACAATCATCTGGACCCTGCTCGGTCCCTGAAGCTTCTAGCAGGTGGTAGGGGAGTGACTAAGTGAAACAGAAAGGGATGACTCCCAGATGGTACTAAATAAAACCTAGGTGTTAGCTACATACACATTGCTCCTAGATCCTCCGCCCTTCTCTCCCCAAAGCCATCGAAGTGGAGCAAGTGGGTGGCACTGTCCCTCCCCACTCTTGTGTGCTGTTGATTCCTGATGGGAGAAGGGAAAGGGTTGAGTTGATTGCAACTCAGAAGTAAATTACACCAAGAGATTAGTGGTAGTATTTATAGTATTTATATTATAAAGGATAGTATTTATATTATGCTTTAAGGTTTACTAAGTGCTGTACAATATGATCTCACAATGACCCTGTGAGATAGGTGCTCAATTTTACAGATGAGAAGACTGAGGCTGAGAGACTATAAGAGAGTTAAGTATCTGAGATGGTATTTACACTCCATTACTAATTCCTGGTCTAGCACCCTACTCATTAAGTAAAGTCAGTGCATGACAGTTGAGTGTTTTGCCAATCTCAAATGGTAACAGCAGTAATTCATGTTCCTGAGGCATTTTTGGAGACATACACACACACACACACACACACACACACACACACACACACACACACACCCCTAGTGGTACATGCAGCTATGTGAATTATCACTATTTTACAGATGAGAAATGAAGGCCCACAACAATTCAATGACTTCTGGTGCGGGAGGAGGTCTTCTTGCCTCCATTTACGACACTTTATCCGCTACATGTTGCTGGCTTCTTTAGGCCACAAAGCAGACCCTACTTGGAAGGAGTCTGCATTGTTTCCAGGGGTACAACATGTGTACTTACTAAATGTCTGATATATTCAAGGCACCATGCTAGTTGCTGGTGATAGAAAGACAACATGAAACTGTTGACCTGGAGGAAAGCACCAGAATCCTGGGTAGGGTGTATGAGTATAGCTCTTGGGCTTAGGATCAGTTGGCCCTTGTCACCAGTTCCTCAGCAAGGCCTTGCTTCTAGGCATCAAGAATAAAGAAAGGTTTAAGGAAGAAAGTCTGGAAAGCCCAAATCCAAGCAAATGTTCCTCTCCAGCAAGCTGTCGATGTCCTCTGGTTTATGCGGTGTGCAGAGTGGGTGGTAAAATTCCCTTTGGAAGCAGGAGCCATGCATTCCAAGAAACCACCATGGTCAAATTCAGTCTGGATTCTCTTTCACCAGAACAGAGCCTGACCTAGAGGATGGGATGATTCTGCCATCCTTCCTTCTGGGCATCTCCAGCTGCAGTCAGAGTCCCAGGAAGAGTGATCCCCTGGGCAATGGGGAGGCCCGCCCTTTGTTCCGAAGTGATTACTGTTTGGGGTTTTTGTTTTCTTTTGTCTTGTCAGTTGTTGCTTTCAACCAAGGTCTGTTCTGTAATTAGAGGAGAGTTGATGATAACAAAAGAAAAACATCCTCTCTGGATTTAACAGTGATATTTTTCACTTTACAAAATGTAAATCAAATCAAATCCAGTTGGGCAGTTTTGAAAAAAAGGTGAATAAAGTGGGAGAAGGTTGGCAGAAGAGACTCTCTGGAGAAATTGTTCCCATACTCAGATTTTTTTTGTTTGCCTGGTTTTAGTCAGAAGCAAAGCTTAGTTGCAGGAGAAGCCCCTGAGAAAAGAGGTTTAGATTCGAAGTTCAGCCAGAAGCCCCAACTGGAGCAGGCCTGGGAGGCATTGCTTTAATGCATTTCATCCTCAACAGGTGTTCAGAACATCTGTAACTAGGCAATCCCTGATAAAAACGCCTCATACCTTAATCCAGACTATATTACATTCATAAACACTTTGCTCTCCTTTTCTATCCTCCTCCCTCCTGAGATAGGGAAATAAATAATATGCTATTAAACTAGCATTTCTGCTTTCTGCCTAAGAACATTAAAAGTGAAAGAATAGCTCCCACCATTATGACATGCTCATGGGAACGAAAGTGGTAAACATGAAGATATATTCTGGGTGCTCCAGAGTAACAAACCCACGTGGAACCATCCCTACCTCCAAGAATCTATTAAGAAACCTAAAGATTACTTACATGTTGAGAGGGCTGAAAATAGATCAGCAATCTTAATTTCCTTTCAAAAGACTTCACCATAATAGTCCCAGACTCTCCTTCTTCCACCATCACTCAACAACCTCTCCTCTTTTGAGGTTCATGAAAAATTTATCAAGTTTATCATTCAATTCTGATGTTTATCATCTGTCACCCATCCCAGGAAAGTCTTCCTCTTTTTTATTCAGTGAATTCAGTACATAACTCATGATCTCCCTCTCCACCCCAACTTCTGCCTTCATTCTAGAGGTCTTCCACATATAGGTTAATGTGGCTTCAGGCACCCTAACTTCCTAGCTTTTCATACTCAATTCTCATGATCTACTCTTCCCCTCCACTTTTACAAGGTATAGGCCTCTAATATTTGTTCCTTCAAGAAATCCAAATTTCCTTTAACTGATCATCTTTTCTCTTTCCTTCTGTCTCTATGTCTCCTACCCCTAAACCTACAACTCAAGATCACCCTTCATCCCTCCACCTCTATTTCCATCTGCTACCCCTGCACTTGATCTATTAACCTCCTTTTCAAGGGTGGACCTTTTGGTAAGCCAGTTCAACTTTATGCAGCTTTCTCCTTTCAAACCCCAGCTCCTTTTGTCCCACTGTTGATTGTATGTGCTCCATCACTGTATTCTCTTCTCTCAGCCCCAATATGTCTGCTTTGCTTCTATTCACATGCTGCTTGATGAAACTGAAGGAAATTATGAGACCATGCTGATTGGGTCTACTACAAATTTATGATGGTTGCTCTCAACAAGGCCATCCATGACACTCAGTCAAAGCAATCCTATTCTTTCTCCTTAATTGGTCCCCTACTCTGCTCACCATGGTAGCTACTCTAGACCAGGGCTTCTTAAACTTTTCCCACTAGCAACACTTTTTTGCATTTCAGCAGCCTACCATGGTGTTGCGTAGCCTGTGGGCACATGTGGTGCAGAAGTGGGCATGTCCTGTCCTCAGAACCAAGGCTGCAGTGAAGTAATGTGACATTATGGACATGCACTGCAAAAACACCTTAGATTCATTACGTGTTTGATTTTTAAATAATTTTTGATTGTGGAGGGTTCAAAAACCTTTTACTGTTGCCACATATTTCTCAATCGCATATGGGGTCCCAATCCACAGTTTAAAAAGCGCTGTAAAAATCATGACATTTTTTCTCCTCTAAGATGCTGCACCACCAACCTCTCTAATTACCCTCTCAGATAAGCACCTTACTTCATACTTTACTTTCAGAAACAATTCTCCCTTCTCTTATGCTTCTCATGTCTCATTCCTCCGACATTACCCTCCTCCCTCCACCCCTGTACACTGCTTCCTCCACTCTGGTCTGTGATGAAATAGACCTCCTCCTTGCCAAGGCTAACCCTTCAATGTGTACCTTTGAATCCCATTTCTTCTCATCTTTTCTAGCAGATTTCTCCTGCCATCCATCCATTTTTCCTTCCTTCCTATAATATTTTAATTTTTTCCAATTATATATAAAAAGATTTTTAACATTAACTTAAGAAATTGTTCCAAATTTCCTCCCTCCCTCTACCCTCTCTGAGACTGGAAGCAATTTTATATAGGTTATACATATGCAATCATGCATATTTCCATATCAGTCATATTGTGAAAGAAGACACAGATCAAAAAAAAACCCCACAAAAAATAAAGTAAAAAATAGTTTGCTTTAATCTGTATTTAGATTCCATCAGTTCTTTCTCTGGAGGTGGATAGCATTTTTTCATCATAAGTCCTTTGCAATTGTGTTGGCTCACTGTATTGCTGAGAATAACTAAATCATTCACAGATGATCACCATCCAATATTGCTTTTGCTGTGTATAACATTCTCCTGGTTCTGCTCTCTTCACTTTACATCAGTTCACGTTAATCTTTTCAGGTTTTTCTGAAGTCATCCTGCTCATCATTTCTAATAGAACAACAGTTTTCCATCACAATCATATACATTCCCCAATTGATGGACATTCCCTTGATTTCTAATCCCTTGCTACACAAAAAAGAGCTGTTATAAATATTGTTGTACACATAGGTTTTTTTCCCTTTTTTAAAAAAATCTCTTTGGGTCACAGACCTAATAGTGGTATTGTTGGGTCAAAGGGTATACACAGTTTTATAGCCCTTTGGGCACAATTCCAAGTTGCTCTTTCACTTTCATTCTAATCCTCAGTCCCTTCCTCTCTACTGGCTACTTCCCAGATGCCTGTGAACATGTCCAAATCTCTTCTGTCTTTAAAAAATTCTCACTCGATTCCACCATGCCATACAGATCTTGTCTTAAATTTCTTCTCCTTTTCTCAGTTAAGCTCAGTGAAGCTCCTTGAAAAAGTCATCTACTTCATACCTCCACTTCCTCATCATTTATTTTTCTAAATCCTCTGCAATCTGGCTTTGGACTTCAACATTCAACTAAAATTTCTCTCTCCAAAGTTCTCCTGAAACTTTTAAATGACAAATCTAATGACTTTTTTTCTTGTCTCATCCCTCTTGACTTCTTTGTAGAATCTGACATCATATTTGTAGCATTTGACTGTGTTGACCTGCCAGTGGCTAGCTGCCAAACAGATAGCACACTGGACCTGGAGTCAGGAAGACCCGAGTTTTCCTAGCCTTGCCTTAGACACTTCTAAGTTGTGTGACTCCAGATGTCACTTAATCTCTGTCTACCTTCAGTTTCTCCATCTCTAAAGGGCAATGGGCAGGGGAGAAGGGAAATAAAAGACTTTACTTCTCAAGGTTGCTATGAACATAAAATAATCATTTGTAAAGTACTTTGTAAATCTTAAAGTGCTATATAAGGGTTAACTGTTACTGGTATTGTCCCCTTCTCCTCCCTGAGACCCTTTCTCCTCTGGGTTTTTGAGATATCTCTTGGTTCTTCATCTAACAATCTGACTACTCCATTTTGGTTCCCTTTGCTGGATCTTTAGCCACAGCACATCCATAATGGGTGTCATCCAAGGTTCTATCGTAATCTCTTTTCTCTCTTTAGTGTTACTCAGTAACTTCATCAATGACCTTGGGTTCAGATATTATCATTAAAGATTCTTAGACCTATTCTTCTAGAATTCTGGATTACAACTTCAGTGTCATGAAAGCCAGGCATTTTTCTCTAATTTTCTTATGTGTGTAAAAGACAGAAATTTGGTTATTTATTTGTCTGCCCAGAGACCTAGACTTGGGATTATATGAGTTGGTCATCTTAGTATGATATGGTTCTGGATTTGGAATCAGAGGACCTAGATTCAGATTGAGTTCTGCACTTAGTTCTTGCATGATCTTGGACAAGATACTTAAACTCACTTTCCTTGTCTATAAAATGAGGGAGAGGGACAGGATTATCGCTAAGTCTTTTCATTGTTCAATTTATGGCTATTAACCAGTGCTTTGTTCTAGGGCCACACTATTCCATTAAATGATAAGTAAATGGAGATTATTGAATTTCCTGATTCCTACTTACATACAGTTTGAAGACCTTTGCTTCCATTTATGTAGCTCACATCCTATTTATAGAACTCTGACTCTTGGGATAATTGACTGAAGTAGTACTTACCCCATCATAAGGGAATCTCTTCACAAAAATGAGCAAGGAGGTCCTCCTTGTCCCCCAAAAGCCATTTCTACTACTCACCAATTCAAAACTGCTTTGGCTGTTGTCTGAGTCTTCCCCTCCTCCATTACGACTTGCTCTTTTGTGTCCATTTACAGAAGAATTTAGAGAACACATAAGAGAGATTTCTCTGACTCTTATTCAGTAGAATTCAAAACTGTATTGATTGAATAGATGTTGGAACATCTCAAGAAATTGCTAAAAATGAAATGACCACTGTTTTCAAAAGAATTGACCTCATAATTTTATCTGGCAAAATAAAATTAACCATGTTTTGCCAACTAAATCAACATGGATTTTCTTCTTTTTTTTTAAATCAAGGGCAACTTATCCCTGAAACAGATCATGCAAAGAATAACAGAATAAAGAAATGTTTAAAAGCAAATAAGTTAAGACTGTCACTGAATGTGCACAGAAATAAAGGGAAGAAAAACATAGGACCAAACTCCCTACATTTTTTCTTAAAAGTTACTGTCATTTACTAAACAGTTTTATACTCTCCAGACTATCATACTATTTAGAAATCCAAATGTGTGGATCTAACAAGATTGTAAGCTTTATGAGAATAGGGAAAGCATTTCCTATTTAACTTATATATATATATATTCCTGCCCTCTCTCCCACCTGCCATTTTGCCCTGAGTTCTATAAATATATCTGATCATCTGTCAGATATTTGTGGTTAATGTGGGGAAGTTTCTCCTGGAAGTGTTTTTTTCTTATAGCCCAAGTCTAAAGAGTTCCCTTTTCTACCACCTGCTCTATGTTTATCCAGAAGTTTGGGGGACTTGTAGAATCAGGAAATGTCAAATCAATGGTGTTGGAAGGAATAGGAAAGATCATCCAATTCTCTCATTTTATAGATGAAGAAATCAAGGTTGGTGGTGGTAGAATAGGAAGTGGGGAGAAATGAGGAGAAGGTAGAATCAGTTTTCAAATAGCTCTTGACAGGGTAGAACAGTAGACCAAATTGAGTAAGATTAAATATAACAGGCATAAATGAAACCTTAAAGTTAATTCAAAAAATAAACTCCACAGATACAAGGTAGGAAAGAAATGGTTAGCAGTTTTCCTGAAAAATAAAACAAAAACCAAAAAGACTAACGACTTTAGTGAACTATGAACTCAATACTACTCAATACCCATAAGATGAGTCAATGGTCGATGTGATTCCATACTGTAATATGACAGCTAAAAATAATGTGATCTCAAGGTTCATTGAGGGGGGCATACCTTTCAGAATCTGAGATGGGATAATCTTGTCACATAATTCCCTTGTGAGACCACTTCTAGAATTCCATATTTAGTTCTGGGCACTATAATCTACAAAGGATGTTTACAGGCCAAAGAATATCCAAAAGAAGCCACCAGAATTGTGAAAGACCTCCTGTCCATGCCTTATTGACTTTAGCTGAAGTGAAAGGGGATGTCGAAATTGGAAAAAAGAAGGGGTGAGGAGAGACATAATAACTGTCCTTAAGAATTCAAAGGGGCTTCATGGGAAGATGATTAGATTTGTTGTGGGTGGTCCCAGAGGAGAGAACCAGAATCATGAAAATTGCAAAGATGCCAATTTAGTTCTTAATGGGAGACACAGCTTCTAAGTTTAATTCAGGTCCCAAGCCAAGCCTGGAAGTATTTTGCATGATAAAGTCATAACTGACAGAAAGAAGATGGATGTGATTCTTTGTGATTGATTCAGGAGCTGCATAGGAAAAAGGAAGAGATGTTCTTCATTCCATCTTTGAAAGAGATACATATATGACTCCAGTTTCCCTTTGAAACTGACTCCAGGAAGAAGAAAGAGAAAAACAACTCCCTTAGAGACATGTAGGAAGAGAAATTGTTTAAACATTTGATTTCTAGCTTTATTCCCTAGAGACTTCCAGGAATTTCCCCTTAGGAGGAGATTATAGTCTCCCTTTTAATTGAGCAGGATTTCATCTTGCTTTCATTTATAGAATTAATTCACCATTGTCTATTTTCTGGTATAGTCTGTAGAACTCTGATGTCTATTTGCTATTTTTTGGATAAAAGGGTTTACTCACTATTCAACATTTGTGATGATCTTTTGCAAAACCAATATTTGTTGGGAAGGAATCAAACTGGCAGATGCAAGCTAAGAATTCCCTTCCCCTTTTAAGAAACGGGGACCAGGAAGGGGTGGAGCCAAGGTGGCAGAGTAGAAAGATGCACATACTGCTAGCTCTTCCCCTACAGCCCATAAAATATCTATAAAGAAAGACCCAACAAATTCTAGAGCAGCAGAAGCCACAGAACAACAAAGTGGAGGAGATTTCCAGCCCAGGGTGACCTGAAAGGCCAAGGAGAAATATCTATCACACAGAGCAAAGCCTAGCCCATCCTTGGCTGTGGGGTGCAGCTTGACTATGGGAGGAAGATGCAAACAGGGCTCGGGGGCAGAATCTCTAGTGACAGTAGCAGTGGTTCGCAGATTCTCCCTCAACCAACAGGTGCCCAAGGTCTGTGAGAGGGTTTTTTCAGCTGGCCGAGAAGGCAGAAGGGCGAAGGGCCTTTCCATAGCTCTGGCCTCAGGCAACGGGCACAGAGGCCACATTGGGCAGGTGGCAGCAGCTCCTACAGCAGCTCCTAGAGCAGCTTGCACAGCAGTCCATATCCACTGTTGGATCATAAAGCCCCTGGGGGCACTGAGCGGCTGATTCTTACCTCAGCTGTGTGTAGAGGCCCTGTGGCCTCTCACACTGAATGGTAGCCCTGCCCCTGCAGCTTATCTGAATCTCAGCCCCCAGTGCTAGCTTGGCAAAACTGGAGGCCAGGTGGTTGTGAAGAGGAAACTCTGCTAAGATTCTAGGCACAAAAATCTGTCTCTGCTGCCAGACCAGTGTACATGTTTGATTGTGCCACTTGGGAGGAACCAAGATCTTACAGATCCTCAGGGTACACCCTACTCTGGACAAAGGACCCCAGCGTCAAGTAACTGGTTGAGAAAATACCCAAAAAAGGGGAAAAAAAATGACTATAGAAGGTTACTTTCTTGGTGAACAGATATCTCCTCCCATCCTTTCAGATGAGGAAGAACAATGCTTATCATCAGGGAAAGACATAAAAGTCAAGGCTTCTGTATCCCAAACATCCAAAATAAATATCCAATGGTCTCAGGCCATGTAAGAACTTAAAAAGGATTTTGAAAATCAAGGAAGAGAGGTGGACAAAAAATTAGGAAGAGAAATGAGAGATATGTAAGAAAACCATGAAAAGCAGGTCAACACCTTACTAAAGGAGAACCAAAAAAAAAAATGCTGAAGAAAACAATACCTTTAAAAATAGTCTAACTAAACTGGCAAAAGAGGTTCAAAAAGCCAATGAGGAGAAGAATGCTTTCAAAAGCAGAAATAGCCAAATGGAAAAGGAGGTTCAAAAGTTCACCAAGAAAATAGTTCTTTAAAAATTAGAATGGAACAGATGGAGGCTAATGACTTTATGAGAAAACAAGAAATTACAAAACAATGAAAAAATGGAAGATAATGTGAAATATCTCATTGGAAAAACAACTGACCTGGAAAATAGATCCAGGAGAGACAATTTAAAAATTATGGGACTACCTGAAAGCCATGATCAAAAAAAGAGCCTAGACATCATCTTTCATGAAATTATTAAGGAAAACTACCCTGATATTCTAGAACCAGAGGGCAAAAGAAAATATTGAAAGAATCCACCAATCACCTCCCAAAAAAAGAAACTCCTAGGAATATTGTGACCAAATTCCAGAGTTCCCAGGTCAAGGAGAAAATATTGAAAGCAGCTAGAAAGAAACAATTCAAGTGTTGTGGAAATACAATCAGGATAACACAAGATCTAGCAGCTTCTATGTTAAGGGACTGAAGGGCATGGAATATGATATTCCAGAAGTCAAAGGAACTAGGACTCAAACCAAGAATCACCTACCCAGCAAAACTGAGTATAATACTTCAGGGGAATATATGATCTTTCAATGAAATAGAGGACTTTCAAGAATTCTTGATTAAAAAACCAGAACTGAAAAGAAAATTTGTCTTTTAAACACAAGAATCAGGAGAAGCATGAAAAGGTAAAGAAGAAAGAGAAATCATAAGGGACTTACTAAAGTTGAACTGTTTATATTTCTACATGGAAAGACAATATTTTTAACTCTTGAAACTTTTTTCAGTATGTGGGTAATTGGTGGGATTACACACACTCACACACACACTCAAACACACACACACATACACATAGAAAGAGAGAGAGACAGAGAGCACAGGGTGAGTCGAATAGGATGGGATCATATCTTTAAAACAATGAAATTAAGGGGTGAAAGAGAATATATTGGGAGGAGAAAGGGAGAAATGGAATGGGGCAAATTATCTCTCATAAAAGAGGCAAGTAAAACACTCTTCAGTGGAGGGAAAAAGGGGGGATGTGAAAGAAAAAAACATGAAGTTTACTCTCATCACATTCAACTAAAGGAAGGAATAAAATGCACACTCATTTTGGTATGAAAACCTATCTTACAATACAGGAAAGTGGGGGAGAAGGGGATAAGCAGGATGGAGGGGATGATGGAAGGGAGAGTAATGGGAAGAGGGAACAATTAGAAGTCAACATTCTTGGGGAGGGACAGGATCAAAAGAGAGAGTAGAAGAAATAGGGGGCAGGATAGGATGGAGGGAAATATAGTTAGTCTTACAGAACATGACTATTATGGAAGTCATTTGCAAAACTACACAGATATGGTCTATATTGAATTGCTTGCCTTCCTAGTGGGAATGGGTAGGGAGGGAGGGAGGAAGAGAAGTTGGAACTCAAAGTTTTAGGAAGAACTGTTGAGTATTGTTCTTACAATGAACTAGGAAATGAGAAATACAGGTAATAGGGTATAGAAATTTATCTTGCCCTACAGGACAAAAGAGAAGATGGGGATAAAGGAAGGGAGGGATGTTACAAGGGAGGGCAGATTGGTGATAGGGGTAATTAGAATGTTCAGCGTTTTGGGGTGGGGGAAGGGGAGAGATGGGAAGAAAATTTGGAACTCAAAATTTTGTGAAAATGAAAGTTGACAACTTAAATAAATAAATAAATTGATTGATTAATAATAATAATAAAAAGAAACAAGGACTAGGGAAGATAATGACTTTTTTGTCTTAACCGAAAAAAATGTACCCCCCCTCCATATCAACATGATTTAGGAAGACAAGAAAATTCTAGTTTGGTACCCTGTCTCTCAGAGGAAGACAGAGTGGTTGGCACTATTGCTCCTTCTCCTGCTCACCTCAAGGGAAGAGCAAGAATCTACTTAGGAGAGGGATGGGGAAGATTCCAGAGAAATCTCTGTGACTTCCTCATGCTACTCATCTATGTGTTTGGATATCCCAGGTGGAAATAATCTAACCCACATGGACATCACAGGGGTTACACTAACAATGAAAATGAAACAACTATGGAGGGCATGGAATTCTATACTCTCCCAACAACTGTTAGAGATCTCCAAGCAGAAGTTGGGTAACCAACCACTTTTCTGGAAAATTGTCTCTGCGATTCTGTTTTAGGTATGGATTAGACTAGATGGCCTCTGAGTTTACTTTCAATTTTGAAATTGTATGATTCTCTTATTTGCCCAGAAGCCCTCATTCTAATCCAACTCTGTACTTACTAGACCTTTTTTCCTCAAATTACTTTATATTTGTTTTATGCATAAGTTGTATTTATTTATGTGTTCATGTTTCTCTCAAGAGAATATAAGTTCCCTAAGGTTAGAGACTAGTTTTCATCTCTTGCTTCCCCAGTGCCCAGTACATAGTAGATACTTACTAAATGCTTATGAAAGAAAAGTTCACAAAACTAGGATGTTATAGAACCAGGATATGAACCTATGTATTTCAGCTCCAAATTCAATGTTTTCCCCCATTAAACCCTCCTGTTTCCGTCCTTGAATTGAGCACAGAGCTAAATAAATTGTAGACATTTGATAAATATTAACTGGCTGACTCACCCTTCACTCAGATATATGGACCAAAGCCAGTAGTCTTCTGGCAGAGGCTGGATGACTACTTGACAGGAATATTGAGGAGGGAGATTCCTACTCAGGTATGGAATAGACTAAATGCACTTTTTTTGGTTGTATGATTCTGTGCTTTGAATCACTAAAAGACAAAGTGGACACCAGAGCTAAACGAATCTCAGTTATAGCAGAGAATATGCCACCATACACAGAGAATAAGATGTTTACTAAATGCTTTTAGAAGATGTAATGAAGATTAAAATGTCAGGTTCACACCCTTTCATGGAAGATTGACATTAAGCCAGAGTCTAAGGGTGAGGGGTTCTGTCTCCAGATGACCCCATTTCCAGTGGGAAAGTCCTCACAAACTCTCATCAAATGATGGAAAGAATGTGGAAATGGAAGTTCTGTCTTTACTACTAAAGAGGCTGCTGGGGGGCATTGGGTAAGTTGCGTAAACTCTGTGACCTGAGAACAATAGAACACTCCACCAATGACAGTATCAACAAGTATTTATCAAGTAGTCACTCTGCTGAATGCTGGAGATGTAAAGACAAAAATAGACAAGTTCCTGCCCTCAAGGCTCTTACATTTTATTACAGTGTCAGGATTGGACTAATGGTCTTAAACATTGGCTCTCAGCTCAAAGGAAGGATGCAGAGAGCCTCAATCAATGTGCCTCCCTTCCCCCATCAGTGATCTGGACAAATAAAGAGCTGGGGAGGGTACCAGTGGGGACTTTGTCTCAGAGTAGAGATGGCTAGGGGGAAAGGACAGCTCCAAATCCTTTTCTGCCTAGGTACAGTACCATAAAGGATGACCTCAGTACAGTGGTAGGGGTGGGGGCATGTGTTCCTTTCTATGGACAGAGTCAGAAACCACTGTTATCTTTACTTTCAATCTGGGCGTCTCAGAGAGCATAGGGTACCTAGAGGGCACTACAATAGTAACCCCAATCTTAGAAAGCTATTTTTCTTGTTTGGTCCTAAAATGTCAAAAATCATTTTAGCATAGAAAACTGTTGAAGTCATTGGACAAATGATGGAAGGAAAATTAGACAACGAGGGTTGAATCCTAGCTCTATTTCTAACTTGCCTCCATCACTTAACCTCTTGGACACTCAAACCTTTTATCTGTAAAATGAGGGAATTGGACAAAATGACTTCCAAAATATGTCCCAGCTCTAAATCTATAACTAAGATCTCTGAAGATCCCCGTAGCCCTAAAGTTCGATGCCAGTTATCCTTTCAGGAAATAGGAGACTCATCAAAAAGTGCAATTTCAAGCCTGACACACTGGCAGTCTGGTTCATTTTTGAGCACAAGTTTTGGTCTTAAACAAAGTTATTGTGAATTTAGTTGTTTACCTTTGGCATCCCTCAGTCAGCCCTTGCTTCTTGTGTAATCTGGTCCTGTGATCGTTTGTCACTAAGCCGTGAATACGAGCAAATAATTGCCCAGGTCCATTTTCTCTGTCTCTCTGAGTTTTCTGCCATCTCTAATCCTTTCTAAGAAAATAATTCCTCCAGCCTATCTAGGGATTACTCTGTGCTATTGTTCAGTCATTTGTGTTGTCTCCAACTCCTTGTGACCCTGTTTACGGTTTTCTTGGCAAAGGTAGTGGAGTGGTTTGCCATTTCCTTCTCCAGCTCATCTTACAGATGAGGAAACTGAGGCAAACAGGGTTAAGTAATCTGCCCAAGGTAATGTAGCTAGTAAGTATTGGAGTTAAGATTTGAACTCAGGTCATCCTAACTCCATGCCTCCACTGCAGCACCAAGCAACAGCAACAACTGAGGAATTTATCCATAAAAATGTCAAGCTACTTAGGCAGGTGAATTGAAGAAAACATTTTGGTGGAAGCCTGGGCTTCTGATGACTAGGAAATCACACTGTATGGGCTTCTACCCTCTCCCTACACACAGAAGCCAGACTGATGGAGCATCTCTCTGAGAAGCAGAGATTTAGGAATTGAGATTCTTAGTCCCTTTGGGGAGAATCCCCCCACCTCTGACTGCTAGTGGTTTTTCAGTGTGGCCCTCTTCTGAAAATGTATAGCCATTACCTTGCTAACTCCGCATGGTCTGGTCCTTCATTTACTTTAGTAATTGCTATTAACTAAACTTGTAAGCTTTGAAATGGGGACAGTGACATCTACACATGTGACAGAGAGATTGTAAGGTTTAATTAATTATGGTTTGGAAAGTGACTACAGAAGGACACTGTAACAGCATGGAGCCCTACTTTTATTTGGAATGCAATTTGAGAACTTTCTCCATAATGGAAAAAAAAATTACAAATACCCAGTTAATTTTCAAAGTGTATTTGAGAGTAAAATTCAGACATCAATAATAGAGAGCCGAGAATTGCAGTCAGCCTTTACCATAATAACCAAGAGTGTGAAAATGGAATGAGAATATATGAGCTCTCGGTGGAAGGTTATCTGAGGATCCTAAATGATCCTAGTGCCTGTAGACTCCTAGCTGGCATAAGCAGAAAACTAGACATTAATACCCTGCCATTTCTTCATCTTTGGAGTTTAGCACTAAAATTCTGAGATACAGGGAGAAATCAAGTGGGGAAGATGTCAGAGACAATAAATATTATCCCAGTTAATAGGCGTCGTGAATACGTAGATTTCTAAGTTAAGACAATTAGCTAATTTCAAATCATGGCTTGCTAATTTGCTAATTCATTAACTTGAAGCTGCGTCCATCCTGTACAATGCCATGCTCCTGACAATAGCACTGAGCTTTGGCAAGGATTTATTTTCTGCAACGCCAGGGACATAAAGCATGGGATTTTTGAAGAATAATAAAAAATGGATTAAAGAGAATAGGAATAATTTATCATGTGCAGATGTGCAGACAGAAGAAGATGGTGTCTTTGTAGCACAGTTTACAAAAGGAGAATTACAGCAGAGTCGTCTCTCCCAATCAATGATTTGGGAACATTTAGCCTTCGATGTCTGATGAGCCATCAGCCGTATGGGCTGTTGTGACATCACAAGACCAAAGTGGTAACAAGGAAATATTCTTGCTCTACTATAACAAACATGAACTCTGATGACTAGGGCAGGCAAGAGAGTGTCTAGCTGATCCCTTGTGGAAAGCCAAATGCTGTGTCTCTAGCATGGTGTCTTTCAAATGAGTTCAGGCCATACTAATCAAGGCTCATTATTATTCCTACAGAAAGTTCAGGTCAGATGGGGAAAATGAGAAGTCTAGCAGGGTACAGGTTTAAGAAACGAAATGTTTGCTGAGGATTCACTCTGGGCTACTAGATCCTGCTGGTGAAAAAGTGGATACCAGAGTATATGATGGGTACTATGGTTGGAGAGGTCAGAAAAATCAAATGCATCCATTTATTCCTTGACAAGCATGGAGGGAATTGTGAACCCATTTTGACCTAGTCTACCACAAATTAGACTTTATAAAAGAAGGCAAGAGTTGGGGATCCCAAAATGGGCTGGAGATTTCAGTTCTTTTATCCAGGGCTACTACAACACCTGTTACCGTATAACTGTGCTTCTTTGCAAAGTGCTAAAGATAATAAGGAAATACACCATGCCCTCAAGAAGTTTACCTACTACTAGGAGAGAAGCAACTTGTAGACTGGCAGAGCAGTTCAATATCTATCTATCTATCCGTCTATCTATTTAACTTTATCCATTCAGTAGATATGTATGTGGGTATAAATATTATATATATATATCAAAATTCATACCTATATGCATATATGTATATAGATATGAATTAAACACAAAGTAATTTTGTTCAGGTAGTGGGAGCAGAGAACATGAACCATGGAAGGAATTAAGAAAAGCCTCATGTAAGGATGCCACTAAGCTAAACCAAGGGAGCTAGAGATGAAGAAATGAGGCAGAGAGTGTATTCTGGGTCTTGGTTTCTGACCTCAAGCAAACTCATCAAAAAATCATATTATTAATAGAAAAGAGACCTAGGTTCTAATTCTGGCTCTGATGGTAATTTCCATAGACCATTGTCAGCTCACTTAATGTAAATTGCCCATAGCTTGTTTTAGAAAGCAATATTATATACTATACATTTTTAAAGGTACTTATGCAAAATGGTTAACACATGCAAAATTTTGGTCCTTTCAAAGGGGTGAGCTTCAGGTATCTGGAAAACTGATTTATGGGGAAAATATTTCATTTTGGATCTACCACTTATTTATTACCTATGTGACTTTGGACAACTTACTTAAATTTTTCTGGGCCTCAATTTTCTCATGGAAGGTAATGGTAAAGTGAAGAGATTAGACTGTGTAAGCTCTATGATGATTTCTGGTTCTAAATCTAAGACTCCTAGTGCTGTTAGATAAATTAGGAGTGTGTGTGTGTGTATGTGTGTGTGTGTGTAAATGTGTGTGTGTGTGTGTGTGTGTGTGTGTGTATCCCAAAGAATCAGAACAGGCAGAAGAAAGAATTGAATAAAGGTGTTTGATAATACTGCCCTGGAAAAAATCCATCAGTCCAATTATATTTTTCCTTGCTATTTCAGTTGTAAGTTGCCAATTGTCTTTTGGAATTCTGAAGATTGCAGGGTGTGAATGTGTGTCATAAAGTGCTTGGGTAACTTAAGCAGCTCGGAAGTTCCAGAGGTTGCTCCATTTCCCCTGTGGTTAAAATAAGACTTCTTATGGCTTTCATAAATAACAGAAATAATTAAACAGAGTGGATTACTATTATGATGTTTCATACTTTTGGGACATATATTCTTTCTTGTTTATTATGGGTGCTGCTTGAACTATATTTTTTCAACCTAACCACATTTTTCTGATTTGTAGTCGATGATTACTTAATAAGCAATGTTATTTGATAGACTCATAGAATTTTAGAGCGACATAAGACCTTGGAATTTCATCTCATCAAACACTCTCATTTTATAGAGGAGGAAAGAGAAATTTTGAGGTTAAATGGCTTGCCCCAAGGTCAGTCAGGAAAAGTAAGGACTAGTAGTCATGTGACTGAATACAGTGTTCTTTTGTCTAGAAGAGGACATCAACGATGTCAAACTCAAAAAATGGAGGTGACTAATCCATACCCCAGAATTTCTGTGGGCTGCATATTGACAGTTTTAAAATGTACTATTACCCATATTTTGTCATTTTTATTTATTTTGTCAAATATTTGTCAATTGCAGTTCAATCTGTTTCAGGCCACATTTGGGGGTAATGTGGGCTGTATGTTCAACACCTCTGCTTTAAATCATACTGTTTTTTCGGTGTCTAATTCTTGGACACAGAACTAGAGAGATGTCAGAAAGGAAGGAGAAACTTGACACTTAGTAACAAGGACACAGAAGCTGAAGGATAAAAAAATGGGGTATTGAGGGCTAATCTGCCACTGGGTCAAGAGTATCTAATCTGAGGCTCTCCTTTTTGAAAGATATAAGAATGGCCACTCCTCAGACATGGTGCTCATCTCTCCCTGGGCCTATCCACTGACTGTCCCTCATACCTGGAATGTTCTCCCTCCTCACTTCCTTCTCTTAGAATCCCTAATTTCCTTTAAGACTTAGCTCAAATTCTACTTTCTACAGGAAAACTTTCTCCAACCCTCCAGATTCTAGTCCTTCTCCTTTAAGGTAGTCTTCTATGTACTCTGTATGTATCTTGTATGTGCTCATCCAGGTATACTCTAAAGGAGGAACCAACATATGTACACAAACAAGGTTCATGTTCTTGCTCCCTCCCCCATTACAATGAACTTATTTAAAAACATTGACTATTTAAAAAAAACCTTTGTATCCTCATTGCTTAGTTTCTCATATTATCATCACTGATACAGTGATAATAAATGCTTGCTGACTGAATGATTTATTCAGCTGAAGTCTGAGGGGCTGGGTTCATTAACTGCCTTTAAGATTTTTTACTGCCTTTGTGACCTGGGGATAGGGGATAGTTATAACCTCGGTGGGCTTCAATTTCCTTATCTGTAAAATAAAGGGGTTGGACCAGATAGCTTCTCATGTGCCTTCCAATTTTATATCTAGGACCTCATATCCACCTACAAAATGGTGGCAAATTGAGTGAAAACTCAAATACATAGTGACATAATACAATTCCTGAGGCCTTATCACAGAATTCCAGAACTGGAAGGGACTTAGGGGTCAACTGCTCCAACATTATTTTATGCATGAGGATGCTGAGGAGGCCCAGAAAGGTCAGATGACAGAACCAGAAACTGAACTCACCATTGTTCTTTTTGGTACATTACTTTCTTGAAATAATAATAGCTTGATATTGTTGACATGTTGTAGCCTTTTATTCTCACAACAATCATGTGATAAAGATGTCATTATCCCCATTTTGCAAATGAGGAAACTGGATCTTGACCCTTGACTTGTCCAGGGTCTCAAAGTTAGTTAAATATCTGAGGCAGGATCTGAACTCAGGTCTTCCTGATTCCAAGGTCAGGCCTCTATCCACCATGCAACCTAACTGCCTGAAATAGATGGTAAGCTCCTTGAAGGTAGGGATATCTTTTGCCTCTTTTTTGTATCCTCAGCATTTAGCACAGTATCTACTAAGGCAAAGTCACTTAATAAGTATTTATTGAATGAAATACTCTGTTTCATTTCAAGGAAAAACTACAGTATCTCTGGATCTTTGGAGACATGAAGCGAATGAGATCAGTAAGAAAATTCTGGAATGAAGTGCTAAACAGGGCACAGTTGGAAAGAAAACAAGAGGGTAAGAATTATGTAGAAAGTGCCTGAAAGATCCCCTCTCTCTGGGAGGGAAAAAAGTCAGAATTTTATCCAAAGCAGTGTCCTACTGGATCCATTCTGGGGCCAAATCCCACACATATAATGTGTGCAAAGCAGAGCTGTCTTTCCCTGTATTATATTAATTATACTCTTAAGCCCTATTACAAAATTAGTTTTCCAGATTAAGTTAACAAAGCCATTTCTGGACGGCTATGCTGCTTTCAGTAGAAAATTAGCCCAGTTCATTGTTTGTAGATAGCAGAAATTCTGCAGCCTGGTTTCCTGGGTGATGTTTTCAGGGTACTGGGTTGGGGGGGGGGGTGCCTACTGCATTATTTTTCCTCTTAGTGAGTGTGATCTGGTTTTCCTCTGAGCTGGGTGTGCAGGAGACTGTCACACGTTCTGATGGTGTTTGAACCACCACTGGGGAGATGCAATTGCTTCCTTCCAAGCCTAGGTGCTGAGAGAGGCTGACATTATCACTTAAGAACTTGAGCTGAAAATAAAAGAGCTTTTAAAGGAGAAGGCTATTTTCTGAGAGACCGGGCTCTCTAACACCTGTGGCCTCACAGTTGGATGGCGATGAGCAGGCTCCTGGCAACCTGGGAAAGAAATATAGCTGGTCCTGCTACTCGTTTCTGCACTCACCAGACTAGAATTGTGTTTTTCTGACTCCACAGTTCAGGAAAGGGGATGGTTGGGGTGGAGCACATGGCTAAGTGGCCGGTCTGTTCTTCACAAAGTCACCAGTTTGTTCCCTGGGTTAGGCTTGCTATATCTCCTGACCCACAGCTCATTGCGACCAGCTTCTACAACTTTCTTCCTCCCTTTAGCACTTTTTCCCCAGGTGCACACTGTTGGCATTTTGGCCTCCGAAAGTACCCTCTCACATCCTCTTCCCAGTACTACAGGGTTCCTCTTCCCTTTCCACAAGCCAACAAAAGTTAGACTTACTTTCCCTTAATAGGTTGACAGAGTTATCCCAAGACTAATTGACCCAGGGGCCAAAGATCAAGCTTCAGCTCCCTTGATGGGGGTTTCCTGGAAGCCTCTGGCCACATTAATGTGGCTCCCTGGTCACCTGGGTGCATAAATAAGCCCAGGTGGAGCCAAAGCCCTACAGTCCTGGTGTGTTCAGAGTCACCACACTCTGCCCTGCTGACCAGAAGTGGGGGTCTGGATCTACCCAAGCTAAGCATTGGAGGGTCCTTGTGAATTATCTTTTCCATGATAGGATGAAGTAAAAATCCTCTTTTATGCCTCTTTTCATTGGCTGTTTTCAGTGGTGTAAAACCCAGATAGAAATGGTGTACAAAAATCTCTGTGGGCCTCACCTAGAAAACCCTGCATTAACATTATCTATATGCTACTGTATATTTATTTTGTTAAATATTTCCCAACTACATTTTAATCTGGTTGGGCACACTAGGGAGTGTTGAGACCTGTAGTGTAGTCCACCAGTGGGTTTCATGTTTGACACCTCTGTGTTAAATGACCTACATGTGCCCCATTTCCTCACATCAAACCTGAACTAACAAGGGTATCAACCTAAGGCCCATCCCTCATCTGTGCATCTTGCCCCCTCATTCTGAAATGTTCATCCTACTGCTTCCCTTTTCTAAACATATAAACCTATTCTTTTCAGCAAGACATACCTGCCCAGCATCTTTATTCCTGCCTTCCTTCATCTCATTGCTTCACATGTGACCAGTAACAACTTAGTCTTTATAGCCTAGAGTATAACATGGTACCTGGCCTATATAGTAGGTGCTTAATAAGTGCTTGTTAAATGCATGAATTAGTTTGCATGAGGATGTAAGTGGCTGATAAAAGTTTAAGTGTATACTCCTTCCCCAGCTTTTTACTTTTAACAGGAGACTTGGAGTACAAGGGTTTAACCCCAAGAGAATGATTCACCAATAGTGAAATTCAAGACCCAGGTTGGGTTGAAGGGGAAACTTTTCAGAGAAAGGGCACCCTTGTGTCTTAATTATGTCATTAATTATGGCATGAAAAATATTACCTAAGTATCAGTTCCATGCTGGTCATTACACAAAGGATCATGGTCATCACCTTGTTTGATTCACTCAAATTACTGTGGGAGATAGAAAAGACAGATATTGTCCTAATGCCCTTTTTTATAAATAAGGAAACAGACACAGCAAGATTAGGTCCCTTGCCTGGGATCATACAGTTGTACAGTGAGTGACATTTTAAAAAAGCCACATCTCCTAGTTTCTATTAAAGTGTTTTTAACTTTTCTGTAAGCAGTTTAGTATTCCTCAGAGTTCAGTTCAGGAAAGAGAATGGAATGAAATGGAACAAGGTTATTTTCTTCTGTGATGGAAGGAACTCAGAGTTCATCTCTCCCAGCCTTGGAATGGTATGAGGGGATTTTCATCTCCTCCTTTGTTCCCAGATGGTCTAATCTTATTTGAGGATGCAAATTCAAGGAGCTATGGTCAGCCCAACCTTCCACTAAAATTGCAGTGAATATAGTCCCATTTGGGGGTTAGAAAGAAAGCTTGTATCTATTTAAAAGCAGAGAAAGTGTCTCTGCTCAACGTCTGCTCTTATCTGACAGATTGTCCTACACCTCAAATTGGACATCTACTTCAAGTGGGTCAGTGAATGGCAACCTGACTACTCAATATGTACATGACGTCATCATGGAAATGGAATATAGTATTCTCAGAAGTGTTTAAAATCCTCGAGTTTGTTAAAAAAAAAAAAAAAAGAGGTAATGTAAGTTTCTATGAGAAAGGAGCAACAGTCAAACTATGATGGTCATGCTAAGCACAAGTATGTGTCAGAAGCAGGAGTTAGAGCAAGATAATTCTGACTTTGAGACTTGCCCTCTATCTATCATAATACCTTTCATTTTTGTTGAGGTTATTTTTATTCTGATTCATCGCAAAATCCAAAATACCTTCAGTATTTCCGTTCCCGATCCCGATTATACACATTTTTTCTTTTTTTAATTTTATATTTTAATTTTAATTTTATTTAATTTATTTAACAAATTTATTTAATTTTAATTTAATATTTTATTTTCCCCCAGTTACAATACATATTTTTTTAAAGATTTCTAGGAAGGTAAATAAAATCATTTTAAAATCTCCATTGAATTTTAATTTGATTTTTACCCATTGCGGTTTAATTTATTTTTATTGTATATGTATATGTACACTTCTATCCATATATCCCTATGTATCTATATCACTTACCAAAGGTCTACTCAGTTAAACTCCCTATTATCTCCAGGATCGATATAAAAACCTCTGTTTGGTATTTAAAGCCTTTCACAACCTGGCTTCTCCCTACCTTACCGATCTTCCTCCATTTCACTCCTTTCACATACTCTGAATCAGTGACGCTGACCTCCTCTGCTTTTCCCCATCTACAACATTCCATCTCTGGCTTAGACCAAACACTGGCTTCCTCCCATGGCTGGAAGATCTCTGACTCTTAGTTTTCCTACGTTCCTTTAAGATTCAGCTCACACCTTACCTTTTGTAGGAGGTTTTTGTTTTTTTTCCCGGTGTCCCCTCTTACAAGATCCCCTCCCTCTGACATCACCTTCTGTTAATACTGCATACATCTTCCTGAACAAATGTAATCTCTGTAAGAATAGGGACTACTTCTTCTTGCCTTTCGTTGTATCCCTAAATCCTTGGCACAGATTGTGGTACATTTTTGTTCTTTAGTCATTCAGTTGAGATAGACTCTTTGTGATCCTCATGGACTATACATACCACACCAGCCCTTCTATCCTCCACTATCTCCCAAAATCGGTCCAAGTTCATGTTCATTGTTTCCATGACACAATCTATCCATCTCATCCTCTGCCATCCCCTTTTTCTTTTTCCTTCAATCTTTCCCAACATCAAAGTCTTTTCCAGTGAGCCTGTCTTTTCATTATATGGCCAAACTGTTTAAGTTTCTTTACATAGGAGGTACTTAATAAATATCAGTTGCCTGGCTTACTGATGCTCCAGTCTCATAGAAATTTTATGTATTTTTCTCACTGTATTAATCACAGATATATGGCTACATGAATACACATAGACATATACATATATAATATACATGCACACATATAGAATTAATATAGTGAGAAACTAGGTATAGTTTCCACGAGCAACTGAATGAGTTTGTACTCAGTTTAGTCAAGGCCAGTCATTCTATTCTCATAGAAACACATTATATTTTTTCTCACTATAATAATTATATTCATACATAATTATTACACATACTCATATGAATTTATGTATATATACATGTATATATAGAAAAACACATGTGTATTTATTCATTCATTTGTTTATTTGTGGGATCATGCAATATTTATGCCCTCACCTATAGCAGCATAGGATAGTCTTTCTAGGACCTTAATCTATGCCCATTATATGGCTAAGCCCCAAATAGATACATAATTGAAGATAAAATATTGACCAAAATCTGTAATATAAAAGAACATTTAAAAATCATAAATCATGCCTTTGTCGTACTTTTATTTTCCATTTATTCTTCTTATTAAAGTTAATTTATCATTTGCTTCAGAACAAGGTTGTTATATCGCCGCATTGCAGACCCTGGTTAATGAAAACTTTCATATTTCATACACATATTTCTCAAGTCTCATTGAACTTCACACATTTCACTTTTTTACAAGTTGAAACCAAACTCTTCCATTATTTCATGTGGTATCAATCTGATAAAGACAGAAAGGCTTAATCAAACAGAGACTGGGACTGTGAATGATAAATTAAAATGCTATTTGATTTTTCTTGTTCTGAAGGAGTCTGAGTTTAGTCTTTAGACATGTTATGGTATACATGTATAAGATTTTCAAATATGAGTCACAATATTAAGACCCATGGTATTATAATGGCCACTAAAGTTCTTTCTTGTCTGTGTCTGATGGTGAGATAGTTTTCAAAGCCTATGCCAATGGAATACAAGTTCTGGTAGTCTCTGCCAGGCTTGAAAGACTACAGGCATGTGCCAGTGTTGGACTGTACATCATTCAAGGGCCAGTGTAGTTAAATTCAGAGAATTTGTTCACTAGAAATAAGTATATTTAAAAAAAAATAAAATGAAATTAATTTGGCATGTTTGATAATTGATAAAATCAAACTGGCTTATGAAGATCACAGCTACCTCTTTTAAGGGATGGCTGATAAACTGTTCCTTTAATAACATAGCTAGACTTTTGTCTAGAATTTATGTCTGCCTCTCTTTACCTCTATTTGAAAAATAGTCCTTGTTCTCCATTTAAAGAATCAGGCACCTATTTACCCATCTCCATTCCTGAGGCATCTTATCTAATCTCCAAGATTTTTGAAAGATCAATTTTAGCAGTTTACCAATTACACCAATAAGTTCTTTTTCATTTCCTGGTGACTTGTACGCCACAGCAGCCTGAAATTCTTTTACTATTATGGGTTTCAACTCTTTTTAATGCAGTTTTATCTTCCCAGAAGGAAGATTATTCTCCTTAGTACAAAATCAGCAGCAAAATAAGAGTTTGGTAGTCTTCTATTTTATCTTCATTCTATCTACCCCAAGCAGCAATCTTATCCCAACTTTAATCTTCCTTCTTGCACTAAATTAAGCATAAAAAATAACCTTGGTTTTGATTTGGAGTCCTTATTTATCTTGTAGGCCCCCTCCTGGGCCTATAGTCAATTCAGGCTTCAGCTTTTTTGAATTTTGTATCTTATATGTCACAGTAGAAACATACTTAGTCTATATTTTTATATAGAGCAGGGTCCTACTTTTATTTGTTTCTTTCTGTTAAATTCATTCTTGGAAACTGTGTTTTAAACCAATTGAATATGAAGCAAAATTCTGACTGCACAGGAGTGTCCATGGAATGGTCCCAATGGATGTGGGACTGGGCTAGAGAGAATACAGACCCTTGACAATTTGAGTCCTGGTCTCAATAAAAAATCAGTCCATATTGGAGAAGGGCAAGACATACTGTAGGAGACCAAAGATGAATTGAGCAGACTAGACACAATCACTGGGTCCTAATGATATATTTTAACTGGGATCAATTCATATAAGCATGAGATAGGGGAACGTGGACAATGCCAAGGAAGGATCAACCAAGTAATCAAATGTGTCCAGGAGACAAAGGGAATCCAACAGGTCTGGGACCATTCACTAGAACATGCAGGCAGCTGAGTTATGCTCTGAATGCTCAAGACTTCTGGGAGCTGTCTCATTTTCAAACTTGTCTCACCATAAAAAGGGTGGCAGGCCTCCCTTGGCACTGACAATGTGTTATATTCTTACTGCTCATGCACTGGTGCTCTTGCTCAGACACTGGTGGAAATTGTTGGATGAGTGAGTAAAGGCATTGAGAAGTGAAGTCTTTATGAAACATGTCTTTATTAAACAGTGTCAAATAAGCCAAATGATGAAATGCAGAGGATGAGCACTGAAAAGTGGTCATAGGAGGTACCAAGACTTTTCCTCAAGACATTGTATTTTCCTTAAACTAACAAGTGCTTATGTTCCTTTACAACAGCAGTATAAACAGAATCTTGATTTCATGAGCTTATGGTCCTTCATTCTTTTCAGTGACATAATTATAGCAAGGCAATCAGGGCTTTGTGCCAGGTGGGATCATTATGGTGGGAACAACCTTCCTCTCATCTGCAGTCTTCTGATGGCTCCATACTATGCACCTTTTTCCTTTTCCCTGCCTTGTTGGGAGCTGCCACCCCTATTGCCCTATCCCTGAGGTGTGCCTGCCCTAGACCCCACTTTCCCCACCTCCATATACCCCTTCCCTCTTTGACCTCTTCTGGTCCCTCCCCTAAAGTGATATCCCAGGGTCTCCATCCTCTCTTGTCCTCTCACACCATGAGTAACTTCCCAATATCTCTTCCCCCAAAGAGAGGCCTAATATCTTGAGTTAGTTCTAAGGTTTCTCCTTATTTGTATAGCTGCACCCCCACCATCTCAACTAAATTTTCCCCAGGTGTCAGAATTCCTAGTTATAGTTCTAAATTACTCTGGACAGTAACAGTGAACTCCAGTCCTAGCAAATATATTAAGATCCAATGCAATACAAACTCTGCCTCTATGCATTTAATTAAATATCTCAGTAAAAATTTGAAGTGCTAAAAGGGACCACATATGCTTGGCATTTTTTGTAGTTCTCATAAATAGCACAGTTTAAACAGAAAGAGCTCCCTGCGCCTACTCTTCCAGTGGTGGTCTAGGCAAGTTCCCCGTGTGCGCACATCCTGGGGCATGAGGAAGGGGGCCAATCTCCCAAATTCCTCTAAAGGTTTACTGCAGCTTTCATTGAAATAAATGTACTGGAAACAACAGAAGTAGAAAATGGTACAAAAGCCATAACGTTTGCATAAAGAAGTCATTAAAAAGGTGTGCCAATGGAACAATTGTTTGATGTCGCGTAACGAATGTTTCATTTCGTTTATTTTTTTTTTTAAGATTCCGTTTATCTAGTAGTTTCTGCATTTAAAGAGCATAATACTGAATGATTCTCCATCCCTGAGATCCAGATCATTGCAGAGAAAGCTCCTATGGAATGATTAAAACCATAATAAAAGAGTAAATCCCTATGTAATATTTATCCAGTCTGTATTTCCAAAGTAATACATTTCCCCACCCCTATCTACCCCCAGTTTTGCACAATCGCAGCTTAATAAAGCACATATTTTAAACACAGGCTGTAAAAGATAAAATCACCATAGTGAAAGAAACTTGAAAACTGGATAGTATTTATACAGAGCATGAACAGCTCTCAAAGGGCCTGTGAACTGGGGCCAGAGAGACTATGAAGTGGATGGACCCTGGTATGTAATGTCTAACAGTCTCTCACTGGCAACAGCTGGAATTCCAATACCACCTGCATTGCAGGGCACAAGCCTCCTTCTGCTATAGGAATAAATTCCACACAAGCCACCCATGTACAGCGAGAAGGACCTGAAACTAACAATTCCTCCTGACTATCATTAAAGAGTTAGGTGATTTGGGGCAATCCTCATTAACCTCTTAGTGCCTGTTTCCTCAGCTAATAACCTGGAAATAATAATACAGCTGGCATGGTTATGAAAAAAGTGACTGGTTTTGGAGTCAGAGGGTGTGAGTTTGGATATTATCTCTGATATTTAAAAATCTCTGTGACCTAGAATGAGTCACTTAACTTCTTTGGGTCTCAGTTTCCTTACCTGTAAAACAGAGGAATTAGAAAAGTTGGTCTCCAAAGTCTCTTCCAGCTATAGATCTGTGACCCTATAAAGGATCTACATGACAGGATTTGAGGGGAGAATTCAATAAGATGGTATGTATGAGAGCACTTGGAAAAATAGAATACATTTTGCAAAAGTAAATTATTATGATTTTTTAAAATAAAAATCAGAAGAAAAGCTACCTCATTATGGTAGCTAAACTTTGAAAGAGCTGAGGCCATCCCTAAGAGGCTGGGGCTGAGGGCTAGGGACTGAGGTTAAAGGTTGAACACCCTGAGAAACTCCCATCTTCATCAGAAAGAGGAAGGGAGAGTCACCCACAATCATGCCAAAGGAGCAGCTGGAGACAAGCTACCAAGAGAGATGCATCTGGTCCTCCTCCCTCTTTGAGCTTCAGCCTAATCTGTCCCATCTGCATGGGCTAATCTCTCTTCTGTCATACCACATCCCTTTAAAAAAAGAAAGTCCAAAGCTGAAAGTCCTCCTCTAGGAATCTTTCCTAATTAATCACACATTTTCCAAATGGTCCAAAATTTCTAACCTGCACTTAACTTCAATTAAATTGGGTCTTTTCTTTCTCTTCTTTTTCTGATCCATTGAAAGCCTCTTGAAAGCAGAGATCTTGCCTCTCCTCAGAATACTTTAGCAGTGGTAGATATTAGCCAAACAAGCTAATTCAGGGATCCCTAACTTGGGGCCTGTGAATTAAATTTTTTTGATAACTGTATTTCAATATAATTTGTTTCCTTTGTAATCCTAAGCATTTTATTTTATGCATTTAAATCATTGTGATGAGTCCTGCCAAAATGAGGACACCAAAAAGCTTGAGAAACTCTGAGCTAATTAAATTTTAGGTAGAATTGATAGATGCAGCATAGACTAAATAAAGCCAGGACACAATCCCATTCTATCCTTTTACAAGGTCAGGATACATCCAGAGTATTTCTAGGCCCAACTTTTTATATAAACATTAATAAACCATAGTACAACCAGAGGAAGGGGACCAAGGTGGTGCAAGGATTGAAGCCATGATGGGAGGTTGAAGGATTTGAGAATTTTCAGTCTAGATAAGAAAAGACTTGTTTGGGGAGAGGGCAAGTTATCCAGTATTTAATATGATGTTCTGGGAGACAGCTTCTCTTTATTCTCCTTGGCTCCAGGAAGCTTTGTGAGGAACAATGGGTAGAAATTTCATAGAGGTAGATTTTGGTGTCATGTAAGTAAAAACTTCCCAACAATTAGACCAAGATAAGACTAAACCAACTCAGGAGGTGGTTTTGCTTTCAACAGAAGTCTCCATGTAGATGCTTAATCTGGACTTCTTAAACTTTTTCCACTCAGGACCCCTTTTTCATTTCAGCAGCATTTATATGAGACCTGAGGGCATGCACTGTGCAAAGTGCACATGCTTTGTGTTCAGAACCAAGGCTGCAGTGAAGTTGCTTGATCCAATACTGTCCATTGCTGCCAGAAACACCATAGATCCATTACAATTTTGAGTTTTAATTCATTTTTGCTTGTTGCCAAATTTTTCAGGACCCCCCCCCCCCAAGTTCAGTTACATATGAGGCTGTGACTCACAGTTTAAAAAACACTGTTTAGATACACATTTTGAGGGATCTTATACAGAGGCAACTAGGTGGTCCTGAGGATAGAGTTTTAGACTTGGAGTCAGAAAGAGCTAAATTCAAATTTAGCCTCAGACACTTACTAGCTATGTGACTCTGGGTAAGTCACTTAACCTCTGTTTGCCACAGTTTCCTCAGCTGTAAAACAGTGATAATAATATCACCTAGCACTTACCTCCCAGGATTGTTGTGATGACCAAATGGAATAATATATATAAATTTTAAAGTACTACCTAAATGTAAAAAGTACTACCTATTATACCTCAGCAACTTGTTCAAATTGCGACAGGCTGGAATAAATGATTACATTGGTAAATTTATTACAATCAATGGTATTCTGGAGCTGGTTCCAACCAGCTCCTGAGAGTCAATTATTAAATTTTCAGTGTGACCACTTACCTTGGAAGTCAGCAAACTAAAAAGCAGAGCTTGATACTTTTTTTCCTGATTGTCTAGACCTAAGAAAATGATGAAAAATGTTACTAATTCAGGTTAAACTTGAAAGTTTGTCATGAATAGATGTCCCCCCAGGGAGCTAGTTGTTAAACATTTACCAGCATACACCTGCTTAAAATTCTGAGATTCTGTGATATTTTCCCCATAAGTACCTAGGGCAGAACCCTCTTTCAGGATGTGGTAGTACATCTTCTGTCACCAGAATCTCTGAGCACTGGTCTGAGAATGACAAGCATCTTTAGTACTCAATTTACTTTAATTGTAAACAAAACTCTCTCTTAGAAGACTAAGCAGAAACAAACTTAGAAAGACAAGAAGACTTAGAAGAGTAGCCTGGCCTTTCTTGGAATGGGGCCTAAAATTTTCTCTGATAAAATACTCACATCCAAATCATACAAGCCAGAAGCCATTCATCAAAGACCTTCCAGGTGCAAGGCACTGAACTAAGAACGTGAAGACAGCATGAAGAGATAACCCCTCTTTCAAGGAGATTACCGCTGATTTAGGGGCATATCATTGGGCAAAAATGTGCACCACAGATCACAGTGAGGATAAAGCGACCCTGGGATCTATTTTTTAAAAAATCACTAAAGACTTAACTGGTTTCTTGGCATAGGAAACTTCTAGACTTGGTAATACCTGATGCCGTGGATCTCTCAGAAGTTTGGCAATGCTTGGAACGGCATTGGAAGACTCTGGTATTCTACTCACCATCTTATGACTTCCCAAACCTAAAAATTCCTTCTGTGGCTATAACTCTTCTGAATGTGCTATCTCCTCCATTAGAATTTAAGTTCCCTGAGGGCAGGGACCATTTTGCCTTTGTATTGGTATCCCCATCCCCTTGGCACACTTAATAAATGCTTTTCATTATTTGATTAATTTCACTTATCTGTAACATCAAACCTGAGGTGTTCCATTCTCATTGATACTAATTTTGCAATGTTAATTTTTGTAACAAGCGTTTGATATATGCCCAGATTGCTTAAAATGGCGCAGCCATGTGGGAGATGTCAGGGAGCTGATTTTAGGAGAAGACACTTTGCCATTTGCTACCACTTAACTGGGAGGCGCCGCCTTTCATAGGCCACGTAGCTACAACTGTTCGCATCCTTAACACCGTTTGATGAAGGTACATTCCAGTGGTGTTTTGGGCTAAAAGACGTCTTCTTGCTAGTAGTTATTGGAGAAGGCTCGGAAGGCTTCTTCCCTTCATGCCTGTAGGTCCAAAGAAGAAAGGTTTAATTTTTGTTTTGTTTTGTTTTCCCCCTCAAGATGATGAACTTATTCATTAGGCCAGCAATAGCCAATAATTTGGGTCAATGGCCCTTCTCAAGGTCCCTAAATGAGCGTTGGCAGGGTCTTTTATAATTATTAGAAGGATTACAGAATAAAGTTTGGAGACCTGTGTGTCTTCAGATTGACCTGATGTTAGGGTTATAACTGTCCTGATTGATAAACGGTTGAAAGAGAAGATGGGTTGAGTCACCTCTGTTGAGCTTGGGATTTTGATTATCATTTATTTATTTATTTTTTGAGATTCTGAATATAGGGAATGGAGACCTAGACATGAGGACCTTGGAGCCCAAGTTTCCAGGCCAAATGTTGCAATCTGCCTATCAGTGAAGCCCTGAGAAATCAGCCCCACCACCCCACCCCATACAAGCCCAGGTGGGCTTTGAACTTGGCCCTTGGTGGGACTAAGGCTATACAGGGACTGAGGTAAGTTTTGAACCTATTTCCCTTCTCCCTCCACATACTGAGGTGATATAGATGGATAATGTTCCCAGGTATTGGAGGGGGGGAATACATTTGCATGTTAGTTCTTACTACACTTTTGAAGCAAATATTTTTTTAAAAGCTTATCTGACTGTTAAGTGATTAAATGGAAATAGGAGGGTCTGTGTACCCCTAAAATTGAGGACAGAGTAAAGCAAAATTGGGTGACAATATAAGAGAACCATGGTAGAAGGTTGGAATATAACATAGTTGACCCTTGGACGGTGGGGGCCAAAGTAGTCACTGTTACATTTGATTTACCTGTTTCAGAATAACATGCTACATTGCCTTGCCTATTGCTCCGAACTAAGCCTACTGAATGAACTGGATGGACCTCAGAGGTAAATTGCCTGTGATTTGAGTTTCAAACTGGAAAGTCCCTCAGAAATCATAGTCTAAATTTACAGATGAGAAAAGAGAAGCCTCAAGAGTTTAAATGACCTACCTAGATTCACACAAGGAAGAAATGGGAGAATCAAGAAGCAGATTGAGGTTTTATGCCTCCAACAGCAAGGAGAAAATTCAGTCCTCTTTTTGCTATATTTATTTGTCCTTAGATAGATGCAAACTACTTTGTATATATCTCTACATTCCTTAAAAAAAATATTACCTCCTCTAAAGTTATTTACTCTCTTTGCTATTCTCTCTTCCTTGCAGATAATCAGAAATATCTTTTGTGGGAAATGTCTTTCACTGGGAAGGGAATAGATGTGAGGAGTCAGTAAAAGGAAGAGTTGAGCTGGCAAACATCACTGGATGCCTTTTATATGCCACTAAAGGGCTGTTTCTCAGGACAGAGAAGCCTAGACTTAACGGTTGAAGTTCAGTGGACATGTTATTAATAGCCACATGAGAAATCATTCCTAGGGGTGCATGAGGAGTGGAAAGGGCACTGGACAGTGAGTGAGTCAGGAGACCTGGCTTATAGCTTGCACTTCTCGTCCAATTAACTGAATGACCTTGGTTGGGCCATGATCCTTCAGTTTCCTCAATTATGAAATGAGGAATTTGGATGTGGTGAACCCTCTAACTCTAACCATGGTCCCATGATTCCAGCACTTGAATTTTGAAGCAATTTGGAGCCTTTATGGCTAGTCAAGGTCTATGAGGCCGTTTGAATTGCGGATCTTTCCTGAGTCTACTGAGGACATTCACCAGTGGTAACCCCTGCAGAAACCTGTGCCGAGATAAAGAAACAAAATCAGTTCTTATCTTTGGTGGGGACTTGGGTCGCTTCTTTCAGGCCACTCTCCTTCCTTTCTCTTCTCTAAAGTTTTAAAGTTTTATACATTCAGCCTTGAGGCATTTTCCCCCCTTTAACATTTATTACTGAACTTTAATAGATCAACATTAACCAAACAAACACTTCCCCTGGTCTCCTCCCTCCTCTCTTCCTATTGTGACCGGGATCTATGGTTTCCTCTTGACTCACTTGGGTATTCTCCTTGGAGTCTCACTCATTTCCTGTTGGGAGAACCTTGGCATCCTATCCCTAGTAAAGAAATAGGCTCAGGAGTCGGCCAGCTCCAGCAGCCTGTTCAGATCATTGTCTGCAGGCGAAGATGCAGAGCCTGCAATGTTTCCCTTCCTCAGACTGAAACTTTCTATCATGAGAACCCAAGCCCTTTTGGGAGAAGGCCATCTGGCCTGGCTTGTCAGGCCTAGCGAGGGCTTGATTTCCACCCTGTTCTTCTTTCTCTCCACCACACCCTTCCATGCCCTTACTTTGCAGGAGGAAAGCTGGAACATCCCAGATATTCATCTCTGTTACATCTTCAGCTGACTCCCTCTGGTTCTGGGCTCCATATGGTTCAGATACACTTGGTGAAAAGTCCTTGCCTCTAATTCTCCATTTGCTGTTCATTTGCTCAAATTCAGATTATGTCCCGCTGCCATGTTTTCTCCTGCCACATTTTAAATTGTTTTAATTTAAAGCTGATGCTGCTGGCCTAATTGATCAAACTTCTGCCAAGCACATGCATATACATGCGCACACACATGTGCACACACACACACACACACACACACACAAACTTCTGCTGACTGTTAATGTTGTTTTTTAAAGATGAAAAAATAAATTCCTTTCACGTGGCCTCTTGTCCCCAGAAATCTAAAAATTTCTTTGTTTTGGCAGCGATCCCAGCAACACCATCCTCTGCCATTTTCTTTGGCCTGTTCTTAGGGTTTTTTGAAAGACACCCAAGGGTTCCTATAATATTGGCTCTTATAGCAGCTGCAGGATAGGGACTAAAGGGAGCCTGGGCAAGAGAATTCAACTTTACTCTTGCTTGGAGCAAGCCTGAGGCAAAATGGGGAAGTAGGTGGAGTTAATCCTCAATGCTCCCTCCCCTCCCTTTCTGGGATCCCTTTCAACACTGGCCTCCCACTAACTCATGCAGCCTAAGTCAACAGAAGAAATACCCCATCTCCAACATTTCTCCTTTTCCTTCTTCCCATCAAAATTTATCTCTTCTTCATCTTAGTTCTTTAGCAGCTAGCTAAATAACAGAAGGTAATCTGATCAATCAGGGAGGAAGAAAAGCCAGTGGATAGAGTTTGGCTCTTGGAGTCAGAAAGAAATGAGTTCAAATCTCATTTTAGACATTTCTTAGCCATGTGATCATAGGTAAGTCATTGAACTTTTTTTCAGTATAAAATGTGGGACACAATACCTGTAGTACCAACATCATGAGAAGGTTGTAAAACTCAAATGAGTTGATGCAAATAAAGCAGAGCTTTGCTATATAAATGTTAGCTATTATTACACTAAATTAATTCACCCTGGTGTGTTTAATGGATGCTAATAGCTTAATGGGCTGTCCTTCCCACATGACATTTATGTTTTATCAGGGGCTTCAGTCCCTTAACCCAAGGGAGTAGTGAGTTATATGGGAATATCAGTACCTTGGGTAGAGCCAATTAGTGAGATGTTTTTGGCCATAGAGGCCTTTCAATGCCCATTAAGCAGGAATGTACCAACTCTAGGTAACCTTAAGCCTGATTCTCACCTTAGTCTAATCTGAGCTGTGTGATTCCTTTAGGAAGAAAACAGTTATCTCAGGGCTCTTGCATGAAATATTTCTGGAGATCAGCTTCCCCTTCGATAAGCCCTATATATGGGGTGAAGAAGAGTCAGATATAACTGAGCAACAAATAATAGATAAAGTGCTGAACTTGGAGTCAGGAAGAACTGCATTCACACTCTGCTTCAGAAATTTCCTACTTGCATGACCCTGGGCAAGTCACTTATCCTTGTCTGCCTCAGTTTGTTCATCTGTAAAATGGGGATAATGATAGTATCTATCTCCCAAGATTGTTGTGGGGATGAAATAAGATAATATTGGTAAAGCACTTTTCAAACCTTAAAATATCACCTACATGTAAGCTAGTATTAAAATATTAATTTCTTAGCTTTGAATTTTTTAACAAGCATTTATTAAGCATCTATTATGTGCCAGTGTGCAGACTTGGAGTACAAGGGTTTAACCCCAAGAGAATGATTCACCAATAGTGAAATTCAAGACCCAGGTTGGGTTGAAGGGGAAACTTTTCAGAGAAAGGGCGCCCTTGTGTCTTAATTATGTCATTAATTATGGCATGAAAAATATTACCTAAGTATCAGTTCCATGCTGGTCATTACACAAAGGATCATGGTCATCACCTTGTTTGATTCACTCAAATTACTGTGGGAGATAGAAAGGACAGATATTGTCCTAATGCCCTTTTTTTATAAATAAGGAAACAGACACAGCAAGATTAGGTCCCTTGCCTGGGATCATACAGTTGTACAGTGAGTGACATTTTAAAAAAGCCACATCTCCTAGTTTCTATTCAAGTGTTTTAACTTTTCTGTAAGCAGTTTAGTATTCCTCAGAGTTCAGTTCAGGAAAGAGAATGGAATGAAATGGAACAAGGTTATTTTCTTCTGTGATGGAAGGAACTCAGAGTTCATCTCTCCCAGCCTTGGAATGGTATGAGGGGATTTTCATCTCCTCCTTTGTTCCCAGATGGTCTAATCTTATTTGAGGATGCAAATTCAAGGAGCTATGGTCAGCCCAACCTTCCACTAAAATTGCAGTGAACGTAGTCCCATTTGGGGGTTAGAAAGAAAGCTTGTATCTATTTAAAAGCAGAGAAAGTGTCTCTGTTCAACGTCTGCTCTTATCTGACAGATTGTCCTACACCTGAAATTGGACATCTACTTCAAGTGGGTCAGTGAATGGCAACCTGACTACTCACTATGTACATGACATCATCATGGAAATGGAATATAGTACTCTCAGAAGTGCTTAAAATCCTCGAGTTTGTTAAAAAAAAAAAAAAAAAAAGAGGTAATGTAAGTTTCTATGAGAAAGGAGCAACAGTCAAACTATGATGGTCATGCTAAGCACAAGTATGTGTCAGAAGCAGGAGTTAGAGCAAGATAATTCTGACTTTGAGACTTGCCCTCTATCTATTATAATACCTTTCATTTTTGTTGAGGTTATTTTTATTCTGATTCATCGCAAAATCCAAAATACCTTCAGTATTTCCGTTCCCGATCCCGATTATACACATTTTTTCTTTTTTTAATTTTATATTTTAATTTTAATTTTATTTAATTTATTTAATAAATTTATTTAATTTTAATTTAATATTTTACTTTCCCCCAGTTACAACACATATTTTTTTTAAAGATTTCTAGGAAGGTAAATAAAATCATTTTAAAATCTCCATTGAATTTTAATTTGATTTTTACCCATTGCGGTTTAATTTATTTTTATTGTATATGTATATGTACACTTCTATCTATATATCCCTATGTATCTACATCACTTACCAAAGGTCTACTCAGTTAAACTCCCTATTATCTCCAGGATCGATATAAAAAACCTCTGTTTGGTATTTAAAGCCTTTCACAACCTGGCTTCTCCCTACCTTACCAATCTTCCTCCATTTCACTCCTTTCACATACTCTGAATCAGTGACGCTGACCTCCTCTGCTTTTCCCCATCTACAACATTCCATCTCTGGCTTAGACCAAACACTGGCTTCCTCCCATGGCTGGAAGATCTCTGACTCTTAGTTTTCCTACGTTCCTTTAAGATTCAGCTCACACCTTACCTTTTGTAGGAGGTTTTTGTTTTTTTTCCCGGTGTCCCCTCTTACAAGACCCCCTCCCTCTGACATCACCTTCTGTTAATACTGCATACATCTTCCTGAACAAATGTAATCTCTGTAAGAATAGGGACTACTTCTTCTTGCCTTTCGTTGTATCCCTAAATCCTTGGCACAGATTGTGGTACATTTTTGTTCTTTAGTCATTCAGTTGAGATAGACTCTTTGTGATCCTCATGGACTATACATACCACACCAGCCCTTCTATCCTCCACTATCTCCCAAAATCGGTCCAAGTTCATGTTCATTGTTTCCATGACACAATCTATCCATCTCATCCTCTGCCATCCCCTTTTTCTTTTTCCTTCAATCTTTCCCAACATCAAAGTCTTTTCCAGTGAGCCTGTCTTTTCATTATATGGCCAAACTGTTTAAGTTTCTTTACATAGGAGGTACTTAATAAATATCAGTTGACTGGCTTACTGATGCTCCAGTCTCATAGAAATTTTATGTATTTTTCTCATTGTATTAATCACAGATATATGGCTACATGAATACACATAGACATATACATATATAATATACATGCACACATATAGAATTAATATAGTGAGAAACTAGGTATAGTTTCCACGAGCAACTGAATGAGTTTGTACTCAGTTTAGTCAAGGCCAGTCATTCTATTCTCATAGAAACACATTATATTTTTTCTCACTATAATAATTATATTCATACATAATTATTACACATACTCATATGAATTTATGTATATATACATGTATATATAGAAAAACACATGTGTATTTATTCATTCATTTGTTTATTTGTGGGATCATGCAATATTTATGCCCTCACCTATAGCAGCATAGGATAGTCTTTCTAGGACCTTAATCTATGCCCATTATATGGCTAAGCCCCAAATAGATACATAATTGAAGATAAAATATTGACCAAAATCTGTAATATAAAAGAACATTTAAAAATCATAAATCATGCCATTGTTGTACTTTTATTTTCCATTTATTCTTCTTATTAAAGTTAATTTATCATTTGCTTCAGAACAAGGTTGTTATATCGCTGCATTGCAGACCCTGGTTAATGAAAACTTTCATATTTCATACACATATTTCTCAAGTCTCATTGAACTTCACACATTTCACTTTTTTACAAGTTGAAACCAAACTCTTCCATTATTTCATGTGGTATCAATCTGATAAAGACAGAAAGGCTTAATCAAACAGAGACTGGGACTGTGAATGATAAATTAAAATGCTATTTGATTTTTCTTGTTCTGAAGGAGTCTGAGTTTAGTCTTTAGACATGTTATGGTATACATGTATAAGATTTTCAAATATGAGTCACAATATTAAGACCCATGGTATTATAATGGCCACTAAAGTTCTTCCTTGTCTGTGTCTGATGGTGAGATAGTTTTCAAAGCCTATGCCAATGGAATACAAGTTCTGGTAGTCTCTGCCAGGCTTGAAAGACTACAGGTATGTGCCAGTGTTGGACTGTACATCATTCAAGGGCCAGTGTAGTTAAATTCAGAGAATTTGCTCACTAGAAATAAGTATATTTAAAAAAAAATAAAATGAAATTAATTTGGCATGTTTGATAATTGATAAAATCAAACTGGCTTATGAAGATCACAGCTACCTCTTTTAAGGGATGGCTGATAAACTGTTCCTTTAATAACATAGCTAGACTTTTGTCTAGAATTTATGTCTGCCTCACTTTACCTCTATTTGAAAAATAGTCCTTGTTCTCCATTTAAAGAATCAAGCACCTATTTACCCATCTCCATTCCTGAGGCATCTTATCTAATCTCCAAGATTTTTGAAAGATCAATTTTAGCAGTTTACCAATTACACCAATAAGTTCTTTTTCATTTCCTGGTGACTTGGATGCCACAGCAGCCTGAAATTCTTTTACTATTATGGGTTTCAACTCTTTTTAATGCGGTTTTATCTTCCCAGAAGGAAGATTATTCTCCTTAGTACAAAATCAGCAGCAAAATAAGAGTTTGGTAGTCTTCTATTTTATCTTCATTCTATCTACCCCAAGCAGCAATCTTATCCCAACTTTAATCTTCCTTCTTGCACTAAATTAAGCATAAAAAATAACCTTGGTTTTGGTTTGGAGTCCTTATTTATCTTGTAGGCCCCCTGCTGGGCCTATAGTCAATTCAGGCTTCAGCTTTTTTGAATTTTGTATCTTATATGTCACAGTAGAAACATACTTAGTCTATATTTTTATATAGAGCAAGGTCCTACTTTTATTTGTTTCTTTCTGTTAAATTCATTCTTGGAAACTGTGTTTTAAACCAATTGAATATGAAGCAAAATTCTGACTGCCCATGAGTGTCCATGGAATGGTCCCAATGGAAGTGGGACTGGGTTAGGGAGAATACAGACCCTTGACAATTTGAGTCCTGGTCTCAATAAAAAATCAGTCCATATTGGAGAAGGGCAAGACATATTGTAGGAGACCAAAGATGAATTGAGCAGACTAGACACAATCACTGGGTCCTAATGATATATTTTAACTGGGATCAATTCATATAAGCATGAGATAGTGGAACGTGGACAATGCCAGGGAAGGATCAACCAAGTAATCAAGTGTGTCCAGGAGACAAAGGGAATCCAACAGGTCTGGGACCATTCACTAGAACATGCAGGCAGCTGAGTTATGCTCTGAATGCTCAAGACTTCTGGGAGCTGTCTCATTTTCAAACTTGTCTCACCATAAAAAGGGTGGCAGGCCTCCCTTGGCACTGACAATGTATTATATTCTTACTGCTCATGCACTGGTGCTCTTGCTCAGACACTGGTGGAAATTGTTGGATGAGTGAGTAAAGGCATTGAGAAGTGAAGTCTTTATGAAACATGTCTTTATTAAACAGTGTCAAATAAGCAAAATGATGAAATGCAGAGGATGAGCACTGAAAAGTGGTCATAGGAGGTACCAAGACTTTTCCTCAAGACATTGTATTTTCCTTAAACTAACAAGTGCTTATGTTCCTTTACAACAGCAGTATAAACAGAATCTTCATTTCATGAGCTTATGGTCCTTCATTCTTTTCAGTGACATAATTATAGCAAGGCAATCAGGGCTTTGTGCCAGGTGGGATCATTATGGTGGGAACAACCTTCCTCTCATCTGCAGTCTTCTGATGGCTCCATACTATGCACCTTTTTCCTTTTCCCTGCCTTGTTGGGGCTGCCACCCCTATTGCCCTATCCCTGAGGTGTGCCTGCCCTAGACCCCACTTTCCCCACCTCCATATACCCCTTCCCTCTTTGACCTCTTCTGGTCCCTCCCCTAAAGTGATATCCCAGGGTCTCCATCCTCTCTTGTCCTCTCACACCATGAGTAACTTCCCAATATCTCTTCCCCAAAGAGAGGCCTAATATCTTGAGTTAGTTCTAAGGTTTCTCCTTATTTGTATAGCTGCACCCCCACCATCTCAACTAAATTTTCCCCAGGTGTCAGAATTCCTAGTTATAGTTCTAAATTACTCTGGACAGTAACAGTGAACTCCAGTCCTAGCAAATATATTAAGATCCAATGCAATACAAACTCTGCCTCTATGCATTTAATTAAATATCTCAGTAAAAATTTGAAGTGCTAAAAGGGACCACATATGCTTGGCATTTTTTGTAGTTCTCATAAATAGCACAGTTTAAACAGAAAGAGCTCCCTGCGCCTACTCTTCCAGTGGTGGTCTAGGCAAGTTCCCCGTGTGCGCACATCCTGGGGCAGGAGGAAGGGGGCCAATCTCCCAAATTCCTCTAAAGGTTTACTGCAGCTTTCATTGAAATAAATGTACTGGAAACAACAGAAGTAGAAAATGGTACAAAAGCCATAACGTTTGCATAAAGAAGTCATTAAAAAGGTGTGCCAATGGAACAATTGTTTGATGTCGCGTAACGAATGTTTCATTTCGTTTATTTTTTTTTTTAAGATTCCGTTTATCTAGTAGTTTCTGCATTTAAAGAGCATAATACTGAATGATTCTCCATCCCTGAGATCCAGATCATTGCAGAGAAAGCTCCTATGGAATGATTAAAACCATAATAAAAGAGTAAATCCCTATGTAATATTTATCCAGTCTGTATTTCCAAAGTAATACATTTCCCCACCCCTATCTACCCCCAGTTTTGCACAATCGCAGCTTAATAAAGCACATATTTTAAACACAGGCTGTAAAAGATAAAATCACCATAGTGAAAGAAACTTGAAAACTGGATAGTATTTATACAGAGCATGAACAGCTCTCAAAGGGCCTGTGAACTGGGGCCAGAGAGACTATGAAGTGGATGGACCCTGGTATGTAATGTCTAACAGTCTCTCACTGGCAACAGCTGGAATTCCAATACCACCTGCATTGCAGGGCACAAGCCTCCTTCTGCTATAGGAATAAATTCCACACAAGCCACCCATGTACAGCGAGAAGGACCTGAAACTAACAATTCCTCCTGACTATCATTAAAGAGTTAGGTGATTTGGGGCAATCCTCATTAACCTCTTAGTGCCTGTTTCCTCAGCTAATAACCTGGAAATAATAATACAGCTGGCATGGTTATGAAAAAAGTGACTGGTTTTGGAGTCAGAGGGTGTGAGTTTGGATATTATCTCTGATATTTAAAAATCTCTGTGACCTAGAATGAGTCACTTAACTTCTTTGGGTCTCAGTTTCCTTACCTGTAAAACAGAGGAATTAGAAAAGTTGGTCTCCAAAGTCTCTTCCAGCTATAGATCTGTGACCCTATAAAGGATCTACATGACAGGATTTGAGGGGAGAATTCAATAAGATGGTATGTATGAGAGCACTTGGAAAAATAGAATACATTTTGCAAAAGTAAATTATTATGATTTTTTAAAATAAAAATCAGAAGAAAAGCTACCTCATTATGGTAGCTAAACTTTGAAAGAGCTGAGGCCATCCCTAAGAGGCTGGGGCTGAGGGCTAGGGACTGAGGTTAAAGGTTGAACACCCTGAGAAACTCCCATCTTCATCAGAAAGAGGAAGGGAGAGTCACCCACAATCATGCCAAAGGAGCAGCTGGAGACAAGCTACCAAGAGAGATGCATCTGGTCCTCCTCCCTCTTTGAGCTTCAGCCTAATCTGTCCCATCTGCATGGGCTAATCTCTCTTCTGTCATACCACATCCCTTTAAAAAAAGAAAGTCCAAAGCTGAAAGTCCTCCTCTAGGAATCTTTCCTAATTAATCACACATTTTCCAAATGGTCCAAAATTTCTAACCTGCACTTAACTTCAATTAAATTGGGTCTTTTCTTTCTCTTCTTTTTCTGATCCATTGAAAGCCTCTTGAAAGCAGAGATCTTGCCTCTCCTCAGAATACTTTAGCAGTGGTAGATATTAGCCAAACAAGCTAATTCAGGGATCCCTAACTTGGGGCCTGTGAATTAAATTTTTTTGATAACTGTATTTCAATATAATTTGTTTCCTTTGTAATCCTAAGCATTTTATTTTATGCATTTAAATCATTGTGATGAGTCCTGCCAAAATGAGGACACCAAAAAGCTTGAGAAACTCTGAGCTAATTAAATTTTAGGTAGAATTGATAGATGCAGCATAGACTAAATAAAGCCAGGACACAATCCCATTCTATCCTTTTACAAGGTCAGGATACATCCAGAGTATTTCTAGGCCCAACTTTTTATATAAACATTAATAAACCATAGTACAACCAGAGGAAGGGGACCAAGGTGGTGCAAGGATTGAAGCCATGATGGGAGGTTGAAGGATTTGAGAATTTCAGTCTAGATAAGAAAAGACTTATTTGGGGAGAGGGCAAGTTATCCAGTATTTAATATGATGTTCTGGGAGACAGCTTCTCTTTATTCTCCTTGGCTCCAGGAAGCTTTGTGAGGAACAATGGGTAGAAATTTCATAGAGGTAGATTTTGGTGTCATGTAAGTAAAAACTTCCCAACAATTAGACCAAGATAAGACTAAACCAACTCAGGAGGTGGTTTTGCTTTCAACAGAAGTCTCCATGTAGATGCTTAATCTGGACTTCTTAAACTTTTTCCACTCAGGACCCCTTTTTCATTTCAGCAGCATTTATATGAGACCTGAGGGCATGCACTGTGCAAAGTGCACATGCTTTGTGTTCAGAACCAAGGCTGCAGTGAAGTTGCTTGATCCAATACTGTCCATTGCTGCCAGAAACACCATAGATCCATTACAATTTTGAGTTTTAATTCATTTTTGCTTGTTGCCAAATTTTTCAGGACCCCCCCCCCAAGTTCAGTTACATATGAGGCTGTGACTCACAGTTTAAAAAACACTGTTTAGATACACATTTTGAGGGATCTTATACAGAGGCAACTAGGTGGTCCTGAGGATAGAGTTTTAGACTTGGAGTCAGAAAGAGCTAAATTCAAATTTAGCCTCAGACACTTACTAGCTATGTGACTCTGGGTAAGTCACTTAACCTCTGTTTGCCACAGTTTCCTCAGCTGTAAAACAGTGATAATAATATCACCTAGCACTTACCTCCCAGGATTGTTGTGATGACCAAATGGAATAATATATATAAATTTTAAAGTACTACCTAAATGTAAAAGTACTACCTATTATACCTCAGCAACTTGTTCAAATTGCGACAGGCTGGAATAAATGATTACATTGGTAAATTTATTACAATCAATGGTATTCTGGAGCTGGTTCCAACCAGCTCCTGAGAGTCAATTATTAAATTTTCAGTGTGACCACTTACCTTGGAAGTCAGCAAACTAAAAAGCAGAGCTTGATACTTTTTTTCCTGATTGTCTAGACCTAAGAAAATGATGAAAAATGTTACTAATTCAGGTTAAACTTGAAAGTTTGTCATGAATAGATGTCCCCCCAGGGAGCTAGTTGTTAAACATTTACCAGCATACACCTGCTTAAAATTCTGAGATTCTGTGATATTTTCCCCATAAGTACCTAGGGCAGAACCCTCTTTCAGGATGTGGTAGTACATCTTCTGTCACCAGAATCTCTGAGCACTGGTCTGAGAATGACAAGCATCTTTAGTACTCAATTTACTTTAATTGTAAACAAAACTCTCTCTTAGAAGACTAAGCAGAAACAAACTTAGAAAGACAAGAAGACTTAGAAGAGTAGCCTGGCCTTTCTTGGAATGGGGCCTAAAATTTCTCTGATAAAATACTCACATCCAAATCATACAAGCCAGAAGCCATTCATCAAAGACCTTCCAGGTGCAAGGCACTGAACTAAGAACGTGAAGACAGCATGAAGAGATAACCCCTCTTTCAAGGAGATTACCACTGATTTAGGGGCATATCATTGGGCAAAAATGTGCACCACAGATCACAGTGAGGATAAAGCGACCCTGGGATCTATTTTTTAAAAAATCACTAAAGACTTAACTGGTTTCTTGGCATAGGAAACTTCTAGACTTGGTAATACCTGATGCCGTGGATCTCTCAGAAGTTTGGCAATGCTTGGAACGGCATTGGAAGACTCTGGTATTCTACTCACCATCTTATGACTTCCCAAACCTAAAAATTCCTTCTGTGGCTATAACTCTTCTGAATGTGCTATCTCCTCCATTAGAATTTAAGTTCCCTGAGGGCAGGGACCATTTTGCCTTTGTATTGGTATCCCCATCCCCTTGGCACACTTAATAAATGCTTTTCATTATTTGATTAATTTCACTTATCTGTAACATCAAACCTGAGGTGTTCCATTCTCATTGATACTAATTTTGCAATGTTAATTTTTGTAACAAGCGTTTGATATATGCCCAGATTGCTTAAAATGGCGCAGCCATGTGGGAGATGTCAGGGAGCTGATTTTAGGAGAAGACACTTTGCCATTTGCTACCACTTAACTGGGAGGCGCCGCCTTTCATAGGCCACGTAGCTACAACTGTTCGCATCCTTAACACCGTTTGATGAAGGTACATTCCAGTGGTGTTTTGGGCTAAAAGACGTCTTCTTGCTAGTAGTTATTGGAGAAGGCTCGGAAGGCTTCTTCCCTTCATGCCTGTAGGTCCAAAGAAGAAAGGTTTAATTTTTGTTTTGTTTTGTTTTCCCCCTCAAGATGATGAACTTATTCATTAGGCCAGCAATAGCCAATAATTTGGGTCAATGGCCCTTCTCAAGGTCCCTAAATGAGCGTTGGCAGGGTCTTTTATAATTATTAGAAGGATTACAGAATAAAGTTTGGAGACCTGTGTGTCTTCAGATTGACCTGATGTTAGGGTTATAACTGTCCTGATTGATAAACGGTTGAAAGAGAAGATGGGTTGAGTCACCTCTGTTGAGCTTGGGATTTTGATTATCATTTATTTATTTATTTTTTGAGATTCTGAATATAGGGAATGGAGACCTAGACATGAGGACCTTGGAGCCCAAGTTTCCAGGCCAAATGTTGCAATCTGCCTATCAGTGAAGCCCTGAGAAATCAGCCCCACCACCCCACCCCATACAAGCCCAGGTGGGCTTTGAACTTGGCCCTTGGTGGGACTAAGGCTATACAGGGACTGAGGTAAGTTTTGAACCTATTTCCCTTCTCCCTCCACATACTGAGGTGATATAGATGGATAATGTTCCCAGGTATTGGAGGGGGGGAATACATTTGCATGTTAGTTCTTACTACACTTTTGAAGCAAATATTTTTTTAAAAGCTTATCTGACTGTTAAGTGATTAAATGGAAATAGGAGGGTCTGTGTACCCCTAAAATTGAGGACAGAGTAAAGCAAAATTGGGTGACAATATAAGAGAACCATGGTAGAAGGTTGGAATATAACATAGTTGACCCTTGGACGGTGGGGGCCAAAGTAGTCACTGTTACATTTGATTTACCTGTTTCAGAATAACATGCTACATTGCCTTGCCTATTGCTCCGAACTAAGCCTACTGAATGAACTGGATGGACCTCAGAGGTAAATTGCCTGTGATTTGAGTTTCAAACTGGAAAGTCCCTCAGAAATCATAGTCTAAATTTACAGATGAGAAAAGAGAAGCCTCAAGAGTTTAAATGACCTACCTAGATTCACACAAGGAAGAAATGGGAGAATCAAGAAGCAGATTGAGGTTTTATGCCTCCAACAGCAAGGAGAAAATTCAGTCCTCTTTTTGCTATATTTATTTGTCCTTAGATAGATGCAAACTACTTTGTATATATCTCTACATTCCTTAAAAAAAATATTACCTCCTCTAAAGTTATTTACTCTCTTTGCTATTCTCTCTTCCTTGCAGATAATCAGAAATATCTTTTGTGGGAAATGTCTTTCACTGGGAAGGGAATAGATGTGAGGAGTCAGTAAAAGGAAGAGTTGAGCTGGCAAACATCACTGGATGCCTTTTATATGCCACTAAAGGGCTGTTTCTCAGGACAGAGAAGCCTAGACTTAACGGTTGAAGTTCAGTGGACATGTTATTAATAGCCACATGAGAAATCATTCCTAGGGGTGCATGAGGGAGTGGAAAGGGCACTGGACAGTGAGTGAGTCAGGAGACCTGGCTTATAGCTTGCACTTCTCGTCCAATTAACTGAATGACCTTGCAGAACTGGAAGGGACTTAGGGGTCAACTGCTCCAACATTATTTTATGCATGAGGATGCTGAGGAGGCCCAGAAAGGTCAGATGACAGAACCAGAAACTGAACTCACCATTGTTCTTTCTGGTACATTACTTTCTTGAAATAATAATAGCTTGATATTGTTGACATGTTGTAGCCTTTTATTCTCACAACAATCATGTGATAAAGATGTCATTATCCCCATTTTGCAAATGAGGAAACTGGATCTTGACCCTTGACTTGTCCAGGGTCTCAAAGTTAGTTAAATATCTGAGGCAGGATCTGAACTCAGGTCTTCCTGATTCCAAGGTCAGGCCTCTATCCACCATGCAACCTAACTGCCTGAAATAGATGGTAAGCTCCTTGAAGGTAGGGATATCTTTTGCCTCTTTTTTGTATCTTCAGCATTTAGCACAGTATCTACTAAGGCAAAGTCACTTAATAAGTATTTATTGAATGAAATACTCTGTTTCATTTCAAGGAAAAACTACAGCATCTCTGGATCTTGGGAGACATGAAGCGAATGAGATCAGTAAGAAAATTCTGGAATGAAGTGCTAAACAGGGCACAGCTGGAAAGAAAACAAGAGGGTAAGAATTATGTAGAAAGTGCCTGAAAGATTCCCTCTCTCTGGGAGGGAAAAAAGTCAGAATTTTATCCAAAGCAGTGTCCTACTGGATCCATTCTGGGGCCAAATCCCACACATATAATGTGTGCAAAGCAGAGCTGTCTTTCCCTGTATTATATTAATTATACTCTTAAGCCCTATTACAAAATTAGTTTTCCAGATTAAGTTAACAAAGCCATTTCTGGACGGCTATGCTGCTTTCAGTAGAAAATTAGCCCAGTTCATTGTTTGTAGATAGCAGAAATTCTGCAGCCTGGTTTCCTGGGTGATGTTTGCAGGGTACTGGGTTGGGGTGGGGTGCCTACTGCATTATTTTTCCTCTTAGTGAGTGTGATCTGGTTTTCCTCTGAGCTGGGTGTGCAGGAGACTGTCACACGTTCTGATGGTGTTTGAACCACCACTGGGGAGATGCAATTGCTTCCCTCCAAGCCTAGGTGCTGAGAGAGGCTGACATTATCACTTAAGAACTTGAGCTGAAAATAAAAGAGCTTTTAAAGGAGAAGGCTATTTTCTGAGAGACCGGGCTCTCTAACACCTGTGGCCTCACAGTTGGATGGCGGTGAGCAGGCTCCTGGCAACCTGGGAAAGAAATATAGCTGGTCCTGCTACTCGTTTCTGCACTCACCAGACTAGAATTGTGTTTTTCTGACTCCACAGTTCAGGAAAGGGGATGGTTGGGGTGGAGCACATGGCTAAGTGGCTGGTCTGTCCTTCACAAAGTCACCAGTTTGTTCCCTGGGTTAGGTTTGCTATATCTCCTGACCCACAGCTCATTGCGACCAGCTTCTACAACTTTCTTCCTCCCTTTAGCACTTTTTCCCCAGGTGCACACTGTTGGCATTTTGGCCTCCGAAAGTACCCTCTCACATCCTCTTCCCAGTACTACAGGGTTCCTCTTCCCTTTCCACAAGCCAACAAAAGTTAGACTTACTTTCCCTTAATAGGTTGACAGAGTTATCCCAAGACTAATTGACCCAGGGGCCAAAGATCAAGCTTCAGCTCCCTTGATGGGGGTTTCCTGGAAGCCTCTGGCCACATTAATGTGGCTCCCTGGTCACCTGGGTGCATAAATAAGCCCACCCAGGTGGAGCCAAAGCCCTACAGTCCTGGTGCGTTCAGAGTCACCACACTCTGCCCTGCTGACCAGAAGTGGGGGTCTGGATCTACCCAAGCTAAGCATTGGAGGGTCCTTGTGAATTATCTTTTCCATGATAGGATGAAGTAAAAATCCTCTTTTATGCCTCTTTTCATTGGCTGTTTTCAGTGGTGTAAAACCCAGATAGAAATGGTGTACAAAAATCTCTGTGGGCCTCACCTAGAAAACCCTGCATTAACATTATCTATATGCTACTGTATATTTATTTTGTTAAATATTTCCCAACTACATTTTAATCTGGTTGGGCACACTAGGGAGTGTTGAGACCTGTAGTGTAGTCCACCAGTGGGTCTCATGTTTGACACCTCTGTGTTAAATGACCTACATGCGCCCCATTTCCTCACCTCAAACCTGAACTAACAAGGGTATCAACCTAAGGCCCATCCCTCATCTGTGCATCTTGCCCCCTCGTTCTGAAATGTCCATCCTACTGCTTCCCTTTTCTAAACATATAAACCTATTCTTTTCAGCAAGACATACCTGCCCAGCATCTTTATTCCTGCCTTCCTTCATCTCATTGCTTCACATGTGACCAGTAACAACTTAGTCTTTATAGCCTAGAGTATAACATGGTACCTGGCCTATATAGTAGGTGCTTAATAAGTGCTTGTTAAATGCATGAATTAGTTTGCATGAGGATGTAAGTGGCTGATAAAAGTTTAAGTGTATACTCCTTCCCCAGCTTTTTACTTTTAACAGGAGACTTGGAGTACAAGGGTTTAACCCCAAGAGAATGATTCACCAATAGTGAAATTCAAGACCCAGGTTGGGTTGAAGGGGAAACTTTTCAGAGAAAGGGCGCCCTTGTGTCTTAATTATGTCATTAATTATGGCATGAAAAATATTACCTAAGTATCAGTTCCATGCTGGTCATTACACAAAGGATCATGGTCATCACCTTGTTTGATTCACTCAAATTACTGTGGGAGATAGAAAGGACAGATATTGTCCTAATGCCCTTTTTTATAAATAAGGAAACAGACACAGCAAGATTAGGTCCCTTGCCTGGGATCATACAGTTGTACAGTGAGTGACATTTTAAAAAAGCCACATCTCCTAGTTTCTATTCAAGTGTTTTTAACTTTTCTGTAAGCAGTTTAGTATTCCTCAGAGTTCAGTTCAGGAAAGAGAATGGAATGAAATGGAACAAGGTTATTTTCTTCTGTGATGGAAGGAACTCAGAGTTCATCTCTCCCAGCCTTGGAATGGTATGAGGGGATTTTCATCTCCTCCTTTGTTCCCAGATGGTCTAATCTTATTTGAGGATGCAAATTCAAGGAGCTATGGTCAGCCCAACCTTCCACTAAAATTGCAGTGAACGTAGTCCCATTTGGGGGTTAGAAAGAAAGCTTGTATCTATTTAAAAGCAGAGAAAGTGTCTCTGTTCAACGTCTGCTCTTATCTGACAGATTGTCCTACACCTGAAATTGGACATCTACTTCAAGTGGGTCAGTGAATGGCAACCTGACTACTCACTATGTACATGACATCATCATGGAAATGGAATATAGTACTCTCAGAAGTGCTTAAAATCCTCGAGTTTGTTAAAAAAAAAAAAAAAAAAAAGAGGTAATGTAAGTTTCTATGAGAAAGGAGCAACAGTCAAACTATGATGGTCATGCTAAGCACAAGTATGTGTCAGAAGCAGGAGTTAGAGCAAGATAATTCTGACTTTGAGACTTGCCCTCTATCTATTATAATACCTTTCATTTTTGTTGAGGTTATTTTTATTCTGATTCATCGCAAAATCCAAAATACCTTCAGTATTTCCGTTCCCGATCCCGATTATACACATTTTTTCTTTTTTTAATTTTATATTTTAATTTTAATTTTATTTAATTTATTTAATAAATTTATTTAATTTTAATTTAATATTTTACTTTCCCCCAGTTACAACACATATTTTTTTTAAAGATTTCTAGGAAGGTAAATAAAATCATTTTAAAATCTCCATTGAATTTTAATTTGATTTTTACCCATTGCGGTTTAATTTATTTTTATTGTATATGTATATGTACACTTCTATCTATATATCCCTATGTATCTACATCACTTACCAAAGGTCTACTCAGTTAAACTCCCTATTATCTCCAGGATCGATATAAAAAACCTCTGTTTGGTATTTAAAGCCTTTCACAACCTGGCTTCTCCCTACCTTACCAATCTTCCTCCATTTCACTCCTTTCACATACTCTGAATCAGTGACGCTGACCTCCTCTGCTTTTCCCCATCTACAACATTCCATCTCTGGCTTAGACCAAACACTGGCTTCCTCCCATGGCTGGAAGATCTCTGACTCTTAGTTTTCCTACGTTCCTTTAAGATTCAGCTCACACCTTACCTTTTGTAGGAGGTTTTTGTTTTTTTTTCCCGGTGTCCCCTCTTACAAGACCCCCTCCCTCTGACATCACCTTCTGTTAATACTGCATACATCTTCCTGAACAAATGTAATCTCTGTAAGAATAGGGACTACTTCTTCTTGCCTTTCGTTGTATCCCTAAATCCTTGGCACAGATTGTGGTACATTTTTGTTCTTTAGTCATTCAGTTGAGATAGACTCTTTGTGATCCTCATGGACTATACATACCACACCAGCCCTTCTATCCTCCACTATCTCCCAAAATCGGTCCAAGTTCATGTTCATTGTTTCCATGACACAATCTATCCATCTCATCCTCTGCCATCCCCTTTTTCTTTTTCCTTCAATCTTTCCCAACATCAAAGTCTTTTCCAGTGAGCCTGTCTTTTCATTATATGGCCAAACTGTTTAAGTTTCTTTACATAGGAGGTACTTAATAAATATCAGTTGACTGGCTTACTGATGCTCCAGTCTCATAGAAATTTTATGTATTTTTCTCATTGTATTAATCACAGATATATGGCTACATGAATACACATAGACATATACATATATAATATACATGCACACATATAGAATTAATATAGTGAGAAACTAGGTATAGTTTCCACGAGCAACTGAATGAGTTTGTACTCAGTTTAGTCAAGGCCAGTCATTCTATTCTCATAGAAACACATTATATTTTTTCTCACTATAATAATTATATTCATACATAATTATTACACATACTCATATGAATTTATGTATATATACATGTATATATAGAAAAACACATGTGTATTTATTCATTCATTTGTTTATTTGTGGGATCATGCAATATTTATGCCCTCACCTATAGCAGCATAGGATAGTCTTTCTAGGACCTTAATCTATGCCCATTATATGGCTAAGCCCCAAATAGATACATAATTGAAGATAAAATATTGACCAAAATCTGTAATATAAAAGAACATTTAAAAATCATAAATCATGCCATTGTTGTACTTTTATTTTCCATTTATTCTTCTTATTAAAGTTAATTTATCATTTGCTTCAGAACAAGGTTGTTATATCGCTGCATTGCAGACCCTGGTTAATGAAAACTTTCATATTTCATACACATATTTCTCAAGTCTCATTGAACTTCACACATTTCACTTTTTTACAAGTTGAAACCAAACTCTTCCATTATTTCATGTGGTATCAATCTGATAAAGACAGAAAGGCTTAATCAAACAGAGACTGGGACTGTGAATGATAAATTAAAATGCTATTTGATTTTTCTTGTTCTGAAGGAGTCTGAGTTTAGTCTTTAGACATGTTATGGTATACATGTATAAGATTTTCAAATATGAGTCACAATATTAAGACCCATGGTATTATAATGGCCACTAAAGTTCTTCCTTGTCTGTGTCTGATGGTGAGATAGTTTTCAAAGCCTATGCCAATGGAATACAAGTTCTGGTAGTCTCTGCCAGGCTTGAAAGACTACAGGTATGTGCCAGTGTTGGACTGTACATCATTCAAGGGCCAGTGTAGTTAAATTCAGAGAATTTGCTCACTAGAAATAAGTATATTTAAAAAAAAATAAAATGAAATTAATTTGGCATGTTTGATAATTGATAAAATCAAACTGGCTTATGAAGATCACAGCTACCTCTTTTAAGGGATGGCTGATAAACTGTTCCTTTAATAACATAGCTAGACTTTTGTCTAGAATTTATGTCTGCCTCACTTTACCTCTATTTGAAAAATAGTCCTTGTTCTCCATTTAAAGAATCAAGCACCTATTTACCCATCTCCATTCCTGAGGCATCTTATCTAATCTCCAAGATTTTTGAAAGATCAATTTTAGCAGTTTACCAATTACACCAATAAGTTCTTTTTCATTTCCTGGTGACTTGGATGCCACAGCAGCCTGAAATTCTTTTACTATTATGGGTTTCAACTCTTTTTAATGCGGTTTTATCTTCCCAGAAGGAAGATTATTCTCCTTAGTACAAAATCAGCAGCAAAATAAGAGTTTGGTAGTCTTCTATTTTATCTTCATTCTATCTACCCCAAGCAGCAATCTTATCCCAACTTTAATCTTCCTTCTTGCACTAAATTAAGCATAAAAAATAACCTTGGTTTTGGTTTGGAGTCCTTATTTATCTTGTAGGCCCCCTGCTGGGCCTATAGTCAATTCAGGCTTCAGCTTTTTTGAATTTTGTATCTTATATGTCACAGTAGAAACATACTTAGTCTATATTTTTATATAGAGCAAGGTCCTACTTTTATTTGTTTCTTTCTGTTAAATTCATTCTTGGAAACTGTGTTTTAAACCAATTGAATATGAAGCAAAATTCTGACTGCCCATGAGTGTCCATGGAATGGTCCCAATGGAAGTGGGACTGGGTTAGGGAGAATACAGACCCTTGACAATTTGAGTCCTGGTCTCAATAAAAAATCAGTCCATATTGGAGAAGGGCAAGACATATTGTAGGAGACCAAAGATGAATTGAGCAGACTAGACACAATCACTGGGTCCTAATGATATATTTTAACTGGGATCAATTCATATAAGCATGAGATAGTGGAACGTGGACAATGCCAGGGAAGGATCAACCAAGTAATCAAGTGTGTCCAGGAGACAAAGGGAATCCAACAGGTCTGGGACCATTCACTAGAACATGCAGGCAGCTGAGTTATGCTCTGAATGCTCAAGACTTCTGGGAGCTGTCTCATTTTCAAACTTGTCTCACCATAAAAAGGGTGGCAGGCCTCCCTTGGCACTGACAATGTATTATATTCTTACTGCTCATGCACTGGTGCTCTTGCTCAGACACTGGTGGAAATTGTTGGATGAGTGAGTAAAGGCATTGAGAAGTGAAGTCTTTATGAAACATGTCTTTATTAAACAGTGTCAAATAAGCAAAATGATGAAATGCAGAGGATGAGCACTGAAAAGTGGTCATAGGAGGTACCAAGACTTTTCCTCAAGACATTGTATTTTCCTTAAACTAACAAGTGCTTATGTTCCTTTACAACAGCAGTATAAACAGAATCTTCATTTCATGAGCTTATGGTCCTTCATTCTTTTCAGTGACATAATTATAGCAAGGCAATCAGGGCTTTGTGCCAGGTGGGATCATTATGGTGGGAACAACCTTCCTCTCATCTGCAGTCTTCTGATGGCTCCATACTATGCACCTTTTTCCTTTTCCCTGCCTTGTTGGGGCTGCCACCCCTATTGCCCTATCCCTGAGGTGTGCCTGCCCTAGACCCCACTTTCCCCACCTCCATATACCCCTTCCCTCTTTGACCTCTTCTGGTCCCTCCCCTAAAGTGATATCCCAGGGTCTCCATCCTCTCTTGTCCTCTCACACCATGAGTAACTTCCCAATATCTCTTCCCCCAAAGAGAGGCCTAATATCTTGAGTTAGTTCTAAGGTTTCTCCTTATTTGTATAGCTGCACCCCCACCATCTCAACTAAATTTTCCCCAGGTGTCAGAATTCCTAGTTATAGTTCTAAATTACTCTGGACAGTAACAGTGAACTCCAGTCCTAGCAAATATATTAAGATCCAATGCAATACAAACTCTGCCTCTATGCATTTAATTAAATATCTCAGTAAAAATTTGAAGTGCTAAAAGGGACCACATATGCTTGGCATTTTTTGTAGTTCTCATAAATAGCACAGTTTAAACAGAAAGAGCTCCCTGCGCCTACTCTTCCAGTGGTGGTCTAGGCAAGTTCCCCGTGTGCGCACATCCTGGGGCAGGAGGAAGGGGGCCAATCTCCCAAATTCCTCTAAAGGTTTACTGCAGCTTTCATTGAAATAAATGTACTGGAAACAACAGAAGTAGAAAATGGTACAAAAGCCATAACGTTTGCATAAAGAAGTCATTAAAAAGGTGTGCCAATGGAACAATTGTTTGATGTCGCGTAACGAATGTTTCATTTCGTTTATTTTTTTTTTTAAGATTCCGTTTATCTAGTAGTTTCTGCATTTAAAGAGCATAATACTGAATGATTCTCCATCCCTGAGATCCAGATCATTGCAGAGAAAGCTCCTATGGAATGATTAAAACCATAATAAAAGAGTAAATCCCTATGTAATATTTATCCAGTCTGTATTTCCAAAGTAATACATTTCCCCACCCCTATCTACCCCCAGTTTTGCACAATCGCAGCTTAATAAAGCACATATTTTAAACACAGGCTGTAAAAGATAAAATCACCATAGTGAAAGAAACTTGAAAACTGGATAGTATTTATACAGAGCATGAACAGCTCTCAAAGGGCCTGTGAACTGGGGCCAGAGAGACTATGAAGTGGATGGACCCTGGTATGTAATGTCTAACAGTCTCTCACTGGCAACAGCTGGAATTCCAATACCACCTGCATTGCAGGGCACAAGCCTCCTTCTGCTATAGGAATAAATTCCACACAAGCCACCCATGTACAGCGAGAAGGACCTGAAACTAACAATTCCTCCTGACTATCATTAAAGAGTTAGGTGATTTGGGGCAATCCTCATTAACCTCTTAGTGCCTGTTTCCTCAGCTAATAACCTGGAAATAATAATACAGCTGGCATGGTTATGAAAAAAGTGACTGGTTTTGGAGTCAGAGGGTGTGAGTTTGGATATTATCTCTGATATTTAAAAATCTCTGTGACCTAGAATGAGTCACTTAACTTCTTTGGGTCTCAGTTTCCTTACCTGTAAAACAGAGGAATTAGAAAAGTTGGTCTCCAAAGTCTCTTCCAGCTATAGATCTGTGACCCTATAAAGGATCTACATGACAGGATTTGAGGGGAGAATTCAATAAGATGGTATGTATGAGAGCACTTGGAAAAATAGAATACATTTTGCAAAAGTAAATTATTATGATTTTTTAAAATAAAAATCAGAAGAAAAGCTACCTCATTATGGTAGCTAAACTTTGAAAGAGCTGAGGCCATCCCTAAGAGGCTGGGGCTGAGGGCTAGGGACTGAGGTTAAAGGTTGAACACCCTGAGAAACTCCCATCTTCATCAGAAAGAGGAAGGGAGAGTCACCCACAATCATGCCAAAGGAGCAGCTGGAGACAAGCTACCAAGAGAGATGCATCTGGTCCTCCTCCCTCTTTGAGCTTCAGCCTAATCTGTCCCATCTGCATGGGCTAATCTCTCTTCTGTCATACCACATCCCTTTAAAAAAAGAAAGTCCAAAGCTGAAAGTCCTCCTCTAGGAATCTTTCCTAATTAATCACACATTTTCCAAATGGTCCAAAATTTCTAACCTGCACTTAACTTCAATTAAATTGGGTCTTTTCTTTCTCTTCTTTTTCTGATCCATTGAAAGCCTCTTGAAAGCAGAGATCTTGCCTCTCCTCAGAATACTTTAGCAGTGGTAGATATTAGCCAAACAAGCTAATTCAGGGATCCCTAACTTGGGGCCTGTGAATTAAATTTTTTTGATAACTGTATTTCAATATAATTTGTTTCCTTTGTAATCCTAAGCATTTTATTTTATGCATTTAAATCATTGTGATGAGTCCTGCCAAAATGAGGACACCAAAAAGCTTGAGAAACTCTGAGCTAATTAAATTTTAGGTAGAATTGATAGATGCAGCATAGACTAAATAAAGCCAGGACACAATCCCATTCTATCCTTTTACAAGGTCAGGATACATCCAGAGTATTTCTAGGCCCAACTTTTTATATAAACATTAATAAACCATAGTACAACCAGAGGAAGGGGACCAAGGTGGTGCAAGGATTGAAGCCATGATGGGAGGTTGAAGGATTTGAGAATTTTCAGTCTAGATAAGAAAAGACTTATTTGGGGAGAGGGCAAGTTATCCAGTATTTAATATGATGTTCTGGGAGACAGCTTCTCTTTATTCTCCTTGGCTCCAGGAAGCTTTGTGAGGAACAATGGGTAGAAATTTCATAGAGGTAGATTTTGGTGTCATGTAAGTAAAAACTTCCCAACAATTAGACCAAGATAAGACTAAACCAACTCAGGAGGTGGTTTTGCTTTCAACAGAAGTCTCCATGTAGATGCTTAATCTGGACTTCTTAAACTTTTTCCACTCAGGACCCCTTTTTCATTTCAGCAGCATTTATATGAGACCTGAGGGCATGCACTGTGCAAAGTGCACATGCTTTGTGTTCAGAACCAAGGCTGCAGTGAAGTTGCTTGATCCAATACTGTCCATTGCTGCCAGAAACACCATAGATCCATTACAATTTTGAGTTTTAATTCATTTTTGCTTGTTGCCAAATTTTTCAGGACCCCCCCCCCCCAAGTTCAGTTACATATGAGGCTGTGACTCACAGTTTAAAAAACACTGTTTAGATACACATTTTGAGGGATCTTATACAGAGGCAACTAGGTGGTCCTGAGGATAGAGTTTTAGACTTGGAGTCAGAAAGAGCTAAATTCAAATTTAGCCTCAGACACTTACTAGCTATGTGACTCTGGGTAAGTCACTTAACCTCTGTTTGCCACAGTTTCCTCAGCTGTAAAACAGTGATAATAATATCACCTAGCACTTACCTCCCAGGATTGTTGTGATGACCAAATGGAATAATATATATAAATTTTAAAGTACTACCTAAATGTAAAAGTACTACCTATTATACCTCAGCAACTTGTTCAAATTGCGACAGGCTGGAATAAATGATTACATTGGTAAATTTATTACAATCAATGGTATTCTGGAGCTGGTTCCAACCAGCTCCTGAGAGTCAATTATTAAATTTTCAGTGTGACCACTTACCTTGGAAGTCAGCAAACTAAAAAGCAGAGCTTGATACTTTTTTTCCTGATTGTCTAGACCTAAGAAAATGATGAAAAATGTTACTAATTCAGGTTAAACTTGAAAGTTTGTCATGAATAGATGTCCCCCCAGGGAGCTAGTTGTTAAACATTTACCAGCATACACCTGCTTAAAATTCTGAGATTCTGTGATATTTTCCCCATAAGTACCTAGGGCAGAACCCTCTTTCAGGATGTGGTAGTACATCTTCTGTCACCAGAATCTCTGAGCACTGGTCTGAGAATGACAAGCATCTTTAGTACTCAATTTACTTTAATTGTAAACAAAACTCTCTCTTAGAAGACTAAGCAGAAACAAACTTAGAAAGACAAGAAGACTTAGAAGAGTAGCCTGGCCTTTCTTGGAATGGGGCCTAAAATTTTCTCTGATAAAATACTCACATCCAAATCATACAAGCCAGAAGCCATTCATCAAAGACCTTCCAGGTGCAAGGCACTGAACTAAGAACGTGAAGACAGCATGAAGAGATAACCCCTCTTTCAAGGAGATTACCGCTGATTTAGGGGCATATCATTGGGCAAAAATGTGCACCACAGATCACAGTGAGGATAAAGCGACCCTGGGATCTATTTTTTAAAAAATCACTAAAGACTTAACTGGTTTCTTGGCATAGGAAACTTCTAGACTTGGTAATACCTGATGCCGTGGATCTCTCAGAAGTTTGGCAATGCTTGGAACGGCATTGGAAGACTCTGGTATTCTACTCACCATCTTATGACTTCCCAAACCTAAAAATTCCTTCTGTGGCTATAACTCTTCTGAATGTGCTATCTCCTCCATTAGAATTTAAGTTCCCTGAGGGCAGGGACCATTTTGCCTTTGTATTGGTATCCCCATCCCCTTGGCACACTTAATAAATGCTTTTCATTATTTGATTAATTTCACTTATCTGTAACATCAAACCTGAGGTGTTCCATTCTCATTGATACTAATTTTGCAATGTTAATTTTTGTAACAAGCGTTTGATATATGCCCAGATTGCTTAAAATGGCGCAGCCATGTGGGAGATGTCAGGGAGCTGATTTTAGGAGAAGACACTTTGCCATTTGCTACCACTTAACTGGGAGGCGCCGCCTTTCATAGGCCACGTAGCTACAACTGTTCGCATCCTTAACACCGTTTGATGAAGGTACATTCCAGTGGTGTTTTGGGCTAAAAGACGTCTTCTTGCTAGTAGTTATTGGAGAAGGCTCGGAAGGCTTCTTCCCTTCATGCCTGTAGGTCCAAAGAAGAAAGGTTTAATTTTTGTTTTGTTTTGTTTTCCCCCTCAAGATGATGAACTTATTCATTAGGCCAGCAATAGCCAATAATTTGGGTCAATGGCCCTTCTCAAGGTCCCTAAATGAGCGTTGGCAGGGTCTTTTATAATTATTAGAAGGATTACAGAATAAAGTTTGGAGACCTGTGTGTCTTCAGATTGACCTGATGTTAGGGTTATAACTGTCCTGATTGATAAACGGTTGAAAGAGAAGATGGGTTGAGTCACCTCTGTTGAGCTTGGGATTTTGATTATCATTTATTTATTTATTTTTTGAGATTCTGAATATAGGGAATGGAGACCTAGACATGAGGACCTTGGAGCCCAAGTTTCCAGGCCAAATGTTGCAATCTGCCTATCAGTGAAGCCCTGAGAAATCAGCCCCACCACCCCACCCCATACAAGCCCAGGTGGGCTTTGAACTTGGCCCTTGGTGGGACTAAGGCTATACAGGGACTGAGGTAAGTTTTGAACCTATTTCCCTTCTCCCTCCACATACTGAGGTGATATAGATGGATAATGTTCCCAGGTATTGGAGGGGGGGAATACATTTGCATGTTAGTTCTTACTACACTTTTGAAGCAAATATTTTTTTAAAAGCTTATCTGACTGTTAAGTGATTAAATGGAAATAGGAGGGTCTGTGTACCCCTAAAATTGAGGACAGAGTAAAGCAAAATTGGGTGACAATATAAGAGAACCATGGTAGAAGGTTGGAATATAACATAGTTGACCCTTGGACGGTGGGGGCCAAAGTAGTCACTGTTACATTTGATTTACCTGTTTCAGAATAACATGCTACATTGCCTTGCCTATTGCTCCGAACTAAGCCTACTGAATGAACTGGATGGACCTCAGAGGTAAATTGCCTGTGATTTGAGTTTCAAACTGGAAAGTCCCTCAGAAATCATAGTCTAAATTTACAGATGAGAAAAGAGAAGCCTCAAGAGTTTAAATGACCTACCTAGATTCACACAAGGAAGAAATGGGAGAATCAAGAAGCAGATTGAGGTTTTATGCCTCCAACAGCAAGGAGAAAATTCAGTCCTCTTTTTGCTATATTTATTTGTCCTTAGATAGATGCAAACTACTTTGTATATATCTCTACATTCCTTAAAAAAAATATTACCTCCTCTAAAGTTATTTACTCTCTTTGCTATTCTCTCTTCCTTGCAGATAATCAGAAATATCTTTTGTGGGAAATGTCTTTCACTGGGAAGGGAATAGATGTGAGGAGTCAGTAAAAGGAAGAGTTGAGCTGGCAAACATCACTGGATGCCTTTTATATGCCACTAAAGGGCTGTTTCTCAGGACAGAGAAGCCTAGACTTAACGGTTGAAGTTCAGTGGACATGTTATTAATAGCCACATGAGAAATCATTCCTAGGGGTGCATGAGGGAGTGGAAAGGGCACTGGACAGTGAGTGAGTCAGGAGACCTGGCTTATAGCTTGCACTTCTCGTCCAATTAACTGAATGACCTTGGTTGGGCCATGATCCTTCAGTTTCCTCAATTATGAAATGAGGAATTTGGATGTGGTGAACCCTCTAACTCTAACCATGGTCCCATGATTCCAGCACTTGAATTTTGAAGCAATTTGGAGCCTTTATGGCTAGTCAAGGTCTATGAGGCCGTTTGAATTGCGGATCTTTCCTGAGTCTACTGAGGACATTCACCAGTGGTAACCCCTGCAGAAACCTGTGCCGAGATAAAGAAACAAAATCAGTTCTTATCTTTGGTGGGGACTTGGGTCGCTTCTTTCAGGCCACTCTCCTTCCTTTCTCTTCTCTAAAGTTTTAAAGTTTTATACATTCAGCCTTGAGGCATTTTCCCCCCTTTAACATTTATTACTGAACTTTAATAGATCAACATTAACCAAACAAACACTTCCCCTGGTCTCCTCCCTCCTCTCTTCCTATTGTGACCGGGATCTATGGTTTCCTCTTGACTCACTTGGGTATTCTCCTTGGAGTCTCACTCATTTCCTGTTGGGAGAACCTTGGCATCCTATCCCTAGTAAAGAAATAGGCTCAGGAGTCGGCCAGCTCCAGCAGCCTGTTCAGATCATTGTCTGCAGGCGAAGATGCAGAGCCTGCAATGTTTCCCTTCCTCAGACTGAAACTTTCTATCATGAGAACCCAAGCCCTTTTGGGAGAAGGCCATCTGGCCTGGCTTGTCAGGCCTAGCGAGGGCTTGATTTCCACCCTGTTCTTCTTTCTCTCCACCACACCCTTCCATGCCCTTACTTTGCAGGAGGAAAGCTGGAACATCCCAGATATTCATCTCTGTTACATCTTCAGCTGACTCCCTCTGGTTCTGGGCTCCATATGGTTCAGATACACTTGGTGAAAAGTCCTTGCCTCTAATTCTCCATTTGCTGTTCATTTGCTCAAATTCAGATTATGTCCCGCTGCCATGTTTTCTCCTGCCACATTTTAAATTGTTTTAATTTAAAGCTGATGCTGCTGGCCTAATTGATCAAACTTCTGCCAAGCACATGCATATACATGCGCACACACATGTGCACACACACACACACACACACACACACAAACTTCTGCTGACTGTTAATGTTGTTTTTTAAAGATGAAAAAATAAATTCCTTTCACGTGGCCTCTTGTCCCCAGAAATCTAAAAATTTCTTTGTTTTGGCAGCAATCCCAGCAACACCATCCTCTGCCATTTTCTTTGGCCTGTTCTTAGGGTTTTTTGAAAGACACCCAAGGGTTCCTATAATATTGGCTCTTATAGCAGCTGCAGGATAGGGACTAAAGGGAGCCTGGGCAAGAGAATTCAACTTTACTCTTGCTTGGAGCAAGCCTGAGGCAAAATGGGGAAGTAGGTGGAGTTAATCCTCAATGCTCCCTCCCCTCCCTTTCTGGGATCCCTTTCAACACTGGCCTCCCACTAACTCATGCAGCCTAAGTCAACAGAAGAAATACCCCATCTCCAACATTTCTCCTTTTCCTTCTTCCCATCAAAATTTATCTCTTCTTCATCTTAGTTCTTTAGCAGCTAGCTAAATAACAGAAGGTAATCTGATCAATCAGGGAGGAAGAAAAGCCAGTGGATAGAGTTTGGCTCTTGGAGTCAGAAAGAAATGAGTTCAAATCTCATTTTAGACATTTCTTAGCCATGTGATCATAGGTAAGTCATTGAACTTTTTTTCAGTATAAAATGTGGGACACAATACCTGTAGTACCAACATCATGAGAAGGTTGTAAAACTCAAATGAGTTGATGCAAATAAAGCAGAGCTTTGCTATATAAATGTTAGCTATTATTACACTAAATTAATTCACCCTGGTGTGTTTAATGGATGCTAATAGCTTAATGGGCTGTCCTTCCCACATGACATTTATGTTTTATCAGGGGCTTCAGTCCCTTAACCCAAGGGAGTAGTGAGTTATATGGGAATATCAGTACCTTGGGTAGAGCCAATTAGTGAGATGTTTTTGGCCATAGAGGCCTTTCAATGCCCATTAAGCAGGAATGTACCAACTCTAGGTAACCTTAAGCCTGATTCTCACCTTAGTCTAATCTGAGCTGTGTGATTCCTTTAGGAAGAAAACAGTTATCTCAGGGCTCTTGCATGAAATATTTCTGGAGATCAGCTTCCCCTTCGATAAGCCCTATATATGGGGTGAAGAAGAGTCAGATATAACTGAGCAACAAATAATAGATAAAGTGCTGAACTTGGAGTCAGGAAGAACTGCATTCACACTCTGCTTCAGAAATTTCCTACTTGCATGACCCTGGGCAAGTCACTTATCCTTGTCTGCCTCAGTTTGTTCATCTGTAAAATGGGGATAATGATAGTATCTATCTCCCAAGATTGTTGTGGGGATGAAATAAGATAATATTGGTAAAGCACTTTTCAAACCTTAAAATATCACCTACATGTAAGCTAGTATTAAAATATTAATTTCTTAGCTTTGAATTTTTTAACAAGCATTTATTAAGCATCTATTATGTGCCAGTGTGCCAAATGCTTTACAATATTTTCCTATTTCATCCTCCCACAACCCTGAGAAGAGGAGCTAGGATTATCCCCATTTTGTTGTAGTTCAGTCATATACCAAGGAATGAGTGAATGAATGAATGAATGAATGAATGAAGCTTTTCTTGAGTGCCTGCTATGTACAAAACACTATGCTAAGGCACAGTATATAAGTAGACAAGGAACGCAATCATGTCTCAAAGAGCTCATGTTCTAATGAAAGAAATTTTAAAAAAAGATTTCTGTTTTAAGTCAAATGTAAGGTTCCATGGTCTTTAGGGCACAAGAGCAAAGCAGATGTTAATGCCCTTGCTTGAATGTCATTTTCACCAATAAAATGTCATCAGTTTCACAGTACCAAGGACTTTGACCATAAAAACATTCTTTTCTGAGTCTTCAGTAACTGTAATACAGCACTGGCAAGAGTGATTGTCAGGCTATACCTCCTTAGGTATTGCTTCCCAGGCTGGAAGTATGGTTATTCCTAAGACTATTGGGTCCAGGGTTCAAGGAGAGAAGGTGGTTAAGGTGATGGTGATTGTCTAGTATATACTTCCTCCTGTTTCACCCTCAGGGTGTCTTGTTTCTACTAAAACCTCAAAACCAACACAATGCCTTGCTCATAAGGGCTGATTAAGAAGAAAAAGTTTGGGGGTAGAGCCAAGATGGCCAAGTAGAAGGACCGACCTGCTCTATCTCTACTCTCATAATCCATAAAATATCTGTAAAAAATGACTCTAAACAAATTCTGGAACAGTAGAGCCACAAAACAACAGAGTGAAAGAGATTTCCAGCCTAAGATAGCCTGGGAAGCTGACAGGAAAGGCCAATCACACCGGGCTCAGAGCAGAGCACAGCTCAGGCTTGATTGTGCCACAGGGACAAGACTGGAGCAGGATTTAGGGTGCAGAATCATAGGCAGCAGCTGTGGTTCCTAGAGTTCTCAACACAGAAATGCCAAAGACAGTTTAAAAGGTCAGTAAGAAAGATCTTTCACTTAGGTGAGAAGGAAGAGGGGTCCAGTCCTAGATCCAGGGCCCCAGAAGTTACTACAACACAGCATCAATTTTTGGAGTCCTCAGCCTAAAGATCCTGGGGGAATTAAGTGGCTGATCTGCATCTCAAACCCGAGTGGCTGCCCTGGAGTGAAGAGGAGCACTGGCTGGTGGAGTTGGTAGAGGTGTTTATGGAGGGAGAACTCTACTCACAGATCTTGGGCAGAAAAGCTTGTGGTTGGTCCCAGAGCAGAGCACAAGCTGGGAGAGGACTCCTCTCCCTTGGTTGGGCCACCTTGGAGAAACTGAGAGCTCACAGGTTCCTAGAGTATACCCTCCACTTGACAAAGGACTCAAAAGTCTGGCTGGGAAAATGCCCAAAAAAAAGGGAAAAAAATAAGACTATAGAAAGTTACTTTCTTGATGAACAGTTATTTTCTTCCATCCTTTTGGATAAGGAAGAACGAAGCTTGCCATCAGAGGAAGACACAAAAGTCAAGGCTTCTACATCCCAAACCTCCAAAATAAATATGCTATGATCTCAGGCCATGAAAGAACTCAAAAACGATTTTGAAAATCAAGTAAGAGAGGTGGAGGAAAAATTGGGAAGAGAAATGAGAGTGATGCAAGAAAATCATGAAAAGTGACTCAACAGCTTGCCAAAGGAGACCCAAAAAATGCTGAAGAAAATAATACCTTTGGGAAGCCATACAACAACAGAGTGGAGGAGATTTCTCTTCCAGAGAGCCCTGAAAAACCGACACCAAAGGTCCATCAAGCACCACACCCAGAGCAGACCCCAGCCCTGCCTTGGCTGTATAGCACAGAGAGGAGCAGATCCAAACAGGCTTCAGGGACAGAATCTCCAGTGGCTGTGCAACTCCCTCAACCCACAGGCACAAAGGTCAGTGAGAGATCCGTTTTGGTTGGCTGAGAGGGGAGCAGGATGTCCCCATAACTCAGGCCCCCTCGGGAGACAGCAGTAGAGGCAGCAGCAGAGAGGAGCTCACAAAGCAGGCAGGCGCTCGGATCCATTACTGAAGATCTCCACATAAGCCCCCTAAGGGAACTGAGCCCCTTGCATTAGCCCTGTCCTGACCTGAGTAGCTGAACTTAATCTCACACTGAATAGCAGCCCTGCCCACATCTGAGCACCTGAAGTTAATCTTACACTGAATAGCAGTCCTGCCCCCTCTGAAAGCCCTGAGACTGGGAAGCAGCATTTGAATCTTAGACCTCAAGCACTAGCTGGGAGGATCTGGAGGTGAGGTGGGTATGGAAAGGAATCTCAGAAGGCAAGTAACTGGCTGGGAAAATTCCCAGAAAAGGGGAAAAAAAATAAGACCATAGAAGGTTACTTTCTTGGTGAACAGATATCTCCTCCCATCCTTTTAGATGAGGAAGAACAATGCTTACCATCAGGGAAAGACATAGAAGTCAAGGCTTCTGTATCCCAAACATCCAAAATAAATATTCAATGGGCTCAGGCCATGGAAGAGCTCAAAAAGGATTTTGAAAATCAAGTTAGACAGGTGGAGGAAAAACTGGGAAGAGAAATGAGAGAGATGAAAGAAAAGCATGAAAAGCAGGTCAACACCTTGCTAAAGGAGACCCAAAAAAAATGCTGAAGAAAATAATACCTTGAAAAATAGGCTCACTCAATTGGCAAAAGAGGTTCAAAAAGCCAATGAGGAGAAGAATGCTTTCAAAAGCAGAAATAGCCAAATGGAAAAGGAGGTTGAAAAGCTCACTGAAGAAAGCAGTTCTTTCAAAATTAGAATGGAACAGATGGAGGCTAGTGACTTTATGAGAAACCAAGAAATCACCAAACAAAACCAAAAGAATGAAAAAACAGAAGATAATGTGAAATATCTCATGGGAAAAACAACTGACCTGGAAAATAGATCCAGGAGAGAAATTAAAAATTATGGGACTACCTGAAAGTCATGATCAAAAAAAGAGCCTAGACATCACCTTTCATGAAATTATCACGGAAAACTGCCCTGATATTCTAAAACCAGAAGGCAAAGTAAGTATTCAAGGAATCCACTGATCACCACCTGAAAGAGATCCAAAAAGAGAAACTCCTAGGAACATTGTGGCCAAATTCCAGAATTCCCAGGTCAAGGAGAAAATATTGCAAGCAGCTAGAAAGAAACAATTCAAGTGTTGTGGAAATACAATCAGGATAACACAAGATCTAGCAACTTCTACATTAAGGGATCGAAGGGTGTGGAATAGGATATTCCAGAAGTCAAAGGAACTAGGAATCAAACCAAGAATCACCTACCCAGCAAAACTGAGTATAACACTTCAGGGGAAAAAATAGTCATTCAAGAAATAGAGGACTTTCAAGCATTCTTGATGAAAATACAAGAGCTGAAAAGAAAATTGGACTTTCAAACATAAGAATGAAAAGAAGTATGAAAAGGTAAACAGCAAAGAGAAGTTATAAAGGACTTACTAAAGTTGAACTGTTTACATTCCTACATGGAAAGACAATATTTGTAACTCTTAAAACTTTTCAGTATCTGGGTAGTTGGTGCAATTACACACACACATACACGCACACGTGTGCGCGCACACACATACACACATGCACGCACACACAGAGACAGAGAGCACAGAGTGAATTGAATAGGATGGGATCATATCTTTAAAAAAAATTAAGGTAAATGGTGAGAGAGAAATATATTGGGAGGAGAGAGGGTGAAATGGAATGGGACAAATTATCTCTCATAGAAGAGGCAGGTAGGAGACTTTTTAGTGGAGGGAAAAGGACGGAAGCTGAGAGAAAAACATGAAGTTTACTCTCATCACTTTCGACTAAAGGAAGGAATAAAATGCACACTCATTTTGGTATGAAAACCTATCTTACAATACACGAAAGTAGGGGAGAAGGGGATAATCAGGGTGGGGGTGATGATGGAAGGGAGGGCAATGGGAGGAGGGAGCAATTTGAAGTCAACACTCGGCGAGGGACAGGATCAAAAGAGAGAATAGAAGCAATGAGGGGCAGGATATGGAGGGAAATATAGTTAGTCTTACACAACATGACTATTATGGAAGTCATTTGCAAAACTACACAGATATGGCCTATATTGAATTGCCTGCTTTCCCAAAGAAAATGGGTGGGGAGGGAGGGATGGGGAGAAGTTGTAACTCAAAGCTTTAGGAACAACTGTCGAATATTGTTCTTGCTACTAGGAATAAGAAATACAGGTAATGGGGAATAGAAAGTTATCTGGTCCTACAGGACAAAAGAGAAGATGGGGACAAGGGAAGGGAAGGATGATAGAAGAGAGGGAAGATTAGTGACAGGGGAAATTAGAATGTTTGGTGTATTGGGGGAGGGACAAATGGGGAGAAAATTTGGAACCCAAAATTTTGTGAAAATGAATGTAAAAAGTTAAATAAATAAATTTAACTAAATAAAAAAAATGTAATTTTAAAAAAAATTACACCTTTAAAGATAGACTAACTCAAATGACAAAAGAAGTCCAAAATGTCAATGAGAAGATGAATGCTTTAAAAAGAAGAAGAATTAGTCAAATGGAAAAGGAGGTTCAAAAGATCACTGAAGAAGATAGTTCCTTAAAATTTAGAATGGAGCAGATGGAAGCTAATGACTTTATGAGAAACCAAGAAATTACAAAACAAAAAGAATGAAAAAGTAGAAGACAATATGAAATATCTCATTGGAAAAACAACTGACCTGCAAAATGGATGCAGGAGAGACAATTTAAAAATTATGGGACTACCTGAAAGACATGATGAAGAAAGAGCCTAGACATCATCTTTCATGAAATTATCCAGGAAAACTGCCCTGGTATTCTAGAACCAGAGAGTAAAATAAATATTGAAAGAATCCACCAATTGCCTCCTGAAAGAGATCCAAAAATCAAAGCTCCTAAGCATATTGTAGCCAAATTCCAGAGTTCCTAGGTTAAGGAGAAAATGTTGCAAGCAGCCAGAAAGAAACATTTCAAATATTGTGGAAACACAATCAGGATAATACAAGATCTAGTTGCTTCTACATTAAGAGACTGAAGGACTTGGAATATGATATTCCAGAAGTCAAAGGAACTAGGATTAAAACCAAGAATCACCTACCCAGCAAAACTGAGTATAATACTTCAGGGGGAAAAATGGTAATTCAATGAAATAGAGGTCTTTCAAGCATTCTTGATGAAAAGACCAGAGCTGAAAAGAAAATTTGACTTTCAAACACAAGTATCAAGAGAAGCATGAAAAAGTAAACAGGAAAGAGAAATCATAAAGAACTTTCTAATCTGTTTACATTCCTACACGAAAAGATAATATCTGTAACTCTTGAGACTTTTCTCAGTATTTGGGTAGTTGGAGGGAATAAGTATATATGTATATGTGTATATGTGTGTGTGTGTATGTGTGTGTGTGTGTATGCTGTATAGACACAGCACAGGGTGAGTTGAATAAGAAGACATGATATCTAAAAAAATAACAGTAAGGGGTGAGAGAGGAATATATTGGGAGGAGAAAGGGAGGAATGGAATGGGCCAAATTATCACTCATAAAAGAGGCAAGAATAAGCTTATTTAATGAAGGAGAAAAGGGAGGAGGTAAGAGGGAAAAAGTGAAGTTTACTCTCTTCACATTTGGCTTAAGGAAGGAATAACATATTCACTTAATTTGGTATGAAAATCTATCTTACACTACAGGAAAGTAGGGAAGAAGAAGATAAGTGGGGCGTGAGGGAAAGATAGAAGGGATGGCAAATGGGAGGAGAGAGTAATTAGAAATAAACACTTTTGGGGAGGGGCAAGGTCAAAAGAGAGAATAGAATAAATGGGGGCAGGAATGCACAGTGGCATGGGGGGAGGGGAGAGATGGGGAGAAAATTTGGAATTCAAAATCTTGTGGAAATGAATGTTGAAAACTAAAAATAAATAAATATTTTAAAAACGTAAAACAGTAGAAAAAGAAAAAATTTGTTGACATAAATTAAAACAAAGCAATGCCAATCTCTCCAGACATGAATGGGAATTGATAGCTCTACTTCAGTTCACTTATCTCTAAATTCAACCCTGGTAAAGTTCAACATTATAGAGGGAGGGAAAAATGGCCTTTAGTCCTTGATACCAGTCACTGTTTTTTTTTCAAAGCAGGAGGAAGAAGCAAAAGTATCCCCCGTGTTTAGCACAATGCCTAGCACATAGTAGGTGCTTAGTAAAGGTTTATTGATTATTTGATTTTTTCAGCCTTCATTGATTCTGAAATGCTTACTGTGTTTCTTCCCTCTAGTTCTGGGATAAATGTTATATGTGTCTTTGAAAACTACATTGCTGCTACTAGTCTCCTTTCTGTCAAGTTCTTACTATTCTGCTCTTTTTAATAAGGTATACCCTTCCAGAACCCTACTCCAATCCTGCATCATACCCATTACATTTTTCTTAAAATATTCCTTTCTTTATTGTCACTATGCATTCCAGATACTTAGATATTCTTGAAATACCTTGAAATCAAGACTATGTCCATCTAAGGACAGATTTTAAGCTCTATCATCAGCTTGGAACCTAGATGATCCAATACTCATACATTCCCTAGTGCTTGGCTCTAGGGTTTCTGTTGAGTAAAGCAATGTAAGCTTCCCTGCTATGAGAGAAACCAGGGTCATGAATAGAAACTATGAATGATATCTACTTGATGGGTTACCAGCTTCCTAGGTAATAATATTAGGCCCTAAGAGCTACTAAGTGTTTCCTACCTGAAACCACAGACTTTTGAAACAACTGAAACCTGAGGGATAAGTATTGCTCACAAGGGCTTAGTGGCATTATTGAAAGACTTTCTCATAGACTCACTCTGGGGGATTCATGGTGGTGGTTTCATAAATTTTAAAATAAAGCACCTGCTTTTTTGCGGTTGAGTCTTTTGTGTTTTCTTGTTCCTGAATGCTCCTTTGAAACCAAAGATATTGATATATTCTACCCTGCAGGGAAATCAATAAAAACTTTAATCACAAAATTAAATAAAAACCAAAGCTACTGACATTACATGGCAACATTCACTGAAGCAACAACTTGGAGTTTTATGGTTCTCCTGCGACTGGCCGTATTGTGTGTAGGGAAATCAATATGTCTTTGAAGCAATTGGGGATGGGTCATGTCAACGGAGGAGACAAGATGCTGATGGACTTTATGGAATAGAGCAGAAGTAGACATTCAAATGTATCCTCCCATTCAGAATTTGCTTATTTTTTGACAGTAGGGGTGGGGGTTGGGAATGGGCAGCAGCAAAAATACTGGCTAGAAATATTCCTTCCAAATGGTGCCTCCAACTGGGCTCAGAACTTGTTATTGTTAAAAGCTATGAGCCTTCTAAAATAAACACATGGTGTATTATTCACATCAATCTGTCTTAAGTTTCTCCTGGAATGACTAAAACCTTGGGACATTCAATGAGTTAAAATGTCCCCAGAAATATATCACCAACTTCATGCCAAATGCAATAAATAATAGCATACATTTGTCATAAAATCTTTGTGATGTCTAGCAGCAAGAGCACCTATCTCACTTTTGCAAATTAAAAAATAACAAGGAGAACAGCGATAACAAAAACTTAGGCATGATTCTCCTTAAGTTAGTACAAGACAGAGTAGATCTTAACCAGCAGGTTAAACAAGGTTCAGAACTGCAGCAGGGATCAAAGATATGTCAAGGTTAGGATTAGGAGACAGTTAACTGGCGAGTCAGAAGAAAATGACTTAGAATTTAAATTATTCTTTGGCCTTCATTTTTGAAGAAGACCACAACACCATGAGTGATGAATTGACTTGGGTGTAAATTGGATCTAAGTGAGGTAAAGTTGCACAAAGCCATCAGTCTCACTCTTTCTTCCAGAATCATCAAAGTCCCGTGGCAAGGCAAAAAGTTAGCATGTCTGGCAATGGCCCAAGATGTAGTGGATGACCTTGGCATCTTCAATGTTTGACCAAGGTCTAAGCACTCCACAGTTCCTGCTTCAAGTACCTTCAGGGCCATTGGAACAAATTGTTCTCCTCTACCCATTGCCTGCCCCACCCCACCCCGACTCACCTACAAGTACGAGGCCTGAAGGTTACCCTCAACCTAGTTTAGCTAGTCTACCAAGATGGTTTACCGGAGTATGGCTGCTGCACATGCTACAGATTCTTGAAGTCACTGGGTGAATTGGGTGGGACCAAAGTTAGATGAGCAACCCTGAAAAAAACTGGAGTTACTCCTCCCTGAACACAGTAAGCAGTTAAGCTTCCTAGTAAACAAAGCTCATGTCCAAACAAAGGCACTTGTTCAAACGGCAAGCTAAGCAATGTCTCCTAGTGAAGAGATTAATAGGTCAGTTGTTGCCTTGCAAACAACTGAATCATTTTTTTTTCTCAAAGGGAGACAGCCAAAAAAAGTGGCACCAACTTGACAGGCATCAAAGCGAACCACATAAACTCAGGTCATAATCTACAGGCAGCAGCTATGATCAGAAATGGGGAAAGTCCAGAAGGGTAAGCTAGATAAGGAAGGCAACAGAAGACATTACTAAGTCCCTTGGCTTTTTGCATCCTTTTATGGAAATCACTAGTCAATAGGAAAGGTGGGAAAGTAAGACTTGAAATCCATGCTTGGCTGGAGAATCTCCAACAAACAAGCTTAGGACTCCTTCAAGGTGAGGCTACTTTTTCCAGTTCTGAGATATTTCTCTCATCTGTGTAAACCATCAAGAGGAGGTATTTTTTTAAAGAATCCCTTAAAGATTATCTTCTAAAATTGTTCCCCCCCCCATTTTTTTCCTGTTCCAGAAGTTTCTTAGAGTTAGAATGAAGACAATGTGTATCCAATTGATTGGGGACAGATTATTTTGGCTATCTTTCTGACAGCACAGAACCAATTTGTGCTAAAAACAAAACAGCCTTATTCCAGCTCATGACATAATCAAGACAAACATTTCTTCCAGATAATCCCATTCCCTTAAAAGAGAAGAGGAGAGAAAAAGAAAAAAGGAGAGAGGAGATGAGAGAAGAGGAAGAAAAGAAAAGAAGGAGAAGAGAGGAAGGAAAGAAAGGAAAAAATCCTTGCTCCTCGCTAGAGTGCTGGACTTGGAATCAGGAAGACCATTTCAAGTCCCCTCCCTAACACTTGTTAGCCATATAATCATAGATAAGCTACTTAAAGCATTTAATTCTCTGAGCCTCAGTTTCCTCATCTGTAAAATGAAAATAATCACACATACTCTTATTGTGAGGCTCTGATAAGAAAATATATGGAAAGAACACTGAAAATTTTAAAGTCCCATATAAATGTCAATTATTACTGAGCTATTACTAGCACATTTAAATAGATGTAGTCAGTTATTCCTTGGTCACATGATAACTCTTTCTCAGGGAAACATGCCCTGTTTGGGAGATGAGAAGCAGAGCTTTCATCTTAGTCTGTTTCTGTAGTTGACATTTATCTATGGTCCTTTAATGATTAATCAATCTCATGGCAGTTTGTCTAAACACACTAGTCTGAAGCACTTTTATTTTTATGAAATGTTACTTAAGGCCAATCTGTTTCCCATGTCATGATGCTCACATCCACCGCATTGGCTATTTCCTTTCCTTAAGGTTTACCATCTTGCAATTACAGCCATAGTCTGCCTCCACCCTGTCCTGATTCACTCAATCAAGTTCACATTTGTTATTTGGGCACAGGCTATCCTAATCCTTTGCTTATGAAATTTTAAAAGAATATTACAGAAATATTTTCAAGCCAACATTTTTCTCTATTTGTATGTTCTGACCACTCAGGAGTCAGATGAGGACTCTTTTAACTTAATATTCCATGGCTTCTAGTGAAAAAGTCCCAATGTATGCCAAAGTAACATCACTTATGCATTAAGAATCCAGGTGCCTACACTGTATTTTTTCTTTCCTCTCAAGTATGGACAGATGAAAGAGAAAAGGATATATATATATATATATATATATATATATATATATATATATATATATATATATATATATATATAATTTATTTTTTTATTTCAGGTTGTATGTTTAGGCAAAATGCATACTAATTTGATTCAACAAGCAGTGCCTATTATATATAGAATGTATATAGAACATATGCTAACATAAGAGTTAGCATAGTGAAATGCAGTGAAAATAACCAGAAAGATCTGAATTCAAATCCTTATCTCTGAAATATATTGGCTATATGGCCCTGGGAAAGTTATTTAACCTTTCAGTGTCCTTAGACAATTCCCCAAGACTATAAAGCTGCCCAAGAAGGTACTGGTGTTATAATTGTAGAATGTTTCCATATAGGAAGTTTCCTCACTGAGCATTCCTAACACTAATGAATTAATGAATCACAAGCCTAGACTGATATCTATCTCTCTACCTCTCTGTGTGTATACATATATAAACATACATACACATATGTGGATAAGATAGATAATAGATGGGGAAGAGAGAGAGAAAGAGAGAGAGAGAGAGAGAGAGAGAGAGAGAGAGAGAGAGAGAGAGAGAGAGAGAGAGAGAGAGAGAGAGAGAGAGAGAGAGAGAGAGAGAATATTTTGTAAGACGTCAAGTGTGGCACTGAGAATACAAGACAAAATGAAAAACTGTCCATGTGTTCAAGGACCTTATCAGTTCCTGGGAAGATCCAACACTTAAACATATGAGTAAAGACATTATAATTTGAGAAAAGAGATGACTAGGAGGGTCAGGGAAGTCTTATTCCAGTTGGTGACACCTGAAAGGACCCTGAAGGACAATAAGGATTCCAAGATTGCTGGATGTCCAAATTAGACATTTATCTGGAAGGAAATGGAGATTGGTGTAGTATATTAGAAATGTCTGTCAGGTAGCAGAGTCAAAAATGGACTGGAACAGTTAGGTTAGAGGTAGGAAGACTAGTTAGGAGGCTGTCGCAATAGTACAAATGAGAAGAGGTGAAGGTTTTAACTGGTTATAATAGGAGTAGATAGAAGTACATGGAAAAGAGACATTTCAAAGCAGAAACAGAACACAGCAATTGAATAGATATATAGGGTAGAGCTGAGGGAAGAATAAATGATGAGTCCTGGTTTACAAGCCTAAATGACTCAGAGAGTGAAGTTACCAGCAACAGAAAGTTAAAAAGGAGAAATCATTCTCTAATTTTCTTTGTGAACACTTTAACAGAACAAGAGATCTCAAGAACCACCTACCCCATGGTTTACTAGGACAGAACATTCAGCCAACTTAATGGGAAGGAAAATGCTGTTTTCAAAGACTCACCAATGAGAGATATCTTGTTTCTTACATGGATTGATAATGAACACAAGTATTATTATAATGTTAACATAAGGAAATAGCTTATGAAGTCTTTATCTGATCTTATAGTTTTCTCACCTGCTGATTCAGGGTGGTCTTGATTTAGTCAGTATCACATAATTTCAACCTTATACATGGTCTCCTTATTTTTAATCACTCTTTGACTAGCACATTGAGTGCTAACTATGTGAATAAATTACTGGGTGTGGGATGAGGGAGAGAGAAAAAAAATTTAAGACATGGTCCCTGTGCTTGATGGAACTTTAAATCCAGTTGGAGACAAGACTTCCACACAAAAGAGAACATATACTGATGTATTCTTAGTAAATAATAATGAGAATGAAATGGGAATGGGATGAGCACATAACATCTCCCTGCTATTGGAGTGATAAGAGGATATTTCTATTTAACCTTTAGAGAAAGAGTTTACATTTTAATATTTTTATTCACTACAGAAAGCAATTATTTTGTTCCATCTGTAGTAGTCCATAGAATATTACATATAAAAGGAGAAGATAGTGAATTGTCACAGGACTATTCCTTTTGAATCTCATAAAAATGTGAGACTAAAATAAAAATAATAATTATGTTGATACCCAACAACTGATATTTCTATGACATATTAATGTTTACAAGGTATTGGAAAATGATATCATTTTACTTGATCTTCATAATAGCCATGTGAGTTTGCTGATGTTTTCCCATTTATAAACAAGAAAACTAGGGTCAGAAGTCAAATCACCACCCCAGATTCCAGGTAATTCATACAGTCAGTTAGTGTCTATGAGGTAGGCTTGGATCTCCAAGATTTCAAGACCCTGAATCTAAAACTCTACTTAACCACCTTCTAACCATATTTGTCAGACAACTATTAGAAAGTAAAAAGAATACTGAATTGATAAGTACAGGGAACCACACGGAGAGCTACATGAACTGATTCAAAATTAAGTCAGTAAAAGCAAGAAAACAATATGCACAATGACAACAATTGAATAGAAAGAATGAAAGAAACCACACACTGAATCCTGTAAAATTATAATGAACTCTTTTCAAAGATACACACACATATGTATGATTCAGATTTATAGTAAGAGTCATTTCCCATTGATAAATGGTCAAAGGATATTAAAAGGCAGTTCTCAAAGTTCTTAAAGCTATCAAGAACTATATGAAATTTTTTTCAAATCACTAATAATTTAAGAATGTAAATTAAAGCAACTCAGATTCCATTTTGTAACCAACAGATTGTCAAAGACAAGAAAAAAAAGGAAAATGACAAATGCTGGAGGATCTACAGATAAGCACCAGTTTAACTTTGAATTGGTAGAGCCATTCTAGAAAAGAATTTAAAAATATGCCCCCAAAGTCAATAAACTGTACATACCCACATCCTTTGACTCAGGAATACTAAGGACAAAGGAAAAATGTCCACCTATAAAAAATATATTTATAACAGCTCTTTCTGTAATGGCAAAGACTTGAAAATGAAGGGGATGCCCACAAATTGGGGAATAGCTGAACAAATGATAAATGAGTGTAATTAATATAATACTTTTGTGCTATAAGAAATGATAAAAGGGATGAGTCCAGAGAAACCTTGGAAGACTTGTATATACTAATACAGAACAAAATGAGCAAAACTAGGTGAACAATTTTATAAAGACAATTTTGTAGAGACAATCAATTTTGAAAGATTTAAGTACTCTGATAAATGAAATAGCCAACCATATTTCCAAAGGATTGATGATGATTTGTGCTACCTTTCTCATGACAGAGAGGTGATAGAATAAAGGGGTAAGATGAGACATTCATTTTTGAACATGGACAATGTGGGAATTTATTTTGTTTGACTCTGCATACCTGATATCTGATTTTATCTCTATGATTTGATATGAAGATCTAGTTTAATTTCTTTTTTTCTTTTAAATTGGAGGGAGAAGGGAGAGAAAATAGATTCTTCTAAATTAAAAAATAAAATGAAATTTTAAATATATAGTGATCAAGCTTGGCATCATTGAAGAGATATAAGAAAATATTTCTCACACTTTCTTTGCAGAAGTTGGGGACTATGGGTGTGGAGTATTGAATGCAATGTTGGATTTTTTTTTTGATACGTTGGTTAGTTTTCCAGAATTATTTTTCCTCTTTTTTTTTTCTTTGTGAAAAATGATGACTCAATGGAGTGGGGGAGGGATATTTTGGGAAACATAAGTGAAGCAAAAGCAAAATTATCAATAAAAATTTTCTTTTAACAATTATAAAAAGGAGTGAAAAGCAACCAAGTTCTTTTGTCGTTATTGAATACTACTGATGTGCTCTGTAGAGCTCCAGACTTGGTTACTTTGGTTTCAGTTTCAGTGAGCTTGATCAAAGTCACCTATTCACCTCATGAGTCCTTGAGATCAATTGTAAAGGAGAAGGTGAGATGTAGAGAAGATTGGCTTAAGTGCTGTAATGTGAATCGGAAGTGTTATCCTTTCCAAATGGATTTCAGCAAACACATTGTTTTTGGCTCACAATATTAACCATTTTTTTTAGGTAGAAAGCCTCATAGGTTTTTATAAGCATGTTTTATAGCCAAGCTGAAGATTTATACTTGACATTTTCTTCTTCAGAGCATTTACTTTTGGAAACAAATCAAACCGTCAAGGTAGCATTGAAGCCATAGATGGGAAAAAGAAATAACCTATGGAACCTTTTCTAAACTTTCAAGGGAATGTCAAAAGTAGATTTTTCCCAGAAGTTCAACAATTCAAAAGGAATTACATGTTCCCATGTTTTGTTCCCCAGGATTTTCTTGGTCAAGATGAATTATTAATAACTTCAAATGTGATGACATATATACTTACTTAAATGTCATTCTATTTATTCTCTGAGTTGAAATAGAGCTGTTGAAGAGAAGATTTCCAAAATGCCCGACAAATGTCCTAGGAAGTAATTTTATTGTTCTCATTCTGGAAGTGAGGAAATGGAGCAGGGAGGCTGTGGTTAGTTATATGAGTAACTACTTAGGCCATTGCACAACATTTGCATTCCCTATCCTAGAGGAGTGATATAAGTTAAGAAAAGTGTCATTTTAAGATACAAGATCACTTCTGAAACTTTAGAAAGAATGAAGAGTGCAAGTAAAATCATCTCACAAAACAATGAAAAGGAATTGAGAGGAAGTAAGAGCTTGCTCTAAGTTTGGAGTAGTTGCACAATTATGATAGGTAGTCTCTAGACCCCAGGTAAGGAACCTGAGGTCTCGAGACCACATGTGGCCCTTTAGGACCTGAAGTGCAAAGGCTACACTTAAGGACCTAGAGGGTCATATATTCCTTCGAGAATGCAGTTTCCTTATCCCTGGTCTAGACTGTTTTTAGAAATGCTTAAAGGAAAACATCAAATAGATGACAGAATAGTCAACACTTCTGAGGTGATTGATTCTCAGCAGCAATAATTAATGATGGCCAACACAATGGACTGGACAACCTCAGTTATGTGATGAAATGTATATTGAAGAATGTGAAATCTAGAACAGCTAATCCTAACTAAACATATACAGAAGAAACCTCTGCTGGCAGTGACTCAATATTAAAAATACTCAGAGTTCCATTTTCAAAATATTTCAGAGAAGTAAAGGTCCCCAAAGAATGAGAAAGATCACAGACAACACTAAGAACAAAAGGTAATTAAGATGACAACCAACAGCTATTACCAAAAATATGTCACCATTTACTTAGGTCTAGAAAATCTTTATAAGACTGTCCCATATATGGATTGAGGGTATCCTCCATAAAAGTATGAGAAAATAACAGATTAATTTTAGTAAATAATTTTCTACAGCTCACCACATCTCCACACTTATAATTGACTGAAAGGTTATAAAAATAATTAGACTCATTAGAATAAAATATAGCTTTGAACACTCTTCTCAAAGTGTACCCTCAGTATTAGTTAAGATCACAGGTTTCATAACTTGTCATCATGAAGACAGTTTTGTTCAATGATACACTATCAACTTCAAACAAACTATTGAATAGGGAACCCTAAGCTCATCAAACATGCCTGAAAGAGTCACAGATGATTTCCAAGATAAACTGACTACGGAAAGTGGGGTTCTCTGGATGTTTCTGTTCACAAAAGACATTGCGCTGGTTGTATCGGAGTTTTAGTACACTATGAGGACTTCTCAGTGAGAAACATACCCTCTCGCAAGAGAGTAATCTAGTTACTGACAATACATAAAAAGAGTGGATAAAGAAAATACATATTGCTTAAGGATGGGTCATTTGATTAGGTTGAACAATACAAATATCTGGGATGGGTGCTACCATTTTGGATTGTAAATTGCATCCAATATTGAGTAAATAGAAGAGACTGTGATGAATCCCACTGGGAAAATGTGATTGTACTTTCCCCCAAGGAAAAGTATGACTAGAAAAAGAAGTGGGACAATTCTGCAACATGAGAGAAGCAAAACAGATGTACAGCCCAAATCTTGCTTTGGTATATGTAACAGTAAAAGAAGTCAAGGAAAGGTTCCCAGATGTTGACATTTCAGGTGGCATTTATGGAAAGACATGAACATGAATTGGTCCAGATGAGAAGGAATGGACAGAAGTATTCACACATGGTTTAAATGCTCCTGTAAATCTGATCTCATTCAAGTGATTCCCTCTGCTTTTATGGTCACAGCCCTCCTCTGCCTGTCTATATTATGAAACTCTCATGGCTTTATGTTGTGGGTTTAAACAGATTTGTCCAATTTTTTTGTTGTTAAATCATTTTTTTCATTCTTATATGACTCTCCATGACCCCATTTGGGATTTTTCCAGCAAATATTATAATGGTTTGTGATTTGTCACTTCCTCTTCCAAATCATTTTACAGATGAGGAATTGGGGCAAATAGGGTTAAGTGACTTGCCAAGGGTCACTCCACTAGTGAGAATCTGAAGTCAAATTTTGATTCTGGTTTTCCATACTCCAGGCCCAGCATTTTTGTCACTGTACCACATAGCTGCCCCATTTGCCCAATAGAAGATCTCAAAGCACCTAACAAAGGTTCCTTTCCTCCCCAAGAATAAAAGGGTCATGTATTTAGAGCTAGAAAGGGACCTTAAAGGTCTAGGACTCCCATTTTACAGATGGAGACCTGAGGCCCAAAGAAATTATGTGAATTTCCTACTGTCACACAGCTAGGAAGTATCTAGAATAGAATTTGAACACAGGTCTCTGAATTCAGCATTGTATCTGCTAACCCATGCTGCCCCAGCATTATTGCCCTCATTTTTCCAGATGAAGAAATAGGGATACATAGGCCATAGTTATATGCATAAATGGCTTAAACAAACTTGAATTCATTCTTTGGTGATTTCAATTAGTCAATTTCCTGATACAGTCTAGTAGCTCCCTCTCATCCAACTACACAGACAGGATTAAGAGCTTTCCCAAGATTAGGTGATCATTAGACTTGGGAAACATTTCTGGCTCTGATATTACTGGTCTGTGATCTATCTATTCACTTTCCTTCCCCAAAGGACTCTTGAATTTCCTCTAGGGGGGAAAAAGTATGTCAGAAGTGATAGGCTCATAGGCGCATGACATTTAAAAAAATCTACTTGAAGTTATTTATTTTCATATGGTTTATGGTAGATACATATAACCCCCTTCCATTTTCACAGTCTGAAAGAACACGGTAACAGTAAAGGTTTGAGCAAGATGTAAATCTTGAGTAGGTCATATAAACACGGAGGCTTTTTATGTGTTTGACTTCTCAGCATGTGAAATGCCATATTTTGCCTTTCTGAATTTCATGGTATCACAAAGAAACTTAGCTACAGTTTGAAATTAAACTTTGAGACTCTGCAGTTCTTACAGTAGCCTGTGGAATTTATGTGTGACTACGGACCCAGCTTGAACCTTGGTGATATCTGTTACTCATATGATCAGTTATAACTTTCATTTTCTACATCTGGAACAAGGCAGGGCCCAGGGACCAGTATACCTGGAGTTTGAAGGAATCAAGCCCTAGGAAATCACCAATAATCTAAGCTGATGGAGGGGAAAGAAGTGCCCCAAACTGCTATAGAGTATATTGGGGATTTTCAGAGGAGGAAACATCCCAAGATACTGCCACTGATGTCTCTTGGAGAGGTAGAAGCATTTCTTGAGCACTGATGGGGAGAAAGTGCTCCCAGGTAGGGCATGGCAGTGGCCATCTATAGGAAGACAAAGGCTGAAGGATCACTTGAGCTCAGGAGTCCTGATCTTCAATCAAGACTCGATGTACTAAACTGATTGGGCATCTGCACTATGACCAGACCCAATATGATGAACCCCCAGGAGTTGGGGTAGGGTACTAGGCTACTCAAGGAGGGACAAACCAGCCCAGATCAGAAATGGAGTAGACTAAAGCTCTTGGGCCAATTTGCAATGGACTGTGCCTCTGAGTGACCACTGCCCTTCCATCCTAGGTGAGATGGAAAGATGTTACCCAATTTCTTTATACTCCATCACTTTCTCATCCTTCATCTCATCCCTTCAGGAACCTGTCCTTTCCTGGAGTATTAATAAACTCATTTGTGTTACAATATAGGCCCACAGGACAAGAAGGGAACTACTAAGTCCAACTCCCTCATTTTATAAGTGAAAAAAACATGGAGAAACTAAGTGATTTTCCCTTGGTCACACAACTAGTAGATGAGGTGGGACTTGAACACAGGTCCTTCTGATTCTAAGTCCAGAACTCTATCTACTATACCATATTGCCTCTCATGGTTACTGATCATTATTAATGTATTACATTTTCCATGGATGAACCTTGCATTTTAAGGTGTCTTCTTATAGAATATAATTCCATAAACACAGTCCTACCTCATTCAAAACAAAGTCATGTGCAAGTCATGTCACCATTTATCTGATCGCATGATCTTCTTTGGCAATGAAGGACGAACACAATTCCATAAACAAGAGACTCTTGGAGTCCCTAAGTCCCATGAATAGACTTTAGTGAGTCCATGAATTCAGATGGGGAAAAATTTACACCATTATTTTCACTAATCTATAATTGAAATTTTCAATTTCTTCTATTATTTAAAAGTTTTGCTGTTTCACCAGACTATTGAATAGGTTCATGTAAAACAAAAAGTTTAGAACCCTTTCCTTAAACCAAAGGAAAAAATTTAATGGTCAGAATTTTAACTACTGTAGGAAGCCATGAGGGAAGGGATTTGGAGACAGGGATGGCTTTTGTTTCCTCAAATCACAGCAGGCTGAAGCTGTCAACTCTCCCCTTGCGTGAAGTCAGCCCTGATTACACGATCTGGGAAGGTCATTTTCTGCTCCTACCTTCCTCCTCTTGCCAGGACAATGTGTGAGATATCATTTAAAACTAGCCAACTCAAAGAGAAAAATAGAAGGAGCCAGAAAAAACCTTACCATTTTAGATGAGTTGGAGGAGACCTAATCTGAATGAAGTGGTCCCAGTTATAGAGAATATTAAGAAGAAATTTAATTTTGTGATTTTCGAGTTTATGCAGGTCATTGAGAGCATCATCTGAGATAATATATGTAAAATGGTTTGTTACTGTGCAAATGTTAGCTAATATTATTTCAACCACTAAAATCCCACTTGGGCATCTGGATATGGAGGTGACACTGGACTTTCAATGGCTATGCCAGCAGGGTACCAGTTCTGCCAGTTCCAATCAAGCTGCAAAGGCTCCCAGTATAGCCTGATGACGTAATATATATGTATGCCTGCCATCAGAGGATCAGTCTAGCTGAATTCACAGAGGTTCATTGCCATACTGGCAATTTTTTTTCCCAGTAGTAACTTTTAAAGACTATTTCCTGGATTGTAAGAGTTATAAGAGACCAAGATCTATTTTTCCAGAGGGAATGACTATACTGACAAAATACAAATCCCTGAAGCACTGATAGAATTTTATTTACAGTAACTACTGTTCTACTAAGTATGACCTAGCAGATGATCATAGGGGACATCAGTGAATAGATAAGAAAAATCTACATAATTTCTAAGTGCATATAACTCACTTATAGGTAAAGATATGCTTTCTGAAATACTGGCACCATTTTGGTTTGTTGTTTTAAGTAGTTTAAATATGCTCTTTGATGTCTCATTTCCATTTCGAAATTTCTTGCCTCTTTTTTAGATAATTCAAAACCTACACATTTGAATGAGTAGAGGCTTAATTTAAGGAGGAATTTTTAACTTGAAATTTTAGTCTTATTCTTAGAGAATTTGAAGACATATTTTTGCTGTTCGGTATTTTCTTATAGTTGCTGTTAGACTCTGACAAATGCCTTTTAACTAATGCAGTTTTGCTGTCCTTTCTCCACTGAGGCTACTTTTAGCTAAGGATATACTGTTAAAAATCTACATAAATAAATACATAAACAAATGCAATCTACCAGGCTTCCTGGAATTACCACTTTACTGAAACAATAGCTTACAGGAATGATCTTAATTATTGAATGTTGCCATTGGCTCCAAGGGCTACTTTTTTATTTTAATAGATGGTCTTCATTCATAGAAAGTGACATGTAGGCAGCTGGAATTTGCTTACTGCTTCTCTGCTCAACCACCGCTGCACCCACACGTTCAAAATCATTGACATGGTTTTTGTTAGCTTATAGATCACAACGTTTGCTACATCTGAATTAGTCCAGAATTTGGTGCAGAGGGTAGAATACTGGAGTTGGAGTCAGGAGGGCTTGGGTTTAGATACTATCTCAGAAACTTACGAGGTATATGATCTTGGGGAAATTATCTTACCTTTCTAGTCCTCAGTTTTCTTGACTGGAAAATGAAGTAGACATGATGACCTCCAAGATCCTTTCTATCACTAGACCTATGAGTCTCTGAAACAGTAGGGGCTTGCTGACATTATAGTCATCTCTTGGAAATTAAATAATGCAGCACCGGCTTTATAAAATCTAGGGATGATAAATTTGTAATCCTTTTTTAAAACATTTCTGTACCTTGAAATATGGAGATCCAAAATCCCAGAAATGTACACAATGGAAATCCCAATGGTAATGAAGGAGATATTCTGCAGGTGGCTCCCTCAAGTCTTGGGAAAGGGTTGACTTCCCATGTAGCTCTTCCAAACAGCTGGAGAAAGGCAACCCAAGTGTCAATCAGATTCCAGCAAGTAGAGGTCAGCGCTCACATCTGGCTAGCCTGTCTTATTGTAGAATATCCTCACACTCTGTGCTTTTGTGCACATGTTCACTCTTCAGGAAATATTTTATTTATCCCACCATCAATGGAACAATATGGCCTCTGGAGCTTAGATGAGCATTGGGCCTCTTCCTCCAGTTTACTTTAGATCAGTGAGCAACAGCGTTGCATAAAGCATTCTCTCCTTTTTTTTGTTTTTTTGCAATGACAGAGTGATTAACAATGTTTCACCTCTCCTTTTTTAGAGTTAGAGCTTTTATTAAGTCTCCTATGAGCAAAGATTAAGCTGTGCACTTGTAGCGATTTTCTTTTATGGGGTGAGGCTCTGACAGCATCACATCAATTAATGTTGTTATAGTCTTCCAGGACAAGAAAAATGAAACCCAATCATTCCCATGCTGAGGGTTGAGGAAAGCCTCATTCTCAGGGTGTGGCCGCAGATTCATGAGAAGTAACTGCCCAATATTGGAAGTACATGGTGCTCTGAGTTCACATCGCACTTTCAATTCTCATGTACAATGAGGGGCTGCCAGAAGACATATACAATGTGGTTGGTCTCTAGACATGGGGGACCCTCTAAAGATGTTGAATTGTTTGTTTTGGATGATGGCCCCCAAATGGCTGGCAGATTATATAAGAATTTTTTTTCCTTTTTTGGAACTAGGTTAAAACAGACCAACTCTGCACTTATTCTTGTCAGATCTCTCCAGACCCTACCCCCCCCGTCTCTCTCTCTCTCTCTCTCTCTCTCTCTCTCTCTCTCTCTCTCTCTCTCTCTCTTTCTGTGTGTATGTGTGTGTATCTGTCTCTCCCTTTCTCCCTGCTCCCTCTCTCCCTTTCTCTCCCTCTCCCTTTTCCTTTTCCCTCTCCCTCCCTTCTTTCTCTTTCTGTCTCCTTTTAGTATTTCCTGTCTCTGGCCAGGCTCAAGTGATCAGAACAGACCTCTTCACAGTATTTTATCCTCTTTGGATTCCATTCCAGTGCAAGCCTGGGAATGCTGAAGCAATAGAAACAGAAGAAAAACGATGAAGGAAAGATTGGCTCAGTGTTTCAGACCTTATTCAAAGACACGCACACATACACCACCCCTTCATTTACATGCTACAAATGGTAAATATGATCAGGAAAGGTTATTTTCTGGAGCCAGTCCCTGACCTTGTCATAGAGCTTATCACACCAGGTCAACCTGTGATTTTCATTACTTTCAGTGTTGTTTCTTTGATGGATTCTTTTTTCTTTCCCAAGTTAAAAATAATAACAATAATTTTCTTTTAAAATAAAACAGGCACAATGGGAATTAATTATATACTGACCCAGTTGGTTCGATTGTTTTGGTTATCCAAGCAGACACAAAGTCTACCCTGTACAAATAAGGCAAAATTTGCGATCACTTTTCTCTCAACCTTTTGCTGACCTGTATTAACGCTAAAAGTAGTCACTCCTCTTCCATCCCCGAGCCAATGCCATCCCCATGAAAAGTGGCATTCTCTGAAATATAAGTTCCTTAAAAGCAAACACTTTCCTTATTACAACCCTATAGGGGTAGGGAACAAACATTTATTAAGTGCCTACTGTGTTTCAGGGACGGTGGTAAGTGCTTTACAAGTATCTGATCCTCAAAATAACCCTGGGAAGTAGTTGTTATTATTAGCCCCTCTATACAGTTGAGGAAACTGAGGTTGACACAAGTTGGACTTGCTGAAGGTCACACCCTAATTTTCTGAGGCTGAATTTGATCTCTAGTCTTCCTGATTCCAGGGGCAGTGAGCTTTCTCCATTGCGACATCTCTAAGACCAGTTGGACTATTCCTGTTTTATGGATGATGAAAATACAATTCTGAAGGCTAAAGTACCTTGCACAAGAGTGGAACTTTAACCTGCCTCTTCTAACCTGAAGTCCTGGCTTCTATCCACTGTGACTTGTAGTTTCTTATGCACTTATTATATTTAAATTGATATTATCTTCATCCTCCGTTCCCCTATAAGATTATAAGCCTATTGAGGGTTTTATCTTTTATATTTACATCTTTATATTTCTCCCAGATTCTAGAATAACTCTTTAAATGTAATTGGGACTTAGTAAATATTTTTGTAGGATGAATGTTGATGTTTCTAATGCAGGGCATAATTATTTTCTTCTGAAGATTTTACATTTCAAATTACATTTTGCTTATGCTAGTAAGCATTTCCCAAGCACATATCTACTGATGACAGGGAGGGGGGAAATTACAGATTAAATTCCTAAAGCCATCCTTTTCATAAGTATTTTCATTGTGTATGAAAATGGAATGATGGATATCCAAATTCCTTCCCAGAGATCTCTCCCAATAGAGTATATTTATTATTTTCACCCCAAAATCAAATCATGGAGCATTGGCACTGTGGGAGGATACCAAAAAAAGACTTTGTCTCTGACCTTTGCAAAGTTGACGGGTGTCCCCTCTGGGCAGCCTTTTTTGGGAAAAGGAAATACAGGCAAGGTTAGTCCCGACATTGTTCAAGCAGCTCCTAAGAGTTGGAAACTGATCTTATGGCTCTTATCTTTGCTTGTTTCATACCGGAATATGCTATGTGGGGCATTGACAACCAAGTCAAAATATCTAACTGAGACAAACACCCACGAACACCCTCCTCTATAAACATTCAAGCAATGATAATACTGGGAAAGAGGCCCAAGGCAAACTACAGCTGCTCCTCTAAGGTTTTTCCCTCCCTTCTGACACTTAGAGCTGTCATGTCAGCAATCACACAGCTCACCACAAAAACTCCCTCTCTCCTTCCACTCTCAGAGACTCTTTATTTCCAATCTGGCTTGAGAGCTGATGACACCTTTAGCCCTAAACCGGCATCATGACAGTTCACTGGCACCTCAGAAATATTCCTCACAAAATCACAATTATTTTTTCCCATTACCAGTACCCCTGACGTTAGTGAGAACTGTGGAGGAACCCAGCTCCAATGACAGCATCTTTTTCTCCTTCTGATCCCTTCCCAACCCCGTTGCTTCTCATTCTCCTGGCACTGTCAGTGACTTTGTACTCCAGCTGAGAAGAATAAACACAAATAATGAGAGTTTTGAGTAATTATTCGAGAAAAAAATTTTTTAAACTATTATAAAATAGCCATGATAAATTGCCAAATTAAATTCTTTCACCCCATCCCACCCCCACCCCCACTCCAGACCCTCTCTTCTTGAATACAGAACATTGAACTGAGGATCAGGAAGCCAGAATGCTGGTCTTAATTTGACTACTAATTAATCATAGGACCTTGAGCAAATTATTTCAACTCCCAGGGCCTCAGTTTCCTTATTGGCAACATGAGGTAGTTAGTAGTAGTCAAGTAGCCTATGCTACTTGATCTCTAAGACTTGATTCTATAAATCTCCAATGAACCTACTTAGTGAAAACAAATGGCAATCCCCAAAATTCCCCCAGCTATCTTCCAAACAAGAAGACACACATGAGAAGATAGAGGCTTCAATTTCTTCTCCCCGCACCCTTCCTTTAAAAAACAAGTGTATGAGCACTTGTAGAACTGGATGTGTTTGGTATGAGATCTGAACCCTCGGGAACTTCTGAAAAGCATGGCTTTCAGATCGCATAATTATGACTCCATCAGTTGGTGTATCTATGTTGTGTGTGTTGGAGGATGAGGGGTGAGGTATCCCCCAATCCTGAAATGTTAGCATAAAATTGATCAAAGCCGAGATGCATTTTAACCCCCTCTTCTAACAAGCTGCTAATATTGTGGTGTCAGTCCTGTCAGGATAATTTGTCACACAGTCCTCTGTGTGGGCTGAAACCCCTTCAGAGAGAGTCATCTTCCCAACCCACTGCCACAGGCTACTTGCAGGAAACAAAGCTCTGGGACATAATGAAAAGAAGGAGGGAGGAGAGAGTTAATGGCCACAGACAGATCATCTCTGGGCCCCACTTCCACAGACTTTGTATCCTAAACCATATCTACCTTCATTAAGTTGGAACAGCCTGCTGTTACTTCAATTACATGTATGCGGCTGCCAGGATTACTATGCCTACTGTCACTGAGATGCTGTCCAGAAAAACACCACCTCCTGAAAAATAACCCAATGTCAACACCAGTTACCAAACCAATAAAGAACTGTGATAAGCGAGGCTCCTTGCTGAGACAGACTGAGCACAGCTCCCTCAGCCGGGGCAAAGTTCTCTCGGGTGAAATGACTGCTTCTGACCCCAGAGGAGACCTGTGTCCGAGCATCAGCTGTGGTATATGCCACACACACAACGGCTCCATCCATCAGATGGAGGATGCTGTTACTGGTTTAAGTGGCTTTCAGGCCAGACCATCAACTGGCTAACACAGTGGTCACCATTGAGTCACACAAAGGTCTCATTCTTTCTTTTTGCCTGTACATAAAAAACATCAACAAAACGGCTGTTGTGTACAGATGGGGCTGGATTTGAGGTATGGTGGGACCCTTTTAAATACTAGAATTGGGAGGGGGGATAGAACGAATACTCCTATTGTAGATTTATGTAAGACCCTATTGGAGGAGAGTGGGGGGGGGGGTCCTAATTTGTCATGTGGTATGTCAATGCCATTGTAAACATGTACAACATTATAATGGAATTATTCTCTCTTCTGGAAATAATTTATTAACATAATATTTCCCATCATAATATTAGTGGTATCACCTCTTTGTCATTTATCTGATAGATTAAGGAGTATTTGAAGTATTAAAATCATTGATCTAGAAGGGACCAGAATGCTCATCAGATAAAACCACAGAATTAAACACGTAGAGCTGAAAGGAACTTCAGAGGTAATAATCTGGTCCGGACTCTTTATTTAATGAAATTAAATTTCAGTTTGAAATTTCAGTTTGAAAATATCATTTACTTGACTTTATAGTACAACCATACCTGAAATGGAATTCCCACTACAACTTAGCCAACAAGTGGTATGAGTTCATTGGTCCTTCATCTGAAGTTTTCCAGTGAGGAATTCACTATCTCTTGAGGCAGCCCATTCTATTTTTGGACAATTTTAAGAGTTAGCAAGATTTTCTCTCACACTAAGCCTAAATCTACTTCTTTACAATTTCCACTCGTTTCTAATTCTTCCCTGTGGGACCAAGTAGAGGAAGTCTAATCTCACTTGGACATACTAGTCCTTTAGAATTTTAAAGAGAGCCCTCAGTTTTTTCTTCAGATCATCTCTGGGCCCCACTTGCTTGCTTATTTCAACTGATCCCCATATTGCATAAACACAAGGCTCTCCACCATTTTGGTTGCCTTCCTCTGGGAACACTCTAGTTTGCCAATATTCTTCTTAAACTATGGCTTCCAGAACTCCAGAGGAACTAAGCTAGAATCCAGTGGAACTACCATCTCTTTATTCCTGGATCCTATCCTTCTCTGAATATAGACTCAGATTATCATAATTTTCTTGATCATTAAATGTCAGCGTTAATTCCTATTGAGCTTAAAGTCTACCAAAATCCCATAATCTTTTTTTCAGAGCTAATATCTAGTCGTGACTTCGCCATGTTATACTTGTGAAGTTGATTTTCTAAATCTAAGTATATGTTTTTACTTTCATCCCCTGTTAAATTCCAATGGAGTAGATTCAAACCAATGTTCTATCCTTTTGAGACCTTTTCAAATCGTGTCATTCAATACATTAATATCCCTCCCACGTTTGTGTCATAGACAAATTTGATAAGCATGCCAACTATGCCTCTATCCAAGTGATTGATCAAAATATTAAATAGCACAAGGACAAGGACATAGATCCCTAGGGCACACCAGTGGCGACCTTCCAAGTTGATATAAAGCCATTAATGACTCTTGAGGTCTGTCCATTTAAACAGTTCCAAGTCTATCTGTAATATCATCTAGCCCACATCTCTCCATCCACGTTATTACATTCTTTACTAAATCTAAATTAAACTTCATTTGTGCTACTCCACTTATCCACCGGTTTAACAACTCTGTAAAAAAAGAGAAAGATGTTTAATCTGACATGACCTATTCTTTAGGAAGTAATACTGGGATTCTATGAAGACCCTTTTCTTCTTAACTATCCCAAGGTCATATACATAGAACAACACAAAAATGAATATGAAAATCCATGCATTGTGACTCCAAAGTCAGTGCTTTCTCCATTGCTCCTGGAGGCAACTTGCCTCCCAGAGTGACTTCTCTAAGGCAATATAGTTAGTCAACAGGAAAGCTGAGAAGACAACTGGACTCCAGAACTCTCCATTCACCATTCTTACCACTTCCCACTAGTCTATCTTCTTCAGAAGATGAGGCATTAGAAGATCAGGAAATTTCAAAGTATAAGTAGAGTCTTCAGTCTTCCTCGACCTCCTCAGGGTTCGGGGCAGTTCTGTGAGTCTGCTGTGGTTTGAACAGGTGATGATGGGTAGACCAGGAAATGGAAGCAGAGATTGTGGTAGCAGAGATGGACTTCAATTAAGAAGGGGAGGTAGCGTGGCAGAGCAGAAATACTGTTGTGTTTGCAGTTAGAGAAGCTAGCCTTAAAAAACTGCATTCTGCCCATCTTTTTCTCTCCCTCCCTCCCCCTCTCTTCTCTCTCTCTCTCTCTCTCTCTCTCTCTCTCTCTCTCTCTATATATATATATATATATATATATATATATATATATATATACTCTCTCTCCTCTCTTCTCTCCCTCTCCCCTCTCTATATTCTCTCTCTTTCTCCTCTTTTCTCTAGTCTCTCCCTCTCCCTCTCCCTCCCTCCCTCCCTCCCTCCCTCCCTCTCTCTCTCTCTCTCTCTCTCTCTCTCTCTCTCTCTCTCTCTCTCTCTCTCTCTCTCTCTCTCCCTCTCCCTCTCCCTCTCTTTCTCTTCCTCACCCTCTCTCTCTCTCTCTCCTTCCCTCCCTCTCTCTGACAGAGGACATTTATCCACTCTAAACCTTGGCTTCCTCACTTTTAAAATTAAGTTGCTGTGTGAGATAAATTCTTAAAAATCCTTTATAGTTCCAAATCTATGATCCAATGAAAGGGCCTAGGGAACTAGTCAACAGAACTTGAGAGGTTAAGAAATGGTTAAATAGGACATCTTTTATCCTGGTTAATAACATAAAGGAGTACCTGTCAACATGTATATAATATGTACATTAAAGTTGCTCACATATTATATTGAGATAATTTCTAAGGCTCATTACTAAGATATTTATTATTATTAAGCAATTATTTAATCAGTATTAATTATTAAATTAGCAATCACACAACTAATTATTGAATTAATTATTAAATTTATTATGAAAGAATTGATTTTATTAAGTAATAAAGTTATAATATAGTCCCAACTGAGTACATTATTACTGATGATTCGTCTCTTAGGAGGGATCTAGGGAAAATAAAGGTGACAGAACTAAAATACTCCTAAATTCAGAACCCAGAGTAGGACCCCCATCCTATGCCATGGGCAGGGGTGCTGCAAGTGACTAGTGGTAAAAAAAAAAAAAGAATACTTTTTCCTTAGCCTATTCTGCTCAGAAGAGTCTCCCATTGGATCCCTGACAAATAGAAAATCAACCATCTGTGGCCCAAATAAACAGGAGATGTGTGGCCTGTTCATTTGGCAGCTTCGTTACTTGTGTGTGGGGGGGGGGTAGATAACAAGAGAGAACTTTAACAAAACGTTGGGAGTCAATCTTTCATGGTTTATTTAATGCTTTTATTTTTTAAACTTTCCTTGTTGGTAACACAATGCTACATGTGGATGGTGAATAAAGGTCCATCGGGTCATGACTTTTTAGGTACCCATTTATCATGCACCATAATAGCAAGTGGGCAGCGGAAGGACCAGGGGCTCAAACATATGACCTCAGCAGCTGGGATGCTCACTCTCTGTAACCTTTCCCGACAAAAGAATGGATGTTTTGGTTATAACCCCTCTGTGACCCTACTGCATAGATGCTGAATTCACCTGCCACCTCAGCTGACCTATGGAAGGCCTCCCCTCCCAGCTGCAGAGCCCAGCTGGGGCCTCGAAATCAGTAAAGACCCCATCTTCCACCAGAGTCCTTGGTCTTCAGCGCCTTCACCCACTCAGAGATGGGCAGCCACTGCACCTAACATTTATGAGTGGGCTGATTGTGCAGGCCCTCTTCTAGTCTATGAGTGTTACTATGGGCTGAGGGAGTGCAATGGCAGAATCTTGGGCTTTCTAAAATTTCTAAAATTCTCTTAGGTTAATACTATTTTATGACCAAGAAAGCAGTAGCAGAGTCTTTCAAAACTGAGCCATTTCTTCATGATTAACTAGTTTTGAATCATACAGCTAAGATAGGTGTTCTCACATTTGTATGCATGCATATAAATACATACAACACACATATATATGTGTGCATGTGTATATATAGATGTGCATGTGTAATACATGTACATATATACCCAACACTATAAATATATATGAATATACCTACACATATGTATGTATGCACATATATACACAACACTATACATGTATATATACACATGCATATATTTATACAATTTACACAAATATGCATGTATGTATACACATGTACATTTATGTATATGAATGAAAAATCCATTGGCAAGTCTGTGGAGTGTATCTTATTCAGCAGTTCCAATGGCAAAATTCTGTTAATGGTAATAATGCAGTTCAGCAAACATTTATGAAGCATCTATAATGTTGTCAAGTCTATGTTCCAGACACAATGCTAAACTCTAACAATGCAAAGAAAAGCAAAAGCCAAAGAGTCCCTGCTCTCGATGTGCTTAGTCTCATGGGAGAGACAAAATGCAAAAAACATGCATGAACAACATATATACAGGATAAATTCTAGATAATCTTAGAGGGAAGTTCTAGAAATAAAGAAGATTGGAAAAAGTTTCTTACAGAAGAAAGAACTTTAGTTGGGGCCTGAAGGGACTCAGAGAATCCTAGAGATAGTGAAGGAAAGAATTCCAGCCAACGAAAATGCACATTGCCAGGAGATAGTTTCATGAGTACATGAAGTTGACTATGTGGAGGAAGATAAGGCATAAGAAAGAAAGCAAGGAGTCAGATCATGAAGGGCTTTAACAGCCAAACAGAGCATTTTGTAATTGGTCCTAGAGGTAATGGGGAGCCATTGGAGTTGATTGAGTGGAAGGGAGGGGAGTCACACTATCTGACTTCCTCCATAAGAAGATTAACTTGAGAGCTAAGTGAAAGATAGACTAGAGTGGGGAGAGACTGGAGGCAAGGAGAACAATTAGAAGCTTATTGTAATAGTTTAGACATGGAGTGATGAGCTGAAGAGACTGGGCTGGCAGTAGAGTAAGAGGAGAGGAGGGGGCCTATGTAAAAAAATCTTATGAAAATAGACTCAATAGGACCCGATAGCTATAGTCTATGGGAAGCAGTAGGTGAGAGTGAGGAGTCAAGGATGACAGTTAGGTTGGGACCCTGGGTGACTGGGAGAGTGGTGGTTATCTCTGACAGCAATGGGAAGGTAGCAAGAGGGGAGAAGTTGAGGAAACAATGAGTTCAGTTTTGCACATGTTGAGCTTAAGATGTTTATAGGGTATACAGTTCAACATGTCCAGGAGGCAATTGTTGTGGTGAAACTGGGGTCAGGAGGGAGGTTAGAGCTTGATAAATAGATCTGAGAATCATCTACAATGTGAAGGCACAATCCTAGATGCTGGGGATATGAAAATAAAAATTCAACCATCCACACCCTTGAAAAACTTATTTTATTCTTGGGGAGATTGGCAGGGTAGGGATTGGGGAACTCAACATGTAAACAGATTAAGAATATATAATATTTACAAAATAATTTCAAGAAGAGTAGTAATAATTTGGGGGATCATCAAAGCCTTGTATGAGTGGGATGGCATTAGAACTGAGATACAAAGGAAGTAAGAGGTTCCAAAGGCATACATAAGGCATACACAAAATCGAGGCATGAGGACAAGTCTTTACAAAGGAGTGGGGGAAGAAGATGGAATGTCTTATACAGAAAACAAGAAGTAGGCCAGTTTGGCTGGAACCAAGAGTGCTTCAAGGAGAGTCATGTGAAATCAGTTTAGAAAAATAGATTAGAACCACATTGTGAAGCGTTTTCAATGTCAAAAACAGGATAATGGTGCAACCAATAAAGATTTACACTGGAATTCTGTAGGGTCACAAAGCACTTTATGCATATTATTTATGTACATTGGTACAATTTTTGCATTTAAGCCTCTTCCACATCTACCCTTTCTTTTGACCCTCATCATGAGGTGGATTAGTTAATCAGTTACTTTTATATTAATTCCATAGATTGAAGAAATTGAAAGGTTAAAGTTTTGTTTACACAAATAAATGTTATATTTAGGTATGGCCCTACCCCAGAATTTCTTTTCTTTTTATCATTAGAAATATGTGAGCATACAAGGAAATTTCTTAATTTCTTTTTGTAAATCCAAGGCACTTCGAAAGGTCCAATATTTAATAGTTGGTCAAGTCTCAGGCAAAGCTGGGAAGGAAGCATAGTCAGAGTTTGTCTTATGCATTTTTCCCAAATGCTCAGTGTCTTCCTGTTATCTTGCTTCCTTTCTCCGTTTTGTCCTCTCTCACATCTTAGCTCTTTGCCCTTCAGTGTCCTTATAATGGGTCTGTAGATCATTCCCTCAAATGATCTCTAGCCAAGATGATACAGTCATCTGTGTTAATGTGTTAATACCCCTCCTAGGTACTGGATTTACATTCTGACGAGTCTTGGGAAGAAAGCGACTCAATTCCAAATGACTCTAATGGTTTAAGTTTTAGTCTAGACATGTTGCATGGGGCCAAGTAGGTCTTCCGGGGCCCCTAAAATCAAACCAAAGAGTCAACGTTCTTTATATAGAGTTGATCCTGTTCAATAGGACCAGGATGAAAACTGGAAGCAACTTGGTTATCCAAGAAAAACCCTAACAAAAACAATAGGAATTTTCTCAGGCCATATACCAATTGAGGCTGAAGGATATTTGTGGTTAATTTAAAAAAAAAGCTAATATTTATATAGTGCCTACCATGTAACATGCACTGTATCATACACTCTACAAATATGCCATTTGATCCTTACAACGCTGGGAAGTAGGAGATATTATTATCACCACCATTTTAGAGTTGAGGAAACTGAGGTAAACAGATGACTTGCCCAGGGTCACACAACTACTAAATATCTGAAGTTGCATTTGAACTCAGGTCTTCCTGACAGTAGGCCCAGAGCTCTATCCCCAGTGCCACCTAGCTGCTCAGAAAGTTATAAATAGATTAATGAAAATATATCACACTAACTATTGAGCATTGAGTTAATACTACATGATCACTCTGTTGATTGTCAGGCAGAAAGATGAGCATCACTATGTCCATATCTCTGTGAAGCAAACTTGGATATTTTTCTCACTCTTGCCTTTCAAAGTCGTCTCACCTTAATTATCATAGACAAAAAGTCTCATGAACCTGAGAAAGTGTCATTCAAATCACATGCTGGCTGAATGGTCATAACAAGACATGGCCTGGGAAAGGGATTTTGGGCATTTTTTCCTCTAATTAATACCTTGCTTTCAAGTATTCATCATCTTTCTTGTGGACAGTGGTCTATTTGTCTCTCCTCCAATGCTGGAGAGAGACCTCAGAATCTGATCCAGAACTGCCCAGTTTCTTCAAATCCCCATCTTATGATGAAAAATATTGTAACGAAGGGGTAATTAGAAAGGAGCTGGAGTTTAGGAGAAAGAGAACTGAGCTTGGGCTCTGACTCTGCCACTTTATTATATCTGACTTTTATTAATTTACTCAATCTCTCTGAGTCTCAGTTTTCTCATCTATAAGATGGGGATAATATTTTTCCAGTACCCACACTTCATGGGAAGAAACAAAAAATATTTTATAAGCTTTAAGTCACTAAGTAATTGTGAATAGTGAATGACACAAAAAGAAGATGCCTTGGTCCCATGGAAAGAAGTATGGGTTGCAAACTACATCATTGAAGGAAAATATTCATATTCCCATTGATGAGATCACAGATGCATTTGAATATTTCAATATTAATATAATCAGGGCACCAAAATGAATCCTCAAACTCTAGCAGTTCGTGGTTTTTAAATTCCTTTAAGGGAACACTGTTCTAGTTTGATAAATTAGTCTACTCTCCAAGTTTTATTACTAAATCATAATATATCTTATATATGGAATGATATTTTCTTTGAAAGGATTCATGAAAGAGTGGTTAAAATAATAACGGACACATATAAGACTTTTAGATTCATAATCCACCTTAATCATGTTTGTTCTTTATAATAATGTTATTGAGATAGGTATTATGAAGCAATTGTTTTCCCCATTCTGTAGATGAGGAAACTGAGATCCAGAGAATTTAAATAACTTGTCAGTGGTCACAAAGCTATGTTTCAAGGACTAGATTTTAACCCAAGCATACCAATACCACATCCCAAACCCTTTCCATTGGTGATCACTCCCAAGTTGCCCAACTGAATGGTACATGAGTTGAAGGAAGAAAGTTTAATGGAAATGGGGTTGCTTAAGCCCACTCACATATCAGGTCCATTATGATGCCTTCCCTGACTACTCCAGCTCTCAATAACTTCTGAATTCCTAATGCACTTTACTCTGCACCAAAAATTTGGGAATGTTACCCTGTAATCATAATTGCTGGCATTTACAAAGACCTGGAATATTTGCAAGCACTTGACAGATATATCTTTTCAGTCTCACAAAAATCTCAAGAAGTACACATTATAAGGTATTAAAAAAAAAAAAAAAACCCAAACAAGATCTATGATTTCATCCCAATAGAAAGCTCCTAGTCAGAAATTCTTGTACTGTTGAAAAGTGGTATCTTTATCTGAAAATTTAGAGCTTTAGAAATTGCTGGAGGCACAGAGAGGTTGATTGACTTGATGGGGTCACAGAGCTGGGATGTCTTAGAATGAAGACTTGAACCTAGGCTTTCTGACCTTGAGGTCAGTTCTCTATCCCCTGCTCTACCAAGCCATTCTGTTTTGGCTCATATTAGACCCATTCTAAAGATGGGGAAGTTCAAGCTTAAACTAAATCAATCACCATTCATGAAATGTTTGCTGTGTTTCAGAAATCTTTCCTTATTGATACTTCTTACTTTCCCCCATTTTCCTTCAATTTTCAGTTCACTTCTCACCTTCCATAGGAGACTTTTGCAGATTCCTTCTTTACTTTCTCTTCTGTGAGATAACCACTCACTTTGTATGTACATACTTATTTACATGTGGTCTTCCCTATTAGAATAGGAGTTTCTTGAGGAAAAGAAGCATTTCAACTTTTCTTTGTATCACCAGACTTCAGAGTATTGCCTGGCAAATGGTGAGAACTTAATAAATCCATTTTGAAAGAGTGAGTACATATAAGGTATTATGCTAAACCTTGGAAATATAAAGAAAAAGTCACAGTCCTTACCCTCAAGAAGCTTATATTTTAACGGAGATAACAATATGTATTTTGTTGTTTAGTAATTTCAGTCAACTCTTTGTGACCCTATTTGGAGTTTTCCTGGCAAAGATACTGGGGTGGTTTGCCATTCTCTTCTCCAGCTCATTTTACAGATGAAGAACTAAGGCAAACCGGGTTAAATGATTTGCCCAGGTCACACAGCCAGTATGCATCTGAGGCTAGATTTGAACTCAGGTCTTCCTGTCTCCAAGGCCAGCACTCTATACTCCCAAGATTGGGTAGGGAAGGAAACCAGGAAATACCTTCTTTAGAAACTGTTTGAGTAGAGTCTTGAAAGAAGCAAAAGATTCCAAGAATGAAAGGTGAAGAAGAAAATTCCTTTTCTTCTCTAATTGACTTGTTCAAGTTCACACACATAGTAGGTAAGAAAACTGGGACTTAAATTCAGGTCATCCATTAGTCTACCTTACATAACACCATCTTGTATACCTACCTACATACACATATATAAGGGTTGACTTGATAAGCATTAAATTCAGCTTAATTCATGTGTCAGGTACCGTGCTAAGCTTCCGGGGATAGCAAAACCAAATTGCTTCTATCTTCAAAAGCTTGAACTCTATTAGGGGAAAGCAATATGCACACGAGCAGTAGGTGCAAAATACAACAAAATCAGTTCAAAATTGTGGGCTGGGAGTGATGGGAGAAGAAAACCAAGAGGTTTCTTGAAGGGACTTGAGAGTTACGAACAGTGATAGTGAGGAGAGAGAGCACCCATCAGGGAGAGGCAGGGCAGCCTGGGCAAAGACAGGAAGATGAGAAACAGAATTTGGGGCATCAGGCAGAAGTAGGTAAGCAGGTCATTTCTCCTGGTGTGGGAGGTTCATGAGAGGAAATAAAGTGTAATCATTTAGAGAAGGCAGGTTAGAACTTGGTTGTGAAGGTCTTTAAATGCCGAACTGAGTTCCAAGGCAATAGGGAGTCATGGGAAATTTTCGAGCAGATGAGTGAGAGCCAGATCTGTGCTTTGGGAATATTAATTCAACAGCTGTGGAGGATGAATAGGGGAAGGGAGAGGATGGATACAGGAAGTTAGATGATGTAATTATCAGCTTTAAATCCATAAGGAAGCTTGGAGCAGGCACATTTTCAATGACTGCTAGGATGATAAAATCGTAGACCCCAAAGAAACCTTAGTGACTATTGACTTCAATCCTTGTCCTTTTACAGATGATAGAACTGAGACCCAAGATGTTAGTGACTTGCTCAAGATCACAATGTTTGTAACAATCTGAGGTGGGATTTGAACCCATAGCTAGCCCTCTCTCCACTATACCCTCCTGTCTTTAATATTGGTATAGTGTGTTAGGGGACATGGCAAGATTTCCATTACTGAGAAATAACTAAATAAAAATTAGAGCTTAGCATTCCTGAAGCAAAGGGCTAAATCATATTAGCTTTCATGTTTCTTTCCAACTTTGCCATCCTATGGCTCTCTGATGACTGAGGGTATTTTGTGCAGAAGGGTCTCAAATGCTCAGGCAATTAAAGAGACATTTATTAAAGAGGTCTGCCTCCCTGCCTCCTCCCTCCACCCCAATAGCTTCTAAACAAGTAGATGTACATTTGGAGATTGGATTGTACCACATTTTTCCTCTTCTATTCATGAAATCATGATGCATTTATTAGTTGAAGATCTCCTATGAAGCATGCTAGCATTATTAGTACCATCTGACAGAAAAGGAAACTGATGTAAAAAGACTAAAGTGAAAGTAAATCGAAAGAATACCTCATACTGGAAGATCCCTTTATACTTTTCAGCATCCTTCCACATCCATGATCTCATTGAATCTTTACAACTTACAAGGCAGGTAGAGCAAGTAGTATTTTCTCTTTGTCCTTCTTCCCTCCCTCCCTCCTTTCTCTCTTCCTTTCTTTCTCTCTTCCTTCCTTCCTTCCTTCCTTCCTTCCTTCCTTCCTTCCTTCCTCCCTTCCTTCCTTCCTTCCTTTCTTTTCTTCCTTCTCTTCCTTTCTTTTTTGACCTGGGATTTCATCAACATAGAGAGTCACTTGGTGAAAAAATTCCTTCCACCACATAGATCAGCAACTGATAGTCTTCTAGAGCATTGCCTGAGGCATTGAGAGGTTAAATAACTTGCCCAGAGTCACAAACCAATATGGATCTATGATTTGAACACCAGCCATGCTGACTGCAAGACTAGCTCTTTATCTACTTTGTAATGTTGATTCTAAACTACATTTCTTGCCCATAGAGAAAAGTGAAAAAGGGATAAATGAAAGCCCAAGGTCTGAGAGGAAGTTGGGTGTTAGCTTCATGGGAATGCTAAGCTAAGGAGAATACTTAATATACTAAGGAGAATAACTAATTTCTTGATTCACAGTTATAATAAGTCAATATGGTGGTAGGGGCAGCTAGGAGACCCAGTGGATGGAGGAATGGATTTGGAGTCAGGAAGACCGGAATTCAAATCTTATCTCTGTTACTTAGTAGCTATGTAAACCTGGGAAAGTCAGCCTCAGTTTCCTCAGCTTTAAAATGGGGGTGATAATGGTGCCTACCTCCCAGGTTGCTGATAAAAAGATACATTAAAACAAAACTTTAAAAACTTTAAAGCGGTCTGTAAATGTTTGCTATTATTACTACTTTCAACCCAGTAGGTAGGATCACAGATTCAGAGATAGAATCTTAGAAGTCATCTGATCCAAAATCCTTCATTTTAAAGGTAAGGAAGTTGAAGCCCATAAAAATTAAGTAGTTTGTCTAATCTCAGGGAAGTAGAAAGTGGCAGAGCTGAGATTCAAACCCAGGTCCTCTGTCTCTAAATCCTGTGCACATTTCCCCCTATCCTGCAGGTCCAGGCCCTGTAGATCCAGCCCAGCCCAGCCTCAACTGGAGCAGAATCTGTTGACTTGCTTAGTTTCTCCACTGCCCGCCTGCTTGGGCTGCTTCTCTTCCAGACGTGCTGCAGGATCAAAATGACTAAAGACTCCCCTGCTGACTTTCCCTCCCTCGCCTTCCTGCCTATTGACTAGAGCTTTAGTTCCTGTTTGTAGCTGGTGATAGCAAGTCATTTAAGCAACTTGAAGAGTCTTTAGAATGAGACAGGGCTCCCAACCAGTTGTTATCTTGGCAAGGAAAGGGAAGTTTTTATTGCTCTTGGTTGCAGATATGGATTTTCATCTAGTGGCCCAGTGCTATTCCTGGGAAAGAATGGAAAAGTAGGTTGGATTTTTTTGTTAATGGATTTCCCAAGCACTTCTAGAAAAATAGCTCTGGGGTGGGGGTTGAGGAAGGAAGGGAAACTAATACAGAAGCAAATCCAACATGTTCCTTATGGGCCTGGGGTAATGGCCCTTTATAATTTGCTCCAGGAAAAAAAAACCCAAAGAAACAACAAAACCAAAAACCCAAGAAATGACCTCAAGGTCCTCAGGCATGACTTCATCTTTGTCTTCCTTCTTTATATTAATTTTTGGCAGTTCCAGCTTGTTTTCAAAACATGGCAGAAATGGAACCTGACATTTAACACTGCCACTGAGGAGTAATATGATGGGTGTCAGTTTCAAGGGCTGAAAGTCTCAGAAAGGAAATGCCACCAATGGCACATGCAACGTCTGTACATAGGATCATGGGTTCAGCAAGGGATGGGACCTCATAGGTCATCCAACCCAATCCCTTCCTTTTTCATTAAGGAAACAGGCTCACCTTGGACAAGGTCATCCAGAAAATGGTGGAGCCAAGCTTTAAGCCTACTTCCTCTGAACACTCACTTGTCATAAAAACTCCTTTGTCTAGACTTGCCCAGGATCATACAGGCAGTTAACCAATCAATTGCTCTCAATCAACAAACGCTTATTCAGCGCCTACCATGTGCTGGGCACTGTATGTGGCAAAGCTGGAATTAAAATCTAGGTTATATTATTCTAAATCCAGTGCCCTCTCTACTGGCCCATATTGCCTCCCTCAGTGATGGGTCAATGTCAATTTAACCGGTTAACAGGAAAGCCAAGACCTAAATCCAGGGCTCTTTCCATTTTATACCAAATGGTGATACTGAGATGAAACAAAATGGACCTTACATTAGCTTTGATCAGTCTCTTTCAGGCTGGGCCTCCCAGGGTAGTCTTGATAAAATCATCCCAAGTCCAGGCTTTGATCTCTCTCACCTTTGCATGTCTAGGCGGTCATTTTGATCCATTCACCTAGGAGTGATCAAGCACTGGGGAATTGATTTACTCTAATCAAATTCACCAGAGGCTGATTTATAAACTAAATAGTCGATGTATTCATTTGCTGTTGGATAATTCCCCATCTCCCACTGAACAGAGAGCTCTCATATGTTATCAGGTGTTTCCCTGTCATGGTATCAAAGTGCCTAAATATTAATTAGTCATGCAAGTGAATAAAGTTTGCTTGGTGAGCTGAAGGAAATCACAACTAAGGGAGTTCAAGAGCCTTAAAAGGTAGTACGAAGTGCAATGAACTGGGAGTAAGCAGACCTGGTTCTAGCCTAAGCCTCTGCAACCCATTTACTATGTGATAACCTTCTCCTATGCTCAGTCTCCTCATCTGTAAAGTAATGGAGTTGGGCTATGTGACCTCTAGGGTGCCTTGCAGCTTTAAAATTGCATGGGAAAAGCCATTCTATGCACCACGCTACTTTAGTCTAGAGCATATTATCCTGGTGACTGTGATTTGGGCCCCTCCCCCTTGCCCTTGGACGGTACTGGATAACAAAAGATGGATTCTTACTGTCCAGCTCCTTTTTTCTTGATTCCATGGGGACCTCTTCCATCACTTCCTCCTTCTTCTGTTGCTTTCCTGGCCTTCAATCAGTTTTCATTAGTGTGATACAATTCCCAATTTCATTTTTCTTTCACTAAATTTGAGAATGATTCTTTCCTAATGACATATGGGAAGATACTGTTACCCTTTAGTTAACTGCCTCTAGGAAATAACACGTATCTATTTAAATGTGGTGCTTTAATGGTTATGATGCCCTTTGCTCACAATAACCCCGTGGGGCAGGCTTTGCAAGCATTGGTCTCCATCTTGTTATTGTTGGTTAGTCATGTGAAATGCTTTGTGACCCCATCTGGGGTTTTCTTAGCAAAGATACTGAAGTGGTTTTCCATTTCCTTCTCTATCTTATTTTATAGATGAGGAAAGTGAGGCAAGTAGAGTTAAGTGACTTGCTCAGGGTCACACAGCTAGTAAGTGTCTGAGGCCAGATTTGAATTCAGGAAGATGAATCTTCCTGACTTCAGGCACTGCACCATCTAGCTGCGGGGTCTACATTTTACAGAAGAGAAAACTAAGGATGAGAGACAGTAAGTAAATTCCTGAAGGTCAAACAGCTAGTAATAGTAGATTCACATCATGTTTTCTCAGTTTAAGCCATGGGATCATTGGATCATAGGTCTAGAGCTGGAAGGGACATTAGAGATCATTTAGTTAGTCCGAAGCCCTTCTAATACTTATTCATTTTATTAAGATTATGCTGTTCTCTTAAGGTTTTTACCTGTGAAGGACCCCAGTAGTGAAGTAATCCAGTCCCCTCTATATGGATTCATTTTAATGCCCATCATTGAAACTGCCTCTTCCTGACCTCATTCCTAGATTTGGAGGCACCTCTTAATTTGGAAAGCTGTAGTCCTCTACCCCCTGGCTACATGCATAATCTAATAGCTATTAAACTGACAAAAAAGTACATTAGTAAAATATATTAGTAAAATACTAGCTACTTCTCACTAGGGTTTCCATCCAAATCAAGTTTTTCTGTCTGAAAAGACTCCTAAGCACAATGGAAAGTCTTTCTATGCTTCATATGAAGTCCTCCCTGCTTCGGATTTATTTTAGAAAGTAATTTCCACATATTTATGTTTTCATTCCTTATGCATAGTGCCTGGGGATGCTGGCAGAAAAAATGAAATGTGTTCCTGGAGCTTTCTTCTCATTATTGCTTTGGTTTTCCCTGTTTTTAGGTCTTTTATGTCTGTTTGTCATATTCTATTATAAGCTCCCCGGGCAATCTGCTTTGTGTGTTTTTTGAGGGTGGAGCCAAATATTCTTGATGGCAAACCCCTTGAAGGCAGGGGATGTATGTTATACTTCTTAGTAAACACCCTCTTCCCCCACAAAGAGATACATGCAATGCCCAATATTATGTTCTTCATCCTGTGGATTGTTAATCAATCCCAACTAACCAATATTTCTCACTTCTTCCAAAAGTGAACTCATCAATCTAGGGATTCCCTGTGCCTAATCACACTGCCCTTCATCCACCCTTCTTACTTCCGGAGTGATTCATGTCCAAGTCTTCCCATAAATCTTCCCCAACTGGGTTCTAAAATTCTGGAAGCCTTCCTCTAGGACTTTTAACATTTCATTGGTAGTTTGACCGATCTGGTAGCTCTCAGTAATGTCCCACTATATATAATTTGTCCCATTTCCATTTCTAACCATACATTTCATTAATGGTATTTTATGCCACTTTTTGTTATACAAGTTATCATGGGCAAAATGTCCCTGCCAACTTATATCCACTATCCTTTATGTTGATGTCACCCACAATTTTAACATTCAGAGAATGTAGTATTACATGATTAGCAGTCATATAGCATTACTAGATGAATAGTAATGGTATCAAAAAAGATGGGGTTTTATGTCTGAAAGCAGCTTAGGATCATTGAAAATGTGCAGTTTCCCAAATGCAACCAAGTCAACTTTTCTCCTTCTATTCCTTTCTGGATCTAAGTCACTATAGTTCCTGTCCAAGATAAGTATAACACTGAGTTAATTAAATGGACTCCTCATCTGACTACATGTAATCTGGGCAACATGACTGATCAGAATTATCATTTCATTCTGTACAACTTCATTCAATTTGGAGAAATGGACAACTACTATAGCAAGACGTTGGGATGCCATGATGCTGTTACATGGAACAGGATACAGTATTCCCCTAGTTGGGGAAGGAGACAGAAGTAGCAGAGGTTGCTATAGGGCCCACATGTGCTTGGGACATTCCGTGGGTGAAGTGGATATAGCTCATGTCAGAGAAGGGAGAAGACAGTTAAGGAAGGATTGATCATAACATCACAGATAGAGAGTTGGGAGGAATTTCAGAGGCTGTCTAATCTAATCCCCTCACATTACAGATAAGGGACCTGATGTTCTTTCCCAAGATTACACAGGAAGTCACACCGCATACAGAGACCACAGAGAGACACAGACAGACTGATAGACACATAGAGACAGACTGACAGATCGACGGAGAGATGGAGAAACAGACACACAGAGAGAGACAGAGAGAGATTTGTTGTGTTTACTATGTGCTTGACAGTGCTAAGTACTGAATTTGAACTCTAAGCTTCTCCCAGAGTTAGTGCCCCTTCCACTGTATGACTATACTACAAGCTGGTTAGCATGTTTTTTTTTTTTATTTTGTCACTTTAGTTATTTAATATTCGTGGCGTATATAGAGAGTTCTTGACAGTGTACTAAACATCATAATACTATGGACAATTTTCCATGGTCAGTGGTCGCAGGTAGAGTTGTGAGAAGGGAGGAATGCTGGAATTGGATAGGGTATAGGTTTTTTGGGGGAATGGAAAGAGGTGACTCTTTACCCATCCCTAGTGCTGCCTGAATTAAAATGGGAAGTGCTTACAGTTGGGAAATCCTGGCATAGTCACCACATATAGATTCATTGAGATTCCCAGAATAGACTTCTGGGAACATTGCTAAGTCTACTCTGCCTCCCACTGTTCTCACATTTGTGACTCCATGGGTGCAAAAATTAACAGTGTTTAGGAAAATAATATGGAAAGTATATGTTACAGTAATACAGGGATGGGGGAGGATGCCATTTGTGATTGTACTATGACATACAATATGATTTCGAATAAATAATAACATCAGAGCCACTTGGGAATTTTTGTTGATCATGTACAAGATGACATCATTACCACTATAAAACCTTTCGCTTTTCCCCCCCGAGAAATACCAATTTCCCTTTTTCTGCTCTGCTCCTCTTTCCTCATTTCAACCTGTAATAGGCTTTGCATATCCTTAAGGAGCACATGTTCTCTTTTAGTATATTTATGAAACTTCTCTTACGCTTGAGGGTGTATATATAACTCTATGATCTTCTATCTGGTTTTAATTAGACCACAAGCTCTTTAATTATGGTGTTTAATACAGCTTCAAGAATGTTATGGGTGGGTTGCAAATATTAAATAACCATAATGAACCAAGCACAAAAGATGGTATCATAATGTACAGACCAAAGGAACTTGGGACAGTAAAGAGGCAAGATTGCTCATGAGAGAAGAGAAAGAGAGGCAGGTGCAAGAAGCGGCCAGAAGGTAGCTTTCCACCAGAGGCTTTCCCATAGACAATAGCTAAAGGCAGCTACAGTTTTCATTTAGGTCTTTGTACCCACTAATTGTAAATCAAATTCACCTGAACAGATGAACAAACAGCATTATATAAAAAGAGTTTGGGTAAACTCCAGGGGGAGAAAAGCAGTAAAGGTGAATTAGCTTTTAGCACTTAGCTACGAAAGCCCCCAGACATAGCAGCTTGACTGGCAAAAACAAAAAACAGAAAAAAAAAACCCTGAGGATCTCAGTTCCAAAAGTTATTGATAGGAATGGGAATTTCTCAGTCCCCGGCAAAGAGGATGCCATGTTTCTGGTACTTGCATCACATTGACATGTGCAGAAAATTTAGATGGATTCCCCAAACACAGAAGAAGGTTAGAAGAGTACCTATTCTACAGTTTATCAGGGAGAATGAAGTGTCCCTCAAAAAAGGAGAAGAGATAATTCAAATGGGAAAAAATGAGACAGAAGGAAATCATAATGTGTGTCAAGAGTTTGGCACATGGAAGAATATGGCAGAGAGACAAGAAGGAAGAGGCCACATTGGATCTTTGGTAATAAATAAGGAATTTGAGCCAACTTACACAGAGGATAAAACTGGACCTGTTGAGGAGGCAGCAGCTTCTTGTGTTCCAAGAAATGATGATAAAGATTCACAAATGCCACCAGGAGAGTAGTTATCCAGTATCCACTCCACTTCCCACCACTACTGATGAGAATGGGATTCTTTGAACACATGCATGCATAACACAGTGGATTAGCAGTCCTTTGCCTTAACTACTCAGCTACCCTGTGAAACCTGTACAGTATGCCAATGCCATGCCAGAAAACTGAATCACTTCCATCTGAACTGTCTTAGGGAGATTCTGAAGATCACCTGGCACCATAAGATACTAGATACTGAGGTCCTTTCTCAAACTAAACTGCCAAGCATTCAAACTCTGCTACAGAGAGTGTAACTTTGATGAGCTAGTCATGTTCAAATGCCAGCCATATGCTTGCCTTTTATGGAGAATTCACACAGGGCAAGTGCTCACATGGTGGCCAGAAAAAGTGATACAAAGACCCTCTCAAGATCTCTCCTGAGGACTTTGGGATTGATTACATGACATGGGACACACTGGCACAGGCCCACCCACCATGACATGCCCTCATCAGAGAAGGTGCTATGAGCAAAGCAGAATTGAAATAGCTCAAAAAAAAATGGGAGATAGGCAGATTTAGAGAATCCACCCCAAATGTTTATGCGGATTATTTGTGCCTGACCTGTGGTAGAGCATTCCAAGCTCATGCTGGTCTGATCAGCCACAGCAGGACACATTATTAACGCTGACATAATGAGGTCATTTTGGTCCTCCTAGAGAATGAAGGACAACAGCTACCAGTTATACAGTATTGAGAAGGAGAAGATAAGAAACAAATGCCATGTCTAGTGATACTCTACTGAGAGGCACCGAGGTTGCCACAAGTCAACCTGACTTGAACAATAAGCAGCTAGGATACTTCTGTGGCTATGCATCTGGGACATTCTGGATAGCGCCCAGAGACTTGTCAAACCTCATGACCACTATCCTCCTCTGGCAATACACATGGGGATAAATAATATCTAGAAGCAAACTTGCAAAGACTGGTAAGTATTATTAGGTACTCATCACCTCTCCCTTAGATGACTTCAGTAGGCTCCTAACTGTTTGTTCTCCTCTCCTTCAGTTTCTTATGACACCAGTTCATTCATAAGAGCAAACATGACTACTTGGCTCCCCTACTCAATCAACTTCAGCTTTGTCTCTAGGATAAAACATAAACTCCTCTGTTCCGCTTTTAAAGTCCTTTATGTCCTGATTCCAACCTATCTTTCCAACACTGCTGGATGTTAATCCGCCTCCCATATTTGGCTTTCTCTGTGTTCCTGAGAGAGGACACTTCATCCATCTTCATGTCTTTGTACTGTACATCCCTTTCTTACCTCTCCTGTCATAGCGTCCCTGTAGTCTTTTAGTATCCAACTCAAACACCTTCTTCTGCACAAAGACTTTCCTGATCCCCCAACTGCAAATGTCCTTCCTGCCAGTGTCCTCTGTTTAACCATTTTATATGTATTTATTCATTCCACATTTATGCCCTGCATATTTATATATGTACTGCTGTCTTCCACCCTAGAATGAAAGCCTCTTTTTCAAGTAGGGGTTGTTTCAGTATTTGTGCTTATTTCCCTGGTGTCCAGCACAATGCCTGTGGGAGAAGGGAATGTGCATTTATTATGTGCCAGATATGTGCTAAGCAATTTACAGATATGATCTTTTTTGTTTAAAAAAGAATAGGCATTTAATGAATGCTTGTTGGTGGATTAAATGATGGCAAGAAACTAAGGATATCAGGAGTATATACTAGGTGGTCTTTTCATCACGGCTATCAATTTAAAGGAGGGTCTTCAATAGAGAAAGGCAAATTTGAAAAGTGAAATGTTACTTAAGAAGATGATTCTCAGAACAGTATTTGGATTATGGGATGGAAACAGGTTCCATAGATTCTTGGAAAGGAATGGAATGTATCTAATGACAAGCACTAAAGATCTATTTGCCTGGAAACTTGGACATCTGAATAGGAGGACTTGAAACTTAAAAGGAAGAAAGAATGAAAACGGCTCAGTTCCATCCACTGAGCTGGATTCACAGAGAGCAGCGGGCAGGGCACTGGAAAAAGAATATCATTGAAGATAATCATTCAAAGGCTATGATAACTAGAAAGAAAGGCAGTAATAAGAACCACGACCTAAGATTTCTCTCTACAATTATGCTGCAGATGGGTGATAATCAAGGTGAACCAGAGATCTGAATGCAAAGAATTAAATTGGGATATGACGCATGATTAGCATATGTCTAGGGAAGGATATATTTTATTCAAAAAGAACAGATTAGATAAAAGGGGTGGTGGAATGCCAGTGTAGATCAAAATGTTATATTCACAGAGGAAATCCAAGAATCGGAGAGGGGAAGCACGATGCAGAACATTTAAAAATATAGCACGTTTTAAAAGACACAGAAAATAGAAACAGGGGTGAGTAACTGAATATTCAAGAATGACACAGTACTTTAAGACTCATTAGTGATGATAGAGTTTTGAATGAACCGAGGCAGAGAGGTCATACTAAAGACCACAAAAAGTTGTTTTTATTTTAAGTGTTGGGTTCAAGAGGAAAATCAACAAAGGGATAGGGAGACAACTTAGGATGAATGGAGCGGTTACAAGCAAGAGAGATAGAAGACAGATAATTCAATTGATTTTACTTGTGTTCTACCAAGGAAAATGAGCTTCCAAAGAGGAAATATCGAATGAAAAAAATGACTAACAGAATTGAAAACCAAGACAGAAGGGGAGCTAGGGATAGGGAATAGGCCTAGGATGCCACTGTTATAGGGAACTCTTGGTGAGGAAATTCCCCCTACCAATGCAGGTCACAAATTCTACATTGTGTTTGTGGGCATTTAGAAAGGGAAGCAGTGGCCACTAAGGGGTAGCACTGGCTAATCATGGAAAAGTTTTGCTAAACTAACCTCATTTCCCTTTTGTTAAAATTAATAAACTGGTAGACTAGGGAAATTCTCAAAACTTGGTATATTTGCTTTTTAGCAAATCAGGTAACAAATTTCTCTTGATATGCTTTTGAGCGGGATAGAGAGATATCAACTGGATGATTATACAGTTAGGGGAATTCAGATCTAGGCTGATTGACTAAATCCAGAGAATAATCAATAGACTGCTATACCAGAGGAGATCTCTCGTGGAGTTCTCTAAGTATTAGTCGACACTATTTTGATAATTTTTTTGTCAATGACTTGAGTGAAGACATAGGTGATATATTATTACATTTTCCTAGAGATATGAAAATGGGAGGGGGAGCAAATGCTGTAGATGACAAAATCAGGATAAAAAAGAGACCAAAAAAAGAGATAAAATGAAATTTAGTAGGGATGAAAAGTAGCATCTTTCACTTAGGTTAAAAAAGATTGGTGTACAAGTATATTTTCATCTGTATGGATGTGGGGACAGAAAGAGACATAGCTAGAGAACAATTTGAGTGAAAAGATATGAAAGTTGTAGTGGATTATAAGCACAAGATGATATAAGCATGCAGCTTGGCTACCACCATCACCAAGAGCAACAACGAAAGCAACAAAGCTAAATCAACCTTTGGTTGCAGTGATAAGGGCAAAGTGTCCCAAACGATAGTGATAGTGCTGCTGTATCCTGTCTGTGATCAGACCACATCTGGTAACAAGTTGTATGTAATAGGTTTGCAGTTTCATATGCAATCATCTTTTGTAAAAATTATACTAGGGTATGAAAAGGCTTATTTTATTTCATAAATTAAAAATAAAATATATTTTTAAAGTGTGTTCAGTCCTGTGCACCACATTTTAGGATAGATATTAGCAAGATAGAGAGAGTCTAGAGGATAACAACTAGGATGGTGGGATAACTGAAAGACATGCTATTTGATCAGGTGAAATAACTGGGGATATAGAGCCTAGAGAAGGAAAGACAGGGGAAGATCTAGTCATAGCTCAGCCTCAAAGTGAAGCAGGAGGATCAATGAGTAGAGATGTCAGAGAGAGAGAAAAAAATCAATATAAAGAAAAAACTTTCCAACAACTAGGGGTGGGTATCTCAAAGGAGAATTGGGTACTCGGAGAGGTGGGGGCTTGCCCACTCAAAAGAGGTCTTCAAGCAGTGGTGGGGTGAATATTTTTCAGGAAGATACTGATTAGATGACCTCTCAGATCTCTTTCAGCTTTGAGAGTCCTAGAATCTGTTATTCAACCCTGAGATTATTTCACCAATGTTATAGCACAGGAAAATGAAAAGGATTCCTAAAAAGCAACACACTGTACTCATTGACTTGAAACAATATGATACCTTCAAGAGATCAGAATTGCAATTCACAAGCCTACATCCTGAGTTTATATCAAGTACACATGGACTCTACTCTAAACTCCTGCCCAGAGGTCACCTGCATAAGATGAGTTGCCAATTTCTGAGATTTGATGACATTTGCTAACTAATGGGTGTCAGAATTACACCTCCATGGTTAGTGTGTGTGTGTGTGTGTGTGTGTTCGTCCTTGGTTGCCAAAGATGACTATGCCATCAGAGAAATAATGACATGACTTACACTTGACTTTGTTTTGAGGGAGGGAGGCTGTGCAGGTCACCAGCCTCACTTCTCCTCCAGAACCATCTGAATCCAGTGACTAGATATTCATCAGGATGACTGGGGATGACCCAGGATGGGTCACACAGCTAGAGAGTGTCAAGTGTCTGAGGTGAGATTTGACCTCAGGTCCTCCCGACTCCAGCACTGGTTCTATATCCACTGCACCACTTAGCGGCCCACTCCATGGTTGATACCATTGTTGGAAATGTCAAGAAAGAGAGTAAAGAGTAAACTTTCATGCATGCCTTTTAGCTGCCCCCCCAAACCATCACCTCTTCTGATACCCTAGCCTTGTGCATGGGGTTTTACAGCTCCTGGGCTGAGCAATTAGAAAAGAGCAGTGGTCCATGCTGTATCTGCACCTACCTATTTCCTCAGCCCTAGATTTAAACAATTTTTGAATTTTCTTCACATATAACCCCCATCTCTTCCCCATTCAAACTCATGACAATAATCAGTAAAACTCAATAAACCATTCCATTCCAAGCTGCTACAACACCCAATTGGTATTTAGTCTTCTAAGAATGTTCTGTTATTCTGAGGACTAATTGCCTCATCCTGCTCTGACTTTTAAAATAATGATTACTATTGAACAAATGTGAAGTACTTCTACAGAACAAAATATGTTGTGCTCAGGAGACCACAAACACTTCTACTAAAATGTGCACCATGATGATTTCCTCTGGATGTAAAGTCAGTGTGACTGACAGAACCAGGTGTTTCTGAGCTAGAGAGATGTGGCTCTCTAGGGGGAATCGGTTTACCTGTATGGTATGGGAAGGGTAGGAAGAAAAGTTGACATTGTCCAACTTTCTGGAAATGTTAGTCACTCCGTCTGGGAAGACAAATTCATCCAATACTGACTCCAGCATAGCAACATCTGAATTTTATTCTGTGGCGCAACCAAAATTAAACCACTTTTAAGGGAATTATTCAAATTTTTTTTTCTATCTGTAGTGGTTTTCATTGCTTTTCATCTTCCTTTTGCCCATTCTTTCCACTGCATCACAAAGGCAAACTTGAAGGGAGACAGATGGGGAGACATGTGGAAGGTGGGGGTAGCTTTAAATGGTGGCTACGTGAAAGGCCAAAGACATCCTCTCCTCATTATGTGCAAAGAACTGCCAAATATAAAGCAAGTGTCTCAAAATTCATAAATCAGGCTGCTCCAGGACTAAAACGTTTATGGTTATTCTTCTTGAGTAGGGAAATTTGGGAGCATTAATATGTTACATCAAAGTGAGTCCAAAATAAATATCTTAAAGGCAAGCACAAATATGACCATATAACACACACATATAACATACATATACATGTATCCATATATGTATACACAGACAGAAAGAAAGAGACATACATACACATTTAGATGTGTAATTATGCCATCAGCCCCAATGTATAGGAAGGGAAAAGTCTAATTTGTATGACTGGGTTTCAGTTGGGCTGCCAGTAATTTTCATAGTGTATTGAAATTTTCAAATGAACTCTGGACATTTTTAGTCAATTTTATCTCTCAATGCTTTTGTGCTACCTTTTCTTCAGGGTTTTTGCATTTACTGATTGGAATGCTTAAATGTCTATTCAGTTATTCATTTCATTCATTCCAACCAATAGCTATGCCTCAGTAAAGATCAGCTAGATCACCAGTATGAAAAGGCTTTTATTCTGGGGAAAAAAATGTATGAAAACTTTGGAAAAGCATTCCTTCTTTCCTTCCCCCTTCCTTTTGCCCAAATCAGGCAGCTTTGACAATGTTCTTCAAATGACTGGTTCTAAAAAAGCATCCTTCCTGGGTCCTGTTACATTCCTAGTGCAAGTATAGGAACCTGAACATGTGACAGTTAGTTGGTCAACAGACATTTATTAAGTGCCTACTCTGTACCAGACCATGTGCAAAGCTCTGGGGACAAAGAAAGGCAAAAGGACTGCAGTCCCTGGTCCCATGGAACCCCAGACAACAAGAATCCCCAGTCTACTCTTAAAATTCAAATGTCGTGCTGTATCTCTATACAGTCTGAACTTGCTGAAAATGTTAAATAAATTCAGCTTGCAACTTAATGATCCTTGTGTTTGTGTGTTTGTGAATACATTAAGAGCTCTTGGAGAAAAAATTGTGTAATCATAAATAAAAAACGGAGGGGGAGATCATAAGCAATTGTACAGAAGAAAGAGGAAAAAATTGAAAAGGTCTCCTGTTCTCTCTGTCCAGGTAGTTTGGATATTGACGGCAGGACACATTCTGTGGTTCTTGACATTTCCGGTGAGTTGTAGCAGCACAAAACCCTCTCCAAGATCAGAAGCATGCTGAGAGAAGCTGAGGCCTCTATTACATATTGTTCTCCCCTCCTGTCCCTGCACTCATCTGCTTTACTTGGAATTGATTTCCAAACCAGATTCATGTGGTGCTTGCTATATACCACAATAAACAAATAAATTAGATGCTGTGATATGGAAATTCACATGATTCAGTGTACTTAAAAACTGTTAACCGTGAACTTATTAATTGAAAACCACAGGACAGTAATCAGTATGTCCTTCAATGGGAAAAACGAGTCTCTTGGTAAAATGAATTTGTGAGGCCGTAAAGACGTCCTTTTCAAATAAACTTGTGGCTCAAGATGCTTGATGTGATATTTTTAACTTCATCTTTCAGCTGCTCTCACTTTGTTTGTGGGATACATATTGATTTGTTTTGCTGAAACATGTAGTGTAAGTATACATCCCCACATGGGTTTTTTTTCCCACCACTCCATGCAGGTTATATTCATTCCAGTCAATCTTATTTTTCTGCCTCCCGTCTAGAGAACTTTAATTAAAATGGTCTGCTAACACTGAATCTCTTAAAAGGGAGGGCTAGGCATCCTAAGTTGCATTCTCATCACAGAACTCCCAAGGAGGATACGCCAGCCCCCTCAAACATATGTGCAGAGAACAATGTTTGTCTAGAAGCTGCTAGGTTACACTGACGACTGAAACATAAGACGCAGAGAGAAAAATGACAACAGTGAGGAAATCAAGGAAGGCCACATCCAGGTAATTCCCCAAGCAAAATGCTGAGTGGTTGGTCAGTCAATCCACTATCTACTATCAACTCAATCCTAGGAAGTACAGTGAGCCTGGGGGCATAGAACGCTGTGTCTGACAAATTTAAGGTGACCCCTCTGGGCTCCCATCCCTACTCCTTCTCCTTCCCCTTGAGGTTAATGAACTGAATACAAAGTTTTGCTTCATGATCGTGAGGACCCTGGGCTTCATGGGGGCAGGACCATGTCTCGTTTATTCTTTCTTTTTTTCTTTATTCTATTCTAAGAATTTCTATTCTTTATTCTTTCTGTGTCCACTATGTCTGGTTCTGAATATTAGATGGAGAACATTGGTTTTAGAATCAGAAGATGTGTATTCAAATGTAAACTCTAACATGCATAAGTTGTCTGACTCTGGGCAAGTCTTGGTCTTTAGTTTAGTAAAAGGTCTATACTTAGGGTGGGGAACCTGCAGCCTAGAGGCTTTCTAGGTCCTTGGGTGCAGCCTTTTGACTGAGTCCAAGTTTTCCAGAACAAATCCTTTAATTAAGGGGATCTATCTCACAAGACTGTTGTGGATAAGGCACTCTGTCAATCCTAAAGCCTTATATAAATCTGAGTTATTAATATGAGCACCCAAAGGACTCTGTTGTTATATGTGACCATGAGCATGTTACTTATCTGTGAAATGTAGATAGCAACATTTATATTCCCTACTTCATTGGGGTAATGTAAAGGAAAAGTTTTTTGGCTTAAAGTCCAATATAAATGTGAATGATTGTTATCATAATATCACAGAATTTTATAATTAGAAGGAACTTCATTGGCTCCCTATTGAATAAGGAAGTTGCTATAATATCTAGAATACTATACTTGGTGTCAGGAAGACCTGAGTTTGAATCCTGCTGCCAGATACTTAGTAACTATGAGAGTTGAGTAAGATTCTTAATATCTTTTATTCTTCATTTCCTCATCTGTAAAATGGGGATAATAAATCCAGCTACCTCATAGGGTTATTGTGAGGATCAAATGGCATTATGTATATAAAGTTCTCAGCAAATATAAAAGTTCGATAGAAACCATCATGATCATCATAATACTATTACTTTATAATATGCCTTAATAGTGGTCATTGATCCTTTGAAAATTTTCAATGAGAGAATCCACAAACTTCCAGTGCACTTTTGGATAGTTCTCATACATTGATCCTAAGTTTCCCTCATTATAACTTTCATCTATTGCCCTAGATTCCGTCCTTGGAACCAAACAGAACAGATCTGTTCTCTGTTCTACATGGTGGTCCTTCAAGATATCAACTACGTCCATTCCTTCATCTTCCCTTGTTTAAGTATTCCCAGATCCCTTGACTGAACCTCACATGTCACAAACTTGAGTCCTTTCAGCTTTCTGACTGCCATTCTCTGGATATTCCTTACCTCATTAGTGGCCATCCTAAAATTTAGTGGCTAGAAGCAATTAAAATGCTTTGAGAGTAGTCTGATCAATGCAGTGAAAGTTGGGATCATTGGCTCCTTATTCCTTGAAGCTATCCCTCCCTTAATGCAGTCTAGGAGTGCAGGAGCTTTTGTAGTCACCTACAACTCATTGTTGATCCTCACTGAGCTTGAAGCTAGTTAAAATCCCTAGCACTTTTTCAGACAAATTGTTTTCTAGTTCTGCCTCCCACACTCACCCTCATTTTGTATTTCTGCAATTAATATAAAATATCAATTCTTTCCATGTAAACACACCTTTATATTTATTCCTTTTATATATTGTTCAATTTGACTTAGTGTTCTTACCTTTGAAGATTATTTTCAGTTCTGGCTTGGGCATCTAATATGTTAACTATCCTCACTTTATGTCATCTTTAACTCTGATAAGGGTGCCATCTGTGCCTTCTTTCACATCATGGATAAAAATGTTAAGCAGCAGTACAGGAATCAGCAAGATTCTTGTTATGCTCCATTTTATACAGTTATTAGGGAAATGGAGGCACCATAATATGGAGGACCTCAGTAGGTCAATAATTTAAATTGAAGATTTTCTTGTGTATTTCCTTGCCAATGAACATCAGTGCCTTGGCCTTCGTACCCTTTACTCAGTCTCTGTTCTCTAGATTGAATTTCTTTTTTTTAATGGATTTCATCATAACATGGAAAAGTTGTCCATCTATCTTGATGCCTCACTTCCCATAGAGTCAGCTGAGAGCAGATTTCAAAAAAGGCTCGCGTCATCTACTCTTGATTCTATCCCGGGAAGGAACAGCGAATTTGCCCATTCTCTACAATGTTCCCATTAGCGAGTGGGACTGACTTTGGTGGTAACTTCATGAGAAGGAGATAAGTGGAAGCATTCAGAGGCTGAGAATCAAGCCACTTACGGAACAAAGCTTTAGTGAAGTACTGAAACTATCTGCATGGTTCATTAGTGCCTTGGATATCACATGACATTTTGTTCCATCTACTGTACCAAATATAGTGCTTTGTCAAACATCCCATTGCTGTTCAAATGTGCTTCCCAAAATAGAGAATTACAAGATGAAAGGAAAAGGTTTGCATGGTTGAGTCTTAATAAATCCACAAATTCTTTTGGGTATCTCCTCTAAATCTTCTCACCTGAAAAAAACGTTAAGCACTAAAGGAAGTGCTTTCCACATCAGTTGGCTCAAAGTACTTGTGAAGTAGTCAATGTAAGGCATTAAGCAAGCCAAGAGGAAAATGAAAAATGCATGACAAAGATTAGGAAGACTAAAATTTCCTATCAAATGCCTTCTAGGAGGATGGGAGGTCATAACCATGGTCATAGTCCACTGGAAGACCACCTCTCACCTTGACCATTCTAGAAACTTCTAAAGGACCATCCAGCTTCCATTTTCTTCCCTTGCCCATTCAACTTTCATTAAGCTGTCATATTGATATTCCTGAAACACAAATCTGACCATCACAGTTCTTCTACGAAAATCTCCAGAAGATTCCTATTGCCTCCAAAATAGAATACAAAATCCTCAGTATGACATAGAAAACCCTCCACAATATGGTTCCTATCTACCTTTCTAGTCTGTTTTCATGCTACATGCTTCATAATAGTCCATTCCAGTCAAACTGATTTAAGAGCCCTTTATTATCTAGCCTTTTAGCCTTTCATATGACCATCCTGGTATCCCATCTCTAGAATGGATGCCCTCACCATGCAAGTGTCCAGCTACATCATGAAACCATTCATGATCTCCCCACTTGTTAATGTTCTCTCCCTCTTGAAATCATTTTTTATTATTTTGTATATACGTTTTATTCACTTATCTGGATATATACGTGTCCTGAAACCTAACACAGAGCCTTGCACATAGTAGGTACTTAAGAAATGGTCTTTGCATTGAGTTGCATTAACTTCATTTGAATTGCATTGAACCACTTGATTGAGATTCTCTGTGGTGCTTTAGGCCATTCAAAAGAAGGCAGGTCTTGAACGTAACCTTGCGATGAGAAAACCTGAAAAGAATGAAAGTATTTAAACTGCTTTTAACCAACATGTGGATTGCAGGGCAATGACAGTAAAATTTTTGCTCTTGCATTTTAATGTGATGCTAAGATAGACCCTGATACGAGACATAAATATGAATCTCACTATCTCATTTGCATAAGCTTCAGGCTCAATGTTTGGGTTCTGTTTGAAAAATATGTGAAAACTCTGTTGACATTTTGTTTTAGAACCACTCACTCAGCCTTTATCAATTCCCAAATTTCTGATTTTGATGTCCAGGAAAAATGATCCGTGCTATCCATAAAAAGGAACAACCAAATGGGAAAGTTAATCCCATTGTTTTTCAAGGAGACATGAAAAGAGAAATAGGACAATCCTAAGGGCCCTCAGATCACAGGCAATAATTATATTTATTATCATTTTAATAATGTATCATTAATAGTAACTACTAACTCTAGTGAAAATTGTTTTCGCTTGCCCAGAACTATCACTATCAAATAAATATATGTTTATTTAGAATCATTTTGTCTTAGACATATTATATGTTCCGCTTAATACTGTGATGAAATCTCATTTCCCCTGGCTCGGAAGTGGGAACTCTTGGCTGCTTTGGCAGTTGACATCAGGGCTTTTCCTGGGCCAGCTGTTAGAGGTGTCTTTTCCCTAGAGGCTGCATGTATTATGGAAGTGACACATATGGGCTGCTCCTAGTAGCTCAGCAACCAAGGACGGCAGATCTGGGAGTTTGTAGACGTTTGCTTTCCAGCATAGCCAGATGCACACTTAACACCTTAGCTCTTCATCAGCAAAGAGAAATACAGAAGATAGAGAAGAACTTAGAAACATAAAGTTCTGAGTTGGAAAAGAACTTAGAGGTCATCTCCCATTCAAAGCATGAATCTTCTCTATCCCCTTTTTTATCCAAAACTGCTCTGGTTCTCCTTAAATCTTCTAGTAACAGGCAACTTAGTACTTCATGAGCCAGTCCATTCCAGAAAATTTTCGCTAATGTTGAATGAAAAATCGCCTTCTTATAACTTCCAGTCCTTGGCCACAGTTTTGCCCTTTGGAGCAAAAACGAATACATCTAATTCTTCTTTCATATAGGACAGTCCTTCAGTTATTTGAAAATAGCTTCTCAGGCCCCAATCCCATCTCTATCTTTAAGTATGCTCTTATTCCAGCTTAATTTTATTCAGTTATTTTTCATGTACAATGCTTTTCAGATCCTTCATAACCATGAGCCCTTGAATAGTCCAATGAATTTTCAAATTCATGCACCTAAGTTTGAACTGAGAGGCAGAATGGTATAATGGACAGGGTCCTGAAATTGGAGCAGGGTTCAAATCTCATTTGGACACTTACTAGCTGATAAATACCTTCACCTCTTTAAGTCTTTTCCTATAAAATGATGTCATTGAACTAAATGGCATCTAAGATCCCTTCTACCTTGAGATCTATGATCTTCTGACATGCTGTGTGATTATGGGCATATCACTTAATTTCTCATTGTTTAGTCAACAGGTATTTATTTATCAAATATGTTTCAAGTACTGAGTTAAGTGCTGCTCCAGGCTCTAAGATCATATAAGTTATGGCTGCCTTGCCAATCTTCATTGGTGGAGGAAGTTTGAATGCAATGAAGTTTCCTACACAGATGAAATACTAGCCCAGGCCCCTAAAGGTAGTGCTTTAATTTTTAGCAGCCATGTCATACTGTTGGGTCCTGCTGAACATCTAAGTGAGCTAATATTCTTTTTGTAATAAATGGCTTTTTAGCCAAGTTTCCCAAATGCTTGAGCAAATTGATTTTTTTGGAAACAATCAGGATTCCCCTTTATTTCCGTTGAAATTAACCTTATCTATTTTGTCTTCTTGAGATCTTTTACACCTTTGTCCAAATAATTGAGATAAATGGAGATAATAACAAGACAGAGAATTAAATCTTTCAGTATACTATGACATCTTTCCCTCCAGGTTGACAGCAATTCTTAACCTCTGTAGCAAAGATCATACGTCATCACTGAATTACAAATCATAGAGATTTGGAGTTGGAAGTGATCTTCTAGGTCGATGAGTCCAAACTTGACTTCATTTTGCTGATTAGGAAACTAAGGTACTGAGAGTTTAAGCAACTTATTCAAGATCACACAAGTAGTAAATGAATGTCCAAAGAAGAATCTGAACTCAAGTCTATATGATTATAAGTTCATACAATTGTTCAACTAGCTATGAATCTACTCCACTATATTATCACCCATGACATTTCCCCTGCGTTGCCCACAAAGATAATGCCTATGGTTTTGCCACTCTGGAGTTCATTAGAGAACCACAGCTCTTGGTTAAATGCAGGATGAAATAACAGGGCCACGGAAAGCTCTGTAGTAATCCTTTTCTGACTCACCACTAACTTTCCATGTCTACTGAAACTCAGTTCAGTTCTTGCAAATGGTGATCTCCTGATTGATGTTTTTGCCCTGCAAATCATATTTCCCCTATCCTGTAATTCTAGACTGACCTCTTGGCAGAGATCACTACTTGGAATTTCATTATGCCCTTATTCTGCAGAATCTACTGGACCTCAACTCAACGCACAACAGAGAATTTGTCAAATGTCGTTAAAATAAACATTTATGACTTTCATCTGATGTTCCATTCCAAGAACCCTGTCCAGCAAAGAAAAGGAAGTTTGTCAGGACTTCGAATCCCAGAGAAACTATGACAATGTCCAAAGAATACTGCTTTCCTTGCAGAATTCTCACAAGTTCTAGAATTTTTCTTGAGATCAACTTTAACACTCGGTAAGTACCAGAATCTCCTCTTTTCTGTTTTTTCTTTTTTTTTGAAAATTGCATATATCTAGTCCATCTTATTGTTCACATTTCCTTTGAAATTATCAAATGTAGTTCAAGTGACCACATCCTAAAGTTCTTTGCATATTCTGGTATGTATTTCATTCAGATTCTAGAATCTAAAGATCATTTGAAGAAGTTAGGAATTCTCTTACTCTATCCCCCCTTCTCCTGGCTTTGCTGTTGCTCAGTCATTTCAGTCATGCCTGACTCTCTGTACAACCTCATTTGGGATTTTCTTGGGAAGCATATTGGAGTGATTTGCCACATCCTTCTCCAGCTCACTTAAAAGATGAGGAAACTGAGGCAAACAGGTTTAAATGTCTTGCCCAGGGTCACAGAGCTAGTTAAGTGTCCAAGGCCAGATTTAAAGTCAGGAAGATGAGTCTTCCTGACTTCATGCCTGGCACTCTGTCCATTGTACCACCTGCATGCCTCCTCCTGGGCTCCGGGTCCCCTCTTAATCATGTCTATGATATTCTATATAGTTTTGAAGATCATTTTTCTTGGTGAAAAATGAACTAAATGGGAGTTGTGCAGTTCTACTTTGTCAGTCATCTGTTAACATTATGCCATCTGCTTCAAGCAGTTGGCCTATCCTTTCCTTGTTTTTCTTGCTCCAAATAAAACTTTAAAGGCCTCTGTGTTGTCCAAACTAAATACTCAAATGTATCTATGATATTATTAGAGAGGATCATCCTTCCAATGATGCTTAGCACAACTTATCCATGCCAGTCTATCCTGTGAAAATCTAGTCTCTGTCTTCCTAGAAGTTCACCATAGGGGTTGCCCTGTGATGTGCTAGTAAATGTTTAACAGCTGGTTCTCCAGAAGAAAAAAAAAGGCATGCATTACATGCTCTTAAGTTTAATGTGCATTATTAGTCTAATGGCTGTCCTCATGCCTGACGAATAACTACCACGAACTTTTTTTAAATTTTGGATTTCTAAAGTAAACGTTGTCATCAAAGAAATGAGGGTATATATCTTATTTACAACTGCATATAGTTATTATTTCTCCACCTCATTTCTTACCTATCCTTAAACTGAGATCTAATAAAGACTTTAGCTTAAAAAAGTCAATGTCTCCCACTGCACCCAGGGCCATCACCAGGAGTCCTGATCTATATTCCACCACTGGACCCAGATGACTCCAGAGGAGAAAGTGAGGCTGCTGACTGCCCAACCCTCCCTCACTTAAATCCAATTCACTTGCATGTCATGTCATCACTTCCCTGATGTGTTGCTTCTCTTTGAGAATGGAGGACAAACAACAGTTGCATATAAGCAAAAATATGTAGATAAATCATTTTGCATTGCATTATATTGGAGTCTCTTCTTCAGCCATACACTTCGAACTCTTCTTTTGGTTCATCACTGAGACGGTTTGTGATAGTCTAGCTAGGACTAGCCCATGTCAGACCTTTTATGGCCACTGGTTATGGGATCACACTGACTCTTTTTCTGAACTTTAAGGAATCTGCTATCCTAAGGGAAAGTTACTGAACTATTTCCAGAGGACTTTTACTATTGTGAACTCGAATATAACAGGGTCACTTTCTCATCTCTAACCAGTTGTTCTTTGTTAGTGAAAATTAAATCCAGAGTAACAAATTCCCTCATTTGCTCCTGCTACTTTGAAAGAAAAGAAACTAATCAGCAAGGCAAATCAGAGTTTTACCATAAGCTAGCTCATGACAGAAATAAAACTTCCGACAGATGTCCAAATGCCCAGAAGTGTCCCATCATCTTCTATCTTGTATCACCCCTTTCCTTTGCCTATATACTCCCATATACTCCCAATATCACCCCTTCTCTTTTTCTGTTCTTTTATATTCACCAAAGGAGCATTTAGCAGGTTTTTAACCTGGGGTTTTAAGTTGTTTCCTTTGCCAAAACAAATTACTCCAATGATGGAAATTAAGGGAAGTAGACCAAATAAGATGAGAGTAAACTGAGGGAGAAGCTGGCAATCCTTTGGTGACTATTCCTTAAATCATACCAAGTAAATGACTGTGGGTAGGGAAAAAGCCATTTGCTTATCATCAAGATGACTTTTCATTTGGATAATTTTCTTTGTTTTCCCAATATTCTTGATAGATTATTCACATCTCTCTCTCTCTCTCTCTCTCTCTCTCTCTCTCTCTCTCTCTCTCTCTCTCTCTCTCTCTCTCTCTCTCTCTCTCTCTCTCTCTCTCCCACACACACACACACGGCTAATTGCCAGGGTTTTTATGTCTCCACTAAAGGTAGATTATTAAATCTACTTATCCTGCCACAATCTCTCTGTTGATCTCCAATCTTGCATCTCCAACTTGTCTTTTCAGAAATCTTCAACTGGATGTCCAGTAAACATCTTAAACCCACTATGTCCAAAATAGAACTCATGATCTTTCCTCCTAACCCCACTTTTCCCATTACTATAGAGGGCAATCGTCCCTGAGGCTTGCAGCCTCAATGTCATCCTCAACTCCTCTCTCAACCTCCATATCCAAACTGTTACCAAAACCTGTTGATTTAACCTTCACATCTTTCAAAAATGTCCTCTTCTCTCCTTTGACATTGCTGCCGTTCTAGTGCAGGCCCTCGTTATCTCATGGCCAAACTACTGAAATGGTCTATTGGTGAGTTTGCCTGCCTCAAGTCTCTCCCCTCTCCAATCCATCTTCCACTCATCCACCAAAGTGAAATTTCTAAAGCACTGGTCCAGCTAGGTCCCTACTCCACTCAACATTCCCAGTGGCTCCTTAATGTCTTCAAGATCAAATACAAAATTCTCTGCTTGGCATTCAAGGCTTTCCTAATCTAGCCTCCTCCTCTCTTTCCAGTCCTCTTATATCTTTCTCCCTGACATGTCCTCTTTGATCCAGTGGCTCTGACCTCCTGGCTCTTCTATGAACAAGAAACTCCATCTCTTGCTTTGAGCATTTCCTCTATCTCCTATGTCTGTAATGCTCTCTTTCCTCAACTCTATTTACTAAAATTCCATCTTTATAGGAATCTTCCCCAGATCCTCCTAATTCCAGTGCCTTTTTTCTGTTAATTATTTCCCATTTATCTTGTATATAGTTTATTTGTATGTATTTTATTTACATTTTGTCTGCCCTCCTTAGATTATAAACTCCTTGAGGGCAGGGAAGGTCTTTTTGAGTCCTTTGCATCCCCAGAGCTTAACACAGTGGCTGGCACATAGTATTTTTAATACTATTTTAAATATATTTCAATTAAGTGAAAGAAAGTAATAACCACTTGATCGGTCTCCAGAAGCAATGATCATTTTAAAGACCTAGGTATTTCTAAACATAAATGGATAAATATAGTAGGTGCTTAATAAATGTTGCTTGATTAATGACTGAAGAAGACATAGGTTTAAACTTCAACATTAACAATTAACCAAATTGGTCTAAGTAGAAGGTCTTTCTGAACAGAGACCACATGGCTAAACTGAGATCGGCTGAAAGGAAAAAAACAATATATATATATATACACACATGTAATGTGCATGAAAATTAACACTAATTGTAGGTTTCACTCAAATCTTATAATAGTCTCGATTTTGGAAAAATGTGGCCCATATTCAGATGAATTTAATAGAATAGAAAAAAATAATTTCCTGCCCCCCCAGGGGCTGTGAAACACATGAATGGGTGACTCAGAAAGGATATGGAATCTTCTGGGGTGGTCTTTGAAAACTGCAAAGTCTCTCAGTGGATAAAAGTGGACTAAGTGCAAGATATCCAAAACTTAAAGATGAAAAGACATAAGAGGTCAATGACGTCTAAGCTTCCTTGAACTATTTTCTAGGACTGAGTACCCCAAACTCTGGTACTGGGCCTAGAGATGATAATAAAAAATAGCTAGCAGTGCTTTGAGGTTTGCAAAGATCTTTACATATGCTAACTCAGCAACCCTGGGAGATAGGTGCTACTATTATCCCTATTTAACAACTGAGGAAACTGAGGCAAATAGAGGTTATGTGACATGCCCAGGGTCACACAAGTTGAATATTTCTTGAGTCACCCATTCATGTATTTCATAACCCCTAGGACTTAGGAGATTTTTTTTCCTACCCCTTTAAATTATCTGAATATAGACTTTTTCCCCTAAATTTGATCTATTTTAAAATTTTAGTGTATTCTAAAAAGACAGAATTTTGACTCTGACATATCCTGGCTGTGGGAACCTGGTCAAGGCCATAACCCCTCAGTAACCCAGCCCACTTATTGAGATTATAAGGTGCACAGAAGATGCCAATCTAAATTGGTTGAGGGTGCTGGTGTTTCTAGGCCAGTGTAATCAGAGGTCTAGTTCCTCTCTACAGGAGTATTATTATCATTACCTGAAAGACAGGAAGAACTAGCTATATAGTATCCTCACTTATAGAACTTGGAGAGGCCTTGGAGAATATTGTCTAACATCTTCATGGCACAAACAAGATGGATGGGAAGAGAGAAACTTGCCCAGGGTTCTGTAGCCAGTTACTGGTCCAAATGAGATAGAAACCAGATCCTCTGAATCACAGTCTGCTGCTCTCCTGTTATATACCACACGGCCTCCTCTGTCAAACCCTGAAGCTGTCAAATCCCAGAGACTTCTCCTATTTTCAGGAACAGCCATAGGCCACCAAGAGCAGCTTACTTACAGGGACACACCACTATGAATTCTACTTTCATAGCTTTTAGGACCCAGAGAGATGTGGGTTTTCTGCAGGCAGACCATCAGGATGTGGACATGCTGGATTTCCTGGAAAACCTAGCAAAAGAAGAAAAGAAAAAAACAGATCATGTGCATTTTCTCTTTGGCCTGATGCTTGATTCTCATTAGATTTGCTGCCTGGTTTCAGCCCTGGGCATGTGCTTCTTTTCACGCCTGGTTTAGCTTTAACATTTTGGGAATCCTGACAGGAACCTACAGACTGTGGGAAGAGGGCTGGATATTCAATTAAGAAAAAGACTAGCAAGTCACCTTTTTCCATTGATATGAGTGATTTGGGGAGTGGGAGGGAAGGAAGAATATAAATAAAGAATGTTATACTTAGGTTTAATGTCCAGAATGAGGGTGGGTAGAAAGGGTGAATAGGTGGGAGGGTATGAACTTGACATCTCCAGAATGTTAGAGTTTGGCCAAAACAAAAGAGAATTTAGATTCTGAAAGACATGTCACATAAGTTCTGCCTTTTTATGCAGTCTGATTTTATGCAGAATGATTTTTTTATACTTCTAAAGTTTCCTTTGGTCACCTGAGAACCTTAAAAAAACAAACATTTTTCTTTTCATTTCGAGAAAACAAATCTTCCCCCTTTGGAGAAAATCAACTTGCAAAGGTCAAATTTACCTCTACAACCTTAGCCAAGCCCAAAGAAAATCACCTAGAAGCCCAAGTCCCAGAAACTGGCAGATGTGTTTTCCTTCAAGATTTTCTTTCCCCTCAGTGTTTCTAGGAAAGCCATTCCCATTCTCCCCAAGCCATTATCACCCTCCTCTCCCTCCCCCAAGCCCCAGTCAAGAGAAGACTATCCTTTTCTTCCAACCTCCCAAATAGCCCAAGGTTATCCCCTGGTGTCTGCCTTAGGGGGGAAGGAGGAAGGGGAGTTGGTTTCTTTATTACTCATTCCAGAAAACTGAAAGAAAAACATCCCTATGGCAACACTTGTTTTTCTTCTTTTGCAAACACAAATCGTAGAATCTCAGAGTTGGAAGGTATGAATAAGTGAATGAATGAATACATAAAAAGGCATCATTAAGATCTTAAAATGTGCCAACCACTATAACACTCAAAGTTATTGAATTCAACTATACTTGAACAGGAATCTGTTCCATAACATCTTTGGCAAATGGTCATCCAGCTTCCACCTGGAGACTTCTGGTGATGGTGAACTCAGTATCTTTCAATGCCACTCGCTCCACTCTTGGAGAACTCTATTAGGAAGGTTTTCTAGTCATTAAGGTGAAATTTATCTCCTTTCACTTCTACCCCTTGCTCCTACTTCCACTTCCATGACTAAACAATAAAAGTCTAGTCGTTTATGCAGATCACAACAATTCTGATGCTCTTAGATAGCTACCATGATCTACACACACACACACACACACACACATACACACACTCACACACACACTCACACACATACACATATACACACTCACACACACACATACACACACATACACACACTCACACACACATACACACACTCGCACACACACACACTCGCACACACACATACACACACTCACACTCACACACACACATACACACACTCACACACACACATACACACACTCACACACACTCACACACATACACATACACACACACACACACACACACACATGCACCATTATCTCTTCTCTAGGTTAAATATCCCCAGTTAGTTTGACTAGGCGATATATGGCATGGTGTTAGGATGGGCTGGATGCTGTGGAAAAATGAAGCACTTGAAAGTCATTGAACATTGAACAAAAAAGTTTACTTTGTCATAAGGCAGCAAGGATATGTAACCAGGAATCAGTAATACTTAGTTCCTCTGAAATAGGTCCTACCTTGTCTCCATAAGAAAGTATGTCTGGTCAACAGGGCAGGATATATGACTCACATGGTCTTTAGGCATCCACAAAGTTGGAGGCACCCAGCTCCTTGGGTGTGTGTGGAAGGACCTTTCTATACCCTCAAGTGACCAGGAAGTTGTGCTATGGAAACAGGGCCTTGTCAGGTAACAGGGACAGCTTTATCTTCTTGTAGGGAAAAATAGCAATCCTTCTCGCATCAGGGAAGGAGGAGGTCTATGCTTCTACTGAAATGTGGCCTATAATTGAATTAGATTTGTTGGCTTCCTTTGTACAAGTCACTTAACCCTGTTTGCCTCAATTTCCTTGTCTGTAAAATGAGCTGGAGGAGAAAATGGCAAACCACTCTGATATCTCAGCCAAGATAAGTCCAAATTGGGTCACAAAGAGCTGAACAACAAACGTCACACTGTTAATTGAGATTGTGCAGGTGCTTCATTAAGTTCCCCAAGCAGTTTTTACATGCATTGATCCCTTGCCACAACAGATAGGTGGTATAGTGGACAGAGTATTGGGCTGGGAGCCTGAAAGAACTAAGTTTAAAAACAGATTTGGATATTCCCCAGATGCGTGACTCCGGGCAAGGTATTGAACTTCTCTTGTCCTCAGTTTTCTCATCTATGGAACGGGGATAATAATAGCACTTATCTCATAGAGTTGGTGTAAGGATCAAATGAAATCATAATTATAAAACATTTAGCACAGTGGTTGGCATGTAGTAAGCACTATATAAATGTTAGCTATTATTATTGTTTCTTCTGTTACTACTACTAACTACTACTAGTACTAGTACTAGTACTAGTACTACTACTACTACTACTACACTTCTGCAGCCTGTTTAAATTTAAGATTTTACATCCATCACCATCACTATCATGTTAGTTTCATCTGATCACGGTAACATGTCAATGAGTCTGGGTTACGCTTCTCACTTTAAATCTATGTGTAGGTTTAAATAGAATTCCAGTTGCTCTAATCTGGATCATTCCATTTGGGATTTTACTTGACCTATGTGTTGTCAGTCTGAAATTCCCAGCTTCAATTCTTTACTCTCTGGTCTGCCCCCTTATGGCTTCCCCCAAAAGCACTCCCAGAGAGAATATGAGAGTCTGTTTCCAGCAAATACTCTGAAGTGTTTCCCCATGTTCCAATATATTTTATATATTTTGGCTGAACTTATTTGAACCAAATGTTATGAATGCCATCAGCTTGTATAATGGTTAGAATTATTTTTACTGTTCCCTGGGTCCTAGAAAAAGGTCTTTCCCAGTGGGCTGAATGACAGTTTTGATTTGTGGTCAGAAGGCAGCTCACATTTCTTATAAACCTCTGTCTGACAATTACCCTTCTCTGCAGGAACCTTAGCAGATCTATTTACCAACCTGGAAAAAACAAAACAGAAACAAAGGAAAGAGTGGAGCTTTGTCAAAAAAGCATTAGAAAGTGTTTGGGTGGCATTAGAATCTATGATGATGTGCAGACCTCGTGATGGAGGAATCTATATGGTAAGCTTAGCATGTTGGCCATGCTGCTTTGAAAAGTGTACACCTTGAGGGCAGGCTCATTGGCATAAACTTGCTCTGTACAGCAACAGTGACTTCAAGCAACAACTCTGAAGTCAACTGTGACCTCAAAGTCTTCACATTGAGCTCAACAAATGTGGCTAATGTAGCCTTGGGGAGAGTGAGAGACATACTCCCCACGTCCTTCTCACACTCTTCGCTTGTCATTTTGCCCACTCCTATGCCTCCTTCCCAAATAGGAAACCTAGGAGTGAGGAGCTGGAGAATATTTTCATATTGTTGAATTCCACTTTGCTTTCTTTCATAGACTATAAAAGAATAAGGAGGCTATACCCAAGGTAGGGGGGAAGGTTCAAACCAGGATAAAGACTTACCAACTTGAAGTGGAGGAGTGATGACATTTTGAGTTTCATTGCCTCTAAAATATCTAAAATTCAAAACCCACAAGGCATAGATCCGATTTTACCGTCAAGAGTCATACTAACTTACTGCCAGCGTAGAAGACAAGGGAAAGGGAGGAGTCACAAGGCTGGAATCCTAAGTGGGAGGGTCCAAGAGAAAAGAATTCATTTTCATTGGTGGAGGGGAGGGGCAGGAGGCCCTTTGCAGGGTCTGTACCCCAAGATGGACAGCTAGAGAAATAGAGGCTAGAAGGCTGAGATGCTCACACTTCCTCTTCTGACTTGTCCAATCCCTTCTTGGTGTCTTCAACCAGGGAGTACTTACTTCCCCTTCATTATCTCCTGTTTTCCCAGGATATATTTCTAATACCCTAATTGTACCTATCCTTTTTCCTGCTGCTGCTACATACACCCCAGTACAAAAATTTTTGGTATGGCTCTGGTATTGGGGTAAGTTGGTGGGCCTTCTGAGACAAGACATAAACATATAGATGAGGGCCTTATAGATACCTTGAATAAGACCAGCAATGATAACCAAAGAGGAGAGATGGTGTGAAGTCATTCTAGAATTGGGGTATACAGATCTCTTCTATCACTCTCTCCTTTGCAAATAAATAAATCATTAATGTATAAATTATTTGCTTGACAAGTAAAACCAGAACAGAATGAAAAGACTTTGGGAATTCTATCTTTTTTCTCCAACCTTGGGAATTCTTGAAGCAAAAGGAGTCAATTTCATTTTCTCATACCATCCCTCTTGCTTTGGATACTATGGCACCAATGATTTTAAGTTCCTTGAGGGCAGGGAATACTTCAGTTGTATCTATGTCCTCAGTGCCTCGCAGATAATAGGTGCTTAGTAAATGTTTACTAATTGAGAAATTGATTACAACTACATTAATCTTAATCCATAGGGCATTCTGGTCTTGGTGATCTTATTGTACTTTAGGCACATGGGATGTGTCAGAGAACTCAAAAAAAAAATAAAAAACCAACCCCAAACCCAAACCAAACCAAATTCAGATCCTAATCACCCTTACATGGAGAGCAACACAGCAATGCACACTCTTGTAAGAAATGTGTCCTGCATATCACCAGGCTTCAGAGATTTTAAACCATGTTCTGATTTTTTTTGGAAACTGCACAATGAATATTAACAACCTTCCAAACTTCCTAGGGACACTGTCTAGCATCAACACTTTCCCCTCCCTTACATGCTGAGATTTTTTCCCAAAGATGTTTAGGCATCTCACCACCTAGAAGAGTAAGTAATCACTAAGGATTCTTTCAGGTCCCTGCATCTACTAACACACCTTCATCTTTTCTTGGAATTTGTCTTTAATCTTGTAAATCAGTAACCAGCCAAGGTGATTGCTGCTGATTTTAAATGTTTCATGTCATTTCTAATGGGTTTTACAGAGCTGCAATCTGACGAGCATATATGTAATAGAAACACATCCCCTCCATCATTTTTTAAAACACATTTTCATTATAGAGTTTTGGTTTAAAAAAAAAGCAGTTACTTACAGAGTGGGTTCTTTTATTGTTTGTATTTCTCCTGGCTGGGCTCCAAAGAGCATTTAGCAGTATATTAATCAGCCTGAATTGGAGCTCCATAGACCACTACATTCTCCTACTGCACCTGAGGACTGCAGCTGAATACTCGGTATCTCTTGTCAAGGCAGAAATGTATTTTCAATGTATATTGAATTCACTGGTTGCATATTATCAACTTTGTAATCCAGGGGAGGACTGATCTGTCAGCCTGAAGTCATGTGGCAAAAGGGGAATTCTTTTACTCCTTTGAACTTCAGGGGGAAAACGGAATTCTCTGCAACTCATGGTATATCCCAGAAATGTCAATAGGGATTTCCAATAGGTTTTTAAGATGAATTTAGCAAAGAGAATGTTACAGTTGGATTAGCTATTTTTCCTTGGTGATTGGTTCTTCCATTGGGGATGCAAGGAACACTTGGCTTGAATGAAATTCAGTTTCTAAACTTTAAAAAAAAGGGAATACCAATAGGATAAAAGATGAAAAGGATTTGGAGTATTTTGCACAAGGAAATCCAAAAAGTCAATTTATCTTGCTTTATTAAATTTGACTCAAGTTTAGGCCACATCATACATTTCTAGCAATCTAGAAACTTTGCTCTCACTGAGCATGCTCCATTTTCCATGTCTCAAGGACAGAATCTCTTGCCTTCCCTTTCGTCTTAAGTCTTTTATGTAATAAAACTGTGTGAGTTTCCATATCTCAATTACAATCACAACTACAATCACAAAAGGAGGGGCATGTTGATTGGATAAGAGAGTAATTGCTACAAGGAACAAAGTATCAGAATTTCTTCCTTTTCTCTTTTCTAGGAAAGCATGAGATATGCCCAGCTGTGACATGTTTAGTTCTAGGAGGAGTCTACCTTTCCACAGTCAAGAGACAAAATTAAACCTTTGAGCACGGGCATTTAAAAAATTGGCCTCGTTGCCTCTGCTAGCAAATTACACATTTTAAAAAGAGAACGAAAAAAAAGAAAGGAAGGCAGAAGGAAGAGAGGAAAAGAAGGATGGAAGGCATTTTCATGCAGTGGAGGATAGTAGAAGCTTGGCCTGGTTATAAACCATCTAAAACAAACTCCTATGCATAATATCTCCTTCAAGGTACATCTCGTGCATATCGAAAGACTGGTATATTTGTATATTTTCCCTGACTTTGTTTTATTCTCAGAAATTTGAGGAGTTTATTCCCTGGAGCCTATTTATAATGATGCTTCAGGTTCAGCTGTGTGTCCCCTTTGGCTTTCTTCCTGAAGTGGAGAAGCATTTGCACAGAGCACACCAGGTGTTACTTTCATATTCTCAGACATCTTAGAATACATTAACACAAACACTAAATCAAAACATCGCAAAATTAATGATCACTGCCAGGATAGCTAGACCAAACTTTTTATTACCCAACAAGATTTGGGTATATTGTATCTTCTTTCTTGATCTTTCCACTGGGTTGTTGGATGGCCCAATCCTAACCCTCACACACCATTTTTAATAGGTATTTGGAGTTTGCATAAAGGATACTACAATAACCCTGTTCCTCCAGCCTCATCAATATCTCATCATCAGGCTACTTGAGGTGGTGAGATGATAATGACATATCTGGAGACCGAATTCTTCCAGTCTTACTTCTGCAGCATGAAAGAAAACTCCATTATCTATCATGATCCCCTGTCTTGGGCTAGACAGCCGAAATGTAGGACATCTGTTCATCATCTCTATTGCTGCTTTGTTTTCTTTATGTGGAAATAATCTAACTGAAGGAATGTATGTCCATAGGAAAAAAGATAATGAAGAGGATGGGCATTGATTTTTTTAAGAGTCTCAAACTGCTGAAAACTATGGGTCAATCTTTGGGGGAAGTTAATTAGCCAACAAACATTTATGAAACACCTACTATGTGTCAGGCACTGTCTCCATCCAGTTCTGGATAAGGTGGATGGTACTGTGATACTTGTAGAAACATTCAGTGCAGCTGAAGCCAAAGGTTCAGTTACCCATCACCTTGACTTCCTTCCGTTAGTAGTTGGACACTTTCAATAGGTCCTAAATACAAAATATTCCTGTGTGAATGATCATTTTGACTAATTAGTCACTCTGGATTATAGTAAAGTACACAAGCAATAGACAAGTCACAGGGGCTTTGAAGAAATAATATCAACTGGGAAAGCAAAGTTATCCACCATTTGCCATACTCACTCCATGGGCTATGTAAGGGAACCGAGTAGTCTCTACAATGAAAGATGTCTACATGAATGTACCTTATTCAAAATTCTTAATAATGGAGTGCTTCCCTTTCAAATAGATGGATGGCCCTTTCTTCTCTTGGGGATTGGCAGCACAGGAAGTAGGAGCTTTGTGTTTATCCTATGGAAAAGTACAGGGAAAGGATTTGGCCCACAGTGACCTGGGGAGACCACCTTCCAGGCCTCCAGAGGAAACTTCCTCATCCATGCTGAAGCCAAACATTATCCCCAAGAAAGTTCCAAAAGAGGCATAAGCCTATAATGAATGAGAGGTCAGAGAAAGAGACAGTAAGGCCCCTAAAAGAGATGGAGAAAAAAAAAGATTTATTTGTTGACAGGAGATTTTCCTAAAAATATTGAATTAAATCTTTGCCCTTGAGTTCTAAAAGGAAGTGGGGGGAGAGAATGTCAGAAGCAGATGGAAATTTCCCAAGTGGGGGAGGGAAGGAGATGGAAGAAACACTTAGAAAAAGAACAGCATACACTCAGGTCCTAACAATCAAACAATTGGAAGAGCTGAAGGACTGGGTAGCTACATCAACCCAAACACACTCATTCCACAATATGAAGGAAAAAAAGACAAGGGGATGCTATCAACTAACAGTTCTTGGGAATCTTAAATTTATTATCCATAGCCTGGGGACATTTTCAGCTTGGACAGAGCAATAAAATAACGCAAAAACACTGGCCAAAATATAGGAGAGAATATGTCAGCTTGGCTCTTCATTGACATCTCTTCTTTTCATTGTCTGACTTGCAGGTTGGATTCTAGCTTTTGCAGGATTGGAAAAATTGGTGGTTTACAGGGACTTGCTCCACAACCATGAGGAAGGTCATGTTATATACTTTTCTTGTAATACTTGTTTCCTTAGGGCCTTGATGAGTCACCATATTGGAGACAGTGCAGAACAAGCAATTCTGGAGCTTGGGGCAAGATTATGTGGGGGAGGGAAAGTAGGAGAAAGGGAAGATACTTCCTCAGGACACAAAGTTTGATGACTCACTGCCTCACAGTAAGGATGAAGAGTCCTTGGGATATCTTGAGAAGTCCACTTCCAAGGGAGGGGAATGAAGTGGGAATAGGATGGGATCAAGTTCATATACAATGGAAGAAGACCTCAGGCACCACCTTGGCTGATATGTGGAGTTGAAATTCACTTTTACTACAATTAGGGTAAAGAATTCTATGGTGGGTGACCTATCCTCTGGGGAGTCCAGACCCCTAAAACTCTTAATGCTCAGGATGAGGTAGTGTATAGAATCACAGCAAGGGGTGGGGGAGGAAATGTGGTGGCAATTATCTCCTTCAGCCTGAGAATATGAGACCATACCTAAAAAGTGGTATGTCAGCCACTGGGCCCTTGGAACAGATGAATTGGGTGGAGTATGCTTCAGCTGTGGGGAGCCTGGGCACCAGGCCACTGTAATATTCTGAGGCAGGGGAAGTCTACTGTTGAAAAGATAATTACATTCACCTCTCCATATCTGGTACACTGAGACAAAACTTTGGTCATCCAACCCACTCTGGTTTACTTTAGAGCATTCTGAGGTACCTTCCAACTGTCAACAGGTCTTTATTGTCTAAGGTCCCCAGACTTCTTGGACTCAGACTGGCCTTCTGAGATCATCACATGAACATAAACCTCTAACTTTGACATACCTATACTTTATTTAAAAAACAAATTACCTTGGTTCCCTTATGGGCTAAACATGGGAGTCCAGAGCATCCAAAGGCTTAGAATACACCAGAATATTGTCCATTTCAAACTACAGGATGCACCACAGATTAGCAAGTGAGTGTGCACAAAACTTTGGCATGAGCCATGGTGCTGTAATAGCCTTCAGGCCAACACACTCCCCATGGTGCCTGGGAGCATACAGAAAGCCCAGGTTTAGCTCCCTAATTGGCATAGTCTGTATGCACTGTTGGGGCTTCAGGCCAGAGCAAAAGATCCATCTGTCAGGGTTACTCTGGCAACGGAATTTTTTTAAATCACGGGTCAGTATGTATTCAAAGACTTATTCAATCAGTGGTCAGTATGAGTTCTTAGGTTTTGGGTTTTTTTTAACATGCATGACTATCCCAGAGTTGAATGTTCATCCCCAATTGTAAGCCAATCATCTTGAACCACTAAAACATTATTCACCAAGAGTTTTAATTCTTAGCCATTGCCAGTGACTGGAGGTAAACATAGTTTACACATATCAAAGGAACATAGCTGTAGGGCTGGAAGGGATTCCCCCTCAGAGGCTATTTCATTCCAAAACCTCTGAATGTTACATGACTTGCCCAAGGTCACACAAGCAGTAACCTGTGAGGTAGGATTTGAACCCAAGTTCACTGACACCAGAATTAGTATTCTTCCTATTGTAACACAGTGCCTCCTTGTTCGTTATTAAGCTAATTTTCATTGTTGCTGTCACGTTGTTTGTTCAGTCATGACCAACTCTTCATAACCCCATGTTGGGTTTTCTTGGCAGATACTGGAGTGGTTTGCCATTTTCTTCAACTCACTTTACAGACAAGGTAAATAGGGCTTACATCTAGATTTGCCTAGAACCACAGCTAGTAAGTGAGTGTCTCAGGCCAGATTTGAACTTGAGTCTTCCTTACTCCAGACCTTGTACTTTATTCACTGCTCCATTCAGCTCCCTATGTATATGATAGTCTCTGAGTTTCCTTCCAAATCCTGAAATTATCTGATTCTGCATTTAAGAAAGATCACACTTACAGCAAACTTAGCTAGCTATGATTATTAATGTTAAAACAAAGGCCAAAAGTCAACATGGTGAAATGGCTTACGAGCTAGCCTTGGAACCATGAAGACCTGAGTTTAAGCTCTGCCTCTGAGTGACCCTGGGCAATTCACTTAACTTCTCAGTGTCCTGGCCAGCTATTTAAGATGGTATGTGGCAGAGAAGGTAACCTGGTAGAGGGAATTCCTCAGTGAGAGTTCTCAGTACAGACTGCATCACAAGTCCACTAAAAACAAAGAAAAGTGAAAGCAAGTCCATATTCCAAAATGACATCATCCAATCCTTTGTCTAGATCTGGAATATACCATCCAGGAGCCAGTCAAGACTTTGGGATGACCTGAGTGTCTTCTCAGACAGACAGAATATTGGGGTATAGTGTAGGACAAAAAAAAGTCATCCCCCTTTACAAATGCACCAATCAAGAAAGGGAAATCCTATGTATCCTCAAATACACAAACCATGAATAAATTAAAGAAGGAAGCACACAGGAGTTGGCATAATGCAATGAGAACTCCGACTTGTGAATTCTTCTCACTGTTTTTAGCACAGTCCTTGGCACACTTACTAAATGTTTGTTGATAGATTGTCTATATGCTCATCCTTTTTCCTCTTGGCAAAAGGATTTAGGTTAGTTACAACCACAGTCTCCCATGGAGAAGCAATCTACCTTGGAAGGTTAAATAAACATCCATGTAAAGTTACCAGACAGTACAAAGCCTTTTAGATTCACTTTGTCCACTTACCATATAGGGAATGAATTGGACAGATAATGATCCAGGAAGGAGATTGCTTTTTGAATCATACAACTGAGGAACAATAAGGAAGGGGAAAATATACAAAACATGGGGAACTAAAAAGAAACCTTCTCAGTAGGGAACAAGAATTAGAACTAGGAGGATTTGGTCCAAATCCCTGCCTTTGCTCCTTACTAACTATGTGGTCTTTTTAAAAGATCCAACTATTTGTACATGAATTTGTAATTTGTCCAGCCCCATCATCTCCCATTAAACAGCAAAAATAAAACTCTCACCATAAACATGTATAGCCTCCTAAAAACAAATTTGCTTACTGACCACATCTGAAAATGCACATCTCTTTCTCTCTACATTACAAGTTTTTTTACCTTTCTATCAGGAGGGGAAAGGCATGTTTCATATTCAGACTTCTGGAGTGAGTCATTGCTGCATTGATCAGAATTCTAAAGTTTTTCAAATTTCTTTTTCTCTATAATATTGTCATTGTCTATTTTTTCTCCTGATTTTGCTCAATCTGCTTTGAATCAGTTCATAGAGGTCTTCTCAATTTTCTCTGAAACTGTCCATTTTGTCATTTCTTATAGCACCATAATACTCCATGGCCTTTATAGACTAATTTATTGAATCATTCCCTAAAAGGAGAATAGGCCCTACCTTCCTATTTTGGGCTACTATGAAAAGAGCTGCTATCAATATTTTTGTACATGTAGGGGCTTCTTCCTTTTTCCTCTGTCTCTTTGGAGTATAGGTCTAGTAGTGATACTGCTACATCAAAGGGGATTGATGGTATTTAGTAAATCAGAGTATTTGGCAAATGTGTGAGCACAGTTACAGATTATATTTCCACAATGACTGACTTGTTTGACCTGGGGTAAGTGTTTTCCACCTTCCTAGTCCTTAGTTTCCTCATCTGTAAAAATTAGGTATTTGGACAGGAGAGGTTCTAAGGTTATTTCCAGTTCTAAATTTGTGCTACTGTGATTGTTTGCAATTGATGCAATCAGCATGATATCTTTTGTAAACAGAAGCATCTGGAGGACCCTGCAGATGTTATTTAGTCCTGTTGTGAATCTAAGAAAACTTTTGAAAAGAAAAAAAGAAATTAATTCTCTACCCATCAAGAAAGGGCAGTCATGGAGGTTGCCAATGGATAAAATTGTAACGTTATCCACTGACAAGTGGAATAGCACTGAGCTCCAAGCACACAAAGGGCAAAGTTTAAGAGAAAAAAAAGTCTCAGTCAGAATCAAGAGCTCCTCATTCCAAAGGCTGGAGGAGGGAGAGAGAATTGGCAGTCCTTCACTTTACACTGTTCAGTCACCTTTTAAAAAGGCTATTATGAAAATGAGGAGCTGTCAGAGAAGTCAGGCTGGGGTGACATGGGAATTAAATCAGACTGGTTATTCAAAAGATTAAAAGAGAGTAAGGAGAGGAATCAAGAGGAGGTAGGGTTGTGGTAGGTTCGGTTCTTCTGAGATGGTTAAGGAGATGCTTATGAGGCTGCTAACTGGGTTTGAGGTCCTCCAGCAAGGCTACAAAAAGTAACAACTTTAGCTAACATCCAGGCTTTGTAGGAGCTTAGCCTCCAGCTTCTTTCTATGGAGCAGTAACAATAAGAATAGCAAAAAATACCCAGTGTAAACAGCAGCCGGCTATATGCAGAAGAGAGGGAAATCTAAGGGGATTCCAAGACAGGACTAACAGTGATGCTACACCTTTTGGTGTATAGAAACCCTAGACGTAGCTTCCTCTTTGAGAAGATTCAAGTCAGTTCAGTAAGCACTTAACAAGCACCTACTGTATGCCAGGCAAACGATGTTTCCCTACTTCGGAGTCAAAAAAGTAAGAAACCATCTGCTAAGAAACCATCTCATTCAACTCTTTCATTTTACATATTAGGAAAATGAAGTTCCCAGAGGGAAAGGAGCATATTGCAAGGCAGAGGCTCATAGATTTAGTGTGGGGATGGATTTTAGAGATAATCTAATCACAGGAGAAAGTAGATAGATAGATAGAAAGAGAGAGAGATGGGTGGACAGATATAGATAGATGATAGATAGATAGATCTCAATAGATAAATCTAGATAGATGGATAGATCAGATAAAAAGAAAGAAACAGATAGATAGATAGATAGATAGATAGATAGATAGATAGATAGATAGATAGATGATGGATGGATAGTCTAGATAGAACTATATGACATATAATAAAGATAACACTATAAAACATTTAAAGGATATGAGATCAGGTACCTTCTACAGGTATGACTAGGAGAAGAGTCTTTAAACAAATAAGGAAAGAACAAGGTGCTTATAAAGGATAGCTGATTTCAATTACACATAATTGAGTGCATGAATAAAATTAATGCAATTAGAGTAAGAATGGAAGCTATCAAAAAAATTCTCTAGTAGTTCAGTATTGTTAAAGTCACTACATGATTCCCTGAATGCATTCCAACTTGTTCCTTACTTTCTATTTAATTCTGATCCCAACTAATTTTCCATCAACATTGTCTATCCCAGTTATACCTGATACTGATACACTAAGAAGATGGATGGCAAATCTATTATTATCTAAACATAAATTTTTTTATCCATTTAGTTTTTCCTACATAGATTGTTAGATTAATCTGTTTTCAGTTATCACAGATCTCATGGAGAAGACCTTGAAATATTCTAGGATTTGATAGAATCAGAATAACAATATCTACAAATAGGAGCATCATTCCTTATCTTCAATAAGGAATTTTTCTTCCTTGAAGGCCTTGAGCAGGACATCCTTCATCACAGTGGTGAACACCCTTGAGGAGCATACAAAGGAGCTCTTTGTTTTATGCCTTGATTTATATTTATAGTCATAGGATCTTTGAATGGAGTTTTCTTCATAGTTGTATAAAAAAAGAAACTTTGTAAAAAGAGCTACTCATTGGAAGGAAGTCTTGATGACTGTGTTTTATCTACCATATCAATTTTTTGTAATCACCAATTAAAAATATCGATAGTGCCTCTATATTTAAGTCCATTGTATGATTCTAAGTGAAGACATGGTCCATCATAGAGAACTGTATTGTGAAAACATTTCATCAAGGATACTTTAGATGCCCATTCTCATTAAAATTTTCTAAAATGAAATATCAGGCATAGACATCAGTAGTGATTCTCTTAATTGACTCTTGGAAGCACACATATTATCTTTTTTCCTTTTCTTTTCTTATCCTCCCTCCTTAAGATACACTGGGAAATAATCCCTCAATGCATTCAAATTTACCTTGCTTCCAACACAGGCTCCCTTGTTGTGGATTTGGTCCAGTTCTACCATTCTTGCCAACTTTGTCTTCTTAATGTCACTTCAACTTTCTTACATAGCACATTAGGGACTGCGGTATTTGGACCTCATTGTAATGGTTCCCATGTTACTAATAATGAAATGTGTCAGTGGAGAAATGTTGATAACTTGGTTCTATTTTCTGTCTGTTGGTTGTCTGAATGCTAATTTCATCCACGACTGTTGTTGGGATTCTCCCACTGGGTCTCACACTAAACTTTCTGTGGACTTTTTGCTTACACTGAATTCTATATGCTATATGTGACTATACTCTGCGTAATTTTCAATAATCCTCTTTATCACACTTTACAAATTAATTCATAAGATGAAACAATGATGTACTTGGTCCTATGTCTCTCCATTTGTCAGAAACCAAGTGTTTACTTAGTTTCTGGCCTTTTTTGTTCTCTTTGTTCCAGTAATTATGTTGGTTAAATTTTTTTAAAGAAATTGTAATAATAATAATGTTCTTTTCAACTTCTCATTTTTCAACTCTTTAAAAGTAAAAGAGCATAGATTTAGAACTGAAGGGGACTTTAGAAGTCAGTTAACTGTTGAATAAGTCAGTTGAATAAAGTCAACTCCTTTATTTTACAGATGAGGTAGCTGAGGCTGAGGTGTTAAGTGATGCTTGACCAAAAGGTTAGGACTTACCTGAGGCAAGATTAGGGCTTCTTGACATCAAGCCTCAGCACCCTAGCCACTGTACCACTTAACTGCTTCTTACATCACATTGAAACAACCTCAATTATTATTATTCAATTGTTTTGGTTGTGTCTGACTCTTTGTGGCCCCATCTGGGGTTTTCTTGGCAAAGATCCTGGAGTGATTTGCCATTTCCTTCTATAACTTATTTTATAGATGAAAAACTGAAGCAAACAGAATTAAGTGACTCACCTAGGGTCACACAGCTAGTAAGTGTCTGAGGCCAGATTTTAATTCAGGAAGATGAGTCTTGCTGAGTCCAGGTCCAGTACTCTAACCACTGTACCACCTTGCTGCCTCTACTTCACTTGTAAACACTGTTATTGTACCATATTTATCCTGTCTTCTAAATTGGTTTTGATTTTAAACTTTGCTCTGTTTCCTCTCTGTTATGATAAAGTCAATTTCAATTTTTAAAATGTTATTTGGTACTTGCCATGTCCAGCAGTTTCCAGTTTGCCTTCTGAAAGTATTCATGGCATATAGTCCAGAGGCTTTGGGGGTGAGCCTTTGGCTTCTTTCATTTCTCAAGCTTGAGCCATATTTTCCAATATATTTTTCATCATTCTCATTTGTCCCAAAATTTCGATTGAAGTCACCAAGTTATCAAAATCTCTATTGGGTTGGTTTACAGGACTTAGTCAAATTTTACACATAATTGTTCTACCTCTTTAACCTCTCCAACAGTTTTTGGTACACAAACTACAGTTATCTTCATTGTGGTATTTTTTTTCTTGAGCTCATGACAGCTCAAGGAAGATGATTCGATCAATTGTCCCATGATACTGTTTCTTCGAACTCTAGGATGTTTAATGAAATTAAATTTACTAACCTGTTTATTCAAGGAGAACCTTTGAGCTATGCCTTCCATTTACTTGTTTCTACCTTTTGTTACTTGGTTTTGTTTATAAAGAGAATACAAACATTGATGTTGAGAATTCTTTTCAGTGGTATGTCACTTCACTAGTCATTGGATAAAGATGTCTAATATTACTATACTATACTATAGTATTATATAAATTCTAATAGTATTACAAAGATACTATGTTATTATAGTATTATGTTATAAAGATACTATGTTCTAAAAATGCGTAATGCTTTTCTGCAACGTCATCATCACTATGGAAGTGGACAGGGGCTACATTGGAATGGGGGCCATTTTAAAAATGTTCCTTCATCCCACTCATTATAATGGCTAAAAAATTCACCTCTAGTAGCTAACCCTCTGTTAATAAGATTCTCTGTACTTATTTCCATGGGTCCTCAGACCATACTCCCAGGCCCTCCCATCATAGTAGAATCTTTTGGAGTTTTTGTTCTTCCAGCATGACCTTCAAGAATTCAAGATCTCCTCAAACCACATGACACATCAGAATAGGTCTTTGTGGAGCATATTGTAATAGATGTAATAAAATGATCAACAGGGTTTGGAGGAAAGGGAAGATGGAAGTTAGCATGGGAGAAGAGAGGAGAATGAGCTTTAATCTTAAGCTCTTAGAAGGTAAAACCTTGAACCCATGCCACAATTTCAAAACAGAAGATTCTTGGTTAAAATCACACATCCACCATCTCTGACCAGCTTTCCTTTGGGGTAATACATTTGTCCCTGTCTTTTAAAATAAGCCTGAATAGACCTAAAATAGACCTGAAAAACAAACCCTTAACTATATATTTGTCACTATTGGTTCATACTAACAATCTTCAGCCTTGCCTTATAAGCTTGATTTATTCTTTGCACTGAACAATTCAAGGTATTAAGTAATAACCACAGAAACAACAGCAAACAACTCAATCAGAGAGTAGTCACCTGACTTCCTTTCTTCTGAAATGTTTCTTCTTCCCATCTTGGCCTGCAGATAGTGCGATATGCACGCCCATCAGCAGAGCTCACTGGGACATGCCTAATGAGAGGCAGCCTTCCCTTGGGCTTCCAGACAGGTCTCTGAAACATAACTGTGCCCTACATAATGAGAAGGATCTACCTGGGGAATTCCAGTCCGTAGCAAGCCTCAAGTACAAACCATGCATGTTCTTTTCCATTGTGTTCTAAGTCAATCTGAATGCATTACGGACCACAGAGTTGCAAATTGTATTTGATTATTTATAACCATAAAATAAATGGAATCATGTGAGTCTTGTGAATTTTTTTCTATGACGGATAAGGCAAAGAACAGAAAATTCCCCAGTGGGCCTAGATGATTAATGTATGATAAATTCATAGCATTCCTACATTTGACAACCTTTCTGGAAAGAGTTGAGCTGATATCGAGGGTACAACAAGCTTTTATGTTTCCCAAACTTTCAAGACTTCTAGCCCTAAGCTCTATTCTGTACCAGTGGAGTTCAGAGAAATACATGGATCTGGAAAAAAGAGTCCACATTTCTTTTCTTTGGGCAACTCCTCTTCTGATGGCAGAGACTGAAAAATAGAGCCCTGTCTTGCACCTGCTTGTAATTTCATGTAAAGACAGAGATAATATGGCTAAGTTTTTATCTCTAAAACATTATGCTATAAGCATCTTTTGAGATGAAAGGAGAGGAGCGATTTTTACTATCAAGTCATTGGCTTCACATGATTATAGGTAGGGTACCTGTGGAGCCTGGCAAAACAACATCAAAGACTTCATCAGACCAGCGAGCACAGGACACTCCATCTAACTATGATGGAGCTGTAATGTTAATGCTTTCATTTGGATTGAAGTGTGGGCTTTTCACAAAGCAGAGGCCTGGCACCTGGAATGTTGTAACCTTCTGAATTCCTTTCTTTATCATCTTTGTACTTTGGGGTACCAGTATGATAGCCCAAACATCACAAACTGGTGAACTTAGTCAATCCAGTTCACTCACAATTTATTCCGTGGTGGGAAAACCAGTATCCGATGGAATAATCTAACCTGATGGTTAGAAACTCTCAGGGTAAATCATAGATACATGTTCAGAGGCCTCTCAGTGAAGACTGACATTTTGGCTCTCCTGAAAAAGATATAGGGGTAGTAGCTTAGGAGGCAGTAATCACTCACTTACTCAACAAATGTTTTGTTGGGGGCCTGTGATGTAATCATTGTACTAGGTGCTGCAGATTAAAAAAAAATGAAATTGTCCCAGCTCTCACAGAGATCAAATTTGAAATGGAGGACCAGGAGAGTATATGAATCCCCCATGGTAATTTGAGGAAAAGACCCTAGTTGCTGGTGGATAATTAGAAAAGGTCTCATTTAGAAGATAGCTCTTAAACTGAGCTTTTAAGAAAACTGGCAGTTCCATCTTTTGGAATTAACCATTTTTAAAGAGGTGGTATGAGTTTGAAGTGCCTTATGGGCATATGAAACAACCTGTGCAAAGAAAGGCTACAGAATACTGTGTATAATGAACTGCAAAAGGCCAGCTTAACCAGACTGTAGAGCTGGTGAAGAAAGTAATTTATAATTACCCTAGAAAGATAAGTGGGAGTCAAATTATGAAGGGTTCTAAAGGTCAAGAGGAGTTCATCTTAGTCTCTTTCGGAAACCACTGGAGTTGCCTGAGCAGAGAAATGACACAGAGATGTGTTTTAGGAATGTCAGAATATCACTGGCCACTGTATGGAGGATGCTTTGGAGGGGCAAGGAGACTAGGAACATAGTCCATAGGAGAGGTAAAGATGGCCTGAACTAGAGAAAAATGCCCCTGATTAATTTCTTTCTTCTTTGAAAGCTTACCACCCTCCTGAAGCCACTGTAGCCAACCTATCCCAACATCACCACCTTTTAGTATTTGTAATCCTAAACTATTGTCTTAAAGTTTACAATAATCTAGATCCTTCCTCTGAGTGGGAAACAGGAAATGCAGAAAGCGTCCACCCCTGCAGCATGCACACATGCTTTTTGGAACACCTGCATTTTCATGAGTGAACACTGAGGCTCTAAGTAATTGCCGATGAAGCAGATATTAAGGCTGTGAAGCCTGCCAACACTTCCATGCCACCCGTACAAATGGGCTACATGTAGGATGCATACGTTTTATTACGCTGAGAGCAATGTATTTCATCTAGCCAAGTGAATCCACCCCAGCACAGCTTGCCCTCTGACCAAGGTTAATAGTACTTAACCATTGCTACCTTGAAGAGGAAATGCACTGAAAAGGCAGGACCCCCAACATACCCAGAGTGAAGAGCTGATTATTAACTGGGCATGCCCACCAACGTCTTAGTCAGAGTTCGCCCACCAGTCGACACAAAGTTGTTGCTGAAATAAGCACATTTACTCCAGAAAGTCAGAGTGCATGCACCATTTTTTCCCCTCTAAGTAACAAAACTCTATTTCTTCACAATCAGATATGCACCATTTGGAGCCCATCTGCATCTCCTGGTTTTATTGCATTCACTGAAGATAGTCTGGAGTAATCTGTCCACATTTTAATGGGTTTTCCTGCATGATTTTCCTCCCTCTAGGGAAGAGACAAGTTCAAGTAACTTTTGTCTAAAATGAAGACCAGGTAGCAGGTATGAGATATGCCTGGATGAATGCTGCAGATCAGTCACACCTCCATGTGCTGGGCATGCAGTGAGGTGAGGCATAGCAAAGTACAAAGGGTTAAATGTGTGCTGATGTACCAGAACTTTGTATATTTTCTTTTATGGCTGACTCTCTGAAGTAATTGGGGCACTCATTCCTTAGCTAATGCCTTCTAATGGTCACTTAATTCTGGACAAACTGCAAAGTGGAATACATGGGGAAAGTAGAATTAATTGTTCAAAAGACATTATTGGAATTAGTCTAGTAAACGTAAGAAGAAAATGCTCTTTTATCTAAGACATTAAAAATAATGAAGTTCTCCTTATCCTTTGACCCCCTCTTATAAAATGTGTGCATTTCCTTACTCAGAGACCAATGGAAGCCTTTATTCAGAAGCACAACGTTGTTTCTTTTTTCTTTCTCCAGTGTCCCTCTCATTGTAATAAAGCATTCAGGCAAAGCAAACTAAAACTGAAAGCAGCCCTCTCTTGCCCAAGCAGCTCAGAGACCTTGCCAGGCTATCCCCACCACCACTTCTTTTTCTGACATTTAAGAAGCAACAACAAAGGTCACCCCTAGCTCTCGTGGCCATGTGTTTGTTGGGTCACTGTGGTATTTTCTGCGTATGACAGAAGTGTTTCTAAGCGCATCCATTGTGTTTGGGATGAAAATAGTACAAGGACATGCAAATGTGTTTTGATGGGCATTATGGGGGTAAAGGGAAGATGATCTGTATGAAGCGAAGTGAAGGGGAGAGCAAATAAGGAGCTTGTCAAAAATAAGAGTCACTAGAGTTCTTATGTGCTTACGGATGATTGACAGGTTACATGGTACAATGAAAAAAGAGATAGCCTCAAAGCTGGGAAAACCGAGTTTCAAATCCCACCTCTGACACATCCTAGGAAGGTCGCTTAATGTGTCTATGACATAGGTAGGTCTCTAAGTGGTAGGGAGCATGTCAATCTACATGCTAGAGGGAGTTTCTACGCTTGTGTTGGAAATCACAGGGTCACTGTCTATGAACTATCCCAAGGATGCTTATGCTTCCGGAGGTTCTACCAATACTCTTGTGCTAGAAACTATGGGGCGACACCATCTCATAGTCTTTCCCATGCTTCTTATCATTCCTGCCACCATCTTAGTCTTCAACTGTCCAATACCAATCAAACATGTTCCCTTGCAATTTACCAATACAGTTATCCCTTCTACATTACGGGGTTAGGGGGATGGCACCCTACGTGATCTGGAAAATTTATGTAAAATTTTTTGGCCCTCCCTTCATAGCAGAGAAGTCTGATTTTTTTCTTTTTCTTTTATGATGTTGACAATATCTTATAAAATTTGGGTTGATATTATACAATGCTGCACATATATTTTATACATTTCTGAGTTTCTAAACTTTTTCTTTGTCATCTGCTGTCAATTGAACCTCATCTGTGGCTTCCACCAAACTCCTCCCAATATATTCCTATTTAATTTCTTATGCCAACCCAGGATATATTGGAACTGTGATGGGCAAAGAGATGGTGTGGAAGGGACAACTGTAATTTCCAGGGATTCCCACTTCCAGTCACAGACCCTCCTCTGATCAATTAAGTACATTCTGTTTGAAAGAAGACAACTCCAGGGGTCATGGACAGAGAGGATTTTGAAAAGGATCTAGGAGTTTTAATGGTATGAAGGCTAAATATGAGTAAATGACATGACACAGAAATCACAACATACTGAACTACATTAGGAGAGATACAGATTGCAGGAATAAGGTGACAATCCACTGTACTTGGCTCTGGTCAGAACACATATTGATTATTGTATGAGCTCTGGGGACCTTAGTTTGGGAAGAATATTGATCTGGAGAGTGTCCAAAGGAGGGCAACCAGAATTGTAAGGGACCTTAAGTCCATGCCATATGAAATAATGTGTAAGGAAGGGGAATGGTTATGGGGAATGTTCATTCAGAAGAAAAGATAAATGAATGTGTTGAGGGGAGTAGTTGTGGGGGGAGGGGTAGGACCCATCTCCCTTAGTAGACCTCTGTTGAACCTTTAGCAAGAAAATTGAGGCCATTTAATGTGAGCTCCATTTTCTCTCCAATTCTACACTTCAAATCCATTCAATATCATTTACAATCAGCCCCCTCTTTGTGCTAGTCTCCTTGACAATGTGAAGACTTCTTTTGCCCTTGATCCCCTCCCCTTCTATCATTTCTGGAAGCCATTTTCTCTCATAATCAATCTCTCATTATCCACAAGTTTCTTTCCCTGCTGTCTATAAACATACCTAGATCTTCTCATCCTAAAAAACCAAAACAAAACCAATGCCTTTACTTGACCTTGCTGTCTCTTTCAGTTATTTTTTTCTATATTCCCCTCCCTTTCTGTATTTCTCTCTCTTTCCTTATGTCCATTCCTTTCATAGTCAAAGTCTATGAAAAAGTATTGTCTCTGCTTCTTCACCTCCCACTTGCTGCTCAAACCTTTTAAATCTGGCTGCCAACCTCACTGCCCAATGAAACATAACTCTCCAAGGTTACTAATGATTTCTTAACTGCTAAATCCAAAAACTCTTTTCTCAGTCTTCATCATTTTTTACCTCTTTGTAACATGTGAGACCTCACCCTCACTTCTTTAGGTTTTCATGGCACTGTCCTCTCCTAGTTTTCCTCCCATCTGTTTGTTCCTTCCCAGTATCTTTTATCAGATCACCATCCATGTCCCCTCACACATGGATCTGCATAGAAGTGAGGAAACTATGTAAACAATGACCACAACAATGTCAAAAGAAAAAACGATAATGAAAAAGAAAAGCAATGTAAGAGACAATGTATGAGAAAAAGATTACTGATTCCCTGTTCAGAGGATCTTGGTAAAAATATTGAAGTCTACAACCTGTGTGGCCTTTGGTAGGTCATTTAACTTCCCTAGATTTCAGTTTCAACACTGCCAAATGAGGTCACTGGACCAGATGACTTTTAAGGACTCTTCTAGTTACTTCCGTTCCATTATGGCAGAGGGAGGTCACTATGGATGTAGAATATTTTATATGCTGTCAAATGTATTCACTATGTTGATTGATACTGATTAACTTTTTTTTTAATCTTTGTTACCCTGTTACAAATTTTGCTTCCATTAAATAATCAAATTCAAAGATCTCAGAAATCCCCTGGGGTCATGGGCCAACTCTATGGGCCCATTCGAGAATCATCCAATGACTATAGGTACACTGATGCAATAAGGAGTAGCAACAGATTTAAGTGCCAAAGGGCATGTACTTAATCAAAGCAAGCTTAGAATCTACACTTACTGGGAATTCCTCTTCATGCAATTCCCAATTCTGATCTCAAATGTTGCTCGAAGGGTAGCACATCTACCTACTAAGGGTAAACTCAGGCAGAACTAGTCAGTGCATTGTCATGGGTGTCTAAGGACTTCATAAACTTGCTTTTGTTTAAGCTCAGGTGACTGTCCTCAAAGACAGAATAACATAGTTAATAGGGAGTCAAGTCAGGGAGATGGGGGTCAATGGGGGGAAAGGTTCAGATGTAGCCTCTGACATATATTCACCTAAATTCTCAGTGCTTCCTAGATTACAAATCTTAGAGAGGCAGCAACCTTTATTGGCAAAGTAGGTTCCTTGCATAGGAGGACCTATTACATCCCCCTGATACTTAATCTTCATTACCAGGGAAGACTCAATGGGTTGTGTAGGAGGGGAGATATGATTTGAAATGGATGTGATATAAAAACAAAAGGTATCAATAAAAATTTTAAAGGTAAGTAAAATAGTTGCATACACAGAGAGAAGAAAAGGAGAAAGGACCATAGCAGAGAAAAGGATGAGGAAACCTCTCTGTGTGCTAATGGGTAAAATTTAGTGTTGTGCAAGTCCCTCTGAAGACCATGGGTCCTAGATTGGTCTGGGAGTGAATGCTGTTTACAGGTACACCAAGTATATATAAACAAAGCTTTCAAGCTTTCTATATAGAAGATGGGGGAATGGCATGGAACAGTGCTTCTTGGCAGAAGACTTAGGTTAGAAGTAATCGACTCATTCTGACTTGGAATTTGAAAAATGGCATGAAATCTAGAGAAAGATACTTTTCTTTGGTTGCTTCCCTTCTCCTTTCTTTATTTTGCTGTCTAGCCTCACAGTAACCTATAGTAATAATAGCTAATATTTATATATTGCTTAGTATGTCCCAGACATTGTGCTCAGCACTTTACAATTATTATCTCATTTGATTCTGACAACAATCCTAGTAGGTAGATGCCATTATTTTTCCTATTTTACAGATGAGGAAACTGAGGCAGACAGAGGTTAAGTGACTTATTCAATAAGATCCTAGTAAGTGCCTGAGGCCAGATTTGAACTCAGATCTTCCTGACTCCAGGCCCAGAGCTCTATCCACTGTACCATCTACCGGCCTCAAACTGAATAGATTGAAAGTCCAAATAGGGGTATAAAAGTCCATCCAGTCTTAGAGCTAGAAGGAAATTTATAGATCATCTGCTCTAATATTATCACTCATAGCTAAGGAAACTGAGGCTGAAAGAGATGGGAAATAAAGTTATTTACCCCAAAGTCTAGCAAAATGTAGACTAGAGCCTAGAACCCAGATCTCTTGAGTCCTAGACTTCTTCAGGTGCCCAAAGAAGCCTTCTTACTAAATAATATCTCTTTGGCTGTTGCCATTAGCTTTATTCCTTTGACTTAGGCATTACTGTCTCTCTTTGAGCCTTTTCAGAACTGTAAATACTCCCAGAATGGGGAAACGCTTTTAGGTTCTAATGCTTTAGAATGAATGTAAGAATGGATCATTTTCCTAAATGATGGCCAGAGTGGCCAAGGCAGTAGTTCAGGGCACGGAAAGATGTTGAAAGGAGAGCAGATAAAGGTTCACAAGAGGAAGGCAGAGGAACAACAGAGATTAATGTAGCCTATGTCTCATCTTTATACAAGGAAAGTTCTTTACCATCCAACTGATTCTGCTAAAAATAGCTTTCCTCCACCCACCCCACCAAGAAGAAGAATACAACCTTTCAAAATCTATCAAACTGCAAAACCTCATGCGGGCAAGAAGCCTGGCTCCCCCATGGGCCTTACACAGTTTCCATATATAGTAAGTGCTTAATCAATGCTCATTTAATGAATATCCTGTTGATAAAGCATTTGGCAGAGTGTGGGCCAATTATTAAAACACTGTGACTCCTATTCAAATGTACCTGATTCTCTTGCACCAAAGCATTTCCTTGCCTTCATGTCGGCCAGTATCTAACACTCACTGATGAAGTCGAGTGGTAAAGGTAGGCAATAAACATTCTTAAGAGAAGGAAAGGGACAGAGATAAGATTGTGGGGTCCCCAAAACATTTGATTCTCTACTATGGGTTCTAAAATGTGATGTAGAGTAGAATAAAGGGAAAATTGATGAATTTAGAGGACATAGGTTCAAATCCTAATTTGTTGAATTACCACCTGTGGGACTTTGGGAAAGGCACTTAACCTCACTGTGGCTCAGTATCCCTTCTGTTAAATGAGGGGGTTGCATTTAACTTAACTGGTACCTGAAATCTCTTTCAGTTCTAAATCTATGATTCTACCATTTTATGATATGTCTCAGAAGGCAGGATGGCATAGTGGATAGAGAAGAACCAGGAAGATGAGTCTAAATCCACCTGATACTGACAGTGTGACTCTGTGCTAATCCCTTCTCCACTCAATCCTCTAGACCCTCTCTCTCTAGTTACAAGTTGCAGAAGAGGTATCTATACATTATTTGGGAGGGTTTTCCAATCTGGGAGATCTAAATACCAATGAACTCACAATTCAGATCCCTGTTCACAGTCAAACAATGTTATTTTAAAAAATGTATCTAAGTAGTACTTCAATTATTATTAATTTTTTGGAGTATCCATATATTTGTTTTGGGGGTCAAGTTAAATTTATACTGACTAAAACAAAGTTCCATTCAAATCCAGATAATCTTCCAAAGAAGAAAGTAAATGAATGGTTACAAGAACTCCCATACAATTGTAACCCAGAGAAGAGAGGGAATTGAAGAGTTTCTGCTTTGTGAATATTGGCATGAACTTAACACTAGGGTATCCCACAAGAGTAGGAAATGTTTGCATCTTCTGTATGTTCCCAAAATCCCTTGTTTACTGATTATCAAAAATGAGCTCATTTGAGTCTCTGTGGCAGAGAGGTCATAAACCTTTTTTTTTATGAGAAGCCTTTCTTTCATCTGTTAAGGTGAGACAGCTGCATCTTCCAGCCCCTGTTCCAAGAAAGCACTCTAACTGCTGAGACCAGACTCAGTTTCATCAATAAATGAGCTGTTAAAATTGATTTCTCCTCATTGAAAGGCACTTCATTCACAAATATATTCTGCCACATGAAGACCATTTTACTCTTGCAAAAGGGGTTGTTCCAAATAAAATCCTTTCATTACTTCCATGCCTTTCCCAGTCTCTTACTAGTGTTGTCACTGTGGAAAATCCCATTTTTCCACATAGTCACTGTATCTCAAACATGAATGTCAATCGGTGAGACGGGACAGGGGGTGGGAATTCATTCTGAGAAACAGTCTGTGGTATATAGAACACATTTCATTCTTGTCACAGAACTTGGTGAACTGTTTGGAAAGGATAAATATCACTTAAGGGAAGATGGCTTGCCAGTACTTCTTTTCTATCGGTTAATAGTGCTATTCCATAGGGCACGTGAGCATCAGACTATTCATTCCATCATTGCTGTTTCCAGGCAGGATTCAAAGTAGAATAACCTTGGTTCCTTTTTTGGCAATCTGGGAGATGTGTGGAAATGCTGCTTTAGAAATTGCTCAGGAAAATATTTCGATTGTCTGATAGTGTCCTCTCTTGTTTAACAGACAAATGATAATAACGAATTAAGAAACCCAATGTAGGGCTGGGAGATTCCTGAATTAAGGAAAAGCCCTGTGGATGAAGAACCTGTACACAATTTTTTTTTCTGCCTGCCTGACTGTTTGGTTTCATTTTGAGGCTGGGGAGAGAGTACAAGACAATGCAAGAAAAAAATCCAATGGTGAACACATCTGAAAAGATATCTGGCATCAATCTATTTTGAGCATAGCATAAATGAGTCTGTATAGTTCTACCTGACAAGTAATATTTAAATGACTGCATGAAGATTATAAAATGTTAAGGGTCATTAGGAGAAGATACCAGACTCAGCAAACTATACTACAGAATCCAGACCATCCTGCTTAATTGTTCTCACAAATGGGACACTCTCCCCACCCCCAACCACTTAAATTAAAAACAAAACAAAAAAGCAAAAAAAAACCTCTACAACTTCTATTTGTCTGCTTCACATTCCATATGTTACTCATGACATCTGCTAGTGTTTCTACTTAAAACAAAAAAGATCAGTTTAATTTCCAGTCATATCTGTTCCTACTTGGGCAAAGTAAGTCATTTTACAATTCCTTGTCCTTGAAGCCTGTGATTTGTTTGAGTTCCCTGTGCCACATCTTGGTGAAATTTTCCTTTTTATTGAACTATACAAGAGAAAGAGAAAAGCAGATGCAGCTCAGGCCCTGGGATAGACAACAGACAATGGGACACGTCTATTCTTAACCTTATGTTTTCTATCAAATTGTAGGCAATGAGAAGGAAGGAGCAGAGGAGGGTGTTTTGTTCTTTGGAAAATAAGAAGAGGAGGAAGAAACTGACTACCCCAGTACAGATAGCTGTGGCTGGCAAATCATTTAAAAATGCTCTAACCACTGAAAAAGTCCAACCTTTTTTTTTTTTTTTTTATTAGCACAGCTGTGCTTAGACTCTGCCCTGAGAGGTTAACTATTATACTGAAACTAGTTAAGAGAGCTTATCGTCACTGTGGAGAACTTCATGTGCATTGATCATTACCAGCTCAAAGTTTTGACAATTTACTTTGCATGCTACCCCAACATAAGCTCAATATGTATGGTCTATTTTCAAGTTAAAGGAAATAAATTCCCAATCAGGCCAAATTTCATCTACCAACCTTAAGCAAAACTTCCAGAATCATGAGACTCTGACAGTCGAAGAAACTAAGAAAAAATCAGAGGGCAAAGTGTTGACCAAAGAAAGGGACCACAGAAATGAGATATACCACCAAATTATAAACAATAGGTATATAATAAATTTCCATTGATTGGTATGTATATGAGCATGCCAAAAAAGGGGGAATTGCAAAGAGAAATTGAATAAAAGATGTCATCAGAAAAAATATATGACTAAAAATAATAATAAAATTGGGCTGGTCAACTATCCAGAGCAAGGAAAACCTTAATAAAGCTTGTCTGCTCCATTGGTATTGTTGCAATGTCAAGGGAAATCAAGGCATTCCCCTATTTGACTCTCCTTCCTACATGGAACATGTAAGAAGACATGGATGAAACTCATGAAAGAAGAGTAGACATGGAATGGTTAGAATCTTTATCATTAAGGAAAATGCTCATATCAATAAAATTATAGATTCATTTGAGTATGTGTAGCAGTTAGAGAAAGTTAGTTTATTCTTGGGAGCTTGGTAGTGTGGATGGGGAAAGATAGGATTTATTTCTCTTAATAAATAAACTGGATCAAAGGTAGCATGGTGTACTAAAACAGAATGGGATCCAGAGTTAGAAGATTGATGGTCTTGTCTTGGCACTAACGTTAGTTGGTTATACGATCTTGAGCAAGTCAGTTTCCCTGAGCCTTAGTATTGGTCTGGAGATGATGTTGATAATTTATAAGCAATTGAGTCTTAAATTTGATTACAATGGTCTGGATTCATGGATTTAATGGCCTCCTATAATGATGCATCCTCTCCAAATCTCCTCCTCCTACACCGTTCTTGCTTATATTTCCCCCAAAATCCTCCATAAAGAATCAACCCAATATGCTGAAGGCCTTCCTCTTATTCTTCTAAAATTTTAGTGGTACCCAGGTACCAGTAGAACATTCTGTTATCTCTTATTCTTAGTGTATGTCCAGCTCATCTCCTTTTATAGCATTTATATCCTAAGTAATACTTTTAATGCCACTTCTCACCAGCAAATAATGCTTGGCCAACTCATACCCACCATGTGTTTCTCCAGTGGAGGACATATTCCATGACACTTTAGGCAAATATGTGATTCCTTGTTTTGCATTTCACTCTATATCAAAATATTTAATGTTTATATACCGAATATAGTTAATTCCATTGGCACATTCATCATAGAGTCCAGTATAAGTTTTAATCTACGCGAGTGAGATACATGCACATGTCTATGGGCAACCTTTAATGTTGTATTTTGTTTTACTGAATCAAATATTTTTTGTTTAAAAAAATCAATAAATATAGCAGCAACCCATAAAAAAAAGAATCATGTAGGAGGAACTATAAATAACTATTTTAATACCTGAAGCAAGTAAAACAAATGCACTTAATTTAGTTGAGCAGGGAAAGAGCAAAAAAGACCTAGAATAACAAGAAATCATTACTCTGTGTGTGTGTGCGTGTGTGTGTGTGTGTGTGTGTGTGTGTGTGTGTGTCTAAGAATGTAACTCAAGAAAGAAGGTAATATAGACCAAGGAAAAATTCACAAGTGGTAAAGCCTGTAGGGGAACCATAGTCTTTAAGTACTCTCAGCACACTATCATATTCCAATTCATAAAGCAAAGATCCCGTTGCCCAACCCTAGTTATTCATCTGGGTATAGGAATCATGACTTCATCAGTATGAATACTCTCTCTATCAGTGCAGTTCATGATCTTATCAAAGCCACACTAGACAGTTGTTATAAGTAACTTTGGCTGATGGGTCTTTGTTTGAACTTTAGAGTTGTTTTAACTTGAATTTCTTTTATTATTAGTGATGTGAATTTTTTCACATGGGTATTGGTATATTGATCTTTTCTTCTGAAAAGTGACATATATATGGCCATTTGTCGACTAGGGAAAGAATCATGTTTGTATATATTTGTCCTAGCTATCTTGCATATCAGACCTTTATCAGAGAAACTTGCTGCAAAGATTTTTCTCACTTAAATATTTTGCTTCAAATTTTAGCTACAATTATCTTATTTGTGCAAAAAACTTTCATTGGGTAATATCAGTTAATCTCTTAGCTAATTGATTAATCTCTATGATTTTTAACAACATATATGTATGTATATAAAGTTATATTTATATAACTTTGTTGATGACCTGCTGAGTTTTAGTAATAACTGAGATGTTTAATAAGTACTTAATTAATAAATGCTCTCCAAATTGTAGATGTCCTTTTTAAATGATGGTGCCCACAACTGAACACAATACTGCAGAAAGGTTTGGACCATGGCAGAACAGAGTCCCTTAATAAATGCTTTCTTGTTGACTGTTAGATTGGCAGATTCACTGATTTTTCCTTTATGGAATTTTGAGTAATTTTAATAGTAGAGATAAATTTGTTCAATTACCTTCTGAATATTAATAGCAAGTGAGGCATAAAACAAGAAGGCTCAGGATCACCAAAGGAGACTATCATTTTCAAAGAAAATGTTCACAGTGGAGCACAAATAGAAGAGATCTGCCCTAAAAGGAGGTCCCCTCGATGTTCCGGTTTGCAGATAACATTGTGTTAGTTGCATCAAGTCCTAGAAAATTGTATCAACTCCTAAATGAGATCCATCACCTAAACAGGTTCATCCTAACTGTATACATAGGATAAACCAAGTGGGTTAAGAATGCCTGTTATTCAAACTATGATACGTAGGATAGGTGTATGTATGTATGCATATATAAGCATATGTGTGTTTATATATTTGCACATACACATTTGTGTGTATATAGATATAGTCTTTTTTTCAATGAGTAGTGCTGTTGAACAATGGACTTAACCCAGAACCAAATAAGAGAAAGAGAACAGACTAGATTGCATTTGGGGAATTGAATGATACTCTATATGATCTCAATATTCTTCCTGAAAACAAAAATGCCCATTATTTTACAATAAAAATTTTCTGGTAATGCTACATGACTACCAAGTATGGGATGCCATAGCCTGTAAGGAATAAAAGGGGACATGTAGGTATGAGTATCACTGTAGAACATTACAACACAAGTAATGAATAGCTTCACAAGAGACTAGACATAAAGAAATCACCAAAGAGATGGATCCTGGAAAATGGAGGTAGGATGGTGATGTGGGGAAAAAATAACCCATGAGTTTTGTTGATATTTATATAACCTCAATCTATCAAGAGGATGATCCCCAACAGGTTTAGAATGAACAGGTAGGGATGAGCTATGATTTGTACCATTAGAGGGGTCACCCACATCATTGAGAATATATACGTGTGTGTGTGTGTGTGTCTTTCTCTCTCTCTATGTGTATATATATATATATATATATATATATATATATAATAACTTTTACATAACTCTTTAAGATTTGCAGAGTGTTTTGAAAATATTTCCTCAGTGGAGACCTTACAACAACCCCGGGAGGTAGGTACTATTATCATCCCATTTTAAAGATAAAGAAACTGATGTTGAGAAAAGTTAAATGATATGCCAGGGTTATACATCTAGTAAGTTTCTAAAGGCAAGATTTGAACTCAGGTCTCCAGATCTAGTGCTTGATCCTCTATGCCACTTAGCTGCCTCATCCATCAAAGCATTAACACACTGAAGAACCTACTTTATAGGGTTGTTGTGAGCTTCCAAAGAGATGTACATATTAAATGCTTCAAAAGCCTATATATGTTTTTTTATTACAACCCAGGTTGAAATAAAAACGAGTTAACTCATCTGGTGTACAGCTAGAGCTGACTCTGTCTGAGCAAAAACCTTCATGTAAGTTGGGCAACAGTGAGGTACAACAGCAATCAAATATAGGCCTTATGGTGAATAGTAACAGTTCCCAACCTGAAGACAGGCAGGTACTTGAGCATCCAACAAAGGAAGCATTATGGGACATGTGGAAGCATGTGAACTCATGAACTCAGTTCTGAAAATTTAGGAGACAGGAGACAGAATCTTCATTACATGCAGGATAGTTTACTGGGGGAAAAAAAGTACTATATGTTCAGAAAAAAAGAAAAGGATCCAAAAATCTAAATCTGATTCAGTGTCTTTAAGATAAATGAAAGATTTGGACCAGATGATCACTACAGTCTCTCTGTGACATTTTATGACCCTAGGGTTCAGCCTCCTCCATGAGTGTGCTCCTAATGCCTGAGCTGATTTTCCTGACATTCAAGGAACCAAACAGCATGGCTCAGATCCACAGAGCTCAGCATGATGGAGAGTATAGAGTCCTGTTCCTACCTATGTCAGTACATCTCCAGGACACAGAGTTCTGTTATTCAGTTTATCATATAATTGGTGAAAACAGATGCAATCATTTCCACCATTACCATAAATTACAATTTGAAGAAACTACTCTTTGGTCTTCAAATCCCCCTCAGTGTCTTTCTTCTCTTGTGTAGGATATAGGAGTTCTTTGTCGTCAATTATAGGCAAATAAAACCATGTAAAGAATTGTTTCTTGCTCACATAAAGTTCCCTTCTATTTTTAAAGAAAACTTTGATAACTATTTGTGATCAACCATCAACTAACAGTGATGCGAGTTATGACACATAATGTTTATATCTCTTTCAGCTATTCCCTGTAATATTTTCAAATCCATAAGGCTACAAAGACCTTCTCCTTCAATAGTTCAGCTACACACAAATTAAAATTCCATTTACTAGATCCCTTTCATTCATGAGGAGCAATTAGAGAATATCTAATATGCAACAATGCTGGTAAGGGTATTAGTCTTCATTTTCCTCAATGGGCTGTGCCAAAATATCTCTTTCACTTATTAAAGTCATTTGTGATTGCCACCGGCATTGAGCTGAATGGCACCCCAAGGCCAAATTTGCTCATTCATCCTCCTGTGAAAAACAGAAAAAGAAAGGAAGGAAGGAAGGAAGGAAGAAAAATAAAAGGAAGGAAAAAAGAAAAAACCTGGAAGAATTATTAATTGATTAACCTATTGCAAATCCTTACCTTAAGCATCTTTTCCTCTGTATTGAGACAAATATAGAATGAACCTTTGAAGGATTGTTTGATACTACATGCTATATCAGGGATGTTTTCCTGAGCATTAACTTCTTTTCAAGGATATGTGTCCTTGAGAATTAACCCATAATGGGCTCATTGAATAATCTCCAGAAGGGTGACTCAAGATGCCATAGAAACAAGTTAATTAATCTGGCATATGGCAAGCAGATTTAGGCTGGCTTTATCTGAGCCAAAACCATAATATAAGCTAGGAATCAGAGAGATAGAGCAGCAGTCCGATATAGGTGTTAGTAGGGATGATAATAGTCTCTAACCTGAAGACTGAAGTGTTTGTGAACATTCAAAACAAGAAGTGCTCTGGGACATGCAGGAGTATTTTTACACCCACTGCTGGAGAATGATATTGATGGGGTCCTAATAGAACTCCATATATGCTTCACTGCTTGCTAGAACAACAGCTATCTCCCCATAACTCATGGTTCTCACAGAAACAGCAGGTGTGGGAACCCAGCCACTTCTTCTACCTAGCTACTTCCCCCAGACTCATTCCCACATATTTGAACAGGTGTGTTCTTGCATTCAATCACAATTACATCATCCATCTAGCCCAAGACAGGAAAACAATACCTAACTATATATACTGACCAGACAGGACCACAAAAGCTAGCCAGTTGGAGGGTAGCATGACCAGAATGTTTAACCACCAAACCATAGATGGGACCCTTCCTTCATTAACTAATCCCTTAACAAACTCTCCCTGCCTTTTTAAATATTAATCATATTCCTATATTTTTTGTAAACTTCTGTTACTTAATTGCATCTTTACCCTATAAAAATCCACCTTGCTTTCTCTGAAACTACTGGTGCCTCCTGGAATTTAGTCTGCTTCATGAGAGGTGTCAATCTTAATAAATGCCTGTACTTGGATTACAGGTGGGCCTGACTGAATTCTTTGAGATGATTCCAACACATCATGAAACCTATAGAAATTGATCTCTAAAACTGCTTTTATATCAGTTACAGTTATATCAGTTACATAATAATGTCAAGAGTGTGTAACTCATGACCCCTATCTCAGCAAAAAAGAGACTTTGAGATTGATCACATTAGCCCAAGCTTGATCTTACAGACACTTCTATATCCTAAAACTTTTGTGGCCTGAGACAGAGTTTCTTCTGCTTAAGGAGCAGAGACCAAATTTAAAAGAAAAAAAACAAGGCAAAAGCCATGAACAAAAAAAAAACCCAACAAAAAACATTATTTGACCATAGAAAGTTATTATGGTAACAGAGAAGACCAAGATAAAAACTCAGAAAAGGACAACAATGTCAAAGCACCTATGGGCAAAACTCCAAAGAAAAATGAGAAGTGATTTCAAGCCCAGAAAGAACCCAAAGAAGAGCTGAAAAGGAGTTTAAATATCATATAAGAGAGGGAGAAGAAACATTGAGAAAAGAAAGAGTGATGCAAGAGAATTATGGAAAAAGAACCACCAGAAGATGGTGGAGTAGAATAGCGCATATACTCTAGCGCCTCCTTAACAGCCTACAAAATACATGTAAAAAATGACTCTCAACAAATTCTAGAGCAGCAGAAGCCATAGAATGACAGAGTGAAAGAGATTTCCAGCCAAAGGTAACCTGAAAAGCTGATAGGAAAGGTCTATGACACAGGATGCTGAGCAGAACAGATCCCAGGCCTGGCCATGTGGTACAGGGAGGAACAGGACTGGAACAAGCCTCTGAGGCAGAATCCCCAGCAGGGAGGGTCCCAGATTCCTCAACCCACAAGCAACAAAAAAGCTTCAAAGGTCAGTGTGGAAGGGCTTTCCCAGCTGGGCAAGAGGGGAGCAGGGTCTCCCCAGCACTGGCCCCAGGTGGCAGCAGAGGTGGCAGCAGAGGTGGTGGCAACAGCAGGTAGGTGGCTACATTAGCTGGGGAAGCAGCCTAGGTCCATTGTCCAGGTGCCTCAGCTTAAAGCCTCTGTGGGAATTGAACAAGGGATCTGAACCTCAGCAATCAGTGGCAGCTACACCTTTGCCTAAAGCCCCTGGAGAAATTGAGCAACTGATTTGAATCTCAGCCCTGAGCACAGTTCTAGGGGGAGGAGGAACACTAGGACCCTCCTCTTTACAAAGGATTCAGAAGTCAAGTAACTAGCTGTGAAAATGCCCAAAAAGGGGGAAAAAATAAGACCATAGAAGGTTACTGCCTTGATGAACAGGTACATCATTCCATCCTTTCTGAATGAGGAAGAACAATGCATACTGTCAGAGGAACTCAAGGCTTCTGCCTCCAGTACCTCCAAAATGAATATGAAATGGACTCAGGCCATAGAAGAGCTTGAAAAGGGAGTGAGTAGCTTGCTAAAGGAGAACCAAAAAAAATACTGAGGAAAATAACACCTTCAAAAACAGGCTAACACAATTGTAAAAAGAGGTCCAAAAAGCAAATAAGGAGAAAAAGTCTTTAAAAGGCAGAATTAGCAAAGTGGAAAAAGAGGTTCAAAAGCTTATTGAACAAAATAGTTCTTTAAAAATGAGAGTGGAGTTCAGGGAAGCTAATGACGATACAATAAACCAAAAAGTTACAAAATAAAACCAAAAGACTGAAAAAATAGAAAATGATGTGAAACATCTCATTAGAAAAACAACTGATCTGGAAAATAAATCCAGGAGAGGCAATTTAAAAATTATGGGAGTACCTGAAAGCAATGATCACAAAAAAAGCCTAGACAATATCTTCCATGAAATTATCGAGGAAAACTGCCCTGATATTGTAGAACCGGAGGGTAAAATAAATATTGAAAGAATCCAAAAGAGACCTGAAAAGAGAAACTCCTAGGAATATTGTGGCCAAATTTCAGAGTTTCCCAGGTCAAGGATAAAATATTGCAAGCAGTCAGAAAGAAACAATTTGAGTATTGTGGAAACATAATCAGGATAGCACAGGATCTAGCAGCTTTTACATTGAGGGATCAAAGGGCTTGGAATAGGACATTTCAGAAGTCAAAGGAACTGGGATTAAAACCAAGAATCACCTACCCATCAAAACTGAGTATAATACTTTAAGGGAAAAAATTTTCATTCAGGGATATAGAGGACTTTCAAGTATTCATGATGAAAAGACCGGAATTGTATAGAAAATCTGACTTTCAAACAAAAAATTCAAGAGAAGCATGAAAAGGTAAACAGGAAGGAGAAATCATAAAGGACTTTCTAAAGTGGAACTGTTTACATTCCTACACGGAAAGATAATATTTGCAACTCTTGGGTTAAGTGGAGGGATTATACATATCCCCCACACACACACACACACATATAGACATAGAGTACAGGTTGAGTTGAATCAGAAGAGATGATATTCATGAAAAAATAAAATTAAAGGGTAAGAGAGGAAAATATTGGGAGGAGAAAGGGAGAAATGGAGAGATAAGAAAAATCTTTTTCAATGGAGGAGGAAAGGGAGGAGGTGAGAGGAGAAAAGCAAAGCCTGATCTCTTCACATATGGCTTAAGGAGGGAATAATATATTCACTAAATTTGGTATGAAAATCTGTCTTACACTACAGGAAAGTAGAGGAGAAGAGGACAAGTGGGGTAAGGGGGAAAATGGGAGAAGGGAGTAACTAGAAGTAAACACTTGGGAAGGGACAAAGTCAAATGAAAGAATAGAAGAAAAAGGAGGGGACAGTGTAGGATGGTGGGCAATATAGTTATTCTTACACAACATGACTATTATGGAAGTCTTTTACAAAACAACACATATATAGCCATAGTGAATTGCTTGCCTTTTCAGTGGGGATGGGTGGGGAGAGAGGGAGGGAGACAAGTTGGAATTCAAAGTATTAGAAATGAATGTTGAGAATTGTTATTGCATATAGCTGGGAAATAAGAAATACAAGTAATGGGATATAGAAATCTATCTTGCCCTACAAGAAAACAGAGAATTTGGGGATAAGAAAAGGGTGGGGTGTGATAGAAGGGGGGCACATTAAGAGAAGAGGGGTCATCAGAATGCAAGGTCTTATGGGGTTGGGGGAGGGGAGAGATGGGGAGAAAAATTGGACTCATAATTTTGTGGAAATGAATGTTGTAATCTTAAAATAAATAAACTATTTTTTAAAAAAAGAGCCACCAGCTTAGAAAACTGCTTAAAAAGTAGAATTTACTAAATGGAAATGGAGATACAAAAATCAGTTGAAGAAAACAATCACTTAAAAGGTACAATTGGTCAAATGGAAAAGAAAGTATAAAATCTAATTGAGGAAAAACAATACCTTAAAAGTTAGAATTGGGCCAGGGGAAGCTAATGACTATGAGACTTTATGAATCAATCAGACAAATATAAAAATATGAAAGAATGGAAGAAAATGTAAAATATCTCATGAGAAAAATAACTGACCTGGAAAAATGATGCAGGAGAGACAATATCAGAATAATTGAACTACCTGAAGGACATAATCAAAAAGGGGGACCTAGACAGAATCTTTCGAAAAATTATCAAGGAAAATTGAACCAGAAGGCAAAATAGACATTGAAAGAATCCAGGAAAGAGATCTCAAAATAGCAAACACCAGGAACATTAAAGGACATTCAGAACTGTCAGTTCAAAGAAATAAATAATACAAGCGGCCAGAAAGAAACAATTCAAATACTGGGGAGTCACAATTAAGATCACACAGGACTTGAACATTAAAGGCTTGGAGGTGATGGAACATGATATTCTGGAGGGCAAAGGAGTATAACCAGAATCACTTATCTGGCAAAATTAAGCATAATACATCAAGGGGAAAAATGATTATTTGCTGAAATAGAAGGATTTTCAAGCTGTCATAAGGAGAATATCAGAACTAAATAAAAAATTTGACCTGTAGTATAATGACTCAAGAGGAACACAAGCAGGTGAAAAAGGAAAAGAAAACATAATAGAGCTAACCTGTTTACATCCCTACACTAGAAGATGATACTTTTAACTCTTAAAAATTGTATCATTAATGGTACAGCTATAAAGAATATACATGGAGAGAAGGTATGGGTATAAGGTAAATTTGAGGGAATGACATAAAAATATCAAGGATGAGAAAGAGGAGTATAATAAGTGCAGAAGGAAGGGAGAGGTAGAATGGGATAAAATATCTCACATGAAGAGGTGAGAAAGACCTATTACAATGGAGGGGAACATGGGACGGGGGGCAATGGACATTGCTTGAACCTTACTCTCATCAGTATTGGCTCAAAGGAGGTATAATATACACAATCAACTGGCTCTAGAAATCTATCTTACCCAACAGGGAAATAGGAGGGGAGGAGATTAAGTTTAGAGGGGGGTGAGAACTGACAGAAGGGAAGTCAGATCAGGAGAAGTGGTAAACAAAAGTAAAACACTGGTGAGGTGGGAAAGGGTGAAAGGAAAAAGGGGACAAACAGGAAGAATATAGGATGGAGGGAAAATAACTCTGAATGTGAATGATCCCATAAAATGGAAGTGTATAGCAGAGTAGATCAAAAACCAGAATTCTACAATTTGTTGCTAGCAATAAACACACTTGAATCAGAAGGATACATATAGAGTAATGGTAAGGGGCTGGAGCAGATCTATTATACTTCAGCTGCAGTAAGAAAAAAAAGAAAAAGTAGGGGTAGCAATCCTGATCTTAGAGAAAGTAAAGGCAAAAATAAATCTAATTAAAAGAGAAAAGGAAGGAAACTACATCTTACTAAAAGTTACCATAGACAATAAAGCAAGGAATAGTCTACCTGTCAGATCTATGGGGAGGGAAAGAATTCATGACCAAACAAGAGCTAGAGAACATTATGAAATGTAGAATAGAAAATTTTGATCACATTAAATTGAAAGCTATTGCACAAGCAAAACCAATGCAACCAAGTTTAGAAGGCAAACAGAAAGACGGGAAACAAATTTTACACAAGTTTCTGTGATAAAGGCTTCATGTTTCAAATATATAGAGAACTGAGTCAAATTTATCAGAATATAAGCCATTCTCCAATTAATAAATGGTCAAAGGATATGAGCAGGCAACTTTCAGGTGAAGAAATCAAAGTATTTATAGGCATATGAAGAAGTGCTCTAAATCACTTCTAGAGCACTTCCAAATCACTTTTGATTAGAGAAATGGATACCTCATACCTATCAGATTGGTTAATATGACAAAAAAAGCAAAATGATAAATGCTGGAGAGGATGTGGGAAAATTGGGACCCTAATGTACTGTTGGTGAAGTTGAGAATTCATCCAACAGTTCTGGAGAGCAAGTTGAAACTATGCTGAAAGGGCAACCAAACTATGTCTTCCCTTTGATCCAGCAATACAACTACTAGGTCTGTATCCCAAAGAGGTCACAAAACAAAGAGAAAAAGGACCTATATATGCAAAAAATATTTACTGCAGCTTCACTTGTGGAGGAAAAAGATTGGAAATTGAGGGTATGTCCATTAATTGGGGAATGACTGAACAAGCTTTGGCATATGAATGTAATGGAATTCTATTGTACAATAAGAAATGATGGATAAGCACATTTCAGAAAAGCCTGGAAAGACTTGTATAAACTGATGCAAAGTGAAATGAGTAGAACCAGGAAAACACTTATCACCAACATTATATGATGATCAATTATGAATGACCCAGTTTTTCTCAGCAACACAATGATCCAAGACAAGTACAAAGGACTCAGGAAGAAAAATACTATCCTTATTCAGTTAAAGAACTGATGAACTTGGATATAGATCAAAGTATATTTTTTTGCCTATTTTATTCTTTGTTGTGTTTTTCCCCTTTTTATCTGTTTCTTCTTTCACAACTGTGACTAATACAGAAGTATGTTTTACATGCTGGCACATTATAACTTAAGTCAAATTGCCTACCATTTACTGAAGATGGGAAGGGAGGGAGGAAAGGAGAAAAATTTGGAACTCAATATCTTATAAAAATGAATGCTGAAGATTTTCTTGATATGTGCTTGAGAAAAAATAAAATACTATTTGAAGTGAAAAAATTGCTAAGTGTTTAGCACAGTGTGTGGCACATAGTAAGCACTACATAAATGTTAGCTAAAATTATTGTTATTATACTTAGGTAGCACTGCAAATTTTGCAAAGCACTTTATTTGATCGTGTTTGTGTCTTAAAACAAACCTGTAAGATTAAGTGCTATAGATATTATAGATCCTATTTTAGAGGGAAGGAAATTGAGACTTATAGGGGTTAAATGGCTTGCCCAATGATATGCCATTAGAGTCTGGAATGGAATAAGAACCTAGATATCTATTTGTAAGCCTAAATCTAGCATTCTATGCAACATGTCATGTTTTCTAACATCTGAAAAAGATTTCTAATTGCTTGTTTTCTTTGGAAAAGAGGGAAAACTAGGAGTTAGATTTGTCTGAGAACATCTGGGACTGAATAGCCGAAATAAATAGAATATAAGTTCCTTGAGGGCAGGAGCTATTTTTTTTTTCTGTTTTTGCTTTCCCAGAACCTGGAACAATTTCTGGCATAGAATGAATATTTAATATGTGATTGCTCAATTAACTCAAATTGAATGCAAGGCATGTAAGGTATAAATTCTAGTCCTATACACTCAGAAAGGCAGAGTGGGAACAGAATATATGCTTAGTAAGCATGGGGCCTTATTATTTCTCAGTGTCTTAATGATGCTTTTGCATGTATAAAAATTTATAAGTAACTTACCCTGTTTCCATGAATTATTCTGCTGAGTAATTTACCTTTTTTCCATGAACTATCTGCTGCTATGAATCATTGGTCTCCTTTAATAGTACAGAGATCCAGCACTCAAGTGCCAGGAATTTGGGGTCTTGACTTTTCCTTAAAAATTTAATGAAAGCAAAATTGTCTTTTTCCACCTTAGGTGAGATACTGTCAATAACTGAGCCTATACTAACAGTTTTTCCCACTTGGTAGGACCTCCTACTAAAGCATTACTCTGATGTCTGATCATGACAAGGAAAGGGCTCCAGGTTGTCCAAAGCTATGCTTATAGAGTCAGATTCTGCTAGGTCCTACCAAGAGCTGAAGGAATTGAGCATGTACTTAGTGATGTACTGTACGTCCATCACCTGAGGCCCAGCCTAACTAAACTTAGAGAGCCTTCTTATCTGGCTGATCAAATAGCGATTGATGTTTCTCACCACCACCACAACTCTCAAAGACCTTTGACAAAGTCAGGCTAGCAGCCTGCATCAGTAGACAGACTGGTGAAGAAAAAGATACTTTGAGGATTAAAGAATGCCCTGCTAGAAGGAAGTTTCCATTGCCATAGCCTTTAAGAAATCAGGATCACTGCCATTGCCTGATGAGGTGCTAAAATAGGACTTTAATAGAGGAATATATATTAAAAGACTTGGACTGTCAGAAAACTGATACATCATTTCCCATTCCTTTCCCATATTGCAATCTGACAAGTTTCTTTCAATATAAGTCTAAGAGACAATGATATACAATAGAAAGAGCATTGAATTTGAAGTCAAAAGAGACCTGGGGAAAGATGTCAGGTCATATGACTAAGAAGATGAAGGTTGGGACATATTCTCTGATTCTAATGAATGCTATTTCAATCATAAAGAGTCTACATTTATTACCTGAGAAAGGGGGTCTTTTTTCATTTCCCCTTCTTTATTGGTTGTGAATGATGCCCTGTAGGGTTGTGTACATCTCCACGCTACATCTCTATTTGTTGGTTCAGAGCCTCAGGAAATGCTTAATCTTACACCATCTCTCAGACTCTAGAAAATGAAGTTCACCCACTGGGGAATCACTTCCCGTGTGAACAATGTTATTGTCATTATATTGGGAAAGGGGACTGAGAGAATATGGAACTGAGACTTCACTGATGTAAGGAACTCCTGGGTGAGGGAATACCTCTGCCAGTGAAGGTTGGTACCTTCTCTGCCTGAGGTATCACAAGATTAAGAGGCTTGCCCAAGGTCACATTGCCAGTAGGCATCAGAGGTGATATTTGAACCAAGATCAAGGGAAAGAGGTGAAAGAAGAAAAGGAAGGAAGGAAAAAAGGGAAGAGAGGAGAGAAGAAGAGGGAAGGGAGGAAGGGAATAGAAAGAAGAGGAAGCATAAATTATAGAAGGAACAATGAAAGGGAAAAGGAAGGTGGTAAAAGAAACAGAATATTGTGAACTTTCTATCCTTTTTCTTTTTCATCATTTCCTTTTTTTCATCCTTCTCTCTGTCAAACTCAAATTTAGAGACCCCAGGACTCCTTCTTTCTTCTGTGCTATGCACATTTTTCCAGCCCCCTTCTCTTTGACCCTTTACCAGCTTCTGACCCTATTCCACGGACAGCTTCCCCTCTCCACCTCTCCAACATCCCTGAGGTTTTTTGTCACCAGCTGGCCTGAGTAAACCTTCAGCTCACATCTCTTCTGTTTTTTGTGGAGTTTGTTTTGTTTTGTTTTTGCCTCTGTTCATAATCAGAATCTTCATATATAATCATAATCTTCCTGCCTATTTGCCCACAATATTTTCAATCAGCCTGCATATATCCCCTCCAACCTTCAACCCTCTTCAAAATTATATGATAACATATTATGTTATTATATGATATTATATGATATGGAATTATATGATAACATAAGACCAATCTTCACCCACCAGAAATCTAAGGATGAATAATGGAATGATGTGTCCTGTAGAACAAAATTAACTTAAGATGCCATCCAAAGTGACATACCTGACAAACCTGAACCTAATCATCAAAAGGAGGATATTCAATAAAAAAGAGGCATTAGAAGCATTTCTAGGAAGAAAACCAGACTCGAGCAGATTATATCCTTTGTAAACACCCAAAACAACAGAGATATGAAAGGTAAACAAATACAGCAACCAATGAAGGTAATGAAAGAGATTATCCTGAAAGAAAAAAGAAAAACAATTAGAATAAGAAAGACATCTCTAGGCTTGCCACAATAACTACAAATAAGAAGGGTGAACAGGAGTGAAAAATAGGAAGTGTCTTTTGAAAAGTACATCAAGAGAGAAAAACTAAAAGCAGCAATCAAATTGAAATGCTGGTGGAGGAACGGGCTGAAAAACCAAGGACAAAACCTCGCAATACCCTACGTACAGGTGAAGCAATGCTGTGTGTGTGTGTGTGTGTGTGCGTTGGTTTTGGTGGAAGATGAAACTAAATCTCAGCATGGAATGGTTCATAAAATGGAAACGAGGAGGAATAAGATAGTTATATATGTAAAATATACTTAGCAAAGTAATGATTTGGAATGAAGGGAAAATAACTCCTGTTCTCTCTTAGGACAAACCCCACAGAAGAATGGATGAGGTGGCAAAGTGAGGGATTCATGTAGGAGGAAAGAAAGGGGGAATCATCATTCAGTGGTGGAAAGGGATCCTATTGAAAAATACTCCCAAAGGGGAAGATAGGCAGTCTATAATGAGTGACGGTGACACTATAATGAGTAAAATCTTAGGAAGTTGGTGCTTGAGAGATCATTAACAGAGAACATTGTAACTTCATAGACAATATCATGCTTCAGAAGGGAAGAAATCAGAGTTCCTAGGGACAATGGTCACCCAGAAGATTAGGAGAGTATAGACCCAAAGAGGAAATTTAATTGCAAATGGAGAAAAAAATTATCATGGAGAATAAAGAGGGTAATGATGAATTATGTACTCAGGAACATAGGAAAAATTCTCCCATGGGGTAATATTTCTATCCTCTCTATCTCCTTTGAGGAATTGGTATTTCCAAGAGTAAGGCACAACAGAAAAAAAGACAGAGTGGTGAACAAGATCTATAATTCAATAACTACTTAAAAAGGGAACTTGAAGCTTTAATTCCCTAAGGAATACAGAGACTAAAAAAGGAATAAGTATAAGGGCCAAGAATCAAAAAATAAAAGTCTTGAATACGCAGAAAGTAAAGAGAAATGATAAAGGAAATGAGAGAAAGAAGTTTTTAAGGAAAAGCATAGCCAATGAAATATACTAACAAACAAAACAAATCAAAAGGTAGGAAAATAAGGGAGATTTTAATTGATTACTTAGCTAGCAGAAAAAAAGTGAAGAATTAGATAACTAAGTAAAAGAAAGAAAAAGAAATTAATGAGTTAAGCAAAATAACAAAACTAGAGAAAGAGATAACAAACAGGAGGGGGTGGGGGGTGTAAAAGAAAGAGATCCAGTGGGAAAAGAAGAATAACAAAAAACAAAGATCTTACTCAGAATTAAAAATGAGAAGTTGGAGCAAAATTTACTCTGCATCAAATGAATCCAGAAAGGTAGGAGTTGCAATCATTCTATCAGACAAAGCAAGAAAGTAACTTCTATGGTCTTATTTTTTTTCCCTTTTTTGGGCATTTTCCCAGCCAGTTACTCAACTTCTGAATCCTTTGTCAAAAGGAAGGTCCTAGTGCTCCTTCTCACTCCGGGACTGTGCTCAGGGCTGAGATTCAGATCAGCTGCTCAATTCCTCCAGGGGCTTTAACCTGAGCCATTCCCACAATGGAAGCTCCTGCCTGACTCCACCACTGCCACACAGTGCTGCCACCCGGCTGCTGCTGCTGCCACCACTTTCTGGGACCTCTGCTGGGGGGGACCTTGCTTCCCTCTTGTCCAGCTGGGAAAGCCCTCTCACTGACCTTTGAAGCTCCCTTTGGTGCTTGTGGGTTGAAGGATCTGAGACCCTCCCTGCTGAAGATTCTGCCCAGGAGCTCTGTTCAGTCGTGTTCCTCTCGGTGCATGTGGCCAGGGTTGGGCTCCACTCCGCTCAGCGTTGCATGGGATAGATCTTTCCTATCAGCCTTCCAGGTAACCTTTGGCTGAAAATCTCTTTCACTCTTTCATTGTGCAGTTTCTGCTGCTCTAGAATTTGTTGAGAGTCATTTTTTACAGCTATCTTATGAAATGTGGGGGAAGAACTATAGTATGTATGTCTTTCTACTCCATCATCTTGGCTCTGCTCCCTGGAACTTCTTTAACATCCTAAAAAAATTTTATCTAAAAACCAAAAGCAAGCTTCACGTGCAATAGGGATACACTAGATGCCTTTCTTGAAAATACAGGCATAAAACAATGAGGTCAAGTTTTTCCACTGTTATTTGATATAGTTTAGAAAATGCTAGCAATAAGAAAAAAGAATACACTAAAGGTGTAAAGACAGATAAAACTATCCCTATTTGATGGTATGATGGTTTACTTGGGAAATGCTGGAGAATCAGAAGAGACCTGGGTTAGAATAATTCTTCTGACACTACTTGTTTAACCCAGAATAAATCACTTAACCTCTTTTAGTTTTAGTTCTTTCATCTATAAATTAGGGATAATAATGATATTTATAGCACATAGTTGTTATGAGAATCGAATGGGATAACATCTGTATAGTACTTAAAGTATCATGTAAATCTTAATATATTATGATAAAATGGGCATAGGATTGAATTTAAAACAGAATTACTTTAGAATTTAGGTTAGAATTGCTCCTTTAATGCCAAATATAGATTTAACCTCACATAATCTATCTGAATCTGTTTCCTTATCTGTAAAATGAGATAGCAATAGTATCTACCTCACATGGTTGGTGGGAGGTGTGTGTGTGTGTGTGTGTGTGTGTGTGTGTGTGTGTGTATACATATATATGACAGGTTTTCAAATTTTATAGTATCAGGATGTATATTATTTCTATCAATATTGATCTTATTAAATGTTAAGACATCTTAAGGTTTTTATCAAAAATTCATGGAACCCCAAAGGGCTCTCAAGGTACCACATTTGGGAACCACTAATATAATACACTTTACAAACCTTAAAACATTGTATAAATTTTGCCTATTTCATTATAAGAACATGGGAGTAATAAGAATGGCACATTTTACCTCACAGAGATGGTGTAAGAAAAACACTTTGCAAATCCTAAAGCACTGTTTAAACGTGAGCTATTGTTTTATTTTTATGATTACAGCAGCCCAATATTTAACTTGAATGAGTCAAATGAAGAGTACCTGAGTTGAGTTGCTTAAAAGGCTTATTTTTACTGTGGCTTTTACCAGATTCATTTTACCAGTTTGGAAACAATATAAAAGTTTTTGCTGCTGCCCCAGAATACTGTTCACCATCTCAGAAGCAAACAACCTTCCTAAGAGTCTATAAACGAGTCCAGATAAAATTAAGTACTAATCAAAACAGTAGCCAGGTGGTAAAGCCTGGAGTCAGGAAGACCTGAGTTCAAATGTGACCTTAGACTCTTACTAGCTGTGTGAGCCTGGGCAAGTCACTTGACCCTGTTTGCCTCAGTTTCTTCATCTGTAAACTGAGCTGGAGAAAGAAATGGCAAACCATTGCAATATCTTTGCTAGGAAAACCCCAAATGTGGTCATGAAGAGTAGAAACAACTAATGAAAACTTTCACTCTAAACTCTATTCTGGGTTCTCTTTAAACTCTAAAGGATTTGATCACTTCTTTCAATTGTATGTTTGTTGCTACATCTTGGTCCATTCTCATGACCTGCTTAGATTCAGCTCCAAGGTACAAGATGCCCCTCCCAGGCAGAGCTCATTATCTCTTATCCCACCACCATGCTGCTAACTCAGGGCTTGACTGATAGCTGCCTGCCTCAGCTTTTTCTCTCCTCTGATTAGAAGAGTGGAGAGTGGAGTACTAAAATCCTCCCAATGCCTTCCTTTACAGAGGACAGAAACCGGACTTTTCAGTTTACTGAACTCTGTACTTACTACTCTGCCTGGTTTCAACTCCTTGGAACAAGATGCCCCATTACGGGTACCTCCTGGTCTCTGCATCCGCACACCTTTGATTTCCTACTTCCTTTCAAATGCTGTCTCACCCACATTAGATTGTAATCTCTTTGAAGTCAGAGTTGTCTTTTTATTAATTATATCCCCAATACTTTGCACAGTATCTGGCATATAGTAGGTGCTTATTAAATGTGTATTAGATTGAATTGGAATAGAAATAATCCCATTTTTGGTGAGTACAGCCTAGCAAGGAACTCTAAAAAATCTCCTGAAAGGAGGCCAGATTAATTCTGAGAAATTTCCAGCATACTGTTGGACGCTTATCCCAAGTAAATCTTTTTTTTTCAAGGTTCATCCATTCCTAGGTTTGAGAGCACTGATTCTAATTACCATTATCTTCTGTTATATAATGGTTTCTACTCCATATACTGGGCTTTTCAAACAGCCACATCAATGGAACAATAATCTTTGCCAGCCTCTGACAAAATTATTGGACATCTGAAGTGGAATCCTGAATAATAATAGCTCTGAGGCAGATCGTTCATCTTAATAACACACCTACCCTGCCAGCTTTCCGAAATCCTATTTCTAGGGACGGTGAGTCTATCTTGTGATATCTCAGCTCTGAAGACTACCATTTGTGTGAGCTCCTTGTGTAATATTAATTAAAATGGAAGTACAATAGAAGCCCAAACTAGATTTGAATTTCTATAATACACATGCTCACATCGACAGCATCATTTATGGTTGTACTAAAGCAACTTGTTCCATTTCTATTTGGTATTTATATGTGTGTGTGTGCATGTGTGCTTGCATGTGTGTGTTTTAAACCCCATAAGCTGGCTTTCCATGAAAGACTGAGCATCAGCACCAACTCTCACCTCTCCAGTCAGAGATGAAGAAAAGCTCAGCTTTGTGCCATGAGGGTAACAAGGTAAAAATGGTGAGTGAGGGCAAAAGCAGATCTCCTGTTACTAGAACCAGGAATTTCGAATGGAAATGTTTACTGGTGCAATCCACTAGTTAGTAAATATTTACTGAGGAAGAGGTAATGTGGAATAATGAATAGAGAACGGTCCTGGGTGTCAGGAAGCCCTGACTTCAAGTCTCACCATGGACATACATTGACTTGTGACCCTGGACAAGTTACTTAACATCTCTGTGTCCCACAAGACTGCATAAGACTTTTATGTTGCCAATTTGGCATTGATATGCATTGACAGAGGGAATTTCTCACTGAGAGATCCCTATACTAATGAAATCAAAGATCTGGGTAAATATATATACATACACACATATACATATATATGTGGGGAAACATATACATGTATATATGGGCACACATGTATATTTACTCAGATCCATGTGCATGCATATAAATATTTGCCCAGATACATGTATACATATATATATATATATTTATATTTGCCTAAATATATATGCAACATATATGCACATATGTCACCTATTATTTGCAAGGTAATTTGGGGAATATGATATGAACTCTTACCCTAGAGTATAAGCTATGCACAACATCCTATCTATGCTATCACTTGTCACTGTGGTGCACATATTAGGCATTTTTAAAAAGTATTTGTCAAATAAATGAATAAAGTATCATTGCCTCTGACTTACAGTGTAGTTAGGGAGACAAAATATAAACATGAAGAGAGTTATATAACAAGTTATGATTTAAATAATTCAAAATACTCTCACTGATGACTTCAAAATATGGATCTCCAACCTTGACCTTTCTTCTGAACTCCAGGGCTGCATCTCCAGATGCCTAAGGAGTATCTCCATCTGAATGTCCCACCAGCACTTTGAACTTAGCATGTCGAAAAGTGTCTTTCTTATCTGACTCCCTAAATTTATTCCTTTTGTCTGTGATGCCAATATTTAGTTTGAGTTTTTATTTTTCTTTTCCTTGGCTTTCAATCACTCGATCATATTAGTAATACCTCCATAATATTTCTCATGTCTCCCCCTTCCTCTTTATCCCTTCTGTAACAGTTACTCACAGGCTTCTCATGGTTATTCTCTCCCACTCCAATCCATTCTTTATCCCACTACTAGATAAAATTTGACCATATGGTAGCTATACTCAGAGTATACTGGGCAAATTACTGAACCTCCCTGGGCTTCAGGTTCTCATTTCTGTAATATGTTGAGTGGGACCACATGGCCTCAAAGATGACTTCTAGGTCTAGAGCTATGAACTTATAACTTTCTTTTATTTCCTCTAAAGTTCTCTGTGGTCATTCACAGACCTGCATAATTGGGTACCACTCTTTTAAAAAAAATTCTCTATTATTCCTTTCCATGCACTCTAAACTCCAATCAGACTGAAGTATACACTTTTGAACAAGTCTTATGCTATCCCATCTCCAGGACTTCACTCAGGCTATTCTTTACAGTTGGATTCTCTCCCTTCCCTTTTTTTCCTGTTGAATTCTAGTCCATCCGAATGTCACCTCATTCCTTGTCCTTCATATTGGCAATGATCTCCCTTAGATCTCCCCTAACAGTTTGTGGGTAATTCTCTAATCATGTCATCATGTAATGTATATTATAGCTATATATGTTGGTACCTTATCTCCCTATACATGTTTCATAAAGATCGGTACAGTGTCTTATAAAAATGTTTTCATTTAAAATTTTTGTATTACTTTAAGTGCTTTCCTTAAAGAAATTACTTAATAAATGTTGAATGAATGAACAAGTAATGAAAAGTAGAGATAGCACAAGGCAGGATATTATCCATCATCAAATGAATGATATAGACAACAAATTCTATGGCATGAGACATATCTCAAGCCTGTGGAAAACATTACAGAGGATACAGAGGAACTGACTTCATTAAAAGTAGATAGGATTTAGATAGGCAGGAAGAAGGAGGGAATGTATTCCATGTAGGAACTCGTGAAATGAAAGAAAAATATCAGCTATATACAAGATACATTGAGCAAAATATGAAGAAACATAGATTCTTAGAGCTGGAAAGGACATTAGAAACACCTAATCCCAACTTTCTTCCCCTCATTTAACAGATAAGGAAACTAAGATCCAGACAAGTAAAATAACTTGCCGGAAGTCATCTAGTTGATTAGGATCAGAAACAAGATTATGACCCAAGTCTCCTGACTTCTAAAGCAATAATATTTCTCCTTCCGCACAATGTACCTTCAGCTTGACTGAAGATTATTGTAGAGAGATAAGGCCAAGGGTTAGAAGTGGGAGAGGGGTTGAATGCCAAGCTAAGGAATTTGGACTCTATTTCATACAGGCAATGGGAGTCATTAAAAGTTTTTGAACAAAAGGGCAACAATGTTTGGGGAATATTCATGTGGAAACATTATATAAGACTGCTGGGGTTCTCAGCCAAGGGCTGATGGAGTAATTCTGGGTACTTGGATACATGGAAAATGAATTATGGATAAATTAGCAAAATACATTGTTCACCAAATTTAGGGTCATGGAGGAGACACTCTAAATTATGATGTGGTTGTCCCACAGATGATCACACTTTATCTTTGGAGCTCTCTCTTGGGTCTCAAGCTTGGGATCATTCCAGTTCTTTGGTTCAAGTCCAATTTAGACAAGGCACAGTGGACATTGGAAAGGAAGATATTGCACTGAATGTTTTGGTAACTCTTTTAAGGTAGATAATTAGAAGCATGTGGGGATGTGCTGTTATAGGTTTCCTTTAAAAACACACCATATTTTTTTCTTTAATGTACAGAAGTCATCTATTAGATGAATTTCTAAAAAATGGACCATGTATCTTCTAAAAGGTTCCTTTCAAGGGGAAAAAATATCCCACAACACAGGGTGGATTGCCACCACAGAAGAGTAGCTCGTTGGTTTGAAGCTTCTTAATGATGTGGTGTAAGTTCTATTCAGTCAAAGCCCCAGAACAGCTTTTCTCTAAGCTCAGTGAATTGCCTGGAAGCCCCCAATCACTCGCTTTTGCTGTTTCCTCACTTCAGAGTTCCCTAGCCTTTGAGGATCACAAAAAGCCAGGATAATGGTTTGCCTCATAGGTGATGTTACACTGGTGGGTACAAATTGACCTGACACAACCCAAACCTCTATGCCCCATGGTCCCAGAAGTCTGATTAGATGGTTCATTGTAAGACGAGCATCAAGTGATGGAACAGGAAAATGTCACAAATATAACTTGAAATTGATTTTTTTAGGGTCACAGACAACTGAACTTTTGACTCAGACTTTTTAACCCCCTCATATCTTGCTTATTCCAATGCCTTTTCACGTTGGATGGCTCTTCCTTTCCCTTTGCAGAGATGGAAAACTACAGTAGGCTTGTTGCCCAGCAACAACCGCTAGAACAATTTGTTTTGGGGAGCATTTTTTGAGAATGATTGCACTTGCCGGGGCCGGGTTGTTGTGTTTTTCCTTCTTCCTTCCCCTTCCTGTGGTACCTATTCCTGGAGGCTGTAAATATTCATTTGAATTTTGCATAGATGAGGGAAAAAATGAGTTTGGGAGGGCAATTTGCTCGTGTGCATCACTGTATTCCTTTTCATTTTGCAGACAGACTGCTGCTCAAGGAGGGAAAATGATTGTGTGCCTATTATTGACAAGGATGGCAGTGCCACACAAGCTTGTTTCTGTTCTATAGAATGCTTAGGAGTGTGAGGAGAGTGCAAAAAAAAGAATTCCCATTTAGTAAATTGTCAGTTGATCTTACAGATAGAAAAGGCTCAGGTAGGTCACCAAGTCCAGCTCCTCAATAATGCTGCTGCTGTTAACACTCTTGGCTTCATCTCCTTTTTCCTTATTCAAGGAGGGAACACTTACTCTCCCCATTGTTTAATTATATCAACACAACAAAATATACTTCTGTGCTCAGATCTGGTTCTGAATGGCAATAGGAAGAAATATTTTCTTTTCAAAAGAGTCTCACTACCTTTTCAGTATTTATATTGCAGAAGGAAGAATTCCATAGGATAAAGAGCCCTCGACCTGTTGTCAGAAGAGGCCGGGGTCCAAATTCTACTTCTGACATGAGTCGTGAGACTATGGGCATTTTGTTTAACATTTGCACCTCATTTTTCCAGGACATAAAACAGAGATGAGAAACCGCAAAGTCAGAAATACTTGAGTTCAAATCCCATTTCTAACATATACATACTGACTACACAACTCTGGGTGAGTCACTTAAATGGCTCAGGGCCCCTGGCAAGTCTCTGGATTGATAAAGGGAGTTTTCTCATTGGCAATTTGCTATACAGTTATCCCTTCCACATGGCAACTCTCCCCATCCTGGTTTCGATGTATCACTGGTGGGCATAAGAAATCAGATGGAACATTTTTGGGAGTTTTGTGGAAGCCACAGACAACAATTGAAAGCAAGCCGATGACACAAAGCCCAAATTTTACAATAAGGTAAAAAATAAAAGATATCATAAAAGAAAAAGAAAAAATTCAGACTTTTTTTCTGGTTCCAAGGGAGGGTCAAAAACTTTTATGCAGACTTTCCAGATCACAGGGTGCCATACTCCTAACCCCTGTGATGTGGAAGCAGTAATTGTAGTAAAGAAAATATAAGTCCAATTTTTAAAATAAAAATAATTATTAAATAATACTAATAAACCAAATAGTCTAATATCTGAGGTAAATAATAATAAAATAAACCAAAGAAGACACAGATCCAATCCCCAAATGATATGCAATAATGTTAAAATAATTATTTATATAAACGTGATCAGAATTATAATATATAACATATATAACATAATGTAATGATATGATGTAATATATAATCAAATAAATATAATAGTCTACTTCATAGATTTCTGAGGATCAATTGAGTCAATCTTTGTAAGTCTCAAAATTCTCTGTCAGTTATTATTATTATCTATAGAAGTCAGTAATTGGATAGAAACCCGAGACAATAGGCATTTATTAAACATCTATAATGCGCTATAAACTATGGTACTCACTTTTTATATCACTGAGGATATAAAAATAAAACAAACAATGAATACAAACCCCAGAAGGAATACTTAAGGATTTTATCTTTTAGTGGAACCACCAGCACTTCAGATTATAGGTGTCAACCTCTCTCAACCACCCCAATACGCTAGAGTGTTTACAGGGGAAGTAGGATTTGAATTGTCTTGGGAAAGATGGAAGGGGAGGGGGAGGAGCCTCATTACAGCTTTCCCTGCCTTTATGCTTATTTTGCATTCTTTTTGCTGTTCAGTTCTTTCTGTTACATCGGTCTCTTTGTGATCTCATTTGGGGTTTTCTTGGCAAAGATACTGGAGTGGTTTGCCATTTCCTTGCTCATTTGATAGATGAGAAAACTGAGGTAAACAGGGTTAAGTGACTTACCCGTGGTCACACAGCTAATAAATGTTTGAGGTTGGATTTGAACTCATGAAGATGAGTCTTCCTGACTCCAGGCTGGTCACTCTACACCAGAATTTGCTGCAAAGATTTCCTGATATGTTCCATTATTTTAACAGTTTCATTTCTTAAGTATTTCCTATATTTAGTGACAACATTCTTCCCTCCTCATTGTATAGTATAGCCTTGTTCAGGGGTCAACTAAAGCATCCCTTGTCTCTAACTAACTCTAAGTATGCAATTCATTCATAATGGTGGAGAGGACTCCTCTTCTCAGCGCTCCAGACAGTAGAGTCTGACATCAAATCTCTAGAGATATGAAGCAGTTGCTTACGAATGTCTAATTCTTTGATAGTTGTACCTCACCAACTCTAACAATCACCCTGGGAGATGGCTGTGGGCATGAATAGTCCACTAGAACAGACCCTTTGGCAAATGTGGTTCAAAAACTCCTGGACTCAAGTCTAGAGAACTTCCAATCTGTTCAGGGGTAGTTACCCTGAGCTTTAAGTTTGAGAATCTCTATAATGCCTAGAAATCATCTGAGAAAGTGAGATAAAGCAGAGGAAACCTGGACCAGTCTTAAACTGGGAAGATTAGTCATTTGACTGGAGATCACTCAAGAACTTAGGCTCATTCTGCAAGTTCTGTCCAATGTAGAAGAGAAGCTCAGTCTTTAGAATGGGAATGGAGAAAGAGTCTGAAGATATGGAAATGAAGGGTTCCATAAAGTAGCCCATTCCAAGCCTATCAGGGACTATGGAGTTTGAAGTAGGGTCAGGTTGCATTAGGTTATTCGAATTGCCTCCCATCTCAGGTTACCTCTGAAGATCACTTTTTATGTATCAATGAATCTCTACTGATTGAGTGCCAGTCACAGGCAAGGTAACAGACTAGATACCTGTAAGAATAAGGCATGGGTCCTCCCCTCAGAATTTTCTAATCAGTTTGTCCCAGTGGGGGTACCTTTCCTGCTCCCCACCCCACTTCCTTCCCCAACTAAAATGTTAAGATCAGTGACTTTCTATTAGCTTTTATTTATATTCCTGGCACCTACTATAGTGTCTGACCCATAATAAGTACTTCACAAATGTTTTCTCTATCTGTATAAAGGAGGGCAGTTCACACTTACTCTAGCCCTCTCTAGGAAGGTGAAGGAAAAATCAGACTAAATAGATTACCCTTTTATTCTCCTAAATACTACAAGTCAACACACATTTATTGTCTACTAGGTGCCAAGTACTGTGCTACATGCTGCGAAGAAGTGAACCTATAACTGTATCTTCCAAAGGGAGTGTGTCCAATCACAACCACACATAAGCATTTATTAAGTAACTATTATGTGTTGGGCACTATGCTAAGCACTAGGGATACAAGTACAAAGAATGAAACAGTCTTGGTATTCAAGAAACTTGCATACTAATGGAGGAGACAAATAATACGGGACAGTTCAATGTGATGGGAAGAGGACCCCAGTATTTGAGAGGATCAGGGAAATCTTTATGCAGAAGATAAGGTATGGGGGACAACCAGATCAAAGACACAAACCTGGAGATGGAATGTCCTATGTTAGGAACAGAGAGGTCAATTTGACTGAATTGTGGAGTATGGGAGGGGAGTCATGTCCAAGGAGGCTAAAAAGATAGGTTGAGGTCTATTTGTGGATGCCTTTAACAGCTAAACATCACAGTTTGTATTTTGCTTTAAAGGCAAAAGGGAAGCACTGAAATTGATTGAGTAGAGGCATCATCTGGTCAAATCTGGACATCAGGAAAATCTCTTGGATGACAGAAGAGCTCAGGCACAGAGGTTCTGGCCCTGTGGCACTTTATTCCTTTAAAAAGCATCTCACATCTCTGACTCAGACCTTACACACAACACCAACACCGCTGCCTGTTTTTCTGTCCCTCTAAGCAAGAAACAAATGTCACGAATGTCATACCTGTATTTAGAGCTGTTGTTCAGCTTGAGTAAGCCCCATGCCAAGTTATCTTTTACGTGGCAATTACTCATGAAATCATACACTTTTGCAAATTAGCGGTAAGTTGCTTACATTTCTCAATTAACTGCCCACCTGCTATGACAAAATTCAAGTTAGTAAGTTAGCCATTTGCCCTTCAGAATTAGAAGGAAAAGAAAAAAAAACATTTCACTTTACACAGAGGGTAATTAATGTGTGAAATGGTCTATTGGAGACAACATTGAAACATTGCAACTGTGAGTGCATTTTGAGAAGAACCAGCCAGACAAGAGAGAGAGGGGGGTGGGGGGAAATTCCATGATACAAATATTAGATAGACAGGTGGATGGGTTTGGGTGGACCATATGGCCTCCTTCTGTCTTGAATGTACTGTGAGATTCTATTTTCCAAAATCCCTTCAAGAACCTCAGTTAAATTCTAAACACGATGAATTACCACGAAGGAAATGCTTATGACGTTTAAGTTATGTCCATTATTTCAACGGCAATTTTGTATTTCTGGGAATATGTTTTCAAGACCAAACTCACTCACTTGTCATATAGCAAATGAGGTGGCATAGGGCAAGGTGGAAAGACAGGGAAGAGGAATTCAGTCTTGTTTTCTTTCCTCCAGAGAAATGAATATGTACTTTCCAAACTCCTAACGGAGGAAAATGATGTTACCCGGCCACAGCCTGTAGAAATAACTACTGTGATGCGAATCCAATGTATTGAACCAAATGGCACACATGAAATGCACTAGATAATGAAAAACAGTGTCATTTCTGGAAAACATTATGGAATAGTTTTTCTCCCCCTCAGGAAGACCGAGCATATGATTTCCATTCACACATTGTGACAGAAACTCTGTCTGTGTGTGAAGGGCTGCTGCCTGAAATTTCAAGAGTCCATTAATGGTGGGTAGCCAAGAGCATGCCGCTTCAAGCCGAATTTAATTGACACCCAGGTTGACAAGACTAACACAGTTTTGACAGAAACCATGCATTCGCAGAGTTTCTCCTAGAATTTTTGAGGAATCATTATTACCCATAAGATGGGCTTCAGTAAAGCCAATGGCCTTCAATGGTGGTATCTGAAGAGAGTGCTGGATCTTATGAGAAGTGAATACATTTTCTATGTGTTAATGTTAATTTGTTTTTTATTAAAGACAAAGGCTAAACTTCTAGAAAGCGAACGTGTAAAATCATTTTATCAGGAGTGTTGCTAGAAAGGCCATCCTCTTAAGATAGTAGAGCCCAAGAATTTGGAAAGTCAAACTTCCTTCTTTTTCTGATCCCATCCACCTCCTCTGTAAGAGAGAGGACAAAGAAAGCCCTCTCTTCCTTATGGTTGACAGCTGTACATTCTTGAGAGAAAAGGAAGAGTCAAGCAGACTATTACCATAATTTGAAATAGACACTTAGAGTAGATAGATACTATTTCCAATCATTGTTCCATGTTGGCCAGTTTCAGTATCAGTAATTTTTTATACACAAGACCAAACAAGTGGCTTGACCAATTTATTTTTCTTTTTGGGATTGACTTGCATGATCCACTGTTTGCCAGCTAAAAAGTAGAGTCCAGAAATCAGATATTTCTCATTTTATCCTGAAAATCATCCTTTTCCCCCCTTAGGATCTCAACTAAAATGGTAGAAGTATTTTTAAAAACCTAATTTATGCTGATAGACATTGTTTGACTCTTTTCTCCATTTCTTTCAGCTTGGAATGCCATGTAGATCAGGAAATAATACTTATGGCTATATCCTTCCTCTGAATCATCAGCTACTGTTGAACTTGTAAAAATGTAATGAGCTCGAACCTGAGTTAAGAGTGAGTCTTCATCCAACATGGTTTCAAGTTATGAAAGTCTAAATGGTAGAAATTTCCTCATTTTATGACAGAGAGTTACTGACGCTACCCCCACAATGGCAACAACTAAAATCTGGAGTAGGAGTAGCAATATTAATGATAATTAATGATAACACACATTGATGTAGCTCTTTAAAACACAAACACAAGAAAGATATCTTTCAAAGGCAGAGGACTACAAATGGGTACTGTGCCAGGGAGATGTAAAAGATGACACAGCTGCACAGTGTCCTGAGGTTAGAAATCTGCCAGTTTAACAAGGCAGATAAGCAACACCGCCGATGTATTTATAGCCTTTTCAAGATTTCTCTTGTATTGCTTTATAAAATAAATACAATCAACCAATACACACACAGGAAGAATATCAATTTATTGCTTTTCTAGTTTCTTATGAATTTTAGGCTATTAAGGATGTAATTAAAACAATTTCACACACATGCACAAAAAGACCCAACTCAAGAAGCCTTCAATCTACAGCAGCTTGCCTGCCTCACTGGAACATACAATTACACTCGTTAGCATAGTGTGTTAAATAGCAGTCGCTTATTATTGAGGGACTATAGCATGGTGTGTGTGTGCAAAGTGGCACCTGCATTCAACAATACCTAGTTTTCTGGAAGAAAAACTTGCCCTGGACTACCCTGGAACCAGCAAATTGGAGATTTGACATCCTAGCTTTCTGGGCTTAACAGACCACTGGACTTGGAGTCAGGAGCTCCTCCATTCAAGCCCTTCCTGTAGTTGTCCTGATGTGTATCTGGCCACTGGACACAGATAGCTCTGGAGGAGAAAGTGATGCTGGGGACTTTGCACAGCTCTCCCTGACTTAAATACAATTTACTTGCATGTCATGGCATTGCCTCCATGTTGTCATGGTCTTTTTCAAGAGTGAGGGACAAACAATAGCCTCAGATATGTACTAGCTCTGGGACCCTGGACAAGTTACCTAAAAAAAAAAAAGATCTCCCTGGGCCTCAGTTTCCTTATATGTGAAATGAAGGATTGGTGCTTAATTATAATCATCTCTGAATCTAGGATCCTAAGGTTTATGAATATGTTGTTGTATTTCTATTTACCTTATGGTGGCTAGAACTGAATGGGGGTAAGAGGGGCAGGAAAGGGGTAGAGGTAGGGACAAAATTATCAGAAAGTTAAAACACAAAACTAATTTTGATTCATTTAATTTTTAAAAAGCATATCACCAAAAGTACTATTATAAGGCAGGGTAAGGCATGTTATGAAATTCAACTGACTAAAACAAGTTGCTTTTTTTTTAGTTTCAACTTTGGGGAAAATAAGTCAATGGAAAAAAGGACCCACAGGAAGAGATTCTCAAATTTATGACCATATATCACAAGAGAGGAACCACATCCGAATTAATCAGTACAATTCAGGCTGCCTCTCCCAAGGTAAAAAAATCAGAAAAAAAAATGATTTAAACTGTATGAAATTCTTCCAAATATAGGGAACAACCTGTCTGGAAAATGTCAGAAAATGAGGGGGAGGGTTAAGGAAGAAATAGGGATTAGCCTGAAACCCAGGAAATAATTCTTTTCCCATTCTATGAAAAGTACCAATTGGATATCTTACTTCATCCTCCATCCCGTGGCAGATAGGAGGTATGAAAAGCAAAGCATGTACATCGTAGTCATTGACTGGCATTCATCCATTATTGGTTGATTCGGCTGTTTCTCAGCTCCTCTCTGATGCCTAAGTGTGAAAAAGTCAGTATGCCTGAATTGAATTTTTAGATTGCTTTACGTCAATGCACATTTGTTTGTTTTCAAAATCAACAACAAATGTAATGTTAAATAATCTTGGCTGCTCAGTCATGTTGCCTTGTCGACTGGCGCGTGCTGAAAACAGGGTTCATTCCCATTGTACTCTAACTGATTTTTGATTGAACTAATGGTTCATGGAGAATCATAATTCAGTGAAGTGAATTAAATTATTAAATAGACTTACCCTTGAGTCACTTATCATTTTCCATACAGAAAATAAGCATGAGTGTCTTTTGTGTATGTGAGAGACAGTGAGAGAGAGAAGAAGAAGAAGAAGAAGAAGCAGCTGAGGGAGGGAGAGAGAAGAAGAGAGGAGGAAAGAAACAGAAGAGAGGGAAAAAGAGAAGGGGGAAGAGGGATGGGAAGGATGAGGGAGAGAGAGAGACAGAGAGAGAGAGAAAGTACATGTCATAGACAACTGTTCCCAAGTGACTCAGAAATGGTGACCAATCAGGGAAACAGGTACAATGGCTCTACTTATAATGTACCATGATATAAAACTGGAGCCTGAAGCTAACTTCTGCTTTGAACTTGAATCTATGGTTTGCCTTGACCCAGTGTACAAGTTCCCAACGTTCAAAGCCACCAACATGGAGTAGGCTGATCTGATCAATTGCTTTAGATGAAATCTACCATTCCTACTGAAAGTGATCCCATTTTAGAGTTGAAAACATTAGAAAAATGCAAATGTTTGGGGGGAAAAAATTTAAAAAGCATTAATTCTGGGAAAAATTTCTTCCCAAGAATGCTATGTGCATTTCAAGCATTTCTGGTTGGGCAGAGTTAAAGGTTTCAATTACTCTTCTCTTGTGGGTTTAAGAGTTAAGGCAGCAGGATACCTTAGTTAAAATGCTAGACTTAGAGTTAGGAAGCCCTTACTAGGATGCCTATACAGGACAAGACGTTTAACTTCTCTGTGTTTCATTTTCTTCTTTTGTCAAATGAGTGGGTTGGGATGCACAACCTCTGTTCCTTCCAGGTGTGAAGCTTCAATTCTGTTAGAGACATAGTTCTTTTATGTCTCTGAGTTTATCTTATTTGGATGCTTAGAAAGCTGCCATCCATCATGTCCTCATCTTGTCCTACTGCTATGATTATTAAGTCAGGACTTGTTGAAATGTAATGACATACAGAGTTACGACTTTGAAGGTTGCAAAAAACACATGGGATCTTGTTGCCTCTAAAAGGTATAGTTATTTAATTGACATATAAGGAGAGAGGGAAAATAGACAAAATCAAAGCATTATTGTGATGAACAGGGAGAAGAGATAATCCATCAGTCAATAAACATTGGTTAAGTGCCTACTATGTGTCAGGCAATGGACAAAAAGTTGAGCATACAAAAAAAAGACAAAAGATAGTCTTTGATTTCAAAATGGTAGTAGAAATGGCAACCATGATCTGATTTCATGGAACTTTGTTGTCAGCTGAACATGAAACCCACCTAATGAAGTGCTATCTTTATGAGTCACAGTTTAAAAGTTTGAAATCATTGGTAGCTTGTATGGAATGAATTGTACAGCACAGAGGGTCCCTTACCCTTAAATGTGACAAAATCGTAGTTGTCTGCATTTCTGTACAGTTCAACCTTATTAAACACTTACTATACCTTACAATACCTAAGATACTGTGAAAATTTCTGGGGACAAAAAAAGCTACAATACAGCTTCCACTCTCAGGAAGTTTACAATCTAATATGAAGGGAAGATATATACACAAATTATAGACAACATAATGATTTAAAAGCAAAGTAGAGTTACAGGAAAGCGCTATAATAAATTGGCTTTGCCAGCTCTCTCTGGTTGAATTTCTAGCTCTGTTTCATTCCCCAGTGGACTGTCACCAGAATAGATCAAACTGGAAGCCTGGTTAATGCCCATTAACTCTGTACATTGCACATTGTACTTCTGAGCATGTGTTCTTGTTTCTCTTATATCCCATGCACTTCCCTTGAATTCACCAGCGACTGCACATGGAGGCAGTTCACAGAATCTCAGAGTTGCAAGAGTCCTCCAGTGACTCATACTAGAAGAGAAACTCTCTCTATAAAATTAACTGATCAACCAAAAAAAAAAATTACTCAATCAATTGGCATTACTGAAAATTGGTCACCTAACTTTTACTTGAAGAATTGTAGGAATGGAGAGTCATGCTTTAGAAAATGTGTGAAATGACTTCAAAAGTCAAAGTACTTGTGTCACTCTATGTTCATATTACTTATTCTCCTACTAAACTTTTCTCTGCTCAGGTTATCTGGCTGATTTGATTCTTAAAAGAACTCCTTACGGATTTACTGCCTGAGAGATTGCCATCTGCATTGCTTTGAGAGAAATGATTGTTTCTCTCTTATATTAATAACTACTTACTATTGGGGAGAGCCAGGATATTTTTCCTTATTCAGAAATGAGTCCCTTGTAGGTTATTTCACCAGCAACTGAAGGACACTGCTGATAAACAGATTGGACTAACTTTCTCCTCAACCTTGTTCAGATCTTACCCCAGTGGGGAAACCCATTGTATTCTGCTCAAGCTTGGGTGACGGATAGATCCTTTGTCTAGAATGTCTAGGGCTGGGGTGACATAATCAAAGCCCCCCCAACCCCTCATTAGAATAGATCTACCTCTCATTATAATATTCATTCTTTTCATTACTTGTTAACCAATCAAAGTTGATTGTCCCTGTCAGGAGCAACCACTCTTCCAAGGACATATAGCTGGCATGATATATCTTTGGTTTATGAGACAAATGGCTAAATGACATCCTTTTATAAATTACTCACTAGACATAACTAAAAAATGATTAATTACTCAGAAATGATGTCTCTTGAACTTTCTATGTCACAGCTTAAATGGGTATGTGATCAATTAAGAAATTCCCTCCAAAAATGCAGATTATAATCTGTCTATGCCTTTCCATTCCATGGTACTCTAGACCATTTCTTTCCATAGGTTTGCCAAGGAGACCCACCCAATGTTCAGGAGGCCTGCCTTGATTTCTCATGACATTGCAAGGGTTCCAGTAAAATACTGTAACTGCAACCCTTCCTTCCTTTATTTTTGCCACATGATCAATCCACCTTTTTTCCCTATCATGAGATTCTCTGATGACATCTTTAACTCCTGTTCTTTGGAATACCTCATTGGTCACATGGCATAGCCTGATCACAACTACACTTCACTTCATCCCATCTGTCTGACACTCATTTTAACTATTTGTAGGCCATCGTATTCCATGTCTTACTATCACATAGCAATGCCAATAGAACATGAATGTTAAAAAGATGGGTCTTTGCTTTCATGAGAAGCTTCAAGATTCATTAAAGGAACTTCCCTGGAAGTAGCCCAGGCCATTCTCCTCCCTTGTTCAACTCTGGACCCAACCCAATGGCCATCCACACTGGCTGTCACACACTCAGGAACAAGCTCTGTATGTTATCCATTTAATGCATGTTAAAATATGAACCACAGATATTACTCATCCACTTTTCCTTTCCTCTGTTGATGTATTGGGCAAGCTCCTTAGAGGAATTACAAATCTCTCCAGGTATTCTGCAGTGTCCTGAGGCTTTTTTGCAATCAACATAATGTCATCTGAAAACAACATCACCATCCACATGGACTCTCTTGTGTCAGAGAGAATATTTTTTGATCTCTTCCATTTGAGCTTGCACTAAAAGACTTAATCTTTTCAACTCCAGTGTCAGTAACTCATGAGGCCTAATAGATCTAGAAAGTTCCAGCCCTGCTTCACTTCACTCTCTGAGCATCTTCTCACCAGCTATGTCCCTTCCTACTTTACAATTCTGCAACAATAATCAAATTAATAATGACATTGCTGCAGGAAAGGGTGTGTTAGTCTGCTCCCCTAAGGTTCCAGTCACCATCCCTCAAAATTTCCAAATCAAAGTACCCCTCTTTGGCTATTACTAATCCAAATGCATCAGATTTCCCCATTAGACTCTAAGCTTCTTGAGGGCAGGCATATCTCTACCTTCATTTTCATATGCTCAGCATAGTGCTTGGCACTTAGTAAAGGTTTTTTCATTTGTCCATTCATTCTCATTGGTACATATGTCTATTGATATTCATCATTAGAGGGTTACTGAAAAGGGTTTTTTCTTTCCAATGTATCTTGAGTGCTTTTGATATATAGATGGGAGATACCTGGCCATCTTTCAACTTATTGTGAAATGGTAAAGATGTAATCCGTTGTTGAATATCTCTTTGAAAAGCAGACATAAGAACAATGTTTTTAATAAGTTGCATGGAATAAAAAAAACTTTAAAATATAGAGACCTATGGAAAAGAAATCAAAATAATTTGGGAGTAGGATGAAGAATATATCATCCCTGCCATCCTATCTGCTATTGGAGTAAGACGAAGGATGAGTGTAAACTTATTACATCCTCACAGTTTTATTCAGTTATAAAAAGCAATTATTTTTTCTGCCTGAACAATCAACCACAGAACATTAAATATAAAAGAATAGTAGTATCTTGTCCCAAGTCCATTTCTATCTGAACTCTACTGATCAAAATGAGAAGAATGAGATAATAATATTAATAGCTCACTTTAACATCTGCAAAGTACTCTCCATACATTACCTCACTTAATCAGCTGCCATTCTAATTTCATGGTGGGTGTTGTATCAGAAGATGGCTGTGGAATCCAGGTTCCATATGAGGCATGCTATAGGGCATGATAGAAAACCTCCCATATACACACTGTGAAGTCAGCACCATCTAACTTGCACATTTCCTAGCTAACTTTCAAGAGACTCATTGCTCCTCCCTACACAAAAAAAGAAACCCCATTGTCTCTTATTGTTTGCTTCATTGTAAAGATCATCACTTTATTTTAAATGAGTTAAATTTGACTCAGGTAATGGAATTCAGAGGCTGCTGACTGGTGAGAAAAATAGGACAGCTGTTTGCATGTGTTAAAAAGAACTTGGATAGACAGTTAACATAATCTACTGTGAACATTTTTTTCCCCACTATTGGGAGACAAGTATATTTGACTCTAAGTTGTTAAACTTCTGACTTGGCAGATACTTATTGATATATCCTAGGTTCTAGAGAACTAATTATCCACAAAGTAGCTTGACAACTCATGTTCATCTCAGGCCTTCTTTTGATGATCAATCATTCTGAGAAAGAAAAATAAATAAAATTGAGTGCTTTCTCTTTCTCCTAAACCTACAAGGATCACTTCTGCTTTACATTTGATAAAATGTGGGGAAAATCTGGCCATGTGTAGCCATTTTACCTGAGTTCAAGTGAAAATTGAATAAAGAGAGTATTGAAAATTCCCACCAATGGGAATAAATGACTCAGTAGTAGCTGGTATCAGTGACTGAGTTTCCACAGAAGAAAGATACAGAAGTCAGCAGGAAGTATATTCAGAACTGGTAGACGGTTACTTATCTAAGAAAGATACTGAATACACTTTTATTTTAAGTATCCAAAAGAGTGAAGGAAAGGTTTAACAAGAAGAAATAAGCCTAAATTAAAGCAGGAAATTTTTTAATATGGAGAAGAAAGACAAAGTAATAAAACATTGGAATCGGCCATCATGAGGTATTACAGAATCTCCATCCCAGAATATCTTTAAGAGGAGACTAGATAGACACCTATTCTGAATGTTTTATGGCCATCCATTTGTTAGAAGGTAGATGTGGCATCAAATGACTCTGAAAGTCTCTTCCAGACTTGATTTGTTGACAATACCTTGGAGTTCAGATATGATACAGACAGATCAATAAGAAGAATACTGAACTGGTTGGAACTTAAATGGACATGTGTCCAGAGTTGGGCATGAGGGTAGTGAATTCAGGACAAACACTCAGCTTTCTGCCATCGATACCTAAGTGGAAACTTGATGATTATTTCTAACAATGGCATTTGTCTTTTCTGTTGAGTGTTCACTGATCTTATAATATACTGCATCATATTCTTTCAGTCCATTTTATCAGCGGAAAGAGTGCAGTTGCAAGTGAAAATGGGTTCATTTTATTGTTTGGGAATGGAAAGAGATTTTTCTAATTAAGGCACTACTTTCAGAATAAGTCCTGCCAGTGCCAGCTACCATTTTAACATTGTTTAATGCCAATACCCATCAATGAGAGAAACTTTTACTCAGTGATTCTTAGGATTGGGTAGTTTATACTGTGATCCAATACAATGTAAATCAATATTCTGGCCAAAAAGTGTTAGATTTTGCAGTCTTATATGGGAAGCTTCAATCTTTCTAACAAAATGAATATATCATTATCTGCCTGGACTAACCTGCTTCATAAGAAGAAGAAACAATGGCTGTAAGGAAAATGAAAGGAAACTCATTGTGTATATGGATGTGTGTATGTGTATGGGGTAGGGAGTCCTTTGTCAATTATAAAATATTTGGATTAGTAATATTTGCAGTCCTTGACCTGAGAGACTTGAAGCAGGCAGGCCTACTTCCAAGCTATGGAAACAGTTTTGACATGAAGTGATAAGGATCTGGACTAGGGTGGCAGCAATATCAGTGGAGAGAAGGGGGCATATTCAAGAGATATTCCAAAAGTGAAATCGACAGGCCTTGGCAACAGATTGGATGTGGGAGTTGACAGGGCATGAAGAGTCAGGGATTACAACTAGTTTGAAAGCCTGAGGGACTGGGAGGATGGTGAAGTCCTCTACAGTGATAGAGACAGTGAGGGGTAAGGGTAGGGTTTGGAGGAAAGATAATAAGTTCATTTTTGGATATGTTGAGTTGAAGATGTTTATTGGGCATCCATTTCAAGATGTCTGTAAGACAGCTGGAGATGTGAGAATGGAAGTGAGTAGAGAGGTTAGAAAAGGATAGGTAGATATGAGAATCATAGGTCAGCATAGAGATGGTAATTAAAGATATGGGAGCTGATGAAATCATCAAGTGAAGTAATATAGAAACAGAAGAGGGTCCAGGACAGAACCCTGAGGGACACCTATAGTTAGAGAGCAAGATCTGGATGAAGATCTAGCAAAGGAGATGCAGAAGGAATAGTCAAATAGGTAGGAGGAGAACCAGTAGAGAGTGGTGCCCCCAAAAAGTAGGAAGAAGAGAGTAGCAACGAGGAGAGGGTGATAAGCAGAGTCAAAGTTTGCGGTGAGGGCAAGGAAAATGGGGATTGAGAAAAAGTCATTGCATTTGGCATTTAACAGATTATTTGTAACTTTAGTTTCGATGGAATAACGAGGTTGGAAGCCAGATTATAAGAGGTTAAGAAGAGAATAAGTGGAGAGAAAGTGGATGCATCTATTACAGAACGTCTTTTCAAGGTTAACCACAAAGGACAGAAGAGATATAGGATGATAGAGGATAGGGGGATCAATGGAGGGTGAGAGAGACATGAGAATGTTTGTAGGCAGTAGGGAAAGCATCTGTAGAGAGGGAGATATTGAAGATTAGTGATAGAGTGGAGCTGTCAGGGGGCAATCTTTTGGCATAGACAGGTTGGAAAGAGATTGCTGGAGCAGGTAGGGGATTTGCCTTGGTAAAAAGTAAGTTGACCTCATTACATGAGACAGATATATGAAGGCAGAGGGCATATGAGGGATGTGAGATGACAGAGAGAAGAGGGAGCTCATGGAGAATGGTCTCAATTTTTTCTGTAAAATATGAGGCAAATTTCCAAAAGGCTGGGGAGAGAGAGAGAATGGGAGGTTTGAGAAGACACAAAAAGATTTGGAAGAACTGCTATGGATAACAGAATAGCGAGTTGATGGAGAAGGTACAAGAAGATTGCCTAGTGTCGCCGAGGGTCTAATTGAGGTTATATAATTTGAATTTGTAGTGAGCCCTAGTTGAGTGATTGTGTGATCTGTCTCTACCTTGCTTCAACATCACGTGTATAAAAGTGAAGGCAGCAGATGGGGGCATTTATCCAAGGCTGAGGCTTAGCAGGTCACAGCTAGTGAAATGTTAAGAAGCTTAGGGAGCCTAGGGAAGGTAACAATGTAGAGTCAATTGACTTAAGATGAGAAAAGGAGGAGAGAGTGCCTAGTGCCGGGGAGATGGCTTGGGACAGAATGGAGGATGTCGGGATTAGCGGTCATAGTGTGGATGAAGAGCAGGCTTTGGGAAGGGAAGGCAGAGGGAAAGGTGGAAAGCCAGTAGATCCGGACTGGGTAATAGGGTTCAGAACTCTTCAACATGGAGGTGATACATTTACAGGAAACGGCAAGATCCAGGATGTGGCCACTTTTGTGTGTGGCTGAGGTGGGGTGGGGGAGTAGGCCATGAGAAGTAAGTGGGTGGAGGAACTGAGTGGCTGTGTGTTTGAGGAAGAGGCAATAGTATGTTGAAGTCCCTCATATTGCCCCTTTTTGTATTCTTGGCACTTAGCATGGTACCTATTACATAACAGGTACTTCATAAATATTGACTGACTGACTGACTTCTCTAATGCCAAGAATCATCACCTCAAAGGTCATCATTTTCCTCCAATCAGGTCTTTTATTCCATTTTGCCAGGTGCATCTATATTTTAATACAGCTACAGCCTTAAGTCCGGCACTTGGGCAAACAATCTGGGGCGACAACTTTTGGGAAAAACCCCCCTGTGCCATTGGAGAAAATGATGTAATTATTGAATCCTATGATTGAGGATAAAACACATACGTATATAAAGGGTCTATCCAAATTAATAGGCTTATTCTAGATAGCATTGTCATGCTGCTGCCATTTGTGGATGCTACCTGCACAGTTTCCATTCACACATGTCCAAGCAGAGCTCATGCAAGCTCGAGGGAGAAGACAAAGGGAGAGGAACATGAAGGTTAAGACACAGCAGGAAGAAGAGAAGGCATTGGAGAAAAAGATAAATAGCTTTGGTGGTTGGGCGCTTTGTGAGTGTTATTCTCTACACATACAAACAGTGACCAGCAGACTTACATCCTGGCCTACTTTTGAAAGAAGAGGGGGTCTTAAGTAAAACATCAGTTTTATTTACCACATTTAAAATAAAAAGGAAAAAATATCCATCCTTATGTTATGAAGATACATCTCTGACACCAACTTTATAAATGAACATATTACTTTAAATTGGTACTTACATAGACTCAATTAAATTCACAGGTGGTAAAATCTGGATATGCTGTAGACAGAGCAATTTATCTATAGGTGTTCACATTTTGCCAAAAATAGAAAACAGTGTCCTGTAGAGTACTGTTTTCTCATATTTCTTCCACTTTCTCTAAAGATTAATTGCTCCCTCTAGCAGAATCTCCTTGTCCTCACTCCCATCCCTCCACTTCCGATAGGGGCATCTGAGGGGCTTGAGGAGTTCACAGTAACAGTCAGGGGCAGCTGGGGAACTAAATAAGAGGGGTGCAATGGTCTGTCTGCAGTGGAAGTGGACAGTCTGTGTCTCAGTAGCAAGCAGGTTTCCTCTGCCTACCAGGAGCTCATTGTGGATGGATGGGCTTTGCTCCCGGGTCCATAATGAACTCTGGGCAGGTGGAGGTAAAATGATCACTGGCTGAAAACCATGGGCAGATCCACTCCAACAGACATGTCTTTGCCAGTGGCAATACCCATCAGAAGTTGGAACTGTCCATTAGGATCACCTGCTTTTGCCAAGAAAAAGCTGATAAGCAGATGCTGGCAAAGATCAGCAGGTGCATGGTTGCCTGACTTTGGGAAGACTACTAAAGGCCCAACTTTGAACCTGGACACATTCGAATGCCTCCTTTTGTCATCTAAGTGTATTTGCTTGCAGCTGTGGAAAGAGCGCTAGACTTATCTAGTCAGAATGGACCTGGGTTGAGTTCTATCTTCAACATGTGTTTTCTGTGCTTTCATGAGCAAGTAACTTAATTTTTCTGAGCCTCAGTTTCCTCATGCATTAAATGAGGATAACAACATCTTTGGTGCCTATTCCAGAGGACTGTTGTGAGGATCAAGTCAGAGAGTATAGAGCAAACACTTTGTAAACCCTAAAGCCCTGTGTAAATGTCAGCCATTATTAGTGACAGAATTTTTTAAAGGTTACCAAACCCCTTTTTATACACAGCAGCCTGTAAGGGAAAAAGATACATCTCTTATCAGAAAAGACTTTAGGTGCAGAGTATCAATGAAGTATTTAAAAAATATATATAGATATATATATAGATATAGATATATACAAATATACATATACATATAGATAATACACACACATGTATATACGTACATATACAGAAGAGAACTGAAGAAAATTCAGAATGATACAAAGACAAGCAGGACAGTTTTGTTACTATCATATTAAATTTAATGATAGGTAGCCCAGAAAGATCTAGTTTTAAGTGATACATAAAGACTTTTTGGCCCTGGGCAATTTATTTAATCTCTTGGTGTCCTAGGTAACTGTAAGACTAAGAGGTACCTACCTGTACTGGCAGAAGGAATTTCCCCACCTATTAAATTACAGGTCTCCTCTCTCCTTCTCTCTCTCTTTTTCTATCTCCCTCTCTCTCCCTCCCTCTTTCCCTCTCTCTCTCCTTCTCTCTCTCTCTCTCTCCTCTCTCTCTCTCTCTCTCTCTCTCTCTCTCTCTCTCTCTCTCTCTCTCTCTCTCTCTCTCTCTCTCTCTCTCTCTCTCTCTCTCTCCCCCCCTCTCTCCTTCTTTCTCTCTCTCCTATGTTTATCTATGTTGCCCAGGCTGTTCACTCACGGGCATGATATAATACTGGTCAGAACCCAAGGTTTTAACCTGTTCTGATTTCCAACCTTGGCCCAAATCAACCCCTTAGGCAAGCTGGTGGCCCTCCTGATCTGTGAGTTGATAACATTAGTTTTAGTTCGACCATAACTCAGAGATACCAAACTGAAACAGTCCACCAACTTCCCCCAGAAGCAAGTGTAAGGTATGACAGGCAGGTACCACCACATGCACCATCACACGCCTAACAACACGCACAACAAAACCCAGGCAAAACAAAACAAAAACCTCTTATACAATAGACTTCGTGGTCTAGATAAATTCTTTTTTCCTCTTTTTCTTCTTTGTCTATTGAAATGTTCATGTTTATTAAGTTCATATTTTTTAAAAAAGATAATTTTGTAAAACACTGTGATTACTATATGGGTTAAACTAATCTACTGTTTAAAAAAAGAAACCCAGAAACTGGAATTTTAAAGTATCTTTGATGTCATAAAACTACAATTAGAAGACTCAGGAAAATCAATCTCCTGGGACCATCTGAAGAATTAAATGCAAAACAAGAACAGAATGTAAGGCTTACCAGGGGGCACAGGTTTTTAGAAATCAGCTACTTGGTTCCTCGTGATTGGAGAAAGCTGAACTAATGGAACTCAAGAGAAGATGTCACCTGCCAGAGAGGCGATGTGGCCATGACTGGGGGCTGGGGAGGGAGAGGCCTACACAAGCTAGCTTAGGTGGAGAAGTCAAGCTCCACTGAAGGGTAGAGACCTTAGAGACAGAGTTGAAGAAAGTTAGTGTCATGTAATGGGATAAACACTGCTTTTGGAGTCAGGCAAGCTGACTCTGTCACTTTATACTTGTGTGAACTTGGACAAGGAACTTCACCTTTACTGTGAAGAGAGCCATAGCAGCCAAGGGCAACCACATTTTAGAATATCAATTCCCTTATGGAATATTATGAAGGATTTCCAGCCAAGACGACTGGCCAAATGGAAGCAGACTGTTCAGCTCCCTTGTGTTTACTCCAGTGAAAATGTAAAATTGTGCAAGACTGACTAATGATCAAGAAATCTAATGAGAAACTCCAGAAAGTCACCTTTTCCACCTGAGAATTGCATTTAGCAACATGAGAGCCAATAGAGGCGGAGAGACTAGCAGGCTTTCGGAGTGATCAAACATCAGTCAGAAACTCTGGCAGCTTTCAAGGCTGTGAAATCAGATCAGCAAGAGTGGAGGACTGCCTCCAGACAGCCCAAGGTGATTGAAAAACTTAATGCAAAACTTGGGTGATGGTGTCCCAAGAGCTTTCTAGCATTTTGCTCTGAGGTATCACAGAGGGGCTCTAACAGATTCAGCTCTCTTTATCTCAAAGTTTTGGGATGGGGAAATGGGAAGTTGGCTATGGAATGTGGGGGGCATCCCAGGAATTCAAATGGCCCAGGTTTGAAACCAAGTAAGGCTGAATACCCCACACAAAAGTGCAGCAGGAGGTGAAGTCTAATGTTAGCACGAATAGCAGGCACAAGTTACTAGAATTGTTGTAGCACCAGAGAGACTCAGATACTCAGCCAAGAAGGGAAAATTAACTCCATAATGTCTACAGTCTTGAAAGAAAAAAAGATTTTGTGTAAGAACCGTGTTAATACCTAGAAGAAATATAGCAAGAGATAAAATAAATAAAAGTTCTAGTGGAAAGAACTGGATGGAAAATGAAGTTTGGAACAGAAAGTATAATCTTGCGTAAGTAATGAATTCCCCAGAAATTGAAACAGGACAGAAATCAATGACTCCATGAGACAGCAAGAAATCACAGAACAAAATCAAAAGATTTTTTAAAAGGAAGAAAATAGAAGATATCTGCTAGAAGGTCATCTATAATTGGTGTGTGCTTCCTTTCTTCTCACTCTTTTCTTAACTCTATGAAGTCTGACAATGAAATTTATCATTCAACTGAAATTGCTTTCTCCAAACTTACTAATAACCTCTGAATCATTAAGTTTAATGTTCTCTGTTCTCTAAATTTAATGAATTTTTCTCAAACCTCTTCCTTCTAGACCTCTCAGAAGCCTTTGGCATCATACGTTGTTATAGTGTATTTGTTTTCAGTTGTGTCCTAGTCTTTGTGACCCCATTTGGGGTTTTCTTGACAGAGATACTGGAGTGGTTTGCCATTTCCTTCTCCAGCTCATTTTATAGATGAAGAAACTGAGGCAAACAGGGTTAGGTGACTTGCCTAAGGTCACATAGCAAATACATATCTGAGACCAGATTTGAACTCAGGAAGATGAGTCTTCCATACTTCACACCTTCCACATTGGGGAGGGAAAAAGAGTGCCAAAAAGCAGGAGCTCAAATACTGAAGAGCCACTGTCAGGACCAAACAAGACCTAGTAGCCTCTACTCAAAATAAAAGGGAGCTTGGAATATAACATACCAAAAGGCAAAAGATTTGGGCTTACCACCAAAAATAATTTACCCCATAATCCTAGGCATAATTTCAGAGGAAAAAAATGAATCTTTACTGGAATTGAAAACTTTTAAACTTTCCAATAAAAAATCCAGAATTGAGTAGGAACTTTGAAATGCAAACACAAAAATCAAGAGAAGTCTGGAAAAGTGATTTTGTTTGAACAATTTGATGGAGGTGTAGCATGATACAGTGCTGATTTCTTAAAAGCTAGTGAAGTAATAAATGTCTCTTCAGAAGTTTAATGTGCTCAAAGAGTATTAGGGAAGTTAATCAAGGAAAAACAGAGCTTGTGGGGGTGGGGTGGGGTTGTTCTTTTCTAAGGATTTGAAGAGAGGAAAGAAAAGGAAGGCATAAAATATTGTAATTGGAGAAAGAATATTGGATGAAAAAAATTTGCTATTTTCATAATTGGGATGTATAAGAAGATTAGATTAAAATAGAAGATAGAGTCTGTAGATATCAGATAAAGCTTGCCCTTTTCTGAACTGCATATGTGAGGGTTTTACACACACACACATACACATATACACACACACACAGAGTAATTAGTATAGAAAGACAACAAACTCTATAAGGAAGAGAAAAAGAATAAGGAGATAGAAGATGAAGGAGCATAGTACCCAGGAGCGAATAGGTTTTGGGGGGTGAGGGGCTGAGGTTGAGGCAACTGGGGTTAATTGACCTGCCCAGGATCACACAGTAAGTGTCAAGTGTTTGAGGTCGGATTTGAATTCAGGTCTTCTTGACTGCAGGGTAGGTGCTATATCCACTGTAAACCTAATTGCCCTGAGGGAATCGTTTTGAGGAAAGCAAATTTCTTGATCCTGAAAGGGATATCAAAAGGGAGAGGCAAAAAGAACTAGAGACTAAAGGGGTACCCATAAATTGGAAAATCATTGAAAAGATTGAGATTATTTTTATACCATAAATGATGACAAAAGGTAAAATTTCTGAGAACCCAAGATAGAATGAAATGATAGAGTGAAGTGAGCAAAACCAGAAGAACAATTCATACAAAGAAAACAACATTGTAAAGAGAAACTATTTTGTGAAACTAAAGATTTCTGATCAAAGCAAAGACAAACCACAGCTCCATAAGATTCCCCCTTTTCTTCTCTGTTAATAATTGGGAAAAGAAAGAAAAAAATATCAGTGGTGATATTCCTCTCCCTCTGGAAAGAAAAGGAAACTTTGAAATATTTTTTAAATGTATAGAAGAGAACAGAACAAGGTTCAGAAGGAAACATGGACAAACATGACCATTATAAAAGTAGTGAATAGAATTTATCGTATACTTTTTTTTTTTTGGAAAAAAGCAAGCAGTAAGAAATGGAAATTAATGCTTCATGTATGATTCTCTTTTTTGTTCTGCTATGTATATAGAATTTTTTGCTGTTTATATTCAGAATAAAACATAAAGAAAAACTTAAAGTAAATGGAAATTTTGTTATAGGGAAAGGTATAAGATTATAAGCTGTCATGTCCTAAAATAGCAATAATTGGTGAAGGAGGAAAGAAGTCCACAAGAAGCCATATAATTGCAAGATGATTGGAGGATAAAACTTGAAGAGGGGCAACAAATGAACAAAAATGGGGGAAAAAATCTTTGTCTACAAATAAATCTCATATAGACATTACAGATAGAAAATTAACCAGACACAGAATTGGAATAAGACAACCAATAGGACTGAATTTGGTAAACTTCTGAGTGTTTGCAAGAATCCCAAGCCTCACCCTAAAACAAAGGATTGCCTTTTAAAATTTAATATTCCTCCGGATATGCTGCATAATCATTAGTCATGAAATACTCACCACCTCCAAAGTGTTAATGTTGTAGATCACCCTTAGAGCAATGGAGAGGCCCTAAGATTCTAAACCCGTACATTTAGATCTGGAGGGGAACTGATGTCAATAAGTCTATTCCTTTTATTTTACAGATGAGGAAACTGAGTCCCAGAGAGATGAAGTGTTCAAATTAACACATATCTGAGATGGAATTTGGACCCAGGTCTTCTTGACCCTAAGGACAGTACATTATCCATCAGGTAGCAAAGCAACGTGATGGGAATGAGAAAATGGCAGCGCATCACTGAGGAAGAACTGTGTAGGAGCCTAAAGAACATCATCCTAGAGATAAGACCCCACCAAAAAAAAGGATATAGGTCGATCGTATAGGTAATGTGAAGGATAATCAAGAGATTGTTTGTATGCTCACATGGTTTTGATTACAAAGTCAAGAGATGTAGTGTCTAAAGGGATTTGCAATCTGGGAGTGATGAATTTGTTTTGTTTTGTTTTTGTATTTTGATAACTATGTTTCAATGCAATCCCAGGTGGTTAAATTTATGCATTTATTTCTTCTAAGGAGGAGTTCATGGTCCTCACCAGACAGACACCAAAAAAAAATGTTAAGGACTCCAAAGGAGAAATCATGGGAGAACATACACAAAAATCTCAGAGGTAAAGAAGCACAAATGAGTCCATTTTCAATGATGGTGGAAGTACCGATGTGAATGGGCTCACTGATCCATTCAAATACTCACATACTTACCTCATAAAGTCACTGGTAAAAAAAAACAAAACCAAAAAACCCTAAACTCAGCCAAATGAGAGTAGAAAGGGTCTACCTACACCTAACCCTGCAGAACTAAAGGGATCAGATCAATCACATTAATTAGTGCTAGTGATAGCAACAGATCTCAGATACTGAAAACTAGAGTAATGGCAAACTTAGCAGGGGCAAGGGAGGTTCTCTTCCTCCCTATTCAGTCTAAGCCTCTCTCCACAGGCATTTCTCAGGAATTAGACCTGAGATCAAATCTGGTAGGAATCCTGTGTTTACCTGTTTCCCTAATACTACATATAGCCCTTAGGATACATTTAACCATTTCCACCCTTCCCCTTTCTCCAAATCCTGCACATAAAACCATGTTGACCACTCCAGTCCACATGTTAAATGGAGCATTCCTGATGGGGTCATATCTCTGAAACCTTTTACATATGGCTTCTTATTTGCATTCCTCCTGAAAATACCTGCAGAGCCAGCAAGTGGAACATTTCAAAGCATGAAGAGCTAATTTAATGTTCCACAAAATTATGCAGTTTGAGAAAAATCTTTCTGCAGTCTTTTTTTTTTTTGCAGGTGTACCTATGGTTATGTACTTTGCAACTGTTTCTTGATCTGCCCTTCTTAATAACCTAATGCATCTCTTCAAATAACCTTGTTTGTGTCCAGCATTTAAAATAACATGTTGATGTAATTGAATTATAATTAAAGGTATTAAGATTCAGAGGTCAGGCCAAAGTCAAAAATATAAACGAAACCAAAAAAAAATCTCAAGAGAAATTTTCCAGGGATGTAGGAAAAGTATAAATTCTAAACCCAAACTTCCAAATATATGGCCCAAGCCTCTACTGGCATCTTTTCTCCCCACAAGCCTCACAGCTAAGATTAGAACTGGGCATCCACGTAGTACCTGCTGCCCATACCATGAGTCACCTGCTGTGTGATCACCCCTGGCAATAACAGTGCCTTGGGAGTGGGACAAAGATAAAATAAGCCAGCTTGTGGGAATGAAAGACAAGACTGCAGGCTGAAGGGATGGATGGAAAACTGGAAGGAGAAGGAGGAAGGATATCATTTTCCTTTGCTGTGCCCTTCTTGACAGGGGTTGAGCAGCTGGTAGGAGGTGAGTTGATTTTGGGCAAAATCTAGAACAGATCAAGTTTGTATTTAGAGTCCAAAGTCTCACTCCTACAGAGGCTAAGTAAGAATAGCTACCATAGGACACTCGAAAGTTAACACTGACATTTTTTTTTACAATAGCCTTGGGAGGAGTATGGTAGCTGATTTTGATGCCATGTTCATCCTCATTGAAAGCATTTGTCAACATGGCAGAAAACATCATACTAAAAAGCATGGGAGCAAGCACACAGCCCTGCTTCACTCCTTTGGTGACTGGGAAGACATGAGAGCTTTGTCCATTATGCACAACTCAGGCAAACATGCCATCATGAAATTGATGCACAATATTGATGAACTTCTCCAGGCAACCAAATGTTGACAAAATTTTCCATAAGCCCTCATGACTAACAGTGTCAAAGGCCTTGGTTAGATCCACAAACATTGCGTAAAGACCTCTGTTCTGCTCCTGGCATTTCTCCTGGAGTTGTCAGGCAGCAAACACCATATCGACTTTCCTCAACCCTTTCTGAAGCCACACTGACTCTCAGGTATATACCCATCTTCCAGGTGAAGGATCAGCCTATTAAGGAGGACTCTAGCAAGGATTCTGCCAGCAATGACTAAGAGAGAGATCCCCCTGTGATTGCTGCAGGACAATCTATTCCCTTTACCCTTATAGACATGGACAATGGAAGCATCCTTGAACTCCTGGGGAATAACCTCCTCTTGTCATATAACCTGGAAAATTTCAGTCAGCTTGTGTATGAGCAGTGGTCCCCCTACCTTGTAAATCTCAGTTGGAATAGAATCAGCACCATGTGCTTTGCCACATGAAAGGAGCCTAATGGCCCTCAAAACCTCTTCTTCAGTTGGAAGTTCAGTTAAGGAGGGACTGATTTCAACCTGAGGTAAATGACCAATGGCCTCAGCATTGATTGATGATGATCTGTTGAGAATACTGTGCAAGTATTCATCCCATCTCTCTAGGATCATGTCCTTATCACTAATCGATATGACTCCATCAGCACTGAGTAGTTGTAGTGTACCATAAGTTTTTGGTCCATAAATAGCTTTCAGGAAATCATAAAGGCACTTTGGATCATTACTATCAGCATAAAACTGAATTTCATCTGCCTTCTTACTGAGCCGGGAATCCTGCATCTCTCTAAGCTTTGCTTGTACTTTGCTTTTTTATGGAATTAAATGCTGCCTTCTTAGAGGTGGATGAACTATCCTGCTGGTAAATCCTGTGGAGTTCATGCTTTTCTTTAGCAGTTTCTGAATTTCCTCATCACTTTCATCAAACCAGTCTTGGTGTTTGTTAGTGTTCTGACCCAGATGAGCAAATGCAGTGTTTGCTGTACACTAAATCTCTGAAAGCTGCCCATTCCTTTTCTGCTCCACTGTTGCCAGTTGTATGTTGGCTTAACTTTCCCTCCAAGTCAGCAGCAAACTGTTCATGCTCTGAGAAGAACTCTAATTTGTTGACATTAATTCTTCTGGTTGTCATTTTGCCTTGGGGGGTGACACTTTTGATGAATGTGAATATTTAGCTTGGAAAGGATAAGTCTATGATCAGTCCAGCCCTCTGCACCACACATTGCCTTTGTCACTCTCCCATCTTGTCTGTCTCTTCTCCTTATAGTCACATGCCAGTGTTTGCTACAAGGGTGCATCCAAGAAGTTTATTGCATTTAGGTAAATGGAAGACAGTGTTGGTGATGAGAAAATCATGAGAAGCACAAGTCTTCAGCAGTAAATTACCATTGCTGTTGCTGTTTCCAACTCCATTCCTCCCTAGGACTCCCTGCCAAGCCAGGTAGTCTGAGCCTACTCTAGCATTAAAGTCACTCAGAATTGTAAGCTTGTCCTCTTTTGGCACATTGACTAAGGGTCTCTAGGTCTTCATAAACATTTTCTTTGACTTCATCAGTGTTTGTCATGGTGGGAGCATAGGCACTGATGATGGTGGCTTGGCATTTTCCTATGAGTGGCAATCACATTGTCATAAACCTGTCATTAACTCCTTTTGGTAGGCATGCCAGCTTGCTGATTAAATTAGTTTTTATTGCAAAACCCACACCATCTTCATGACACTCCCATTCACTGTGTCCACTCCAGAAAAGGTGTATCCAGATCCAACTTCTGTAAGCTGACCTTAATTTGGCAACTTTATTTCACTCAGGGATGCTATTTGGATGTGATACCTGTTGAGTTCTCTTGCAATAAGAGCAGCTCTTCTTTCAGGTCTACTGGATTTTCCGCTCACCACTGGTACATGGCGTACTCAAGCCTTGGGAGGAAGGATAGTGTAGATGAGTAGCATCCCCACTTCATGTGGATGACAGATTCACTGAAATATTAAAGCATTTACCTCATCAAGCTACTTTTGAGAAACCACAATGGGGACACTGAGTCTCCAAGAGGTATGCCTGCTGTGAACACTGGTAAATGAACGCACATCTTCAGACTGAAAGTCCATTGCTATTTTCATTATTTGTTGAAGCAGCTAGTTGGTACCATGGATAGAGCATTGAGACTGGAGTCAGGAAGACAAGTTGAAATCCAGACTCAGATACCTACTATGTAAATTCTGTTTGCCTCAATTTCCACAAGCATAAAGAATTAATCAATAGTTTTAGATCATATAAAATAAGGAGACAGTATAAAATATGTCAAAAATAGACTTAGGAACTAAATGAATATACAAAGTTAGAGCCAAATAATTGAAGTAATATTTATTGTGCACGAGTAGGTAAAGCTAATGTAGTAAAAATGACAATTTTACTTAACTAATCTTAACCTTAACTAATCATAAATATGTAATGTCATATCAATTAAATTACTAAAAAAAAATCTGACAGAAAAAAAATTATAACAGGATTTATTTTGAAGAGCAGAGGGTCAGGAACTTCAAGGAAACCAGGAGGAAATGATGTGAAGAAACTAGATTCAGTAGCATCAGACCCTAAACCACATTATAAAATGAGAACCAGGTTGAAGTGTGCAATGAATAATTTTGATTATTTTAAATTAAAAATTTCCTGCAGAAATAAAACCTATATAGCAAAGAGTAAAGGAAATGCAGAATATTGAGAGGGGGGATTTCTTATACATAATCTTCTAGACAGAATGTGGTCGGGTCAAAATATTGTGATGGCATAGGAAATGATGAACTAGTAAATTTAGAAAAACATGGAAAGACTTGGACTTATGAAGCAAGATGATATCCACCTTCAGAGAAACAAATGACAAGTGGAAATAAGCATAATATGGTCTTACATATATGCATTTGACTGTATATGTGTATGTTTATGGATATTTATGTATGTGTATGTATATGTGTATTATGAATCTGCACCTAATTGTAGCCTTCTGGGAAGGGCAGGGAGGGGGAAAAAGTAAAAAGTGCGCAGCAGAAGACAAAAGAAAACATGCAATTGCGGAAGCAAAAAAAAGATGAACAGCTTTGAAAATAATGTGTAGTATTCATTATATAGGTTTTCTTGAAATGGAAATTTATTTCTTTATATTGAATCCTCTCATGTTCTGCTGTGTACAAGACAATTTTTTCTTTTCTTTTCTTATTTTGTATGTAAGTTTGAAATAAAAATAAATTTAAAAACTTTAAAAAATAGGATAAAATAGAACCTACCTCTCAGGGCTGTTGTGAGAACCAAATGTAGTACTATTTATACAGCTCTTAGTACAATGTCTGGCACATGGCACATGGTACTATATAAATGCTTATTCTCAGCCCCTGTTCATCACACTACATTTAGGTCTCTCCTGTCTGCCTCCATTTTGTCATCTATAAAATAGTGACAGTATAAAGGATTGTTATGAGAATCCAGAGAGAGAGTGTTTATGAAGTCATTTCAAAGACTCTGGGACTAGGGTAATATGGAAGATGGCCATTTCAGTGGAACTAGTCAGGGTCAGAGCCCTTCTTACACCAGAATTGCTATTGTGCAGGTCTGCAGAATGAAACAAATCCCTTCTTGCTCACTAAAGCTGTTTCTGTCTATTGATCATAATCAAACTAATGACTGTAAAAATGATAGTGAAACTGGATGACCATGAATTATATTGGAAATGAATGTTCGACCAGTTCCTCTACCCTCCCTTCTCTCTGTTCCTTTGTTTTTCTTAGAGCCAGGTCCTTTGAAACACAAAAAGAAAGATCTTGAGCAGTGGGCAGATTGCATCTCTCACTAGACCTTTAAATGAGCTCACAGCACCTCAATTTCAAGGGTTCCCACCCAGAATTCAAGACTGATGAGATCTCGTCATGTAAGAGGTTTACTCTGGGGTTAATGTGGCATTTTTAGTGACGAAGGACATTTACAATGGACCGGAGGCTTTTGCACAAAGTACCTTATCATTTTTATTGCCTCTCTTAAAAGAAATATTTGCACAACATTTTTATTTTATTAATAGATATATTTTTTTCTTGCAGCTAGAAAGGATTATTTGCCTAAAATATTTATTTTTCCCACCATCTTCAAAGAGTTGGCCTCAGGTTTGGAATTCACTTTCCCTATCAGGAAGTTGCAATAGAGAAAATTCCTCAAATGTGACTGTCGAAAATCAACACTGACTGGTTGGGGAGCTTGTCCTTAGTGTTGTCAGGAACATTAACATTTTTGTCTTACCAAAGGAAAGAAGGCACATTTTGGCCTTTTGGTACATGACCATCTTTCCTTCAGAAGGACTCAGGGGTGTCCCTTATAAAGCAAGAGATGGAAAAGCAGATGCTGGAAGACCTGGACAGAAAAATCTCCTGAATTGATGTGAAGATAAGGTAAATCAGGATGAATTGAAAAGCCAAGCATGTTACTGTTAAATTAGACTTTTAAATATGCTATTGCTATCAGAGGGGCTTAAGTGCAATTGTCTCCTTGAATTTGGCAGGGAAATCATTAATCATTTGATGTTAAATTTATACAGATTGTTGAATAAATGAGCGCTCATGGCAACGAACCAGAGAGATAGGACTGGGGGAGTACTGGGGGGAGAAAAAAAGGGAAGGAGAGGCTGAATTTTCTTTGCAATCCACACAGAAAAACTAATCTGGTAACTGTGTGTATTTCAAGACCACATCCTTTGGATTCTTGCCTACCTCAAAGTAAGTACTTTGTATGAGCTAAAAAAAGCACCGTCAGGCCGAAAGACAGAGTCTATCTTGGTATCAAGCAGTTTTTTAATAGATGTGAACGTAAGGCAGATATGAGTGTTGCATAACTTCAGTGTTTCACTTCTTTGTCACTTGATGAACTGCCAGCCTTTCCCTTGTCATCACTGGGCACTGGTCAGGGCAATCCAGACACAGAACTGTGCTCAGGGTGGAAGGTATTTTTTTCTTTAATGGAACCTAGTCAATTGAACTTTTTAAATGTCAATAATCCATGTGGTCCACAGGTGAAATGCCTATCCTACTCCCTTCTCCTCCCCCTCACTCCTATTCGCACTGTTGTTTCCATGGTCATAGTAAGAACACATTTAGGAAAAAACTATTGTACATGGAGTCAAGCTTTCTTACGTTTGTCAGTCAAAGGAAAGGAGGTGGGGGAGGGAAAGGGGAAGGGCATCTGGGAAGACTGGTCAGATGCTAAAAATTGGAACCAATAATTCTAGAGATGTTCAACATAAGAATATTTTAAAGATCAATATTTTTGGTATACTTTCAATTATTTAGCTATCTAGTACAATTCAGGGCCATTGGAAGAGTAGTATAAACTCAGTGTCAAAACCCTGCCTTGATTTATGACTTCCATGTGTGAATGCTCTGTGGCCCATAAACACTGAGCATTGCATCCTTCTCTTCACTGCTAATACATCTGTCTTTCCTGTGTGTGTGTTTGTATGTGTGTCTACCTGTTTGTGTGTGTGTGTGTGAAGGCACTCTGTACACTTATCCAAATCAGGACAGATACTAACTTGTTTCAGACTTTATATGGGCCAAGTAGATCCTGCATCTACCCTACCATCATCCTCTGTGGGGACTATCTAATAGTCATATCTTTCTTTCTTTTCTCAATGGAACTCCTCCAACTGCGTATCTTTGTTTGAAAAGATTGCTTTCTCTACCTACAGCATCTATCTCTTCAATTTTCCCTATAAGAAGGTATATAGGAAGAGTCTAGATCTATGACATCATTGATATAGAGAACTCCTAGAGAAGAAACTCCCTCTCTTAATGTAGAATGGCTACTTCTCTGCAATGTATATAGTCTTTCTGAATTGTTGGCAGATAGTGAAACAATAAGTGACTTACTCCAGGTCACATAGTTTATACACATCAGAGAGAAGATTTGAACTCAAGACTTCCTAACTCCCAGGCCTCTCTTCCAGCTTAATCTTCCTTTAAAAACATTGAAAAAAATTTTAAAAAAAATTATTTTCATTATGCCATCTCATTTGACCCTGCTAAAAAATCTAGTATAGCATTCTTGTGTAATTGAGAAATACTGGCTACAGTGGTGTTTGTTTTCACTGGAAAAACAAAAGGAAAAAAAAAACTTACTGCCTGCTAGAGAGAGGCTGCAGATGGCATAGATGAGCACTTGTGGAAAATGTTCTGAAAGAGATGTCAGACTAGACAGGCTCTGAGGGCCCTTTGAACTCTGAGATTCGGTGATTTTTGTTACTCTGTGGAATCCAAACTGTTCTGGATTTAAGTGTCTACCCAAGTGAGTTCCACAAGTAAAAAATTCAGCAGCACTGAGGAAAAACTAAGATTTGTAACCCAATTGAAAAGAGCTTTGCCTCTGCACAGGCAGGAATGTGTTAAACAAGAACCATGTTTTGACCCAGTCTCACCTGGAAAATTTGGGGCTGCATTCATTTTCGTGAGTGGCAGCCCACCTTTGTGCATATAAATTGGGTAATTACACAAGCAATTTGGAATGGACTCATTCTGATTCAGCCCCTGTAAATAACATGGGGCAAGCAAGAAGACCAATGGAAATTACAGTCCTTAATATCTGAAAGCTGCACTTCCTAGGTAGCTTTAAGACATAGAGGTTTCCAGACGTCCAACAAGGATAAGAGAAAACTGGCACCCAACTATTTTGCTCATACCTTATTTTCTATTTAAAGATAATGATGTGGTATAGAACAGTTGAAACACAAAAATTACATATTTGGTCACCTCATCTCATCCTCCAGCTGAGCAACAACTGCCATACAATTACCATACTTGTGCTGGACATAATTTGTTACAATCTGACAGGATGAAAGGCCTCATCTGCTCCTAGGTTCATGGAAGGGCTGGTATCAGAGGGAGTTCTGTCTCCTCTCATCTTGGGCAGAATATTGATGGAAAATAAGTTAGGATGAGGCTTAACTTTGCCAGATGGCAAAGATTAACAATTAACCTAAGCAAAAATGTTTAAGGTGGTATGATGTTGGGCAAGATGTTTTCATCTGTTAAATGAGTGAATTGAAGGCATGGTGATCTCCAAGGCTCCTTCCAAGTTTTTAAAGTTCTCTGATTCTTTGATCTCATGAATGGTTCTGAGACTTAAGTCAACCTTGAGTCCATAGACTTAAAACTAGCACTCGGTAATCAAGGGCCAGTCATGGTTAGTTGCTTATGTGGTACATTTCAAAAATTATTTGTTCTGGTGATCTGAAATTCCCATGGAATCAACTCCTATGGATGAAGCCACTAAAGTCCCTGTTAAAATGCAAATGTTATATGGGAATGGAAACACAAACCATCAGCCTGCAAATGTCTTCTCTGCGTTTTTTAGCCCTGTAAGGTTCGCAAAGCACTTTACAAATATTATCTCACTTAATCTTCGCAACAACCCTGGAAGGTAAGTGCTGTTGTGATTACCCTTTCACAGACAGGAAACTGAGGCAGGATGAGATTAAATGACCCAGAGCTAGTAAGTGTCTAAGGCCAGATTTGAACTCAGATCTTCCGTATTCCAAGCCCAACATTCCATACATTGTACTACCTAGATGCCTGAGTTAGCCTACCTAACTAGCAGAGGGTAGATCCCAGAAGGACAAGGACTTCTCAGATCAATAAATTTTGATAGGGTCAATGTGTTGTACTTCCCTGGTGAACAACAAAGTGTGGAATAGGAAAGGGACTGGGAAAGGCAACTGTATGACTCTGAAGGCATATTTTTCCTACTTCACAATTCTGACCAAAGTTAGCCCCAAGTCTTATTAATTTTAACACTCTAGTTGCAACTGCTATAGGACTGATCACACTAGAGTTTCTAGATAAGGAAAAAGGGCCCCAGAGAGTTCAATGACTTTGAGGAGGTTAAGCAGAACCAGGATTTGACCACAGTAACTCTGACTCTAGAGACACCGTTCTATCCATTGCGGTATGCTACCTTACATTCTGGTCTAGTTGGTTTAGTTTTGGGTGATTTAGATTAGTCCTTTTACACTGAAATAGAAATTCGAGCCACTAATCCACACGTAAGGGTCCTGAAGAGCTGCATATTGACCTGGTTTTGAAATGTAATGTTATCTATATTTTATTATATTTTTATTGTTATTAAATGTCTTCAGATTACAGAATTTTAGCTGCATGTGGCCCAGGGGTAATATAGTTGACACCTTTGATTTGGATCATAGACTTGACTATCTTTATACCTTGAGCTTCTGCAAAGTATGAAATGATATTCACTGAAGTACCCATAAGGAAGTAATACAATAAGAACCCAGGCATGAAAGAAAGGGAAGAGATCAATGGGACTGTGGTCCCAAGGCCTGCCAAATACTGATGGCCCAACAATGATCTTGCTTGGGCCTTAAGAGAGTTGCTAAGGAAAAATTATTTGATGGTTCCTCTAGCTCTCCAAAGTCATTTGGAGGCAGCTGAGTAGAGTGGAATGTACTTACTTAAACAGAAAGGAACTGACTTCATATTTTATCAGACTCAAATGAGTGATATTGAATAATGGAATTTTATTCTTGAAAGTTATCTTTTCCTAACTTTTGGGTTGTAATCTATTACAGCATATTACATGGAAATTCATGTGATTATGTGTTGGTTTAAACTTTGATTTCAAGAACAAAGTCTTTGCTTTCCTCTCTGTTCTCGGTGAAAATAAAGACAAAGTGTTGGCAAAGAGACATCACTTGAAACCAAAAAAGCAGCCACTCTGCAAAAAAGAAAAGGCACAAGAAGAGGTGTAAAGAAAAGTAAATGTGTGATACCAAAGGAGTAGGATCAGAGCATTTACTTTAGAGAGGGAAAGGATTTTTAAAAATCTTCACAGCCAGGTTAAGTAGCCTGTACAAGGGGGAAGGACATCCACATCCTTGAGATCTAAGAATCTCCAAAGGATCAGAAGAGAGCACACAATTTATAGCATACATATATCTTTCACATTTCAACTCTGTGTGGCTCATAGAGCAGGTATAATTATTTTCACCTTACAGACAAGGAAGCCAAGGGAAGAAACATTAAATGACTTGAATGAAGTCACAGAAACCCAGGTCTTCTGATGCTAAATCCAAAGCTTTTCACATTATGCAACTTTCCCCTGGGATACTTGTAGTTTTTAAGGGATATTAAAAGGGTAATGTCAGGATGATTCAAAAACCTATCCACTAGAAAGAACATTCTAACTTTGAATTTCAGTGCTTCAGGAGATGACTTTTAGTACCTGGAATATTTTCTCATAGAAACAGTGGTTTTACTACCCCTCCCCCCATAAAGAGAACTATTCCCATTTAAAATGCTTTGCAATATTAAAACTCACATTTATAGGGCACTACAAGATGCATACAGTAATTTCCTTACAATCCTGAGAAACAGATATAGACATTATCAGCCCCATTTTTGCAAATTTCTCATTTGTAAAATGGGGGCGATAATAAGCTTAAAGAAGATGGAGTGACCTACCCATCGTCATACTACTATAAAGGTCACCTAGTGACCTATGTAACTCAGACCCAAGTGAAAGGACCATGGAAGTTATCTTGCCCAACCTAGAACCTGAAGCTCAGAATGTCTAAGTGACTTGACTGTGACTGAGCATGAATTCCAACCCAAATTTTCAGACTTCAAACGTCTTCCTCTTATGATCCCAAATCCAGAGTACTTTCCTGGGCTACTCTGCTGCCCACTAGCAACTTACAAGCAAATTTATACTTGCTTGTAAATTTTCTGAGGCTATTTTGAGGTCTTTGAATATAGTTTTTAGTGTGTGTTACCCTTCTGGGAAATCAGGTCATTGATCATAAAATCCAGTTTTTGAAGCGAGAGGGGAAGATTGAGTACTAGCCTAGGAGTCAAGTTTTTATTCCTAGGTGACCTTGGGCAATTTCCTTACCCTGAAATCATATGACGAAGTAAGTAGGAGTATAAATGCTTCCTGCTTTCTTCCTTCTTCCTTAGACTGTCATTCAGAAGGCTAGGTGATGTTCTCACAGTTTGTCTGAGATCCATGCAATGGAAACATAAGGAATTGTCACTGAAATCTGTCTGCCGATGACCTTGTGTGAATGGGCATTCTCAAGCTGACAGGCGAATAATTATGAATCTCTTTTGCTGCAACCATAGCAAGCTATAGCCTATTGTAAAAGAAAGACCCAGAAATTAACTGACTTCAAGAAACCATGTATCTACTGTCCACCCCGATCTGTGATTCACTGGCCTCTGCTGAAATGTGTCCCCCAGGGTACCATCCTGGAAGTCTCTTCCTCTGCAGGCTTCATGGTGCTCCCACGTGGGAGCACAACAAAGAAAGAAGGTGACTGAAACAGGTTATGTTATAAAAGAGGAAGGAAACCTGTATCTTTCATTCCACAGCCAGGCAAACCTGAAAAGCAATTTCTCCCTCTGGGCAGTCATCTATCCAAACTGCCTCTCTGGCATTCCCACCAGGAGATTTAACCAGCTGCTCAAAACTTACACAAGGAAGATTGAGCACCCCTTTGGGCCAACTCCCCCCTTCCCATTGCCCCATTCTTTTTGATATCCTCTAATTCTTCTCTTTGAATGGTTTTGATGTGGTTGTCTCGTCCTCCCCACCACATATACACCTTTGACTATCGACTCTGATACTGCTGTCAAAGAATCTCATTCATCCCTGTTGCTGGGGTTCAAATGCCAGGGGAATGGCTGCTCCCTCTAGCAAGCGTAGCATCCTCTTCTCAAAGCTCTGTGGTCCTCTCTTCTACCCTGAGCCCCTCCCTCTTCCAGCTTTTTCCAAATGCAGTTGCTGAGATCATCACTGTCCTCTTTCAACCCTTTTCTGAGGTCTCCCTGGCTTTCTTTAATGTCAAGCCCAAGGCAGGTCCTGTTATAGCTTTCAAAGTCTCACTCCACCTGTCTCTTCTCTCTGTCTGGGTCACGTAGGCAGTGCCCCTTATCCAGGACACTGAATACATAGCTCAATGCTAGCTAGGGCTGAGCTGAACTGGAGTGCTTTGCAATTAGCCCTGCTAAGCAGGTCAGCCCTCATTCCAAGCCAGGGGCCCCACTAGGAATGTCTTAGATGGCATAACAGACAGCTTAGAAGTTTTCTTCTGAGTCGGTGAAGGGCATTCAGGCATGTGAAATCACAGGAGAGGGTCACACATGGCAATGTGGGCAGGATCATTTAACACAGGAGTTAGGCTGATCCTATTTCTTTGGGCAGGGCCAGAGGAGAGCCTTCTCAAGAGAGATGCCTTTTGAGGTAAAGTACAGTACTGGGGAAGCATGTGACAGGGCGGGAGCTATAAGGGCACCTTGCAGAGGGCCACATTGAGGACAACCTAAAAAAACCTCCAACAAATTCAGGCAAAGAGGAAACCCTAGGGCAAAATATCTTCTAAGTTCTATTCATAATCATTACATATTTATCAGATGAAGGATGGATAGGAGGAAATAGAGACAGCTTATGTTATAAAAGAGAAATGTTATAAAAGATGAAATTTAAAAACCATCAAAACAACAACAGACTATCTGTTTAATCCCTTGCCCCATACATTCGTTAAGAGTTTTCTCTTAGGTCAATCTGTAGTAATAGAATAAAAAATTTTAAAAGTGGAGGAGACACTGGAGATCATCTAATTAAATTCTCTAATTTACAGAAGAGGAAATTGAAGCCCCTGAAGAGAAATGTGACTTGTCCAAGGTCATGTAGTAAATCAGTGATAGAACTAACTGATCCTAGCATCCAGGCTTTCTGGATTCCAGCCCAGGGCTATATTCATCATAGTATGTTATTTCTTAGATTGACAAGATAGATCTTTTCCCATGAAGAAATAATATGACCATTGACTGCTTTCTGTTTCAAATATACTTACTAACATGTTTTGGCAAGAAGATGCTTCCTGTTCCTCATTATCTCTTTATTTACCCTCTTCACTGCTAAAGAAAATGATTGAGAAGGCCTCCCCCTGCCCCTTCCCGATGGCATTTTGAGAGAGGTAATGAGCACACACAGTCGGTTCCTGTCTGCCTCTCTTCGAACATCTCCGGTATCCCAGGAATTTAAATATTTTGAATGTTGACAGGAGGGCTGACATTTCCCATCTGAAGCCTGGATGGAGATCAGTCCAAGGAAACAAACAACATGACTGAAATAAAGTTCACTGAGCCATGGTGAAGATCCAATTTTGCCTGTGAAGTATTATCAGGTAACAGAGGTGACTGTTAGGCCCAAGGGCCTCAAAAAAGAATGGCAGAAAGTTCAGAAGCAGGGTTGATTTTAATTTTTTATTCTTTTGGCTTGTCCCTTTGGCTCATACTGGGACTTTGGGATGACTCACTCTCCTTTTCCAGGCCTCTCTCACTTTGTATTTATCTGCATTAAACATTACTGAGACATGCTCTAATGCTTCAACTTAAAGTTTTAAGGGAAAATTCTGATGGGGAATAATCACTCTGCTGGGGTTGGACTAACTTTACAGAGGGGAAATTCTCGAGATTCCAAGATACTGGCTTCCAAAGGCAGTGGGACATTACAACCTCATCATTTCTCTACCCTACCAAGTGGACTTACCAGTCAACCACTCAACACAACACTGATCTTCTTTGATATTTACAAATTGTCAGTTCTCACAATAGCCCTGTGAGGTGCATAGTATAAGTGTTATTTTCCTCACTTTACAACACCTTAGAAAGGATTCAAGCCCCAGTCTTGTGACTCCATGTCCAATATTCTTTCCACTGGTTCCTGCTGCCTCTTATCTTTTAAGATAATCTAATTCTGTGGGGCAGATGCCAAACACCGCTCCAATTTTCCAAGCTTTTCTTAGCCCCAGTGAATGTCCTTCAAAAGTATGCTGCTATTAAAAAGACCATGTGCTAGCCAAAGGTACTTTTATTCCTAACCTCCCTAGGACACTCTTCACTCTCCCAGAATGGTAACCAATATGATGCACAGTTTTACTTAAATTCTACCTAGGATTAGTAGAATGTGCTTTTTCTACTGTCCTCAATTCATGGTAATCCCTGATGTCACAGAGATAAGAAACACAAAGAAAGTTTTTAGGGGTTGAAAATTGCCATCATCTACATCTAGAGAAAAAACTATAGAATCGGAACACAGAATGAAGCAGAATATTTTCTCTTGTGTTATGTTTTGTTTTGGTTTATTTTTTCTCATAGTTTCCCCCATTCATTTTAATTCTTCTAAGCAACATGACTAATGTGAAAATCTGGTTAATAAGAATGTATGTGTAGAATCCATATAAGATTTTACGCCATCTCAGGGAGGGAGGAGGAAGGAAGGAGGTGAAAATCTAAGACTTGTGGAAGTGATTGCAGAAAACTGAAAACAAATCAATAATTGAAAAGAAAATAACTGAGAGGAAAACTGAGTATGATGGAAAGATGGTACTAGCAATAGAGTTTGTTCACTCTTTGAGGACCCATGTGACTATGGAGATAATTCTCTCCAGAAAGCTATCCTCTGATACATGAATTTATTTGCCATAAGAACTCATTAAAAGAAAAAGAAAAATAATCAGTCAGTCTTGTGTGGCCATCTTTTGCTTTTGAAATCATCAAGATGTAATGGAGGAAAAGAAGACAATGTTAGGAATCCCAGTTTTTAGAACATTCATAAATGTTAATGTAGCAGTAGGTTCCTAAGTATATTTATCCAACGACTAATGAACTGACATAAATTTCATAAGAACCGAACTACATCAATATTAATTAATTACTAATTAATCGATTCATTATTATTTATTTTATTTATAATATGATTAATTGATTAATTAATATTAATATTTAGTGATAAATGAAACCAGAAGATACAGAAGAGCAGAAGCTAAAGAGAAGGCCATAATGTGTTTTCCTCGGAGACCCACACAAATGAGTTGATACATTTGCTATAAGGCAAAATAATAAAGAACTGTCATTATAGCACACATGGTCATCACATTTTGCATTGTTCACAAGCATGAGTACCCAGAGATAACTGTGTTTTAATCATCAGTGTCTTTTATAGAGGATATAGATGGTGAGAACTTCTATGAAGAACTTGATAATGTCCTTCAAACCCAGTCAACATATACAAGGACACTCCACTTCCCACCTAGATGGTATATTGGACAAGTCACAACCCTTTAGGTTCTCAGTTTCCTCACCTGTAAAATGGAAGGGTTGGATTCAATGACTTTTGAAGTCCCTTGCAACTCAAAATCTATGATTTCTATCCAAAGGTATCCATAGTGGAAGAAAAAGAAAAGGTAAGATGGAAAATAGACTTACAACAGTACCCCAGGGCTTCTTAATCTGAGGCCCAAAAAATTAGTATTTTGATAATTGCATTTCAGTATAATTGGTTTTCTTTATAATCTCATTAAAAAGAATTATTCTAAGAAGGGGTCCATAGGTTTCACCAAACTGCTGAAAGGATATATTACACAAAAAAGAGTTAGGAATGCCCAAGCTACATACTAGAAAAAAAAATGCATACGAGGGATCATTTTAGAAGTTATCTCAGGGAAAAGAAGATGCAAAAAAAATTGAGAAGCCACAGATAATATTATTACCCCCAAAATACGATTGAAAAAACATCAGTGAATATTAATTTACATGGCCACCATATAAATCGTATTCTGATTCAAATGAAATGCTCTCATTTCTCATAAAGTGTTCTCTCAACAAAAAGTTTTGCATGTGAATGTTAAGACTTTGCAAAGTTCATAGATGAATGCTAGCAGGAGATAACTCTGTTCAATCATTCTCTGGTTATTCTGATACTGAATGAGGTATAAAACAGAGAGATGTATATTTGCCCAATGTGTTTGCCATTTTCACAGAGGATGTCTTATGAAAGATCCAAAGGGAAGAGAGAGGTGAGGCCCTGCAGCTGCTCCTTTGCAGAAGCTCTTATGACGACTGCATCAAGCCCCCGAACATTCTAAAGTTGCTACAGGGATCTCCATGATTACTTCATAAAGGAACAAAAAATCAAATGAACGATAGCTCATTACATGGATTATGATATGCAGTTGGATAAGAAATCTGAGTTAGTACATTACTTCCTATATCTGGGACAAATACTGCAAACTGACAAGAAGTTTGGCCCAGAAAAGGAAGAGAGAGACTTGAGGGGCCTTAGGGACTCTGTTCAGGGTTTTTAATAATCCTCAATTTCTATCCAGTGCAAAACTCCCTTCTTTTATCACAAATATTCCTCGAGTAATGCAATATGGTTTTAAATCTTGAAACAACACAATCATTAAAGGCTTAAATTTGCATGTATCCCAAGGAAAGAGGTCCGTTGGAAAGTTTTCTTGGCATTGATTTACCATTTCTTTCTCCAGCTCATTTTACACAAGAGGAACTGAGGCAAAATGGGTTAAATAACTATTCCAGGGTCACATGGCTAGTAAATGTCTGAGACAGGATTTGAACTCAGGAAAATGAGTCTTCCTGGCTTGAAGCCTGGCACTCTATCCACTGTACCACCTAACTGCCCATAACAATAAATAATTAGTGATCGAAGGAAAGAGCCATCTTAGCCGGTACATGAAAGCCAAGCATTGCATATTTCCTGAGGTCATTTAAGAAGATTGTCAAAGAAATATATTGTTGGAATAGGCCAGGAGTATAACGAGAGCAAAGTATCACAAATGGAAACCCTGAGAGCTACACTGGTATATTTCCAAAATAAAAAGACACATTTGATTGACAGAAGCACTAGGTAAAACTGCTGTTGAGGCTCCAAAAAACAGACCTCAATGACAAGACTGATTATAGCCTCCATTAAAATCAATGTTTAATGACCCATTCAAAGATATCAAACATGGCAGAATAGAAATCTCTAATGTATCTCTGGAATGGTCAATGAGAATTAGAGAGTAGTACTGTCCTAGTAACATAAAAAATGGTACTCTTAGCCAATAATTAATATTAATATTTATTTTATGTTTTCTTTCATTGAAAGTCCAAAGCACTTTATAATCAAGATCTAGTTTAAAGGGCTAAAATTTAGCACAAGAGGCTGGTGGGGAGGGGTGGGGTAAAGAAGGAAAGTCAGGAAGAGACTAAGAACATGTATTAGCTGGTTTTCAGTGTATATAAGAAATGTTTTGACTTTGGGTCCCCTGCTGCTTGTCTTGAACTTTGTAGGAGATATTGATGATAGAAGATTAGGGTCAATTTTCCTCAATCTCATTTGTGAGTTATCATTTGATTAGCCTGTCTACTTTCCTTCTCATTCTTCCTCCAATTCTCTGCTATAAAAGAACATAACAGCTTTCCCCAATATTTCTTTGATAAACAGATGTTGAAGACTTGAACTTGGAAAGGAATTTTCTATTTGTTCCCTCTTTTAATTTCTCAGTTATATCTATCAGCTTCCTCTAGACTTACCTCTCCATGCCCTCATTCCCTACTTTGTGTGTTGGAAAGGATAATTCTAGGGAGGCAAGAATTGAAATTTCAATCCTGACCTCTGAAAGGTCAGGTTGCAAACCTCTTGCCTCAGCTGCAAGCCCCAGGTTTTCATGTCATCAGCCAGCATCATCATCAGCAAAGCTAAGAGAGTGATGTTGGCACAGGTAAGAATGAAATTTGGGTAATGACCTTTTGATGAAATCGACAGACGGCAGTTCTTGACTGGTTTGGTTGCAGAATTTTTCACATACTTTGAATGGATACCATCTGCCATCTTTCCTGTCAACCAAAATGGAAGTTCTGATAATTTATTGACGAATAAGAGCAGGTCTGAAAAAAAGTAGTGTCCAAAACTTTAAAGATGCAAACATCTGACCCCTAGAAAGGCACTTACATAGTCTGGAGTGAGTTTAGACTAGGGAGTCAAGTGGATTTCTGCAATTTATGATTTACAAATCCACCCTAAGCCTTACTCAGCCTATATTTTATGGACGACTCAGAGGCAATAAGTACCTGTCACATCTCCAAAGAGCCCTTGTTTATCTAGCTCTAAGTAAGTTTAGGAGTCCATTTGTTTGTTTGAACACTGGGTATGATCAATGGGGATTAAGAAGCTTAATAGTATGCATGGTTGTGGAGTAGCTAGTCTGCTTATCTACGTCCATAAAAAAAATCCATCTCTAATTTCTTTTCCCGTTGAGATGCTTCCTACCAATTAAAATAGATTTCTTCAAAAGTAGGAAGAACATTATTGTTGTCTTTTTTTCCCCCAAGGCAGATGACATCATGGCCTTGCTTACCTCTGGTACCATCATGAAAGAAAGGGAGATGATTTTGTCTCAACTATCCTGCAGGAAGATTTATTTCTGGTTAGCATTCTTCTCTCCCCTTGGGCAAGAACATTTGGCATTATGAACAAAAATGCTGTGGCTGCCTATTTCTTGGCCAGTATTCTTCACAATGGCTAATGATCTGGTCAAATCAACTGAAAATACAAAGGCAATTTATATGAATTCTACATTACATGGTAGGTGCTTATGTATATAAGGATAAATTTGATTTCCTAATTTAACCAATGGATTTCTACATATCTACTTGTGTGGATACTATGAATCATTTCAATAAAATATGCCCTGATTAAATGTGACTGAGAATTTATCATCATAACTAGGCATTTGCACTAGCCTCCCTGAGTGTAGAACACTGGGAATTTTGCTCATTTATATCTAGTAATAAGAGGAATAGTCATAATTGGACCTCTAATTCCTTGGTTCTGGGAAATCCAAGGGTAGGATATACCCTTCACTAATGGAGTTCACATCGTCTCTTTAACTTACCATCTTAGAGAGTTCTCTGTAGCAGTAAGAGGTCAAGGGTGTTGTTCAGGGTCAAACAGCCAGTAGATAGATATTAGAAATGGGCCTCTGTCCAGGCCTTGGAGGTCAGCTCTCTATCCATTATATCATACTGCCTCAGAAAAGATCATGAAAGCAATAATTTAGTCAGCTGATTCTATGGTTATTTATACATGTGAGAACTTAGAAAAATAGGGTAAGGTAGCAATTTTACTGGCTTCAGGCAAGCCATCATCCATAAGGTAAAATTTAATACAGCATAGCAGAGCACATAAAAGGTAGGGAAGATTAGCGAGGTTATTGACTATGCTATATTTTATTTCTTAGACTACAAGAAATATGTATGAGAGGGCACTATCTAACCAAGGGCTATGCTTACAAAATCCGTTTTTGAATGATTTTCTTCTTTAACTCAAGTCAAGTTGAAAAGGATAGAGAAAGATTGCTCAAATTGAACAAACATCGAGTTTAACACATCATTAACAATACTAAAGGTCCAAGACACACATAAAAGAGTAGTTAAGTGATGCAGAGGATGGAGCACTGGGCCTGGAGTCAGGAAGACTCATCTTCCCAAGTTCAAATTTGGTCTCAGACATTTGCTAGCTGTGTGACCCTGGGCAAGTCACTTCATCCTGCTTGCTTTAATTTTCTTATCTATAAAATGAGCTGGAGAAGGAAATGGCAAACCAGCGTCTCTGCCAAGAAAACCCTAAACAAGGTCATTAGAAATCAGATACAACTGAAACAACTGAACTAAAACAAAGGCATACAAAAGACGTCATTCAAACAGGGCTGAACTTTTGGCCTTTTAGGGAAACCCGTAGAAGATACTTTCTCATGAAGAAAGTTGTTCAAATCAGTGACTCTTACAATGAGGGTTTACAGTGTATTTAGGTTAAAAATACAGAATGATAATATCTGTAATATTTATCATGAAGTATATGGTGCCATTACACATATTTATACTGTATGTTTTAATAATTCTTTTTTTCAATACTACCACATGTTGTTTCAGCCATGCCTTATTCCTCATAACCCCTGGAGTGGTTTGCCATTTCCTCCTCTAGATCATTTTACAAACAAAGAAGCTAAAACAAACATTAAGTGACTTGCCCAGGATCACACAGCTAGTAGATATCTTAGGCTAAATTTGAACTCTGATCTTTTTGACTCTAGGTCTAGTGCTCTCTCCATTATGCCATCTAGTTTCTCCCTACTATATACTTTTTGTCATTTTTATGTCACAACAAGGTTATGAGATAAACAGGGAAGATAATTTTACCCCATTTTTGGTGAGATTGTTGGGAGGAGAGACACTTCACTCCTGTAATTTCATTGATATGGTAAATCCCAGCGTAGAAACTCCCTCCATTAACTGAGAGTGGTGACTTGCTGAGTCTTACAGAATTGCTTGAGATGGTGAGAAATTAATAGACTTTTCTATTGTCACATAACGAGTAAATTGTCAGAGGTTGGGTTTGAACTCATGTCTTCCTGGCATTCAAAACCATCCCTCATTCCTGTTTTTCTCTCCTCTATAGCAGTGCAAAGATTAGGACTAGTGGGATTATTTAAGCTCCTTCAATAGTTACTTGACTTCCTTAGCCTATTTCATTGTGTATCCAGTGTGAGAGATGAACAAGATTCTTCTTCATCTACTAGGACCTTCCATTTTTAAAAACTGTTTTTGTCATAGGTAGTCACTATGATTCAGAGGAGAAACAACACAAAACAAAACTAAGTGGCAATTCCTTTACCTTTAGGGATTTAATGACTCCTTCTCTTTGAGGGTTTCCTCCCCATCTTTCTGACAAGTATAAAAAGGCCATTCCATGCAACTAGCTGAGAAAAGAATTTACCAGACCTTCCAGATGTGAATAACAAAACTGAGAAAGCTTTCAGGGAACACTGGGTAAAGTGGGCACAGATGGCTTAGTGAGTCAAGATCTGCTGTATCATTAGTTTCTAAACTTCAAGCATGGAGTTTCATAGATTTTATGGGTGTGGGTGTGGGGGAGACTGGGACAAAGCACAATCCAAATCTGTAATTTTATCAGAGTAGGGACTTACACCCTAGGAACTCCCTCCACTTAGGAAGATTAGCAACATATCCCTAACTTAACAGTGAGAGACATAATTCCTGGCATATAGCAGGTGCATAATAAATACTTGGTCATTGACTGATGGATTGAAACTTGCTTGAGATACTAACATGGGAAATGAGTTTTCTAGGGTCATAGAGCTAGTAAATGTCAGGGACATAACTTGAATCCAACTCTTCTTGTTCCGAAGCAGGCCCTCTATCTACTTTGCCATATTCCCTCTCATTTCCATTTTACACAAGAGGATTCTAAGGCTCAGAGGGATTAACTTGAGATTAATTTATTGGTAAATTGCAAAGAATGGACTAGAACTTGGAAATTCTTACTCCTACTCCTGTTTCTTTTTCTCTTCTTTCTTTTTCTTTTCTTTTTTTTCTTTATTGCTACATCTTCTGCTTGGTTACTTCTGATTTCTCCAATTTTATCACCCTGAGCACAGATCTGAACTCTCTTCTCTCTTCATATAAGAGCCAACAATCCAGACACAATTATTGGACTCATTTCTGGTGACCTTTCACCATTGATTTAAGAGTCTTATTACACAGTTTTTTGTTTTCGTTTTTCTCACCTCTTCATGGCTTGCCCTTTTCAAAATCCTCTATTAAAAAAATCATTAATACTTTACCCCTTTTATTTTTTAGTTTTAGTCCCCCAGAGGTTTCCAATTTCTTTTCTCCCCCTCTTCCCCATCTTTGGCTCAGCTGTAATTATTTGCATGTTAGCAATCTCCTTCTCTGACATCTATCTTCCATTTCCCTTTTCCTCATCCTCTATGACCTTTAACTCTATAACTACATTGAAGTCTGTAAAGCATTTGGGACACAGGTTCCATGAAAAGTGATACATAAAAGAAAATTGCATTACAGTATTGTGAGAGCGCTGGCTTCCGCTGCTTGCTTTTCCCTGATGGGTTATTCTTGAAAGAAGCATCAGGGATTTAAAAAAAAAAATCATTTCCCCTAATTTTATTGTTTTACTCCCAGACCTAGGGCATGGAAACTGTCACACACACACACACACACACACACACACACACACGCAAATCTAAAGGTGTCAAAATGTCATTTTAGGATGAAAAAAATGAAAACTTTAGAACTGTCTGAGTTTCTTGTTTTGTTTGCTTTTCCATTTTCACAGTTCACCAAGCAGTAGAGGAGAAGCAAAGTGATTCAGTAGATAAGGAGTTAGCCTTGAAGTTAGGCGAACCTGGCCTCTGATATCTATGAACTGTGTGACCCTGGGCAAATATCTTCTCTCAGTACCCACAGGCAATTCTTGACCTAGACTTATAAGTTATAGATGAATTTCTGAGCTATTTCAATGGAGGGAGTTTCTATAGGTGCTGTTATTTATATTGATAAAATCAGAACTCTAAATTTCCAAAATGGAGAGAAGGCAGAGCTCCAAAGCCTGAGCAAAATGAACATTAAGGCCGAATGAAGACATACGGTAATTTTTAGGAGTTAAGATAACCACAAAGGTCCAACCTTTTATACCTCTCCATCACAGAGGAGGCAAGGATGGGAAAGACCTTCATCACTCTCAAGCCGCCAGTTAGCGAGATTACATTTTGCCACTTGAGCTTTGTGTAAGTCAAAGGCAGAGGAGAAGCCATTTCAAAAGTTTGTCATGGTGAATCAATGTGTTCGTCATGGGCTGAACAGTGGCAGGAGATACATGAAAACCTGACATTGATTGCTCTGTTACAAATGTTCCACAGATGTGAAAGTGTCTCCCAATAAAAAATGATAAGACAAAAATTAAATGCAAGTCTGACTAGCATGAAAAGCCTGGAACACAAGAAAAAAAAAAAGAACAACTGTCTATGTACCACTGCTCCCAAAACTTCCTTCCTGAGAGCACAGAAAAACTCCCTGTTACTTCTTACAGGTCAAGTACAAATCCCTAAACCGAACCTGTTTGCATAAAATCCATTAATTGTCATCGCTTTTTCAGAAGGCATGAGAGGTGGTCACGTCTGCAACTCCTATGACATTGTGATTTATGAGGGGCCACTTTATAATTCTCCCATTTCTCTACTCATTACAGAACATTTCTTCAGATCAACCATGGGGGGCTGCGGAGCCTGTTCCAAATGACTGCCATCTGCCCCCACTCCCAGGCTTTGTTCTAGAGATTCAGGTGAATTCTTCAAACAAAACAAATGGAATGGAACCAGAGCCATTGTTTTCTTCACAGTTGGTGATAGACCCATGCTGGGCCTAGCTTAACTCCATAAAGCAGACCAGGAGGCCTTTATAATGGCAGGTCTTTCAGAGACAAGTTCTTTTCACTCTAGAAAACCACAGGGCTTCTCTTAAGCCATTAAGCAAGTACCCCATGATCCTCTGGAATAGTCCAACCTCATTGACACCTAAGTTTAATATTCATAACTTGGCCCAATGAATGGGATAAAGGTTGAGTTTGGAGACATAAAAGGACCAATTCAGAAGAAAGGATTATAAGAACCCAATAGTAATAAGACTTTCTTCACCCTCCTTATTAGAATTACAATGATGCCCTCAAGATTCTAGGTCAAGATAATGTTTGGCCCAAGTATACGATTATGACCAAAGTTTAAAAGGGAATATGGGGGAAAATGCTCTGCTAGCATCTTAACTTTTACATTTTTCAACAAGCCTCATTAGAATAAGTCAATCTCTGAATTAAGATATTAAATATAAAATAATACTGTAAAGTATTTAGCACTATGCCTGGCACATGCTGTCACATCGGTGCTATAAAAATGAGTTATTGTTATTATTAAATTAGATTTAGCAAAATGCTAAAGCAGTATCATCCACCCAAAATAAAAAGACTGACCGACATTATTTTTAGAAAAACCTGACCCCTTAAATAACCAGAAGTGTTAGTTTCCGCATTCATGTTTTATTTATACTTTGGGAAGTTTATTATTGTGATCTTCAGCTCAATTGATATTTGAGGAATTTGTGGGGCATTTTCTCAGTTTTGTTTTGGTTTATCATAGTTTGCTTTTCCTAACAAAGGTTATGTTTACTCAAATGTATCTTAACTATTTAGGGGCTATCATATAATAATATTTTAGATATGAGACAAAGACACTTTGAAGTTTATTTTTTTGAGGTTTGATATTCTGCAGATAGAGAAACAATGAGATATAGTGAACACAGGGACAGCATGAGTAGTTAGGTGGCACAGTCCATAGAGTGCTGAGCCTGGAGTCAGTTTCCTGGGTTCAAATCCAGCCTCAGACACTTACTGGCTGTGTGACTCCAGGCAAGTCATTTAACCCTGCTTGTCTCAGTTTCCTCACCTGTAAAATGAGTTTGAGAAGGAAATGGCAAACCACTTCAGTATCTTTGCCAAGAAAAATATAAATAGGGTCATGAAGAGCTGGACATAACTGAAACAACTCAACCACAAAAGGGATGGCATGAAGTCAGGAAGATCTAGAGTGAAATCTTGCCTTGCCCATACTTTGTGACACTGGACAAATTATTTGACTTTTCAGTTCTCCACCAAGCAACTCTAAGACTACAAATGCCAGACTCTGTTGACCTACACTGATGGCGACAATTTCCAATTGGACGAAATTGCGCTAAAAGCAAAACGAAGAGTGAAGTCTACTTAAAGGAACACCTGCTGGAGGAGAAACTCAGTAGAAATCTAAACTCAGGCAAAAATAAGCCATGAAGTGCTAAGAAATAATGTAGACCAATGATTTCACTCAGAATGGATTGGAGTAATGAATATTCATACAGAACTATAACAAAACTGAATTTACAAGAGATAATCCTACGTGGTCATTTTGAATTCAGTTCCAATTAAACACATAAATATATGCTAATGTAATTTCAGGTAAAAACATAAACAGATGTCAAAACTGTTAAAATTAAGGTATTCATAAAATATTAATATTCTCACTTTGTCCCTACATAGCAAATAATAAAATTTATGTGTTGAGCTATAACTAGGAGCAGAAAACTTTTCAGTGAGTTTACTTTATTATTTTTTTAAATCCAACTTTTTTATTTTTGTATTTTCCAGGGTTCATTTGAACATGAAGTCATCTCCCTCTTTTTTAAAGTAATTATCATGGAATTTTCAACAAGTCACTTAAAAATTCAGAAGGGATAGAGCCTACTGAGAATAGAAAAATGGTACAATTTCTCAAACCTATTTTCCAGGAGGACGTGAAAACATGTATTTTAAGGTTACACCATTTCTCCATTAACTTCATCTATCATTAAGAAGCTATCCATTATCATTAGGGCACTAAGGAAATGTGTGTAGGAGGGTTTTCTCCATTTCTTTTATTTCAATGACTGGACCAACCAACTTATTTTAAATTTTCTGTCAAATAATGTCAAAATCCCCTGGACAGAGTCCAGGAATGACAAGGGGTTTTACTTCAGCCTAGAAATCCACAGACGAACATTCTGATGATGTAGAATAAGAAAGCAAAGCTATAGCTCAAATGGATTATCGTGTTTCTGTTTTTGTGTTGTTCAAGTTCATACTTCTATTTTCCTTCTTGGAAAAAGGTTGACAGAATCTTAGGTCGGAGCCCAAAGGGATCTAAAAGGTCATCTAGTTCAAGCTGCTAATTTTACAGATGAAGAACCTGGAGCTCAGAGAACATAAGTAAGTTGTGCAAGGTCACACAGGTAGCAAATAACAAAGCTAACATTTGAACCTATGTTCTCCGACTCCAAATCCAGTACTTTTTCCACACTGTTGATGAGTCAGCATTTCTGATTCTTAGAGAATTTATGTTTTAAATATCATTATTCTTCTAATCATTTGTTTCCACATTGTCAAAGCCATCCTATAGTCTTGCATGACCCTTAGCACTCCAGTGCTCAAGGAGTACCAAACATCTCCCAATGCCTTCCTTTACAGAGAGCAGAAAGTTAGCTCACTTCAATTTGTGTCGAATGCCCTGCCTGGTTTCAACTCCACAGAACAACATGGCACTCCTTGGTATCCTGTTCCCCAGCTTTTCCTGTGTCCTTTTGCATGTTGTCTCCTCGCTTTAGATTGTATGTTCCTTGGGGCAGGGATTATCTTTTTATTAATTGTATCCCCAGCATTTAGCACAGTGCCTGAAACATGATAGGCACTTAATAAAGGTTTATTGGATTGGATTGGGTATCCTACACTCCAGGAAAATTCAATCGTTATTCCTGAAATTAACCATCCATTTCCATTTGTCCATCCAAACAATTTCCTACATCTAAATTAAACAATCTCTTTCCTCAAATTTTACTGTGAAAATCCTTCCCATTCTCAAGACCCAGCTAAGGTGGCAGTTGATTGTCCAAACTGGAAGCAATCTCTCTCTTTTTGGGTCTCATAGCTTTTTATTTGAATATTGTCTATGTACTTAATTATGCTCTAATTTGTAGCATAGTATTCATTTATGTTTTTTCTTCCCTAAAAGATGATAAAGTTCTCTAGGTTTTACCTTTGTATCCTCATTGTTCAGAATAGTGCCTTGCTCATAGTAGCCATTTAAAAATGGCAGGCAGGCAAGAAAAGAAGGAAGGAAGAAAGGCAAGCAGGCAGGAAGGAAGGAGGAAGGAAGGAAGGAAGGAAGGGAGAGAAGGAAGAAAGGGAGGGAGGAAGGAAGGAAGGGAGAAAAGAATGGAGGAAAAAGGAAAGAAAGAAAGAAAAAAGGAAGGAAGGAAGGAAGGAAGGAAGGAAGGAAGGAAGGAAGGAAGGAAGGAAGGAAGGAAGGAAGAAAGGAAGGAAGGAAGGAAGGAAGGAAGGAAGGAAGGAAGGAAGGAAGGAAGGAAGGAAGGAAGAAGGAAGGGAAGGAAGGAAGGAAGGGAGGAAGGAATTGCTGTGGGATTATTTTGACCAAAATTTTCAGTCTATCAGTCATGTTCTCTTTATAATAGGATAATTGTGATGAGTTTATGATGAGTACAGAATATATACCGCCAAGCTTTTCTGAGTTGACATTTGTCACATTTTAATAATAGTAGCCATTATAACTGGACTGTTTCCTCATTTATTTAAAAAATAAAAAGAATAGGCCCTAGTTAATTTCAACTCATTTCAATTCAACAAGTATTTCTTAAGTGCCTTATAATTAAGACATTGACATATAAAAATATGAGAAGGAAATATCTGCCCTCAAGCACATTCTATCCTAAACGACTGATGAAGTTCCTTCCAGCTTCCAAGTTTTGTGAAACTACAGTCATTTCTGTTTGTTATTGCTAAAAACAACTTCACAAAGTTAATTATATTGTTGAGGTGAATCGAAACCTGAGCCCAGGAAAAGACGACTTACTCAATGTTGTTCTTAAAAATTATATGAATAATCCTAATGACCCTTAGGTCATTAGTAGATGTTGTCAGTATTTTCACATATTCTAGCAATATGATATAAAAGATAGAGAACTGGCTTTGAGGCCAGGAAGAAATGTGTTCAAGTCCTGATTCTTACTCAAATGTACTGCTCATATGAACCTGGGCAATTTCCCTAGCCTATTAGTGTTTCTAGACAATTTTCTCAGTTTGTAAGTTTTAGAGAAAGTGTCAAAGGTGCCACTCTGCATTGATTGAGGAAGTTTCTTTACCCAGGAATTCTCTATACCAATGAAATATAATCATAGAACCAACCTTTATCCCTCTCCCTGAAAATCAAAGAGACGTTTCAGCAAAGACAGTGCCACAGTTACATGCAGAAGTTGGTGCAGCCAAGTCATTTTGACTATTATAAATACACAAGTTAAAATAAAGAATATATAAAGAAAGATGCTATCTATATCCAGAGAAAGGACTGAAAATAGAAATATATATAAGACAATTTAAATATAAGATAATTTAAATATCTATATCCATCTATCTACATATTTCTTTGTGTCTAATGGTAGCCATCTTGGGGTGGGGGAGGGGGCATGAAGGAAGAAATAAAGGAATTTACATGATAGCTTTGCTATATATTTGGAAGGAATAGTAGGTTGCATATGGCAGTTTTGCAATTTCATGTGCAATCACCTTTTTTATTGCACTATATTATGGAAATTCTTGTTTTCTTCTGTAAATTAAAAAAAAATTTTTTTTTAAAAAAAGAAGTTGCTCAGTAAATGCTGAATCAATGAATGAATAAATGAAGAAGGGAAGTATTGGGCAGAGGAGAGGTACTAGGTCTGAAAAAAAATAGACTAGGAGTAACAGTAACATCAGAGCACATCTAGAGACAGCTGCATTGGCACTAAGGCCACAGGCTACTGTTTCAAGGAGAATGCCCCTTGAGGGGAAAAAACCCTCCCTTTTCTCTCTGCCATTCTTCCCACTCCTGGTAGGTGCCCTCCCCTACCAGTTGAACACCATGTTTGCAGCTAGTTGGCCACCAATCCTGGTTGAAGCATTAGTCATTGGACTTAAATTTGTGAATTTCAAATGTCTTTCAATTTCCTAGGGGTTCTTGAGGACTGCAGGTCTTCAGATCTCTAGTCCCCTAACAGGTGACAGGGAAGATATTCTTGTAAAAGCTTCATCTTTAGTCTCTTCTAATGAAACCTCTTAATGCTGCCATGGGTCTGTGTTGTTGTTGTGTTCATCCTTCTTTTTAGAAGAAGATCATGACATCAGAGAAATGATGACACGATTTGCACTTGACTTTGTTTTGAGTGTGGGAGGGCTGTACAAGGTCACCAGCCTCACTCTCTCCTACTGAGCCATCTGGATCCAGTGACCAGGTATTCATCGTGATGACTGGAGATGGCCCAAGATGCAAGGGGAGGCCTTGATTTTTTTAGACTAGGCCTTTTCACATACTCACCTGGAGGGAGGTAATGCCCATTGAGTGAATAGGCCTCTTTAAGAAGTAGTCAGGGAATGGCCTTTTTAATGACCAAAAGAAAAGATAACTAAATCAAACCGGGAGGGAAAGAGAAACTGTCACTACTGATAATCTCTCCAAACCAGCCATTAAGTGGAGCTTGGGCAGGGACTAATTGTTGTCCAAACTATGGGCTTCAGAGTGCACTTGGTTTAAGGTTTTGGGAAGAAGGAAAGAAGGAAGGGAGGAAGGGAGGGAGGGAGGACATCTAGCTATAAATCCCAAAGGAAGGGGAGAGGGAGACAGCAAGGAGAGGATGAGCTAAGTTACTCAGCTAGCTGGGTCCCAACTCAGGCAGCTCAGTCTACTCACAGGTTGTGTTTGTCCTTCGTTTTTCAAAGAAGATCATGATATCAGAGAAATGATGACATGACTTGCGCTTGACTTTGTTTTGAGTGAGGGAGGGCAGTGCAAGGTCACCAGCCTCACTTTCTCCTCCTGAGCCATCTGGATCCAGTGACTAGATCATGGGTCTACGCATATTGCAATGCATGGAAGATCAGAGGTTGCAAACTGCATTATCATAGATTCATGTGTATCTGCTTGACTTCAGGTGGCCACAGGTTCAGCTGGGTCTCTGCTCTAGGGCACAAGAGACTTTCTGAAAATTTGGCATATTTTCAAGTCCACCTATTTCAGTAGGCTACATTTGCTTTTGTTTTGACTTTTTTCTTTTACTTTTGATTGTTGAGCTTGGGCTCTTCATACTATCTTGACTTCCACTATTATGTCTTCGTGGAGTCTATAATTTCCCTCTAGGTAACATGGAACTAATACAAAGAACACTTTTCTGGGACTCAGGAGACCTGGATTTGAATCTTGGCTCCTCTATTCACTAGCTAGGAAGGAAAGGAAATAAACATTTGTTAAGTACCCACCACATGTTGTTCAGTTGTTTTCAGTCACGTCTGACTCTTCATGACTCCATTCAAGGTTTTTATGGCAGAGACATTGGAGTGGTTTGCCATTTCCTTTGGCTCATTTTACGGATGAGGAAACTCATGTAAACAGGGTTAAGTGACTTATCCAGAGTCACACAGCTAGTAAGTTTTTGAAGCCAGACTTGAACTCACAAAGGTAAGTCCTCCTGACTCTAGCCCTGGCACTCTATCCACTGAGAAACCTAGCTACCTTTATGCTAGGAACTATTACAAGTAATTTATAGATATTATCTTATTTGAACCTGATAACAACCTTGTGAGATAGGAGCATGTGTAAGCTCCATTTTAAAACAGAGGAAACTGAAGCAAACAGAGGTTACATGGCTTGTCCAGTGTCACATAGCTAGTAAGTGCCTCAGTCAAATTTGAACTCAGCTCGGTGTACCACCTAGTTATTACTTCCAGTGTTACCTAACCTCTCTTCTCTACACTTCAGTTTCCTCATTTGTAAAACAGGAAAAATGATACTTACACCACCACCTCACACAGTAGCCAAAACGAAAACTTTTTCTAAATCTATGAACATTAGATATAGGGGATTGTTACATTAGCTGTTTTTGTTTGCTTTTACTTTGACTCTCCCAGAGATTTATATTCAATTCAGTTAACCAACGTTTACTCAACTCACCCTGCCCATGACTCAACATGGCCAGGAAAGAGGACACAAAGGCTGTCTGGAACTTTCTGTGGCCTGGTAAAATGTTTATACTGTTTATAAGACTGGGACATTTACATTAGGAGATAATAGGTCCACTAATAGCAAGGATGTTGAATAGTGCTTGCAAAAGCAGGGTTTCCTGGGCACATCTGTGCAAAGATGATTAAAGAAATCTCTTAATCCTGATAAATTACCATTTGGTCTTCAGCATGCCCTATGTGGATTTGATGACATCTTTTCATCTGACTTTAGAGTATCTTGTGATTCAAAATGGCTCTAATTTTCACATGGTGAACTGTTGCCTCTGAAAAATGAAGAAAGGTGATCTGGATGATTCTCTTTGATGCCTTTCGTCATAATGGATGATTATTTTGGGTCCAGTTACTAACCAAAGTGGGAGCCCCTGCTTTGTAGTTAACATTTACTTTCCCCGAAAGGACTTTTTCAGAGGATACAGTACCCTTTATCTCAATCACACAGTTTGAAGTATCTTATTTGACTGAAGCTGGAGCTTATGATGAGTTGCTAAGGCAGCCAGGGGCACAGCTGATTTGATTTTCTTAGCCACCTTTAAGATGGAAACCAGTTGTTAGTCAAATGAAAAGGATCACAATCTTTTTAATTATGATGATTAGAGGTGAGATGGCTGGTGAGGTAGTTTGACTTGTTGTTTTGACCTGAGTTTTCACACAAATTAAATAAATCATTCAATTAATAAGTATTTATTAAGTATCTACCTTGTGTTAGGTTCTCAAAATAAAAGTTTGATGAATAAAACAATCTACTCATAACGAGATTATATTCTAATGGAGGAGACAAGTAGACATAAAAATATAAATGTAAAGTTGATAAATACGAATGTTTAGGAATCAGAGAAAGTATGCAGGGCAGTGGGTGTCTGTAAAACACCATCTTTGCCTCTTTGGTCCTCAGTTTCTTCATCTGTAAAATGAGGAAACTGAACTAGAAGATCTCTAAGGTCCCTTCTACCTCTAAAATTCTTTGATCCTACAATTTTAATCACATATCCTAGATTAGTGATAGCCTTATTATAATTGGGTTGTCCAATGCCAAAACAGACATTTCTTCTCAGAATTACTGTTGCACTTATCATAGCTAACACTGTGATACATCGTGCAATTAATTATTTGATATATGTAAATTTTGCCCTCTAATACCTAAACAGGATAATAAAGTCATAAAGGGTAGGTACTCTTTCTAATAATTCTAGCTTCCCATGGCACCTAACAGTGTATGGGAAGTCCTCCAAAAATATGTTTATTTCAAAATGTTTGGCATCATAAAGCAAAGCATCTGATTTTTTAAAAGTTTTGCTTTCCATCCAGATGTTTTTCTATGTCATAGAAACAATGTGTGTGGTCTTCAGAAAGTCAGAAAATTGTTTTTGGCTTTAGCTATAGGAACTTAGCCATTATTTCTTTCCAGCGAATTGACCATTGGCAGAGTTTAGTAAATCAACTACCCGTTTTGAAATTGTGTGCACAAAATCAACCAGAAACAAACAAAAAAGGTAAATTCAGTATTGAAAAATGGGCAAATTAAATTGTTATTGCTCCTATTATTTTTATATTTATTATAGATATGTATATATATGCATATGAATATGTCATATTCCATTACATTTTATTGTAATATATCATGTCATCATACCATATCATATCATCTTATCATAATAAATTAGAATATATTGTACCCCATGACTGAGCATGGTGGTACACACCTGTAGTTTCTGCTACCAGGTAAACTGAGGCAGGTGGAACAACTGAACTCAGGTGTCTTGAGCTACAGTATACCAAGTTGATTGGGTGTCCATGCTAAGTCTGGCACTAGCATGAAGAGCCCCTGGGAATGGAGGGGTTCTGAGACTGCAAGTACAACCAGAATATTTGGACTTCACATCACAGCTACTGATATGCTTCATAAGGAAGGAGAAATATTACCAAAGGAAACAATAGGGAAAGAACAGCTAGATTAGAAGTATACACAGAAGACATCTAGGCTGGAGGCAACAGAATTTCTAGAGTACTGGGATACACCTGAAAGAGGGGAAGATAATATCACTGCCAAAATGGACAAACTATAATGGGACAGAATAGGCTGACCATCAAGTCATATGAAAAAGGCTTGAGAAATGTGATGAACTTCAAGCTTGAAATGAAGCAACATTGTGATGCGGTAACCAAAACGACAAATTTGATCTTAGTCTGCAGTAACAGAAGTATAGTCTATTGAACAAGGGTAATTATCTCCCATGACACTCTTTCCTCATCAGAAAACATTGTTTATCTCATATTAATTTCTGGGCATTTTAGGAGGAAATTTATGAGTTTGATTTTGTCTACAGGAACTTAACAAGATGGCAGTAGGACTCAAAACCACATCATGAGAGGATCAATTACAAGAAGCAAGGATATTTGGTCTAGAGAAGAGATTTGTTGTGGATATCTTCTCTGTCTCCTAATGTCTGATGCATCTGGAAAGGAATTAGATTTAGGCTGCTTGACCTCAGATGACAGAACTAGAATCAGCAAGTTTCATGCATGGCATATTCTATACAGTAGATTTATAGATGTGTGATGAATATTTTTGAATGAATGTTGAATAAAAGTTACATATCTATTTTTGATCAACTTAAAAAGAACTTGATGTCAATCCAAAACTGAGCTGTCAAAGTGGAAATGACTACTTTCTACATAATAAGAGAGTGTTGGAGCAAAGGCTTTATGATCACTCTTTGGTGAGGATGCAATGGAGATTCATGTTTCTGGTAGCACTTGTATGATATAAGCTCTTTCAGTTTCAGGATTCTTTGGTTGTACATTTTGTAGTCTTGAGGAAATGACCTTTGTCTCAGTTTCCTCACTGGAAAATTGGGGAAAATAATAGGAAAATGAATCTAAATTTGCCTTTTACATAACTAGTATCATGAGGATTTCTAATGTCTGGATAATAGCTGTTACATGCTAAGTTTCTCAGAGATTATAAAATAAAGCCTTTTAAAATAGAAACATCATATTTGGTTTGATTCACCAATAACTTAGAAGCAGCTGCAGGCAATTTTTTTCATATGTTCCAAAAAGGGGAAAAAAATATATCTCTCTTTTTGGCCTAAAAAGGAGCATGGAAAATTTCAGCCCCAAAGGATGGTGTTTTGGAAAGTTGCAATGAATTGAAAACTAGGAGTTATAATAAAAAACGTCTTGCTAGCCTAACTACAGCTTACACTAGAGTGAATACCATAATATACATTGTGGTACTCAGCTTAATTTACTCTGTAATTGTACCACACAAGCAAACAAGAGTCTTGCAAAGAGAAGAGTGACGTCTTTTTAAATGAATAGCTAGGATAAGAGTATTGACAAAGGCTATTTGTCAGCAGGAAAGAAGTGGGAGATGGCTCTATCTATTTTCTCTTGCTATTCCTTTACAAGCTATTCATTTAAGAGGAATTCGCTGTTGTTATCGAATGGAATTTACTTGTCAGGTGGTACAATTATGGTTATTTTGCCGAGTCAATTTTCAGTTACATAATCACACATGCTTGTAGAGAATGCAATGGAAACTTGTCTCAGTGGAATAACTTTCAGGTGCTAGTCTGACACTAGTGGTTTCTTCAATGGTCTCATGGTTAATCTCTGTCATTGAAGTTCGAGATTTCCTCCCAGATTGGACAATAATTCATGGAAAGGAACGGCTCAAGGTGGCATTATTGGTAATAAGATTAATTATAATTTATACTTCTTGTGAATGGACAGTTTTCATTTTTGTCTTTTACTCCCCAATATTCAGGGCATCTGGCATGTAGTAAGCACTTAATAAGTGCCTATCGAATTGAATACCATTGTAAATAAAAGTGGCAAAACACATATATCTATGGTGTAGACATCTTTGCCTCAACAATCACCTTGTCCTTCAAAGTCACACTGCACAAGTAGACAACATTGAAATGCAAGCCACAAGTAGGTTGAGATTCTTGCTCTATGACTTCATAGCTACATAATCATGGTCATGTCATCTTATCCTCTGCTGAAAGTTTCTGCACTTAGATAATGAATGTTTAAGAAATTGTCTTTACATGTAACTGGAAAAATGCTAATAAAAAATAAAAATACAAGATAAAATTTTAAAGTAAAAAAAAAAAATGAAGGTGTTGGACCATATGACCTCCAAGTCCTCTCCTAGCTCTGATATCTTATGATTGGAGAAATTTCTCTTTTGGAAGTGCCTTCAAAAAAGTTAACAATCTCATAGCCACATATTCTACTTTCAGGGTCCTAAATTTTACATCCTTCATCTTATTATTCAAATTCTATTCATTCTTTAAATTTATAATTCTTCACAAAGTCTTTCCTAATTACTCAAACAGAAATTGAGCTCTTTTCTGAACTCAATTGTAATTAATCCATAAGGTGCCTAAAACACTTTTCTCTAGCCAACACTACCCTAAATGTGCTGTCTTCTATTACAGTAGAATATAAGCTCATTGAGGGTAGGGGCTATCTTGCCTCTTTGTATGTATATCCCAACTCACAGTGCCTGAGATATTGGAAGTGCTTAATAGTTTTTTTCATTCATTTGAGCAATCATTCTTACACTGCTAAATATTTCTTGACTATAGCTCTAGTTTTCCTAACTGCAGTGTCAGCTTCTTTACATTTCTTTTTACATTTATTTGTATCATAGAAATGTGTTTAACTTAATTTAACTGGGCATTTTCCTTAACTTATATGAAAGGATATCAAGAGAGAATAATAACTTGGTTAATGCTGTATTTTCCAAGTATTCTCTGTGGCTGAAAGTGCAAGGAGCACATTGGGATTCTTAACACCATAGTGCCTGACTTGCTGTACAAGAGACTAGGCTATGAGGAAAACCAGAAGGGAAGAGCAGCTGGACCAAGTCGGATATACACAGAGGACATCTGTCCTGGAGGCAGTGTAGCTTCAGAAGCACTGAGTGATTGGTTCTCAGTATACCTAAAGAAGGGAAAGATAGTGAAAAAAAGCATGGACATTATTACTGCTAAAAATAAATGATCTAGAGGACATCAATAATTCCTAATCCATATGCTTACTTTCTCATCTCTACAAAATATTTATGAGAATACACATAAAGGGCACCCTTGATTAAAATGTGAAAATCAGCTAATCAACAAGTGAATGCCTAGTATATTCCAGTTTTTGCATTAGAAGTGTATGTACTAAATGAAGTGAGTCCTTTCTCACAAAGAGTTTACATTCCACTGAGGGGATTCAACATGTTCTTGGGGTTTTTTTGGGGGGGCGGGGTTAGGGGACTAGGTATCTCTATCTCACTCAGGCTGGAAGGAATACTGGCTGCTCATAGATCTGATCCCATTAGTGACTGACACAGAAGTGTTGGCATGCTCTGTTTTAAAGGTGGATTTGCCCTTCCTTAAGCAGTCTGGCGGCCTTCCATTCCTGGAAGCTCATCATACTGGTGTCAGACTTAGTCTGGACAACCAGTTGACTTAGGACAGTGAAGCTCAAAGCTCCTAAGTTCAAGTGATCCACAAGCCTCTCTGCCTCTCTCTCCAGTAGCAGGTACCACAGAGGTTTCTATCACTCTTAGTCATGGTATAAAAGATCACAGATAATATAATATAATAAAATAAATACAAAAGTGATAGGGGAAGGGGCATTAACATCTGCAAAGCCAGAAAAGGTTTCATGCAGGAGGCAACACTTGAATTTAGCCCTAAAGGGAGACAGAGATACCAAGAGGGGGAGGTGAAGAAGAAGGGCACTGTAGAAATGAGGTTCATTGTATACAAAGACATAGAGGCAAGAGAATGATTGTATTCTCAACAGTAATAGTGAAGGTAGAAGAAGAGAGTGACCAGATGGAAATGTCCATCAAGCAAGTGGAGATATGGGGATAGAGCTCAAGAGAGATGAGATGGCTTTGTAGATTCAGAGGTCATCTGAATAGAAAGATAATTTGATCCTTAGATACTGATGAATTAAAAGAAAATATAAGGGGAAGAAAAGATACAGATTTGGGGGTACACCCATATATGAGGGCACGACATACATAATGATCCTCCAGAGCAGAAAGAGAAGGATGAGTCAGACAGGTAGAAAGAAAAAAATGATAGAGTGATGTCATGAAAGCTAGAGGAAAAAGAATATCCAGAAGGAAGGGAGGGGTCAACAACGGCCAGAAGAGACTAAACGGGCTTTCTAGCCAACTGTATTTTTATGTTCATATAACTTAATAAAGTAACAGAGAATACAAGATCTCATTACAATTATTATTTGTTGACCATAAAATAATTGATTTAATCTGATAGGGTGAAATGCTGTCTTAAAGGCTCCCCTTCAACAAGATGTCTCTCATTTGTATGTTAAATGATTCAAGATTCCTTGATAAATGTAAATACTGAAATCATTCTTTGATGATCATCTGATTAGGACTACTAGAGAGAATATGCAATTGGGAGACTGATGTTCAGTGAAGGCATTAGCCCCCATCAGGTAATATACTCAGCAGAGAATCCTAGCAAGCAGGATTCTCCCCAGATGGCCAGGATTTTTTGGATGCTCTTAGTTGCAGGTGACATTGTGCTGCATCGTGTTGATCGCATCAAGGGCTGTAATACCATAGAGCCTTCTGGATGACATCTACAAGCACTCAAAAGCACTTGACCAACTATCTACAAAAGAGGATAGACAGGCCTGGAATCAGGAAAATCTGAGTTCAAATCAGACCTCAGACACTTGCTAGCTGTTTGAGCCTGAGCAAGTCATTTAACCTTGTTTGCCTCAATTTCCTCATCTGTAAAATGAGCTAGAGAAGGAAATGGCAAACCACTCCAGCATCTGTGCCAAAAAAAACCCAAAATAGGTTTTTGACAAAGAGTCAGACAAACTAAATAATTATGACAACAGCCTACAAAGAAAAATACAATTGCATGAAGAATAGCAATGTGTAGTCATACAGTAGAAAGGTTACAGATGAAAGTCCGAGGACCTGTTTTCAAGTTCAGCCTCTAATACTTATTACCTCTGTGACCTTGGGCAAGTCATTCAATTTCCCTAAATCTCAGTTTGCTCAACTACCAAATAAAGGGGTAGGATTAAAAGAACTCTGAATTCCCTTCCTCTTCTAGATGCCTGTTATCCAGACCACAACATGCAACTGGAAGGGTAGCAATAGATAGAGTTCATCAATGAATATCTCTCAGACAAACACTACACTAGAATTAAACAGGAAGAAGAAAGTAAATTGTATTTGGATAATTGTGTGGCCCATGGTCCCAAGTTTCTTCATGAAACTAAACCCATTTCAAAAAAAATCATTAACCTTTCAGTTGGTTTTGCTCTTAAAGAGGACCATGACATCATGGAGGTGATGCCATGACTTGAAAGTGAATTGGATTTAAGTGAGGGAGGGGTGTTCAAGGTTCACTTTCTCCTCCAGAGCCATCTCGGCCCAGTGTCCAGATACAGATCGGGAAGACTGGAGATGGCCCCCATCCTTTCAGTGGTGTTATATAAAATGTCATTATCGTAATTATGATAATATCTGATTTTTATGTAGTACTTGAAAGTTTACAAAGTTATTACATATTATATCTTATTTGAGACTCATAGCAACCCTACAAATATTTATTATTGCCAACATATTGATAAGAAAACTAAGATCAAGAGAGGTAAAATGATTTGTCACTATATAATAAGTCCAGAGACAAGATTTGAACCCAGGCCTTTCTGACATTAATTCCAACATTCTATCCACTACACCATGCTGTCTCTTCATGGCTATTAACCATGGTGTCCCACAATCTCTGAGGGATCAAAATTGTAGGTCATCTTGAGGGCAGTGGAAAAATGCCTTAGGGGTGGATCCTGGGGGAGGGGTAGATAGGGTATAATACATTACCCACAATGAATTATGTACAGAGAGCAACCTAAGAGAGATCATTGAAGAGGCGTGTGCCTGAACAAGCAAATAGACCAGTTATGGGGTGAGAATGAAGGCGAACAGATGGATAGCCTGAGTGCTCTATTGACACCGATGTCGTGTTATAAGACCTAATGGAACAAGAGACTGGGCTGTACCGCTGTGGTAGATTTACAGGAAGTCATGGATGAGAGTTGCACAGGATTGGCATAGGGATGGATAGGCTGTCATTTGCACCATTGGAGGGAATATTTTTATGAATGAGATCGTAGCTCTATCTAAGTATTCTAAGGCTGTACCTGATCCTTAAATACCGATTTGTTTAGTTAATTTAGCAAAAAGAAAAAAAAATCCTGTAAACCCAGACATTTGCCACTGGAGACCTAAAGAATAAAAAACCCTCCCCAGAATATTGTTTTGAGAAGGATTTCCTTTTCTTTCTTTTGTTTTCCAAAATGGCAAGATGGTCTCATTAGTTGTAACATACAGTACCTCCTGGGCAGCTGTGATTTTCCTGTTCAGAAACCAGACTACACTAGGGGTCTTGGGGAATTCAGCAGGAGTCTCATTGACTGCCCATTAGAATCACTTGCAAAAGATTTCCTGTCATTGCCTATTCATTCTTGAAATCCCATTCTCGATTTCCTCGTAGAGTGAGGGAGATGGAGTTGTCCTCTTCATTAGAATCTCAAATGTCCTGGGAAAAGAAAAGAGCGGCTGTGCCCACTACACCTTGGCTCTGACTCTTCTCATTTCATTCTCTGCCTATTTATTTCTCAGACTGCCCCCTTTCTTGTTTGAGGTCCCACAGTATTCTCCTTTACCCTTAATGGCTTCCCATCTTCTGTGATTGCAGACAAAGCTTCCTTTGTGCGAGCTGTCAAGCAGCTTCTTTAGACTTTGCCCATGTCATTTTCCTTCATTTTATGTGTTCTGGACAAATAGGAACAGCCTGATGGAAATTGTATTAATTCTCTTTATTATTTTCAAACTACAATTAAGACGACAACCAGAAACCTCTGGTGTTCTCTTAGAAACAAACTCATCTTATTCAGTCAGCCCTCTCTTATAATTTAATTATTGAAGCTTGATATCATTTTGGTTTCCGTGAAGCACAACCCCTTAAGGGCAATTATAGCCTTCCTCAGGCCTGATAACTAGTACCACTGCCAATTCTCTGGGCACTTGGAATGGAACCTCATATAACAATGAGTCTACGTCTCTCATTCATATTATAGCATCCTTCTTGCTCCAAAGCCAGTCGTGACGATTTTGACTTCTTCTTATAGCAGTTGTGAATGGCAATGAAGTATTTCCTGAGACATTTTAGTATTGAAGTTATTTTTCTTTACAAATAGAACAGAACAGTGTTACTATTATAGGATTTAGCATTTTTTATGCAGTCCATTTGAATCTTCCAAAAATCTGATATTAACTACATTTCCCCATTTCATTACTTACCTTTATGAATCTTACAATTAGTGCTCTCAATTGCTTTATATTCCCTAAATGCAAGGATGAAAACAAAACATTTGGGTCCTTCCATTGTTTCGAGCACTAACCCTTTAGTAACTGCTTTTGAAGCTGAAAAAGAAATCACCCTATGCTCTGTTTTCTGCCAGGTAGCCAATTTTCATTATAAAAGCCAAAATAATAATTATTTCAATTGTACCATTAGGCTAATGGAAACACCAATCAGTGACTCTGGAACTGCTCCGACCTCATTGGCTGCAAGTTGAAATAGCAACCATGCTATTACAGCAAAGACCAGCATCAAGGACATCATTTTAACTCAATCTGAAAAGTAGAGTAGAAATTTTGTAAATGATTGTCATAAAATTGAGGAGATTGTACTTGTTCATGAATAGTTTCTAGGAAACCAAGACTCACTTCTGCTCCTAAAGGCTCTCCAATAGAGCTCTCTTTAATTATTTGTAAGGAGTTCATGGTATCCTGGGATGAGTCCTGGAGGTGGGGCTCCCTGATAATACACAGGCTGTTCCATTATCAGCCCTTTATTAGCATTCAGGGGAATAACAATCAGAGAGTGGAGCCGTTAGCTGAGTTATAGCAAATTACTTAATGAATGGAGCTGTAGCCACAAGTGTTTTATGAATTCAGTTCTGCCACTGGGCTGTAGTTTGATTTCGTAGGAGATGAGCTATGTTCAAAAAAGCTTACATTAGTGCCTTTTGTTGGTAAGTTCCTAAACCAATTGTTTATTAGAAATCATATCTGACGGGATGTGTGCTTTTCAGTTGAAAATTAAAGCAAGCCCCAAAGCTCGCTTGATTCACTTTGCAATATTTTTGACCTGCTCAAATAAACTTCCTTTATTAGTCATCTTTGCTCTTGGTTCCTATAGTGCTTTGATCGCTATTCTGAACAGAATATGGTTTGTTTTATTTGTTTTCTGCAAATACAATCAAATCTCCTAAATGTCACAATTCACAATTTTCCCAAACCATAAATTAACCTCCTGTTTTCCTAAGCATATCCTTAAAAATAATTCAAAAATTTGCAAATTGGATTTTAAAAAATGGCCACTTTGCTATTTCTAGCAAAATGGCAAGTTTTCTTTTAAATAGAAAGGTTTTGTTATTTTAGATCCACTTTTCCTGGGATCCCATCAACATAGAAGGCCCCTGCTGTTCCTTAGGCTTCTGAACCAGCTGGTACCTTCCATGTATCTGTCTGAATGCAGTTCTGGCTTGCCAGTCAGGATTAATTAATTTGGGCAATCATTGAATAAATATACTTTGAAATTTCTGACCTTTTGACCCTTAGATCTAATTTTGGTATATCTTACTGTCTGGATCACTTGAGCTATGTTTTACAGCATTACTTAATCATTTTATTGAGTACCTTTCCAAATGATAATTTAGAGATCAGTGCTCAAAACATAAAAACATAAAATGTGCAATCATTTCCATCCTGCTCAAAGGCTAACACCACAGTCAGGCTCTCTAGGCCATACCACATAAAATGTTATGGAAGATGGAAGCACCTAGATATGAAATAACTTTCCCTAAGACATGCCCTCATCCCCTTCTCTTGGCCCCCAGTCAGTTGAATACCTCTGCCTGCTCCCCACCCCCGAATTCAGTCCTCAGCTAGCCAGCTGTTAGCAATCATTATAACCAGCAAGTTTCAAAGCCAGGCTTGCCCAGGGGAGAGGAGTCCATAAAGACAGTTTGCCCTGTCAATTTCAGCTACCTTTCTACACTAATCACCTTGGTGAGAATGAGCCTAGACTGTAGATGATCCTGGTGGTCCGGGTCAAGAGCTGTGTAATTGGGGTAGAGGGAGAGAGAAGACAAAACAACTTCTCTGACCTCTCATCTTATAGGCTTACGAATACCTAAGCTTTGTTCACTTGGTAATATTCATGGCCTACTCAGATATGCTTTCTTTATTAGTAATATTCACTCATATTCTTATGCATTATTATTCTTTCATTTCTGTTGTGTCTGACTCTTTGTGACCCCATTTGGGGTTTTCTTGTTAGAGATACTTGAATCGTTTTCCATTTCCTTCTCCAGCTCATTTCACAAGTGAGGAAACTGAGACAAACAGGGTTAAGTGACTTGCCTAGGGTCACACAGCTAGTAAATGTCTGAGGCTAGATTGGCACCCAAGTCTTTCTGACTCCAGACCTGGAGCGCTATCCACTGCACCACCTAGCTGACTGTAGCAATGCTCACTAACGAATAGCATCTTTCTTGACCCTTCTGCTACCTTCGACAGGGTCCCTCATCATCCTCTTGATATCTTCACTTTACGTTTCTATGGCATTAATCTAGCTCTCCTCCTACCTCAACAATCACTCCCTCAATCTCTTTTGTTGGCATTTCATCCAAGTTGTACCTGCTGAGGGTGGGGGCCCCTCAATTCTGTCCTGAACCCCCTTCCCCCTCTCCATTACTATTTTGGTGACCTCATCAGGTCCCATGGATTAAACGCTTATGGTGATGACTCTTGGGTGTACTTATCTGAGACTTCATCTCTAACATTTCTCCTCAACTTTCGACTTGCATCTTCAGTTGCTTTATTGGACCCCTCAAACTGGTTGTCCCATAGACATCTTAACTTCAACATGAAGTGTTGAAAACTGAACTCATCTTTCCCTCCAAACCCTCTCCTCCTCTGAACTTCTACATGACTGTTGAGGGTACCATCACCTCCCAGAAAGCCATCCTCACAACCTAGGGATCAAGGGGTCATCCCGGACTCCTTGGTCTCTAACTCCTTGCATTCATTATTCTGTCAAAGCCTGTTGACTTTACCTTTGCAATATCTCTCATCTGACACTGCTACCCCTCTGATCCGTGTCCTTACCACTTCAAGCCTGGACTATTGGAATAACCTGCTGGTTGGTCTTTCTATTTCAAATCTCTCCCCACTCCAATCTATTGTCCACTTAGCTATTAAACTGATATTCCTAACATGAAAATCAATCCATGTCACCCACTCCATTCGATAAGCTTCAGAGGTTCCCCATAACCTCTAAGATCACAGATAAAATCCTCCATTTGGTCTTTAAAGCCCTTCCTAACTATCTGCTTCCTACCTTTCCAGTCCCCACCCTACTTCTCTCCATGTACTCTGTGATGTACATCTAACCTCGCTGATCCTAGCATAAAATTACTCCAACTGCTAACTGAACCTTTTTAGTGACTGTCTCCCAGAACTGAGATTCTCTCTCTTCTCAAATCTACCTCCTAGACTTCCTAGCGGCCTTCAAATCCAAGCTAAAATCCCATCTTCTACAAGGAACCTTTCCTGATCCCCTTTAATGTCACTGCATTCCCCCTGAAATTCATCACGTATCTTGCCTATACATAGTTGTCTGCATGTTGTCTCTTCCTTTATACTGTAAAGCCCTTGAGAGCAGGGACTTTCTTTGTATCCCCCTCCTTAGCATGTAGCCTAGACATAGGCATTTAATAAATGCTTACTGTATGCTTTTTTGCCTTTATTTTCCCACTGTTTTGTATCATGGATGATATGGAAATATATTTTGCATGACTTCACCTGTATACCTGATATATTGCTAACCTTATTAATGAGTGGTGGAGTGAAGGGGAGAATTTGAATGCAAAAAAAAAAGAATGTTAAAAATAAAAAATGTTTTAAGAAATGTTTATTGACTGACTATAGCTTAATGATAAAATCATATCCTTAAGAACCATAATGAATAAGATATTCACTGTGATTAGGCAAATATATTTTCACAGAAAATACAATTATTCATTATGTTTTTCCTCATTTACATGGATAGTAACTTAGATTCAGGAGGGGTTTATGGCATGTTCAGGGAGGACTAGCACCTCTGGTGTGAGGGATTGCCAAACCTTTTTCAGTGATTCACATCTACTTTTAGTATCCACCTTCATCCATTTCTCACCTGTGGCTCCAAGAAGCCACCATCATGCTTGGTGGCCACACTCCAGTAAAACCATTTCAGCAGATGGGCTAAACCAGGCTGAGGGTAGCTGACAGGCCTCAAACCCATCAGTGAATTAGGGGGATGTTTACCCAAAACTTGTGAAGATATCCCCCAGGAGAGTGGGTGGATAAGAACAATTTGTTCCAATGACCATGAAGGCAGATGGAGCAGACACTGTGGAGCACTTGGAGGTTGGCAAGAAATCAAAGACACTGGATCCCAAGCTATCACCAGTCACCATGCCACTGGACTTTGATGATTCTGGGAGAAAGAGTGAGGTTGACAACTTTATACAACTCTGCCTCACAAATCTAATTCATGCACAAGTCATAATGTCATTGGGTCTCTTCAAAAACAAATAATAATAATTCAGGATACCATCATTGCTTGTCTAAATTATTGTAACAATCTTGCTTCCTGTACTCTCTTTTCTCCAATCTTAGCTTTCTAGCTTTACTTCATATACATTCTTTCATGTATCCTAAATTGCAACCAAACTCTAACTAGCTATACCCGAATTTGATATACCGTTTCTGTCCTGCATACATTCATTCACAGAAGATATCCCCCATGCCCAAAATGCACTCCCTATTCATATCTGCTTTTTATGATCCTTATGTAACTTCCTCTCTGAAATATGCCCCAATTCACTCACATTCATAGGTTGGCTGCCCAGAATGCCATTCCTACCTCAGGTTCAAGGGGTAATTCCATAGATGTGTGCTAACACTATAGCTCATGAGCCCCCACTGATGTACTTCCCCTTAACAATCAGCCAGTATATGTCATTAGCTTTTAACAAAGGCATAACAAGAATAGTAACTATGGAACATTCCCTTCACAATCTTGGGGTACATTCTCCCATAAATACATAGGACAATCTGTGGGAAAAGTCAGCACAGACTTAGAGAACAAAGTTAGTGTGGCTCACATGCAAAATACAGGTGTAGTGAAGGCAGCTCATGACTCCTGGTACTTCAGAGCTCAGGAGTCCTCATACAACTTCCCTTGACTACAGTATCTCTGACAGGTAGATTGCTTGCTGGGTTCCCAGAGTTTGCTTTTTCTATGGCATAATCCCCAAGTTCTAGGACTACATTTTTCTTGAGTCCATAGGCAGCTCCCTTGTCATCTCCCATTTTATCACTGCTTCTTCCCTCAAATGACTGCCTTTTTGTATTCATATCTTACTGAAGCTGCTGTTTCTGCTCCCCCAAATATTCCTCAGACTCTCTCTAGAACTGCTGATGCTAAATGCCATGGCTAATGTAGGGATGTGGGTAGATAAGAAAGAAAGTCTTTCCCCATCCCCAATGAGTATGGGAGAGAGGATTGTCTCTTCCACAAACAGTCAAGCCTGGACAACCTCCTATGCTCCATGACTTATCTCCTTAAGGACCTCAGGGCCATGAATAATTTGTTTATTCAACCAATCATGTTGTTTACTACAGTTTCACTTATGGATTTGTTCACAACTCATGGCCATAATTGTACAGTTTTCCTATACAGACTAAATCAACTGAATTGGGGTATGAGGGTAGTGACTTACATAACCACTCACCCAGATCACTTACCATGTTTTCCATGAAGCTTTTCCTGATCTTGCCAGCTGTTCCTGCTCTTTCTTGCCTCAAATATCCCCACAGTTCTTTGTCTAATCTCTCCCTTGCCTCCTTCACTCTTTACTTTATACTACTCCCTTATCTACAAACATGCGATATCCTTCCCAGTAGAATGGAATTTTCTTGAAGGCAATAACTGCTCGGTTTTGTCTGCATGTGCCAGTGGTTAATAGAGTGCTTTTCGCACAATTAGTACTTAATGAATGTTTGTTGCATTGAATAGTTCCCAATTGCATTTTTTCAAAAATTTCAAAAACCATACAATTCCAGATATGCCTCTTTTGAGACTAAAACTGCAGCCACAATATTATGGTCAAACTGGGCCAGGATAAAAAAAATTTATTTGGGCTATAGGGATAGAGATGGATAGGGAAAAGGAGCCAGCTTCATGCCACACAAGTAGCAGGACAGAGTTTGTATCTCTTTATAATCTGTTTCTGCTATTTAAGTGGGTCACAAAGGTTGGGATCAACCAAATGTTCTTACCTAGTCGAGCTGTATCTTAGATGAATAAACAAAGCCTGTAAGTGCATCCTTTAGTTACCCTGGAGGATGGCTCATGTAAAGTTAGCTACAGGTGAAGGAGAAATAACACTGCATTTTGGGACAAGAGGCCTGGGTTTGAATCCTAGCTCATTTAGGGCTATGTTACTTGGGACAAATCTCTTAATTTCTTTGAGTCTCACTTTTCTCATCTGTGAATTGGGAATAATACCATGTATTACTTTCCTAACTTGGGGTGCTATCATGTGGAGAATATACAACAAAAGTTTAGGTAAATGGTGAATGTCTAATATTGGTTTTTTAATGAGAAAACAGGTCGTATGCATAATATTCTTCAGAGTACACCCTAGGATCAATCAATTGATCATTCATTAGATCGGTGCAATACCCGAGATCTCGCCCGGTGAAACACTTCTTTCTTGGTCATTAATTTTGGCACTTCTTTAAAAGAGCCACACCCACTGCCATCAACACCAAGAGTGCAAGTAAGTACATTACGATTCCAATGAGAGAGCTGCAGGTGCTACAGGTGTATTACTTGCTAATTGTTTCATAATAAATATTTGGCCTAAATAGCCAACTCTTATGATTGCTATTTCTTCCTATTATGAATAGCGCTATTATATACTCTCATCCTTGAAGGTTTGGTCAATCAAGACAGCAAGTGCTTAATAAATGCTTATTAACTGTCTAACTGAGCAGTAGGAAACAGAGAAAGACAAAAGCAGTCCCTTCCCTAAAGGAGCTCACAGTTTAATAGGGAGAGCAGAGGCAAAGCCATAGCCAAATAAGGGCACTCCCTGGACCTTGCTTTATAGGGTTGGGGAACCCGTGGCCTCAAGGCCTCTTGAATGAGTCCAAGTTTTATAGAACAAAATCTTTTATTAAGAGGACTTGTTCTGTGAAGTTTGGATTCAGTCCAAGGGCAGCACTTGAAGATCTAGAGGGTCACATGTGGCCTCGAGGCTGCAGGTTCCCCACCCCTGTTCTATACTGTATTCCCCAAGCCTCCTTCAAGAGAGGCATAGGAAGGGAGCTTTGCCAATAGACATACAAGATTTTAGTAACTGATGAATAATCTCTTTCATTGAAGCATAAAACAGACTCCCGACAAAACCTCCTTAAAGAAATTGTTAGCTCTTTGAGAGCATGAGTGCCTAGTAGCACAACCGATAGAGTGTTTAGCCCAGAGTCAGGAAGACTAATCTTCCTCAGTTCAAACCTGGCCTCAGACACGTAGCTGTGTGACCCTGGGCAAATCACTTAACCCTGTTTGCTCCAGTTCATCATCTATAAAATGAATTGGAGAATGGAATGGTAACCACTCTAGTATCTCTGCCAAGAAAACCCCAAATGGGGCCACAAAGAGTTTGACACAATGAAAATGATTCAGAAACAAATGGGAGCATGGCCATGGTTTCTCTTTCTTTACATTGCTATAGTTCATAGCACCTAATAGGTATTTAATAAATATGTTGATTTAAGTCAACACACTTAAGAAGTGCATTAAATGATGAAGATCATGACAAAATAGTGGGAGAAAGTGGAGCACATCATGTTACTCTAGAATTTTTATATCTCCTTTTCACAAGATGTTGTCCTTACATCTTCTGCTGGCTAAATCTCAAGTTAACTCTTCGATATTATCACAAAGAAGTAAAAGGGAGATGATATATACTATTAAAGCCACTCAGTGGGGAACCATCTCTCTCTCTCTCTCTCTCTCTCTCTCTCTCCCCCAAAAGAACATCCTTCTCTCTTCGTGACCTTCTCTCTTCTTATTTTGTCTCTTCTTGTAACCCTTCATAGGTACACAGTTGTGGTGTCCTCAAAACTTGACAGGCATTGAGAAGAATCATGAGTGCAGCACCATGTTTTTAGTCAGATTTGCTCATGTTAAACAAACAGCCACCAAAAAACTCCAATACTAATCTTTCTCTTTCCCAGGAACCATTTGCTCTGTTCCCTTTTTGTTCGAGAGAATCCTTCCAGCCTTTGGTGTTCTACTTCTGCCTCAGATCACTTCCCACCATCAACCTTATAATGTCATTTTTTGCCATGATAAAAGTTAGTGACAAAGTAGAACTGAAAGACATGTAGAGTTTAGTTAGTCTAATTAAAAAGTTTAAGCTGAATCCCAGAGGAGTGAAGAGATTTGCTTAATGTCACTGATCGAGCCAAACCTAGAACCCAGGTTACTGTGCTAACAGACAAGTACTCTTTCTGGAACATCATTCTGTCTCCTTTTCTCTTTTCATCCACCAGGGTATATTTCTCCAATTATCCATAATAAGAATCAGTCTGAATAATCAATAAGTGTCTTGAACATTCAAACAAGATGATGAGCAGGTATTAGTGGAAGGGAATAAGATATGAGTCATCTTTCTACATACCTTTCAGAAAACTAGCACTATCAGAGCCCTAGGTTGATGACTCCTATGATAAACTAGCTTTCTCCTGTACAATAGTATCTCCTTTTTATTATGAAATTCAATTCACCTCCACAAACAATTATTAAGCCTCCATCACATACCAAGTGTGATAGACATGCTAGGTGCTGGGGTTACTAAGCTGAAAAAAATAACCCCATCAAACAGTGTCTTGAACATATGGGATGGGGTAGAAATTGGATCTGTGATTTCATTGAGCTCAGGAAACTCCTTCAACCAATGAAAAGCAGCCCATTCAGGATGATTTAAAGTGTTAGAGAGTTGCCTAGAGCACTTGGAAATTGAGTGATTTGTCCAAGTCGCTCATCCACACAATCTTGAACACAGTCAGTGCTTAATCACTGTTTGTTGAAAAGAATTATTTTTCTCAATAAGCTTACAATTTGTGAAGCTTTATGCATAAAGAAGTATGCCCAAAGTATCTGAAACAAGCTTTACAGTAAGAGAAAGATTCAACAAGTGGGGATGGAGGTTTCTATTTTAGAGGCCATATGTATAGAGGTAGGAGACAGTAGGATAAAAATGAGAAATGTTAAATGGTCCAGTGTGATTGGAACATAGAGGCTTTCCATCAGAATCAGAACACCAAAATGAGAAGCTCATGAAATGGAGCTCATCTGTTTGCTCATCTATAAAATGAGAGGCTTGGATTAAACAATCCTGGTCCCTTCAAGCTTTGAAAGTTGATGATTCTTTAATTTAACAAATGCCATCTTTTCCCTCTGACTCCCTCAGAGTTTGATAAGGTCTCATTTTCTGTCAATAAAAAAAAATCACCTTGGGGGAACACAGTGTTATATAGAAGAAAATTGTAAAGCTTTTAATATTGATAATACAAGCATGAACTCAGATTCCCTTCATTCTAGTTCTCAAACCTTTGATATACTGGTTAAGAGAATGTAAATGTAAGCCAGGGGCTACTGAGTTAATGAGGGTGGGGAGCATCCTATCCTATTTAAATGAACTGGGTTCATTACTCTGGGAAATTATTTGCATGTGATTTGGATTCAGAGAACATCAACATGACTTTTGAGGGGAAGATTTTATGTGTATTTGGTTTAACTATTTTTATTCCCTCCCTCCACCCCCTCAGGTTTTTCTTTCTTTTTAAATGTTACTAAGACTTTTGGAAGACAATACAAGTCTGCCAACTCAACTGTGGGAACATGACAGATTATTCTCTACAAACATGTACCATTTCCTTCCTTCCTTTCTTTTTCTACCTTTAGATGAATAGAAATCCAAGGATTTTTTTAAACAAATTCTAAAGGGTTATCCTACTGTTTGTGGTGGCCCCCCACCATAGACAGCTTACAGTAACCACTATTCACATAAGCCATGTCCGGTTATTGATTTTTACATGGGACTCCCCGCTGATCCAATGGAGAGTTTTTTCATGTGGATCGATGGCAGGATATGGCTGGTGACATTAAGCACAGATAAAGACTCTTGAGTTAACTGTCAACAGGACTAAAATTTGGATGTACACTGGGTAGAAGGGAAATGGCTTTCAAAGAATGATTAGAAAGGGAGAGGAAGCATTTCAAAATTGCTTCTTTTATTTATTTTTTTTGGGTCAATGAAAAATGAGATTTCCTAAACTGCTGAATGACCATTTCCTTAGACTATATGAAAGCACATATAGAATGACATAAGGGAGCAGAGTGACACTGGAAGTTCTGTAAGTAGGTGATCTGGGCTCTGCCTGTTATCACTATCAATATCTTGGCTCTGTTAATCATTACAGGCGTGACCTCACCTCTTTGACCGACCTCAGTCCTCATACTGATAAAAAAGAGCATCAGACTAGGAGTCTAAGATTCCTTTTACAACAAAATTACATCATCATAGAAAACAACCAGAAATTTGTTCTTATGTTTAACTTTCATTGATCAATCACCAAGCACCTACTAACACCTACTGGATACCTGGCACCCTATTAGACCATGGAGATACAATGACAAAACAAGTCTCTCATGTGAGTATTGTCTATGTTTCTCATGCAGCCCACATAGGCTTTTGAATTTCTATCACCAATTACCCACTAATGAATTTACTTCTGCAACATTTGGACTATGAAATATGTACAATGAGAAATTCCATGGAAAGTTCCCCATATGAATGAGACTCCCAGTAGCCAAATACTTGAATTATCTGTTCATCCAGGTGATCTAAGACTAAAGGAACCACAGAAAATAGAATTGGAAGAGACTTTAGAGATGATCTAACCCAATTCTCTCATTTTCCACATGAGGAAACTGAGGCCCAGAGAGGTTAAGTTACATGGAGAAAGTCATCAAGTCATTAGAAACCAACAGTTAAAGGCAGGTTGATCATTCTATTTTCAGGGAAATTTGTAAAGACCAGCATGTAATATTGTTGAAAGGTCTTCAGTTTGAACAGAACAATGTATAGTTAATATATTCTTAAGTTGCCTCTCTGGGAGCAGATCTAAGGAGTTAATGTCTCAAGACCATTGAGATCATGTTGTCTAATCTGTTCATTTAATAGATGAAAAAAGGACTCTCAAAAAGCTGGCATGACTTATCCAACATCTCACAAGTAGGGTATAGAACATGGATCTGATCCCAAGATCTTTGACTCCAAATTAGAGTACTTTCTCTTTCATAGCAAGAGTTGCTTGCCATTGGACCTAGCTCCTTTAAGGATGAAAATAGCAATGATCATATTGTGAGATATTTAGTTATGAAATGAGAAATCATTATAATTTTTAAATGTCCAGGATCTCTAGGAAGGTTTCTTTTTAAGAAAGGAACTGCTTGTGAAATGAAATTCAATATTAATTATGGCTATAAGATATAAATGCAAATGATTTTTTAAAAAGCATCAAAACTTCTTTTTTTGCTCTACATGATGCCAAATAACCACTTTGACAAATAATCTGGTTATAGTACCTGGTTGATAGAACCTAGAGTTCTAGTTATTTCTGTATCAGTAAACCTAAGCAACCAATTGTGTGATTCTTAAGACAAGATATTTAACTTTTGGTGGCCTCAATTTCCACATCTATATAATGAAAAAACTGGACCAGATGACCTCCGAAGTCCCTTCTGGCTCTACAGCAGTGTTCTAGTAGCAACTTCATTGCAAATATTTGGCTGTGCAAACCATAGAAGTGGGAATTATTTTTATTGTTTTCACCATCATTATTATTGACTTCCAGAACCTTCAATGAACAAAGGAAATATGCATGGTTCTTACAATGATCTTATAGGAAATGACATTTCTATGGCTCTTCCATTTTACTACACTTGTCGGCTCTGCTCACCAATTTCCTCCTTCTGTTACTGGACCTAGCGATTAAGTCTGGGCTTGGGCCTGGACATTCACATTTAAGCCTGGCATGTGGACGTGGTCCTGTTTGAAAACAGCATGATCCTATAAGTAGCACAGACCCCCAAGAGTATAACAAAGGGAAAGGACCTCTCAGTGTGAAGCTTTAATTAATGGTATGTTAACCCGAGGACTGGCAAACTGTCGATTTCTTTCTGGCTCCATGAGAAGCAGAGGCCAAGATGTCAGGCCTCATTCAGGGAACATGAGTAATCTCAATAAAGCAATAATTATGCGGAAGTTCAGAGAAGATTTATCCAAAATGATCTCTCTCTTTTCTTGAGGGCTGCCCTGTGGGAGATGGGATGGAGTGATAGGAAAACATGTGCCTTACCCCAATTCTTTCAAAGCCACATAAAATCATTATACAAGATTAGAAGCCCACAGGGTGGGAATTACTCTCCTACAGACAAGCACAGAAGTATTTCTATTTCTCCCTGTATCACTGGACTCCCAGCTGGCATTCTAAGTGGACAGCTGGCTGGAAGTTCTGCTTTGCCTCCCCTCTGAAGGCTATATCCCAATTTCTCTTTCGTTTTCTTGATGCTTAGAAAGGCCCGTCAGTCCTTCCCAGGAGCTGACCCAGGCTCATGTTCAGATTGACAGACTAAGCCTCTTTTAACATGAACTAAACAACACTACTGCAGTTAAGCAGCTGGAATTATCCACAGTGTATTTTTGCATTCAGGGCTTGTCACTTTTGCTCTGTCCCAGCGAGATGCCTGCATCCACCTCCATGCCTTTGTCCTAATCTTTTAAATATGCAAATACACAGGAAAAGTTGGTCTAGAAATGGGAATAAGTCATTTGAAGTGTTACATTGCTTGCCAAATGGTAAGTGATAGGTCACCTACATATACTACTGCCAATGAATGAATATCTAAAGGTCTTTAATTGCCTCCCATTTTAGCATTACTCAGCTACTCTTGGAACAGTTCCAGAGGAAAAGTTTTTAATCGGAATCCATTTCTACAGACAAGTCCTATGGACCCATCTGATGTAGCAGGGGTCAAGGATTGGACCCATAATTTCATTAGTATAAAAAACTCCCAGATGAGAAATCTCCTTCTACCACTGCAGTTTGGAAATTCTCTCTACCGAATAATCTTAGAACTGTCTGGAGTCTTAGAAATCCCATGGCATTTGGGGATTAAGTGACTTGCCCCAAGTCACATCAATATGATGAGTCAAGGTGGAACTTAAAGTCAGGATATCTTAACTCAGAGGCTGGATCTTTGAATCCTGTTAAATTCCAGTATGATAAAATATTCTGCATTTGTGTGATATTATACCCTGCCCAGAGACGTTAAGGGGCAGGCATTTAAAGAGGGACTGAATTTGGACATGTGGAGACATTGCAGACCTGTCTCTGCTAGTGACAGTTTTGGAAGAACTGGGATAAGTCTAGGATCACTCTCACCATTTGCTGCCTTCACTCCTTTACTCCTACACATAGGCACCTAAAAGGTGGAGAATATCATGCAACTGTTTTTGGCTGGGTTCAATATGAAGTTATGAATCTCAACTGGGCCCTCACTGCTGCCAGGCAATCCTACTATGCCCATTATCCCAAATCCATTCACTACCCTCCTCTCTACAGCAGCTACTCCATACTTTTTCATCTTTCCCAAAGGATGGCCCCCATACACACACCCATATTTGAGAAACTTGACTCATGTTTTACAGAAATAATTGAAGCTATTTGCTATGAGTTCGTTCTCTCCTCTTCTTCATCTTGTATAATTCATAAACCTTCTACTACTCTCTCCTTTTTCATTTAACTTATATGATAACGTGACTTTATTCCCTATCAAGGCTCTACCTCCTCAAACAACATCATTCTATCTCATCTCCTTTAAAAGACTTCCTACTCTGTTATCTTCAATTTATCATTTATTTTTAATCTTTTCTTCTCTACTGATTCCTTCCTTACTGCCTACAAATATGCCCATTTCTAATAGCCTGAAAAACACTACAGCTTGGTCTATCCCTACTGTCATCCTATATCTCTCCTGCCTTTTATAGCTAAGTTTCTCGAACAAACCATCTACAATAAATGCATCCATTTTTCTTCTCTCACTCTCTTTTTAGTCCCCTGTAATCCAGCTTCTGACCTTCTCGTCCCATGAAAACTATTCTCTCCAAAGTCATCAATGATTTCTTAGTTGCCAAATGTAATGTCTTTATCTCTCTGTCCCTGCTGACACCACTGATCTCCCTGTTCTCCTATGTTTTCAGGCCACTTCTCTCTTCTGGTTCTCCTACCCATGTGACCACTCCTTGGTCTTCTTTGCTGGATCTTCATCCAGATCATGCCTTCTAACTGTAGGTGTCCCAAAGGGTGCTTTCCTGAACTTTCTTCTGCTCTCTCAATATAATACTTCACTTGGGGATTTCATCAGTTTCCGTGACTTTAACTTTCATTGCTGTGCATGTGATTCACAAATCTGCCTTTCTGGCTGAAATCTCTCTGCTGATCTCCAATCTTTCATCTCCAACTTCCTTTCAGACATCTCCAACTGGATGTCCAGTAGATTTCTGACACTCAACACATTCAAAACTGAACTCATTCTCTTTCCCCCAAGCCCTCCCCTCCTTCCTAACTTTCCTATTACTGTTGAGGACAACACCATTCTCCTAGTCCCTCAAGATCTCACACTAGGCATCATCCTCTTTTCCCCACTGTCTCTCATCCTCATAACCAAGCTGTTGTCAAAGTCTGCCCATCTCACCTTTGCAATATCCCTCAGATAGGCCCCTTCTTCCCTTCTGTTTCAGCCCTCCCTCACTCAAAAGTCAAGTGCAAGTCATGTCATCATTTCTTTGATGGCATGGTCTTCTTAGGCAATGAAGGATGAACACACTACTACCACCCTCATCACCTCAGGCTAGACTATTGCAATAGCCTTTGGTGGGGCTTCTCTGCCTCGTCTCTCCCTACTCAAAACCCTTATCCATTCAGCAATCAAAGTGATTTTTCTAAAATGCAGGTCCCTTTGTATCACACCCCATCCCAACTCAGTGGTTCCCCAAAGCCCCAGGATCAAATACAAAATTTTCTTTTTCAAAGCCCTTCACAACCTAGCTACATCTTACCTGTGCAGTCTTCTTGGTCTTCACTGCCTGTCATGTATTTTTGATCCAATGACACTGGCCTCCTGGCTGTTCCGCTAGACTCCATCTCTCGAACCAGAAAGTTTTCTCTGGCTGTTCCCATGCTTGGAATGCGCTCTCTCCTTATTTCTGTCTCCGCTCCTGGCGTTCCAAAATCCCTGTAGAAGCCTCTCCTAATCCCTCTTAATTCTAGTGCCCTTTCCTTCTTAATTATTTACTATTGTTCCTGCATACAGATCATTTGTACACATTTATTTATTAGCTGTCTTCCCCATCTAACTGGGAACTCCATGAGGGCAGAGACTGCCTTTTGCCTGTTTTTTTTTTTGGCATCCCTACCACTTGGCAAAGTGCCTGATCATTGACAGTCTGGTTGGCAGGCAATTTACATCTCTTAGTTGTAATAACCCTCTTCAAGAGAAAGAAGCCCAATTAAATGCACACACCTGAAAGCCTGGATGGAAGGTAAACTAAGGATCAGGAAGAGTAGATCAGTAAAATTAAGTTTGTACCTGAGGCAGCTAGAAGTCACAGTAGATAGAACATTCAATCGGGAAGATCTGGGTTCAAATCTAACCTCAGATGCTAGCTCTATCACCCTAGGAGAGTGTCTTAATCCCTGTCTGCCTCAGTTTCCCCAACTATACAATGAGGATAATAATAACACCTAGCTCTTAGGATGGTTATGAATATCAAATGAGATTTGTAAAGCTTTTTGTGAACTCTAAGGGTTATACAAATACTGGCTATATTTATTAGCTATTCTTATAACAGCCAGTTGGGATGGACAGATGGAGCTCAGGAAGCTGAAGATGCAACTACATGGCAGCCAGGTCAGCACTGAATGCCATCTTGCTTTCACAGTCCATGCCAACTTCGTGAGAGATCAGGAGAATATACCAAGTTCCTGCAGGAATCCCCTTGCAGCTGAGGAGTCAGGGACTGAGTGAACAGCCCTGAGTGAATGTTCTTGATTTCACCCCACTGACACTCTCATGTCCGTCTAGTGCAGGTGACTTGCCCTTTTCTTCATGACATACAATCCTTTGGCTATCTGGTGAATTTTCTGTATCCCTTCTTGGAATAATGTTTTTAAATAACTAAAGGAAATTAGATTGTAATGTTTTCCTTGCGAGTTCCTCGAGGGTAGGGTTTTGCCTCTTTTGGTAACCTAGCACTTAGCACAGTGCCTGGACATAGCAGGTGATTGCTAAGTGTTCATTAATTGATTGACTGAAATGCTACATGGCAGTTAGAAGTTAGTGAAAAAGATACATTTGCTTGTTTTGCTTTTCCTATGACAAGTCACAGATCACCTAAAATCTATGGGTTTCCTGTTACAGATAAAAGATTTGGCAGTTTGCCATCCAATCGAATCTCATGACCTGGACCCTAAAACTTGCATAGGAAAACTCCTGTTCTCTATGTATTGAGTTTCACTTAAAATCACTTGTAAGACACAGACACAATAAACAAGCATTAGCCAGAAAGGTGGCAATAAATCCAAGCAGTCTGTTATCAATAAACCCAGAGCTAGTCTTTTCAGCCCATCAAATTTCCACACCCATCTCCTCACCAGCAGCAAGTACACTACAAATCCTGGAAAATCAAGGCGCTCACAAGCTCATGGGTTGTGCCTTGTGGAACTCACAGGACCCAAAGCAACACAGCATTCAACACTGATCTCACTCCTGGTTGAGTGCATCTGTCTTCACCTTACTGATCTCTAGCTCTTTGCCCTTGGCTATTAGGGACATGCATTTAATTGTGGCTTTGTCTTTTTAATAACAGACAGTCATGAAGGGTTTTCCCTAGTCTTGAGACAGAAGCTTCCTGGCTATCACAATTCTGGCTAGGCAGCTCCAGAGTACAGAAGCATGAGGGCTTATGAGCAGAGCACAGTTTCTATACTATCTCTTCCCAAGTTCAAGCTCAGGTCCTCTTTAAATATGCTGTGTGTAGGGTTACACTATTTTCTTCTCCTATCTCCATCAAGACTGGTATGGGAATCACATGGGAAGTACACTCGTTAATGGTACTGTTAAGTGGCAGGGTAGATAAAGTACAGAGCTGGAATCAGAAAGACTCATCTTCTTGAGTTCAAATTTGACCTCAGACAATTACTAGCTGTATGACCCTGGGCAAGTCACTTAACCCTGTATGCCTCAGTTTCCTCATCTATAAAACAAACTCCTCATCTATAAAATAAACTGGAGAAGGAAAAGGCAAACCAATCCCGTATCTTTGCCAAGAAAACCCCAAATGAGGTTGCAAAGAGTTGGACATGACTGGCACAACTCGACAACAACCTTCCAACATAATGTGAGTTCCTTGAGTTCAGGTACCTTGTTTTCACCTTTCTTTCCATTTCTCTGGCACGTAGTAAATGCTTGATAAATGCTTGTTGACTGACACAATTCTACTTTCCCACTCTTGAGCTTCACCCGCTATGTTTTAAATCACCTCTTTATCTTTTTCCAACTTGAACTCATTCCATCACAAATTCAAATAGGATAACGAGTCCATCAGACATTAATAAAGACATAATACACCTAGGGAGATGATACACTTAGTCATCCGTTTTTCCAACTCTGTCTTTACCTCTCTTTTCCTATCTCCCCAATTCTATTCCAAAAAAGGATTTCTTCTGAGACTGTAGGTATTAATCCTCCTTCTCTAAAGTCTTCTATGCCTGATACATTTCTCTAGTATACATTTCTGAAATGCATACTAGAATAATTTTACACACACACACACACACACACGCACACACACACACACACATACACGGGATCAGAAGAGTCTCAGGGTTCTTACATGGTTGCATCCCCCCCCCCATAGGTGTTGCTCTGTCAGCAGCTCATACCAGCTGGTCTAGGATTCTCACCTTCCATCAGCACACACATAATACAGAAAGTCCTCTGAACGTAGCTTTCTGCAGACTTCAGATTTATGATCCTACAGGTTTAAAAAGATGTTCACTCCTACAATCCAGAGCATGCTTTTCTTGTGTTCTTGAAAAAAAATTAAACTCAGGCAAAAAGAAAATCTAGTCATAAATGAAATATTCAAGTGGGGGATTTCCATGAGACTGAGGAAATGGATTTATGCATAAATATATATGCATATATATGCATATATATATATTCTTTTTAACTGGAAAGGATTATAGGGCTCAATTTATGTAGCGAAAGCACAAATCTCCCTCAGCCCACCCCCTCTCTCTTTCTCTTTCTCTCATCAAAACTGAAGTCTCAAGGAACATTCATCAAGCCAATCACATCAGTATTATCATCATTGTCTCTATGGTCAACATTATCATAGCTCATATTTATATAACACTTTAAGGTTTGCATATATTAGCTCATTCAATTCTCACAATCTAATATTAGATGCTGATGTTATCCTTGTTTTATAGAAAAAGAAACTGAGGCTGAGAGTGGTTAAGTGACTTGCCCAAATCACACAGTAGGTATGTTTCTGAGGCAGGATTGGAATTCGTTTGCCTGATCTCAAATCTAGCATTCTAATCCACTCTATTTCCGGGCTGATCATCTCTTTCTTGCCAGAAAAATGGAGGAGTTCTCCATCTCCTTGAAGAGCTGCCCATTAATATTAACATGAATTAGCTTTGGTTGCATCCATGATCCTGAATATATTTCATCTTAGAAAGAGAGCTGTTTTCTCTTGGGGGAACTTTAAGAACAGCTATTTCTACATAAGTCACAGAATGAATCTTTACTTGGGTGGCCAAGAGATGGCATTACTTTAAAAAGTAGCATGCAAGATCATGTAGATAATTTAATGCAAAACACAGATAGGGAGACCTGGTCACCTCTCTTATCTCTAGTAAGTCCCCCAAACCAGCTCAATGGGAAGCCACCAGAAGTGATACCTTCCAAGGAAAGGGCCTCATCAAGGGACACCTTACCAAGTGGGAGATAGGTTATTTCTACATCAAAGAATCTTAGGAGCAGGGCAGCTAAGGGTGCAGTGGATGGAGTACTGGACTTGGAATTAGGAAGACTCATGTTCATGAGTTCAAATCCAGCCTCAGACACTTATTAGATGTGCAAGTCACTTAATCCTTTTTGCCTCAGTTTCCTCCTCTGTAAAATGAGCTGGAGAAGGAAATAACAAATCACCCCAATATCTTTGCCAGGAAAACTAGCAAATGGGACCACAGAGAATGGGGCATGCCTGAAAATACCGAACAACTACAGTAATATCAAGGGATCTTAGGAGCAGGAAAAAAGGGACCACAGACATCCCAAATGTCCCCAGTGGCTGGCTGAAAGCTTAAATGTCAGCTTCGGACTCTGCAATGGTTCGGTCTGAGTTTCAAGGCATTCTGTAACATAGCCTCAGCAAAGATGCAGTCACAGAATCTGATTTTTGGAAGGTACCTCAGCAGCCTTGGCGTCTAACAAAAGGAATCCTCCCCTCATATACCTGACAAGTATCTGTCCATTCTCTGAGAGAGGCACCCACGACTTCTTGAAGTAGCGCATTATATCTTTGCAGAGCTCTAATTTTTAGGACGTTTCTCCTGACATTGAGCCTAACTGTGCCTCTTTGCAACTCCATTCAATAGCAGACTGGTTCTACCCTTGGGGCCAAACACAATGAGAATAAATCCTCTTGATCCTGACTCCTTCCACTGCTAAACTCAGTGCCCTGCACTGGTGAAAATGATGTGGGGCCACTTGTCCATTACAGCCCAGATATTAAAGTTCTGAAGGGACCTCTCTGGGCAGGGAGCTAGCCTGTGCAGGCCTGCCCACAAAAAAGTTTCTCAAGTAGATAATGATGGGAAAAGCCAAAGGCATGGGTGTGGGTGTAATTTAAAAAGAGCGACCAAGCTGAAAGTGAGGGAGGGACTCCAGGGAATGGCTCTTGCCTAATGGGAATGAGTACATTCTCACCCCTCTGGCCACGTTGACTGCTTATTCCCCTATAGAAAGAAATTCCCTCCCCTCACATTAGCTGGTGTGACAGAAGGCAGAGGTGCAATGATAATTAGCTAACATTCATATAGTTTACAGAACCAAAGAAATATCTTAAGGTTCAGAACACTTTACTTATATAATTTCATTTGATCCACACAATACGCTTGCATTTGTTGTTACTGTTGCTAGATTTCAGTTGTATCCAACTCTTCATGACCCCATTTGGGGTTTTCTTGGAGAAGATACTAGAGTGGTTTGTCATTTCCTTCTCCAGTTCATTTTACAGATGAGGAAACTGAGGCAAACAGGGTTAAGTGACTTGCCCAGAGTCACATAGATAGCAAGTGTCTGAGGCCAGATTTGAACTCAGGAAGATAAGTCTTCCTGGATGAGTCTACCTTCTTGGACTGAAAAAGAACCTTTTTCCATGTGACAATCCTCAGAACAGGCTCAAAGCCTGTTTTCAAACTCCCATCCCTCCTAAGTCTTTTCTTCTTGGAAACAAACATTGCCAACTAATCCAGGAATGGGAGTAGCTACTAATTCTTCTCACCATTCTGAACACCATCCTTTGGATATTCCTAACCTGTCAATACCCTTTCTCAAATATATCCAGAAGAGTTCAGATTTGGACTGATCAGGGCATCAGCTATCCTTATTCTGAATATGAAACCTCTCTTAACATGACCCAGGATGGCATTAGCTTTGTTGGCTTCCATATCACACAGAGGACTTGTTTTCAGCATGCTGTTCACTAAAATTCCTATATCATTTCCATAGGAACTGTATCTAGGTCCAAACCCTGTTCTGTCTTCTTGAAGCTAATTACTCAAGCCCAGCTACTTACCTTCATATTTACCCCAATTGAAATCTATTTTATTAGATTTAACCTATTGCTCTAGTGTGTTGAGATCTTTTTGGACCCTGACTCTAGCATTCCAACATGTTAGATATTTGTCTCAAGCCTCCTCAGTCCAGTTCTGAATGGTGGATTCATTCCAGTTATCTCAGTTGGATGACAAGATGATTCGTTCTGGGTTCTACATGGAATTCTACATGAAGACCAAAACTGACACAAAAGGCCAAATTGGCCGTCACTAAAAGAGGACTTTCATCCCTTAACACCCTGACTATTTAGTCCTTCTCGTGTGATAGTGGAGAGCAGGTTACTAAAAGAGGGGGTAGGATCTTTTAAGAATAACATAGACATGCATGTGTCTTGAATGGTTTAGATAATGGGTATTCTGAAAATAAGTGGATGAATTCAGTTCTCTCTTCAAGCCCCAGGAGCACAGAACTTAAAGTAATTCAGGAGAACCCAAAGAACAGAATTAGAATATTCAACAAATATTTATTAAGTACTGAGGCTGGAAAGATGAAACAAACCACTGTCCCTTTTTAATTTTTTTTAAACAAGATTGTCCCTTCCTAGGGCTCAGTCCTACTTTTCCAATGATCTAGTTTCTCAGTGCATAATGTGGCGAAAGGGATACTGAGCTTTCAGCCAAGAGACCTGAGTCCTAGTCCCAGGTCTGACTCTACTTAAATTTGGGGAAGTTATTTCACCACTACCAAAACAACAGTATGCAGACCACCATTGTGGATATTCATGGGAATGCAAAGTTTAAATAAGATATAATTCCTACTTTTATGAAGCTAGCAGGCTCAGAAAAGACTAAGACAAAAAAAATAACTATAATATAAAATACCATATGGAAAGCACATTAGAAATTTCTAAAACAAAGTGCTTCTTGAGGCAGTAATGCCAACGTCATTATCAACTATGGAGCTCAAAGAAGGCATCAGGAGAAGTTGGAATCTGAGTTGATCCTTAAAGACTGTTGATCTTTTCAAACATGAGGGCAAAGGGAGGTATTTCAGACATAGAAAACAACATGAACAAAATCATAGTAGCATGAGAGCTCAGGCTGAGTTCAAGAAGCAGAGATTGGCTGGTTTGGCTGGAGCATTTGGAGAGAAATAGTTGAGGAAAGACTGGAAAGCTAGGGTAACCAAATTGTGGAGGACCTTGAAAGGCAAAGGATTTTGAAATTCACCTAGTGGGCAATAGGAAGCCATGGGTGGTGAGTAAGTGAAGGAATGACATCACCAGATCTAAAAACAATTTTTTTTAATGGTTCTGGTTTTTAAAGGAGCTGGAAAAGAGTGAGACAGGAGGACCCATAAGATGGCTATTACAATGATCCAGATGGGTGGTTATAAAAGGCTGTACTGAAGTGGTAGTGATGGAAATAGAGAGGAACAGATATATGAGAATGGTCATTAAGGCAGAATCAGCCAGACTGATTTGATATGAGAGATAAGTCAAAGGAAAAAGTTAAAGACAAGTATAAGGTTATCAACTTTGGAGTCCCTTCAGGACTCAGTTTCCTTATCAGTAAAAAAAACTTGGTTTACATGATCTCTCAGGCTTTTCCCCTACTCTAACATTCTTGGATTCTAATACTTAATAATACATGCTGTGGAGCTCATTATAAATGAGAAGCAGATTAGTCACCTCCCCCCACCCAAATAACAAAGAATGTCTTAGCCAAGTGAAAAGGTTTTTCCCATATTTCAAAAAATAGGCTAATTGGTAGAGATAATGATCTCTTACATCTTAACTTTTATGAGGAGGGGAAAAAAAAACATATTTCACAGTGATATTCCTGCCAAAAGATGTGGTGAGATCCCTTTCTTTGTAGCATGAAGGCGAACTTACCCCCAACTGGACCTCCCAAGTTTAGGGAATTTCTTGAAATCTCTTGAATTTAGAAAGCTGTAGAACTTTCTCTGGGTACTACTCCCTTGTGAGATCCCCACCCTCTCCCTCTAAGCAGAGATAGAACATCTGCTCCTGATGTCTCTGGGAAAAATATATTTAGTTAGTGGATTTCCCCCTCCCTCTCTTTTTCAAAGTTGTATCTTTAGCTTCAAAAAGGCCCCAGGGCACAAGTGCAATAAAATCATCTCCTTCGATGTTTAAATCGGATAAGAACAGCTATAAGCACAAAAATAACAGCTAACAGTATAAACTCGCATCTCTTGTGTTTATAGTGAGGCATGAGCCTGAGTTGCAGAAATTCTTTTCAGTCCCTGCCGCCTTCCCTTCCTCATCTCCAATATTTCCCCTGTAGACCACCACTCTCTTCCTAATGGAGACTGGACAGTGACTTGGAGGTGCCCACCAGGTGTTAGATAAGGCTCTAAGAGATAATACTTAAAAAAAAGAAAAGCATCAAAAAACAAACAAACAAAATCCCCCTACTTGACGCTCACTCTAGGTTACAGTCCCATCCCGCTTCCCAAGCACCACCATCGCTAAGAAAAGCTGTCTGTTTTTTCCTTTAACTCTTTTCAACTTCCCATCAAGTTGTTCTTTTGTGACTTATCTTCCCCTTTAAGGCTGCCCTTGATTTTTTACCTATAAAAATATTAGGTAAGATTTAAGGAAGAAAGACACATAATACGATTGGTAAAATGTAGCTTCTTAATGGAAGAAACTTTTATTTGCTTTCAGTTTTGTTTCCCCAAATCCCTAGCATGGTTCCCTGCACATAGTAGGTGCTTAACAAAAGCTTGTTGAATTAAATTTTTTCATTTGCCCTGATTACCCCCCAAGGGATCCGTTTCCGTTTGGTTTTTTTTGCGTTGAAGGAACAGGCCCAATTAAAATAAAATTCAATTACAGACTCAGTGCATGTGTGTTAAGGTTGTGACACTGTTAATATACGTATATTAGGTGGTACTAATTAGGTAGATAATACATAGAAGCCAAAGAATTGTATCTGATAAATCTAAATACCTGAACTTCTAGGCTGAGGACTTAATACTGGACAGAAGCTGCTGGAAAAACTAGAAAGCAGTTTGGAAGAAAACAGGTTTAGATCAACATCTCATATCATACAACAAAACAAGTTCCAAATAAATATGTATCTCTATACCAGTGGTCACATCCTAAACAAATTAGAGAAACAAGAAAGGAAATACCTATTGCATCTATGGTTAGGGAAAAAATTCATGATCAAACAAGGCATTGAGAGGATCATGAAAAATAAAAAGGACGATTTTGATTGCAAAAAACTTGAAAGTTTTTTGCACAAAATGAACACATATAAAATTAGAAGGAAAATAGTTAACTACAAAAATATTTTCAGCAAATATCCATGCTAAAAGTCCGATTTCCACTAGTGCCTGATTTCCACTAGACGGCTAATGCCGTCCCCCAATAAATAAGCATTGGAAAGATATGAACAGGCAGTTCTTAAAGGAAAAGAATCTAAACTATAAACATTCATAAAAAAATCTCCAAATCACTAATAATTAGGGGAATATAAATTAAAAACATCTCTGAGATTCTATTCCCCACCCTCCAGACTGGCAAAAAAAAAAGATAGGAAACCACAATTATTGCAAGCATTGATAGAAAACAGGTATATTAATATACCGTGTGTAGGTAGAGCTATGCATTGTTTCAGCCATTCTGCATAACAATTTGGATCTGTACCCCAAAAGTCACTAAAATGTATGTATGCCCTTTGATCCCATGATACCATCAGTAGACCCAGAGGGATCAAAGTAAGACAAAAAGAACTCACATGTACAAAAATATTTATAATAACTTTTTTTAATACCGAAGAACTAGAAACTAAGGCATGCCCAACAATTGAGCAAGGGTTGAATAAATTAGGTGTATTAATGTAATGGAGCATTATTTGGTGAAAGGAAGGCTATCAGACAAACCTGGTGAGACTAGTATACTACAGACAATTATGTTAAGCAGAACCTAAAGTACATGTTTTACACTAACAATACAATGTAAAGAAGAAAAAAATCTTTTAAAAAGGCTTAAGAACTTAAGATCAATGTAATTGTCAACCATAATTCCTGAGAATCACTGATGACACATACTATCCACGTCCTGAGTGGTACGTGAAATTAAAGTTGCAAAATTAGGCATCCACATTTGGACAGGGTCAATTTAGAAGTTTATTTTGCTTCACCATTCCTCTCCGATGCAAACTAATGTTGTATGACCCTGGGCATTTCATTTAACTAAGTGACCCAGACAACTTTCTAAGCTATTAGTTGTCGATCTGCATTAGTAGAGAAAACAAGGTAACGTCTTTACAGGTAGCTACCTATACTGATAAAATCGTAGGTCTAGTTAAAGCATGGCATTGATGACAGGTATAGTAGAAATCATTAAAATCCACAAATATTTTCCCAAGTCCCATTTTAATTATGTTTAGAAAGTTACCTCCTTTTCCATGCTCCTTCATACCTCTAATGATTTAGTTTCTGTTTTACTCAGTGAATTTACAAAAAGTAGGAAAAATATTTACCCCTTGTAACAGAGACTGTCTCCTAACACAAAAAAAACCCAGATCACTTTGAGAATCTCTGATTTCTCTCTAGTTCATTTGCTCTCACCAAGTTGAATCTGGGAATTTCAGTGTATGATATTCTCCTAAAGGGTGATCAATTCCCCTTATTAGCACGGAGGCTAGAAAAGCATTAAACAGAGAACAAATTTTAGTTAAACAAAAGATAACACAGAAAGGATTAATACGGACAGTCAAGAGAACCCCTTGCTCTCCTTCCAGTGAGCCCCCATTATTCTCACCCCCCCCCCAGAGACCCATACCTGCCATCCCAATAACCACATTACTTCCATAGATGGCACAGATGAGAAATAATCCCCGTCACTCATCATTATTTGGCTCTACCTCTCCTGATATTCTTGCTTCTCATCATCAACATATGGTTCTAGTACTCAAGCAGTGAGATCATGAAGGGATTTGCTAGATCCTCAGTTGACTGTGTTATCACTTTTCTCAGACTCCAGGATTAACAGCCCTGGGCTGTTTACTTATACAAGACCCTATAGACCCATTCTATAAATGGCTCTTCACAACATGAGGGAAGTGTTTTCTTATCTTGCTGAAGTTTTCATTTTCCACTCCTACTTTAAGTTAGAGTGAATCAATCCCATGTGCCTCCTCTTTCCCCAACTCCCAGACAAGGTATCTCCTGCTACTCCTTCAGTATCTCATATTGAGTCTTGTGATTTAAAGGCCCTCCTTTGCTTTTTCTCCCACTTATCTTTTTATTCCACATTTTTTATTAGATTCCATGGGTCATGTCATAACAATTATAAGGGGGGGAGGGACAGAAAGCAATGGGGAGAAACTTCTGAGAAATCCTGGAATTATGTGGGGGAAATGGGTCAGCTTTGGTGTTTGTCCCCAACACAGTTTTATACCAGTGACATACAGGCATGGGGAAGGAAGGAAGCAAACCCTTGTCAGATATGATGATATGTAGTGGAAAGAATGATATTTTGGAGTCAAAGTCCCAGACTCAAATATTGTGTCCAATATTATCTGTGTGTCTTTGGATAAATCATTTAACCTCACTGTACCTCACGATATTCACCTATAAAATGAAAGAGTCAGACAAGAGGACCCATAAAGTCCCTTCTAGCTTTGACTCTATGCTCCTATTACCCTACCTGAGTATTAGAGGGACACGTTTCATATTATGTGTTGTATTTGTTAATATGTGTAATATGTAAGGGGCTGTCTAAATATATAAAAGTGGCTCATATGGATATGTATGATCTGAGATCTAATCTGTCTCTGAAGAGATTATATTTCTGCTAGGGAAGTAGGAGGTGAGCTCTGTTGATAGTAGCCTATCAGGAGAAGGTGTAGGTTAAGGTCTAGAATCACCAGAGGCTGAAAGATCTCTCCTTTCTCCAAGATGGGTTTTGGATTAGAATGAATCTTTCTAACATTCCTCAAATATCTCTAGTCTAGGAATAGCCCATTCTCTCTTAAGGAAGGAGGATAGCCCTATAGCTTATGCTAGTCAGTTTAGCCCCTTCCTACTAAGTATTAGTTAACCGAAAGATCACCACAAAAAGCAAACAATTAGTAGACCCATTTACCCAAGCAGAACAGCCAACACAAATTGGGCAAGTTCTACAGATTAAGACATCCCCAAAAAATATACAACAGTAAACTAGCTCTTGAGGTGAGAATAAGGTAAGATCATAGCTCAAACCAGGAGAATATAAATGAATGAATGAAAAAAAAATTTATTAAGTATTTAGTATGTGCAAAGTTCTATGCTAAGAGAGCCATATTCATAGAAACATAATAGGCCCTGCTCTCAAGAAAGTCACATGGAAAGGTCTTAGGTTGCAATGGCAAAATAGGTGGTAATGCATCATCTTTAATGGCACTTACACTAATGAAAATCAAGACCATTTGTTTGATATTGAACCATGTAACAATGCCAAGGGCCTTAGTAGTGAGAACCTTTGGTTTCCAGGTCACAGTTGCACTGGGGCTGCTGCACAGGATGATGGCTTTGAGAATTGGAAGCAGGACTAATATGGCATGTGCAGTGTGGCTATCATACCATCAGGGCTCTTGGATTTACCTTTCTTTCCAGTGGCAGGCCAGCTTCCCTGAACTGGCCATGTTCTTCCCTTTTGCCCCCTCTTGACCCCTGAATGAATCAGTTCTATGCTACACTGTCCTCTTCTCTTGAGTCTCTGTCCTCCTTATATCACTAATAGTATCTTGCAATCCTCAGCTTTCAGTCACTCTCACCATTGGCCACTTTTGTTCCTACACAGATGGTACTGAAGGTAGACAGGGAAAGTTTTTCAACCATTCTGACTAGGTCTACTATAAAGTTATGTTATACAAACTCAACTAGGCCCTCACTTCTGCCAGGCAATCCGTCTTCACCTCCCTGTCAACTCAGCTTCCCACTCCCCGTAGTGGCTCCTCCGTACCTTTTCACCCCTCCTCAAACCTTTCAACTGAGAACCTTGCCTCATTTTTACAGAAAAAAAAATTAAGGCCACATGACATGAATTCTTTCTTCCTTCATCATCTCATGTGACTGAGATGCCTTCAGTCTCTCTATCCTCCTCCACTCCTGTCTCACATGGAAAGATGACTTTACTCCTTATAAGGCCCATCCTGACACCTGCACAGGTAACCCCATCTCATCCCATCTCCTCCAACAGAATGACCCCTCTGTCATCCCCCTTCTATCACTGGTCTTCAATCTCCCCCTATCTTGCTTCTCGTTCCTACTGCCTACAAATATGCCCATACACCTCCCTCACCCTCAAAAAACGCCTCACGTGATCATTCCATCCCCATTATTGTTCTTTATCTCTTCTGCCTCTTTATGCCATTCTATCAAAATTTCTCTCTCTAATATTAAAAATTATCTCAACTGCCAGATTCAAAGGCCTATGTAGTTTGACCTGCTTCAAGTCTCTCCCCACTCCGATAAAGTGATTTTACTAAAGTACAGGTCCTACCATGTAAATCCCTCCTCCCCCACCTCTCTCCCTCTCTCTCTCTCTCTCTCACTTTCTCTCTCTCTTCCCCACACTCTCCCTCTCTCAATAAACTCCAGTGGCTCCCAGTCACCTTTAGGATGAAAAAAAAAATATGTTGTTTGATTGTTCAAAGACCTTCATAACTTAGGTCCATCTTTCCTTTTCCAGTCTTTTTTTATTTTTACCTTATTTCTACCACATACTCATTAATCCAGTGACATTAACCTCCCTGCTTGTCCACAAATAAGATCATTCATCTCTTGACTCAGGTCATTTTTCCTGGATGTCCTCCATACCTAGAATATACAACCTCCCCATCTCTACCTAAAGACTTTATTTGCTTCCTTCAAGTCTTCAATGTTGTCTTTTACAGGAAGTCTTTCCTAACCTCTTTTAATTCAAGTTCCTTTGCTCTTTGAATCTCTACAATCTCTACATGTAAGAAGTCATCACTACCCAGCTTTATGACCTTGGTTAAGTCACTTAACTTTCTGAGCCTCAGGTTTCTCATTCATAAAACAAAGGGATTTCATGATCTTTCAGGAAGATTTCCTCCAGTTCTCCCAAAATATGAATTTACAAGTCTAAAAGGAAATCTTGGTCTCTTATTTCCCCTTCCACTTTACCTCTCCCTCCATGATAGGAGCCTCAGCTATGACTTACTGGCCTGATCCTTAGAAGGGAAGAAAGCAGACAAGATAGAGAATTGACTAACTGGAGAGTATTCAGAAATGGTGACTAAGGACATTAAGGATCAAGATTCTGTGCCTGAAGAAGAGAAGAGGGGTGGGGGAATTGGAAATAGGAGAGTTATTTTTGAGTGTTTGAAGTTCTGTCACGTGGAAGAAGCCACAGGCCCATTTCCATAGGCAGGAAAACTCACCTGGTGGTCAAGGGTTTCTATATCCAGAGAATGGATTCAAAAAGATCTAAAAACCATATAGTTTTGCCAAATGAATTCTTTGGCTACAGACTGAGAACTGAAAGTTACATAACCCAAACAATGAGCTGGCTGATGGAGGAGAAGATCTCATGAAGTAAAGGGGTCAGCCTGACAAAGGAGGAGAATCTATGAAAGAGCCAAGTCTAGTTTCCTGTAAGAGTACTTGGAAAATCAAAACGGACTGGAAAAAATTCCTATAAACTTTGAAACTTTCTCTTTTATATTCCCCATGGTGTTTAGTACTTAAAAAATTTTTAAACCTAAAAATGTAGAATCCTTTCTTTTTCAGAAAACAGGGTAAGAGGAAGACTTGTGTTCTCTCACCTAGGCTGATCTGGGTGTTAGGGTACCTAACTTGAGAAGACAAGTGCTTGTGATGATGGATCAGAACTGAGGAGGGAACCTCTTGTGGATTTCAGGAGGGATTTATGTGTTGGATGGAATTATTCTGATTTTTGAGAAGACAATGCTGTTTATATTTCTTTATTTTCTTTTAGTTGGGAGAAGGAGAAAAATTAACCCACAATGTGAGCAGGAACAGGAAGTCCTCTCTCAAAAAAAAACTGCCAGCAAGCAGGAGATTTCCTGATTGCCTGAAAGTTAGCCAAGAACTGGAAAATGGCCCCATGACCTTGATCCAGAGGGTCCAGGTAAATGCCAAATCCAGATGAGATTGTTCACTGATAGAAGATGTCCTGGCTGGTGGGCTTCACAAAGTAGCTAGTCATTTCTGATCTGGAGAAGAGGATGGATCAAGCTAACTTGGGAAGCGTAGTAAGCCACAGCTTACCCCAGGGAACCATAGTAAGATAGAATAAAACAGGCAATGCCTATGGAGATAATAACTTGGGAAATCTGGAGCTAGATCATTTTCATAGGCTCATACACTGGAACTAGGAGTCTTATAGATCAGCTAGTTCAACTCCCTCAATTTTTTAATGAGGAAATTGAGGCACAGAGAGTGAAATGATTTGTCTGATCACATAGGTAGTTAAGTAGCAGAACTGGGAATCACACTCAGATTCTCTGACTCCAAATAGACTTCTAATTTACTTTACTTGTTTATCTCAATTTATATATTATCTTTTCCCTTGCAAATAAATCCCTAGCAGATGCACTCTTGTCTAGATACTTGTGGTAATAAGAAAAAAAAGAGTAGAAAAGAAAGATAAAGTGGATGCCAGCATGGTGCAACTAGTTACAGCAGCAAGAGAAGGGGAAAGGGTAATGAGATATCAAACATGGCAGATACCTCTGAAAAGCAAGGGAGCCAAGTAGACTCAGGGGAAAAGATCTGGTAATTTGATGGCTCAATATGGAGTTTAGAATGTGGTGAAAGGTGAATGCCCTGGAGCTAAGGGCCAGATCTTCAAGATCCTTTCTGAGAAGACTTTGAAAACCCTGGGAAGCTGATTGAGACCCAAGGCCAAAGGTTCAGACTTAGATCTTTCACAGAGTCAAATCCTGGGCCTTGCTGCTTGAAGAAACAAATAGTATCCCAGAGTAGAATTGGGGGTTGACGCAGTAGATTCAAGGCCACCATGTCAAAGAGGAAAAACAGAATATGGAGAAAATCCAATCTTCAATAAATGGAGCCACACATAAAAACATACTATACTGAGGAGATTTGAGAGGTAGAGGAAAGGAGGGTAAAAGGAACTTCATTACTATGACATAAAGAGGTGGGAGCAGAGTGGAAAGGTGCCCCTCATGTCTGTAAAAGACAAATGCAGAAGCTGTGTGCGCGCGCGCGTGTGTGTGTGTGTGTGTGTGAGCATGCAAAGGTGACAAGAAGCATGATTTCATGAGAAATTCAACTCATTTTGTAGGGATCATGACAAGATAGGATGTGCTCTGAGGTGACTATCCCAACTCCCACTCATACTGAAGATTGTACTCCTCAGAGAAATGGCCCTATCTCTTCTTCAAGGTTCTAAGGACACATCATAAGTCCCTATCAGTATTCTTCCCACCGTGTATATCATTTATTCAGCTAGACTTAATTAGCATTTTTAAAAGGGATATTAAGGTGGTATAGTAAGAACAGATGGTACAAAATACCCCACCCCCAAAGTCTATAATACATTATGAATATGGATTCAGTCTGTCCTTGGCTCCTGATGTAGAGAAAACTTCCACTGGGAAGACCTTCATCATTCATGAGGTCCTACTCTTGGACAAAAGGAGACCAAGGCTGAAGGTGAAGTGATTGCCTCCCCTCCCCCCCAAACAACTCCTACGCAATGCTCTTGTCTGATTTACCACTCACTAGAGTCTATCTCTTAGTGTTGCACTAGTCTGCCATTTTATAGAAGACTCACAATGAATACCTTTTCTAAGCCAACACAAAAACACCTCTTTCCTGTCAGTGTCATTCCAGTTTACCAAATGTCTCATCAGAGACATCTAAGGCATTTCTATACTTATTTGGAAAGTCTTTGATTATTTGATCCCATCAAGAGGTTCCTGCCTAATGAAGATATCTGTACATAGAATATATATACCTCTTTATTTGTTGTGGTATAATTTGATTGATTTCCTCAGCTGATTCCACATTTATAATGAAATAAAGAAATAAACAGAGATAGTTAAGTGACACAGTGGATAAAGCACTCAGACTGAGTCAGGAAGTCTCATCTTCCTGAGTTCAAATGTAACCTCAGACACTTCCTTGCTGTGTGACCCTGGGCAAGTCACTTAACCCTGCTTGCCTCAGTTTCCTTACCTGTAAAATGAGCTGGAGAAGAAAATGGCAAACCACCCCAGTTTCTTTGTCAAGAAAACCCCAAATGTGGTCACAAAATGACTGAACAACAAAAAATAAACAGAAATATTAAAATGATTGGCAGAATGAGAGCATTTGTAAAAATCACTTAGCACAGTGCTTTAAACATAGTGAGAACTATGTAATTGCTTACTCCCTCCTCTACCATGTGTCAGGTAGGGAAGTGCTGGGCATATAAAAAAAGGTAAAAATAGTCCTTGCTCTTAACAAGCTTACCTGTTAATGGGGAAAACAATACGTAAATAACTACGTTCACACAAGATATGTGCAGAGCATGTGGAAGATAATTTCAGATGGGAAGATGTCATTAGGCACGAGGGGACAGAGAATGATTGCGTGAAACACCCAAGATGTTAGCTGAATTTTGAAGGAAAGCAGGGAAGCTGAGAGTTGGAAGTGAGCAAGAGGGGCATTTCAGGAATGAGAGACAGCCAATGTTAATGCGTAGTTGGGAAAATGTGTAAGAAACAGCAAAGAGGTCAGGATAGCTAGATTGTAGAGAGCAGCAAGGAAAGGAAAATCTAATAAGACTTAGAAAGGTAGGAATAGGCCAGGTTGTAAAGGGCTTTAAAAGCAGCTTATGTGCCAATATCTACTGCGGAGGATGAAGAAGTAAAGAAATCCCAAGAACACCTTGATAAGCTCATCCTAATTAAGTCAATATACCTTAGTGCTTAGTGACCTCAGTGGAACAGAGGGAACTGGAAAGGATGGCAAAAATGGAATGTTGGAAAATAAAGTTCAGGATTAGGAAACAAAAAATGCCTAAGGCTTGTAGATTATTCAGAAATATCATGCCTAGAGATCAAGAACACAATCTCAGAGAAAAAAGTCAGAAAGCATTGAATGTAGCAAGTACCACCCTTGTTAGATTTAATCCGTTCTTCATAATTGAGGTCCTTTTGGATCCCAGTTTTAGCATCAACCCAACGACAGCTGAAACGTACATAGTGCTTCCGTCATGGCATTTATATAGTCACCTTTGATATGAAATGCTCTCTAAGTCCTCAAGCAGGAAATCATCTGTCCCTCCACTATGTGCCGTTAACACTCATCACATTCTACCTTGTATAATATTAATTTGTGTACATGGTTTATGTTCCATATTAAATTGTAAGCTAATTGAGGGCAGAGATAGTCATGTTCATGTAGGTACCCACTGTCTACTGCAATACAATATTGAAGGCAGAGTGCTAAAGTGGATAGAGGAAAAACCTAGAGTCAAGAAGACCTGGGTTTAAATCTCTCCTCATGTCTGCTTCAATTTCCTCAATTTTAAAATGGGGATAATAATAGCAACTACCTCAAGAGCCACATAGTCACTAAATAAATATTTGTTTCCTTTCTTCTTTCCTTCCTTCCCTTCTTTCCTTCTTTCTTTCCTTCTTTCTTTCCTTTCTTCCTTCCTTCCTTTTCTCCAGATTAGTTGCCTTTAAAACAGAAACAGACAAATGTTGAGGCTTTAAAATGATAGGCCTATCCTCATGAGGTCCAGGGGCTCTTCCCTTACTGTGCTGTTTCTGTTATTGAGCTTGGCACACACACAGGACAATTCTGAGAGTATGTCCCCATATGGAAAGATTGGAGGGGACACTTCTGAAAAATCTGTGATGATGTGCAAAGTACCTTGGAGAGACTGTAGGAGAAAGCAGACGTTTTGTAAGTAGTTACAGTCTGTTAACCATATTGTAAATGGCAGCCTCTTTAATTGGCTGCATTTGTGAAAATGGAACTGGATGTCCTTTCCAAAGGTCTTGGTCAGCTCTGCCATTTTCTTTGGCTGCTCTTTTGCTGATGGGTTCTAGTGGAGGCCTTGGATTTTCCCCACCAAGGCTGACATGTTACCCTGTGAAATGAGTCTCAGTCTTTTGCCTCTACATGTTTTCTTTTCTGTTTTAAGTAAAAAGGATTTCAGATTCTAACTTTGTGAGCTTTGAAAGGTTGGAAGAGCAACTCTCAGAGTGACTCAGCATCCCAGGTTTTGCTGCCAATCCAGCCTCAGTACACTGAAGAAAAAGCAGTAATATTTGAGGGGGACATTCAGGATCCAGCTCAGTGGTCCCAAATGATGAGACAAAGACTCAATCAACACTCATCTACAATGCCACGTGGATTTATTTGATGGGACCAACATCATGTAGAAACTTACAAGTCTGAACACACTCATTTCAGAGACTGAGTCATAGTTTCCATGACCGGCACAGAGATATAGGAAAACTGTTTTTGCAGTGCAACAGGAAAGAGTGCATACCCAAGGTTTTTTTTGGGGGGGGGCGGCAAGGGCAGGGAAGGGAAAGGGGAAGTTTTTACTTCATTCTTCTTATATCTTCTAAATAAATATCCCTTTGTAAAAGCTAATTTATGTTTAGCAGTGTGATTGAACTAATATTTTAGTCACTGGAAGCTAAAAGAGGAAGGAATACAACTGGTCAGGGCTTACGCTAATAAATTGGAGAAGAGATGCCCCAAGTCCTTTGGAGTACACCCTGAGGGAGAGATGTTGCAGCCTGATTCTGGAAATAGAGGGTCAGAGGCACTAGCTGCAGTAGAATAGATTTCAATACACTATTTCCTGAAAATTTCATTAGAAAGATTAATGTTAAATCTAGAGGAGGTTTTACCAACCAGGCAAACAAGGGGAGACTTCTAGAAACTGGTAGCATCTGAGTTGGGCTTTAAGGAATAGGTAGGAATTTGATAGGCAAAGGGAGGGAGAGATAACTTTCCAGAAACAGTCTAAGCAGAACAAAGAAATTGAGATATAAGAGTGTAGTGTTTGGGGAGTAGAGTCGTCCTAGGCTAGAGGGTAGAACGTGCCAAAGCTCCAATCTTAACTACTATAGGTTACGATTGAAACATAAGATTGGCACCAACTTCTAGAAGTCTTTGAATGCCAGGTGGAGGAGGTTGTCCTTTATTTGAGTAATAATAGTGTTCCACTGAATATTTTTTAGCAGAGGAATGATACGAATAAATCTCTGTGGAAGAGAAACTATCTTCATAGTGGTACAAAGAACAGATTAGAGGAAGGAGGATAGAAAAGTGGGAAAAATCTGTTAGAAGGCTAGTGTAGCAGCCAAGGAGAGTGATAATGGAGGCTTGTTCCAGTGTGGTAGTTACAGGAATAAGGGGATAGGATGAATTTGAGAAATGTTGCAGAGAGACCTTGCACATGATAGGTGCCCAACAAATGTTTGCTAAATTGAATTCTGTTTCTAATGAGTCAGCTGTTTAATGGACATACATAAGTATTTGCAAGCTGGTGAGTAGGAGGAAATGGGAAGAATGCCTGAACAAAATGTGTTCTCTCGATTATGAGATTCACTACAACCATTTCCACCCAAAACTAGAGGAAGATAGATGCATCCAGAACCACAGTCACTGACTCATCCTCAAACTGTCGGATCTTTTCTTAAAGTTACATCATTCCTAAAGAGCAATGCTGCCATTGAAAATATCCAAGAGGAAAGTCAGTGTTGGTGAATGGACATACAGATGGCTTTACCAGCAAAAGTGGAACTATTTCCACAGGAAAATTGTTTTGGGGTTTTTTTTGTAATTTTTTTTTCATTTTAAACTTACATACAAAATGAGAAAAAAGTTGCCATGCACAGCAGACCATAAAAGAGGATTCAATATGAAACAATAAATTTCCATTTCAAGAAAATCTACATAATAAGCACAACACATTTTTTTCAACAATGCCCAGCTTTTCTTTGCTTCCTTGTTGGTTTTCTTTTGTTCCACAGAAATAATTTTCAATAGTATTTGCAGATTGATCCTTTCTTGGAGGTAAATTGTTTGCCATAAACTGGGCCATGACAAAGATTTTTTTTCTTTTAAAATTGGGAGGGATAAGAGAGAGAAAATAAAAGCTTATTAATTGAAAAATAAAATTAATTGAGGAAGCAAAAAGCTGGACAATGGATTAAAAGAAGGATAGTTCCAGGAGCCAAGATGGCAGAGGGATTGGTAATTGCTATCTCCCTCCCTTTGTTGACCTTGAAGAGCTTAGAGAATATTTCCCCATGAAAAAATCCTGGAACAGTGGAATCAACTGAAGGGGCAAACAGTCTTTAGCCCATGAGGCTAGGAAAATTGCAAAGGGGGCAGGTGGGGTCCCTCTTACTGTGACTGAAAGGGACCAGAGCAGGACCAGAGTTGTCCCAGACAGCCCCACCTCAGCAAAGCAGGAGGAGATCCTGAGTCCCAGGGGAGTGGAGCCCACCACCGCCAACACCAGGACCCCAGGAGTGCCTCAACACACCAGGGGAATCAGGAAGACAGTAGAGCAGATGGGATCACCAACAGCTGAGCTGCCTATGCTTGAGCTCAGGAGAGGAGACTTCCTGTGGCCAGACCACTTCTCTCCCATTTAATGCAGCTAGCTCCAGGGTAATTCTAGGGAAACCCAAAAAGACTTGACCTGGCCTCTTCTTTCCAACTCTAGCCAGCTCAGCACCACATAAGCTGCAGCACAGCTGAAACAGCCAGAGGCCACAACACACATAGCCTCATGTTCTAGGGACGAGAACTGTGGGATAGAGCCCCCTGTGCCCCAGAAGCAGAAATCTACTTAAAAAGTCAGAGGAAAGGTGATCATCATGAGTAAGAAGCAAAGCAGAAAAGAAAAGATCATGAAATCTTTCTATCAGGACAAGGGCCAAACGCAAATACCAAAGAGGTCAGCATTGAGACTGTACTCCCATCTGAAACTTCGGAAGGAAATATGAACTGGTCTCAAGACCAGAGCATTCTTGGAACACCTCAGGAAGGATTTTAAAAGTCAGATTAGAGAAAGAGAAGAAAAACTGGTCAATGATTTTAAAAATGTGAAAAAAGATTCACTGAAGAGAACAGTTCCTTAAAAAGGAAAATTGGGTAAATGGAAAAGGTAGCATAAAACCTAACTGGGAAAATCAGACAAATGGAAAAGGAAGTACAAAACCTAACTGAAGAAAATAACTCCTTAAAAGGAACAATTGGACAGATGGAAAAGGAAATGCAAAAGTTAACTGAAGAAAATAATTTGATAAAAATTAGAATTGGGCGAGTAGAAGCTAATGACTCTATGAGACATCAAGAATCAGGCAATAGAATTTAAAGAATGAAAAGATAGAGGAAAATGTAAAACATCTAATTGAAAAAACAACTGACCTCAAACAACTGATCAAAGAGAGAGAATCTAAGAATTATTGGTCTAGCAGAGAGTCATGATGAGAAAAAGAGCCTGCACAAGATGTTCCAAGAGATCATCAAGGGAAACTTCCCAGAAGTCCTAGATCCAGAGAGCAGTATAGTCATCAAAAGAATCCACCATTCACCTCCTGAAAGGGATCCCAAATGAAAAACACCAAGGAATATCATTGCCAAATTCCAGAACTATCAAGTGAAGGAAAAAATACTGCAGGCAGCCAGAATGAAATATTTCAAATATTGAGGATCTACAGTCAGGATCTCACAGGACCTTGAAGCTTCTACTTTAAAAGATCGAAGGAATTGGATATAATATTCTATAAGGCAAAGGAGCTGGGACTACAACCAAAGATCACCCAGCAAAGTTGAGCATAATATTTCAGGCAAGGAGATAGACATTTAATGAAATAAGGGGTTTCCAGACCTTCTTGATGAAAAGATCAGAGCTCAATAGAAAAATTGATCTTCAAACACAGGTCTCAAGAGAGGCATAAAAAGGTAAATGGGAAAAAAAAGAAACTTGTTATTCAATATGGGCAAACTGTTTACACCCCCATAAGGGAAGATGATACTTGTTAATCTTGAGAATTGTGTATTTAGTGGAGGAGCCAAAATGGCAGAGTAGAAAGATACACATATGCTAGCTCTTACTCCACATCCCACAAAATACCTGTAAAGAAGAACTCTCAGCAAGTTCTAGAGCATCAGAAGCAACAGAACAATGGAGTGGAAGAGATTTCTATCCCAGAGAGACTAGAAAAACTACAGGAAAGGTCTCTCATGCACCAGACATGGAGCAGAGCCCAGCCCTGCCTTAGCCATGCGGCACCAAAAGGAGCAGATCTGAGCAGCTTCAGGGACAGAATCTCCAGCAGCAGCACAGATCGTTCCACCCACAGGCGCCAAAGGTCAGTGAGGGTCTTTTTGGCTGGCCGAGAGGGGAGCAGTGTGTCCCCATAACTCAGGCCTCCTCAGGAGGCAGCAGTAGAGGCAGCAGCAGATGGGGCTCCCAAAGCAGACAGTAGCCCACATCCATTGTTGAGGGTCTCACTGTAAAGCTCTTCAGGAATCTGAGCCCGACGTGGTGGCCCTCCCCCCACCTGAGCAGCTGATCTTGATCTCACACTGAATAGCAGCCCTGCCCCCACCTAAAACCTCTGAGGCTAGGGAGCAGTTCATCTGAATCTCAGCCTCCAATGCTTGCTTGGTGAGACTGGAGGCCAGGTGGTTGTGGAGAGGAAACTCAGAAGTCAAGTAACTGGCTGGAAAAATGCCCAAAAAAGGGAAGAAAAATAAGACCATAGAAGGTTACTTTCTTGGGGAACAGGTGTCTCCTCCCATCCTTTCAGATGAGGACAACAAGGCATACTGTCAGAGGAATTCAAGGCCTCTGCCTCCAAAGGGAACTTAAATTGGGCTCAGGCAATAAAAGACCTTAAAAAACAAGTTAGCAGCTTACTAAAGGAGAACCAAAAAAATGCTGTGGAAAATAACAGCTTTAAAAAGAGGCTAACTCAATTGGAAAAAGAGGTCCAAAAAGCCAATGAGGAGAAGGAGATTTTAAAAAGCAGAATTAGCCAAATGGAGGAGAAGTTTCAAAAGCTCACTGAACAAAATAATTCGTTGAAAGATAGAATTGAGTTGAAATGAATGACTTTGAGTTAAACCAAGCAGTTAGTAAACAAAATCAAAAATTTGAAAAAAATAGAAGATAATACGAAACATCTCATTGGAAAAACAACTGACCTGGAAAATAGATCCAGGAGAAATAATTTAAAAATTATAGGACTACCTGAAAGCCATGATCAGAAAAAGAGCCTAGATATTATCTTCCATGAAATTATCAAGGAAAACTGCCCTGATGTTATAGAATCAGAGGGAAAAATAAATATTGAAAGAATTCACCCATCACCTCTTGAAAGAGACCTGAACAGAGAAACTCCTAGGAATATTGTGGCCAATTTCTAGAGTTCCCAGATCAAGGAGAAAATACTGAAGGCAGCTAGAAAGAAACAATTTGAGTACTGTGGAAATACAATCAGGATAACACAGGATCTGGCAGCTTCAACATTAAGAGATTGAAGGGCTTGGAATGGTATATTTCAGAGGTCAAAGGAACTGGGATTGAAACCAAGAATCACCTACCCAGAAAATCTGAACATAATACTTCAAGGGAAAAAATGCTCATTCAGTGATATAGATGACTTTCAATCATTCATGTTGAGGAAAAGACCAGATCTGCATTTAAAAATTTTACTTCCCAAGACAAAAATCAAGAGAAACATGAAAAGGTAAACAGGAAAAGAAAATCATAAAAGAGTCTCTAAAGCTGGACTGTTTACATTCCTACATGGAAAGAAAATATTTTTAACTCTTGAATCTTTTCTCAGTATTTGGGTAGATGGAGAGATTGTACATATACACGCACAAACACACACACACACACACGTACACATAGATAGATAGAGAGTACAGGGGGCATTATATCAGAAGAGATGATATCCACACACAAAAATAAAATAAAAATTAAGGGGTGAAGGAAGAAAATTCTGGGAAGAGAAAGGGAGTAATGAAACGGGGCAGGCTATAACTCATAAAAGAGATAAGAAAAATCTTATTCAAAGCTACTCTCTCCACATGTGGCTGAAGAAGGGAATAACATGCTCACTAAATTTGATATGAAAATTTATATGACACCACAGGAAAGTAGGAGAGGAGGCAACAAGTGGGGTGAGGGGAATGTTAGAAGGGAGAGTAAGTGGGAGAAGGGTGTCACTAAAAATAAACATTTTCCAGAAGGGACAAGGTCAGTTGTAGGGGGAAAAATAAGGGGGGATAGAGTAGGACAGAGGGCAATATAATTATTATTACACAACATGATTATTAGGGAAGTCTTTTGCAAAAGACTTGAATTGCTTCCCTTCTCATTGTGGCTGGAGAGGGAGTGGGGAAAGGAGAGAAGTTGGAATTCAAAGTATTAGAAACGAATGTTGAGAATTTTTATTGCATATAATCGGGAAATAAGAACTACAGGGAATGGGGTATAGAAATTTATCTTGCCCTACAAGAAAAGAGAGAATATGGGGACAAGGGAATGGTGGGGTGTGATAGAAGGGAGGGTGCATTGAGGGAAGGAATAATCAGAATGTAAGGTATTAGGAAACAGGGGGAGGGGAGTGATGGGGAGAAAAATTGGACATGTTACAAAGTGAGGTAAAAGCAATTAGTATTAAAACAGTTGACTGAATTAATTACTGAGAATAAATCTATGACATCTTTAGTTTGGGGAAAAGAATTTCAGTCTAAATTCCCTAGAGGAAGGTAACCTCGGGCAAAATTTGGCATTGATGGAAAAGTTAAGGTTTTAATGGTAAATTTGATTTTATGATTGCTATCTAATCAGGAACTAGAACATCTGTAGAAAAGCATGTAAGCCACTTAAGACTTGCCTCAAAAGATGTTCCTTAGCCAAAGTGAAATTATAATCATATTTGAAACCTGGTTATTGAAACTTGCCATTTTTAGATGCTATGGGACTATTAAGTGATTGCTCTTCTGAGTCTAACTCCAGGTATGGGTAGCAAGAAAGGAGATCTGAGCCTCTAATTCATGATGCCAGTAAGCTGATGAGATGCTGGTACGAACTGCATAAGGTGATCTCATGGGAAGGGTGGGAGAGCGGCTGTTCAGCCTGGGCTGAGGTAGGATTCTCCTGACTCAATTTCCCTACTGACACCTGGCAGACTTTAAGCCTGACTGAATGTAAGTGGACAATCTAATCCTGTCTGGAACTGACATGAAGTTGGGGCGATATTGTATCCCTGCAATGTCCCTACTCTTGGTGGCAATTTCCTGTAGTCAAAAGGTTTGTGAGCTTAATACCAGATCTATTGAATTATAGATTATGGGTAGGGGAACATTCAGGGTTGTCTAAAATTAAGCTGTTAGGCTTACAACTTTAGACCAACAACAAGTTAGGGTCCTTTAATTCTTAGTAATACTGTGGAGACAATTAGGTCAAGAGCTTGTGAAGTTAGCGACATAAATATTATTTGTGTATCAGTTGGTTAATGTTTAAAAAAAAATTCTTTTTGTGTCCATATTGTAAATGCTTTAAAAAGAAGTATCACCTGACCAAAAGTTTGAATTGCTTTATCTATTATAAACTGTGTTAAAAATAAAAAATTAAATTAAAAAAGAGAGAATTGTGTATTTATTATGATATATAAAAGGTATATACATAGAGGGAGCGGGTATGAAGTAAATGATGTCATGATAAATTGTGACTTAAGGTTGCGAAGGGATTGTAATGGGAGATGTGAAAAGGAGGAGGCAGAAAAAGGTAAATTACATCACAGGAAGAGGCACAAAATTATATTCCAGTAGAGGGGAGGAGGGGAGGGAGATGAGCTTGTTTGAGAGTTACTCTCATCTGATTTGGTTCAAAGAAGGAACAACAACCTCTGTTAAGTACAGAAATCTAATTAGTTCTATGGGCAGTAGGAGGGGAAGGGGGAAAGAAAAGGGAGGGGAGGCTAAAAGGGAGTGAAAAAGTGGACAGGGAAAAGAGGAGTAATAGGGAGAGGGGTCGAAAGAAGAGAGGGAAGACTGAGGGAGGCGGTAGTCAAAGAAGTATGGTAAAGGATAAATGCTACATTTGGAGTCAGAGAACTCCAAGTCAGTGGAAATAAGCTCTTCCACACACTATCTGTGTGATCTCAGGAAAATCACTTATTATACCTCTGGGGATCAGTTTCTTCCTGTGTGAAATGAAGAGGAAGAATTAGATGGCATCAAAAGCCTCTCAAAGCTATGCATCGCTTAACTTATAATGTCGTCCAACGTACACTTCAAAACTCCAAAGACTCTGTGAGGTCACCAGTGTCAGTATTCCCTCCAGTGATTGAGAGTTAAACCTACCCATGCCTGTCCATCCATAGAAAATAGAGATAAAATGAACAACAAAGTGACTGCGACTACCTGGTTGGGGACAGGACAAACTATTACCTAGCTTTTTGAAAAAAAAAAAGAGAGAAATTTTGAGAGGGTGAAAGTCCATTTTGCTAGTCAGTCTTAGACAACTGAGCTACACTATTTTTGAGGGTGAGAAAGGGTAAAGAGAGAGAGAGAGTAAGAGGGAGAGTGGGAATGAGAGAGAGAGAGAGAGAGGAAAAATCAAACCTCATAAATACAATATTTTAAAGTTTGTAAAACATATTTTTATACACTATCTTGTTTCATTCTCACAACAACCCTGGGAGGTAGGTACTGCAGGTATTAGCATCTCTCTTTTACAGTTGAGGAAACTGAGATAGAGGTTGTGTCTTGCCCAAGGTGACACAGCTGGTAAGAAGTAGAACCTGAAGCCAAGTCTTGCTGACTGCAGGCCAGTATTTTAGCCATGGAACCACACTGCTTACCCTTGCCACAGGCATATAAATTGAGTCTCTCATTTCAAATAAATGAGCAGTGTTATTTTATAAATGATATACATAGTTATAAGAGCCTATATAATCATACTAGATAGTATATATATATATAGTGCTTTGAGATGCCCAGAGTACTTTACCTGTATTATCTTATTTAATTCTCAAAACTGTCCTGTAAAATAGGTGCTATAACCATCCCCATTTTACAGATGAGGAAACTGATGCTGAAGAGGTTAAATCATTTGCCCTGGCTTTATTACAATGAAATAAGTGTTTGAGGTAGATCTCAGCTCTTTCTGACGCCCAAATCCATCAATCTCTCTACTACCTCTTCTAGTGTCTTCTTTCCTAGGTTTCTGATGTAATTTAAACTTTGTGCCTACATTGTCCTCATTCCATGGCCTAGACTTCAAATTTTCAGTAAAATTAATGACCATAATAATGCAAGTTAAGGTTTACAGCAGATACAGTTGTAAAGAATATAGAAATATTAATACAACTGGCTGAAGACCAACTCTGAGCTGGCAGTTAACAATGTTTAGACTCATTGGCTGAAGAGGACTGGATGGTTTTGTGTTTTTTTACCAAAATAATTAACATGATTAAAGTTCTGAAAAAGAAAATACTGGTGGGCATGGAAAACAGACTTTTTGTGGCAGCCACTAGGATTTCACTTGACATGAATGTGTGGTTGGGAAATAGGAAGGCTTCCTTAACAGTTACAACCCAAGCTTCCAACAAAACCCAGCACCAAATTCAAGCAGAGCATGAAGGCCAATCTTAGAGAGTTAAGACACTTATTGAGCATACAGTTTAATAATCTGCTGTCCACAATATGATCCTTGCCTCGAAAACTTGAAAGTTTCCATAGTGCAGAGAAAGTAGACAAGTCTAAGCCTGTCCCATGTCCAGGGATTAACAAGTCTATGGACCCAGGTGACACTCATCTAGCTTGAAGGCTAGAAGGAAAATATAATTCCTCAAATAGGATTGGCCTGGGATGAGCCAGAGCAAGAAGAAATGGAAAGACCTAACTCTCAAAGGATACAGAGGGAGGGTAGCTAGCCCCTCTCCCCTATCTCTTCCATAGGCACTTATGAATTTGTACATGCTAATAAGAGGTCTCCTTTTCTACAGTGTTTTATAATTTCCAGAGTATATTCCAACCCTATGTATAATGTGAGTAGTGGAAGTATTATTGGTGCCATTTTACAGATAAGTAAACTGAGGCTCACAGAGAGAAAATGATTTTCTCAAGGTCATTAAAGTAAGGGAAAGACCCTGCACTAGGCACTTTACAAACATTAATTCATCTAATCCTCACAACAACCCTGAGACGCAGGCATTATCCCCATTTTGAGAAAACTGAAGTTAATAGAACTATAAGTGACATGCCCAAGGTCACACAGCTAGTAAGTATCTGGGGCAAGATCTGAACTCAAAGTTTCCTTCTAGGTTTAGCTCTCCAGTCAGCTGCCCATGTAGTTGGGAACTAGATTGTAGAAGGTTTTAAATACCAGTCTGAGAATGTTATGTTCAAGTCTAGAGGCAATGGGGAGCTATTATTTTTAAATCTGGGAGGAGGGAGCGCCGTGGTGAGCTCTTTGGTTTGGTAACCTAAGTTTGACAGCTAGTGGAATTTGGATTGAAGATGGCAGAGAGGTGAGGATGGGAAATCAATTAAGATATGATTGCAAAAGTCGAGGTGAAAGGTAATAAGAGTCTTAACTAAGGAAAAGGTTGTATCAGAAAGAGAGAAGGAAATAGATACAAGATATTTTATAGAGAGAATCAAAAAGATTTGGCAACTCATTGGATATGAAGGATAAGGGAGAGGGAAGAATCAAAGATGGTGCCAAAGTTGTAATACTGAGATGCAGGAAGGATGGTGCCTCAACACTATAAATGAGAAAGTTTGGAGGAACAACATGTTTTGAGGGAAAAGATAAGGAATTCCATTTTGGACTTGTTAAGTTTGAAACACTTTTGGGACATCCAGGTAGAAGTACCAAGGTAGAAGTGATACGAGATGGAAGTCCAGGAGAGAGATTTACATATACATATATACGTATATATGCAACTTCCTTCCATTTCCAGGGCTTAGTTTAGTTCTGCAAAGTCATCTTATTCCTTGTAGATCAATAGATGTGAGTTTTGTCATCTTTTACAGTGTATTTTCATTATCTATATCTTTAATTCCTTCCATGGTTTGATATTATTGAATGAAATATGTTTAATTTACATATTTGTGTGATGATTGTACATTTTTGAGCTATTAAAATATCAGCTAAATAGTTGTATATAATAAGTATTGATCTTGTCCTTTAGCCACTGCATATTATTACTCCATCACAGAACCTAAAAAGGAAAGTCAGGTCAATGGGGAAAAAAAAAATGAGACCCTACTTAAGACTATATATGTCTCTCACTGGGCCTGGACCCACAAAGTTAGCAAATGAGTTTCCTGGTGACTTTCCCAGATCTCCCTGAGTTCTTTCCATCCTCTCACTCCTGAATGGGCCTCCTGACCACATTCTGCCCTGTCAGTGACCCTTTGGCAATTTAGCAATTCCTTCCCCTCCCAAATCCCCCTACTATTCCTGTAGTTCCTTCTCTTCCCACTGCTTCCAGTTGCCCCTGGTTGCCTTTCTCCTTGTCGCACATCAACAGGTCTCAACAATTCAGCTCACAGATCACTGGCCTGGCAAGGTATAATTGAGCTCCTAATTAAGCCCTTTAATTGTGGCTTGCCTCCCTAAGCTCCTCAGAGAAAAAACTCTTTGTGAGGGTAAAATAATAAAAGAAATCATGACAAACAATTGCTTCTCAGAACATTTCCAACAATTTCACAAACATGTAGGAAAGTGGGAAGTAGGTATGTCAAAACCAGCCAGGCCAGAAACCAAGAGTTCTATGACCTGGGGCTATTGAGAAAGGGCTGTGCTAGGGCTGAATTAAGAAAAGCTGGAACCTTACATCTGTGCTAGATTGTACAAAATGGAGAAAAGCACAGCCTTTCTCCCTCGATTAAATTGGAGTATCTTGAAAGGATGAGCCAAGATGCTTCCCTTGCCTGGAATATGAATTACTGGCAATTTCCCCTGCAAACCTCTTGGACACAGGGACTCAGATTTCTTCCATTTCCATTCCAGTCTCATTCCACCTCTGGATATAAGTACCATATAATCGTTCTGTGGCTGGGGAGAATCTGGACATCAATTATGTGTGAGATCTCAACTCTGGAGAGGACCTTCCTTGACCCTGAGGTTTTCCAACTTGTTCACTTATATTGATCTTACAGGGACCTAAGTACCCTAACGAAGACATCTATTCACTGATACCCCTCGCCTGAGACTAAGGGAATCAGCTTTATCCCACTAAACAGCCCCCAAATGAATGTGAGGAAGTAACATGAAAGTACCCCCACTTCTATTACAATAAATGGGAATAGTCTTGTATTGACACATGTAAAAGGACGATTGTTTCACGACTTCCTTTCTGCCAAGGGACAATACCACAAAGCTTGAGATAAGGAAAATATACACAGGGTATCACATACTGTGTACAGAGAATGAAGAAGGGAAAAAGCTTAAGGGAAGGTACTGTATATTGCATCTCAGCTGAAAACGCCTACTCTGTAGTACTCAATACAAAGGAGTACTGGCAAAATCTCAAACTAGAAATCCCTTGGCTAATTTCATTTTCCATTCCCTCTGCCTCATAGCAAACCTCCCAGTAAGTTGAGGAGGTTTGCTAGTGCCACAAAATATTTTGGTTTGATAGAAATTTGTTTATCTTGGCTGCTAAAATTCCACATGTCATCTCTGACCTCTCCTTGGGTTGAAAAATACAGAATTTACAGAAGAGATAGGGAAACGTGCCCTTCAGGATAGAGTAAAGAAAAATATCTTTTGATTGATCAGATACCTCATGGGATGGTGAAAAGACACACACATGCTTAAAATGACCAAAAATAAATAAATATTTTTTTTTAAGAGTGGGACTTGGCAAGAATATTTGATGGGAATTTATACCAGCCCGACCATTTATGATGTGTCCCTATTTTTAACATAAATGGATTTTCTTGACCAATCAGAACACTGACATATATCCTAATTATACAATTCTCCTTCAACAATGCAGCTTTGTGAATACCATGCTAATAGCAGAACAATAGGGTAGCTTATCTGAGTAGTGACTTACCATTAACTCTTCCACCCACACTTCCTAGTAAGTGTGGGATCTTTGTCATTTCTGCAGAGAAAATTAAGGTAATTCCTTTTTTCAAGGAGGAAATTGGGAGTGGGGGGTTGAAGAGGGTTGAGACAAATTACAGCAGGCAAGAAGCAAATTGGAGGCTGGCCACCCCCCAATCTGAAGTCACAATCCTCACTTTAGTCCCATCTTTTGCCATCAATGGTCATTTTAAAACAATATCATGAAGTCTGCAATACAGCAAAGATGCAGCTGTTGTACTGTTTTTCTTGGCAATAATCAAGATCCTTTGTGGTACTGAAAAAGCTTCAACTTCAGGGCTTATCCACTCTAGGACCAGTTACAGTATGGGTCCTCAGAGAGTTCAAGTATTTGATGGAAAGGTATGTACAAAACTCATTTCTCACTGGAGATCCAGGGAAAACAAACGGACACTTAACCAAGTGTGAAAACATTCTTGAGTTTCTCTAAATGGGCCGCTCTGTGCCCACCAGCCTCTGGAGAAGATGGGTAATTGGGGCACCCTGATCAAACATTCCGGGAACAAAGCTTGGTGAGGGAGGAAAGCAATATTTTCAATTTCTCAATTATGCACTTGGCTTAGGCTCCAAATAGAACAGTTCACATCGAATTTGGCCATAAAATTTCCTTGAGAAAGTGACTTTGCATCCTCGGCGTTGACAATCTGGAGCACATTCCTTTTCTCCCTTAAATGTTTTCAAGTTTAGCTCAGGTCAATAAGCACCTGAAGACTTTTGGACAGCAAATAATCAGCTTAATCAGCCTCCTGGTGAGTGAAAATCCTCTCCAAGTCTTAAACCACTTGAGTCCTGGGTATGTTCCTATTCAAGATAAGCCTGGATGATATCCGAGATCAAATTCAGCTGATGAGGTTTGAAGGGTCCAAATGCTTACTCTAAAAAAAAATACACAAAAAAAAAAACCCCACCCAGATTTTGTCCCATTGTACACCAGCTCATTAGTAAAGAGGAATATCAGACACATAGTTCCCTTCCAAAATCTTGTCCTTCTAAAAAGATATTGGTGGCAAGCATTCTGGATCTCAAAAATTCTCTACGGTTAAAGTAGTTGCATGTGATATGCAAAGGGACCAGGGAAGAGACATTTTAGCTTTCTAAATAGCAGAGGTACACAACCTTAATATCTGCATCAGAAACTAAAGGTCTCTTTCATTTCCTCTATCCTAGAGAAAAGGAAAAGATTATGTGGTTACTAAGCAGATCTCCTTTCCTTAGTAGCAGTACTTTATAAGCAAATTATGGTAGACAGGCCAAGTTATTGTTCAAAACTAAAAGGTCACCTGATCCAGGCCATATTTTAACTACATGTCACTTATAAAGAAACCAGATATTCCCAAATCAAAAGGTAAAATTATATTCTTATTTCTAGTCTTTCTCTGTTGCATATGAATAAGTTACTATCTACCAGCAGATATTTATAGAGGTACTATTAACTTTAAAAAAAAAATTAAAGTTCTTATTGATGTTTTGGGGTTTTTTTAAACATTGCTAGGGTTTCCCCCATTCTTCCTCACAGTCCTTTTACTAGTGATCCATCTCTTATAGCAAACAGTACTTTCAAAGACAAAAAAAGAAAGAGGAAAAATCAACCTAACAATGTGGAATAGTGTGATGTTTGTGGACCTCCTATCTCTGCAAATGGGAGTACAATGGGAGTGTCTTTTCATATCCTTTTTTTTTTTGAGCTTTGCCTGTTCTTCATAATTTGTTCCCTTGTGATTTTTTGGCTTTTGTTCTTTCCATTTACATTGCTGTGCTATGTAGATTGTTCACTTCACTACGCATCAGTTCATATAGATCTTTTCATGCTTCTCTGTATTCATCACATTTGTTATTTTTGATAGCACAGTTAATATATAGGCTAATGTTTTGTGCAGCAAAAAATATCATGACTAAACAAAACTAAATTACTAAACTAATATCTTTAAATGTACAAGAGTTAACTATATTTTTAGAGGTGGATTGCCTTAATGCATATTGCTAAAAAGGGGATAACATATTACAAAAAGAGATGATAGATCAAGTTCAAAATCAGAAAAGAAGGAGATAAAGTGGGGAAAAGATACCAAAGAATGAGAAGAAACGAAAATCTAGTCCTGGCTCTTTCATGAGTTGTATGACCTTAAGTCAATCATTGTACCACTGGGGCTTTGCATTCTTGCATCACTGTGGGTTTCAGTTTCCTCTTCTATAAAACAGTCAAGATGGATCTGGGGACCTCAAAGGTCCCTTCTAGTCCATTACATTCCTGTGAGCTTGGGTGGTAGCACTGGGAATAGATAAAAAGAGGCATATGTGAGAGAGGAAGAATCAATAGGACTGTGGGACTAATTGGATATGAGGTTGGAATTGGAGCGGATCAATCAATCAATAGCATTTATTATGTGCATACTACATGGGAAGCCCTGGAGATAGACAAAAAAATGAAACTGACATTCTATTGAAGGAGACAGCACACATTTCCACATATAAGTATATACATTGCCCTGTTCAATGTTCTTTCCAAGAATAGTAATCATCCAGCTTTAACTAGAAGTCCTTGAGAGAGATGGAACTCACTACCCCCAGGGGGAATTCTGTCCCTAACTGGTCCCCCCATTCTGTCTCTAATTGGTAGGAAATTTTTCCTTATATCAAATTTTTCTTTATATTGCTTACTAGTTTACTAGTTTTGTGATCCTGGATAAGTCATTTAACCCCTGTCTGCCTCAGTTTCCTCATCTGTAAAATGAGCTGGAGGAGGAAATGGCAAGTCACTCCAGTGTCTTTGCCAAGAAAACCCTTAAATGGGGTCATGAAAAGTCAGAAACAACTGAAAACAACTGAATGACAACTATAACTAACTGCTAGGAAGTTTTTCCTTATATCAAAGGGAAATCTGATTCCTTTGAACTTGTGTTACTCTGAGCTCTACTTTCTGGAACTAAGAAAAACAAGTTTATTTCCTCTTACTCCTGATGATCTTTCAAGTACTTGAAGAAAGCTATCATCTCTCCTTCCCAGCCCAAATCTTCCCTTCAGGCAAAACATTTCTAATGCCTTCAGTGAATGCTCAGATGGCATGAAATTCTTAATGATCCTGGTTGACTTTTGTATGTCCAGGAACAAATGAGATAATATTTGTAAAGCACAGTATCTGGCACACAGTAGGTACTTCATAAATACTTATTCCCTTCCCATTACTTTATTAAGGTCCTTATTTTTAAAAAAATACCATATCACAGCTTCCAAATGAGGTTTTACCAGAGCAAAGTACAATGGGAACATCACCTTCCTGATCTTGGATATCAAGTTTATCAATGAAAATCTAATTCTGCATTAACTTTCTAGGTTGCTGTTGATATATTCAATTTAATTCAATAACATTTATTAAACGCAGACTATGTGAAAAGCACTGGGCATTCACTTGGAGCAACTTGACATATACACAAGGCAGTAAATACAACATTGTTTGCTTTGTCTGCTTGTTTGTGAGGGAATGAAATGACTAGTTTCATTAGTGAGTGGAACTTCTAGTGTGGAAACTTCCTTCACTGATACACTATAGATAACTTCTAACACGTAGCACTGAGGTAACTGATTTAGCCATGGTCACATGATAGTATGTGTCAGCTTCAGAATTTGAACCAAGATCTAGCTGGCTCCAAAGCTGATCTTCTAGGCACTAAGACATTCTATTATATAAAGTAATTTTTCTTTTTTTGCTTTTGTTTTTTGACTCAGTCTCACCCAGGCTGAAAGTGTGGCTACTACTCACAGACCAATCCCACTTCTGACTGGCATGGAAGCATTTATCTGCTTCTTTCTGACCTGGGCCAGTTTATTTCTTCTTAGTCTGGTGGTCCCTCAGTCTCAGGGACTCACCCTGCTGGTTCTGGACTTAGTGTGGATACAAGACTGACTTGGCAGATGGTAAAGTCCCAATCTCAAATGATCCACCAGCCTCAGCCTCCCCAGCAAAGATTACAGACATGTGCTTCTATGCCTAGCCAAAGTAATTTCAAAGAGAAGCCATATGGAATCGTGTAAAGAGCACCGAATTTAACTTCTAGTTATATCTTTTGCCAGCTATGTAACCCGAGGCAAATCACTTAGCATCTCAGAGCTTCAGCATCCTTAAATGGGACTGTCTACACATGCCCTACCTACTTCAAATGTTGTAAGGTACCAACCAAGGTACTTTGCAAAGTCTGCTGTATAAAGTGAGTTTTCCATTAATTCTAGCAGTTTCTTGTGTTGTCCTCCATCATCTATCTTGACTACAGTCAAGATTCCAGATAAGCGTAAAATTGGAAAGTGTTATGATATTATATAATAAATAGAAGGTGCTGAGAATAATAATGATGATCTTAAAGATAACTCTGAGGCTTTGAATCTAGATGATTAGAAGCATGATTTTACCATTGATAGAAACAGTAGTCAGGAGTAGGACCCAGTTTGGGGAAAAGGGGATAAATTTGTTTTACACATGTTGCATTTGAGGCAATAAGAGGAAACACTGATAGGTCAGGAGATGATACAAGACAACATCTTTGGAAAGAAGTCAAAGCTGAGAATGCAAATTTAAGAGTCACATAAAAGTATTTCTCCCATGCTCTCTAGAACAACGTTAGGTATATAGAGATATACAATGGGTACCTCAATTGACCAATAGCAGAGGAAGGGAAAGCAAATATACGTACAAATATACATACATCATATATATAAATTATATATATAACATATATAATATATATATATAATATGTTACTGAAGTGACAGAAATAAATGGTGAAAAATCAGTAAGGGAAAAAAGATGAACTGCTATAAAAAGCCGACTTAATCGACACCATCCCTGCCCTCCAGAAGTTATAGATTAAGACGAGTGTATAATAACCTATAATTAAGACTGATATACCTTGAAGCTAAAAAAAAGATAGAAGTTGCTTTAATAATTCTACTTATGGAGTCCAAGGAAAAACAGCTATATTTCTTCCAAGAGCTTCCAATGGACTTTGGTGCTCAGTAAATGATAAAACAATTATTAAACTACACCATGCTTCTAAAGTAGTGGAATTTCCAAATCAGATAAGTCTAGGAAGGCTGCTGCCAGAGGGGGTTCATTATCTAAGCCGGCTCTTCACTTATTTTATGCTGCCATTGGCTACACTGCTCTAGTTCATCAGCTAGTGCTAATGGTTTTTTCTGAAACCTAACAGCATATCACAGGAAAGGTGTAGACAATGGTTATTGCTAGGAGCCCTTGAATTTCCCTCTGATTGCTTGTGAGACAGAGTGCTAGAGGAAAGTGATAAGTGTTGGTCTACTTGCCCTGGAAACTGGTGGAGGGGAGGGGGAAGGGAGAGAATGGAAAACGTAATAATACTATCAACTTCTAACCATATAGCAGCTTTCTTTCAAGGGAAACACAGAATATGCTTGACAACTTTTCCATTATACCAATGGTGTATGGAAAGTATTATGGTATTCATTTTATAGATATTTAAACTGTCAATAAATCCATCTTAATTCTACCATCAAAGGGCATTTGTTAAGCTGTCAACCCTTAAATCTGAGGTTTCTTTCCATGTATGACTGTAGTTCTCAGAAATATTTCCCTCTTCCACTCTGCCCCACATCCTTGCAATGAACATATCATTCAGTTGTTGTCATTCAGTTGTGTCCAGTTCTTCATGACTCCATTTAGGGTTCTCTTGGACAAGATACTAGGCTGGTTTATCATTTCTTTCACTAGATCATTCTATAGATGAGGAAACTGAAGTGACTTGCCCAGGGTCATAAAGCTAGAAAATGTCTGAGGCCAGATTTGAACTCAGTCTTCCTGACTCTAGACTTAGCATACTAGCCACTATATCAGGGTAAATATCAAATCCATGACTGGCCCTTAGCCAATAGAAAGTGTTCATTACACATTATGACTGAGGTCATAAGCAGAATTTTCATTTCAGTAGATTTGGCTTTTCATTTTCAAAAAAAAAAAAAACTGGTCCAGCAGAAGCCTGAAGCCAGTACCCCTTTTCCCCCGACACTGCAACAGTTCCCATAGGGGAATTTGTTTGATCAACAGAAACCCAAGTCTCAGAATGGTCATGAATACCTGATCATTTTACTTATGAATTACTGGTGTCCATGAATGTAGATACAAGCTCATATAAGTGCAAGTCAACAAGAAGTGTTTGAAAATTAGTTCCTGAGACCTTAAAGGTAGCAGTGTTACTGCATGGGTAATTGCAAGGAAGTGAGAAATCTTTATGCTCCATATTGACTGCTTAGCCAAAGGACATTCCAGCTTCACTAATGGGTTCCAGAAATCCCTACACATTACCTTCAGAGCCAGCTGCCAAAGCAAAGCCTCATACAAATGAAAATCAAAGAGTTTTTTATGTGAAAATTTTTATATTTTATTTTTTCCAATTACACATTAAAAACAATTTTTAACATTCGTTTTTTAAAAATTTGTTTGAAATTCTCTCTCCTCTTCCTTGGGAAGGCAAGCAATTTGATATAGGTTATATATGTGCCATCATGCAAAATATATTTCCATATTAGCCATGTTGCGAAAGAAAACACAGACGACCAAAAAAAAAACCAAAACCCTAAGACAAATACAGTAAAAACTTGTGCTTTCATCTGCATTCAGACTCCATCAGTTCTTTCTCAGTGGACAGTTTTTTTCTTCATAAGTCTTTAGGAATTGCCTTGAATCATTGTATTTCTGAGAGTAGCTAAGTCATTCACAGTTGATGACAGTATAATATTATTGTTACTGTATATAACGTCCTTCTGGCTTACTCACTTCACTTTACATCAATTCATGTAAGTCTTTGCAGGGTCTGAACACAGAATCCCAGAGTTGTTAGGGATCTCCAAGTTCACCTCAACCAATGTGTACTTAAACGGGATTCCCATCTATAAAAAGTCAGGCAGGTTATGTCCCAGCCTTTGCTTAAAAGCCTCGAGTGAAAGGGAGCCCATTACCCAGCCTCTTCTGGGTAACTCTCATTGTTAGAGTTTTTCCTGAAATTAAGTAGAAATTTTCCTCTTTGAAATCAAGTTTTTCCTGAAATCAAGTAGAAATTTTCCTCTTTGTGACTCCCACTCTTGGTTCCTAGCTCTGCCCTCAGGGGCCAAACAGAACAAATCTAATCCCTCTTATACATACCAGCCTCTTGAATGTTTGGAAGATTGCTAAGAGCTGGTCAGATGAACTTCAATGTTTAATTTTTTAAAAAAAATCAGCTTTTTGCTGTAGATATGATTTAAACACATGTATACACAATCATGGCTAGAGAAGACACTGAGTTCTTGAAGATGACAGTGATAGAATGTAAGAAGTAGTGGCAGGTTCCATCCTATCAGCAAGATTAGCAACGCCAGAACCATTGGCATTTATCATCCAAGGACTGGTCTAGCTTTACCAAGAAACTCCTCAAGAGAATGGGTAGCCTCTAGGTGGGGAATGTTTTTTAGCCATTATACCTCATAAAAAACAAACAAACAGCACCCATAAGACAAGGAGGATTTACCAACTGCATTGACAAAGGAATTACTTGTATTGAAGAAATCCCAAATATTTTAAAGCATTTCAAAAACTGTAATGAAAGAACCTTGGTGAAAGTGAAGAGTTTTACCAACAAAATATTGTCTGAGAAGCTCTGTCTTGGTGCCAAACACTGCTGAAGGGAATCAAGAAATCCTGCTGAGTATGTCCACCATATACTTATGCTATTTAATTATGTCCTCACACCTGCATGGCAAGGCTTTGATTCATCTCTTGCTGACTCTCTATCACATTCCCAACAGCTGTTCCAAACTTTCTCCTTCCTCTTCCTCAACCCTTCAGATCTTCCTCTTCTCTCTTACTCTTATTGGATGATCTCATTTCCTTCTTTATTGAAAAGACAGGCACAAGTAGTTAGGAACTCCATGATTCTTCCACTTCTAAGCATTACAGTATCGTCACCCTTCCTTTCCTGTTGTTCTCAAGCTCAAAGGAAAAGGCAGTCCTCCACCTTGAGAAAGCCAATTCTTCTACTTGTACCTTTGATGTCAACCCACCCACATCCTCTGTGACTTTCCTTCATCAATCATCCCCTTTCCCCCGGGCCTTCAATCTCTCCTTCTCTGTGGTACCTTCCCATTAACCTTAAAATTGCACAAATGTCATTTTAAAGATACAAAAAACCCTCTTGATCCTGCCACCCCCCTCAAGCTATAGACCTATTCTTTCCCTCTCCCTCCCACTTCCTCCTTTTTCTCCTTTATCTTCTCTCTCTCTCTCTCATTCTCTCTCCTGTCTCTCTCTCTTTCACTATCAATGTCTAGAAATATAACCTACACTTGTCTCCATTTCCTTGCCTCCCACTCATTCATTAAGTCCTTAAAATTCAGCTTCTGTCCTCTAGCTATTAAAAAATCTTTCACCGATACAAGGTAGGATGATAGAGTGGAAAAAATGCAGTATTCGGAAATGGAACTTTAGGTGATCCATTCCCAATACACTGAATAGAACAGAAACAACAGCTGGATTCAAGTCCCAGCTCTGCCGTGCACTCCAGCTTATGGATGAGTTGATTTTGGAGATACCATCTGAATCAAATATTCTGTGTGAAGATCACTGACCATCTCTTTATTGCTAAATCCAATGGTTTCATTTTCCCTTTTTGACTTCCTTAATACAGCCAGAACATTTAACCCTGTGTAGTAGTAATCTTGATGCTTTCTTCTCCCTTGACTTTAATACTTTGCTCCTGAGGTTCTTCTCTCTATGTCCTTTCTTTTCCTCCTTCCATCTTTGAATGGGGGAATCTCCCAAAGTTCTGTGTTTAGCTCTCTCCTCTCCTCTCCTCTCCTCTCCTGGTGTCTTTTCCTGAGATGATCTCATTCACTTTCAGAGATCAAATAATTACTTCTACTCATAATTCCCAAATCTACACTTCTACACCTCCACTCTGAGAAATCTATTGTCACATTTCTAACTGCTTGTTGGACATCCCTAGATGTAAAGTAGACCAAGATCTCAAATAAAATTGGCATCAATTCTCCCACCAAAAAAATTAACTCTCCTCTAATTAATTTATTTCTGTTGAGGGCCCTATTCTTCCAGACACCCAGACTAAGTGCTTCATAATCATCTTTAATTCTTTCATTTCCCTCAGACCACACATCTAATCAACTGTGGAGTCCTCCTAATTTTCACTTCACAATATCTCTCACAACCATCTTTTCCTTTATATTCCTACCCAACTGACCTTGTTCAGTCCCTCACTACCTTATATATACTATTATAATACCCTCATAACTAGTCTCATTATTTCCAGCCCATCTCCTGGATCCATTATTTACATCACTGCCTTCATATCCTTTCTAGAGCACTGCTTTCACCATGTCAACCTGCCCATGGCTCCATTGCTTAACAAAATATAAACTCCTGATCATGCTGTTATAGGCTCTCTACCACCACCTGATTCTAACCTACCTTTCTAGCCTTATCTCAGACTATTTACCTTCACATACTATAGGTTCTGGCAAACCAGGACCATCTCAGAGCCTTTACTTGAGCTGCCATTGCCCAGCTTAGTATCGTCGGCCATACTCTCTCCCATGCTTATAAAAGATTCTGCCCCCTCCCATTCTATCTATTGAAGTTGATCCCGTTCAAGGCCACTTCAGGAACCACCTCCTCCATGAAGGCTTTTCTGACTCCCTATCACCATTCCAGATGAAAGTGATTTCTCTCCACTCCTATTTCTCCCATTTGCCTAGATTCTCCTTTGGGTTTTTTTTTTCCACTTACCAACCACTTGTGTGATAGTTTTAACTGTTTACATACCCTATCATCTCTTCCCAATTTGATTGGTAATTTCTTGAGAATAGAAAATACATCATAGCCATCTTTGAATCTCAGCACCTAAGATCGAATCCCTGATTATCAAGGACCTTTACAGTTCCAAAATTCAAGGCCTCAGTCCTTCACTAAAGCAAACCAAACGACTTCCACATAGATGAGATTCTAGTAAAGTTATAGGGAAAAGTTTTATAGAGGTGTTTGGGACATAGACTTCAAACTCATTACCAGTAACAATTGTTTACTGAGTGACAGGCCTGTACAGAACATTCTCCTTGGTGCTCTGGTAACATACAAATTACCAATCAATTCCTTTCTATGTCTCTGAGCCAAGCATGAAGTAAATTAATTTTGCCTCTGGGCCCTTAACTTATACTGTTAGCCTTTTTATTGTTTCAACTGTACAACCTTCCTACTCCATTCAATTATCAGGCACATAAGCATCTTTATGTCCACTACCCCATGTTATCAGCGAAGAATTTGATATCTGGAATTTACAAGATAACCTTGCTATTAATATCATTACTTTACAGACATACTTTATATTCAGCAAGACTTTTATTATTAATTGTCCTAGTTGTCATGTATATGCATATATATACATATGTGTGCAAATATATGAATATACATATATATATTTTACAAATTTTACAAATCATATTATACGCATTATGTTACTTTATGCTCACTCCTGTGAGATATGTGCTATTATAGCCTCATTTCACACATGTAGAAATTGAGGCTCAGAATCTTAGCTCCTTTGTTGCATGCAAGGTTATATAAGTAGTATCACAGGAAGAATCAGAACATGGTCTTCTGGACCCTAAGTCCACCACATTGACCACTCAATATACCAGTCTGTTCCCTCTCCTACAAATGATAATGTTTACAGTAGTATCTCTAATTGTGAAATAAAAGATTTGGTCCTCTAAGAAAGCAAATTCAAGTATCAGTGAATAAGTGAGAGGTAATTTTAGGGGAAGGGGTTAATGGGGACCCTTCCTTATACCCCTAAAAGGTCACTATGTAAATGACCACCGTTCACATTCCACATGCTATGCCAATATTCAAATCACCACTGTAGTTCACAGTTAGGAAGTTTGCCCAATATGACTTGAGTGCTTATACCAAAACCCGTCACACAACAAAAATCTTAAGCCATAATTATCCAAGACAATTGCTCTCTCCAGTATGAAAGAACCATGACCAGAAGAGCATAGCAAAGACTCTCTAGACAGCAGGAATTGAATTGAAATTAGAATAAAATTTTCTTCATCCTTTAATCCGACTTCAAGGTTTTGGAGCTCCTCATAAAGAGGTACTTTATAATTAAAGGAAGTCTCAAATAATACTGTATTTTTGATATAAATATTTTAATATCCCTATTGTTCACTCAGGGTTTTTTAATCCATGTTCTAGAATACTAGGAAATGAAGGGGCCTTAAAGGTCATTTTAGAGATAGAAAATTTGAACCCTGATCATAGGATCAGTGAGTTAGAATGGAAAGGGTCCAAGACTCTCATCTTAGGACACAATCCCTCAGGAGGTTAAGTGATTTGCCCAAGACAACAGGCATATTGATACACTGTTGGTAGGACTATGAGTTAGATCAGAAGTTCAGGGAAACAATTTGAAACTATAACCAATCATGGCCATATGGCCAGCCATCCCACTTCTAGATCTATACCCCTAAGGAGGTTAAAAAAAAAAAAAGAGGAAAAGTACCCATATATACAAGAATACCCAAAGCAGGTCTTTTTGCATTAGTATAGAACTAGAAACTAAGGAGGTATTCATCTACTGGGGAATGATCGAATAAATTATGGTCTATGAATGCAATGGAATACTATTGTGCTATAAAAAAATGATGAAAGGTATATTTTAGTGAACCCAGGGAAGACATGTTTGAATTGATAAAGAGTGAACTGAGCAGAACTTGGAAAATAATTTGATCAATAACAATAACACTGTAAAATTGAATAGCTTTGAAAGATGTCAGGACTCTAATCAATATAACCATGATGCCAGAGGATCAGTGATGGAACATACTATGAACCTCCTGAAGAAAGGAAATGGCCCCAGGCGGTGGTGTGCTGGTAAATGTTTAACAACTGGCTTTCTGCAATAAAATCCCCCTTTTTGCAGGACACACTTTTAAATTTAATCTGCCTCATTAACATTTATTTCATCACTTTCTTAAGTCTAGACAAGCAAGAAAACAATAAATCAAGTCCTGAATTTCAGTTTTGATTCATGTCTAAAGTGTAGATTCTTATATTGCAAAGCTAACTGAGTGCTCTCTTAGGCTGAGCTGGCTTTCGTACCCCTCTGGACTCAGTGTATAAGAATGAGACACATTTTCTGGACGTGGTCAATATGAGAATTTGTTTTGCCTGACTGTTTATATTGGTACAGGGGTTTTGTTTTTCTTTCTTTTTACTTTGGGGCAAGGTATGAGATTTAAAAAAAAAAGTTTATTTTTGCTTATTCAAATTTTTTTAAATAATTTTGTTGACATCACACTGGTAGTAACAGAACTCTGACTCCAAATTGTCCACTATCCCATAAACTATATAATTTGCTTGAGGTCAAACAGCTAGCAATGAATAGATCTGGGACAGTCCTGACCCCCTGAGACAATCCAGTACAGTGGAAAGGCTGCTCAGTCTGGAAAGTACTTGGATTCACATCGAGGTTTTGCTACTTACTATCTGTGTGGTCTGGTCACATAAGCTGACCTTTCTGGTTTAGGCTTCCTCTTATGGAAAGTAAGGGAGTTAAGCCACATACTCTCTCAGCTCCTTTCCCTACACATTAGGCAGTTAGGTGGCACAGTTTTTGGATCAAGTTGTAGACCAGGAATCAGGAAGACCTGAGTTCAAATCTTGCCTCCAACCCTTACTAGCTGTGTGACCCTGGTCAAGTCACTTAAATCCCATTTACCTCAGTTTCCTCAACTATAAAACAGGGATAATAATAGCACCTCTCTCCCAGGGTTGTTGTGAGCATCAAATGAGATAATATTTGCAAAGTGAGTACCTTGTAGGAATTTAATGCTTATTCCTTCTTGTCTCTTCCCTCCTTTACAACTCTCAAAGGATATATGATCCTTTGATCCAATCTGGTGGTCTTTCTACTGCATTATTTTAAATCTTACTATGATATCATCTTCCAGCCCAGGGCTTTGATTTTTGAACAATATTTTGATAACTAAATTTCAGTTAGGAGTCTATGGATTTTATTTTATGCATTTGAAAGTATGTTTCTGAGAAGGGGTCCATCCACAAGCTTTCTCATACTAGTCCATGACACAAAATTTTAAGAATCTCTGCTCTTGCCCATGGGAAGCAGAGTTACTGAGCATCGCATATGAGCCCTCATTATATACTATAGTGATCTTTCATATAAAGCCTTCATCCCCAACCAAGGGGGGCTTATTTACTCACTCACCAAAAGCACTGTACTACCAAGTTGCCTTCCATGTAAAGCAAGTTCACCTTCATTCAAGTTTATGTACTGACATACTAAAAATACCTCCCTTCAAAGTAGTTTCCAAGTTGTAGACCCCTTAGGACAATGTTATCTTCTACACATATGTAAAAGTCATAAGATTCCTTGGAAAAAACAACAACAGAGATAGCTTTGTTCAGTGAACTTCAGTGGATTTCCATATGACCAAATGGTTGCTTGGTTCATCGCCATATGTCTGCCATCATTTTGGTAAATACTTGTGTATTTCAATGGCCAGGGAGAACCTCTGCCCTCAAGAAAAATAGATCTGAGCTAGGGTAATACCAGCTTTAATTCTACCCCATTATTATATAGTATTCTTAACCCTGTGAGAGGCTGAGGGTGACTAGGGCAGTGACTGTGGGATATAGGACAAGGATACCTCTCCAAGCCTAACTAGACATTATAAAGTAGGAAAAGTGAACAGCAGCTGAGAGCAGAAGGCAAATACAAAGTCTGAATCAAACAGTCTTGCCGGGCCCCTCAACCCTTATTTATTCTCTTTTTACCCCCAAATCCTATCCAGAATACCATGAATAAGACTCTTGTTCTAACTCCCTCCTAGAGAGAGTCTTACCAGTAGGTGTGGAAATGGTGACCAAGAAGAGTGTCATCTGAGAGGTGCCTAGAAAGTTCTTTTCTATAAAAATACCTGTCCATTGATCTATAGTGGATGCCTGGAATAATAATGATGATGATGACGATGATGACACCTAATAGTAACAACTGCTCACATTTTTATAGCACTAGGTATTCTTCTAACAACTGTCTTGGGAACTAGGTAGAAACTCAATGCCACCATGAAATAAAGGCTTTCCCTTAGATTAAGGCATCACTCTTGCATGGAAATTAAAATAATTACAAAGGGGGTTGCCATTGTGTTGGTGGATATCAGTAAAGAACATTTTAGGATCTGAGAATTATCTTGAGTAGAACTCTTAAATTAAACATAGCCTTTTGGCCCCTAGATATCATTTACACCCTAATGTGAATTAGTTGACCTCTTCTTGCATAAAAGATGGAATTTTATAGGGGGGAAGAATAATTAGGTATAGGCTTCCAAGGGACAGTGTGAAGGCTCTGTAAGACTTGGAAAAGAAGGGTTATTATGATTGCGTGACATCAAAGGGAGAAATAAGACTATGTCCTTTAATACTTGGCTCCAACTTACTTCTCCAGAAATATTAGTCATTACTTTCCTAAGCATTTCTCTCCTTTGTGCATTCAAAGGTCAAACCTAATTGGCTTTCTTGCTGTTACACACAATATTCCATCTCTTATTTCTAGAGCTTTACATAGGCTAGAGTTGGCATTTTTATGGCACTTTAAAGGTTTGCAAAGTGCTTTACAGATGTCCCTGTTATTAATACTCATGATCAGAGGACACACTCTCTTCACTTCCATCTCTTAGAAACCCTAGTTACCTTCAAAGTGCTTCTAAAAGAGTCCTTTCCTATGCCCCAGCTCCTAGAGCCTCTATCCCCTTGAAAAATAATTACCTTGTATTTGGGGACATATTTTTATATTATATTTATATTATATTTTATACATACTTCTACATTTATATACTGTCAACCCTGATAAACAACATGAGGGCAGATACTATTTTATTTTGATTTTTTATCCCCAGCACCTAGAACATAGTAGATACAGCCAAACTTGGTTCCTGAAGTACCAGAGAACCACAGTCCTCTTTATGCACGTTACATACAAACAAGCACATGGGCATGCACAGGAGTTCCATCTTCACTCCTGGAATCTTCTTTTTACCCTCTATCTAGGCTATTTAACTCCCTCCTTCCTTCATTTCTTTTTCTTCCTTCCTTGTTTTTCTTCCTTCTTTCTATCCTTCCTTCCCTTCTTTCCTTCTCTTCCTTCCTTCTTTTCTTCTTTCCCTCCTCCCTCCCTCTCTCCTTTCCTTCCTTCCTTCCTCCCTTCTTTCCTTCCTTCTCTTTTCTCCCTAAAATTCATTTTACTAACAACATAGCAACAAGCGTCTTTCTTTTTTATTCTACTGTATGGAATGAAACTGTACAAAGCCTAGGCCTCCATGAGTAAAAAGGTGATGGGTTGAAAGTTAACTGGCAGGCACACTTACTTGTCTTCCAGGACGGATATGAACATTTCATAGGAAGAGATAAACAGAGACAGGGATGTTTCCAAACATTACGAGAAACTCAGGAAGGTTCAGCTACTAAATTTCTCTGAGACTGGACAGAGATGAAGGTTTTAATTGGACTTGGCAGATAAGCTAATTATGAAGGGAAGGTTACCGCTGAGGCAGGAATGGACGACACATTTTCCGCAGAAAAATACAGCCCACAGGTGACATCCTTATGCAGTCTACAGAGCTTTCAGATGGGAAGGGGAGGGGTGTTTTCACCAAAGCACATAAGATAAAGAGGAAAATGGGTGCCTGTGTGGGGCTGTGAAAGCTAAATGCTAAACAGGACTTGGGAGTTCAAAAGAGGTGGAAGAAAAGTGCACAAAAGGCAGCAATAAGCAGGAAGGAGCAATTAATTGGATCAGTCTGTGAGGGCTCCAAACACGGTCTGAGAAGAGGAAGACGTAATATCCTGATTCCCAAGCGAGGCCCGCAAATCTTCCATATGACTAATAATTAAAGCCAGTTCTATAGAGAAATAAATGCCTTCAATCCAATTTTGAAAAAGAGAATGTAGTTAGCATTTTAACCCAATTTAGGGTTTCTCCTTTCAGGCAGAAGTCTTAAAAAAAAAGAAAAAAGAAAGAAATGTGTGTGATTGCAAAAATTCCCCCTCCCACTCAATGAAAAATGATTTACAAGAACTGGAGAACAGGATCCAAACCTCATGGGCAAATAAAGCTTCTGTATAAAATCTCTTGAGGTTTTAGTGGATTCTGAGTTCTCTTTGACTCAACAGTGTGACATGGCTGCTGCCAAACCTAATGCTTAAAAAAAAAAAAAAAACAGAAAAATACCCTAATGCTTAATCAAACCTATGTTTTTAATAAACCTCATTTTGTTTAGTTCTAGCAGGAACCGTTCAGAAAGAACACAAATAAGTTAGAGTGTGTCCAGAAAAGGAAGGCCAGGATGAGGAGATAAATGGAGACCATGACACCTTGAAGGAGGGTTAGCTTGGAAAGGAGTAGGTGTAGGGGACAGAGAGGCACATCAATTTCAAATATGTGAAGGGCTGTCACCTCACAGAGGTTTTAACCATGTTTCAGTTGATACCAAAAGATAGAATTAGGAGCATTAGAAAGAAGTTGCATAAAGTATATTTTATCATCAGGAAGAATTTTCTAAGAGTTCCAGCTTTTTGAAAGCATAAGGGCTGCCTTGGATGGTTGTGGGCTCTCCCTCACTTTGGGCAGAGGTTAAATGACAATTTGTTGAGGATGCACTGGTAGAGTAATTCTTGATGACCTATGGTTTGGATTAGAATGTCTTTGAGATCCCTTCTGAACCCTTAAACTCACTGATTTCCTTTGGAATCAGAGAATGAAGATTCTTGAGGTCAATTTCCCCTTAGATTCTGAGACTATTGTCCAAAGTATGAACTAGACTTTCTAATTTTGTTTCACTTGCAAATGTGACAAGCATGCCAACAATTTCTCTATCCAAGTTACTGATAACGATGTTAAATGGGCTGGTGTTAACAGATAGCTACAAAGCTTTTCAGTGAAAACTACAAAACATAGAATCAGTTTGACTGGATCACAGAGTGTGGAGGAGTAATATATAACAAGCCTGGAAAGATTGGGACAAGGTTGTATAGGCCTTAAAAGCTAAGTGGAAGAGCTTGTATTGTATCGTAGAAGAAAATAGAAGCCAGTTGGAGTTGGTTGAGAAAGGGAGCCACATGGTCACTACTAACACTACCTCAGTAGCATCAAGTTGAATGGACAGAATGAAGTGGAGAGAGATTTGAGGCAGAGAGACCAACTGGAAGGCTGTTGTGATAACCTAGGTGAAAGGTGATCAGGCCTGAACCACAGTGATATAAGATAATGGAGAGATAATGCAGAGAAGGGGCCAGATTTGAGAAAGAGCAAAGTTTAGTACCTAATTGTATATGGAATAAGGGAGAATGAGAACTCCAGCATTATGCCAAGATTATGTATTTAAGACTCTGAAAAAATGGGGATACCTCCCTTTTTTTGGAGACTTTGGGGTTAAGTGACTTGCCCAGGGTAACACAGCTAATAAGTGTCTGAGGCTGAATTTGAACTCAGGTCCTCCTGACTTCAGGGCTGGTGATTTATTAACCTAACTGCTCCCAAAATGGGGTTGTGGGGGAGAGGTTACCCTCAACAGAACTGGGTTTAGAGGGGGAAGAATAAATTCCGTTTGGGGCATGTTGAGTTTGACATCTCAGGCACATTGAATTTGAAATGTCCTGTAGGAAATTGGTGTAGGACTGAAGCTTAGGGGAGAGAATGATGAAATCATGGCTCCATCAATGTATAAAATATGAAGACCAAGGAATTATTTTGTTTAATTACCAAATATATACCAATATCCCAGATAACAGAAAGTCTTTGGGGTACCAGCATCAAAATGCATGCTGGTGGCTTAGAGCAAAGATTCTGGTGCTTCCCTTCTCACACTCATTGGCTACCAGCTTAATCTCTTTGGAAGAGGCCAGACAAGCTCATCATTCTCTTAGGGAGAATTTCCTTATGGTAACCCAGGGTAAATTTACATCTTTCTGCAAAACTACTCAATGAACTTTTGACTCCACCTCTCACTCCTTCTTCCTTTCCTCTCTCTCCTCCTCTTTCCATCCTATTCTGCTGACCTCCAGCTCCCGGGATCTTTCTCTATAGATTCAGGTCCCCACATCAGTCCCCAAGAGTTGCCTCAGAGAGACTATGGAAGGCGGAAGATGGAGAGTCATATGTGAGGAATAGCAAGAAGGCTATTGTGTCTAAAAGGTATATAGTCATAGCATATAGTTGTAAAGGTGGGAAGGAGCCAAGAGGTGGATGACTTTCAAAGTCAAACAGAGAAATTTATATTTAATCCTAGAAACAACAGGGACCTACTGAAATCTGTTGAGTGCAGGAGTTACACAGACTTGCATTTCAGGAAAATCACTTTGGCAGCTCTAGAAAACAGAAGAAGGGAGAGACCAACTGGGAGTAGTCCAGTAGACTACCAATTGTAGTAATCCACCTGAGAGGTCCTACACCATGGTGTTGGCTACAACAGAAGGCTTTCAACAGAAGAAAATTTTGGAATTCTCTTTTGGGGGTGGCAAAGTTTAGTTTGGAAAACAACTTTCTAAAGTTGGTAGAGGTCTTTTCTCCATATATAGGTGGGAGAATACAAATGAGCACTATTACACAGGATGTCCCAAAACTCTTAATGCATTCTTAAGCTATCAAAGATTTTTTTCATCCTGTATATGCTGTGAAACAAGGTTGTTGTAGTGGATGTTTTTACTTAACTATTTTTATTTGTCGTAAGGGAGGATTCCATAGAGAGGGAGGGGATTACTGAGAAGCATCTGTGGTATAATCAGCAAAACTTAAAAAAAGGTTAAAATAAAACTATTGGAGGATACGGGTCCTTTAATTTGACCTTCAGAGCAGGAGGAAGGAAAGGAAATGTTAGTAGAGTTTCCAAAACTAGGCTTTGGTTCAATTAAATTAAATGCGACATTAATTCAATACTGACACTCTTCCCCCTCCTACGTATACATATCTACACATATATGTATGTGTGTATTTATCTACATATCTGTACTGGGCACTAGGAATACAAAGACCAAAACAAAACAGTCCCTGTCCTCAAAAAGCTTATGTTCTGCTAATCATAAGCAACTCATGTTTATTAAGAAAAAGGAAGGACCTGGTATAAGTTGAACTAATTTCTGAGAAAAGAATCCCTGTATTTTTTACTTTTCTCTAAATAGATCTGAATTTTGGTCATACCAATATTATCTTCATTTGCTACTTTTTTTGCAAGTAATTCAAGATATCTTGGCACCTGATATGGAAGTGGTTTTGTTTTCTGACCTTTTCTTGGTCTACTAAAAGTCCTATTAAAAGACACCTGTCGAGAACTGCAAATGACATCAGCCCTGTAAAAAGAGCCATTATTATCAAACATATTGCCTTTTTTTGGTGCTGACCTCCATTTGGTGATGACAGGATCAAGCCCTCTCTTGGGGTGGTGATGAGGGGAATGGGACTTATGAGGGAGGAGGACCTAGACAATCTTTTTGTCTTAGAAAAGTCTGTTACTTCAAAGCCAGTGCATTCAGTTTGGCCTCCTAGAGATGAGTTGTCTCAGGTGATCACTATAAGATTGCCATGTTTGCTCATGGTGCGGTCTCACTGCTGCTGCAAAACCACTTGGGTACTCAGTTCATTGGACTCACAACATCAAAGAGTATTTGCCAATCTGGAACACATTTGTGAGAAATTTAAATGGGGTGTCACTTTGGCAGCGAGAGTGGCGTGAACTTTTTGATTCTTAAATATTTACAGATGGATTGGGATCTGAAATCGCTATAGGAATGGTCAAGAGGGACTTGTCTACACAAAGGGTTGAACAATTTTATCTGGGGGGATGGAGGATCAGTTCAGACTCTTGTCATTTGGGAAATTTCTTCTTCATTTATCTTTATAAAAGTATGTGCGCATGTGAGTAAGAAATAGTGAGGGAAAGATGGAAGGATGAAGGAGGGGGAAAAGTAAAGGAAGGGAGACTAGTATTATTTCCTAATTTCAGTGGTTTCTGGGTCATCATATAAAAAATCCTCAGCAAAATATATTTAAAAAAGAGTGGGGTGGGTGAGTGTGGGGAAAAGGCAAAACTTTCTTTTCTTTTTCATTGTTTATATGTACAATCATAATTGGTCACATCGTAAAAGAAGAATCAAAACCAAAGGGGGAAATCACAAGAAAGAAAAACAAAACAAACAAACAAACAAAACAAGCAAAAAAAGTGAAAATCATATGCTTCAATCCTCCTTCAGTCTCCATAGTTCTTTCTCTGGATGTAGACAGCATTTTCCATCATGAGTCCTTTGGAATTGTCTTGGATCGTTGTATTTCTGAGAAGAGCTAAGTCAATCACAGTTGAGCATCACACAACATTGCTAATATTGTCCACAATGTTATCTTGTGAATCCTTATTTTCAAGGAACATAATGTTCTATCCCCTCCATAGTTTGGAGCTCTTCAGTTCCAGTTGCTAAATCAGTTTTTCCTGTTCTATATTTACATTTGAGAACCTTTTAAAATGTTATTATTTAAGAAAACAACAAGTTGGGAACCAGTCCCATTAGAAAGGGCCAAATAATCATGAGAACTGGGAGCCTGGCTGAACCTCCAGAGGGCTTTTTTTTATCAGGCATTGTTTCCATGTCCAAGATGGAACTCATTATCTTTCCTCAAGATCTTTTCAAACATCCCTATTTCTACAAGGTATGCCATCATCCTTCTAGCTTTCTAGTCCTTAAATCTTCATTTTCACTTACTGTCATGCATTCTTTCAGTAGCAAAATTTTGCCACTGTTACTTCCACAATCTCTTACATCCATCCCCTGCTCTCTACTCTCACAGCAAACACCTCAGTGCAGGACCTCTCACAGGGACTACTACAATATTCTCCCAATTGGTGTCTCCCTTCTTGAATTCATGCTCCAGAGATGCCAATGTTGTTTTCCCAAAATGCAAGTCTGGGTCACTCCTCTACTCAATAAACTTCAATAGCTCCCTATTGTCTCTAGGATTAAATATAATTCCTTCCGCTTGACTCTGAAAATCATTCACAACTTGGCTCCATCCCACCTTGACAAGTATTTACTATGATAATATATAATATTCCAGCACAGTAGCCTTTTTTATTGTTCCTCACATGGGCTACTCCAACTTCTGCCTTCACACCTTTGAAATGGTTATCCCCCATTCCTAAAAGATGCTTTCACTTCACCTTGTGTTTTGTTGTTCAGTTGTTTCAGTTGAGTCTGACTCTTTGTGACCCCATTTGGGGATTTCTTGACGCAGATACTGGGGTATTTTGATATTTTCTTCTCCAGTTCATTCAACAAATGAGGAAACTGAGGCAAACAAGGTTAAGTGACTTGTCTAGCTAGTAAGTGCCTGGAGCTGGATTTGAACTCTATCCACTGTACCACCTAGTTGCCCACCTCACCTTATTTCCTTTAAAACTCTGTCACACATGACACTGGTGACTTTAAACTTTTTTTTATCTTCCCTGCTACTTGTGCCCTTTCCTCAAAATTTCCTTTGTATTTATTTTGTAGATGTGTTTAATACATTAAATAATGTTTGTATATACATTATATCCCTCAGTTGAATGTAAGCTCCTTGAAGGCAGGGACAGTTTCATTTTTCCATTTGTGTCCCCAGCACATGACATAGTGCCTGGCATGTAACAGTTACTTAGGACACTTGCTGTTTGCTTACTTGCTTGATTGAGATTGATGTCTTGGGCTCCAGCCAACAAGAGCATCAAATTCTGAACTCCTGGCTACAACAAGATAAAAATCCAGACTTTAGTGCAGAGTCATTGGAAAAATAATGGGTCTTCTACATGATATTATAATTTTCTTAGCAAATTAAAGAGCAGAATAAATACTAGCTACAGGTGATTCTTTTGTCAGTGAGTTGACATTGGTTCTAATAACTAAAGAATCAATTATAGTATTTATTCTGATTCTTTGAATTTTAAAATGCACATACTACACAGAAGCACTGGAAATGCATATGGTGGGTGTGAGAAGGTTGTGATATATAACCAATGAAGAACTTGGAAGAAGAACAAGGAGATATATTTCAGGAGAAAAACAATGGGCCAGTCATGTGGTTAAGGTGAGGGATGACATGCAGATAACCTGAATGTTCCACTGTTAATGTCATAATGACAAGAGAAGGTAAGGTGTACCTCCAGCCAACTGGGTGACACTCTTGGGGTAAGCTTTTTGGAGGACATGGATAAGAGTCACATAGGATGAACTGCAATCTGAATTGGGTGGCAATCTACATTTTCAGAGGAAAGATCTGAATTAATGAGATTGCAGGATTTTGAAAGTCAAGTAAGAGAGATGGAGGAAAAATTGGGAAGAGAAATGAGAGTGATGCAAGAAAATAATGAAAAGCTAGTCAATAGCTTGGTAAAGGAGATCCAAAGAAATGATGGAGAAAATAACACCTTTAAAAATATACTAACTCAAATGGAAAAAGAAGACCAAAAAGCCAATGAGGAGAAGAATGCTTTAAAAGGCAGAATTAGTCAAATGGAAAAGAAGGTTCAAAAGCTCACTGAAGAAAAGAGTTCTTTAAAAATTAGATTGGAGCAGATGGAAGCTAATGACTTTATGGGAAACCAAGAAATTACAAAACAAAACCAAAAGAATGAAAAAAAATAGAAGACAATGTGTAATATCTCATTGGAAAAACAACTGACCTGGAAAATAGATCCAGGAGAGACAATTTAAAAATTGTGGGACTACTTGAAAGCCATGATTTAAAAAAGAGCCTAGACATTATCTTTCATGAAATTATCAAGGAAAACTGCCCTGATATTCTGTAATCAGAGAGTAAAATAAATATTGAAAGAATCTGCCAATCACCTCCTGAAAGATATCCAAAAAGAAAATCTCTTAGGAATGTTGTAGCCAAATTCCAGAGTTCCCAAGTCAAGGGGAAAATATTGTAAGCAGCCAAAAAAACCAATTTGAGTTCTGTAGAAATACAATTGGGATAACAGGATCTGGAAGCTTCTACATTAAAGGATCAAAGGGTTTGGAATATGATATTCCAGAAGTCAAAGGAATTAGGATTAAAGCCAAGAACGACCTCACCAGCAAAACTGAGTATAGTACTTCAGGGGAAAAAATGGTCATTCAATGAAACAGAGGACTTTCAAGCATTCTTGATGAAAAGACCAGAGCTGAATAGAAAATTTGCCTTTCAAATCCCGGAATCAAGAGAAGCATGAAAAGGTAAACAGGAAAGAAAATCATAAGGGACTTACTAATGTTGTACTGTTTACATTCCTACATGGAAAAATAATATTTGTAACTCTTGAAACTTTTCTTAGTATTTGGGTGGTTGGAGGGATTATACATATATATACGCATATACATATACATATGTATACACACACAGGGTACAGGGTGAGTTGAATAGGAAGAGATGATATATAAAAAAATAAAATTAAGGGGTGAGAGAGGAATATATTGGGAGGAGAAAGGGAGAAATAGAAAGGGGCAAATTATCTCTCATAAAACAGGCAAGAAAAAGCTTTTCCAATGGAGGGGAAAAGGGAGAAGGTGAGAGGGGAAAAAGTGAAACTTACTCTCATCACATCTGATGTAAAGAGGGAATAAAATGCACACTCAATTTGGTATGAAAATCTATCTTACACTACAGGAAAGTAAGGGAGAAGGGGAGAAGCAGGGTGGGGGGATGATAGAAGGGAGGGCAAATGGGAGGAGGGGGTAATTAGACGTAAACACTTTAGGGGAGGGACAAGGTCTAAAGAGAAAATAGAATAAATGGAGGGCAGGATAGGATGGAAGAAAATATAGTTAGTCTTTCACAACATGACCATTATGGAAGTCTTTTGCAAAACTATACATATCTAGCCTATATTGAATTGCTTGCTTCTCAGTGGGGATGGGTGAGGAGGGAGGAAGGGAAAGAAGTTGGAACTCAAAGTTTTAGGAATGAATATTGAGAACTGTTTTTGCATGCAACTAGGAAATAAGGAATACAGGTAATGGGGCATAGAAAAATATCTTGCCCTACAAGAAAAGAGAGAAGGTGAGAATAAGGGAAAGGAGGGATATGATAGAAGAGAGGGCAGATTGGGGGGAGGAGCAATCAGAATGCACAGTGTTTTCAGGTGAGAAAGGAGAAAAATGAGGAGAAAATTTGGGACTCAAAATCTTGATAGCACTTCAGATCTTTGAAGCTACCATAGACCGCCCAAGTCTTTTCTTCTCTAGGTCACTCTTTTTTTTCTTTGACCATTCAATTGTTATGAGCTTGAGGCTGTACTTTCAAGGTAATAAGATCATAGATTTATAGCTAAAAGGGACCTAGGAGGTCACTTAGTTAAACTTCATTTTATAGATGATATAAATGAGATGTTAAGATTTGAACCCATCTTTGACTCCATGCTAGGTGGCTCAATGGATAGACTGCTGGGTTTGGAGTCAGAAGGATCTAAAATCAAATTTGACCTAAGATATTTACAAGTTGCATGACCTTGGACAAAGTCCTTAACTTCTGTCTCCCTCGGTTTACACAGCTTTAAAATGGAGATAAGAATAGCACCTATCTTAGAGTGTCATTGTGAAGACCAAATGAGATAATATTTGAAAAGTGTTTAGCCCAGTACTTGGCACATAGTAACCACTTAAATAAATATTTCTTTCTTGCTTCTTTCTTTCCTTCCTTCTTTGTTTTCCTTCCTTCTTTCTTCCTTTCCTTCTTTGCTTTTCTTCATTCCTTCTTTTCTTCCTTCCTTCCTTCCTTGTTTTCCTTTTTTCCTTCTTTGTTTTTCTTCCTTATTTCTCTTCTTGCATATAGTTCAGTCACCTCATTTCATAGATAAGGAAACAGGTCACAGAGGAACAATATTGTTTCACTCACCCATATCATGCTAATCATCTCATTTTTGTATTATTTGTCAACAGCACAAAGTAAACTGAATAAATACAGCTAATAAATAAGTTGAGTCAACGATGGTGCCTATCAGTTCTGAATTATGTTTCTAGAGAAACTCATTAATTGATGATATGTTCAATATCAAGCAACTAGTTACATAGTTTTAGGGAAAGAGAAACTGTCTGGTATAGAAAGAAAGATGGGCTTGGAATCATGGTATGTTTTTACCTACATGATGCTGCAGAAGCAATGACACACCAGGACACTGTGATTTATCAGAGGAAAATAACCTGGTAATGGGAGTAGAAGTAGACCTCATTAAGATGAAACAGTGTCTGATATCCTTGAGTCAGACAAAACAGAACATAAAATTGATGTGGTCAGCACTACTGCCAAGCCTCGTTTGGAAAAAGTCAAACCGAGTGGCAATTGACAGCTCTTCAGGAGAAAAACCCCATGGATAGGAGAGAAGTATGTTATTTGTAAACCTCCGGTCTCAGAAGCATGAAGATATGATTTAAAAATCTTATTTCTTTACACAGTAAGATCGTTCCAAACTGGTCTATTAAAGGAACAAGGTGCATACATTTAATAAATCTCACAGAAGCCCTGCAGTGATGGGTAGTGGTGGTATTAATTGGATTACTAAATTTTGATTGTCTTATTCAATGAGTACAGGTATGCTTCTCATGTTAAGAAGAAAAGGGCTTTGTGAAGGGGAGTAGAAAAGGGTAACTGACAATTTTTGACTAGGAGGCTAGCCCTAGCCTCAGGAAATGACTGTGGCCATCAGATGTAATAGGATGTCAATTATCCAAGATACATTTGTTTTCTGCCCTCTTCTAAGGATGGATGGGTAAGACGGAGACATCTGTATAGAGTATCCCAAAGCTAATGACCCATGTAGTATGTGAATATAAAAGATTCCAAGTTTAGCCCAAAGTCTGTGGGTTCAAGTTTACTAAAATGAGGACAGTTGACTGACCTTCTGGCAGAGAAGCAAACACAACTAGTGACCTTTTCCTTTGTGCCAGATTTCATGTTGCTTGCTGCAGCTTATTATTATTTATTGATCATCAGATGAAAAAGTGGCTGGCTGATATAAAGAATGAGACAATTTATAGATGGAGTTTATATGAGACTATATTTTTTTTCTAAAGGGAGTTAACTCCAAAAAGTAAACTTCTTGGTAAAAACAAACAAAAACAGCGAAATAGATTAATATGTGGTAGGTATTACACAGTTTAAAAATAAATTTCCTATTGTTAGAACAGATCACTATAACAGGATGTTTGCTACATGGAATAAACCTTTGGGGACCATCATCTTATTGGACACACAGCCATTCTTCAGTGAACTGTGACAGCAATAATATAGGGTGCTGGCCAATGCTCTGGGAAAAGGCAAAGCAAACACAAAAAGGCAGTGTGTGCCTAACTTGGATTTGCTTTGAAATATGACCCAGAATAATTATAAAAGAGGAAAATATTTTCCCACTGCTTTTTTGTTTCTCATAAAATCTCTCTCTTCTGAACAATTCATTTCAAAACTGAAAAACCACATATTACTCTGATTAGATCTCTCCTTTGACCCAATAGCACATGAATGAATGAATGTTTATGGTAGGGTAGAACTGAACAATGCCTTGGAAACTCAGGCACTGGGTTAGGGAATCTTGATGAGGCCTCAGTCTCTAAATGACTAGGAAACACTAGACCACGTAACCAACTTGGAGTTCAGACTCAGCTCTAAGAGATGAAGTCCGGCACCTTGGTGTCTCACAGAGAGTTAACAAGAAACGATGATGGGAAAGCAGCAGCTTGCGAGAGTTTCAGTGAAAAAATGTAAGTGCTTATTCCAAATCACAAAAATTAAACAAACAATCTAAACTGAAACATCTTGGACGACTCATATTCCTGTAAGAGATACATCCACCTTTGGCACATTTTGCAGAAATTACTATGAGGTATTTATAAGGCCAAGGCAACTGGGTTAAATGACCTTAGAGAAAGATCCCAAAGGCAAACAAGGGACCAAGGGCACATCATTCAAAAAATCAACTGGAAAATTTACAAGCATTTTGAAAGTGCTGGAGACACAAAGATAAAAAGTAAACACTGCCTAACCTGAAAAAACTTGCTTTATATTGGGTATGACAATATGTGTATGTATAAGTATATATATATATATATATATAAATATTATATACATGTGTGTATATGTACATATTATATTACATTATGTACATATGTATTTATATGTTATGCATATAATATATTATGTATATATTCAGTTACTCATGGAGAGGGGGGAGGGAAGGAGGGAGAGGAATGGAAAGAGAGGAAGAGAGAGGAGAGACAGAGAGAGAGACAGAGAGGGAGAGAGAGAAAGAGGGGAAGAGAGTGTGTGTGTGTGTGTGTGTGTGTGTGTGTCTCCCAGAGATTTTACAAGACAGAGTACATTTGGTAGGGAGGAGGGGAAGAGTTTGGACTAGGAACAGCCTGTGCAAAAGCATGGAGATGGGTGATGGAATGTCATGTGAGAAGAATAGAAAGAAAAGACCAGAGTATGTAAAGGGAAATAACATATAATTTAACCAGATAATTAGGTTGGAACTGGGTCATAAAGGACTCTAAATGTTGAACAGAAGTTCATATATGACTCTAGAGATAATCGGGAGCCACTAGAATCTACTGAACAGGGCGATGGTCAGACTGCATTTCGGGAATATAATTCTGGACCAATTGGGGAGAGGCTTGATGCAGAGAATTCAATTAGGATGCTACTGCAACAATTTAGGAAAGAGTTAATGAGGATAAGAACCAGGGTGGTGGCCATGTGAGTGGAGAGAAAGAAATTGAAATGAGAGGTATCATGGAGGGAGAAACAACTGTTCTTAGAACTTATTGGTTGAAAGAAAGCAAGATAAGGAGGCTGAGGATGTGAACTGGCCTGACTAGAAGGATGAGATCGCCCTCAGCAAAATCCAAGAACCCAAGGCCTCCATAATGGGGACTAGAACATGTTCATGATTCAGGAAAGAAAACTGATAAAGATAAGTCAGACTGAGACCAGGAGAACCAGTAACTTTCAGCATGACAAAAGCAGGCCGGAACATCCAGAATGAGACAATGTTCTGACTGTCCAATGCAGAAAAGTTAAGAAGGATGAGATCCGAGCAAAGGTCATTCAGTTTGGCAAATAAGAGATTACGGCTAAGTTTAGAGAGAGATCATACTGAGTTGAATCAGGAGGTCAGAAGCCAGATCTCAAAGTACTGGGAAATGAGTGAGAGGGGAGAAAGTGGAAGCAGTAGGTGGAACCCAACTACCTCAGAGTTTTCTAGGAGTTTGATTGAGAAATGAGGAGAGATAGAGGATGATAGCTGGAACAATGACACAAGAGATGAAAAAACAACTTTTGCATTGTGCCTACTTTGTGACAAGAACTATGCTAAGCATTTTTGCACATATTGTCTCAGTGAATCTTCATGAGGACCCTGGGAAGCAGGTACTATAATTATCCCCATTTTACAGTTGAGGAAACTGAGGCAAACAGAGGTTAAGAGACTTGCTCAAGGTTACACAACTAATAAGTGTCTGATGCTGGATCTGAGCTCTGGTTTTCCTGGTTCCAGGCCTAACACTATGTGCAACATACCTGCTAAAAGCATTTAAGCATGGTAAGCATTTTTAAGGATGATAACCATTTATGGCAAACATATTTTTAAACCAATATTATTTCATGTGATCCTCACAATAACCCTGTGAAGTAGGTGATATTATTATCCACATTTTACAACTGAGGAAACTGAGGCAAAACTGTGGTTAAGTGACTTGTTTAGGGCCACACAGCTAATAAGTATCTGAGACCATATTTGAACTCAGGTCTTCCTGAGTTCAGAATGAGCGCTTGAGGGGATAGTAGGATCAAGGAAATGCTTTCTAAAGGTAGAGAAGACTTGAACATGTTCATAAGAACAGAGA